>CM076710.1:5000-1435000 GCA_038501285.1 Penstemon eatonii | reverse complement strand
GGAGATCTCTGGAGGATTCTTCTTCGTTCCCTCTTTTCTTACATTCACATGGGGTTAACCTTAATGGAGTTGTCTACTTCGTTTGTAATGGTTATAGGGGCTATTGTTATATTTTTGCTTTTGACGTGGAGGAAGAAAGAGGACGCCAAATCCACTTTCCTTGTGAGATTACACATCGAGAATTCCATATAAAACTGGCAGCATGTAATGATGGTCTTTGTCTATTCGACGATGATATGAGTCACCATGAACTAGTTATATGGACAATGAAATTAAATGGAGGCGTGGAAACTTGGTCTAGAGAAATCATATTGAAGTGTTGGATACCGCTTGATTTACCCCTTTATAGTCTTATTCCTATTACGTCATTAAGAAATGGAGATCTATTAATGTTCCCTCAGTGCCCCGATCAAGATTTAAAACCGGGACTTCTAATATCTTACAATCCAAAGACAAAGGAGTGTCGTACACATGAGCTTGGTGTTGGTGAAAGTGATTCCGTCTGTTTTTTTGCGTACGTTCCAAGCTTCTTTCCTCTCAGCACTGTTATGTGCATGAAAGGAGACTAATATATATTTGAATACTTTGTCATTGGTTTTCTTTTCTTGTTTTAAAATGATATATAACTTTGTTGTGTTTATGTTCTTTAGTTGGATTGCTAGCTGCAGCATTCGTCACTTTTTGTTGTTCTGTTGAAATGTTTATGTCATGTTAAACTAACAATTAATTAAGCAAACAAATGTATGAATATTTTGATCACGTTCGGACAAAATTATATTACATCGCAGAATGTTTTGGGACTCGTGTCCCGATTGTCTAGTAGAGTTTTTGCCTAGAGATTCACAATTCAATTCAATGTACATAGAGTAGTTTCTATTGATTAATCTTGTAACATGTACATTATTTAAAATAAAATCTGAATGGTTTATTTTTTCATCAAAATGTTGAAGTAGCCCATCTGCCAAAATAAATACCTCTACTTTGTTCCGTTGTAGGACTTTCGTCTTGTTTTCCAAAAAAAAAAAAAAAGCTAAAAATGTATAAATGCAGGTAGGGCTGAGCCCGGTTCGGAAAACCGACCGGACCGAACCGGAACCGAAAATTCGGTTCGAACCGTTTACCGAACCGAATTTTCGGTTCGGTAAACGGTTTTCGTCCAAGAACCGGCCAATGGAAGGTATCGGTTTTCGGTAATACCGGTCGGTTTACCGAACCGAACCGGTAGAACCGATTTTTTTTATATCCTAAACCTAATCATTATTGCACTCTCATTTTTCACTCCCACTTCTCAAACCCGCCGCTCTTTCTTACTCAATTCTCACTTCACAGTTCACCTTCCCAATTTTACATCTCATCTTGTGCAAAGCCCTAGGCCCCTAGCCAGCCACAAGTCACAACATCGCACCACCGCAATGGCTGCACCACCGCAACTGCCGCACCGCCGCTTTATTGAGACATTGAATTGCAAGATTCTATGAGTAAGAGGGTTGGGTGTGTAAATTTCAGATCTGGGTTTGAAGTTGACTTCAATTAATTGAAATTTGAGGACAAGTTTCTGATATGGAAAAGGGGATTCTTGAAGAAGAGAAAAGTTGGTGCAGTTTAAGGGGCAAATGTTTTCTTATATGAAGAGTAATTTTGGTTTATTAGTTCATAATAGTAATTTTCTGCCATTTGTGTCTTTTTCATTGTAAAAAAGAAAGAAAGAAGAAGAAACAGATCTTTGTTAAGCCTCTTCTTTTCTAAGTAAAATATGTTTTCGGTTTTTTTGGACCGAATCGAAACCGAACCGGATCGTTCGGTTTTTTACCGAACCGAACCGAAAATTTCGGTTCGACAAACGGTCCACGGTCTGAAAGGTACCGAACCGAAAAAAAACCGAAGTCCGGTCCGATTCGGTTCGGTTTTTACCGAACGCTCAGCCCTAAATGCAGATTCTCTGTATTGGTGGGACCCGATTCAAAAGAGGGGTGGACATATCCACATAAATATCAGTAAGAGGAAATTTTGTATAATTTTTTTTTGGGGATTATTGCATTTTTTTGCAACAACTATAGGCCATTGGCGTATTTACATCGTAACTTTTCGGGCTGGCATATTTGATGCCACAATTTTAATATTTATGGCAATTTTAATGTCAATTGAGGTCTAATTTTAAAATTGGCCCAAAATTCTCCCATGTACAGACCACATGACATGAAAATTGAGGAATTTTGACCATTCAATACTTTTTTCTAAAAAAAAAAAAAATCAAAATCCTAAATTTTCGTATAAAATTTACCAAACATTCCCTAACCTCATTAAACTGTGCCTTCTTCTTCCCCAAATAAAAACATCAAAACCCTAGTTCTTGAATTAGCTGCAATAATGTCACAAGCTTCAAATTTTTCTCCTTGAACTGATTCCCGCCTTATCTTTCTACCCCACCAAATAATATCCATATTTTTTCCGCAAAAATCATGCGGCAAGGTTTTTTCTGCAAAAAAAAAAAAAGAAAAAAAAATCAACTTCTTCAACAACTTTGAGCCGTATTCAAATTTTCAGTTTCCTTTATGTTTCATTAATTTTTTGAATTTCTTTTTTTTTAACTAGTTAAATTTATTTCAATATGGTGAAATTAGTTAAACAAAAGATTGAAATAGGCTAAAAGCCTAAAACATGAAAGCTTTCTCTCTCCCCGCACATCTAGTAAAAACACACACTAAATTGCAATTCCGGCGATTACTCCGGCGTTACTGAACGGAATTTGCAATTGTTTTGTGCGTTGATTCGTCTCAACATCGCGCATCTTCCCATCCGAACAATTTCCTGATTTCTGGGCTGGTGCGAACGATTGGGGTTTTGCCCCAATTCGTAGGGTTCTTCGAATCCTTCGATTTCGGGTTTGTTTCTGGAAATTTGTTTCATAGATTAGTTCTATCGGTTAGTTTCGTCAATTTCGTTGGTTTAATTTCATGATTGCAGCTGGAATTGAAGATTTGGTTCGAATTGGGAATTGTAGTTCGCGATCCCCCTTTTGCCCAGCTTCGGGTTTTTTCATGCTACGGTGTTCCTGCTCGATTGTGTTCGTTTGTCGAGCCCTAGAAAGGGGATCGCGACTATGAACCCTAATTCGAACCAAATCCTTAATCGCAAACAGGAACTGAAAATTGATGCCAGGAACAACAATAAACAAGTAAAACTAACACAATAACTAACACAATCGAGCAGGAACACCGCAGATGACCAAATATTAATTGTAGGACCAAATGTGTAATCAGTATAGTTATAGGATTATTTTTCAATAAATTTTAAAGTTACCGGACCATTTTGGAAATTTAAACAAAATAAAATATAACATTTTCCCCCAATTTGCAGTTCCAAAACCTAATTTCCTTCATTGATCACAAAATGTCCTTCCTTTCTCACTTGATTTCATTATTCAATCTCATCTTCCGTTCATCTCAGAATCATTGAGAAGAAGCAACCCTAGAGTCTATGAAGTTCTAAAATCAGAGAGTCCAGGTTCCTCTGCTGGAAGGGATTTGCCCTCTACTGTAATCTTTGAAATATCGTAAAGCTCCCAATCAAAAGTGTTATCATACGTAGATGTGTTTGTAAAAATTGGAATGGCCTCATTTCTGCTACTCTTTATTTCAAAACCCCTTCATTTACTGTTCTTGTGAAATACAGTATATAAAAGAAAATCCCTATAGTTGAAGACCGACCCGTTAACGGATCTTTCTGTTTTGCTGAAATTGGATTAGATGGTGATATAACATGTATACACTTTAATCTTAAAGCAATGAATTTTCAAACAAGTGGGAGTGGCTGTGGGGCTGTAATGACAAAGGTAGAGGGCTCTTGCAATGGCTTACTCTGTTTGGTACAAAGCCCAGTCCTTGAAGAATGGGCTTATGATTACAACAATAAAGCTGTATATATTATCAATCCTTTATTGGGAGAAGTTATGATGCTTCCACAAGTTAATCAGTCAGATGATATTGATTTTGTGTTATATGGTTTGGGTTTTTGTAAACACAGTGATCATTACAAGGTCCTAAGAATTGTTGGTACGCCTGGTCGGCGTATACATGTCGAGATTTTCACTATTGGAGTCGATAAAAAATGGAGATCCTTTGAGGATTCTTCGATCCCTTGTTTAATTTTTGAATTTAGGGTTAACCTTAATGGAGTTGTCTACTTTGTTGGTGGTGTTGTTCGGGACTCTGGTTTGATTCTTGCTTTTGACATGGAGGAAGAAAGAGGACACCGAATTTCACTTCCTTCTGAGTTTGGAGATAAGCGGAGCAACATTGCACTGGCGGTATGTAACGATAATCTTTGTCTAACTGACAATAGTAATGAGCACCAAGTAGTTATATGGACAATGAAACGAAATGGAGTCGTGGAATCTTGGTCTAAAGAAATCATGATGAAGAGTTGGATACCGCTTGATTTAAGCTTTGATCGACTTATTCCTGTTACGATAATAAGAAACGAAGATCTATTAATGTCCCGTCAGTGCTCCTTATTTGACAATTCGAATGTTGTAATAATTTACAACCCAAAGACAAATGAGTGTAGTACACATGAGTTTAGTGATGGTGAAGAGGAATCTTCCTATTTTTTTATGTATGTTCCGAGCTTCTTTCCTCTCAGCACTGTTTATTATATGAATACTTTTGTATTTGTTGTATTGTTTCAAGATGATATGGCTTTGTTGTGTTTATGATCTTTGGTTAGATTGCGTCGCATTTTATTGTTCTGTTGGAAATGTTTATGATATGATTTAAATAGGAATTTTATGTTACAGCTTCTGAAACTAAGAAATTAAGCAAGCGACTGTATGAATATTTTTTGGCGAAAATGCATGAATATTCTGATCAATCAAATGCCACTCGAACACAACATTATATCGCACTTATCACAATTATAATACAAACTCATTTTACAAAAAAAATTGGGAAAAAAAAGAATATAGCTAAGCATTATATCCAGCCAACTTGTATATATTGGTAGAAATAGCTATTGTGCTTGTAATTACTGCAAGAGTTATCATTATTGTTGCTATGATCTTGTCCCTTGCTGTCGAAATATTATGAATATCTCTGTCAAAGGGGGAATAAAAAAAATAAAAATAAAAGATCATAAGGGCAAGTCATAAGATGATATATGATTAAAAGCATTATTATGTACTGTTCTTTTAAACAAATCTAATGATAAGTGATAACTCGTATGCAAAAGCTTTTTGAAACTAACTTTTAGTTCTTAAATTCTAAAGGTTAGGCGTTTGTGTTTTGAGTACAGAAAAGCAACTTTTATGCAAACAAGCCCTATGTATAGAGTATGCACACACACACACACACATATTTGAGAAAGATGGGGAAAAGATTGATACCTTATTGCGATTGCACCCGGAAAGATGAAGGCGAGGCAGACAGCAGAAGTCGAACCCATGAACTGGAACAAAAACCAAATACTTGGAATGGCTATTGCCAAAACATAAGCCACCGCCAACAAACATAACGTAAGGATTACAAACCTTCTATTGTCTATAGCCAAAAGAGGTTTCTTAGAGAACAAAAATTCATCTATATTAGCCCTCAACGAGAAGTTTAATAAAGGAAACACGAGCATAAGATGAAGTGCATAACTTAATCGAACTATGTCATTCAGAATCGAACTTATTGCCGAACCAGAACTCTGATCGAAATTCACAAGTATGTCATCCTCTATTGAATCACCAAAAAGAAGGTACCCAAAAATCCCAATGGCAAAGTAAATGGCAGCACAAAGTACTAGTGATATTCTCACAGCAGAGAACATGTCTGCAGGTTTTCCCAGCTCAACTCCAATTGCATGAACTGAATAAATCCATTGAATTACAGTTGTTAGGAAGTTAATAAAAATAACACATGGGGAATTTTGCCAATTAGGCAAAGAACAGGGGATATTTTTGCATTTAGCTCTAATTTAAACGGTGTATGAATTAGACAAAATGTGCATACCATTGAAGTGGAATGTGAATGCGGTTACGATAACCGGAACTGCTGTGAAAAGGTCGAAGAAGGAAGCTCCATCGTCAAACTGAGGTATGATTCTTGGACTCTTTGTTTCACCTTTTATGAGTGCAGTGATTGCCATAACTGTGCATATCCCAACAAACACAACTGCTAGGAAAACTGATACAGCTGAACTCAGCCATAATGAATCTGTACCCCAAGTTGAAGCCAATATGCAAGAAATTAAAAACTCAGTTGATCTCAGTTATTGCAAGAGGGCATAAACGTAAATTTGATTACGTACCTACACGACGATACAATACGAGTGGAAGCATGATGAAAACGACAACGAAGAGGAGGGTAACTGCACGGAGATTCCACCAGTGACTGCCAAACCACTCTTGCAAAACTCCAAAGTGTTCCTCTCCTTTCCCAGAGAGTACATCCCCTGATGCAGAGAGTAATTCAAAGTAAAGATTAAACCATTATTGCAGATTACTCCATGTGTTTATTCTATTTACAACCAATGTTCATTTTTTCTTGTGCAATGATCTCTATAAATGTTCATATTTGTTTTTCACTTGTACAGTTTCATTAATGAATCATAGAAATTACTCCAAATAAAATAAAATTCATATGTGAAGCATTAAATGTTACTGAAAACTAAAAATAATTTCCAACAAGTAGCAAATCAAAAGAAGAAGAGAACATGTGCTATTAAATGTATATGAGCCAATTAACAACAAATTATAAATCCTTTATTACTTACCAATAATAATGAGATACATAATTAGGCAACCAAGATTGGTGATCATAACACATATCTGCACCGCAATCGACCCGACCCGGCCAAAAGACTCCCTCATCAACCCAGCATAAGTCGTGGATTGACCCGAATGGGTATGGCTTAACATGAATTTAACCGAAATATCCACCAATATTGCTATAAACACAATCATGAGAAAAGCTGGAACAACTCCAAGGACCTTAAGAGTTGCCGGTATGGACATTATCCCTGCCCCGATAATACTCGTCGACACATTAAACACCGCCCCCCGTACCGAAGCTCGATTATGCGGCGGGGAATCGGTTTCCGGTAGGAGAGGGTCCGTGACTCCGGTGCCAGTTTTCGCCGGAGACATTTTCTTTTATTTTCTTGTTTTTTTTTTTTATTGGTTAAGTCTTGTTCTCGAATGTGCAATGTATATATATAAGTGGGACATGAAATGATTGGACATGTGAGATGAAATTACAGAATTGACATTTCTAAGGGGTTTTGGGAGTTATGTTTGGGGATTGCATTAAGGATGAATTGGGAATTTCGGGTTTTGGTGGTAGGAAAAGGTTTGTTTTGGACGTGACAGGTAGATTAATATATGGAAATTAAAGGAGGGCCAAAGGCATATGGGGTGTGGAAATAGTAATAATTGATTAGATTAATAGTAAGATGTATGAAGACGAAAATGTGGTCAGGTGAATTGTGATGGCTATGAGTATTTTGTCTGTTCTTTTTACAGCAGCCATGTTGTTTTTCTTTTTTCTTTTCAGTGTTTATAATATTATTATTCCACGGGACGGGACGAAGCAAAATCAAGTTTCTGCAGATTTCGCTGGATTAATTAATTACATGCATGTCGTGTCATTACTCATTACTAGCACACAAAATATTATATATAACTAAATTCTAAAAACACTATTAATTGAAAGAAAATACATCGTAGTATATATATTGTATTGTTTCTTTTTATACAATTTCATAGTACATTGTTAATTGTATAAATAAAATAATATATGTATTCCTCCCCATTTCTAGGTGTAATAGTAGTTTTGTTTATAATGTTTCTTTTACTGAATATTGCAATATGATATTTACATTTTGCATTTAACTTGGACGGTTGATTGGAGATGATCTTACGTGTACTATGTCATTTAAAAAAAAATTAATCTAGTTATTCTTGTCTAAATTAATAGTATTTCTCATCAACTTTTTTCTATAATCAAATCAAATTCATATTGATTAAAATCCAGGTCCACTCCGGTACTTTCAGATTATTAATTGTTACAATCAGATCATTTTTTTTGAGAGAATTTTATATCCGGCCAGTAGATGTATAATCATGTATACATTGGATTGTAACTTGGCCCATTGCCCCTAATTACCCAGACCCATATTTATATGCAAAATACATCTGATTCTTTCCGGTTAACAAGTCAATAAAATTCAAAATACAGAAATTGAAAATATATTTCTCTGTTTCTGATACGCAATTCCATCTATTTCCATTAATCTTTCTTGGGAAAATAGTGCCATATCATATGTGCGTGAAATATAATTGAAAAGGTGCGAAAAGAGAACAATGGGCGATCATGTCGCAAGAGGAGAAGATTTCGAGAGTAAAGCCGAGAAGAAGCTAAGCGGATGGGGACTCTTTGGCTCCAAATTCGAAGACGCCGCCGAACTATTAGATAAAGCTGCCAATTCTTTCAAGCTCGCCAAATCATGTAAATTACCCTGTTTAATTTCATCATACATATTCATTTTTCATGTTCTGTCCAATTGCTTTTTGATTTAGTGGAAATGCTGGGACTCAGACTTACATTTATTGTAACAATTCATGGAATTTCCGTAATTTGTCCTAATTCAATGTATCTACATCTGAATTTTTATGAAATTATTTTATTTTATACGAATTTGTTTTACTTTTGAATATGCCTGAACCATTGCTTAGAGAAACATGCTCTCTCTCCCATTATATATTATGTTGTCTACAGATTTTGGATTTGCATATGAATGCAAATTTAGTTGGTTATTGTACTATTATGATAGATAATGGGGATAATTGTATGAGTCTGAATTTTCTATAAATAAATTGTTTGTTATTAAAGAACTCGTATGGCGGCAAAAGAAGTGATTATGATTATTTGCTCCTCGAGTAAATATTTGGTAGCTGGCGGTCTAAATTATTAGTGTTGTGGTTTTTATCAGGGGACCAGGCCGGAGCCGTGTATGTTAAATTGGCTAACTGTCACTTGAAGGTAAGTATGTATGTGGCCACATGGCTTGTGCTAAACTGCAAGCTTTTATCTCTTTCTTTTCTGCCCCATCCCCTTAGGTTTCTTTGGATCGTAAGCTTTTCTGAATTTATATTTGCAGTTGGACAGCAAGCATGAAGCTGCTAACGCATATGCAGATGCTGCTCATTGCTATAAGAAATCCAACACAAAAGGTGTGCTCATTTCTGTGATTTTCTATCTTTTTCATTCACTAATGTCCTTTATTATTCGTATAATATTTTTATAGGAATCCCCAAAACATTTTTTAAAACGTTTGCTTATATTTGTGTTTCGTGGTATAAAGCAAGATCAAGGCAGCTGCTGCAATAAATTACCTTTATGTATGGTAGTTCTTTCTTTCCTTTTTCTCATTTTTTTGGCTTAACAACCCTGCTACAGTAATCTAAATAGAATGTGGAATGGTTTCCTTAGGAATGTGAGATGCCATCAAATTTTGCTTCATTTTTTTTGTTTGTATACTTCCTTAGTCGTACGATCATATGTACTTATATAGTTACTTTCATAATGAAGCTATGGAGTTACCTTGATTCTGTCATTAATCTACATTGTATGCTTTGCAGAGTCGATATCATGCCTGGAGCAATCTGTAAATTTGTTTCTGGATATTGGTAGGTTGAATATGGCTGCCAGATATTACAAGGTAAGAACTTTTTTAAAAAAAATTGTTGCATAATTTTCCTTTATCGTAAATTTTCAAAGCTATAGGCATAAGTCTGTGATATTAGCAATCAATTCATTATTATTAGATGAATTTTTATAATGAATATTTTATTGTTAGTTTAGTTGAAGATGGATGCTGAATCTTTTTGCCTTATACACACATAATTCTCTTCATGATATTAACAAATTAATCATCTGGTAGTTATAGAATGACGATATCTTTTTTATGTGAATCGAAAGACAGTAACTGAGATTTTCTTATGCTGCCAGGAAATTGCTGAGTTGTATGAGCAAGAACAGAATTTAGATCAAGCTATTGTTTACTATGAGAGAGCTGCTGATCTGTTCGAAAGTGAAGAAGTAACTACATCTGCAAACCAGTGCAAGCAGAAAATTGCGCAGTTTGCGGCTCAAATTGAACAGTTAAGTCTGCATGTTATCGCTTTATAAGAACATGTTACGATCCTGCATTATTATCTTCTTTTTTATGCTTCAAGGTTAATTGTTTTTAGGTTATAGTGTATAATTTCCACGATAATGTGTGGTTGAGTGTTGGCATGCCTTGAATCTACAATATGCTTGCCCAGCAAATGCATGTAGATATTCCGCTTGTATTTTGTTGAGTTCCATATCTTTAATATATGCTGCTATCGGTAATAATATGAGCTAATGCAGACATACCCACTGTGCTTTCCTAATTATAAAGAAATTCCTTGCGTTATTTTTATTAGCAAAAAAAACCCTTTGTTCTTTTTTTATTAGCTTAGCAAAAAATCCCATTTGAAATTCCTTCATATATCGGAGGGAGGGTATTGTCAATTTTCTAAGTGAACATGGGAGGGGGGGGGGTTCTTGCCAATTTTCAAAGTTAACGGGGGGATTTTTGCCAAATTTTTTTGGTGAATAGGAGTGTTTTTGCATCCTTTAGGTAGGGGTATAATTTTTATTTTGGTTTGGGAGGGTGTTTATTGCTATTAAAAAGTTAGCACTTAGGCAAAGCACATGGGGTATTTTTGCATTTCACTCTCAAAGTATACCGGTGAATTGCACTAACTTTTACTCAATCACAAAATAATATCTCTTTGACCAGTGAAATTGTCATATTTTGATATTTGGGGTGGATTTCTACATCAAACAATTGAAAAAAAAAATCCTTATTTTGAATAAAATTATGATGGTATGCTGAAAAAACAAAGGTTCATCATTTTCTTAGGTACCCAAAAGCTATTGAGATTTATGAAGAGATAGCACGGCACTCACTCAATAATAACTTATTGAAGTATGGAGTCAAAGGACACCTTCTTAATGCTGGTATTTGCCAGCTCTGCAAGGGAGATGTAGTCGGAATCAACAATGCAATAGAGAAATACGAGGTGATCCAGATTTTCAACTTTGCACTCTCTTTAATATTTGTGTTAAAATTATGCATATCCTACTCTTCTTCATTGTAGGATTTGGATCCTACATTTTCTGGGACGCGCGAGTACAAATTGCTGGCGGTATGTCATGACTCTCAATGATTGTTGTTTTTCTCTTCACTTCGTTTCTCTATATCATCCAGTATGTCATGACTCTCAATGATTGTTGTTTTTCTCTTCACTTTGTTTCTCTATATCATCCAGTATGTCATGAATCTATGCCCTATTTGGAGTGAAGTTCAGAAACACTTAATGTGCTTCGCCTAATTAGCAAAAAAAAGAAAAAAAACTTGTATTATTTTTATTACCGAAAAAAACCCCTGTGCTAAATTTTTATTAGCAAAAAAAAACTCCCAAGTCAGAATGACGATTATACCCCCCCACCAAAATATGCGAAAACACCCCTATTCACTTTAAAAATTGACAATATGATTTATGAAGGAATTTCAAATGAGATTTTTTGCTAATAAAAAAAAAGACGGAGAGGGGTTTTGCTAGTTTTTGCCAATAAGACAAAAGCATAGAGGATATTTTTGCATTTATCATCCTGTTTGCTACCTATTTAAACATCATTTTTCAGCATTTATTGATTGTTGACGATAATGTCTTGTATCCTCGTACTAATGTTGACTCTAGTAGTGAAAGCTTGACCTCATATATATATATTGATTACAGGATTTAGCTACTGCACTTGATGAAGAAGATGTAACAAAGTTCACTGATGCTGTCAAGGAATTTGATAGCATGACCCAACTGGTAAGAGAATTATTAATATAGTGAGAATTATGGTTTCAAACTTAAAAAACTTTTGTCTTTGCTTTTAGGATGCTTGGAAGACGACACTTCTATTGAGAGTTAAGGAAGCATTGAAGGCGAAAGAGCTAGAGGAAGACGATCTTACTTAAATCTATTATTCTTTGACTCACACGCGAACGATTTGGTTTTAATGGTGACAATTCTTGGTGGTTGTAGTTTATCATGAAGCTTTTGTGTACTACAACTTTTAAATCTAATATTCTTTGACTCACACGAGAACGATTTGGTTTTAATGGTGACATAATTCTTGGTTGTTGTGGTGTATCATGAAGCTTTTGTGTACTGCAGCTTTTCTCTTGTTCGTACTGAATTTGATTGCACCCATAACATGATTTTTTTTACTATAACGCGTCTATGTTTGCCTTTCGTAATTCGCACCATGCCTTCGCAACACATTTTAAAGAAAGCAATAGATGTTAGTTATGATACAAAATGCTAGTAAAATTTATGTTTTGATATCTTCAAAGAAAAATTGCACGATACCTTCTTGTATTATGGAAAACTTGCAATGAACTAATTTGTGAAATATTTATAACACCAAGTTCCCTTATATATTTCGATTCTTTGCACACTTTCGTTTACTCCGCTAGTTGTCTAACACCACTAACTTTTAGCTTATATACCTAAAGTAACCATAGATATAAAGAGATTACATGTTAAGTTATAAAGTATAAGGGTATTATGTACTCGATTTAAAAAGTACAAGAAAATTATGTACTAAATTTAAAAATTGTAAGGGAATTTCGTGCTAAGTTTAAAAACTACAAAAAAAGTTCCATGCAAACTGAAATTAATAAACTGAAGAATGGAGAATTTCATGCAATAAAAAATTCACATAAGAATTTTATGCAACTTTCATAAAACACGTAGAAGTATATCTTCAAGCATTGAACATATTGATCGCAGCTGACCTATCAACCTATATTGTTAATACTTTTCGTGGAATTGCAAATTTAAGATAAAAATTGATAGTAATCCCTTTAATAATCTAATCTTCATTCTGGAAAGTTGCATGCACCCCGTGGCATCTAAATTTCCTTGAATTAGTCACTTAAAAAATCATCAAATAAAATATTTTGTCCCACTTATTGCGTGCAACCCCCCTACCTTACCTAAAGATTAAATAAAATAAAGCATTATTCTTTCTTTCTTAATTTGGCAATCAAAAGAAAAGGAAATTTCAAGCCAGTTGGAGCCTCTCTTTTTCGACAGCTGCATCCCATCATGTAATTATTCCTAAATCAACAACTCAGCCCAATTTTTTAAATACTCAAATTAGTGAATTACTTACGAAAATTCCCAATTGGTGAAAGAAGGGGGCAAAGAAAATAGATTCTTTTATTGTTTTGTTGATTAGGCGAATGAGTACATATTTCTGGATAACTTAAGCTTTGAAATTGCATAGGGCTAAACAGGTTTCTTTGACTTATTAAAATGTACTCCTACAACTTTTATTTCTTCTAACGTTGTGTTGATATATATTTGTTCATTACTATAATGTCCACTTGGGTTTGTATAGTCAATTGGGATATTCTCCGTTAGACAACATTAATAAAAGACAAAATCAAAAAGTAAAAGAAAAGCTTGGAAACTGCTGCATACTATTCTTCTTTTCTTTTTTGAAAACTGTGGAGGATGAATTTGAACAATACTTCCATATTAACCCTAAAGTTTCAATCTTTACTGAAAAACATTGATCCCATATGCTCTTCTTCTCTCTGGTTAGTTTTCCCATCTAATTTCTCGTTTTTCATGTGTAGCCCCTTCTGTTTATTGTTTTTTCCCCATTGTTATGTGTAATGTATTTTAACTGTTTTCTATGGTGTATATTGATGATCTTTATCTTATTTAAATGGAATGACCCAATTCATAGCTTTGCACTATATGATACTTCCCTAATTTGATTTTAATGGTTTTTGAATTTAAGAGAGAATTATGTGAAATAGTTCTTGGTTTTTTTCTTTTCTCTTTTTTCTTGTGGGTTTTTGGAATTCATCATTTTCTATGATTATGGCACTTTTTTGCTGAAAATTTGGAGAACTGTTTTAAAGTTTACAGGAATTTGGTGTTTTTGTTTTGGTGAATTGTAATAAAGTTGACATTGCTTCCCCTATTTTACAGCTCTCTGTCCTTTGGTTAGCAGAATCAAAAACAAGAAAAGATTAACAATGCTTTGGTAAAAAATATATTTATTTATCCGCAAACAATATGGTATCAATTGATAATGGTGAGACTACCGGTGGAGTCGAAGAATCTAGCATTGGAATAGTCAAAAGTCACGCCTCTCTGCACATCTCGACATCTCGAAAGGGTCTTGTAAGTAACGAAACTCAACAAAATTGCTATGGTAATGGCATTTCCGCGCTTTCCAAACGCCTAAGTTTCCTTAAATTCGGTAATATGGGTTCACCATCAGCCAGGTTTCAGCGAATGACCAAGGACAGGGACGTAATTTCACGCGATGTACCTTCTCCTAGCACTCTTCATATTCGCGACCGCTTTACGAGAATCTTTTCTAAAAAACTCGATTTAAACAGTCTCTATAAAATGTCGAAAGAATGGATAAGGGATCCCATGAATCTAGCTCTTTTCATTTGGATTCTATGTGTTGCGGTTTCAGGTGCTATTCTATTCATGGTCATGACCGGTATGTTGAATCATGCCATACCAAAGAAATCCCAAAGAGATGTTTGGTTTGAGGTTAATAATCAAATCCTTAATGCTCTTTTCACCCTCATTTGTTTGTACCAACACCCTATTCGAATATATCATTTTGCACTATTGTTGAGATGGAGAATCGAGGATGTTCTAAGGCTTCGGAAAACTTATTGTAAGAATGGTACGTATAAGCCTCATGAATGGGCACACATGATGGTGGTTTTGCTTTTACTCAATATAAATTGTTTTGCCCAATATGCGTTGTGTGGTCTTAATTTAGGGTACCGGAGGTCCGAGAGACCTCCAATTGGGGTAGGAATCTGCATATCGGTTGCGATTGGCGCGCCGGCTTTTGCCGGAGTTTACTCCATGCTAAGTCCTTTGGGGAAAGATTACGAAAACGAGATTGATGAAGAAGCACAAATTATCGATAGTAGACCTGAGGAATTGAGGAGAAGATCGTCAGAGAAGAGATTCTCATTTGTTCTGAGGGAAGAGGAGACAAGACCGCAGTGGAGTGGAGGTATTCTTGATTTTTGGGACGACATTTCTCTAGCTTATCTCTCGTTATTTTGTAGCTTTTGCGTATTTGGATGGAATATGGAGAGACTTGGATTTGGCAACATGTATGTACACATTGCGACTTTTGTTCTATTTTGTATGGCTCCGTTTTGGATATTCAGTTTGGCGGCGGTTAATATTGATAATGAGACGGTTAGGGCGGCTTTAGGTGTTACAGGGATTTTCCTTTGTGTTTTTGGTTTACTTTATGGTGGTTTTTGGAGAATTCAAATGAGAAAGAGATTTAATTTGCCATCGTACGGTTTTTGTTTAGGTAAACCGGCTATCGCCGATTGTGCTCTTTGGCTTTTTTGTTGTTGGTGCTCCTTAGCTCAAGAAGTAAGAACCGGTAATTCGTACGATATTGTGGTGGATAAATTTTATAGAAGAGACGAACCATTGATAATGTCCCCGTTGCCTCGTGAAGATGGAAAATTTCGATTTCAGTTGACTTCTGATTCTTCTTTCAGGAACGACCCTTCATCATCCCACATTGCTAACGCCAGCTCTCAAAGTCCTAGTCGACTTTCTTTAAATGGTAAAGATGAAACAATGATGCCTCCTGGCCCTTCAATAATTCGTAGAGAATAGATTTAAAGGCAAGTCAAATTAGAAATATTAAACTAGCCATGTAATTGATTGATTATTTATTGTATTTCTGTATTTATAATATGTTGATGTGATTAATGAATTAATTTACTTATAATAGATCTGTTGAATTTAAGGTAAACCTTTTGTACTGTATATCCTAGTTCCTATGAAAAAAAAAATCATGTCTTTTGGACATCCTAATGTACAAGTATTGGATAAATTAAATTTTGCTGCCCTTTAGATGATGGAAATTTTGTTGATAAGGCCTTGGCCCTTGGGTGATTGAAGATGATTTACCATATATGTTCTTCCTATTTTATGCTTAGTTTCACAAGCTGTTTGGGGTGTGAACCAAGTAGTATTTTATCCTCATTGTTCGAGTTTGGTTTGATTTTATCGAGTTTGAAATTTTGTGCTTGAGTTTAGTTTGAAATTTTGTGCTAGGTTCTTTCGAAAGGTTTATTGACGACATTAAATTGACAGAAGTTAATTTTGACACTTTTAGAACATAACAAGTATTTAGAGAAGGAAATAAAGCAACGCAAAAAGTAACTAAAATCCCAAACCATATTAGTAAGAGGCATAAAGCGTATCGATGCGATGAGGCCTCTGGAGCTATAGCGCATAGCACAACGCGGACTTTTCTCAAAATGCCCGCTTTCTTGTTTTAACTTTTGAATTTTTTAAAAAGAAAAGGTCAAATAGCACGATGTAGCGCTATAGTGACACATGTCGCGCATTTAATGTTTAGCGATCGCACATAGCGCAGCGACGCGATGGCATTGGGCTATAGCACATGCTTTTCGCGCTTTTGACTAAATAATCTACTTTTACGTATTCGTGATGCAATATCCAGAACAAGCCCTTGTTGAATGAAAGCCAATGTTAATTTTTTTTTTTTCTAAAAAACAAAAAGAAAAGAAGAAGACTAACACAACATATCTTTGTGCAGGAGCGGCATTTACTTGATCAAAATATTCATACATATGTTTGCTTAATTCTTAGGTTCACAAATAGTAACATAAAATTTCTACTTACGGCTTACCACCTATAATAAACATTTCTATGGAATGGCAAATGCTAAAATCCAACTAAAGTACAAAAACTCAACAAAGTCATTTCATTTTAAACCAAATTATTCAAATATAAGTATTCCTTCACAAAACAGAGTTGAGAGGCAAGAAGCTCGGAACGTGCCCATAGAAATAGGAAAGTTCCCCTTCACCATCACTATACTTGAGTGTACGATACTCATTTGTCCTTAGATCATAAGACATTAGCATTTTTGAATTGTCAAAGAAAAAGTTTTGACAAGACATTAATAGATCTCCGTTTCCTGATGTCGTAACAAGAATAAGTTGATCAGAGCATAAATCAAACGATATCCAACTCTTCAATATGATTTCTCTAGACCAAGATTCCACGACTCCATTTAGTTTCATTATCCATATATCTACCCAATGCTCACTAGTATTGTCGGATAGGCAAAGATTACCATTAAAAACCCCCAAGACAATATAGTCCCACTTATCTTCATACATCTCATCAAACTTAGAAGGAAGCGTGATTATGCGTCCTCTCTCTTCCTCGATGTCAAAAGCAAATATGCACCCATCAGCAACAAAGTAAAGAAATCCGTTAAGAGTAATCGGACGTGGATATAAATAGTAAGGAATAGAAGAATCCTCAAAAGATCTCCATTCGTGATCGACTCCAATGGTGAGAATCTCGCCATGTATATCTCCAACACTCATACTAACAAATCTAACGGCCTTATAATGATCACTCTGTATACTAAACCCGAAACCACAAAACGCATATTCAATATCCTCGGACTGATTAACTCGTGGAAGCATCATAACTTCTCCGAATAAAGGGTTCATAACATATACAGCGTCATAGTTGAAATTATAATAATTATCGTTTTCATGGAATTGGCGCTGCACAAAACAGAGTAAGCCATTGCACGAGCTTACATTTTCCAATATTCCTCCATTTCTTTGAAAATCAATCGCTCTTGGATTAAAAGGTGTACACGTGACATCACCATTTAATCCAATTTCAATAAAACAAGAAGATTGATTAACAGATCCGTCTTGCACTGTACAATCTTTAAATTTCACGAGAACGGTAAATGGAGGGTTCTTGGAATAAAGAGTAGTAAAATGCTTTTTCGATATCAGGTCATTCCAATTTTTACAAACGCATCTACATTGGAGTACACTTTTGATTGGGAGCTTCACGAGGATTTCATAGATTAAAGAAGAGGGCAAATCACTTACATGACCAGAAGAAGAATCTGAACTCTCTGAATTTTGAATTTCAGCCATTGACTTGGATGGGAGAAGCTAGGTTTAGGACTTTGAGAGAAACGCCTAAATGGAAGAATGACTGACTTTGATTTTTAGTGCGTGTAATAATGTGTCATGTTTCGTTTTTAATAAAATAATTTTTACTATTTTTTTAAAATCTCATATTTTATTTCTCTTGATTTACCTAACATTAAAAATTTAAGAAAAACAAAGCGATATGTGTGCAATGGCATCAAATGGGAGAAATATACATTTCCATGCAAATTTAAATATGTTTTTCTTTTTGAAAGAAACCGAGCTTTCATTTAATGAGTTAAATCAACGTTTCCAATATCTTCATTACATCGTAAGAATCTCTAGGAGAAACTTTAGCTATGTCATGAGCTACTTTGCTTCTTTCACAATGAATATTGTTCACGCAAAAGGCTTGCAGAGACTCCTTAATTAACTTGATGTTGTCAATGATAACTTCATATTCCGACCTAGACCTCGCAACTTCATTAATTGCCCCAATTACCAAACTATTGTTCCCTTCTAAAATAAAAATTATTCCAATGATGATCGCGTGCCATTTCCATAGCCAGCAGAGCGGCCTTGGCTTCAGCGCTTATCGGGTCTAAGCAACCTTGGATCCCGCTCGGATTTCATCCCACGCACTACGTACACAGAATTTGATCTTGCTAAACACCCGACCCACATTATCACTCATTCCGATTAGCCGAAGCATCAAATTCAGTTTCATCTGATTTATGACTCTGTTCCGCAGCTCCCTCGGCTCCAAAACCAAAACAACTGTCGTCGCCGTACAAAGATCCCCAAATACTTATTCACAAATATAGTTGTATCCAAAGCTCCTAGCATGAATTCTCTTGTTCCTTGCATACCAAATACCCCAACAGGTCAATAAAACTAATTCAAACGTTGCAACATCAGTAGCTTTCTTCATGCTCTGTAGCCCAAATTTGACTAGAAGCCACCCACAGCTCCGCAAAAAGCCCAGACCTGACGTGCGAATGGGCAAGCAAATAAGTAATGAATCACGGTTTTAACTCCGCTATCGCATACAGAACAGACTTCTTCACTAATATTATAACGGTGCATTAGTGTAGATTTTGTTGGTAGCATCCCTTTACACGCGCGCCACTAAAAAATACGCACCTTGCTTGGGATATTAACTGGCCATAACCACGATCAGTCATTAGAAAACGAGGATCTGGATACCAGGTTTACCGCAGCTTCATTAGTCAGAGAGATGTGTAGGTTATAGGCCGACTTCACCGAAAAAAATTCCATTGCATGTGTCGATCTGGATTTACATAGCTGCCAAGAATTATAGAGTGAATAGCATGTTGGTCCTTTGGTAAGAAATTCGTTCGAATAAGCTCTGCATCCCATTGGCCTGAAATTTCATCAATAAGCATGATAACCGGGCTGTTCGCTGCCATAGACAAATGCGGTAAGAAAATCTGAAACGACTGCTCTCTCGGTATCCATTTATCGCCCCAAATTCTCACAGAGTTCCTGTCGCCAATTCTCCACCTCAAGCCAGAATTGAGTAGCCATTTTGCACCCCATATGCTACGCCATGTAAAGGACGGATTGAACCCCATACTAGGCGAAAGAACATTTGAGTTGGGATAGTACTATGCTCGGAGAACATAACTCAACAAACTATTTGGGTTATCCCAAAGCCTTCAAACATGTTTTGCCAGAAGTGCCGTATTAAACGCCACAAGGGGTCTAAATCCAAGACCCCCAAACACTCCTACAAAAATCCTGCCATTTTGCCCAATGCATCCCTCGACCATTCGTGTTTTCCCACCAGAATGTTTTCATCAGATTCTCTATCTCATTCATGAATATGGTATTGTAGCATTTTAATTCAATAAATTGTACTTTAAATGCAGTGTAGAAAGAAATAATTATTTATGTTGTACTCATATTCATTGAATCAAAAAATAATACATATAGTATGTAACAGTTTAGAGCCAATTGCTCAAATTATATTAGCCATTGCCACCTTTATTCTACATTTGTTCGCTTAACCCTTAGTTTCACAATCTGTACATAAAATTCCTATTTTACAAACCTATCATAAGCATTTTATCATAAGAACGAAAAAATGAACCTCACGAACATAAACACAACAAAATCGTATCATATTGAAACAAGACATCAATTAACCTAAGATTCCAAATATTAGTATCCTTTCACAAAATAGTGCTGAGAGATAAAAAGCTCGGAACATACACAAAAAAATAGGAAGATTCCTCTTCACCATCACTAAACTCATGGTTACGACACTCATTTGTCTTTGGACTGTAAGATATTAGAGCTTTCGAAATGTCATACAAGGAGTACTGACGGGACATTAATAGATCTCCATTTCTTAATGTCGTAACTGGAACAAGTAGATCCGAGCCTAAATCATGCGGTATCCAGCACTTCAATATGATTTCACTAGACCAAGATTCCACGACTCCATATCTTTTCATTGTCCATATAACTATTTAGTGCTCACTATTATTGTCGGATAGACAAAGATTACCGTTACATACCGCCAGTACAATCCTGCGTGGTTTATCGCCAAACTCAGAAGGAAGTGGGATTCGGTGTCCTCTTTCTTCCTCCATGTCAAAAGCAAGAATATAACTATAGCCCTTAACACTATCACCAACCAAGTAGAAAACTCCATTAAGGTTGATCCCACATGAAAATATGTAAAGAGGGAGTGAAGAATCCTCAAAAGATCTCCATTTTTGATCGACTCCAATTGTGAGTATCTCGCCACGTATACGTCGACCACGCCTATTGGCAACTCTTAGTACCTTGTAATGATTATTGTGTGTACTAAAACCAAAACCATAAAAGGCAGAAGCCATATCTTCGGACTGATTAACTTGTGGAAGCATTATAACTTCTCCCAATAATGGATTGATAATGTATACAACTTCATTGTTGAAATCATAGTTCCAGTTAAGGAGTGGGCTCTGTACCAAACAGAGTAAGCCATTGCACGAGCCCTGTACCTTTGTTATTAAAGTCTCACTTGTTTGAAAATTCATTGATTTTGGATTAAAGGGTGTACACGTCATATCACCATTTAATTCAATTTCAATAAAGCAGGAAGATCCATTCACGGGTTGATTTTTAAATTTAACAAGAACAATAAATGGAGGGTTTTTGAAATAACGAGTAGCAAAATGCGTATCAGAAATGAGATCATTCCAATTTTTACAAACACATCTACATAGGATTACCCTTTTGATTGGGAGCTTCACGAGGATTTCATAGATTAAAGAAGAGGGCAAATCACTTACACCAGAAGAATATGAGCTCCCGGATTTTTGAATTTCTGCCATGTATTTGAAAGTAACGCACTTGATGAAGAAGCTTGGATATGGGTTTTGAGAGAAACGGGCTGCAATGGAAGAAAGGAAGGAATCGTGTGTTTTGAGACGAAATTGTCTCTGGAGAAAGGTTTTGATCTGGATCGTTCGTGTTGAATGATCGTGATCGCCGTCCGTCGATTGTGATCCAGGTGGCATTTCGTAAAAAGTTTAATTAAAACATTTTCCCCAAAACACGAAAATAAAAACAAAATAAGATGATTTTAATTTATTAAAGACAGCTAGCTGCACATGCATCACATTTTAAACAATTTATAAATTGAACAATAGATTAGCGACAAGACAAGACCGCCCAATTGAGACGGCAAATGGAAGCGGCGGCATCTGGCGGCGGTGGTGGCGGACACACTCAAAGAGACAAAATCCGGTGATACCGCCAAGTGGATACTGGTGGGGCAGTTGTATTACAGAGGATATGGCGGCGTAATACATGCACACAACAAGGTTTACTTATTCATTTTTAATATTTTAATTGTACTCCGAGTGCTGTATTTATGTTGATTTAAGGAATTTTTTTGTTTATAAATTATGTTGATTAAGGTTTTCTGGTCTAATTTGTAAATTTTAAGTCAAAACAATAAATTGTATTGATTTAAATTTTATTTTAAGCTTAAAATTGTATTTGAGCTTGATTTTATTAATTATTAAATAAATTGAGATCGAGTCATCTTGAATCGAGTATCGAGTTGACACAAAAAAAAGTTGCAATAAATCATATTCTTTCTGTCCCTATTCTTTAATTTCCCTGAGTTTTACGCATAGTTTTAAGTAAGAATTGAAATGAAATTTTTAGGCATATTTGTATTTATTCCCTTAAATAAAGGTAGTTAGTAGTTATAGAGAATTAAGTTGTTTCAAATCATTATCTTAGGTGAAATGATATTTTTAAGAAAAATAAGTATCATATTAGACAAAAATGGGTTGTTTTGGAACATCCCAAAACTGAAATAGGAGAAAAATTAAAACAATGAAGGGAGTATTATTAAAGTATAATACTTGTATAGAATAATATACTGTACTCATCTAAGGTTCAATCGTCAACTTCTAAAGGACTTAGTCAAACATGTGTTGGACACACAAGGTCAAAATTAATGTCTAATTTTTGTCGTATGTAATCATATTTATAAAAATATATTTGATTTCAATATGTAATTCGTAGGTTGTAATCGTATTTACAAAACATGTTATGATTGTATCGTATCATTTTAAATCACTCATTTTTAAACAACTAGTATAACAAAATTATTTCATATATTTTTTATAAATAAAAACAAAAACAAAAGAATAGATTGACCAAAATAAATTATATACATGACAAATATAATTATTTTGAAATATTACACAAATTATAGGATATTTTTTAAAAGAATTATTTTTGGGTGATAAATGCAAATATTAAAACAAATCAATACTAAAATAATAATGTTAATTAAATTAATTTAAAGTTAAATATTTATAATTAAAGATATAATCTCCAAAATAATACATAAATTTTAGTATTTTTTTTAAAAAAGGATCAACTAAAACAAAAAATAGCATGTGAGGAAGAGGGTTTTGGCTCGGTAAGCTCACGTTCCCCCTGGCCCTCTCCAAGGTCCATCTAGTATGTAAACTATCTCCTTCCCTCTAGTCATTAATTAGAGTTTTTTTTTTTTTTTCCCTTCCCCCCACATACTCTCGATGGCATCTCCACTTAGTCATTAAATATTCTCTAATACCGTTTATCAAATTACCCACGCATGTAAAAGATCAAATTGTTAAAAAAAAAAAAAAAAAGTCACTTAATTGTTTTAATCTAACCTTGATGATCTCTAACTCAGCCTATTGGACGAGTTACAGCATTGAGCTCTAATTTGTTAAATCACATCCAAGACCATGTTGGGGATTCTAGGTGGTGTTTCAACCAAACAAACTATTATTGTCTTAATATTTAGGGACAAATTACTATACAAGAAAAATATAGTTACAAAATGGGGTAAATGCAATATACTTTTGAGTGTATACCCTGATATTTTATTGCATAGAATCCTTTATACTTTTAAAATCTTAGCACATAAAATCACCATTTTTGTAAAAATATAGGTAATTTTGGATCGTTATATTTCAAGAAGCTATTTTTAAAAAAGAGAATTTTATTTTTGGTACCACAAATAACTCTATTTTAAGGTTACGGTACAATAACTTTATATATATATATATATATATATATATATATAGTACCACATGTTAACTAGCTGCCCTTGGCTTCAAAACATTTGGTATTTCCGTCAAACTTTGTACGGAAAATAGGTGAAAATTTTATAAAATTGATCCTATAGTTATAGATTGTTGTCAAACTTTGTCCCACGTATTTTATGATTGAGAAACTTATCCCATAATTCACAAGTTATATATACGAAGTAATGTTATCACGTGACGTTGGGAATATCTATAATAGCTGATTATACATATGAGAAACCTAGCTATTTCATTTCATCACGAAAATAACTCATAAATTTTAAGCATTGATGGAAAACGAGAGGATTCCTTCACAGCTAATGAAGACAAGCAACTAGTTGCGCACCATTATTTTCATGACCATACGTTTGCAATGATTGAAGCAATTATATATCAACAAAGAAACATTTTATTTAGTGGGCAAAATAGTTAAAAATATCATTTGGATTAATTTGAGCACGAGGTTTTTGGGGTTCAATTTTTGCTAATGTTGGTATGTTTTATTTTAATATTAATTTTGATAGTTAAAATAAAATAAAAAATGAACATGAACTAGTTTTTTCATGTTTATCAAAGGATTATATATAATCACATTTAAACATTGTGTTACATTCACCAATTAAGTTAAGCATAAAAATTATGCACAAATATATATATGTAAATACATTGATAATCATTTAAAGAAAAAACACACACACATTGATATTCAATGTATATACACCAATACACCATACGGTAATTTCTTCCACCACATAGACATAGTAAACATCCATGCATGCTATAGTAGCACTTGTATTATATAATATATATATATATATAGTTGGATACATGATTTTTCCTCTAAATCACATTGCCTTTCTTATTTAAAAATGGGGTTTAATTTTAATTTAACGTAAATGAAAGGTTCAAACGTAGCTTACGTACTTGACAAATATTTTTTCACTAAGAGAAGTTGATTAATTATCGTATCATGAGTGTTATCATCCACGTGTTTATGCATGCAATTCTTTTTATTGTTTGTATAAATGTGGTAATGTGACGTATATTATGGGCTTTATATCTATTCAAAATCTCGAATGCAGTCACTTGTCAAGTTATTATATATAATTAACAAGCAATTATACCCGTGCTATCATGGCCTCACATATTAAATAATTTTTTGATTTGTTCAATTAATTTTTATTTCGAAGGTAAATCTAGTTTTGCAAGTGGTTAAAGATGTTCTGATTTTTTAATTAAAGGAAACAAATAATCACTCATAAATTGAGTGGAGATTCATGAGTTATATGAATACATTTTGTAGATCTTGGATGACACATTGGCACTATGAAATTACAGTATTGCAATTCATTTTACATTATTGAAAGAAACTATAAGGGCATTTCCAACAACTAGAGGAGGGGGAGGGAAAAATTCGTTAAAGAAAAATCGAACGTGTAGTAATTCTTACGGCTAACAAATAAATATTGATCTTTCTTCCCTTCTCCCCTCCTCCTCCCCTAGCTTCTTGGTGGAGATACCCTTAAAGTGTATAATGAATACTCGTGAAAGCAATATCACAACTTAATGTCGAAACTAAATCATATAATTAATTGTAGTTTTTTTAAGTTACCTAGGTGTATTTCCAAATGTGTTTTGTGTTAAAATTGATTGAAAACTTGAATTAGTTTGTTATATAACAAACTAAACCAATTTTAAATTATTTGATTAGGTGCGCAATGAGTCCAGTTGACTGATACTAAACTAAAAAATATACATATAACCATGTATAAATGAAAATTGTTAGGGGTTCTAACAACCAGATTTAACGAATAGAGCAAAATAAATAGACACTATATTTATGTGGTTCATTCAAAATGGCTACTTCCACGGGCTGCTGTAGAATTTTCACTATAGGGAGAAAAAATACAATTTGGAAGAAACTCACTTCTCAATACTTCTCGATTCAAGAAGGAACTCTGAAAATTGCACTCTCAATTTTCTATCTAACACTAGAAGAGAATATTGCTTGTAGTTGATTTTGTGATGATCTTCAAATGAATAAGATGACAGCTATTTATAGTGCGCAAAGTGAACTTGAGTGGTCTTCCAAACTTGGAACTTGAGCTCACTTCAAACTTGCATTTTGACCATAGTAAGTTGTGCCTTCACTTGAAAATTGTTATTCACTTGGAACTCACATTTGACCATTTGTAAGTTGTGCCACCATAGTAAATTATCCCCCTCGTTAAGTGAAAGTCAACTTTGATAATTGCAAATGCATTAACAAAAACATCAAATTATTGGAATTATATTATATTCTAATCGATTGAAGTTGGTAAGAATTTATTCATACATTTAATTAAACTGAAACGCACGTAAAATCAAATTAAACTAAGACGACATAACATTTTGACCCTGAAATAATTCGTTCATTGTTGAAGTTCAGTGGACCAGTTCATGACTTTGATGTTGTTTACTAAACTACAATACTACATGACATCTACAAAATAAAATTTCACCAAATTTAAGTAAGAGGTACTTTTCCAAATTTTATAAAATACAGTCAACCAAATTCCACCAGGTCAATTTAGGTGGCTAAACAGTAAACAACAACGTCCACGAATTCCCAGTTCTACACTTCTACTCCAGTCAACACCCAACCTCTACGAATTCCCAGCTCTATCCCCATGCTTTCACTTCAAATCCCTAAAATACCCTTCCTCATCTCCTACATAAACCCCATCCACACCAGCCATTTCCACCACAACTTCTTAAAAAGCGAAAAAAAAAAAAAAAAATCTCAGCTCTCTATTTTTCAGGAACTGGCGTTAACTGAAGAAACTCTGGAGGATTCTACAAACAAAGCGGTGGTGACCGCCCTATATGCCGCCTTGAGCAACCGCAACGCGGAGGCAATTAAAAAAATCCTCGCCGCCGACCTCGAGTGGTGGTTCCACGGCCCACCGTCTCACCAGTTTTTGATGCTCCTCCTCACCGGAGAACAGGAATCTGAATTTCTATTCGTACCGCACAGCATCTCCGCCTTTGGTCCCACAGTGCTCGCCGAAGGCTTCGACCAATCGAGCTCCATTGCCTGGGTTCACGCCTGGACCGTGGCGGATGGGATAATTACCGGCGTGCGTGAGTATTTCAATACTTCGGTTACTGTGGCACGTATTGTGAAGAACGAGCAATTGGATTGTAGTATCGGGTCGCTTCATTGTCCTTCTGTTTGGGAGAGTAGTTTTCCGGGTCGGGTCGGGAAATCTGTGCCCGGCCTTGTGCTTGCTATCTGAAATAGAGTTTGGATTGCGTGTTTTGGGGATGTGAGATTTTTAGGATTGGAGATTGAGCTGGGGAGTTTATAATCAGGTGCTTTGTAGTTTACTTTGAGTTTTGTGGGGAACCAATATGAAGATTGATTTGGTGTGTTTTATGTGTGATGTTTTGGTTATAATAAAAGTACTTTTAACTAGAATTTGGATACCTGATTTTCTGAAATTTTTAGCGATTTTGTTTTCTTAAATAGGTAAATAAACATCATTACATTATAATCACTCCACTTTTCAGTATAATAACAATTGACTAACGACAATACTAAAAGTCCATATTACACAAAACCTCTAGGTCCAATTAAAAAGTCTTTAAAAGGATAAGGTGAACTAATGGTTGAAAAAGGTTTTATTCAATAAATGTCCACCCTTTCTTTGTCAATTTCGAAATTTAACAAAAAAGCACTCTTAATTTGGAATTATTCCACATACCTAATAGCTATCTATGTTGCACGGATATATCTACGACAATATGGATACTGAAAATTTATAGAATACGATATGATTAAAATATGTGTATTTGAAAATGTATTATACTAAAAATAAATTTTTTAAAATGTATAATAAAATTTATGTATATATTTGGTTCAATTTTTATTCTAGTTTATAATGTACAATGCTATCTTTCTCTTATATAAGTGTTCAAGTAAAATCACAGTATAATGTTAACACCATATGCAAGTCTTTGACCTTTTGAAAAATTTCAAGTGTTTTATGTAGATTACTTTGATAATATTATTATATATAATCTAGAAATAATTTGAAGAAGTACATGCTCTTAAGTATTCTGGATGTTTTAGATATGTCTTCGTGTGTTTCCGATACAATATTATTTTTTATTTTTTATTCTATTATTACTGAAAATGCCACGGGTGCATATATGACAAATATTAAATGAGTATCTGAGTATTCAATTATCCAATACTCCTATATTGCACGATATATAATTTTGAAGTAACCGTGCAACCTAACCGAACAGTAATATACTGACTCCACCAACTGGTGATTGGTTTAGTGGAAGAGACTAGTCACTATAAAGTAGCGGACTCATGTTAGAATCCCTGTTGAGAAAAGTACCCATTTAATGTGTCCAACCCGCTTCGAAAGGAATTCAAAACCATTGGGGAAAAAAAAAAAAGGGGGTAAGTAATATACTGACTAGAATATAGTCCATCACGAGATAGACATTAGAGGGATTTATTACACTTATCAGTTCAAAAATATAATTTATTTTATTTGCATTAATTAACATGTTTTTAGGGATTTATTTTATTTGCATTAATTAACATGCGCTCAACAATGCTTATCGAGCCTTGACTTTCATGTGAAAAATTATCAAATTATTCTCACATTTGCAGTATACGTCTTTCACTTTATTTCGTATGATATGTTTAATTGACACTTTTCTACTGTATGACATTGTTAATAAATAATTTAATCTCCTTTGATATTATTTAATATGTATTCTACTCTTATAAATACGTAAAAAGCAAGATTAAACGCAAGAGGGATGCAATATGTTTATTTAACAAAAAAACATAGAGATATTCCGTCATTTTTTTTTATCATAAGGGGTAAATTCACTTTTAAAAATAACAAAGGGAGTAATTTGCTATTAGCTCATTAATTAACAAATTAATTAAACTTATCTTCTAATAATTTGCACCAAGTTATATTCACAAAATTTGGATTCTAACTTGTAGTTATCATAATAATTACAATCGACAAAACTTAATAAAGAATTGATTAGGCCAAATTTAACATGATTTCTCTGCAATTCTGTTATTTGGCCTACCTCTACATGAAGCTAGAAATAAATACATTATTTTTTTTCCCATTATTATGTGGTCCATTTAGGGAACTCATACGAACTTTCCGAAAATCCGTACAATTCTCTTTCTTCTCTTCTCTGTTGAAGTTGAGATGAAACAATGTAAGTCTTTATCAAAATGAAAAGATCTTTACTAATATTTTGTTAGATAATATATTACTAACCAGTTTTTTTTTTATAATTGATAATGACTTACTAATTAAACTATCAATCTTAACATAGTTAGGTGGTGTTTGCAAAAAATTAAATATAAATAAAATAGTTTTTAGCTTTTAGGATAAAAATAAGAACTTAAGTAGTATTTGTAAACTGAATCTACTTCTACTTTTCCTAAAAATAAGTTCAAAAAGTACAAAGTAATTTGATGCTTGTGAGAATATGCTTTTAGCTTTAGTTTGATTATTTTAGAAAAATGGGAGGAAAAAGTTGATTTTGTAAATTTTTTTGCAAACACACAAAGTGATTTTTTTGGCTTCTTGACATAATTTATAAAACCACATATTTTTATTTCTCTATTATTTTTAATTTTTTTTTAAAATTATAATATTTGAACACAATCATAAATTTTTGCAATCACCGCCTTAGTAGAATAAATTTATGGATTTATGGTCTGTTGGCCCACATAATATTAAATAAACATTTTAAGTGAGGCGGCCCAAGGAGGTACTGTGCATGGGCTTGGCCCACCCAAAGAAATTAATTGAGTTATTTTTCCACCCAAAAAATAAATTTAAAATATTTATACACAGCCAGCTGCACACGCAGAAAAACAACCAATGAATCAATTACACATATTAAACATAGTTAATCGAACCATAGCGACAGGTCCACCCGCCCCGCCCAATAAAGACTGAATCTTCGGAGAAATGGAGGCGGCGGCGAGCTCACAGCGGCGGCCTCTGGCGGTTGTGGTAGCGGACTGCGTGAATCGATGGTTCCAAGATACACTCAAAGAGGCGAAGTCTGGTGATACTTCAATGCAAGTACTGGTGGGGCAGATGTATTACAGCGGATACGGCGTCGTAAGAGATCCTCAGAAGGTACTAATTTGTTGTATATTATTAATTGTATATATATGTTGATTAAGGTTTGATCTATTTAGTGAATTTTAGGAAGTTATGTGGCTGAGATTAATAGGTAACCAAAGTATGGGATGTGTTGTTTAAGGTGTTTCAAGAGTCATAATTGAATGGGAAGGAGATTATCTTCATGGATTTTGTTGTTATTTTTATTTTCGGTAGTTAAATATTTGAAACTTTTCCATTATTTTTGCGAATGTTTTTGAAATTTGGAAAAATAGAAACTTTTCGGTGTTTTTGATACAAAGGGTGAAAATTTTGATCCATGGTTATCTTTTTCTTTTGTAACAAATTTCTTGGAAGTGTTTGTAGTTGATTGTGATGGAAATTTGAATTAATTGAACCATTCTTTATTCTCAAACCTTTAGCTAATGTTTAAGAACTTGGTTTTATTTATCAAAAAAAAAAAAAAAAGGATTCGGAATAACTTTTATTATGATTGGAAATGTGGGGCTTTATTCTCTACCTTGATTATGTGAATGATTATAGTTTAAATCCTTGTGCATCTTTGATTTCAGGGAAGAGCATGGATTAGTAGGGCAGCGAGGAAACGATCTTCAGTATTGCAATTAGGTGATAAGCGTCCAGGTCTGCAATCCTTTCCTTTTGTTTGTTTTACTACCTTGTCGAATGTTTTCCTTTTTGTTGATTTTAAAGTTTTGTTTTTGGTTTAGGCTATAATGCAAGTGATTCAGATTCTGATGATGACACAATGGAAGATGCCAAATAACATAAGATGAATTTGGTTTCTATTTGTAACATTAGCAATGACAAAGTAAGCTGAATTCTCTTCCTGCTTTCCGGTCATCAATAGGCATGGATATAGATATAAATTGATTTGGAAGTTAAATGAATATTTACCGTTTCATTTATTTTAATTTAATCTCTATGTTCTTGATTAATTGCTTTCTGTCTCTATCTATGCATTCAAATGTTTTCGAGGAAAGACTTATGTCGAAAAGGAAAACAGCTTTAGTTCTGATTTGTTTATAGTCGACTCTATTATAGTTATGATATATATATATATATATATATATATATATATATATATATATATATATATATATATATATATATATATATATATATATATATATGTTTGAGCTCTGATTTCTGAAATCTTTAGCTTCACTATTAGCCATAATAAGTCTTGCCCTTCCAACTTTAAATGATTGAATATTCTTTCATTACAAAATGTGTGCTTCTGTAATAGATGTTTAACGTGGTAAACAACTTAATATTGCGTCTGATAGAATTTTTGTTTGATAATCAAATAACTGAGGATTTTCGGGATGTGGAGATTAACTTTTCCCTTATTTATTGCACTGGTATTAGAATAGAACATGTTGGATATCGAAATCGAGCTACGTTTCATGCAAGTCTTTTCTATCTGAAAAGATGAGCTGGGAGTCTACTTTAAATCTTTTTAGCCTTGTAACTTGGACTGGTTTAGAGTTTTTCAGTGGTACATATCTTGGATTCAAACTAAATTAATAACCTTTGATGAAAATGTAAATAAGAAAAACTAGCTTAAGTTGTTTTGTCTCCCAATTTCAGGAGAGTTGGAGAGTATAGATACTTTAAACCTACTAGAAGAGGATACTCCTATGTAATACACAAAATAATATATAATTTCTTCATATCAATAGTTCCTAACATAAATAATAATATTCAAGTCAAAATTCAAATTAAAGATCAAAACGTGGACTACAATATCACTTATCAGAATCTAAACTTCTAGAAATACATTAATTTTTACATCATAGGAGTTTAAAGTTTGTGTAAGCGTGTTTATGAGTTGGGGATCACTTAGAGAAAGTTATTGGATCAATTCATGAGGTTTTGGATGTGTCCATCTCAATTGATAATACTGTATAGAATTGAAGAAGCAAATCTGAAGGAGAAAATTTATTTTCCCATAAGAAAATCTTAACCACACAAGAAAGTCGTACTATAACTAATTTAAATAAGATTTACAAAGGAAAAAATTCCACTTCTAGTTATTAGAACTTACAGATAAAAATGTTTTCATTAACTTCACAACAACACAATCATGATTTAATCATTCAATCAAACCATTGAACGCATACACTTTGTCATTAGCAGTCGTGTTCTTTTATTTTAGAAATTCACTCAAAAAATCATTTGCCTTCACGCCTGTCCTTTCTCCATTCCCATGGCATTTCTGGGTTCGATTGTGCCCATAATCCGACCCGTTTTGCTCGAGCCTCTTTTTCCCACTGGATGGAAAAACAAACATTGAGAAAGAGAAATTGCCAAATTGATAAATAATAATAATAATAATAATAATAATTTAACTAACCTTATCTAACTCCGAACGTTGGTCATAGGCTTTATAGTGCCATACAAGCCCTTTCTTAAGCATTGATTCCTACATTATCAAAGATTACAACAATACATATACATAAAAGTATCGATCCAAATGGAAAAATAGTTTTAGTTAATAAAAATAATAGTATAATCATATAAGCAATACAATTTAAATACCTGAACAAATATGCCGTTGCAATATATATCTCCCACAACTCGACCATAGCGATCCACATCGAACACCAAAACTCTTAAACATTTGCCGTCAACAATTTTAGTGAGTTCTTCCTTTGCCTTCTGCCCATATGGCATTTTGCCCTCTGGTGCATCGATTCCCCTGTCAAAGCATATTTCTAATACATTACTTCATTTTATTACAACAAAATCGATGCATTTAATTTACTGTAATAGCTATATATACCTCAATCGTATTCGATACTTACGTGCAAGAACTTCGTCATTCTGTACTGGTATTACCCTGCATTGACAAATCTAAATCATCAATAGCTTTCTTAATATGGTACTATGAAATAGAGCTTGTTTGGTAGCAAAGATTAAGTTTAAGAGGCCTATGATAAATAGATTGGGTCAGCAACAATCTCCACGGGTCCAACAGCTGAATTTTGCAGCATTTAACTTATTGCTATGCTTTTGGACTCTACTACCAAAAAAGTGCAGATATACAATATAAAATGTCCAACTAAACTAACAGTGTAAGCTGTTAGAGAGAAGTTACATTTAATATTCATCTAAAAGCTTAATTTGTTCGAACACAAGACCTCTTTTGGGCCCTAGCTCTGATACCATATTTAATATTCATACTTAAACATATAACCGTAATAACATAATTAATACTTTCACTATTATCCTATAGCTGCTAACAAAGGAGTTCTTATTATACGAGAAACAATATAATAGATTACTTCACCTATATCCTGAGTCGATAATTTGCTTGTGAAGTTGATCTGCTCTATCATAATTCTTTTGAGCACGAGCTTTGGATCTTTGCACAGCTGCAACTTGCACTTCTTTAGGAACATTTGAAGATTCTCTAGGATCCATTATACTTACATATGCAGTTATTGTATCTCCATCCGCCACAGCCTTTGCATCGACCTATAACTCATCAATACTATATCAAACATATGTACTATAGTACTATTATTATTGAAATATTTTAAGTAAAAAGAAGTGTATTTCTTACTGGAAGAGTATGAAATTCAAATTTGAGCCCTTGGGAATGAGATGGAGGAGCTCCGGCCGTAAGTTCAACCAAAGCATGAGGTAGAGGAAGACCATAAAAAGCCAGTAATCCCTGTAAAGCCACGAGGTAGAGGAAGACTTTAAAAGGCCAAAAATTCCTGTAAAGATTGAAATTTGGATAGTAATTCTTAAAATGAGTATATTCTTAACAAGTTATATGTCATTTTTAGAACCTCAACATCAGCCTTCTGATGTCTCTTCAAGGTTTGAATTACAAGCCTTGAAGCTTCTTCGGGTGTTTTAGGAGGTGGTTTTGTTTCTCTCCATGCGGCAGACAATTTCTTATACCTTTGATCAATGTGGAAGAAAAGAAAGAATAGTTAAGAAAAAAATTGTTGCAGCTTGATATTCAACTCCAGCTCGATCGATAAAAGGAAGTTCGAGTTTGGTTTGTTGAACATATCAAATTAAGCTTTAAAATAAAGGTTGACTTGATAAACTTGAATGAAAGAAAAATTGTATGTTCAATATCAATTTACTCGAACTGGACTCAGTGTTCTTCAATTGAATTCATTTGAGCCCTCTTTTTTTAGTTACAGTTACACCCTAATAGTATTAACTTTTTTAAGACATTTTATTAAAATTCTTTAGTAAAATAAATAAATAAATTGAAGAAAGAATTAGACTTTTGATTACCAGTTAGCCTGAGCCTTCTTGGATGAGACAACATGCTTGCTTAGTCCTTGAGGAACCTTCAATTTCAAAAATAAAATGAAAAACTCATAATTTGAAATCACCCTTAACTTTATTTAGCTCCGAAACCCCAGATCAGTTGAACAAGACCTTTTCATTTTCAGTTTAAAATGAAAATGAAAATTCAATTAAATGGATTGAAATTAAAATTGAAGTACTAGTAAGTTGTAAGAAGTCAATACCTGGGAGCTGATTTCAAAGTTGTAAAGATCGTGGGCCAAGGCTGAAACGCCGGCGTTTTCTGCGGTGACGCCGTGTGAATCGGAGTCCGCCGACGGCTTACAACATGTGCCGTATAAAAATCTTAATGCGTTTCCCATTTATGGTATAGATCTATTTTTTCAGGTGGTTTTCAAAAAAAAAATATCTTTCCAGGTGGTTGAGAACAATTATTTGAAGCTGAACCAAATATAAGTATTTCACAGGGATTAGGTTCTTTTGTCCTTTTGATAAGGAATCCTTTTCTTTCTTTTGAATTGGATGAAGAAGGAAGAGATTTTGGAAACCAATTAGGTGAAGAAATGCCACTTGGCTAATTAGGTGATTTTCATTGGTTGATGCTCTGATATTATAGTATTTTATATTATTTACTCTCTCTTTAATCTTTTCATGTAGATCTGACTCTCAAACCGAGGTTAATTACTTAAAGTCAACGGCTATAATCTAAAGTTTTTCATCATTAAAGTGTTGTAAAATTGTATTCCTCGGAATTGCGAAGAATACTCTCTCTCTCTATCTTTTTATTTTTTTACTCATTCAAAAAATATTCGGACTAGAAATATTAAAAAAAATGGATTCACGTTTTAGTTAATATTCGGACTACCGTCAGATTAATATATTTTATATTATTGCCTATCATATTTTATTGTCACGCAAGAAAGTATCTATATGAATGAATATAAATTTTATATCAAAATATTTTTTTATTAACTAATTGTATTTGATATCAAATTGTGACATGAATATAAATTAAATATATATCGTGTGGTTAGTTATGAGCAGTGTTTTCAAAATCGGATCGGAGAGCGAACCGGTGAGCTAACTGGGTTGGTGGTTTTACTGGTCGAACCGGGCGAACTGCTAATCAAACCGAAAGAACCGCTGGTCGAACCGCTAATAAATCGGACCGGATCAGCTGTCGGTTAGCTATCAAACCGGCCGGTCCGATCCGGCTTTAAGAAAACTGGTTAAGAGTAGTGTGAGTCACAGTTAGGACATGGATGATGCAAATTTTTACTCCACGTGTAAAAATTATATTGGTGAGTTGTACCCCTTATACTTAATGATATGATGCAGCAGCTGTAATTAATAATTTCTAATTTAATTCTACCATAAGCCTATTAAACAAATATTTGATTTGTGATTTGAAAACATGTGACGATTCATTCATACATCAAAATCAAACATTGAGCTATTTTCAGATATCAGAAAGGGAGAAATGACTTCAAGAAAATACCAATTAGTACGGGCACACTTAATTCCTTTTTCAAGAAGGCTAAAATGCATAACACTCCTTATGCTAAGAGAAATATGTACATAACTATTCCCTAAATTATTTATTTATATTTATTGTCCTTCAACGATTAGAATAAATTGAATTAGAGCTTCAACTATTCCCCAAGTGAGATGGAACGTTTGAAAAAATTAAGGGATCTTTCAATGAAATTTAAAAAGTGGAATTTTGTTCATTTCTCTTTAACATGGAGTATTCGCGGATTTTAGCCTTTTCAAATAATGGGATAGTTTAAAAAGCAAAATATGCACCAAAAGTACGTAAACCTTAAGTAAAAGAGGACACGCAATGTAGTTGTCCCTCACATGAAAACAAACCTAATTATGAAGCAATGAAATGTGTGCAATAAGCAAATTCATAATCATAACTTTGGTCTATATGGTCCAAAGTTTTAGATTCTATTAATTAATTATATGTTGCTTTTCATTCGCTAATTATAATACACTAATGTTTTCACCACTCACCTTTTTATTTTTTCATATAATTTTTTTTCGCCATTCGTAAGATACAAAATACAAGCTTATACCTTGTTATAACTAGTACCAAATAATAATATAATAATAAGGACAAATTTAATTTTGTCCCATAATCTTTGAATATTTTTTCACTTTATTCTCTAATATTTCTAAGTTTTCACTTAATCCTTTCAATTATTAAAAATGTCTCGCATCACAACTATCTTTGGACATTCGCTGTCAAAATTTATAAAGGTTAGGTGGCGAAGTGGAAAAACTTTCAAAGTTAAAGTGGAAAGCAATAAAACATTCAAAGATTGGGTAATAAAATCAAACTACATTATTACAGCGGGACGGAATATTATGTTAGAATATAGTTATTTAAATTTTATGGGATTGCTGGAAATATATTTAATAGTTGAAGGAGTTAAAATAAAATAAAAAAACTTTCAAAGTTAGGGGGAAAGTATAATTTTAGAGTAGTTTTAGTTTGAAATAAATCCTGTTATCAAATTTTAATTTTCTTGGGCTGAGCCATAATGAAAAGGTCTTGGGATTTCGAGTTGGGTTGGGTCCAGATTGTCTATTGGACCTGGGTTTGGCCATTGAGAGTTGTAGGACACAGACACAGTCTTAACGGCGAAAAAGTACAGAGTGAAAAGTTTGCAAATGTTTTCGGCCCAGAGAAACTTCACGGGCCTACGTGATTAGTTGGATGGGTTTTGGCCCTAAATATTAGGCCCTATTATATTCCTACTAATTTTCCTATAATACAATTCTTTATCCACACTTCAATTTATTCCCTATTCTAAATGACATATTCAAGACTATGAATAGCAAATAGTAATTATTAAAGCTTGTAACTTTTGACCTTTGCTAAAAAACCTATAAATAGAAAATATTATAATGTATTATCTACACAAAGTATGAAATTGTAATGATATTTTTGTCTCCCTATTCTCTTTACATTATATCTTTAGTTGCTATCTTGTTTGAGAATAGTTTTATAACAATTCAAGAAATATGTGTTTAAACTTGGTGCAAGAAATTGTGTTTTTATTGATAAAATAATACTAGATAACAATTTTAAACTTATAAACATTTACACATATTAGGACTCTTGAAAATGTTCCCGAGATTATGAATCATAAACATATAATAACAAAAAAAATGTAAATTAATTTGTTACTATATGTAGTGATATACAAAAAATTACAATCGAAATAATGTTACTAATTATCGTGGCAATATTGTCACTAAACATAAGTACATAAATTCTCAATAAAGGATAAATATAAATTATTATGCACTTATCACTAATAATAATTAGCGATAACCTTTATAAAATTTTGGTATCAAAATTGTCACAATTATTATTATGACAAAAATTATATGTTTGTCACGGATCATACGCAAAATAAGACAAATTTCACATAGTATTTAGATATTATCACTTGTAACTATTTTCTTATATAGATTAAACTAGTTATAGGGTAAATATCAGTAATGTTGTTCCTCATCATTAACTTTTTACAGAGTGATACATCTTGTGTTTTTTTTCTCATGTTAGTCCTCACTTTGAATTATTTGTTTCAATTTAATCATTTACAATGAGTCTTTTAGTACTTCTATTGTTACATTTTAGTCCCTCATAAAATTGTTTTGTATCAACTTAGTCCCTCAAAAAATAGTTCATTTATCAATTTAGTCCCTCATAAAGTTATTTTGACACTTTAGTTCACATTGGACCACCTGAAAACGACCAAAGTGATACAAATAATTTATAGTGGGGACTAACGTGGAAAAAAAACACAAAAGAGATCACTCTATAAAAAAATTAATGATAAGAAGAACTATTAGTGGTGTTTACCCATAATTATATCTCAACATCATGAATCATAAATAAGTTTTGAAATCGTAAATAAGTTTTGAAATGTTGCTCTAGTCCATATCATCATGTTCATTCACTGAATACTTTAACTTGCTTATCGTTTAAATAAATTTAAATACAGTTCTAAGCTGAATAACAAAATTAAACCAAAATTCATTAATGCTAATACTCAATATATATATTAAAAACATCATCTTAAGTCTTAACTACTCTACAAAATGGTGTAGCACACATGAAAAACTATACCGGTCCGATCGAGATAGTAGCATTCTAAATAGACCAAATTAAAAGAAATCAAGTAGCTAGCCACTCTATAATTTCTATACCAGTTGAAATTTAAGCTGCAGAATGTTCTTCCCAAGTAGTAGCTTGTTTCCCAATTTTGTGAAGGACCCTTATGACCTCTTCGGTTGTGACGTTGCCTGTCACTATCACCTTGTTTAATTTTGTATCTACATCATATGTTTCAATATCTGCACCAAAATCATGTGATATTAGATTTTAATTTTCTTCTCAAATTTAATACATAATTGAATCCTAAACTGCTAGCTCCATAAAAGAAAAACTATCAATTGATAAAAATTCGAACATGAATTCGCTATTTTATAGGGATTAATCTCTTCCACTAGACCATATAATTTGTTGGTTTAATTTGATTTGTATACGTCTATAGGACTTGTGCTCAATTAAGAATTGCTACCTTCAATTTTTTTTATGGCCTTCAAGATTTTCTTGATGCATTCATCGCAGTGCAATCCTACCTTTAACTCCACAACCTACCATCAATTGACATATATCAACATTTATTGAATATGTGAAGCAAAGTTAGAACGTATAAATATAAAAAAAAAAAAATTAATTTGGTAGAAAAAAAAAACTGTATACTAATTTTGAGAAACTTACATTGGTCATTGAGCAGCTGCGGAAATATATATCTCCTACAACTTTCTTGAAGTGATATTTGCAGGAAAAAAGTTAAATCAAAGTTCAATTTCGGTGCTAGCTCCAAGTTTCTCTTGGTAAGTAATTTTTTAGAAGAGAATAAAAGGAGGAAGGTGCAATGCTAAATATATAATTGAGGTATTGAATTTTCGCAAATTTAATATGAAGTTATGGGTGGGAGTATATGATTCTTTTTCTTTAGTGAGAATTTAACTTTGAGAAAAGCTCCTTTAAAATCACTTTTATTGACTTTAGGCAAATTATCATCCGCACATTTATAGAGGTGTGGCAATTCTTGATGGGATTATAAAGAAGAGAAGATAGTATTATTTTATCTCATGGACGACACATATAACATTTGATTTTTTAATTTTCATTAAAGGAAGAGAAATGTTGATCGCTAGCTAGAGTTGGTATACAACAATTGAACGATGCATATTATAACAATCACTTTTACGAAAAAAGATTCAAGAAATAATATACAAGGATCGGAAATTTAATTACAAAATAAATTATGAATTACTAAAACATATATATGTTCTGGTGAACCCTAATTAAATGAGTTGATCGATCTTATAAGTTTAATATAAAAATAAAAAGAATTATGGATCGGAAAAACAAATTAATTATAATTATAATAGTATTTAAGTAAACGACAAAATTAAGTTTACGAATCAAACACAATAACCTTGACATAAATAATTAAAACATTTCATAATTAATCTTGCACACATGTAAAACTGTGATCCATCTGCCATTAACAAACTTTGTTGTGTCCACCAAAAGTCAAGGAAAACCTCCCATTGTGCTCAACTGTGTAAGTGAAAAAGTATTTTGAGCAAATTTGGTAGCTATTATATATCATTTTTTATATATCTTCCTCTCTTCTCTACTTAATTAATTAATTACTCTATATCTTTCCATCTTTAAAAGTTTGCAAAATTAAAGATCAAACTAAATATGATGGAAGATGATGATGTATCTGCATCCGCTGTTAAAATTGTGTGTCAATATAAAGACTTCATTTCAACTTTTGGTCTATGGTTACATAAGAATCCCACAAACTATGCAGTTCCTCTTATTTTGATGCAACTTTCAATCATCTCCTTATCATCTCTGCTTATTGATGCCTGCCTCCAGCATCTTGGACAACCATCCATCGTTTCGCAAATTATCGTAAGAATTTATTTTCTTTAATTCTTCATAGTTTACTTTTAATTATAATTTCATCTCATTTTTCATTCTTCTTACTTAGGAAACCTACGTGTTTCAAATTTTTAAGATCGATTGAACAATATAGTAATATAATCGTTTTGTTTGAAGAGTAATTAGGGCAGAAAATCAAATCAGCTTAGACGAGATATATTCATTCTTCTCAACTTTGATCTATAAAAACTCCATTTTTAATTAACGTTTGATATATAGCTTTCGAATTTGATCCAAAATACTTAAATAATAATTTATGTGTAAAAATATAAGTTACTCGAACTTGTTTTGTTTCGTGTTCAGCTTGATCAAACTTCGTTTGAACTTAGTTCATTTAAAAATCAATTAAGTCCGAACATAAACTCAAAGCTGAGGTTATTTGGTATCAGTTATTATTTATCAATGCAAATTGGCAATATTTCAAAAGTAATCATATAACTTTGAATATTTTTCAATAATATTTATGTAACCGTATTGAACACACATTTAGTCTTTTAGCTTTCACCCAATTTTAATTTTAGTTTATTTGCATAATAAATTTTGTCCTTTAACTTTTAACAAATTATAGTTTTGTCCTGAAATTAAAAACATTTTCTTCGTTAATAGTACAAACTTGTAATTGCAGGATAAAAATTGAAATTTGCTGAAAGTTTGAGGACAAAATTTCTTATGCATAAGTCTAAAATTGGAATTTGGTGAAGGTTAAAGGATTATATATGTGTTTAGTATACTTATAGAACTACTTTTGAAAATTTGAAAGGATTCTAAACTTACAGGACCATTTTTGAAAGTTGGCCTTTACAAATTCTTATTAGGGTGAAATACAGTTTCACCCCTTAAAGTATGGGGTAGTATCAGTTATCCCCCTAAAGTATTGATTGTAACACTTACCCCCTCTGTTACAGTTTTATAGTTTTTATTCCAAAAATACCCCCTTCTTTTATAAATAATTTTTTTTATGAATTTATCAAAATAAAATTGTCTCTTTATTAATTATGAATCCGTTTATCAACCAAACAACATTATGCTTTAATTTCTTTTTTTTTTCCATACTTTTTTCATTCTTAATTTTTTTCTTCATTTTCATCTCATTTTTTGTAACCGAAAGAAACAAAATAAATGAATAAATTAAAATTTAATATTGTTTGGTGGATGGATGAATTCATAATTAGTAAGATAAATTGATGAATTAATTAAAACATAACATTGTTTGGTGTCAACCTTGAATTTTGCAAGAAATTATTCGAAGGAGAATTACTCAATATTTTTAATAATAATTCGTAACGAAAATAAATGAATAATTATCACCAAATAAAAACATAATATAAAGAAAAAAGTTGATATAGAAATATAAAAAATTGAAACATAAAATAAAAAAACAAATTGAAACATAAATAAAGAAAAAAATGAGGTGTAATTAAAAAATTTGAGACCGTAAAACCGAAGGAAACCTAAGAAATGAAGAAATTCAAATATAATATTATTTGGTGTATGGATGAATGCATAATTAACATATATTTTATTAGATAAATTAAGGGTTTTTTGCAAGTTAACTCCCTGTGATATGTCTAATGGGCAATTTACCTCCCTGTGAAATAAAAATAGGCAATTTAACTCCTAATGAAATGAAATAATGAGCAATTTACCTCCTCGTGATATAAAAATAGGCAATTTACCTCCCTGTGAAATGAAATAATGAGCAATTTAACTCCCTGTGATATGAATTAATAAGCAATTTAGAGGGAGGCAATGTGCTTCTTTTATAAAAACACAAGGAGTTATTTTGCCATTTTTCTTAACACAGGGAGTTAAATTGCCTATTTAGGATATCACAGGGAGGTATTTTGCCCTTTTATTTATCACAAGGAGTTAAATTGCCTATTACGAATAATACAGGGAGTTAATCTGCTATTCACTCGATAAATTAATAAAGAAATAATGTATTTATTTTTAAAAGGGATGGGGATAGTTTTGGAATAAAATGTTCAATACTATAATTTAAGGGGGTGAGTTTTACAATTGATACTTTAGGCGATAACTGATACAACCCCCATATTTTAAGGGGAAAACTGTATTTCACCCTTCTTATAAATTGCTAAAACTTGTTTAATTCATAAGTCTAACTTTGAAATGTTACATTTACTATCCACAGGGTGGTATACTATTCGGCCCTTCAATGTTAGGCCACAAAACTCTATTCGGATCTCGTTTATTCCCCCCAAGAAGTATCTTAACACTCGAAACAGCTGCTGCATTTGGTATAACGTTCTTCTTCTTTGCAATAGGCGTGAGGTCAGATCCTAGCTTAATGGTTCGACCCGGTAGACAAGCCGCGATCCTTGGCACCACCGCAATGGTCATTACGTTGCTATGTTCAGTTTCACTTGCTTTTGTCTTGAAAAACTATCTTCCTATGGATACTAAACTAGCAAAGTCACTTCCTTACATTGCAGCTTCTCATAGTCTAATTGCATTCCCGAACATTTCTTGCCTCCTAGCCGATCTTAACATGTTGAGTAGTGACCTAGGCCAGTTAACTATCTCATCGTCCATGTTTTGTGACTTAATTGGCGTATCACTAGTCGCGGTATCACTTGCGGTGGTACAATCAGATAATGATCCTATGAAAACGATATTATCGGTTTTATCAGCAGTCATTCTTATATTATCTTTGGTTTATATTGTTAGGCCAATTGTAAAGAAAGTTGTGAAAGGAATTCCGAATGGGAAAACTTTAGCGGATGTTTATGTTTTCATATTTTTTACGGGTAATCTTGTGGTTGGATTCGTAAGTGAAGTGATTGGTCAACATTTCGTGCTTGGACCCTTGGTGTTTGGGTTTATGGTGCCAGAAGGGCCACCTCTGGGTGAAGCTATAATCTCGAAACTTGATTTTTTCGTAGGGAAGTTTCTTTACCCAACGTTTCTCACTACGAGTGGATTAAAGACGAACATCTTTGCGATTAATTTTCGGTCCTTCTGGATTTTAGCGTTAGTTGTCCTTTTCTCTTTCTTGATCAAGATCGGGGCTGTAGTATTTATATCTCGTTACATTAATATTAGTTTAAAAGACTCCATTGTGATTGGACTTATGATGAATGCAAGGGGTGTTTGTGAACTTATTGTCTTCAACTTCTGGAGAGACGGTGGAGTATGAATCACAAGTTTTACTAACTAATTATAATGTTAATGTTGATTATTATCTCTTAATTAATTAAAACTTGTTTGAACTGATCAGGATATATCAGATCAAGAGTTTGCTCTTTGCGTTTTATCAGTTATTGGAGTCACATCAGTCATTACTCCTCTTATCAAGCTACTCTACGATCCTTCCAAACGATACATCCCACTCAAGAGAAGAACAATTCAACACTCCAAACGAGACACCGAGCTTCGAATACTAGTCTGCATTCAAAACCAAGACTCCGTGCCATCAATCATAAACTTACTCGAAGCATCTGATGCAACCGAAGATAGTCCTATTGCAGTGATAGCCATCTTACTAGTCGAGCTAGTAGGTCGAGCCACTCCCATGCTCGTGGCTAATCAGTCAACAAGGACCCTACAACCAACCAACTCCAAATCCAGCCACATAATCAATGCCTTACGCCAATACGAACTCTGCAACGAAAGGTGCGTTACAATCCAATCATTCAGTGCAATCTCACACCTACCAACAATGCATGATGACATTTGTCGAGTCGCGTTAGACCAAAATGCAACTTTAGTCATTCTACCATTTCACAAACATTGGGAAATCGATGGCTCCATTGGGTCAATAAACAATGGTATGCAAAATATGAACGTAAAAGTCATGGACAAAGCGTCGTGCTCGGTTGGAATTTTGGTAGACCGGAGGATTCTTACCTGTTCATTGTCTACTCTAAACAGCCAATCCATATACCATGTAGCCGTAATCTATATCGGTGGCCCAGATGATGCAGAGTCATTGGCCTATGGGGCTCGTATGGGGAGACATTACAATGTAACTCTAACAATTATTCGTTTTTTACTATTTGGATGTGACAACCCTAGAGAAAGAAAATTCGATAACAATTTGATTGACGAAGTGAGAAAAGCTAACTTGGGAAATCAAAATTTTGTATATCAAGAACAAGTTGTTAAAGACGGGGTAGGCCTAGCTGCATCATTAAGAGGTTTAGAGAATAGTTTTGATTTACTTATAGTGGGAAGGAACCACCAAGCGTCACAAGTACTTATGGGTCTCGAGGCTTGGAGTGAGTGCCCGGAGCTTGGGGTGGTTGGAGATATTTTGGCTTCGCCGGATTTTGGAATCACTGCCTCAGTCTTGGTGGTGCAACAACAAAGATTAGTGGGCGGAAGTGAATAGTCACCAATCGACACATGATGCAACAACGTTTAATGGTCCAATTGTGGCGCCGCCTCTGACAAATGATCATGATCCTAGGTGGGAAATTGGAATAGACAGGGAGAGGAGTTAATTAGTTTTCACATTGATCTAGGATCTTGTAACAGTTAACCGTTGATAGAAGAGAGAATTGCATTTTTGGTACCGAGATTTATATCAATTTCTACTTTTGGTATCAAACAAATGTAGATCAACATATCTGTAATCATAATTTAATAAATTGTTCCATATACACATTTGGTACTGCCGTTAGCTAATTTGAAAATCACCATCAAATTGATGACATGACCGTTAAGTAGGTTTTAATTATTGTAAAATTAATGTCATAAATTATACTAGCTAACAATTCTACCCTATAACATCTTGGGCCGACAAAATAACTTATGACATTAATTTTGCAATATTTAAAATTGACTTAATTAACCACCAGGTTAATGTAGAATGATTTTTTAATATATGATATTCAATATGGTATCCTGCATTTGTTTGAAACAAAAAGTATAAATTGACATAATTAGAATCAGTCTAAAAAATACAATTATCTCGTGGATAAAATAGTGATGAGGTAGAATCAGATGTAGCAAGCAATTGAGGTTGTGATACAGTGCCATGATATGGATGAATTCTTGTGCAAGTTCACATAGGCCTTCCATTGTAGATTTGTAGTGTAATTATCCATAAGCTAGACGCGCTTTGTTCTTGATCAATGGATCTAATTAGCAAATTAGAGACGTATATAACTGAATTTTGTTGATCATAAGACAATCATGTTTTGCTGATACAGACATCCATATGTACTTCTGTTAGAACAAATTGTCAATTAGCGAACAAATTGTAACTAATAAAGATGAAATAATAACTATTTTTTAAGACCTAAATATTAAAATATCTATTATGTTGTATCTAATTAGGAAAAATATTCAATTTGAAATTCAATCACGAGTCAATTGGCAGATTATTGTCAAATTTTTTAACTGAATAAGAGAGTTATTGTAAATTTTCAAGTTAACATGAGATTTTAGTCAATTTTTAGGTGAATATATATTTTTTCTCATTTTATGGTGAGGTATAATAGTAATTTTTCCTACATAATATGTACTCTGGCTTAAAAGTATTTTTTATTTGCTAATAAGGGTATTTTACATTCACTCTTTTTTTTTTACCAGCATTATATGGAAAAATATTTATGTGACAACATGTGATTGGTCTAGTAAAAAGGACTAGTCACTACAAAGTAGCGGACTCGAGTTTGAATCCTTGTTGGGAGAGGTATCCACTTAATATGACCAACCCATCTCGAAAGGAATAAAACCCTTGAAAAATAAAAAAAAATATTTATGTGATGAAATCTAAAATTATTGTCACTTAATAAATATTTAATAATGGTCAGTTCAATAATTATCTTTATATTTAATATTTTATTATTATAATTTTATTCTAGTCGATATTTTATTATCTCAATGTTCCATTGAAAAACAATTCAAAGTTTCGAAAGTTCTAGGAGAACTCCCAAACCATTTTTGAAGAAAAATCGAAAGGGAGCCGAGCCAAAATTCTGCATAATAGCCTTTAACATTTCATTTATAAGCAAAAGTTCTGTTGTTTTAGTTATTTGGTTATTTGGTTTTTATATCGATATTCAATTGACTTAATTTTAATGTTTTTCGGCAAATTAAATTAACAAAAGGAGGTTATTTTAGAATTATAATTGTTCAGAAATAATTGCAAAAATACTACTAAAATGTTGCCAAAAACAGCACTTAGAAATAAAAGAGGATTCGAGAGTAATTTCAAATTTCTAAATACTAATATAAATTAAATAATTTTACAGCTATTAAAGCTCTTTTTTTCTAGAAATAGAAATTGATGCATTATTGACCCCCTTTCACACTCAAGTTTTCTATATTAGTGTAGAAGGTTTTAAAACAATACCACTCTCCCTTCCATGAAATTTAACTAAGTACATTTAAACATGAATTCAATTCCAACTACCTAAAAAGGGAAAAAACAGGAAAAGAAAAAGACACAACTTCATAAATATCCTTACCTCAAACAGTAAAAATTAATAGAAATTTGTCCTCTTCTTATCAGAACTCTTCAGCTTTTTTTACAGTATACTACTATTTTTCTTTACCGCCATTGATCTTTTCATCATTCCAAATACCCTTACCTATTTCCGACCACTTAGGGGTACTTCCGACATTTCACCCACACCCACCATCTTTTTACGTGAGTTGGCGCAAATTTCTGCAACATTCAACAAACAAAAAACAGTAGTTGTGTTGGTACATTGCGCATCCGGCGCATTGTAGTGTAGTGTCAGGTGAGAGTTGGGACTTAGAATCATCTCTTCCGTTAATATTTCTCAGTTCTAGTATTTGTGTATAAACCCCAAACCTCTCTCTATTATTTGTCAGAAAAAACAGAAACCCCAAACCTCTCTCTATTACTTATCAGAAAAAAAAGAACCCTCAAACCTCTCATTTTTGGCGTCCTCCTTTCTTCATTGGGTCGAATTTCGACGATCGATTCCTCACAGCTCCGGCGAATTGTACGGACGCCTATTGTTTTATTTTGTTTTGACGTAATGTGTCAATTTTTTGCTATTTTTATGCTTTTCGATTATTTTCCCCTGTTTTTTGTTTCTAAATATGTGGAAAAATTGAATGTTAGCAGTATAGTACTAATCCATGTTTTATTTGCTGTTTTAGTACATATCATGAACTGCGCGGGCATAAGAAAATGGACTTGTTAGTTTGCTCATGCACTGATGTTGGTGATTAATTTTTAGTTTGATTTGATGCTCGATTTTTTGCGTAATGTGTCATTTTTTTGTTATTTTTATACTCTTCTACGTTTTTCCCCTGTTTATTGTTTCAAAATAAGTGGAGAAATTGAATGTCACTACTATAATACTAATGCATGTTTTATTTGCTGTTTTAGTATGTATCGTGAAGGTACAGCGACTTTTTGTTTTTTCGGTTCTCTTGAGTTGGGGGAGGACTGTGTGTGCAAAAGAAGATGGAGTCTGTAATTTTCTAATGAGCTGCTGTTGATGATTAATTTTTTGTTTGATTAGATGCTCGATTTTTTATGTGTTTACTTGACTATGTAATAAGGTTGCTCAGCCGCTATTCTCTTATAATTGTATAAGTGGATTGACGATGTTGCCTCTTGTTTGCACTGTGTGGTTTCAATTTGTGATAGATGGTGTATTTTGATATCATTTTGGATGAGATTGTGGGAGGGAATAGGAATATTGAGCCAAACCTTGTCACAATTGGACTAACAAGGATGTATTTGCTGACTTTGTATACAGATAGAGAACCATAGGATTAGCACAGAATTTAGCACAGAATTTATGGATATTAGGAACCAAACTTCATCATTATTGACCAAAGGCAGGATGAACACATCTTCATCTTTAATGAGGTTTTGTCCCTAATTTTAACAGTTATACTATTACGGCTATATTTTTTCTTGTAAATTATTGAATATTTCAATATCTTAACTTCAGTTTCTAGCCTAACTCTACCTTCACTCTTCTTTAATTTATTGATATTTCTCTTTATAGATATAGTTGTTGAGGGAGTAAAATAATAAAGCCTTTCTGATGTGATGTTTTCTTTGCTTCTATGATTGATTTCTTGTTGCTTTTGTTCTTTCGTTATTGCTTACATATACATATTGTTTTTATAGCTTATATAGTTCAATACTTGATTTTTCATATATGCTATGGTTGTAGATGGGATCAGTGAGAAAGAACAAGACTCTTCCACCCTGGACACCTATCATGAGTGCACGTTCCAGAAATTTGAAGAAGAATGAACTTGGTGCTGTCATATTCGGATGCAAGCATCACACCATCACAGAATGCTTGCTTAAGCAGATGTTTGGTGCGTTTTCTGATTGTTTTAACAGCCTTATATTTCAGTTTAGATTGATGTATATTTGTAAGGCTGACTTGTGATATTTTCTTGTAAAAACTTGAGCAGGATTGCCAGTTTCACATTTTCCTTATGTAAAGAACATTGCCCCTGGCCTTACATTGTTTCTATTCAACTATAGCGACCGCACACTTCATGGTATCTTTGAAGCTGCCACTCCTGGGAAGATGAATATTAACCCCTATGCATGGATTACTAGTGAAGGCACTGAAAATACGCCCTATGCTGCACAGGTATGCAACCGTAGTTATTTGCTTTCTGTTTATTTTTCTTTACTTTCATAGTCACTTTACATAATTAATTTTTCCTGAACTTAGACATTTGATTATTTAGAAACTAGTATTCTCACCTGTAGGATGTTCTTCTGTTTTAGGTACGAGTGCATGTCATCAAGCAATGCAGGCAATTGCATGAAGAAGAATTTAAACCAATAATTGCTGATAACTACTATGAAGATAAACATTTTTGGTTTGAGCTTGACAAAAAGCAAACTGGCAGATTGACCAACTTATTTTTATCATCACCCTTGCCTGAGAAGATACCGCGACCACCTAATGCTGCTTCTTGGAACCGGATGTTTGATGTTTCGCCCAGATCTGAGTCATACGAGGCTATTGATCAATGTACTGGAATGATTGAAATGGGACTAAAAGAGAACCTTGAACGTTCAAATGTCTTAGTCCACAATGACAGAAGTATCTCCGCTCCAGTGAAGAAGTGGAGTGACTTGTTTATAACTTCAGATCGCTCCGGTATGGAACGGGGACATGCTTCATCTTTTCAGGAAGCAGTTAAGCCACTTCCTGAGGCCTGTTCAGATTCTGTTAATACGGATAGCGACTCCGCTGTTCCGTATAATTGGGAAGAGCTTGCAGACAGTGATATGGATGATATATATGAAAATGAAGGGACATGTATGCAGGATCTTGAGAGAGACAACGATGACCCTAATTTGACAGATGTACCATCTTCAGAGGATGGAACATTTTGCGATTCTGTTATAGTAGCTAAGGAAGCTGGAAAAACCTTAGCTAGTTCCAAAGAAAAGTCAATATATGTCGATGTTTTGAGATCAATGTATTGTGATAGAGATGATGATCTGCCTAAATTAACTAATGGGGTCTTAATGGAGAATGGTAGCTCTACATTTGGGGAGGTGCTTACTGATATACAGTCTTCCAGATTTCAGTTTGTGGTTGTGAAGGTACCTTGTGCTATCTATTCAACTAAGCAATTTATAATACTTGCCTTAACATATCTCTTGAGATTTTCTTTCTCTCATTCATCCTCGCCTCTTGATTTTTGGCATGTTCTTTGCAGTTACTGCAAGAAATTGAAGGGTTGAAGGCTTCTCAGTTGAAACAAAGTGTAAAAATTGATTCTCTGGAGCATGAACTGGTATGCTTTCTTCAATGACTGTGTAACGCCTATTGTAATGATGTTATCATGGACTGAAATTGGATTATATGAACCCTCTTAAGACTATTCTATCTTGGTAGTGGCATGATGTTCTGAGCTCATCCATTTTTTCCCGACTTGTATGAAGAACTGTGGAACTGTCTATATGCAAGAATCAGCTACACTATACATATGCAATATTTAATTGAAGTTTAAATTCATAATCAGATACATGAAGGTTTATCATAGAGTTGATGTAGCCCTGTGGGAGGAGTATACTCAAATATTTTTACAGTTTTACTTGCAACTTTGTAACTACTTTCCATGTGCAAAAAAGTTGTCTTTGTTTAGATTTGTAATTCCCAGTAAGCTATTTTGGTACTTTGCCCTTTTAATGCATATGGTTGATCTTTTGATCGGTTCAATGTTATGCATAAAAGTTCAACCAACTCCAAATTCCTTGTTGATGATAATTAACGTCGCTGATTGTACCAATGATAGTGTTTTCCAGCAGTGTATTTTTGGAAGCACGACTTTCTTTTCTACTCTGCATTTTGTTTAAGTTTATGGAATTTTTCACTAAAGTACTTTCAAGATCTTATATTCTGTCACAATAGACAAGCATAAAATATTTTGCGGGAATTTTTTTTTCATTTTTTCTTATAAATGGAGTGTAAGTGCTTTGAGAAGGATTTAATGATTTGCTTCTATAAATCTATAAGAAAGAGTGTATGAAAGCTGACCAAATTTAAATGTTCATCATGTGTTTTTGCTCTAGCTGTATCTTTTTTAATTGTTCTGTTTATGTTATGGTGGACTAACTCACCTTTAATAACTATACAGGCCCATGCAAAAGTGGAAATTGATCATTTGAAGAAGTGGAGCAAATTGGAATCCATCCCTTTCTCTTCTGGAGATCATTGTGATGAAGAAAACTGTGAATCACCTTTTCTAAAAACTGAAGAATATGTACTTATAGTCGGAGGATTTGATGGTTCAGCATGGCTTCCATCTTTGGAATCATATTCACCTTCTGAAGACAATGTTACATCACTTTGTCCAATGACCTTTGTACGTTCATATGCTTCAGTTGCAAAGTTGAATGGTGAGCTTTACCTTTTGGGCGGCGTATATGACGGTGTATGGTACGACACAGGTAAAACTTTCCTTCTCTGTCTACTGATCTTTTTTTTATCTCATTTTGGTCAAGTCTAAGTAGTAAGTCTTGTTGCTAGTTGAATCATACAACCCTAAGTGTAATCAATGGGTCCAGCGCCCCCCTCTAAATCATGAAAAGGGAAGTCTGGCAGGAGCATCCTTGAATGACAAAATATATGCAATTGGTGGTGGAGATGGAGTTGATTGTTTCTCAGAGGTTGAATTATTTGATATAAACCAAGGAAGATGGATCTCCACACAATCCATGCTGGAAAAGGTGTGTAAGATTTTCATATTTTGTTCAGTGTAAAAACCACATTACAAAAACTGCATCCCGCTGGTAATTGTTTTTATATCTGTGCATTCTGTCCAGCAAATTAGAGTATGATCTGAAAATGACCTTTTTTGAACAATCAGTAATTAATGCATTAACCAAAGCACTTGAGTTTGTCATCTTATTTAGAAACTCTCTCTTTCCTAGTTCATTATTATGTAATTATATGTGCTATATTTCTAGGGGTGGAATATTCAAAATTTTCAGATAAAACCTTGAATATTGTGCTTCGAATGGTAATATAGATCAGGAGATTTTTGTTCAGTGAGAGGTTAAATCTGGTTCTTGGATAGATGCTAAGGCTGAAGTTCAGGAATCCTGACAGCATTCAAATTTGCTATGCTTCAATAGAAGTTATCTATTCTCCCAAGATAAGTGTTGCTGACCAAAAGGCATTCAACTTTAAGCAAACTAAGCAGAAAGTCTATGAAATTTTCCTCATCTTGAACAAACAACAACTTATCTGAAGCTTTATGTAACGTGGCTTTTAAAGTCATCTTCGTAGAGCTAGAATTTGCTGTGTGATAATGATGCCTCCGTCTTTTATGGAAAATAAAATCAGTAAGTCGAGTCTTAGATTGCAAGGATAACTTCAACATTTCCATTATCTGGTCCAGGCAAATAAGAAAATTAGAGTAAATTTATGGCCAAGTCATGAATTTATCAACTCTGTAAAGATAAAATAGTGGCATACCTCATTGAATCCAATAGTCTGTCAACTGCTTTGCCCCATCCGCATCCATAAGGCCAAGATCTTCGATGCTTATTTTTTTTGGTCGGGAAGAACATATATCTTTGGTACTTTATATGATGGATTTGTCCACATTAGGCCACATATGCAGAGCATCGGTGATTAGACAACCAAAGCACATGATTTTTTTTAATAGCATGTCTTTTGTCTCTGCAGCGTTTTGCTCCAGCCGCAACAGACATGAACGGTGCACTCTATGTTGCTGGTGGTTATGATGGAAAGGATTACTTGAGGTAGGAATCCTCTGTTTCTATTTTTTCGTGTCATTATTTTCCATTTATTATGTATCAGTAGCCATGCGTTTGAAGGTTTCTACAAAAAATATATGAGGAGTACGATTACCTGCTTCCTTGATCCTTCTATCATGTGTTCCATGTAGTTCATGATCATATATGTATGAATTATAAAATCCAATAGAAGTTGTATGCCATCGCTTTTTATTGATCAAAACGACTGTGTTAAATTGTGGGATTTGATAAATTCTGATGATCTGCAATTTCAAGATTTGATCTCTTCAGCGGACTGTTGGTTTTGGACTGAAAGACTTACCATCATTTCTGATTTAAGAACATAATTTGACTCTAGAGTACTCTTTATCATTGAAAGAAACTAGTAAAAAGAAACTTTATTGTTGATAAAATATTCTATTAAACTTAAGGGAGGTAAAACCAATTACTGACTTACCGGATTGTATTCATACTGAAACTTTGTTGGAACTTTTTAATTCTCATGTGCTCCGAGGTTTCAAATATATGGAAACTGTCCCTCTAATGGTAATGGCCTTTTTCAATTTTTGAAGGGAGTAATATAATATTGGAAGTTTACTCTAACTTTTGGCTTTCGTCTAACTCTCATGCACACACAAGGCCCAACTTTTCTCATATCATATTTCTAGGAAGCACATTATTTTGAGTAGTCTGTTATCACAGTGAATAATTTAAGTTTTCTATAAGTTTTGTCCTGAATTATCTTATGCCGTGCTCAAGGCTAATTATTTTTGTTAAAATGTCGTTATCTTTGCTATGCACATTATTATACAGAGTCATCTCATCTAGAGCAATATAAATTAGAATCAAGTTGTTTATTAGGGGGAGGAGAGGTAGATATGGGGGGTTAACCTCATCAATGTTCGACCTGCTTATAAAGAAAACAGCAGTCAAATGCAAGATTTTGTATACCTTCTGTCCTCTTGCAGTCAATCTCCTCTAGTCTAGCAATTATGAGTTTCTCTAAGCATAAAGTCCTCTTGCAGTCAATCTCCTCTAGTCTAGCAATTATGAGTTTCTCAAAGCTTATGCTTACCTACGATGAGAATGCTATCTGATGAAATATCGATCTTGTTATAACTTAACTCTAGGGAAAGGGCAATATGTTCACTAGATCCATGCTTTTTAAGATACTAGGAAAGTGCACGTACGTTGTACGTGTCTAGTTAATTTTATGGTTATTTTTTTGTAAACTAGAGTAAATTTTTTTTATTATGTCATAAAATAGAGCAAATTAACACATTTTCACCTTTTCATTAGTTTAATTCATTTTCACCAGTCTAACCTGTATTTCATTTCACCGATTTCATCATTTTTCACTAATTTTCATCGATTTCACATTTATTTATCGATTTCAGTGGCTTTTTTTTTACCCGTTTCCCCCAAAATTTCACCCATTTCGCCGGTGTTCACCAATTTCAATCGAATTTTCATCGATTTCACATGTTTTCAATTATTTCATAGATTTATTTTCATGGATTTCACCATTTTCCACCGATTTCGCCCGTTTTTCGCGAAAAGAATTCCTTGAAAATTCGAGGTTATGCATATTTTGATATTATTGAATATTCTTAATATTTTTCCTATTCTAGCCAAAGTAAAATTACGTAACGAGCTAAGTCATAAGTATTTTTTTATTCTTTCATAGTAAGTGTAATTTTTTTTTATAAAATAATGATATTTAAGAGAATTTCATTTTAAATTTTAAATTATGTAATTTGTACTAAATATTTAAATTAATATTTTCTTACTTAAATAAATAATGCTAAAATAAAATAATTATAATTTTTTTAGGGGATATTTAAAATAATAGTGTTTCTTATGGTTCGTTTTTATCTATTAAGAGAAGAAGATTAAAATTACAAATATTGATGTAAGAGATAATTTATTAATTTTAGGAGTTTATGTAGGAGATAAATATAATAAGACTTCTTGTCTAATTATATCTCTTTTAGTCTTTTATATATTTACCATTAAATTAAATATCACTTACAATTTAAATAGAGGTATTTTAGTCTGCACAAAAAAATTAAGAAATATTCATGCTTTTATAATAGTAGAGATAGAGATATGCTGTATAATTTGGACTAGCATTTTACATTATGAATTAGCTCTGTACTCATGCCAAACTTTAAGTGCATCCATATTCCAAATTTGTTCAGATCTTTATGAAAACAAATGTAATAAATGGCCTTTGAAACGATTTTTCTGTATGGCCTTTTGTTTCTATGTCCTATTCGATTTTATGCAGATCTGTTGAAAGGTTTGATCCTAGAGAACCTGCATGGACCAGCCTTAGTAGCATGAACACAAATAGAGGATGCCATTCTGTGGTTGCATTTAAAGAAAAAATGTAAGTTAGCTTCTGTAAGATATGTAGCATTTTCGTCTTTACGTGGAATACTTTGGCAGTCTATTTTTTTTGTATGATTGCTTTTCCGTAATATTTTTGACGCCTTTTTCTCCTGCCAAGGTTTAGTTTAAGGGAAGACATGATTACAATGCAATGATTGTGACCTCATAAACACTGTAATTTGAGTAATGTAAAAAAATTCTATTGCAGATATGCTTTGGGTGGTTACAATGGATCTACAATGGTGCCCACTGTTGAAGTTTTTGATCCACGTGTTGGTTTGTGGATGACTGAGGAACCTATGTCGGTTTCCAGAGGATACTTTGGCTCATTTGTGTTTGAGGGGAAAATATATGCGATCGGTGGTGTTAATGGCAACGAAACTTTTGATGTGGTATGTTACTTCATAAGACCCCCCACCCCCACCCACACACTAAACATTGAGAAACAGAAACACATGGAGCACACATAGCCATCCAAGACATGGTTCAGTTGAACCCACAACATTCACATGACACGTCCAAGACACTAGTTTTTTGATTTAGTAATATTCCCGGTAAAGTGACTAATCACACTATATGTGTTAATATACTCAATTAAGATTGAGCGTCTGTCGTGGTGCTAAAAGGCTATACCTGATAGTTATAACTTACAACAGCCCAAACACATAGTGACTGTGCAGGTCCACTCTCTGGACCCCTCTACTCAAGCCAACAAATTAGAATTTTAAACAAGATAGATAAATGACTGAAATGACTTTAGATTTTGCTTTCACCCTAATTCTTTTATTATTTATTAATATCTTGACAGATTGAATGTTACGAGGAGGGTTCTGGTTGGCATACGGTTGGAGGATCGGCCACGGGTAAAAGATGTTACTTTTCTACTCTCACTTTCTAGAAAAAGGAAAAATTATACTACAACCTGATGGGGAATCTGTAATTTTTGTAAATGCTTCATGTTTCATCTCAATGTAAATTCATCAGGTTGTGCGTATTTGTAAATGTTATATCAGAATGAGTAAGAGTCTGATAAGAAACAAATTTGATTGGCAAAACTTGGGAAGATTTTATTTTTTCTATTCATGTGCTGATTCGAGCTTTATTTACTTGAGTATATATATTATGCTCCTATATATTAGGTGAGAATATGATTCTCTAGTTTGAAGAAACTTCTTAGTAAGAACAAATGAGTGGCATCAAGCGTATGCATGCATTCAGAAAAGCTGGCGTGTTTAAGTTTATTGTCTAGAGTTAGGCAGAAGAATGTTGGAAATTTACTTCTCCTTCTCTTTCTAAAAACGAGTTGTTTATTAGTTTAAGGCATCTTCGTATTTAATTATTGGAATAGGATGAATCTATAGCTTTTGAATACCAGGGAAATGTATATGTGAGTATTGGATGTCATAAGTAATACGTTTATGTTTGCATCTTTTTATTGTTTCATCAAGATGCATTGGGCATGATTGTTTGACGTTTCCCAAAAAAAATTCGTGTTTGGGAAATGTCAAACAAATGTGTTTTCTATTTTTTGAAATAAATTTGCATCTCTCAATTTTCTCAAACTACTCTTTCAAAACTTAAACAAACAACAATTTTCTCAAACTACTCTTTCAAAACTTAAACAAACAACAATTTTTTTATCTCTAAACAAAATCTATATAAACTCTACTCTGATTTGACATAAAGTAACCTATCTCTAACACAATTTGTCTCACAATAAACATGATTTGACATAAAGTCTTACACATCTTACACCTACAAATCAACTCTTCCAAAAAAACGTATACCTATTTTATTTCTCAAACCACCCTCTCAAAATCCAAATAACATTGCGCAAATTGAGATTATTTCACAAACATCCACTACTCTCCCAAATTACTTTCTCAAACACCAAACAAACAAGCCCATTGAATTTAATTGTTGATTGATGGTCGTTATATACAGTGCAATTTCTAGAGAAATAGTCCCAACAATAGGTATGTAGTACAATGCACCCAAAAGTTATTTGATTGCAAAATTTGTTCAATTTACCATTTTATATAGAAGACAAATAAAATAAAAGGATCAAAATATAATTTTATCGGATAAAATGGAATCTACATTGACCACTGCATGCGTGAACATCTGTTAATTTAATTAACATGACAGAATTTTAGACAAATACAAAGAAGACAAAGACAGTAACAAGAATTCAAATGTAAATTACTAAAGTATGGCCATTATTTCATTATGCACCGAACGTAGATGAAATATTATATAACAGGAGTACTCATTATACTGTTTCCAGACTTTAATCTTTTATTTAATTTGTTATATCTTATGCATGCTTTCTCAATGGAACAAAGAAATATTCCATGCATTTGTGGTGATCTTCTCAAAATACTGAAAAACTTTAGGAGGCACAAATCATCTAAGGAATGGATCTTTTGTGGGTGTTACATATTTATTGAGTATCTTTATTTAGAGTTATATGTATATCCACATAAGAAGAACTTTCTTTCCAGAAATATGTATATGTATTGAATGAATGAAAATCTTACACGTTTAGTCCATATCACAAGTATGTGCATGCATAATTAATCTTATTCTTCTCAAAATATAGAGATCTTTTCTTGCACATTTTCACGTATTATATGCTTTATCTTTTGACTTTCTTGACACTCCGAATATTGCTTTACACTATTTATATCCATCATTTAATCTAACTTGTTGAAATCAAGAATCCCATACTTCATTCCACTCATAAATTGAAAGAAAAGAATCATGGCTTTTTCTTCATTCCCCGATGTATTTTCCTTCATTCAAAACCTTCCACCAATTCATCAATGGAGAAAAGACAGCATTAATTCAATCAATCTTTGCCCTGCATGTTCATCTCAAGTACCTTCCCTCAAATTATCAGTCAATAACCTTCAAAATTCCTCTTTTACCCTCTCCATTTTCGTAGATTATAATCTTCGAATTCCTATCTCTCTTTGGACCTCAAAAAAGATTCTACTTAACAACTCTCCATCCAACAAATTTCTAAACAATGAAACTATTTCCACTTTACTACATAATTTCATTGAAGATATCCTCAAATATTCTCCAAATAAATGTCCATCTTCATCACTTAAACTTGCACAATTAAACTCCGAAAACAACCTCAAAGACATCTTCAACTTTTTGTTTCTTAGCCTCAGTTTCATCATATGCATTTATGAAGCTCCTAAAGACATACGAACTTCGTGTCTTAATATCCTTAAAGATCAATTTGCTTGTCCTATGTCTAGAGGAGTGTCGAAATTGTTGATGAGACTTGTTGGGTCTAATATCGAAGAACAATGGGTTCGTTCGATTAATCTTGCGATTACAAACTGGATATATGAAGTTCGAGCTGCAAATGTTGGTATTAGGACACCATCTCCATTGTTTTCTTATTCAATTTCAACATCTGGGATGTGGAAAGTTCAATTATCTTGTCCTGTAATAGCTATGAATGTGGAGAAGTCTAGTGGATCATCGTCCCCTGATGACCATTTGTCATTTTCTCTTAATTATCACCAACTTGAGGGTGTGATTCAATTGAATTATAAGGTCAAATCTCAAGAAAAGTGGATCGAAGTCATGGTTAATACGGATAACATTAGGTAAGTCGATAATTACATTTCATTTTATTGGCCTTATAATTTATAAAGAATAAATAAATAATCTCATCTCATTTGATCAGGTGTGACGTGACGAAGCTGTTAACAGATACACAGCTAACCGAACGCGGAGCCGGATCATCCGAAAAGCATTTCCCATCACGCATATCCCTTCAAATCACTCCAACCTTTCAATCAAACGTGATGAGCATATCAGTGAGCAAATCTTCAGAGAACCCCACAACAGAAATCGGCGTAGAGAAAGGCATCGAAGCTTCATTCGAACCTCCAAACGCGATGGGCCTCAACTTCTCATCCTCAGAAACGCTAACAATCAGCTTAAAACCATGGAAATTCGAGCAATCTGTGTACGGCAACACTGCAATTTTAAACTGGTTTTTACACGACAGTGGAGACGGAAGAGAGGTATTTTCTTCCAAGCCTTCCAAATTGGCTTTGATTCAGCCCAAATCCTGGTTTAAGCATCGCTATTCCAATGTGAATAGGCCTTTTACGAGGCAGGGCGGTGTGGTGTTTGCCCGGGATGAGTATGGGGCAAGTGTCACTTGGAAGGTGGATAGGGCGTGTTTGGGGAGGAGTATGGAGTGGGAGATTAAGGGTTGGATTTGGTTGACTTATTGGCCTAACAAACATAAAACTTTTTATACTGAAACTAGGAGGTTGGAGTTTAAAGAGGTTTTAAATCTTACTTTGGTGTAGTTTTATAGGGGTTTGGTTTGGATCATTTATAAATAAATATTTGATTATCTAAGTTTAAGAATAAAATTCTTTAAGCTTAATCCGATCGTTCTGAATCGTATCGAATTTTTAAAATAATATGTATACATATAAACTTAACGTTAGAACTTTTATCTGATTTTCAATTACAACCATTCAATAAGATCTCGAGATCTATGTCATTATGTCCACATACAACAAGTTTATTGAACTCACTAATTAACCAAACCTAAAAAATATTTATTAGGTGGGATATTGTATTAAAAGTTTTTTATTTGCATAGGGGAGTTGATATATAAATATGTGATAATAATGTATAAAAGTTAACCGTACAATTTGTACCAACATATGAATCTTTTATTCAATATGGTCACTTAGTTTCGTAATTCTCGTCATGTTCGCTTCTTAAATACCGATTTTGGATCTTCAAAATAATTCTAATTCTAATTCTTGTTTGCTCAGTTTTGAAAGTCAATTATTAATTTGGGCTTTTGGCACTTTGCACCCTGAAATGATAGGGTTTTTGCACTTTGCATCTTAACTTAAAAGTTTTGGCACTTTGCACTCTGTAAATACAATTTAGTTGGCATTCTACACCCTAGTGTGTGTTTTGAGGAAAAAATCAATTGATTGAAGAGTATAATAGTTATCTTCGAATATGTTTGGCACTTTCCACCCTAAAAGTATAGATTTTGACACTTTGCACTATGAAATATAGAATATTGACACTTGGCACCCAAAAAATAAATTTTTTGGCATTTTCAAACCCCGACTTAATATGATAATCTAAAATATGTTAGTAACATGCAATATAATAATATGTTAGATATGTAAACGTGTATTTTAGATATAAAGTAAATAATCTAGAGGATACTTGAAAATAAAATTAAGACAATGTCTTTTTTTTTAATCTAAATTTTACTGAGAGAAAATATTAAATAAGTTATTATAAAGTAAAATAAATTTAGAATAACAAAGTTATGACTGTTGTGCATAAAAATTACCATTTTTATATCTACATCGCCGACATTCATGAGTTTATTTTTTTTTAAGAAAAATACATTTAGGGTACAAATGTCATACAAATTTTATTTTTAGGGTGCACAATGCCAAAAAATTTAAATCGGGGTGAAAATGTTAATATTTTATAATATTAGGGTACAAAATGCCAACATTTTATATTTTAAGGGTGCAAAATCTATATTGACAAGGTGCAAAATGAAAAAAAAAATTGAAAATAACTATTCTACCCTTCTACCAATTAATTTTCTCACTAAACACACACTAGGGTACTAAGTGCCAAATAAATTATATTACTAGGGTGTAAAATGCCAAAACTTTTAAATCAGAGTGCAAAATTTTAAAACCCTATAATTTCAGGGTACAAAATTCCAAAAACCCTATTAATTCAAAATAATTTGACCAAATTCCAAACATGTCAACACAACATGTCAGAAAAAAGTTATATGAAGCATTGGGCCATAATCTTTTTGGGCCTCGATTTGCCGATCATGTAGTCGGGAGCCCAAAGCAAATTTCACGTCATCAATCCTACTGAAACACCACAACATTTTTCCTGTCCGTAGATCTCTCTTAATCTACGGTCGACAACAAATCGCCTCATTTCACACGGATCCGCACTAAAATTTCAAAAGTTTCCGCCTACAACCCCGCTCCCCCCAAATTGAAACTCGAAATCCAAATCGAAATCCCAACTCTCACTCTATCTATATAATTACTCACGAACTACTCCATTTTCTTCACTCACAAACAACTTCACTTGAAATCTCATATTTTTTCTCTTGAAAAAAAAATGTCGGGCCGTGGAAAGGGTGGAAAGGGTTTGGGCAAAGGCGGTGCCAAACGACACCGTAAGGTTCTCCGTGATAACATCCAGGGAATTACAAAACCTGCGATTCGTCGTTTAGCAAGGAGAGGTGGAGTCAAGAGAATCAGTGGTCTGATTTACGAGGAAACTAGAGGAGTTTTGAAGATATTTTTGGAGAATGTGATTAGGGATGCGGTGACATACACTGAGCATGCGAGGAGGAAGACTGTTACTGCCATGGATGTCGTTTATGCTTTGAAGAGGCAAGGTCGTACTTTGTATGGATTTGGCGGTTGATTTTTTATTTTTATTTTAATATATATATTATGTTGAATTTTGGTTTTATGTGAAGCTGGTACATGCTTTGTGGATCTGTAGTTTTGGGTCATGTAATTGGAAGACTTTGGTTAATTGTGATGTTTTTTTTGGATGTTGATTATCATTTTAATATACTAATAGTTTTGTTGAGTTGATTGCTTGAACAAAGAGATTGTAACACATGATCTTTGTGTTCACCCTGAATGTGTAAAACTAAACTTACAAATTTTCTCTCATTTTCTTAGCCCTTAATAATCTATTTTCACCTCTAATAGGAAAAGGCACTTATTATCCTCTTATTTCATGATTGGCAAATATAATCTATTTTTGCCTTTTAGTTTCATTGAGAAATGAAATCATTGGGCATTTAATCAAGTTCAAGTTTACTACACTCCTTTTTCTTTGAATTGAAAGATATTAAATCACTTGACCCGAGCTCAGGTAATTCTTCTGCTTGGTGGGACATCAATAAATCTCCATTTCTTAATGTTGTAATAGCAATTTGTGGATAAGGGCGCAAATCAATTGGTATCCATCTCTTCAATATGATTTCTCTAGACCAAGATTCCACCACTCCATATTCTTTCATTGTCCATGTAACTACTTGATGCTCAATACTATTGTCAGATAGACAAAGTTTACCTCTACATTCTGCCAAAACAACATTGCCCGGTTCACCTCCTAACCTAGATGGAAGTGGGATTCGGTGTCCTTTTACTTCCTCCAAATCAAAAGCAAAGTTAAGAGTAATCCCACATGAAAATAAGTAAAAGGGGATCGAATAAGTTAACTTCTGACTTAATTCCTCTAGAAAACACTGAAAATGATAGAAAAGAAGAAGAGGTTGTTTTTAGTTTTTGATGCCATTTTTTTCACTTAAAATTCGAACACCACATATTTCTCATATTATTCTTTTCAAATGCAGACATGACCCACTTTTTTTGTACTACTATTTTTATGAATATTTCAAAAAACTGAAGTGAGACGTCACCTAAATTTCTGAAACACTAGTCCCGATTGCTCTTTGATGAGTATTTTCATAAATGTAAAAATGAGAGAATTGTTCATAATAATACTTCATATGATTCAGAAACGTTGTGATATGCTTGGATTAATTTTTAAAAGTTTGACCAATATGAGTACAGAATAATGATGATATATGATCAAATAATTATGTTACATTTCCGTTTTAGTAGAGAGCAAATTTTGAACCTGAATTATTTAATGTCAAATTAATAAACTGTAAAATGTAAAAATAGAATAATAATGTTGATTTCTAATTGATTTTTTAAGTCATATGATGCGTGTTTATATATCTTCCCGAAAAGCTTGAAAATTTCGAAACAAAACATAAGAAAAAAAAAGATAAAACCAAACAAGATATTGTAGAAGTAGAACTTTTGTTTAATTTTATTTAAGAGTCTATGGCATTTGAGTAAGATGAAGGTGAATTCAAGTTACCAGAAATAGAATTAATGATCATCCAAGTAAATATTTAACTTTTGAGATAAAACGGTGACTATTAAAGAAACAACAACAAGAGAATGAAAGTATGAAACCACCCCCTCTGCCCAAAAACTGTATTTCATTAGTGTTGTTAACTAATGCAATAGTGTACAATTTATCTAGGGGTCCTATTTGAAAGTTTAATCACTTTAAAAGCATTGAAATTGGTAGGGACATTTTATTTTGACTCATCAATGGTACTTGAGTCATGAAAAATTGTGTTTTAATATTTATACCTTAATCTTTATAAATCGTATGGGGTGTATGAATCCATAAAAGGTGGAGAAAAGGGGAAAATGTGTAATGGACATTTATACCCTTTTGTCTTCTTCAACCTTTTTTCACGGGTGAAGGAAGCACCGCCACCATTTTTCATTTTTCGATGACTGTTCGTTAGAATTAGCTTAGGGGTTTTGTTCGCCTCGTCGCCGCGAATACATACATATAGTCAATTTCATATTTTGTTGAATGAATAGTTCAATTTTTGTATTTGAAGATTAGAATCTCAAATTTCTCTCCTCCTTTCCCAAAACCCTAACCCACCCACCCACCCACCGGCCGCCACCACTCCGTCATCCCTCCCTCCCCGTGGTCGGACCAGAACAACGATGAGACTTCGCCGCCGTTGTTGGTCACGATAAGAACCGATGCCTGCGACAGCTTCAGATCTGAGGCTGTCGCAGCCTCAAAACTCCAATTACAGGCCAACGACGTCCTTTGAGCTTCTCCTCAGACCGTCGCGGGCATGGAATCGGTGATCCCAGGTCTTCTTTGACGACCTGGGATTTGAGCGGGGTGAGAAATTTGGAGTTAATTTTTTCTTTATAATTTTTTTAAAATAAAAAGGATATTTTTTATATTTCATGTATTAGTAGAGTTCAAACTTTTGCCATGTGCCCTTTATACGCTCTAAAATAAAGGAGATGTCGGGTTTTTGGACCCTGTGTTGAGTAAGGGTTCCAAAAGTGATAGGTACGTGTTGTTTCTTGCACAATTCTAGCTAATGGAATCGATCAGTGATTTACGCTGGCCCGAATAAGCATAGACCAACCCAAATAAGTAAATGTATTCTAGGAATATCAAACCCAAACTTAGCTTGACCTCTCACAAAGTAATTGTATTTCTAGTAATTGTTTTCTTCCTTTAATATTACTTGATCATAAATTAATATTGATTTGTACATAACTTATAAATAAATTAGACAGTAAACATGACCTAATTAAATTTGGAGTAACACCAACAACGAGTTAAGAAAATCTAATTTAGTTTTTCACGTTTAGATGTGAAGGCGCAGGTTAAGCGCTACGTAGGCAAACAAGCGCAGAATAATATGCGCATATTAGGAAACAATTGCATAAAGATTAAAGTGGGTGAAGAAACTGATGGGAGTGACGGACATTTCAAAGCACAAACGATCTACTACTATATATCGTACAATTACATTTTAATTTCCATCTTTGCTCTGATTTCTCAATCATCTCAGCTACAGATCGAGTAACTTCGATTTCTCTTGGATTAGATCTGTTCAATTGCATTTTGATTTCATCTCTATGGAGTCCGCCGCTGTTCTTCGCTCCTTCCAATGTAAGCTTCTCTTGCTTGCTCTATCCATAAAAATTGTGTTTTAAGATGTATTGTGTTTGTATGTAATTTAGTGATACTGATTAATTCTGACCCAAAAAAAAAGTGATACTGATTAATTGTGTATTTATTTGTTAGTGCATTCAGCTGAACATTAGCATGTGTTTCATGATTTGTGTTTTATTTCTGCCTTAATTTATGGCACTGACGTTATGGGAGAAGTATCTATAAAAAGTGTGTGCTAAGATATGTATTATGTTTGTGTGTAATTTTGGTGATAGTGATTAGTTTTGAGTTTATTAGTGCATTGAGCTGAACATTAGCTTGCGTTTGATGATTTGTGTATCTATAAATCAACGGTGGAGTACTCGGGTTTGAAGTGCGGTTAGAATCTGTTAAACATTTGGATGTAGCATTGGTATAGTTTGAAAGACCTCGGTCATTCTGACACGTCATCAACGGAAAAAACATCTCTCGAAAGTACACGAGATGTTTATATGTTTATTGAAGGAGTGAGTAGACTACCTGAATGAACTCGAAAGTATCCCCTAAAATAACATGTTGGTCAATGAAGTTAGATTGCTGTATTCATCTGGTTTTATATTAAATGGTCTAAATTCAAGAGGTAGCTGGTATTATCTTGCCTAAGCTTTACTTAACCTTACAAATGTACAGCTTGACTATATTTGAAGCATTTATTTAACGATATCCCATATGCTTCAGATGCTGTAGGTACAAGTTCTCATTTAAAGCCTTTGCTTGGAAAACCTGGCATGGTTACCATAAACAATGCAGCCTTCTCCAACTGGAGAAAAATGGCAGTTTTCGGTGGAAAAAATGTTTCCTCCACAAACAGGAATGGAGCAGTGCTTGTGTCATGTGCGAAAACCTCTGACACTACTGTAACAGACAAATCTAGTAGTGAGCTATTTCCTTGTATTTATAATGAAGAATAGTATAAACAAATCCTCATTGCTCGATTATTTGCCATCTTTATGTAACCTTTTGCATATAGCACTATACAATGATTAATTGCCAATTCAGATGAAACTAAGTTTAAAAGATATTCAGGTGAAACTAATGGTGCTGTTCAATCAGATGCTCAAAGTGGATTAGTAGAGAAGAAATCACCATTTAGTGCTACTTTTCCCAATGGTTTTGAGGTATTCTTATAAATTTCATTTTAATTTGTTTCTCTCTGTCTTTTGTGGTCATCTGCTTGTGTTGAGATGCCATTTTTGCGGACCTCAAGCATATTGTGATTGGATCTTAGCATTTATATGTAATACTGCCTCAATCTTTGAGGTTCAAATAGGTATAATGGAGTTTTTCTCCCAAATCAAAAGGTCTAGTGATGAATACTAAGAATGAAAATCACAAAATTGCATTAATTTCAATCTGCTATATCTGAGAAGATTTATCGAGCTGTTATCATATGAAATTTATCACTCGAGTAGCTCAAAAAGAGAATCGAAAGAGAGGTTACATTATATCTTTTTGGCATCTGTCGTGTGATATTTTCTGTTTGTGATTTGGGTTTTCTGCGATAATCTGCAAGGATTATAATTTTTTCTTTGTATGCATGTAATGCTATATTAATCCATTGCATTCTTGCTGATACCCTCTTTTGTATTTCTGTAACATCAACCTGCAAAGATGTGAATTCTTTAGGAATTTCTTGCCTTTGCCTTCAACATAATAGTAATCATGACATGGCAAATTGCTAGCTTTGGAGAACCCTATAGTTGTAGACGTTCTTCCTCTGGTTCTTCTTAACATGTATTTGTTATAAGGGAGACATTTTTCTGTTTTTACGGTCTTGACGCCCAATCATATTATTTATTTTATATCAGGACCTGCTCACTGAAGTATGTGATGAGACAAAGATTGCCGAGCTAAAAGTTAAGGTAAACTGTTCTAGACTTCTGTTTTATAGTTTTGCAATAATTTAAGTTGGAAATGCTTAATTCTAGAACATTAAAGCTCATTTCATGAATGCGAGATTAAATGCTATTATGAGGTAGGGAGAACCCTAGTTTATTTTGCGTGTCAGAATAATGTTTACAACTATCGAGCTTTTATACTAATCAAGCAAAAGAGAAAATCTAAAGAAAGTTAAGATAATTATTTTTTGGTGTGAGCTGGATATGTGTATACGAATATTCTCATAGTTGATTGGTGTAAAACTTGGTCAAACATATTTGTGATGAATTACAAGGTATGGTAATTGGTTGATTATACCTTACAACTCTTCATTACAAGGCATATTTAGGTTTGTTAATGTAGTCAATGTGATGAAATAAATTGCACATTTCCACTTACACATTTTCATGGTCCCAATCCATGTTTTGGACATAATATTTATGTGGGAATTTTTCCTTTGTACTAGTTCGGTGCCTTTGAAATCCACATGAAGCGCAAAATTGACAGCCCTACAATCTCTGCACCTATTGTTTTCCAAACAGCCACACTGGCTGAACCAAGTAAACAAGCAAATGAATCAGCACATGCTTCTGCTCCTCCCTCACCAAAATCTTCTGCAGAAAAGGTGAGCCCATTTACAAATGTCTCTGTGGAAAAGGCATCAAAATTGGCAGCACTGGAAGCCTCTGGTTCAAATGGCTATGTTATAGTATCATCGCCCACCGTATGTGTTGTCTGACCTCTTATTAGTTGCATATATGCTGCAGTGTGCTTTAGAAACCTTTTTTATTTTTATTTTTATTTTATTAGGTTGGTTCATTCCGAAGAGCCAGAACTCTGAAAGGAAAGAAGCAACCACCTGCTTGTAAAGAGGTACGAGCTTAGAACAGATCTTCATTATGGTTTGCTTCCTGGTCTTCTTTTGCTCATTTGCATGTATATGTATAATTACATGTACACACACACATACATATATTATTCACAACAATTGGCCTAGTGATATGAAGTTTGCTAAGTGCACGATGGTACCTGTTCTTTTCTGTGCACTCAGGGTGATGTGATCAAGGAGGGCCAACTGATAGGCTTTTTGGATCAGTTTGGCACAGAACTTCCTGTCAAAGTAAGCCTCAATCTGATTCTCATTTTTGTGGCTCTGCCGATTTGATAACATGCTAATGACGTTTCCCTTTTCTTTCATTATCAATGGAATAATCTCTGAGCAGTCAGATGTGGCTGGAGAAGTTTTGAAGCTCCTTTATAGTGATGGTGGTATGATAGACATTCTTATTTCAAATTGTGTTTTATTTTGCATTTTCTTCACATTAGTTTGTGAGTTAATTAATAATTGGTAACTAAAAATAAGTGTTATCTTTAAAATAGCCTTTTGCAAACCTTGAAATACTAAGCACAAGTATGGTTCGAATTTAGCTCAGTCTCATTACTCTCGTCCCATTGAGACTCAGCCGAAATCAATATGTATAAAGTTCTGCAAGTGAAACAGTCCAAACCTGTCCCGTCCATTTCCAAACCTATCCCAAACCCTCAAACATAGAGTGATTGATTTGACACATACAACCGACTTTTCTCCCCTGTAAAGGAAACAATTTACCGCCTACCACCTACACCAACTTTTATCCTCCAAATATCTATATTGAAAACTCTATCATGATCATATCTCAAATTTAAAAAAGTTTGCTGAAAACACACAAACTCATTACTGATAATAATGTATACTTATTACAGAAGCGGTTGGTTATGGAGATCCGCTTATTGCAGTGTTGCCATCATTTCATGGTATCAGGTAAAATGACTTGATGAACTAGCTTTTTTCATTAATTTGAAGAAGACTTGTTCATGAGAAGACGCATTGAGCATCATAGTTACTGTTCTCGTTTTATATTATTTTATCATCTTAATGTGCTATTTTGCCTAGAAATATTTGGCTCATATGTAGCTGGTGACCAAAAAACTGTGTCCAATTAAATTGTTTTTGCATTTTGCTGAAAAACTAATGTAACTGATGTTAGACGCGTAAATGTTTGTATTATCAGTTTTGCTTGGTTTAGATTTTGTATAAATAATCCGTGAATAAATAGGGACTGGTTATTTAGTTTTTATATTATTAGAGTGGATTTCTTCAAACGATTTCAAGTAATCTCCATTTTTACCCTCAACTTATGCATGAACCATAACTTTCTTTAAGAATGTTTGTTTAACAACATTACATTGTTTTGATGGCGATTTGAAGTTAATTCTAGATTAAAGAGGAAAAAAAAAATGATTGATACTTCTATGCTTTAAAATGATACAACGAAAAGAATAGGCCAAGTTGCAATCAACTTTTCCAAAATCATTTGTTCTCCTCCCACAACTCAGTAACTCAAATCATAAAAACTGCTCATAGAATGTATTTGTCCGTGTTTCAAAATGATTACATCCATTAAGTTTCCGTCTGTTTTTGTTGACATCATCAACCAATATTTTTTGAATTTTTCATTTTACCCTTTTCAGTTGTTTAAATTGGAAGGAGATTTATAGTAATATTTAGGATTATAAAAGAGCGTCAACATATTTTGACTTTGTCCTTATGATTAATTTTTATTGTGTATAAATTCAGGAAAATAGTTAACACGATAATTGGGTTTTTCAATTTTTTTTTACTAAAAAATATCCTAGTACAAGGATAAATGAATACAAATGTAACTACATTCAACTTTAATCATGAGAAAAACATTGTAGAACATAAATACAAATGTAAATACCTTCGACCTTCACATTAAATCCATAATTTTGATAATTTTTAAAAAAAAAATTCAAAGTTAAAATACAAGGATAAATGAAAATAAATTGTTAGACATTATAAAAATGCTCATACTATTCATAATTAATCCATACTAAAATATTCGTAAATTTTTAACCAAAACTTGACCATATTAGAATTATAAAAATTGTTTTTTAACTAAAAACTTAAAAATAGATTATTAAACATTATAAGAAAGCTTATAATTAACCCGTACTAAATTTTTTTTTTTACAAAAAGTAAAAATACTCATTCAAATATCCTATTTAATGAAATAGTTATTATAAATTCATTAATATTGAAAATAATAATTATAAATAAATTTAATATATAATTTTTTTTAAAAATAATCCACCCCAACCCACCCAACCATCGTTCCCAACCACAACACCAACCACACCATCCTTAACCCCCGCCCCAACCACCCCACTCCACAAGGCCGTGTCGTCAGCCTAGACGGTGTAAGGCCGTCGTGGGCATAGGTTGAAGAACCTTGACCTACAACGACTTCCAGGCCGATGGTACGGCCTAAAGGAGAGATCCCGACATAGAGGGACATATGGGGTGGGGAGTTAGGGTTGTACCCTTTTAAAACATAAGGGGAGATCCGTGTAACTATAATAATCGAAGGGAATTGGGCGGTAAGGGTAGGCCCCTGTAATTATTCATTTTAATAATTAAAAAACTCGAGGGCATAATGATCAATTCACGGATTTCGTCTGAGTCCGTTAGTCCCCGTCAGGGTTTTGTAATCATTCAAGGAAAGTCCCTTTAATTATGATAGTCGAAGGAAATTGTGCGATAATTACACTTAACCTCAGGCGAGATCCAAGATCTTGTAGTTATCCCTTTTCTGTAAAGAATATTACATGAAATTGAAGAGGAAAGTCAAGTTCCGAACGTTAGACAAAGATGACCCAAACAACTAAGTCATAATTTCATAAATTGGCTACAATTCAACTATTGTACATGCCTGAAAGATGAAGGATGCTAGTTTTAAATAAGCTACATTACAAACTAACAATTTACGATTAATCAAAGTTTATGGACATCATATTTTGGCATATACACTAGTTTCTTCAGCAACTGTCTCCCAAACATTAGCCATCTTCTCTGCATAGCCAGCCTGTTATAATAAAAGAACTTCTACTTGAAAATTCCAACACACTTTGCTAGGATAAAAAAATGAAACGAATTGCAATTTAGACTCGGTTTGTTGGATGCTAGGGTGCAGTGCACTAGTCTGCACCCCTTTGATGATTGACAAGCGTCATTTGTGTTATTTATTTATTTCTTTTATCTTATTTTTCTCTCCTTCATGGTACACTCCATTAGACTCTTTATTATCCATAGGAAAACGTTAAAGAAAGAAAAAAGATAGCTTTGCATTGCTTTATCAATCAAACAAACTCAATACTAGATATAATTTCAAAATATCGAGGGTCAACATCAGCCATGAAACCACATATTTTGGTAGAATAGAAATCAAACAAATAGCAATATAAACACTTAATAGGTGCTTATGCATTGTTTTTGCAAATCGATGAAAACAATAGGTGCTTATGCATTGTTTTTGCAAAACAATGCAAGCCCTGAATACTAGATATTAACCTCAAAATAAATGGACACTTTTTTACGGAATCGAAATTTAATACTGTAAGGTATAATTCCTATGTAAGTACTGAGTTTGTAAAAGTAAGCCACTGTGAACAAAAAGTCAAGCAACCATTAAATCTAAAAAACAATACAAAAGAATTAACACGAAAATTCTTGCTCATTTCCAGATGACAATTGAGGCAAAACCAGTAAATGGGGATATGCACAAAGTCAAGCTTGAAGAGATCAATAAAGAAATTACCTGATTAACGATGAATCCTTTAAGCATGTTCACAAAATCATCATGCCTCTCTTTGTCTAGTCTCTCCAGCTCATTTCTGTTGTTATCCTGCAATGAATCATTATTAACTTCCTAACTTCCTATTTAATGAAAAGTTTGCAATAAATTAATTTTTTTGGCAGTTCAATAATTATAATGGATCAATGGATATTCAAATTGAACGAAATTGTGTGTCCAGTCTAGTATTCTCAAGTGTATAACCTAACAAGTTCTCAGTGGTATAGATCTAATCAAAATGCAAGGAACATGTTACATTTCCACACAAAGTTTTATAAAGTCGTGAAACAATTACAAGGTAACATTTAATTGTATAAGAAATTTAATTGGGAAGAAACAGAAATTTGGGACCTTATGTATTTATTAAATCTTCTAAATTATTGTCTTGCAAGGTATATTAGTTAGTTTAAACTCATTAACTTTAAACAGGCAAAACTACATTTTGGTATTACAGCTTAAAGAGGTCTGCACAAGTATTACTATTTTCAAACATGAGTAGAACATTTCATACCATAAGTTCATGGATACTCGCAAATTTGGTACTTAAGTAAATTTTCAGACAGAAAAAGAAACGAGAGACGCAGAGAAATGTCACATTTACCCTTCAATTCGGAAAGGTTATTGACATGTCCTTTATCGTTACAGAATTGACCGAAGTACCAACAATCAAATTTGCAAGTACATGTTGACATATTAAATGTCCATTTCATGAAAAAGAATGATACTACTAGTGTATAGATCCCCATAAATGCAATTTTTCAAATACAACCATTATGCTTTAAAAATAAAGTAAAAGTTAACCTTTGTTGTTAAATCAATAAATTTCTCAGAGATATGTGTACTCCCCATCATGAACATTTTATGTTCGACTCTCAGATTATAAGTCATCTCTTTAGAGTAATTACACTATTCAGTTACCAACAAAACATATTTAATAAAAAATCAGTATTAGCATCAAAATAATATACTACTATCTTAGTTTCCTTATTCTTGAACAATCAACAACCAGATTATGCAAATATACATTCATATAATTAGCAATTAGAGATCCTACCTTGATTCGTTCATATTCTCTTACTGCACAATTTTTAGCATCCTCGGTTACTCTTACACTGTCTTTCAACTCCTCTATTTTCCGGATCCTTGATCTATCCCCACCAAATATCTTTGATGAAGCAGCTTCAAGCTTTTCGATCCTCAAATTTAATGACGATAAATCTGATAAAAGAGTTTGTACTGTCAGCAAAGCACTCGATCGGTCTGTAAATGCATTGTTCACAGCTAGCATCACTCCAAGATACTCATGAAGCTTATCCTGCATTATACAATTCCTTGTATTCATATAACATTTTGAAGAGACGTATGAGCAAGGAAGATGACTTATCATTTTGTAACTTTGTTCAACTCCACTTAATTCTAAACTCAGTGTTGCATATAATATCACAAATTAAGTTGACTAACAATATGCTATATAGATTTCCCAATTGTGTTCAATAGGAAGGAAATACTAATTGACTTACCAAATGTTTGACAGTTTGAGCATTTAATTCACGATATAATCTGCTTGCTTTTACTGCAGCAGTTGCCACGTTTTTCATGTCTGCAGCACATGCTCGTTGGGAGTCACAAATTGCTTCTTCTGTTTCGAACTTGGTTAATTTTACAAAAGCCAGCCCCAGTTGGCCCAGTGTCTCTCCAATATCTTGCTGCGCTTTGACAAGAGATTCAGCCTGAAAGCACAACAAAGGTCATAGCAAATAACCAACAAAAAAATCAGATTCTGAAGTCATAATTGCAAACAAGTGGTAAAGTGATAATGAATACAAATCCAAATTACGATCTCTTGTGCGGGTAAAAAGGGAACCCGGTAAACAATTATTTAGAAATATTGGGAATGAAAGCCTGAGACGTGTACAATATACCATACATATACATATTTCTATACGGGACCGAGCGTGGCATTTCGAATGTGCAGGCCCACACCGGGGCTCTTACACCCTGAGGGTAAGAGCGACGTTCAAACCAATAATTCCTCTATAGCAATTTCCCACCAGGAGTCGAACCCATGAACTTGACTATGAAATACCATTGTCGGAACGAGCACATGCCGCTATGCTAAAAGCCATAAATACGCATATATGTGTATACATAAACATACATACTACATGACTCACCCAATACAAATGGTTTTCACAGGATATATATTTACATTCATTAACAATGGTAAACATGTTTTTTTTAGAGTTTAAAACTCACAATTAATCATGTGCATATACAAGCTACTTATTTGAAACCTCAGCATCAATCAATCAAAACCCATAAATCCAAAACATTAACCATTCAACAACATTCTCCACAATGCAAGAAAAGGAGTAAAACTTCAAAATATTAAAAACTAGAACAAGAGATCAACCTGCAGAGAAACACTACTGAGCTGCTGCTCGAAATCCTGCAATTTATCTTTCCTTTCCAAAAACTCCTTATCCTCCTCCAACAACAGAGGCTTCGCTGCACCCCAATCATTAGTAACCGACTGCTTTAACTCCTTAAATATCCTCAACAAATCCCTCCCCCCCTTCGCAGGCTGAGTCAACTCACTCACATCAGCCACTCCCACACCCACACTCTCAGCACCAAGCAACTGCTTCGGAAGCCTCACAGCCCCATCCAACATTCTAGAAGCCACATCCGTAGTCCTCATTAATGGCATTTTACCAGAAGCTTCTAGAAACATCCGCAACTCCTCGCTCCTTCGTATAACTGGATGATCTGCAAGTCGAGTCAAATACTTCTCCAACGCTGCTCGTCTTAGCTCCACAAACTCGTTTTGTTGCATCACTTGGCTCTCAACTACGCTCTTATCGGGTCTTAATGGTATAAAAAACCCTCGATAACTTTGACCTAATCTATCTGACAACGCAACAACGTCTTTAAACCTTCTCCTGACATTAAATTCAGTCCCATTGTACTCGGGTAAATTCGTAAAAGTAGAAATTAAGTAGGAATAAAAGTAACTTCCACCTGGAACGAGAGAATTTGACACTTCCTGCTCTTTCAGTGGATCGGATACGGAAATTTTGAGATAATCGGAGGAAAACGATTGTGAAGCGTCTGATGACGGGGAATGATCGTGGCCGTTGATGCTTGAAGGAGAATCCAAGTCGAAAGATCCGAATACGGCCTCTGCGTAGGAAGGAGGTTCGAGGATGGTGTTTATGGAGTTAGGGCTGGGATTTGGTGTGGAAGAGTGCAGGGGATCGTTGTCGTCGGTGAGGATATCGACGAAGGGGGAAGATGAAGAGAGGGGGTCGTGTAGGATTGATTTTGAGCCGTTGGATTTAGGTAAGGGGTGAGCTTCTTCGTAGGATTGGTTCTCGAGCGTCATCATTTTTTGTGAATCGGTGGTGGATGTTAGGGGTGGTTCACGGCGGAGAAGCGGAGGTGGCGAGGTCAATTTGAGTAGTTTACTGGGGTTAGACGGTAAGTGAAGTAGAGAGATGATGGAAGTGCATGATGGGGTTGAGGTTGCCACGTGAGTAACACGTGTAGTTTGAATAGTTCTTTAGTTTGGAGTTTTAGTAAAAAACGAGAGAATTTTAATTTTGATACCATAATTATATTTATTTTATGGATTTGATATCATAATTAATTTTGTGGACAAATTTATATTTCAATTCTACTTTACATATTTGATATTTCCGTCAAATTAATGATGGAATTGACACGTGATTCTCACGTGCTCATTAAATTTCGTTATATATTTGAGTCTTCCCCCAAATTCAATTCAAGAGAATTTCACTTTTGGTACCACAAGTAATCCTACTTTAAGGTTTTGGTACCATAACTTTAAAAACATACATATTTGGTACCACATGTTAACTGCTCTCAACACATTTGGTACTTCCGTCAAATTTTGTACGAAAAATTCAATTTTAGATTGAAAATTGATGAAAAATTTACAGAATTGGTCCTATAGTTATAGATTGTTGACAAACTTTGCCTCATATATTTTATTGCCGACAAATTTATACCACAATTCACAAGTTTGAAGCATTTCAGTCTTAATTGCAAATATAATTAATTATAAATCCTAGTTATAAATTTTATATACTATAATTATTAAATCTCTTACACTAATTAGATTTTATATATAATATATATAAACTAAATAATATTTTATATAAAATCCAAAAAAAATATCAATAACTTGTTTTAAACTAATTAAATTTTACATATCAAATATAAAATAAATAATATTTTATATAGAATTTGAAAAATAAATATCAATTAAACTTATTAATTTTTTTAAATTGAATAAAAATATTTTAAACTAATTAGATAATAATATATACAAATTAAATAGTATTTATTATAAAAGCTGGAAAAAAAATCTTTTTAAAATTATATAAATAATAATAATAATTTTAATTAATAAATTTATTATAATTTAAAAAAAACCCTAAATTAGTCTAAAAGATTTTTTAATTTTAAAATTTAATAAGTATATTTATTTATCAGATTAAAATATTATTTAATGTACATATATTATATGTAAAATCTAATTAGTTTGAAAGATTATTTTTCAAAATTATAAAATTCTAATAAATTTAATTTATATTTATCAGATTTTATATAAAATATTATTTAGTTTATATATATTATATATATAATCTAATTAGATTAAGAAATTTAATAAAAATAATATATAAAATTTGTAAAACTTGTAAACTTTGGGGTAAATTTATCTGCCAAAAAATATGTGGGAAAAACTTTGGCAGTAATATAAAACTATATGACTAATTATGCAAATTTTTCATTAACTTTTCATCCGAAATTGTATTTTCGGTCCAAAAATTGACGGAAGTACCAAATGTGTCGAAGACAGTTAATATGTGGTACCAAATGTGTATGTTTTTAAAGTTATGGCATCGTAACCTTAAAGTATGGTTACTTGTGGTACCAAAAGTGAAATTCTCTCAATTCAGATTTAACGAGATTTAACAAGCACGTGAGAATCACGTGTCAATTCCGTCATTAATTTGACGGAAGTATCAAATCTGTAAAGTGGAATTGAAATATGGTACCAAATGTGTAGACAGAAATAGTTGTGGTATCAAATCCCTAAAATAAGTATAATTATAGTATCAAAAGTGAATTTCTCTCGTAAAAAAACAGCCTTTTGGGGGTAAATTTAGGACTTACATGTGCAATATCTTCGAATAGCACAAAGTTTAGGTTTGATTTGAATCTCACATCAAATTCTGTTAAGGTTAGTTTGATTGTTAAATAAATTGAGCTCGAGCAAGTTTGTATGGGACGACGATTTCGATTTAAATATCGAGTAATTTGATATTTTTACGTAATTTCTTGTAATTTATTATGTTTTAGCGAGTTAAATTTAAATCAAGCTTAAAAAACTACTTATATAAACTTGTTCAATATGTACGATGAACCGAGTTCAAATGAGCACAAGCTAATTATCAAATACCGAGTAACTTGATTTGATTTTGATAAGTAGATAAAATTAAGAAACAATGATTAAACCCAAAAATATAAGAAATAGAGAAATGAGAATAATCTAGAAGTTAAAATAAATCTAATGTTTCAGTTAAGATCACAGATTTTTCATACGTTGTATCTTCTTAAAGTTTAAGATCATAACCAAAATTTATGTTAAGACTTAAGACCACAAGTCTTTTATATGTTGTATTTTATTATAGTAACATAACGCAGAAACTAATTACATTTTTCATAAACCAAAATGAATTGCATAGATGATAGGATCCATAACTAAGCCCAATAATGTAAGAATGTGTCCAAAACCAGGGACAATGCGTTGGACTTAAATTTAATATGAATTGAGGTGAGAAGCCCAATAAACTTACCTAGAATCATTACTCTTCATGCATTAACATTCTTTCGGCTCATATCTCATCGTAGGCCCAAATGCAAGAATATATTATGATCACCCAACATGAGATATATTAAGAAAACCAACTTATAACTCTATCTCTGCACCCCCCCCCCCACCCACCCACCCAAAAAAAAAATTTCTACCTCTATTCTACTATTAGAAATAAAAGTACAAATAATAATACGTATTTCTTAATTTTTTGTGTGGAGTTTGTGGTTTTTATTTTAACAATTAATAAAATGGTAGAGTAGACAAAACAACTTCGGAGATAATTAAATTAAAAAATATAATAAATTTTCCACATATCTCCCATATTATCCCTTAAATCTTAGTTTAGTTTAATTATTTCATAAATAATTGATCTTTTTCATATAAAAGTTAGTAGGAGATTATTATAATTAAATTTACACTCCTAAAACATGAACTCTAATTAATACAAGTGTAACTATGTGACAAAATTTGCTCGGTATTCATATAAGCACAAATCAGAGACAAATTATACAATCACATGAATTGTTCATTCATTTAATTGATTAGAAAAAATAATTTAGTTAAATCATAATATTTGTTAGTACATACAAATGAATAATCCAAAAAATTTGAGAAATAAGATAGAATTATGTGTCTATGTACCATGATAATATAGTAATGTACTTTTTGAAGGATATTAAGAGCCGAGTTAATTAAGGACATTCTAGGTCAAATCAACTAATTATAGTCTCGGTCGAGTTTGCATTCAATTCATCATCACTACAACTTTAATACGTTTGTTTTAAGATTAAATAACACTATAATTAGGAGAATGATTAATCACAAAATATCTATAAATACGCTTCCTCGTTATTAAGTCAGTATAGTTAACAAGAGTGGAATATATAGTTTTCTATGGTGTTAGAAAGTGTGATTACGCCTTCCACTGTTCATTGGTTGGATATTTAAACTTGCTTACAACTAATAATTAAAACAAAAATTATTCTGCATGTTTCATTTACAATTTTATGATGTTTTTAATTGAACGATGCATGGTTAAGTCTAATTCAAATTTAGATGAGACATTATGATTACATGTTGGGTGCTGCTATTAATAATAATGTAGGTCTATAACGTAGTAGTCTAATAACAGATTCACAACCACTTATAAGTTATAACTACCAATCAAAACAATTGTCCTATAAGTAACAAACAGAATGTAAATGATAGTGCATGTGAAAATTTGAGTGGTGAAAGAGAGAATTTTTAAGAGTTGCATAATTTACCTATATTAATTAATTAGTTGTTACTTTGTCAATTTTAATTTTTCGTTTTCCACTATACCTAACGACTTAAAATTGATTGGATTGTGTTGATTGTTGATCTGTGTTTCATGCAAAGTCAGTAACAAACTCACCAACTTGTAATGAAGATATTATTTCCTTCTTGTTCAACTATATCATCTTATATAATTTATGATAATTGATAATTTAATGGTATCTTTTTTCTGTGATTGATTAAAATCCTTTGACTCCATACATGGGCCAAGGGTCTAAAAATCAAAGGGCCAGGTCAAATTAATGTTGAGTTGTGTACAACACGTGCTTGTAAATGTGTACACGAATAGCTTGCTCCGTCTAAAAATTATTGAATTAAAGAAATTTAGATTTGGGGTGGAAAGTAGAGGGAATAACAAACAAAAAGGATGAAAATGAGTTAGGTTACGATTAATTGGAACATAAATATGTCATGTCGGTCCATTTGAATATTAATTTGTTCATGGGTCATGCTTCGATTTACTAACACTAAATTAGAGGAGCCCACATATATATTTACTAAAAGAAAAAAAAATTCTGTTAGTTACATTAATACTAATAACAATAGTAAAAAATAAATAAATAATAAAGATTGATTGTGTACGTAAACTAACAATCCGTTAATGTAGTACTCACATGATCATATATATAACAAAAAGATTAATTGTAGACGAGTTGAGCTAACTTTAGTATGATCGACACAAAGTTGGTTAACTACTAAACAAGTCAAGCTGGACCTGGCTAAACTAAAAAAACTTGAAATCTTGTCCACAACTTTAAAGAATATCTTTATAGTAAATAAAAAAGAGAAATTAGAGTTTTCAATATCCACCGGAGACACGAATTGGACAGGCTTAAATTCTTAAATAGAAGGATCAAAATTGAGTCAATTTAAGGGTCTATATATAATATTAGATTGATTTTGGCTCGATTTCGCTTGATTTTTGTTTAAAAAAAATGATTTGAATAATTTCAGCGAAAATCTTTGAATCAAATTTGGATGTTAGGTTAATTTTGTAGTTTTAAAAAAGCTTAGATATTATATATATATGGATTAATTTGAGGGGAAAAATATCAAATCAATGTTCTTAAAAAGAGAGAGTTGATGATAGATGTCAAATTAATATTATTACTTTTTTAATAACTTTTTGATTTAGAAATGTTCAAATTCCATTTGGAATGAGTTTGATCGATTTTCATGAAATCGCAAACCCGACGTAAACAAATCCACATAGGCCATAAGATCAAATAAATAAAGCATAAGAAGGTAAAACAACCTATTTCATTTTCGATCCAATCAAACCAAAACCAGCTATTTTTTTTTTTTTTACCCAACTAATACGATTTTCCTTTTTGAGTCGATTTATATTTAACCTGTTCAAACCGACTCAACTCGTTTGATTACTAGAGTTATTAGAAACATCACAAAGTTTAGTGCAAATTCAACCTATCTACATTCCAAAGAAACTTAGTCCGGACTGATTTTTATTTCATGTAATATAAACATAGTTTTGGGGAAAATAATATTGAAATTATAAAAAAAAAACAACGTTCTTTGCTCGTTGGCTGACTACCTAATTCAGTTTAGTTAAAATAATTTAACTTCTCGTTAAGAACTTCTTCAAAACTGAATTACCGTTATAACACCAAACCAAATCCAATCCGCGACATCTGTACTTGTTACTACTATTATTATAAAAAAAAAAACCCTAATCTTTCAAACAAATTAAGACTTTATTCATCTACTTATGTCGCTTATCATAAGACGTCATCTAACTGTCAATGTCGTAAAACTGTTGGAACAAAAAACTCTTACATTACTAATGGGAAAAAAAATACTATTTTATAGATTGCCCTCAATATATCTCGTTAATACGATATTATTAGACATTTATTTGCTAACTTATGAATACTGGTTTGTGATTTCCAGTATTTTTGGTGGGGAAATAGTAAAAAAAGTGCATGAAAAAGGATCTTTCATTAACTGTAATTGAGGAAAGACGTAGTGCTATGATTAGACAATTAATTTTGAAATAAAAAATTATAAATGAAATCTAGAACCCAGCCACATAAAAAGAACTTGTGAATAAAGCAAAAATGAATGAAAAATTGTTCAGTTTGATAGTCCAGTGGGTGGAACAACTTTATAGAGTAGAACTAAGATTTGCCCTCTAATCTGACTTATGAAAACCTAATCTGCCAACCTTGAAAACCACCCTTTCCTCTTCAAACTGTTGTGTATAAAAGCCACTCTTACAAAAAAACCATTCAATCACATTCTACTTAACAAAACAAAACAAAACTAAACAAACACTGAAAAAATGGAGACTGTAAAAACCACTACCAATTCCTTCTACTCTTTCTTCTTCTTCTTCAGCTTCTTACTACTTTCTATGAGCCAAATGCCGATAACAAATGCCAAAGTTCACCAACATAACTTTGTCGTATGTAATCTATAATATATCTCTTCTTTTACTTTGTAGATTGATACTAAAATGACATTTTAATTGTGCGTGTGAAATAGGTACAAGCAACACCAGTGAAGAGGCTGTGCAAAATCCACAAAATAATCACAGTGAATGGGATGTACCCTGGACCAACATTGGAAGTACAAAATGGTGATACTCTGATTGTCAATGTCGTCAACAAAGCTCGTTACAATGTTACAATTCACTGGTAACTGCATATAACCATGCATGCAAATACATATACATATACGTACACATATACTGTGTAAAACTGCATTTTTTGTCCCAGATAACATGACCTTCGGCCCTTTTGAGCCCTATGGGACCAAAAGTTCAAAACATTCCAAAAAAGTTTGCGAACTGAGATTTTGTAATGCGCAGAAGCAAAAGTGCCGAGGGTCCAATCCCGTGAAAATGCAATTTTGCCCATCTGTCTGTTTTTGTAAAATGTGACTACTAGTCCTCTGTTTTTATCTATTGTACGCTGCTAAATTCTATATGCATGAATGTATAGGCATGGTGTGAGGCAAATAAGAACAGGATGGGCTGATGGGCCAGAATTTGTGACTCAATGCCCTATCAGGCCAGGAAAAAGTTACACATACCGATTCACGATTCAAGGACAAGAAGGCACGCTATGGTGGCATGCTCACAGTTCATGGCTAAGAGCAACTGTTTACGGAGCTTTGATCATTCGCCCCAAAGAAGGAGAATCATATCCCTTCCCCAAGCCAAAGCGCGAAACTGCCCTTCTTCTCGGTAACTAAGGGTCCTTTATCTTATGTTATGCATAATAGTATAGCTACTACCTATTTTTTTATATTTCTATCTTCTTATTGAATGAACTAACTGGGATAGTGATTAGGTGAATGGTGGAATAAAAACCCCATCGATGTTGTGAGACAAGCCACAAGAACAGGGGCAGCCCCTAATGTTTCAGATGCTTATACCATCAATGGTCAACCTGGTGATCGCTACAATTGCTCCGGCAAAGGTTAATCTTCTATTCTTCATTACTCTTAAGACTATTCTTTAGTTGAAGCCGGTAACTGTACAATTATCCTAAAAACTACAATTATTTTCTAATCTTTTTAAGTTATTTCTATTAATTCAAATATATCATCACCAGACAATATGCAATTTTTAGACAAAACCACATGTTGACTCAATACTTGGTACTTAATTGCCTTAAAGATAAACAGAAAGTCAACAAGAAGGTGCAATCAGCAAAATTTATTAAAACAATTCATAAACTTGCATGCTCATGTAACTTACTGAATAAATAAATAACAGAATCTGTAAATTGTTACCGACCTGATGCAGATACATTGATAGTTCCAATTGACTCCGGTGAGACAAATCTTCTCAGAGTCGTAAATTCTGCGCTCAATCAACAACTTTTCTTCAAAGTCGCCAAACACAAGTTTACGGTGGTAGGAGCTGATGCCTCGTATGTGAAACCCTTTACCACATCAGTTCTCATGCTTGGACCAGGACAGACAACTGATGTCCTAATCACAGCCGATCAACCACCCGCTAAATACTACATTGCAGCACGAGCCTATGCTAGCGCTCAGGGTGCACCATTTGACAATACAACCACCACAGCTATTCTTGAATATAAATCTGCCTCTTGCTCTGCCAAATGTAACTCAACTAAGCCGCATATGCCAAGAATGCCGGCATTTAATGACACAGCCACCGCCACTTCCTTCACGACAAAATTCAGAAGTCCGAGAAAAGTTCAAGTGCCTACTAAAATAGATCATAATCTTTTCTTCGCGGTTGGTCTAGGACTCAACAACTGCCCTCGTGGTGTAAGTCGCAGTAGCTGTCAGGGTCCGAATGGGACCCGATTTACAGCTAGCATGAACAATGTGTCTTTTGTGCTCCCATCAAACTTTTCCATGCTGCAAGCACATCAGCAAGGTATCCCTGGAGTCTTCACAACAGATTTTCCAGCAAATCCACCGAGAAAGTTTGATTATACTGGAAACGTGAGCCGATCACTCTGGCAACCCATTACCGGGACTAAGGTGTACAGGTTAAAGTATGGAGAAACAGTACAGTTGGTACTTCAGGGAACAAGTATCTTTACTGCTGAAAACCACCCAATTCATCTTCACGGTTATGATTTCTACATACTTGCTGAAGGCTTTGGAAATTTCAATCCAAGCAGAGATACATCTAAATTCAACCTCGTAGATCCACCTCTTCGTAATACAGCAAGTCTACCTGTTGGCGGATGGACAGTGATCAGATTTGTCGCAGATAATCCAGGTTAGCTTAAAACATAAAAAGTGAAATGTAAAAATACCCCCTATGCTCTGCCTAATTAGCGAAAAATCCCCCTGTACTATTTTTATTAGCTAAAAACCTCTGAGTTATTTTTTATTGGCAAAAAACCCTTCCCAAACCGGAGTACATTTTTCCCAGGAAAAATGAATATCATACACCCACAAAAAAATGTGAAACACCCCTGTTATACACGCATGCATATGATTTTGTATGTCATTTGTTGCATATTTTTCATAATCAAATCCTAACACAAAAATTATGCATGCACAGGAGTCTGGCTACTGCATTGTCACTTGGATGTTCACATCACCTGGGGTTTGGCAATGGCATTCGTCGTGGAAAATGGTATTGGTGAGCTACAAACATTAGAGCCTCCTCCAGCAGATCATCCAGTTTGTTAGTTGAAATCAACACTAGATGTTCCAACTTCAAGCGAATGGTGTCCTACAAGAAGGGCAATCAATATGCTTCTAATCATACTCTCATAGTATATGAATTTCATTGTATTTCTCCACATTGGGGGCTAGTTTTTGTTTTCCTTTTTGTTTGCTTGGTTATATATGGTGCGACTTTTGCCAGAAAAGCACCATCATTTGTTTTACCCCTTTTCTTAGAGTTGTACTATTTTCCAGAGCCATTGAAAGAACTATGTCTTTTAATAGAGAATTACTTATAAATTTAAAGCTCCTGTGATTCGTCAATTTTAGCACAATTAAAATATCATAAGGACTTATAAAATTATATGAACAACTAAATGAGAGAGTAAATACGGTAAATACGAATCTACGATACTGATATATGGTAACGCTCGAATTCACTACCCGAGCCGTCAGATGTCACAAAACAGCTAGCAAACTGAATTAAAGTGTTGAAAGGATAAGCTATATGCAAAACATGAACTGAGTTTCCGCAGCATCTTGCAACATAAAGTACCCCGAGAAGATATCTATTCTTAACGACACGGAACTATCACGATCAAATAGTCTTCAGAGTCTCAATCAGTTAGATCAGGATAAAGCAATTGCCTAAAAAATTTGAATTCCTTTTTCTTATACGATCAATCAAATAAATCAACGAATCACTATTTGAGATTGCTCATCACTTCAAAAAACAAATACCAGTGAATGTGAGGGGAATATCATTCAATTCCTTTCAGTTTCAATAATATCTTCAAAATTTGATAACAAGAAGAAGAAAGCTGGAAGGGAAAACTTCAAGTACATCAGCATGAAAATTAACAAGTAAAAGAATTAATTATTGGAGCTTTGACATTTCATTCTCTACGCCTTACAGAAAAAAATAAGTCAATTCTCAATTTTAACCAAAGGAAATAAGGATAAACTGCACTTTTTTAAGGAATTTGAAAAGGTAACCATCAGAATTACGTACACCTCATCGTTGACATCGATTGGTGGAGAATGAAAGTCGCTTCGTCATTATTGATTGTCTAGGGGGCGGAGCTAGGGATATTGAGCATGAATGCGTGCGTGACTGCGTGTGTGTTGGAGAACGGGCCGAACGGCGAAAGCATTCGGGCCTCCAGCAGTATGTTATTAGGAATTTTAAATAAAAAAATTCATGTTATTAATTTGAGCAATTTAGAAAAATATTTTTTAATTTGAGTTATTTTGGAAAATAGTTTTACGTAATAGGCCATATTGAAAAAAAAATTCATCTTATTAGTTTGCTTTTATTGGGCCTGCAAGTAAGGTTTGACCCAATCACTTTCTGAATTATAATATTTCCAAAGACATGTGATAATTAAGTCCAAAATCCAAATGTACCAACGATAGAATTCCCCAAATTATTTTCTTTATATGTTTTTTGAGTGAGAAGATAATTACATCTACACAGAGAAAAGTTATTAGTTTACAATTAAATTTTAAAAAAAAAAAATTTACCAAACACTAAGGACCCATTTGGATAAAAAAAATTGAAATGAAAAGGAATCTCAAATAAATAAATTTTGGTTTTTTATTAAACCGCCTAATGAATTTGATATAAATCGCCTAATGAATTTGAGAGGAAATTTTAAATCCGTCCAGCCCAAATCCTTCCATTTAAGTGAAACATACCTTGACTAAGCTTGTTATCTATAATGTACCCATTTGTATTGTTTAGCCTAGATTTATCTTTAAGATTAAGATTTTAAACTCTTAACATTCGTGTTTATAGACATATTCTTCGTTTTCTAAAAGAAAAAATCTAGCGGATAAATTCACGTTTGATGTGGCTGATTTTTTAGGTCATTTTTTTATTGGGAAATTGTTAAGAAGACGTAATCTTGGAGATTTATCCAAATCTTATATTTATGATTGCACCACATCATCAATTATGGAATTTTTTTTTTTTATATATAAATTGTGGAAGCATGACTTTACCATAATTGATGATGGTGTGGAATTTAGACCAGAAGGTTTAGATAAAAAAAATTCCTTTTATTATGACTGCAATTATTTGATACTCTAAGTTAGCGTTTTTTTGTCTCCTCTAAAGAGTGTAAGGCCATCTTCAACCCGAAGGGCTATTCACAGTCCAGGGGTGTCAATATCCACCCGGGTGAATCTGCACCTCCCTGAGCATCGTCTCCAATCCATAGGGCTATCAAACTCAATTAATTAAGAAAAAAAATTTCCCCACTCTCACCTATATTATCTAGGGCTGTCAATGGGGCGGATTTCAATCCGGATCCGTCCGAATTCGATCTGATTTATTAGGATAATTGTCCGATTAGAGATTCGATGGACCTGATCCGATTATAAAGATTCGAAATCCGAAACTCATGGAGCGAATATGGATTTAGGTCGATCCAATCCGTTAAAGATCCGTATCCGACAACAAATAAAAAGAAAGATATATATACAAAATGATTTATAAAAATAAGTATCATTAATAATATTTCAACGTCAATTTAAGAAGATAGTAATTTATAATTCGTTTATAAATTTATTTAAACCAATATATTCATTCAACAAATATGAATATAGTAAAGAAACTTTGAAAATGTGAGCTAAAATTAAATAAAATTGAAAAGATAATAAACTTGTTTTAAGAAAAAAAAATTAATTTAACTTTTTAAATACAAATTTTGGATCCGAAAAATATCCGATATCCGGCCAAATCCGACCAATATCCGTTGGATTCAAAAAATCTAGAACCGAGCACTATCCGAGCAAGATCCGAATCCGACAAGATTCGATCCGATATTAATGGAGCCGGATCTGGACGAACCTGATCCGACCAGAATCCGACCCATTGACAGCCCTAATATTATCTATAATAATAATAGTAGTAATAATAATAACAATAATAATAATAATTTTAAAAATAAGTAATAATAATATAAAATATTATCTTCGTCCCATTTTGTCCCATTTATCATTGATAGATATAAATAAAAGTTGTTACGTTTAATCACTTTGTTCCATTTATTTTTATCTATAATAGTATCTACAACTTTTATAATTAAATGTAACTTTTATTTTTAGTTGATTAAATTAAACAAGGTATTGTTAAATTTGTAAATAATTTTTTTATTTTTTATTAATAATTTACTTATTAATAAATATATTTTTTTAATTTAATAAAAAGAAATAAAGGGAACGCACCAGGTGGCACCACCTGATGCAATGGTTGGAAGGGACGTGCATTACCAGGGCTGTGAGCCCAGGCCACAGTCCTGGGCTGTCCAAATTGACCCCCCTAGATGGTTGGAGTCCATCCAGGGACAGGTCCTGGCCCATCTCCACCCACTCCTGGATGGGTTGGAGATGGCTTAACATGTATCAAGACTTGACGAATAGATTCAGTTTAACTGCTTTGTAATCAAACTAGCTTTGGACTTTTTTTCCTTCAAATAGGTATACTAATAATCTTCGAGAAAAGAGCATATTGAAGAAATTAAACAGGACCAATGTTGTTTGCTGACTAGCTACCATTTTAAGTTTTGTTAAAATATTTGAACTTGTCGTTAGAAACTTCTTCAAAACTGAACCAAACAAAATTTCAAAAATCGTTATAACCTAATCAAACAAACAAATTAAGACTTTATTCATCTACTTATGTCGCTTATCATAGGACGTCATCTAACTGTCCATGTCGTAAAACTGTTCGAACTAGATCAAATACTTTACCTAATTAATTAAATTTTTTTTTTATTGTCATGAATATTTCTCGCCTGTACGATATTTAGTAACCATTAGACCATTCCTTGCTAAATTATGAATATTGGTGGGTGATATGAATATGAACAAAAACGAGATACTATAAACGTGCATTAAAAGAGATTTCTCGTTAACTGTAATCCAATTAAGGAAATACATATTATCATAATTATACTATTATTTTTAGGGAAATACAATCTAAATAAGAAAAAATATTGATTTAACATTTTCATTTCAAAGAAAACCACTACGATTTCATCGACAATTACACTATTAAATCACTTAAGATAACAAACTATCATTGAAATCTAGAATCCAACCCCATAAAAAATACTTGTGAATAAAGCAAAAATGAATGAAAATTCGTTTAGTTTGATAGTCCAGTGGGTGTAACTACTATTTAGAGTTGAACTAAGTTTTGCCCTCTAATCTGACTTATCATAACCTAATCTGCCAACCTCAAATAAACCACCATTTTTTCTTCAAATTCTTATGTATAAAAGCCACTCCTCTCTTTCACAATGTACCATCCAATCACATTCTACTGAACAAAAGTAAAGAAAACGAACACTGCAAATATGGAGACTTCAAAAAACACTAGCAATCCCTTTTATTGTTTCTTCTATTTCTTGAGCTTCTTACTTCTTTCTATGAGCGAAATGCCGATAACAAATGCCAAAGTTCACAACCATAATTTTGTTGTATGTTTCTATTACCTTGGTTGATATGTATCTCTTCTTTTACTTCGTAGTTTGATACTAAAATCACTTTTTATTTGTGCATGTAAAATAGGTACAAGCAACACCAGTGAAGAGGCTGTGCAAATCTCACAAAATAATCACAGTGAATGGGATGTACCCTGGACCAACATTGGAAGTACAAAATGGTGACACTCTGGTTGTCAATGTCGTCAACAAAGCTCGTTACAATGTTACGATTCACTGGTATGCATGCAAATACATATGCGTACACATATACTTGTACCGGTAAAACTGCAATTTTTGTCCCAGATAACATGACCCTCAGCACTTTGAGTCCTATGGGGCCAAGAGTGCAAAACATTCCAAGAATTCGGGACCCGCAAATTTTGTAATGCACGTAACCCAAAGCACTGAGGGTCCAATTCGGTGGGACTAAAAATGCAATTTTGCTCATCTATATTTGCGTGGTCGTAAAATGTGACTGTTTTCATCTATTAATTTCTATATGCATGAATGTATAGGCATGGTGTAAGGCAAATAAGAACAGGATGGGCTGATGGACCAGAATTTGTGACACAATGCCCTATTAGGCCAGGAAAAAGTTACACATACCGATTCACGATTCAAGGACAAGAAGGCACGCTATGGTGGCACGCTCACAGTTCATGGCTGAGAGCAACAGTTTACGGAGCTTTGATCATTCGCCCCAAAGAAGGAGAATCATATCCCTTCCCAAAGCCAAAGCGCGAAACTGCCCTTCTTCTTGGTAACTCAAGGGTCCTTCATCTTATGTTATATAATAGTATAGTTTTATGAAATTATTCTTTTTCATCTTAGATTTTGAACGAACTAATTGGGACGGTGATTAGGTGAATGGTGGAACAAAAACCCCATCGATGTTGTGAGACAAGCCACTAGAACAGGGGCAGCCCCTAATGTTTCAGATGCTTATACCATCAATGGTCAACCTGGTGATCGCTACAATTGCTCCAGCAAAGGTTAATCTTCTATTCTTCATTCCTCTAAGACTATTCTTTGAGTTGAAGCCAGTGACTGTATAAGATTAAGATTAGCCAAGTATATTATCCTAAAGACAGGAGCATTATTTTTCTAATCTTTTACAATTATTTCAATTAATATCAATATACCATTGTTAGACTATAAGCAATTTTTGCATAAAACCACAAAACTCAGTAATTGGTACTTAATAGGCATAAAAATTAAGAGTGAAATGCAAAAACACCCACTATGCTTTGTCTAATAAGCAAAAACAGCCCTCTGTTATTTTTATTAGCAAAAAACCCCTGATGATATTTTTTAATTAGCAAACAAAGCCCTACCATGCCGGAATACATATCTTGCAGGAAAAGTGACAATTATACCCCCACCAGAAAATGCAAAAATACCCCTAATAACCTAAAAAATATCAATAACCCCCCGTTAACTAAAAAAAATTGGCAATAACCTCCCTATTGACTTAAAAAGGAATTCCAAATGAGGTTTTGCTAATAAAAAATGAACACAAGGTTTCTTTTTCCAATAGGCAAAACACAGGGGGGGGGGGTATTTTTGAATTTAGCTCCAAAAAGTAAGAGAAAATCAACAAAATCTATTAAAGCAATTCTAAAACTTGCATGCTTATGTAACTTACTGAATATATAAATAACAAAATCTGTAAATTGTTACCGACCTGATGCAGATACATTGATAGTTCCAATTGACTCCGGTGAAACAAATCTTCTCAGAGTCGTAAATTCTGCGCTCAATCAACAACTTTTCTTCAGAGTAGCCAAACACAAGTTTACGGTGGTTGGAGCTGATGCCTCGTATGTCAAACCCTTTACCACATCAGTTCTCATGCTTGGACCAGGCCAGACAACTGACATCCTAATCACAGCCGATCAGCCACCTGCTAAATACTACATTGCAGCACGAGCCTATGCTAGTGCTCAAGGTGCACCATTTGACAATACTACAACAACAGCCATTCTTGAATATAAATCTGCCTCTTGCTCTGCCAAATGTAACTCAACTAAGCCTCATATGCCAAGAATGCCGGCATTTAATGACACAGCCACTGCCACTTCCTTCACAACCAAATTCAGAAGCCCAAGAAAAGTGGAAGTGCCTACTAAAATAGATCATAATCTTTTCTTTGCGGTTGGTCTAGGACTCAACAATTGCCCTCGTGGTGTAAGTCGCAGTCGCTGTCAGGGTCCGAATGGGACCCGCTTTACAGCTAGCATGAACAATGTGTCTTTTGTGCTCCCATCAAACTTTTCCATGCTGCAAGCACATCAGCAAGGAATCCCTGGAGTCTTCACGACAGATTTTCCAGCAAATCCACCAAGAAAGTTTGATTATACTGGAAACGTGAGTCGATCACTCTGGCAACCCATTACCGGGACTAAGGTGTACAGCTTAAAGTATGGAGAAACAGTACAATTGGTACTTCAGGGAACAAGTATCTTCACTGCTGAGAACCACCCAATTCATCTCCATGGTTATGATTTCTACATACTTGCTGAAGGCTTTGGCAATTTCAATCCAAGCAGAGATACAGCTAAATTTAATCTCGTAGATCCACCTCTTCGTAATACAGCAAGTCTACCTGTTGGCGGATGGACAGTGATCAGATTTGTTGCAGATAATCCAGGTTAGCTTAAAACATATAGAGTGAATTGCAACAATACCCCCTATGCTCTGCCTAATTAGCGAAAATCCCCTGTACTATTTTATTAGCAAAAAAGCCCTGAGTTATTTTTTTATTGGCAAAAAACCTTTCCCAAGTCGGAGTACATATTTTGCAGGAAAAATGAAAATGCAAAAACACCCCTATTCACCTAAAAATTTGACAATTATCCACTTGCTAATTTTAAAAATTGGCAATAACCGCCCTGTTGAACTGGAAAATTGACAATAACCTGCCTTTTGAGTTATGAAGGAATTTCAAATGGGGTCATTTGCTAATAAAAAAAACTCAGGATACTTTTTGCTAATTAAAATAACATTGGGATTTTTGCGAATTAGGCAAAGCAGTAGTATTTTTGCATTAAGCTCAAACATAAACGATTGCATATGATTCTGTATCTGTCATTCTCTGTTGCGTAATATTCATAATTATGCATAAACAGGAGTCTGGCTACTGCATTGTCACTTGGATGTTCATATCACCTGGGGTTTGGCAATGGCATTCGTCGTGGAAAATGGTGTCGGTGAGCTGCAAACATTAGAGCTTCCTCCAGCAGATCTTCCAGTCTGTTAGTTGTAATCAACACTAGATGTTCCCACTTCAAGCGAATAGTGTCCTACAAGAAGGGCAATCAGTACTATTCTACTCATACTTTCATAGTATATGAATTTAATTGTATTTCTCCACATTGGGGGCTAGTTTTTGTTTTCATAGTATATGCATATTTTGTTTACCCTGGCATGTTATTTTCTTTTAGTTGTATTAGTATTTTCCAGAGCCAATGAAAGAGCTATAATTTTTTGAATAGAAAATTCCGTTAATTTTAAAACTCCTGTGATTTGTGCATTTGAACATAATAAAATTTTGTAGGACCTTATAAAATTATATGAACAACTAATGAGTGAGTCAATAGGATTCGGGGATATTGTAATGCACAAACAAGGTGGTAAAAGTCACAAAACAGCTAGTAAACTGATGTAAATGCTGAAAGGAAATTTGGTCTTGACACGGAAATATCGCAAGCAAAATGCCTTCAGAATTTCAACCAGTTAGGTCAGGATCTTCAATCCATCAATTGGATTACTGACGAAGTGATAGAACTTTCCTAAATTATCTAATCTTTTTATTTCACTATCAATCAAAATAAATCTACGAAAGTAAAATTTGAGATTGCTTATCACCTGAAAAAAAAATAAAAAAACATACCAGTTAATGCGTAGGGAACCATCATATTTTTCCTTTAAGTTTTAATTATTTTAGTTTGAGCTAGTACTGATAATAACAAGAAATCGGAAGAGGAAACTTCAATTACTACATCAGCACTAACAAGTACTAATATATTGAAACTTTAAGCAATTCATTCTCTACGCCTTTCCGGTGTAAAAGAAATGTAAATTCTCCAATTTAATCAAAGGAAATAAGGAATTTGCAAGAATTTGAAAAACTTACCATCAGAAAAACTTGCTCCGTCATTATTGAATATTGATTGTCGAGCTGCAGAATAAGAAAATTTGTGTTGAGCGCCCGTCTTCAGTTCATTGTAGTGTTATTTGGGACCGGAAACATTCGGGCCCCCGGATGTAACTATTGGGTAGTTTGCTTCTTTTGTTTGGGCCTCCAGGAAAGGTCCACATCGTTCTATGTCATGCCTTTTTGAATTATAGTTTAGACGGAGATACGTGATTATTAAATACAACATCCAAATCTAAAATATTTTGTTGACTAAATTCATAAAAACTATAAATAAATTTAATTAATATATTTTACTAATAAATTGATTATATCATATGATACCATATATATTAATATTTAAAAAAATTAATATATCATAAATGTGAATAATTTAATATGATAAATCATTTAAAAAGTTAAAAAAGTTTGATTCAATACTGTAGTAAATAGAGCAATAAATAAAACAGGGGGGATTCTAGGGTGCCGTTGCGTTAGGTGCCGCTAATTACCGCATTAGGTGATATTACCACACAATGTGTATGACATTGTATGATATAACTCACATGTGACGGTACATACTCACGTTACATAGTATTAATCCCATATATTTAGTATGATCCCACATCATGTAATATTTATTCCAAATTAGTATTAACCCCATATATTTAGTATGACCCAACATCATGTAGTATTTATTCCAAATTAGGTGGTATTACAACGCAATGTGTATCACATTATTTGGTATAAATTATATATGACAGTACGAGCTCGCAACACATAGTATCAACCTCATATATTCAGTATAACCACACATCATGTAGTATGTATTCCACATTAAGTATCATGTAATTTGTATCACATTCTATGCTGTAACTCACATGTGACAGTATATGTTCACATACATAGTATTAATCCATATATTTAGTATGATCCCTCATTATGTAGTATTTATTCCATATTATGTGGTATTACAATGAAATGTGTATCACATTTTATGGTATTAACATGTGATAGTACGATGACACGTTAGGAAAATTCTTGTATAGACATGGTCTATGAGCTTTTCATAGACCTTGTGATTGTAAATACACCACATAATACATTTTGATGATGTCATGCTCTCAAAATGTATGATGTGGTGTATTTAATACCACAAGGTCTATAGAAATCTCATAGACCAGGTCTATGCAAGAATATCTCACACATTACGTAGTATTAACCCCATATATTTAATATGATCCCACGTCATGTAGTATTTATTCTATATTAAGTGATTTATGCAATTTTTCCAAAGTTAATATTAATTATTAAAAAAAATTACATACTATTTATTTTAAAATATTATTGTAACATTCATTTATTATTTTCTTAATAATTTATAAGAAAATAATTTACTATTTGATGTTACTAAATATATAGTATAGTATTATTTGTTGTGATATAGTATCACTTATTGTGGTAATATTATTATGACATGTTTTATTTATATTAGTTATAACTAGCGGCACCTTAGAATTTTTCATAAAACAGATGGAGTATTTCGGAAGAGTCTGTATATAACACGGAGCATAAACTAGTATAATAAATTAGATTAAACAGATTTTCTCCATATATTATCCAGATTACGTATGTGTAGCAAATAATTTCTTCATAAATGTTCCACGTCAAGGTTACCATTTTACACCAATTCATCGACAGAAGACATGTCCATTTTGAGTGAGCGACGTTGTGACACGTGGCTCGCATGCAGCGGCGTTGCTAATATGCTCTTTTGAGAGGGCTCCCCACACTATCCTTAATAAGAGAGGGATTGGTTTGGGGGCATGAGATGGGGATAGTTTTTGTGCTAATTTCCAGATTCTCTCGGTTTGGATAGGGATACTTCTAGATTCGTTTTCTTAATATTTTATGATTTTCACTCTCCTGCTGTGTTATTAGGTCCTCTGTTTTAATTATTGGTGTATATTTGGTCCCATAGTTTCACAGTCATAATAATTTTATATTATTTACATCGTATTTATTCTAATACCAAATATTTTAAGTTAAACTTGACCTCTCACCAAACATAGCTATTCATTTGATTAGTTAATGCAGTTTACAATAAAAAATTGTTTATCTCAACTCTCTCTCTCGAAATTATCCCAAAAAAGAAAAAACTCTATCACTTGCTAGTAACATATATAGTTTAAAACATGCATATTAAATATTTGTCGCTGAATCTTTGATATTATGGGTTGATTATTCAGTAATTAATATAATTTTAATGTATAGATGTACTTAAAGGGGTGAGATTGAAAGAAATAGTAGCAATCAATTATTAACTTAAAAGAGGTAGAGGTGTATAATTCATCAATTTATGAAATTAATTGTATGAAACACGGTTGAAGTATATTACTCATTTCGGTTTTTTATTTGCCGTTTTGATAAAAATATTTTATTTACTTTTATTTGTTGTTTTAAGATTCCAATGTAAAATAAATGTTCTTTTATCAATTTTACCCTTCTTACTAATATGTATCATTAATACTAAAATTATTTGATTAAAAGGGTATGTGAAATATTTACTTTTAAAATCTAGCTATATATGACATTTTTTAATATGTGTGCAGTCTTTCAAACTGATAAGTAATAAAAGGGAAGTAGTAGTAGTTAAAAATATCATATTTATTTTGTGAGAAAAATGGATATGGCACATTATAATTAAACTAGCTGCACGAAATTATCGGACCGAGAACTAAGTATAAAAGTGGCCTTAAGTACATTTGTTTTACCTATTTATGTCTCTGGATTATTTAATAAAATTGCCACACTCTACTCATATTTATTCTAGAAGAACAATCACTAACCTTGATTGATGAGCCGCGGAGCGAGACTTACCTAGTAATTTTATATATGAAAATTGTTTTATGATATTAATTTTGTGAAGATTGGCATTAAATCTCCATTTAATTACCTAGTAAAAACAATAAATGTGATTAATAGCAATTCTTACTTACTGTTGAAGGATTAGACTTAGTTTACTTAATTCGTAAGCATTTGTTATCAATTTCGAAGGAAAGAAACAAATTTGTTCTTTTCTATTTTCTAGGGAAATTTTATTAAACTTTCTGATTATAAATGCATCATAATATCATAATGTGTATCTAGACCTAATCTAGATAAAAAAAATACTCCGTAGAAAATATGAGTCTTTGAACAAAGCCACTATTGCATCATGTGCCTATATATGAATATCTTCTTTAAATAGATTGGAGTATAATAATTATTAATGGTGTGAATTGTGATTACGCGGAAATGAAGGGGCACAAGTTAAGTTTGACCATAATACTAGGGATCACAAAATTAAATTACTACTATATCGACACAATCTAAAACCGATAAATTTCTTTGGCCCCAAGCAAAAGAGCACCAGGCTTTGCAACAGACAACCAAAACCCTTCCATCATAAAAAATGTGTGGTTCCGGAATGTTCACGCGACACGTGCAGACATCTGGTGCCTCAGTGGCCACGTCACCACAGAAAACCTAATAAAAAAACAATATCTCGTGCCTTTGCGATAATATTTAAAGGAAATATCTAGAGAAGGCTATAAATATCTCACCAGCTCTTCTCAAATCGAGATTTCTCTTTTCATTCATGCATACAATACTAGAAATAGCCTTTACAAGAAAATTTAAAATTTATTTAATTTTTTTGGAGGAATACTTTTGTGGACCGTTGGAAAAACTTTCCGAGAACTGGAAATTTCTCGCATGTTAACAGAGATTGTTCGAAGGTATGTCCATTTGATCTCTGATTCCAGAAATTCTTCTTCTCTTCTTCTTCTTTCTTCTTTCCGTGTGTGTACGGTATACCTTTTCTGTTGATTTGAATAGGCGATGTGTTGAAAAGTGGTTTCTCAGTGAACGGGGTTTCCTCAATGTTTGACTGGATTTAAGCGTGTATAAGTAGAAATTGTTTGATAGCTTCGTGATTTACTTGATTCGAGTTGATATAGTAACTTTGCGTTGATTTGGTAATTAGGTTTCTTTTCCTAAACCATATGGTAGCTTTATTTTCTCAAATAAAAAATAAAAATAAAAATCGAAGTTTGTTGCGACTTTCCGCTGCAAAATTAGAATGGGTCTTTTAATTAGTGTTGTCTAATACTTTCGTGTTGATTTGTATTGAAGATGAAGTAGTTCCTTAGCATATAAGATTAAGTTGTGTCTTGGTATTCACATATTCTGATTTTGTAATTGGTTGATCTTCAGCTACTTATTACCCAAGAAACATTGTTTCATTTGGTAATTAGGTTCTTATCACCCGTTTTGCAGTTGGGTAAATTGCTCAATGTTTTTTGTTGTTGTTTTTGCAGAAGTACACAAAATGGATCTATTAAATCAAGCTTCAAAACCAGCAGGTAACATACGTAAACGAAAATCAAGAAGCCGGAGAGACGGGACCAAGAGTATCGCTGAAACACTTGCAAAATGGAAAGAGTATAACGTGAAGCTCGATTCTATCACCACTAGCGACAAACCAGTGCGTAAAACTCCTGCCAAGGGATCAAAAAAGGGATGTATGAAAGGTAAAGGAGGCCCCGAGAATACTCGTTGCAATTACAGAGGCGTAAGGCAAAGGACGTGGGGTAAATGGGTTGCAGAGATAAGGGAGCCGCATAGAGGTAATAGGCTATGGTTGGGCACGTTTAGCACCGCAGTCGAGGCTGCACGTGCTTATGATGAAGCTGCAAAGGCAATGTATGGCCCTTGTGCGCGACTTAACTTCCCGAGTTATAACAGTTCATCACAGGAGACTTCCTCTTGTGGGTCCACAACCTCTGCGATATCATATGATAATATCCAGCCTAGTGTTTGTCGGATTAAAAGCAAAGATGGTGAATGCATTGAGAATGAGGTTCTTGAACCTCGTACCCCAATGAGCGATGTGAAACAAGAGGAGGAGGAGGCTTGTAGGGAATCAAAGAATGAGTGCGTTGGGCCATCGAGTCTAGGGGGTTCGAAAGTTGAACAATTTGAGGAGCAGGCTTCTAGGGAATTGAAGAATGGGTGCATTGGACCATTGAGTGTGGTGGAGGCAAAAAGTGAAGAAGATCAATTTGATGGGTTTCCGTTAGATGAGATGTTTGACGTGGATGAGTTGCTTTCAGCTTTGGATTCAACGCCTTTGGTGAATCGAAATGGAATGGGAGGGTATAATGGTCAATATGGGGAGATGGGTGTAGACTTTCCGTGCCAAATGCAGCATACGGATGAAAAGGAGCCGGGGAATTCTGGATTGGATTTCTTGAGACCGGGGAGGCAAGAAGACTCAAACTTCACGTTAGATGATCTGTTCTTGGAGTTGGACTCGGATTTGGCTAATATATAGTTTTGGCATAGGTTGTCTTCCATAGGAACATAGTTGCTGTCAAACAAATTCAGCATGTTCTTGTAATACCTGGGTTTTTGTTCTTGTTTTCGATCGTTCTGAACTTTGGGTTGGCTTTACTAGCTGAATACAAGAACATTTGTTTATATATAGATTTCCATTGATATCTTCGTTTCCTTTTGCTTTGTTTTCTAATGGGCACCGTATGTATGACTATCATCATTTAATTAATTTAAGCCGGAAGAGTTGGTCTTGGTAGACCAAAAACGCATTTTTTGAATAATGGCTGAAAGTTGTCTTGTGTTGTTGAGTATATCTTCTGCCTAAATGAAGCCAGCCATATTCAGATTCTACTGTTTTTTAACTAAAGATTTGAGAAAGAAATCAGGTGGTCAACGGAATTGGCAAGATTTTAAGCTCTATCATTAAGTAAAATTAGTACGCCCAAGTCATGAAATCCTTCCAACATTTTTGTTCTTAATAGCATTTAATCAGCATCTTATTCTTAGATATCCATTAGCTGGTAATTGGATTTTTATAAAATGCCAAGCCTCCACCCTCTACAAATTGAGTTCCAAGTTCATATAAATGAATACTGGATCACCTCTAAAAATCAGGAGTAATCTGAAAAGTATCCATGATTCCATTGTGTTTTTAAGTTCTAATTTTCAAGGGAATAATACTGGAAAAAAGATAAACATTCGATCTTTGACTAGTGAAATCGGAAAGAAATATGCAAAATTAGAAAAAAGAAATGAAAAGTGGAAATCCGCCAAGATTGTGAAGAAGAAGAAGAAGAATTATTTTTGGAAAGAATTAAATTATATAATTACCAACAACTTTTAATCATCAAAACTAAGGGTAAATTGATCTTATTTTAAAAATTGCTATGGCAGCAACATTTATTTACATAATTACCACTGATGTAATTGTTCATTGCATGTATATTCACATCTTAATCAACTAGGAGAGCATCCTTGATTAATTTCATTATTTATTATGGGGCCGTTTGGTAGGACCTAGTAGCGGGTATTATGTCATATTATATGAGTTAATATGGGCTAATACAACGTTTGGTGGCATTGCTCTAATACCGGGTCAAATGGATTAAATCTTTACGACCCGGTATTAAGACTAGATTATAATCCACCCAGGCATGTGTGGATTAGTTGATCCAGGTTAATATGGATTATATAAATATCACTAATAACATCAAATTTACATATTTCCTTTTAAACATATTATTAAATATCATAAATTCTTCTCAAATATCTGAAAATGGAAAAATATTATACATTAAATAATCACAAATTAAAATCTATATCAATTTACAATTAACATGGAAGCATTCAATCAAATCTACCAAAAATGTTTTTAATATGGCCTTCAATTCGACTCCAATCTAATCCACTTTAATCCCATACACCTTACCAAACGGCCCCTATGCATATCACACACCAAATCCAATAAAATAACAAAACGAACACGTTTTTGCTTTATCTTTTCAAATTTTTTACGAACCCAATACTCGGTCGGATATTGGGAATGAAATAAGCCTGTTAGCCCATCATTCGGCCATAACAAAACCTTTCGGGCTCTGCTCGTAATTCAGGTCCAGTCCAATAAATGATCGATAGCCCAAATACTGACCGAGCCATAAAAATCATTGACAGGCCAACACAAAGTCAAGTACTCGCGGCCCCCCACACCCCTCAATTTGCTCATCTTTATTCAATACACCCCAACTACCCACCCACCAAATCTCAACCCTCCGGTTCACTCCATCGCCGAATCTGAGCCATCCATTTTCAACATTGACGAAAAACCCTCACAAACCCCGGCCCACCCATATACGCTATATGACTACCCGTGTGATTCCCAACGACCTTTTTGCTTTTACCCGATGCCTCTTTTTCCGGTTCTCATGTAAAAAGCAGACACTATGCACAAACTTCAAGAATCTTACTGTCTTTTTCTCTCTCTCCTTCCCCGAATTTATTACACACACTCTTCTTATGTCACTCTCATTTTGCTATATTTATTTTCACTTTCTGTTCTACAAACTTATTCAGTTTTGAGGAGCAATTTTCTTGCCGGAAATCGATATTTCAGTTACATTTATTTCATCTTACTCTGCATTCACTTTTTTTAAATTTGGTCGTTTAATTTCTGGTTAAAATTCATCGGTGTTTTTTAATTTATTTATTTTTAAATATGTAATTCAGTCCTAATTTTGCAGGGATGATTCTAGAGTTGAGCACAGGGAATCAAGAATGATATTCTTTCTGAATTTGGTAATTATATTCTGCTCTGTTTTAATTAAGTGCTTTTCGTTTATTCTCTTTTCTGTGTTAAGCTTTTTGGGTAATTGTTTTTATGAAAGTTTGTTTTTCCCATTTCATGCATGGGATTTTGTCTGCTTTATTACCCACATTTCTGCTCCTTTTAAAATAACGTTAGTATAAAGTTTTTTGCATTCATAAGTTTTCTTTTAGCACCCTGTGTGGTCTGAATCATGTGTTTCTAGTGTTTAATTCAAGAACAACTTACTCTTTTTGTTTTAGGTTTTGAGCTTTTTCGAGACTAAATAATACTTTACCCCCTTCAACTTTCTTTGCTACTCACATTGCCCCCCTCAACTATTAATTGCATCACTTTGCCCCCCTCCAACCGTTCTTCATGTTTCAACATGTTCCACCAAAATGCCTCAAATTTCTCCTTTTTACCAACTATCCCTATCCTTAAGATATATAAATGAGGGTAGAAGGGGAAACTTGAAGCTAATAATATGCTGAATCCAATAGTTTGGTGCAATTGAAGCATAGGTAGGGGGCAAAGTGATACAATTGATAGTTGTGGGGGTAAAGTGATGAGCTCCGAAAGATAATTGAAGGGGGTAAAATGGAATTTAGCCTTTTTCTTTATTAATGATGTCTTTGTGTATATTAGCTGTGCTTAAAAAGTTGCAAATAACAAGACATTTTAGGGTTTTTTTTTTTATTAAGTGGTGAGGTATTCCAAAGTGATGCTGTAATTTAGACCATGCCTCAGACAGAGATTGCATGACAGTTCTGTTAAGGATTTGGGATCCATGAGTTCTGCATTATATTACCTTACCAACTTATGCAGTCCATGATCGAATTTTCATTCAAGAAGTCCTGTTCCTATGAACAACTTTCTATATTAAATCTAATTTATTTGACTTCCCAAGTAGAGTATCACTTTGTTGAATTCTACTTTACTGATTTTTAATTTAACTGCCTTTTGTTATGAGATTGATGTAATTCTTTTCTTGACTCGGAAATCTTCGTATATTGAAAAGATTAAGCTTGATTACTAAGGAATCATGAAGAGGTTTCAATTACATCAAAACAACCATCCATTTGATTCACACCGTAAGTATTTATCAATAATTTCTCTTTTTTCCCCTCAGCTCAATTTCTCCTATCCTTTGCTTTAATTTGTCAAATTAATATTCATTTAATTATCTAATTAATTCATAGCTTTTGAGGCATTTCGATGTGGATCGTGGCAATCTGTGGAGCGCTTAAAAATTAGTGGAGGAGCTATCTCGGCAAATTTTATTCATAACGGAGAAGTAATCGAGGAAGATATACCCATGTCATATTTTCGAATAAGGTCAAGAAAAGCTACTTTGTCTGATTGCGCATCCAGCTTTTTAAGACAAGGAGTTGATATATGTGTGCTTACAACCAATCAAAACACCAAAAATACCGGTGACAAGAAAAGTACTACTGAGCCGGTAAGTTTAATATTCATTATTGGACTTTCTAGTTATCTAATTACGTGTCATCCTAATTTGAAGCATGGATCAAAATTTCCATCTTTTCCTTCGAAAACATCGAAAAGTTTCCATTTTTTAATCAAGCGAAACGAAAATATGATATAATTCCGAAACTATTTGTTTGCCTTAACTCTGTTATTTATCTAAATTTAGTAACTTTTATTGCAAATTTTCTTTAGTGTTTCCGAAACATTTCTGAAAAGTCTCGAAAAGTTTCTAATATTTGACTGACCGAAACATACACTCGAAACGAAATTTTGATCCATGATTTGAAGCATCTAAAAACTTCACAATTGGTATATCTTATAAAGTGAGATGTCTTATGTTTGGTGTGTAAGATAAAATATATCGGTCGCCAATATTTTCCCGCCTTTTCTTTTTTTCAACTTTTCTTGCGGTATATCTTGAGTTACTGCTTCAATTGCATTGAGAAACTTATTCTAGACATTGTTATTTCCTTTTAGGTATTGCTCGATGCAAAAATAAGATCTATTGAGAGAAAGCCTCATAATGCATCATGTTTTTGCCAATTCTACGTGAGCTATTACATTGACCAAGGCCCCGATCTCATTTTGGCCAACAAAAAACTAAGTAAAGAAACGAGCATCGTAAACATGGATCAAATTTACGTTCTTCAAAAGCTTGATCTAAGGCCGTGTGACACTGAATATTACCGTTGGGGCTTCTCTGAGGACTGTTCTTCAATCCAAAAGTTCAAACTATTTAACGGGAAATTCTCCGCCGATCTTACGTGGCTGCTTGTTACATCTGTTCTGAAACAAACCGCATTTGACGTAAGAACGATACATAACCATATTGTTTACGAGATTACAGAAAATACCCTCGATTCGGACCAAGTGAACACTCACAATCACTCTTATGCGGTGAATTTCCAAATGAAAAATGACATTTCTACCCCTTTCGTAGTGCAATTCGTTCCGACTCTCATTCTAGAAGGGTCGAACGAAGATGTATCCTCGTCTTCTTATGAAATCGTGGAATTGAGGAGGTCCAAACGTAGAATTATACAGCCTGAACGATATTTAGGTAGTGATAAGCTTCCGGATTACGAGATTGAGGTTACTCGATTAGGTGAAAGCAAGAGGAATAGAGTTGAGTACGATGAGACCTCATCGGAGGATGATGATTACGATTTCGATGAGAATCTCCCATTAGCTCTATCGGTTCAAGCCGATAACGAATTTCAGCGGATAAAATCTCACAAGCGTAAGCTGAATGGAGATAGTACTCAATCGGATACCAGCAATATGGTATTGGAACTGTCTATGATCAAACATAACCGCAAGAACAATTCAGGATCGTCGAAAAATCCCCGAGTACACCCGGACGAAGGAGATGAAAAGAACCAACTTGCTATCGTCCCGGCTGATTCTTCTCCTGCCGATAATGATTTGCTACTTAACTTCAAATTCCCCGAAGAAAATCCGAAAATCGGAGAAATGGTTTCTAAGTACTTTCATATGAATGATTCTCCTTCCTCGAGTAAAAAGAAAAAGTTCGATTTTGACTTCATGGATATGGGGAGCGGAAGTAGTCGCGGGGGTACAAAAGGAACGAGAAGAAAGTATCATAGGAAAAGTAGCCACGCGGCTGCTCTGAGTAACGATTGTGTTTACGTAAGAGAAAGCATTTATGATGTAAGAAGTTTTAGAAAGGGTTCAGTAAGTGCACAATTATGCAGGGAGTTGATAAGAAAATGCATGAATAATATTGATGCTACATTGAAAAACGAGCCTAAAGAGACTCCGGTTGTTGATCAATGGAAGGAATTTCAGTCGAGTAAATTCGAGAATAAAAAAGAGGAAGAAGAAAAGCCTTCAACAAGCAATAAGGAGGAGGAAGAAATATCTGAAATTGATATGTTATGGAAGGAAATGGAACTTGCTCTCGCGTCATGGTATCTTCTCGACGATAACGAGGTACATTGTCGCATTTTTCGATCATTTTATCAAAAATAAGATATTCGAGTTAACTATAAATCAGTTTCATGTGACAAAAGTTTTTATTTATATATATATTTTTTTAATAGGATTCACATCCACAACCTGGTGCTGAAGTGCCAGAATCGAGGAAAAGTGGTAAAATTATTTGCAAACACGATTTCATACTCAATGAACAAGTCGGAACTGTTTGCCGATTTTGTGGATTTGTGGAGACTGACATCAAGGATATCTTGCCGCCATTTGTAAGTCGAGTTTGGGTTTCAATTAATATGATGAAGCTACCCTTTTAGACAAACTTTTAAGCTGTTTGATTCTTGAATTTAGTGAGGAACTGAGAATGAACAACTGCGGACATATTCATTAACAAACACAGCCTTATGTTATTTACCCATGAACTTTAATACATAGGTAGATTCAGCATCAACTAGCAGTTTGTTGAAATCAATGGACACTATCTGATGGAGAGATGCAAAAATACTCCTTTTTCTTTGCCGAATTGCCAAGAACCCCCTTGTGACATTTTTTTAGAAAAAATCTCCCCATGTTCTTTTTTTATTAGCAAAAAACCCATTTTGAAATTTATTCATAAATCAAAAGGGAGGTTATTGTTTTTTTTTAAAGTGAAAGGGTTTTTTTTTGCAAATGTCTAAGTTAACATGGGTTTATTGTCAATTTTTTTGGGCGAATAGGGGTTTTTTCATTTTTTTGTTGCGTAGATTTTTCATTTTGCCTGCAAAATATGTACTCTGGCTTGGGAGGGAGTTTTTTGCTAATTAAAAATAGCACAATGGGGGCGGTATTGGTAATTAAAATAACACGGGGTGTTTTTGCTAAGTAGACAAAGCATAAGGAGTATTTTTGCATTTCACTCCCTTTCTGATAATATATATTCTAACATAGCTTAAGCAAAGTACAATTTTATGGAACTTTCATGTGCTTATATTTATTATCTTACTGTATATAAAACCGTTGTAAATTTTCCCTTAACAGTCATCATCTGCACTTGGGAATTCGAGCAAGGAGCAAAAAACCGAAGACGATGATTCAGAGCAAAAAATGAATGAAGAAAAAGATCTTAATGAATTTTGCATTCCTGCACCCTCAAGTACTCCTTCAACCATGGGGGGAGGCGAAAATAATGTGTGGGCGTTGATACCCGAACTTAGAGAAAAGCTTCGGAGTCATCAAAGGAAAGCTTTTGAATTTCTATGGCGAAATATTGCCGGATCTTTGGTACCATCCCGTATGGAAAAAAAGAAAAAGCGAAGGGGCGGTTGCGTAATTTCTCACTCTCCCGGAGCCGGAAAGACTTTGCTCATTATTGCATTTCTCGTTAGCTACTTGAAATTATTTCCAGGAGCTAGGCCATTAGTTCTTGCTCCGAAAACTACACTATACACATGGTACAAAGAGATAATCAAGTGGAAAGTACCAATTCCCGTTTACCAAATCCATGGAGGCCAAACTTATAAAGGCGAAGTTTTGAAGCAAAGAATGAAGTTAGCTCCGGGTCTTCCTAAGAACCAAGACGTAATGCATGTGCTAGATTGCTTAGAAAAAATGCAAAGGTGGCTTTCACATCCGAGCATTCTTCTCATGGGGTACACTTCTTTCTTGACTTTAACACGTGAAGATTCACATTATGCTCATAGGAAGTATATGGCTCAATTGCTCAAGCAATGTCCGGGAATTTTAATTCTCGATGAAGGGCACAATCCAAGGAGTACAAAATCAAGACTTAGAAAAGGTTTGATGAAGGTTGATACAAGGCTTAGAGTTTTGCTTTCCGGTACACTATTTCAAAACAATTTCGGCGAATATTTCAATACCCTTTGCTTAGCTAGACCGAGCTTTGTGAATGAGGTTTTGAAAGAGCTCGATCCCAAATATGAGAAGAGAAACAAAGAGAGAATAACACAATTTTCATTGGAGAATCGAGGAAGAAAGCTTTTGATCGATAGAATTTCGAAGAAGATCGACTCAAATAAGGGAGAAGAAAGATCACAAGCTCTAAAAACGTTGAAAAAGCTGACTAAGAAGTTCATAGATGTGTACGAGGGATCTGGAAGTGCGGACCAACTTCCCGGTTTACAATGCTACACGTTAATGATGAAGTCGACTAGTCTCCAACAAGAACTTCTGTTGAAACTTCAAAATCAAAGGCCGGTTTACAAGGGGTTTCCGTTGGAGTTAGAGTTATTGATCACACTCGGCGCAATCCATCCTTGGTTGATTCGAACCACCGCTTGCTCGGGGCAATACTTTACCCCCGAAGAGTTGGAAGATCTCGAGAAATTCAAATTTGACATGAAGTCCGGTTCAAAGGTTCGATTCGTAATGAACCTCATTCCGAGATGTCTTCTAAGAAACGAAAAGGTGCTTATATTTTGTCACAATATAGCTCCAATAAATCTCTTTATACAAATATTTGAAAGGTTTTACGGTTGGAGTAAGGGCCGAGAAGTGCTCGTGCTTCAAGGGGACATCGAGCTATTTGAAAGAGGTCGAGTAATGGATAAATTTGAGGAGCCGGGTGGGCCATCTAAGGTTATGTTGGCCTCGATTACGGCTTGTGCGGAAGGCATAAGCTTGACTGCGGCATCACGTGTAATTTTACTTGACTCGGAATGGAACCCTTCAAAGAGTAAGCAAGCCATCGCACGAGCATTTAGACCCGGTCAAAACAAAGTTGTTTACGTGTATCAACTATTGGCCACGGGCACGTTAGAGGAGGAGAAGCATAGTAGGACTACTTGGAAAGAGTGGGTTTCGGATATGATTTTTAGTGACGAACATGTTGAGGATCCTTCGCACTGGCAAGCACCGAAAATCGAGGATGAGTTATTGAGGGAGATTGTTGAAGAAGATAGAGCTGCTCTGTTTCATAAGATTATGAAGAATGAGAAAGCTTCCAATGTGATTAGAGGAAAAGATATGATGAAGAAGATATGATATTTTGGGATTCTCTCTGTTTTCTTGGTTTTAGACTGTTGTGTAAAAATGAATCTGAGTTTAAATAAATTTCTATCTTTGTATTAATTATTTCGGGATATAGTGAGAACTTCGCATGTACGTACTAGTTTATGTTTTTTGCTAATAAAGGTTGAATTGTAAATCCGGATTGTGTTTTTACCAGATTCACTAGGTTATGATTTTATTTTTTTAATGACTAGGTTATGGTCTTGAAAAAAATTTGAAATAACAAACTTATCCGAGTTTAATTTTATGTGATCAACGTATGATGAATCAAATTAAATAAGTTAATCTGTAATTCTCATGTATTTTTGTGTAATTATATGTATTTTTTTCTTTTGTTAAAGAAACAATCAGTACAATAATATCACTAAATCAGAAAATCTATTGAATTATACAGAAAACTCACATTAATATTGGAGTTGAACGCATATTAGTTTATTATTGTGTTTGCCTTTCAAAGGGTGAAATCTACTCATGTGATATTAGGTTGGAAAGATATACTCATGTGATATTAGGTTGGAAAGATATGATCAAAATGAGAAAAAGTAAAATGAAAAAAAAAATACCCCCACATACCTTCCTCATTGGCATAAAATGTCATATATTTTGTATTGGCAAAAACTTTTTAAGTGTATAAGTTAAACACATTTAACCCCTCTTACACCGTATGGTGATCCACTTGTTGCAAGTGTAAATTTTCTTCATGATCTAGAAGGAATGTGACAATTACACCCCTACAATATGTCTTCTTCATATTTTTTTTCTTTTTGGAACTAAATGCAAGAACACAACTGCTCACTTCCAGATTATTTCCTTGCTTAATCGGAATGAATCAGAATTTTTTTTCTATGATCGATATTTGAATTTAAAAGTTTGGCGATAAAGGTTCCCTATTCTCTTAGGTTGCGTTCACTTGCCCAGATTATGAATGGCCCAAATTGTTGAATCGGCCCAATTATTTAGTCCAGTCTAATTGCCCGTTCGGCTGAAAATAGTGGCCCAATTAATAATCGTGACAGCCCATTTGTGCATCTGTTCAGTTGGCCCAATTAATAGTCATGGACAATTTTACCCCTGGGCCGAGATGAGATCTACCCGTTCATTTGATTTAATCTCGGCCATTGATTTGGAGGTATAATTATGGTTAGGGGAAGTAATTTTTTAACCGAAGATAATGTTATTGGGCCCATTGTTGATAAGTGATAAGTACCTTGTTTATTTACCCCGAATTCACTACCCTTTTTATATCGTTATAAACGGTCAGATATGCAAGAACCAACTTTTGCAATTGAGAATATAAACAAAAATAAGAATTATGGCGATGTTGTTGTACAAAACTTTCAGATCATCGAAACCCCATTCAAATTATTGTCCAAACATTGTTCCAATTTCTCCAAAGGCAGTAAAATCGCCGCAGAGCCCATCAAGAATAGAATGGAATAAACCCTCGTCTTCATCAATTAAATCACCAATTTCAACATCTTCATCCAAGAATTCATGGACAGTATATCTAATCATCTCCAGTAATGCACCCATCAAAACATACGTCGGCGTCACCAACAATTTCTCTCGCCAGTATAATCTCTTTTCCATACTTCCACACACACACAAACACGTTGGTATACGTGTTCAAATTTTATCTGGTTGGTAAATGAAATTTCATTCGATGAAAATTATCAGAATGTAAATGGAAAAAATGAATATAAACAAACACGGGGGTTATTAATGCAATTTACCACAAAATTTCATAAAGAAATCAAGAACTCACCGGCAGTGGGAGATTTTCTTCTGGCCGTGGTTGAGGAGCTGGGAGAAATAGGAAAGATGAATACTTTAATATGTATTTTATTGGATTTGGTAATTTTGTAATTTAATGGAAGAAGAATGGCAATTTGGACTTTTTGTCTCTGGTATTTTTGTAAATTCATGGAAAAAGAAGGGCAATTTGGACCGACAAAATCTCAATTGGGCCATTAAATCTCAATTGGAGGGTCAAGGGACGAATTGTAATTGACCCAATTAGTGGGTCTGGCCCACAAAACAGACCTAGAACTCCGGGCAGCCCGCGAATTAATCAGCCTAACTGAACAGCATAATAACCCTCAATTAAAAAAATTAATGGCCCAATTGAGGGCCAATTGTGACCTTATCTGCCCAAATGAACGCAACCTTAGAATATAGCAATTGTTCTATGTGGTCGGCTCTTAATGTTAAAAAGTTAAAGAGTAAATTGCATTTTTGGTCCTTCTTATGAATTAAGTTTTACACTTTCGTCCCTCTTAAATTTTTTTATAGCAAATTGGTTTCTCTTATCAATGTAGTATATTACATTCGTCCCTCTTAAATTTTTTGTATCAAATTCGTCCCTCTTATCAATATAGTGTAACACATTAGTCTCTCTTAAATACAAAAATACATCACTTAAATTCAAAATATATTCTAAAGTGGACAAAAGTTGATTTATTTTACATTTAAGAGGGACTAATGTGTTACACTACATTGATAAAAGGGACGGATTTGCTTCAAAAAATTTAAGAGGAAATAATGTGTTATAAAAGGGACGAATGTGATACATTATATTGATAAGAGGGACCAATTTACTACAAAAAATTTAAAAGGGACGAAAATGAAAAATTTAACCCATAAACTATTCACTCAAAGTTAAAATTAATAAAATGTCAGTGCATGAGTTTTTTTCTAATAAACTATTAACACGTGCATGGAAATTTGTGATAATAAAAATAATTTAGAAGGTCTTCTATCAATTAGGAAAATCACAGAGGACTTTTTGCATTTTACTCAAATGAAAAATTTGACAAATATGTAGCAATTACATTTAATGATAATTATGTTCAAGACTTCAAGTTTGATTTGCTGTATATATTCGAAACCGAATGATTTTTTATTGGGTTTTTGGCATTTTACATCCTGAAATTATAGGATTTTGATACTTTGAATTCTGATTTAAATTTTTTGACTCTTTGCATCATATAAATATAATTTATTTGGAACTTTGAACCCTAGAGTGTGTTCTGGTGAAAAAATTTATTGGTATTTGGAAATTTTGGCACTTTACACTCTAAATATGACTTTTGATAATTTACACCCCGAAAATAAAGAATGTTGGCACTTTGCACTTTCAAAATATAAAAATTTGACACTTTTCACCTTGATTTAAAAAAAATTGGCACTCACCCTAGAAATTTAATTTGTATGGCATTTTTGCACCCCTAATGTGTTTTTCTTTGAAAAAATCTCATGAATGTCTTCATTTCGTTTTTAAGTATCCTCTACATTATTTACACTATATCTTAAAAACACGTTTACAAATCTAATAATTTATTATATTGCATGATATTATATATTTCTATAAGACTCACATGTAATCAATCCTAAATTTTTTCACACGACATACTCTACAAATATAATATTATTTAATATTAGCATGTTAAATTTATTAAATTACAAAACAAGTAAAAAGAGTTCTTATCTAATCACTAATAGCTAGAAATTTGGTTAAAATAAAAATGTGCCAAAAATATTAAGTCGAGGTTGAAAATGCCAAAAATTATATTTCTAGGTGCAATTTGCCAACTTTCTATATTTTAGGGTGTAAAGTGTCAAAATCTATATTTTCAGAGTACAAAGTGTTAAAAATATTCAAAAATGATTATTCTACCCTTCTATAGATGAATTTTTTCATCAAAACACTCACTAGGGTGCAAAGTGCTGAATAAATTACCAATGTGCGAAGTGCCAAAAATTTTAAGTCGGAGTGCAAAGTGTCAAAACTCTATAATTTTAGGGTGCAAAGTGCAAAAATCTATTTTTTATAAATTGAATAATTTAAATTACTTTTTCAACTATGATCTAATTAACCCTCATTTTGCTTGGTAGTTTGGACACTCTAGCAGGTTAATTAATGTTACGTATTGTATTAAGCAAATTTTGTACAAAGCGCGCAGAGGCAACTTTTTCTTTCTAAATGAGAATCTTCTCAAACTACAACACTTTACTTGAAAACATATATGCCAACTTGACAGCAACTAGCAAGCATGCATGATATCTTTTCGAAATTCCAATATATACTTAATTAATTAGCTTTTCATCAAATTGACCTTTATATTTAATTTTCTCTACTCTAAAGTTCCATTGTTGGCCATTAATTTAACTGCATGTTGGTTCTCATGTGTCAACATTAATTAATTGCTATAAATTAAAATATTTGGTCATCCGATCCCATTAAAAATTATGATTTTGTTATCTATTGTATAGAGTAGATTGAAAAATTCCTTATGCTAGATACAATGTATATGAATGTATTACTTACTAATTTTATAATTAATTAACTTAGGTTTGGTTATAGCAAATGTCATCCCGCGGGGATATCGAATTATATATATTTATGGAGTTTTGTTCTCAAATGGGATCAACTTTAGAAAATTGGAAAGGGTTATGGAAAATTTCAATCAATCCATAAGGTTTGCTTATGCTATAAATTAAAAAGTCCAATTTCGCTACTTTTGCAACTTGGCCAATTGTTATTCCTTAGATAATTAATATTAAATCTCTCACTGGAAAAATTCAATTTAAGCATGCTGATCCAATTTATCCACTAGAACGTCACCTTATAGAGCTTTTTTCTCGTGCTTCTGTAATATATTTTGTCTTAGTTATGCGCGCAGTTTTCTTTGTCGTTAGTTGAGGCATACAATTTAACAATATTACAATCTTATAAAAAAAAAAATTATCCAAGTTTGACTTGATCAAACTCCGTCAAAAACACCCCAAAAATGATAATTATAAATATATAATGCAATTACGAATATAATTATTTTTCTATTATTGCAAATGTACAATCAATCAAGGAATATGTACAAGAGCTAATTCATTTAGTTAGTTATTCAACAATTAATCAACTACCAAAAAGAAAACAATGTTACTTCCAAATTTGTATGCGCGCTTGGCTAATAATCACCCATGTTCATCATTTTTTTGCTAATTATATTGTGAATGTTTGTTGTTTATATATTTAATTCTTTGATACATACTACATTACGGAAGAAACTATACATTAAAAGGTTTTATATATAAAATGGAATAATCAATTTTTTTTAAATAAATTCCATGTACTCTTAGGTATTTATCTATTTTTACTTTTTCGGGCAAGGTACATTGTGATATTTAGACAAGTTGTTCACTAAATTTCTGACTGAATTTGGTAATCAAGCATGTAAGTAAAAATCAGTTTTTCAAGTTGATCAATGGGGTGAGAATAGCTAACCAAATGGACATTTTATCTAACTGGGAATCATGTTATAGTTGTACGACAAAGTAAACATACAAATTGGTTTTCAATTACAACTAGCAAATAAATTAAGATGAATAACATTGATTTATATTTGGTAGCATATAGGCCTAGAAATATAAAGTATTGACATAGTTGATGGTATCCAGATTACTAAATTAACCATTTGATAGACTGATAATTAGATTACACGCAAGAAATTAAGAAAGCCTCAACTTGTATCAAAATTTAATAAATTTTATTCTCAATATATAAGAATAAAGTAAAAATAAAAAATCGTCCTACCCTAAATAATAAAAGCTTTTTGAATCTCGTGAATAAGTGTATATGGAGTACCAAAACATGGATCGTGCCAAAATTGTCCTAAACTTTTGTTTTATATCTACAATGAAGTCAATAGTTGAACTTATTTTTTTCCTGAAAAATAATCATATTGAGCTATTAAATTTTTGTTACATATTTAAATTAGTTTAAAAATCATAGTATCTTCATTTTAAATCAAATTCTTGCACCATCAAAAAATGCATGTAGGAATGTTTATCCCATTTCTTCCTTCAATTTCATATGTTATCAAACAGACACATTATATATTTATATATTGTACATATGATGTGGTGTAACTTCACAATAGTCATATAAGATATATCCATTTTATTTTCGCATCTCAATACACAATGTGGAGTAAATTATGATGTCAGCTACTTCTTAAATTTAAGTATAAAAAGTAAAATCTACTCTCATTCCATATAACTAACAAAGAAACTATGGAGTACACGTGCATAATGGAATATTCCTTGAAAATATTTCAACCTGACTCAATATTTGTGGGTTGGGTTGGGTTGGGTTGGGTCGATTAAATTGCAAACTCCATGCACTTATACTTATAGATTATATATAAAACTTGTGGACTGCAGGTTTGCGGGCGGGTGGACAGATTAACCAAATATTGCTGAAACGGATTTGTATGGCATAAAAAATAAAATTAAAATACGGATTTAAAATTATAGTATACTATTTTGGGTTTTTTGCACTTTGCACTCCCGAAACATGAGAAATAATCATTTTGCATTCCTGAAATTTAGATTTAGCATTTTGTACCTTCGAAATATGAAAAATACAGCACTTTACATTCTATTTTATTTTCAAGCAAAAACACAAAGGCAAAATAGATAATTCTATTCAGCTGGTAATTTGATCGATTTAATTAGGTTGGGTTTATCCGGGTGGGGTGGGACAGGACAGGTTGGGTTGGGTTGAACGAGTTTATAATTTTATATGTGAATCCCTACCGTCGGCAGTCAATGAAGGGGCAGCCACGTCATTCCATTCCAAATCCGAACCTGGCTAAGAATAGGATTGCAAACAACCAGGCAGGCAAATCGCGTAATTATAGCCTAGTCGTGGGGGCAATATCAACACTGACTGCATGCGTCCAAAAGATGTGTATCTGCAACTTGCGCTGCACTGCCCCTCCACTTGCACTGCACTGCCCCTCCGGCGTATAACTATTCTCTCTCTCTCTCTCTCTCTCTCTCTCTACACACATTACTAACTACTGGACAAATAAAGATCTCTCTACATATGATATACGTATATACTTTGGCTAGCTGCACCTTTATTAAAATCTGGCCCCTTTACTCATTTCAAATTAAAATTAACTTTTACATTTTTTCACATTCAGATCGTTAAAATAAATACGGAAATAACTAACATATGAATCTTTCACATTTATGACTTTATCAAACTATCACTATATAAATTTATCAAATAAATTATTTATTGAGACTAAATGTCCCACATTGGTTGACAACAATAGTTAAGTCCACCTTATAAGAAGTCCACCTTATAAGAACTTGGACAATCCTCACCTTACAAGCTAGCTTTTGAGGTTGAGTTAGGCTCAAGCCAAGTAAGTGGACTTAACCCAATCCATGTAGTGAATTCTAATATTATTTGTAAATGATTTTTCGAAATCTAGTAATCAATTTGACCGATCAATCATACTAAAAAATTTAAAATATATATATTATAAAATCGGATAAAATATTGGCTTTTCCTCAATGATATAAAGTATCTTTGGAGAGCACATTACATAATCTCTCTTCTACGGGGATTTGAACTAACACTGGATCAAACATATATTGATAAAATATACACATGTATAATTTTGTTTTTCGATATTATTCAGATTTTAGACTCGACTTTATCATTTTGAATTTGAAGAGGTGTGGATTGAGAATTCGAACTAACCCACATTGTAGGATGGATATATATATGCATACTTAATTAATTACATGTATATCCCTCACCTAATGGCTAATACATTATATATTTCACATCCAGGGATGTCTCCATTTGAATTCCTATAACAGAAGAGGAGTACTCATCGATCTTCTCAACTCTTGATACCAAATAACTCCAAAATGCCTTCTTCTCTCCACCTACAAAGAATCAATCCTACGAACACCTCCCACCAAAAACAACCATTACCCATCTGGGTCTGCCCCATCTCCCCCGACACACACCCACCGGAAAATGTCCTCCACCTCCACACCCACGCCGTAAGATCCAACCAGTGTTGCTCCGCGGCGGTGCAGACGATCCACGCCCCATTAGACACCGTGTGGTCCGTCGTCCGCCGCTTCGACCAGCCACAAACCTACAAACACTTTTTAAAAAGCTGCCACGTCATCCACGGGAACGGCGGTGTGGGCACGCTCCGGGAGGTGCGCGTGGTGTCGGGCCTTCCTGCTGGTTGTAGCACTGAGCGGTTAGAAATATTGGATGACGAAAGGCACGTGATGAGTTTTAGTATGGTGGGGGGCGATCACCGACTGCATAATTATCGGTCGGTGACTACTCTACATGATGCGACGCCGTTTCGAGATGGTGAGACGGTGGTGGTGGAATCGTATGTGGTGGATGTACCGGAAGAGAATACCAAGGAAGAGACGTGTGCGTTTGTTGATACAATTGTGAGGTGTAATTTGCAGTCATTGGCTCAGATTGCTGAAAATTTGCCAAACAAATACCAAATGGAGTAAATATATCATCGTAATTAGTGTATTTTAACGTTATCTATTTTTCATTTTGCTTTTTTTAGGGAAAAAGATGTTGAATACAGGTTTCGTTAATATGGTAATCAATTGAGGGATTATTGTGAATGGTTATATAGGTCATTTTACCTTCTTTATTAATTTCTTGAAAATCCGTATGAATTGAAGTGCTATGTATATATCTTCTCTTCATTAGTGAATTTAATGTTCTGTCCGGGACTTATTGTGGAAGCGTAAAATTTATTGCCTAATTATCGTCAGATTTACGAGATATTGAAAATTAAACTAAATTTTAGTTTGTTTAGAAAATTTAGAAGCAAGGAAAGATTGTCTAGAAATTTTCTAGACAATGCAATATGTGACAAGAATATGAAATCAAACTATTTTTCATGTAATACAAGATATGAAGAGTCAATCAAATCGTGCCACGTAATGAAGAGAATTTTATAAGATTTTCAAATTCCACCTATAAATAAGGGAAAAAACAACTCAAAACACAATTCAAAAGAACAATAAGGAGTTCAAGAAGAAATGAGCAAATTCTCTTAAGACATTCTTCATCAAATCAAGGCGTTCTTCACCAAATTCAAGGCGTTCTTCACCATATTCAAGGCATTCTTCAAAAGATTAAAAGAAAATTGACGTTGAATTTAAGATTAAGCCACGAGGCCCTCAAATAAATATTATTGAATATCTACGACGTTCCAAAGAAAATCAAAGTTCAACTAAATCAAGGTATTTCAAGACGAAATTCAAACCGTTCTTCACAAACTCAAATTTGAGCCAATTTGATTCAAGATCAAACAATTTTGATCTTGGACAAACGTTTGTGAAATATCGAAGTTGATCCAAAGAAGACAAATTATTACCTTCGAATATCAAGTTTCAACAAGTACATTATTTGGAGATTAGAATAAGAGGGTTATTAGAGATTGTACTCATTTACATTAAACCTTGAATATGAACAATTATTTCGTGTTTAATATATTTTTAAACTTGAAATTTCATTTCTTACACTTATTTTTGTGCAAATTCATTATAATCATGGGGCAGGTTGAGTATAAATTTTACACTCATTCTAGTTATTTACTTACTTATATTTTACTAATATGTAATTGGTCGAGTGGAAGAGACTAGTCATTATAAAGTAGCGAACCCAGATTTGAACCCCTATGTGAATAGATTCTCACTTAATGGGTCTGACACGCCTCGAAAATGATTAAACCATTGAGAATTGAAAAAATAATAATTAACTTACATTTTATATAGCTAATGTAGTTCTGTTTACCTTTGAGGATATATATTATTGCCAAAAAAATTATAGAGAACATATTTTGTAGAGAAAAAAATTCCCATTATTATTTGTCAAATTGTTTTGTGAAACTATATAGAGAACATATTTTAATTCAATTCCGACTTGGCCGCATAATCTCTTATTTATTTAAGGCAATGCATTGACATTCTTTTATATCATTATCTTTGTTTATTATTGACGATCGGTTCATAATACATATTATTAAGGAAACTAAAATAGATAAATGTGCATCAAACAAATATTCAGTCTATATGTAGACCTTAATGCCTAAGTTACAATTTCATTGTCATTGTACACATTTCTCATTTTAATGAACTTTTTCGTACGTTCTTATCTAAAGTGTAGTAGATGTTATGCTGCAGTTCGTGTAAATAGTTCATTAGAGTTCGTACATTCATTAATTGTTTAAAGATTATACAAATCCACTATTACAACCCTTATCAGGACAAACAAAAAAAAATAGCGTATATACTATGAACTACTTAATTATGATCCGAATGTGTATAAAATAGTACTACTTCTTGTTCAATACATAGTGCATTATTGTTTAATGCCAGTACATGTATTGTATTCGGAAGGAAAATTAGTACCTACACCGGTGGATTTAATCCACTCGGGTGTTGGATGAATGTCACATGAGCATAAAAGGACAATATTTTGTCATTTCATACCTATGTGGCATTCATCTAACCCCAATGGATTAAATCCACTAGTGTTGTATCTAAGTAAGGATTCAAATCTATTATTACTATTAGTAATACTAATCTATAATATACTACATGCCCTGTAAGTAATAATTTACTAATTATTGAGTTTGAAAAAATAATGAAAATTTGCACCTTTTTTAGCAAAAAAATAACTGAAAATTTAATATAATTAATTATCTCCTTAAATTAGAGTTAGAGAGTTAATACAATGATCAATCATGCAAATTAACAACCTTCATAAAGTAATATGAATGCACATTTCTTTTCAAAAGAAGAGTATGATTATAAATAAGGGGGATTCTAGGGTGTCGCTACGTTAGGTGCCGCTAATACCACATTTGGTATTATCACACAATGTGTATCACATTGTATGGTATAAGGAGTATATATAAGGAGTATAATTTATACCATAGAATGTGACACACATTGTGTGGTAATACCACCTAATTGGAATATGCTACATGATGTGGGGGGTCATACTAAATATATGGGGTTAATACTATGTAATGTGATCATGTACCATAGAATGTGATACACATTATGTGGTAATACCACCTAATGTGGTATTAGCGGCACCTAACGTAGCGGCACCCTAGAATTTTCCTATAAATATTACCATGCACCTAAGACATTCTAATTTTTTTTAACGAATTAATTATGATTGTTCTTAGGTCTCTCTGTCATTGATTTGAATTTAAATTAAGATTCTAACTAGTGAACTACGATACTAATTGTATAATTAAATACATGTCACTTGTTAGAATAGAAAACCAAAAGCTTGTTCTCCAAGATCCAAGTTGAAATATACAACCAACTTGATGTACGAAATACAAACAAAAGCTGCCAACTTGCATGTTGTTGTGACATTTTCCTTTCCGTCTTCCTTCTCGATAGTCTCTCATATTATATTTTATACGAGCTAATACCAATTTAACTCAATAATATGCAAGTCTTTAATTGGGGAGTGAAATGTAATAATATTTATCATAACACAATGGATAAAATACAATATTTATCATATCGCATGAAGATAAAGTGTCATATTTATCATAACACAACTAGATAAATTAAAATGTCACATATAAGAAGAGTAGTATTAGTTCTTATTTTTTTTTAAGTTTAAAAATGTCATGGAGACCGTGTGATAAATTGAACATTATGTAAATTGCCATTTACTATATTTTAAACTATAAATTTGAATTTTGTTAAGAAAAGGAGGGAGCTTTAATTTGCAAGTTGGTTGGAATTTATGAAGAAGAAGCTAATTTAGTCTTCAAGTTGGTGTGCAAGTAGGCAAGCAAGCAGGCTCTTTAATTATCGTTGTAATAATAATTTGTAAATATAAAGGTAATGCACGCCGGCCACTCATACATATTCTGTCTCGTGATATCGATCGCGTAAGGTTGGCCTTGGTAGGGTTTGTAACTTCACCATGAATAATATATATATATATATATATAACTTGTATGACTACTAAATCATTAATTACTTACATAAATATATGGACTTGGACCAAATTATATATATACCATGTACATGCTCAATATATATGACGAATCAATTCTGACGGAATCATGAGGGTCTGAATTAAAATCTAGCTAGCGTAATAAAAAATACTTAGCTAGATCGATCTTGCGTGTCTATTGCAACAATCGACCTTGTGATAAGGCCACCTCCTATGATTAAAGTGTCTATTGCAACAATCGACCTTGTGATAAGGCCATCTCCTATGATTAAAGGTTAGGCCATCTCCAATGGCAGCCGCGGGGCCGGGGCCGGGGTCGGGGTCGGCGGGGGAAACGGTTGGAGATGGAGAGGGGCCGGGGCCGGGGTCGGCAGCGGGGTGGAACGGGCGGGGCCGCGGGCTCCGCGGAGCACGCAGGCCAGCCCGCGGCCCGCGTGGGTTTGATGGAGAAAAAAGGGGCGCGTGTAAGTAACCATTGCGTACGAGTTGCAGAAACCCTAGGTTATTCCACTTGAGCTTTGTAGAGATGAATGCGCCGTTCGTTATTTGGCTGAGTCTTAATATGAACTTTATGTGATACAAAGGGGTTTTAGGGTTGGGCTGAGGAGATTCATATTTCTATTGGGCCTTTCAGTGCAGTTAGTGAATGTAGGCAATTTTTTCTTTTTTTTTTTCTAATGAATTAATGTGTGTATGATTTATTTAATGTGTGTATGGTTAATTTTGTATAATTAATGTGTTGTATGTGATTTTAATTAATGTGTTATTTTAATTAATGTGTTATTGTAATTAATGTGATTTTATTTAATGTGTTATTTTAATTAATGTGTTATTATAATTAGTGTTTTATTTTAATAAATGTGTTATAGTAATTAATGTATTTTTTAATTAATGTGTTGTTTTAATTAGGGTTTTAATTATATAGTATATAATATGATTAATTATTTAATCATATTTTAAATAAAATTATGATATACTAATAAATATAGAAATAGTCCATTTAATTTAACACTCATACAAATAAAATTTAGATTAATACTTAATCTAAATTAAAAATTTAAATACATACTAAAATAGACAAGAAAATTAAATTTAAAACTATAATATTAAGTGAGAGTGGGCAAAGGAAAAAAATTTAATTAATTCCCCCACGGAGCCCCAACCATTGGAGACGACCAGCAGGGCCCCGGGCTGGCCCTGGGCTAGCCCGGGCTCCGGAGCCCGGGGCTAGCCCTCAACCATTGGAGATGGCCTTAGGGAAGTGGGAAATTAGATTTAGGGGATAAAAATAGTGAAGTAATATGAAGCAAGGGGTGGGAAAGGCAATAATGCTTTGAGGCATTTCCCTTGCCTCGTCCATCGAGCTTCAACACTCGCTGGGCGGGCGACTGCAACCAGCAGTGGGTGGCCGACACTTTTATCTAATAAACTCAAATTTGATTTATTTTGTTTTAATTTAATAAAAAATCTTATTTTTCCAAAAAAAAAAAAAAAAAAACTCCTTTAATTTGTGTATTATTTTTAAAGTTAAATTTAGTTTCAATTATTAGAAACTCAAATTTAATTTAATTAATAAAACAATTATTATTCCCAAATAGGTTTGCAAATTATTATTATTATTATTATTAAGTGAGAGTAGGAAGAATGAATATTGAAATGAATTGGAATGGGAAGATTGAATCACTAAAAATGACTATATAAATGAGAAGTAGAAGGGGAAGGGGTACGGTGAAAAAGGGGAAATGATGAAAAATGGGAAAAGAAAGTTGGACTGAAGTCACTGGAGAGCATCTCCTATGTATAGAGGGGAGAGTGGATTTTGGGGGTGTTTGGATTGAGGGGGTAAATTTATCAACTTTTATGTATAGAGGGGATAAAATGCAAAATCACCTTTCCCCCTTCACTGACCGCTCGCGGTGGGTCACTCGCCGACACTTGTCGGCCACCTGTTAACCCACCCTTTACTTTTTTTTTGTTTTTTTTTTGTTTTATTTATTTTATATAATAAAAACTATTTTAATTTAAAAAAATTAAAATATCTTATTTAATAAAATGTAAGTCTTATTTTATCTTACTTTTATTTAATTTGTGTAATATTTTTAAAAAGTTAATTTTATTATAAAAATGTAACTTTTATTTAATAAAATCAAATTTAATGTAACTATTAATAAAAATGAAACCTTAAACGAAATTTTTTTTTTATAATAAACCTTAAAAGAACTTAATGAACATTACATATGTAATATTTTTAAAAAGTTAATTTGTGTAATATTTTTAAAAAGTTAATTTTATTATAAAAATGTAACTTTTATTTAATAAAATCAAATTTAATGTAACTATTATGTTGAAAAATTTAATGTCAATCAATCAAATTTAATAAAATTATTTTTATAATTTTTAAATCAAGTCAATCAAGTATTTAATTGTTGTATTAATGTGCACCAATTTTAAAATTCCTTTAAAAGTTAATTATTAGAAACTCAAATTTAATTTAATTAATAAAAATGAAACCTTAAACGAACTTTTTTTTTTATATAATAAACCTTAAAAGAACTTAATGAACATTACATATGACTCGTTAAATAAAAAATGACATAACCCTAACAATTAGACATCTAAAATAAATACGATTACATATGATCGTTATTTGGACCGTGTATTGCCCACACATGTTCAATCTTAAATGATATTTTATTGTTATTAATTATTTATTTATTTCACATACGAGTTAATTTTTATTATTATTAGTATTGCTATTATTATTATTATTATTATTATTAAGTGAGAGTGGGGGAAATTGAGAATTTTAATTAAATGGAATTGATAGATTGATACATTTTAGATAACTTATGAAAATGAAAGGGGAAGCTGGACTTGGATTCTGAGGGGAAGCTGGACTTGGGCTGAGGGATACATAGGAGATGGCCTAAAGTTGAAAATGCGGCGCTTGAACAGTCAATCGTGTGTACTTCAAAAAAAATTGGGTTGTACTGTTGTTATCAACTATAACTTTTGGAGCCTATTTGGATGGAAGGATTTGAAATGAAGAGAAGTCTATTCATTTGAAATCTTTTGTTTGGATTATTTTTTTTCACGAAGGATTTCAAATCCATTGTCTTTTTTTTTTTTTTTTTTTTTCTGGAGATGGTGAATACATTGTTACATCAAACACTATATCGAATCGAAACTATTACAATAATATCAAAGTGAACTAATTACTAGTATTAAACTAGTATGAAACTAGAGAAAATACCCACATTCGTGGGAGTTGAACTCATGACCTCCTGATCATGGAGCCTCTTCCTTAACCACTAGGCTAATGCCTCATTGGTTGGTACTTATCATTTTCGGTATTTGAAATTCCCAAACATACCTTATAAATTATTAACTTTAATTTAAATAATATTCCTCGTTTAATAGTTTTTAAATCTCAATTACAACTCTACATATAAACTTATTGAGATATTTTTTATTTAAACCGACGTAACTTAATTTTTTTTTACGTTATCATCCGTTTTTAAAATAATTTCGTTGGTTTCAATCATTTAGAATAGACCAACAAGTGATTTATCTAGTGGAAGGGACTAGTCACTACAAAGTAGCGGACTCAGGTTCGAATTCCTGTTGGGAGAGGTTCCCACTTTATGTGCCCGACGCGCCTCGAAAGGGATTAAACCCTTGGGAAACTAAAAAAAAATCATTTAGATTAGAGTCATTAGACTAATTTTTCACCAATCTTTTAACCAATTTTACCCGTCTTTATAACATTCCATAACATGCCTAAATTTTAATTTTTTGAAAAATATGGACTGAATTGTAATTCTTAAGTTTTTAAAAATCTGGGTCAAATTGCAATTTCTAAAAATTAAGGGAACAAAAGTGCAAATTTGGATTTCTAAAAATCTGGGGCTGAATTGAAAATTTTAATCTTTCGAAAATTATGGGCTGAATTATAATTCTGGGTTTTTCGAAAATATGGGGTCAAATGACAATTTCTAAAAATTGAGGGATCAAAAATGTAAATTTGGATTTTTGCAAATCTGGGGCCAGAAAATTTTTTATTTTCTGAAAATTCTGAACTGAATAGCAATTCTAAGATTTTCGAGAATCTAGGGTCAAATTGTAATTTTTGAAAATCGAGGGACCCAAAGTACAAATTCGAATTCCTGAATATCAGGGTCCAAGATGAAAAGTTTAATTTTCTGAAATTTGTGGACTGAAATGTAGGGTTCTTTGAAAATTTAGGGTTAAAATTGCAATTTTCAAAAATTGAGATGCCAAGAGTTCAATTTTGAATTTTTGAAAATAGGTGTTGAATTTCAAATTTTAATTTTTCAGAAATTTTGAACTGAATTGCAATTTTAGATTTTTCGAAACTCTGGGAACAAATTGCAATTTTCAAAAATATAGAACGTTGACTTTCTTTTTAAGTGGATTTCAAATGACTAGATTTTAAAAAGAATTTCAAATCCACTTAAAAAATTGGGCTACAATTCATTGCGCTATTCCAGAATTTCAAATGAATGAAATTAAATTTTGTAATCAAATAGCCGAATGAATTTGACAAAGGATTTGAAATCCACACATCCTCCTAAATAGATCCATCCAAATGGATCCTTAGTATTACTGTAGGTTCAATTGCATTAATACTAAATATTGGCACATCAAATCAACCTACAAACAATTGATTTCTAAGACTAAATATCAATGAAATATATAAATATATATAAATGACATAATAATAATAATAGAGTGAAGATATTGAATGTGTAGGTAGGTAGGTAATTTAGGAATTAGGAATTATATTATATAATTAAGAAAAGATCATCTTGGAAAATAAAATCTCATTCCAAGTATCGGGAACTCCAGGCAAACACCAATGTATGCAATCAGCATAAGATCTGGGATTAGCTAGCTCCTCTGCAGTTATCTTATGCCAAAACATCTTGTAAATGGAAGCATGTGCGTCTTTTCTATAACTGGAGAGGTTGGTGATGTTGAGAAATGTAATGGGAACTCTTGATTTATTGAACTCTTCCCTAACTATTTGCATAATTATGTCTTTATGATCAGCTCCTAGCTGGGAAATATCCGTAGCCATCGTCGTTTCGTTATAACAATTTCCATTTGGATCATCACCTCCCCATTCTTCGCTCCTGCATGCGCGCAGCAATATTTAACAATTAATTAAGTTAAAGATATATATATACTTATATAGATTATGTAGGTAGGGACGTACAGTTTATGTGTTGGCGACATGGTGTTGAAAAAGACTCTGGTTTTGTGAGGATTTATGTTTTGGTTTATCCATCTTGTCAAACTGCTGATGCCCAAACGATAACCATCCTTCATTGATGTGTTTACCATATCTTTCACTTCATCATCAAAAGACCCTCTCCTGTATTTATTATGTATATATATATATGAAAAATTGATGAATTCGATCCTATTAATTAAGTAGCTAGTAAGTAATCTAATACATATATATAGCTAGGCCTAGGTGCATATATGCGTACAATATACTGAAGGGTGTTCTCCACCAAAGATAAGTGTTGAATACAAGTATATCTGCTCTTGTCCAGTATTTTCCATGCTCGTCGATGGAACCATTCCGTACAAGCCTAGTATTCTTTCCGAGGTCATGTGCAGTATCCGCGTTTGATTGCAATAGAAACGGTGCCCAATAATATTCAATTGTTGCATTGTAATCCTGAGGATGCATATCATATCATATCATTTATATATAAATAAGATGGAAATATGTAGGTAGGTTACGCGCGTTTACGCATACTAAACTAAACGTACCTTGGCTGTAAAAACACTTGGGGAAGAATAAGAAACTTTGATGGATTTGGCATGTTTAGGTATAACTTTCTGAACAAGGCAAACTAGGGAGAAGAATTGATTTCGATTTAGAGAATCACCCACCAACATCAATGTCTTCCCTCGAAGATGTTCAAGCATTAATGTCGCATTAAAACTCCCAACAAATACAAACAAATTAGCTAAACTAGACAATATATATATATATATATATATTAAATATCAAAATATATAAATTCTTATATATAGTACTAACTAATTACCTTGGAAGAGAACAACCATGAGGCTGCCATCGCCAATACAAATAGTCATTGTCTGGTCTACCGTATGCCTTGCACTTCGTCAGCCTCTCAATGTACGGACAATCTCCTTCCTCGTAAAGTGGTCGACTGTAATCACGCACCCATTTACCACTCGAAACATCACATTCTTCTTCAGTTTCTCCATTATTTGATGTTGCTTGATCAGAATCTCGTGTGCTAGAGATCATATAGTTCAAATCTTTTATGTACAAGATTGTCATAAAAATTATTATAGCTATAATTGTGAAATGAAAGATGGAGAGGGAGAGGGAGAGGAGTGATTTTTTAGAAATGGAGGAAGAAGGTGATGGTTTCAAATCTTTGTTTATTTTGTTGTTGTTTAACAAATTAGATTTATTGTTTTCTTCCATTTGTTTAATTCGTGCTTAAAGATTTCTAGCAAAATTGTTTCAATATTGAATGAGTACGTAGTTTATATAGATCAATTAGATAGAATTGGGTAGTTTCCCCTTAATAGAATTCATATTAATAAGAATGTAATTACTATTTACTAATTCGCTATTTGTCGTTTAAATAAAAGGTAAGCTCATGATTCAAATAAAAAGAAAAAGGTAAGCTTTTTTTAATTTTGTTATTAATTGTAGCACTATTACCAAATACAAGAAATGAATATTAAAGTATGGTATCTATTGTTACTGTATATGTACTTGAGTATATATACTAATTAATTAAGTATGTAACTTTAACGTAGGAAACAAAAATAAATGACATTATATATATATATATATGCCAATAGATCACATAATAAGCCATCCAATGTGCACCAAATGCATGTTAACACTTGTTGTTATGGTATTATTAAATATAACAATTTCTTTTATGTAGCTCAAAACACATGAAAAATATGTTTGTGTTATAGGTGCGTACCAACACACGTTTCCATTTAAATTTGATTTTTTTTCTCCGATTGTCAAGTTTATGATCGTTGAACGTGTATATGGAAAACTTCTTTAAAATATTTCCTTTTTTTTAAACTCAGGAATCGATTAAGCACGAGGACAAATAAAATTTGAGTGTGATAATGACACACTAGCTAGTTACATTATACAAATCTAGAAATTTTCAAGAGATAATATTACTAGCTAGGTTGAATGAAGACCACTCTCTTTCAGTCACTTTGTGTCACTTTAATCATAAATTAAATTACCTTCTAAAATTTTCACTATCTGTAATCATAAAAATGATACGACAAAAATTAAATTAGTATAATAAAGTTTAAGTAAATTGAAGGATTTTATACGCGTGCCCCCACACAGTACTTACATACTAAAGAGTCTTTTTAGTTTTTAACTCCAAAACCAAATAAGCAAATTAAATTAAGGAAAATTCATGGGTGCCGCTACGTTAGGTGCCGCTAATACCACATTAGGTGGTATTACCACACAATGTGTATCACATTGTACGGTACATGATCACATTACATAGTATTAATCTCATATATTTAGTATGACCCCCACATCATGTAGTATTTATTCCAAATTAGGTGTTATTACCACGCAATGTGTGTCACATTCTATGGTATAAATTATACTCCTTATACCATACAATGTGATACACATTGTGTGATAATACCACCTAATATGGTATTTGCGGCACCTAACGTAGCGGTACCCTAGAATCCGCCATTAAATTAATTAGTTATTGTTGATTTTGAATTATTTAAATTATTAGAAAATACTCCCTCAGTCCCATTATTTCTACTCTATTAGCTACAGTATTCGATCAAATTTTTCTATTTTTTTAAATGACTTATCATGTTAAATTGTTCACATTGGTTGTTTGTTAAACCTTTTAAATATGAATATATATGATATCATATGATATTATCAATTTATTAACGAAATATATTAATTAAATTAATTATTTATTATAATTTTTGTAAATTTAGTCAAATTGACCAATCAATTGTACCAAGGAATAAAAATAATAGGACGGATGAAATATGTCATTGGTCAGGACTCGAGAGGAATTGATTTCCAACTCCTATACATAATTAAAAGGATCTTTTGGACCAAGAATTATTTTTGTGTGTGGTGATTTTAAATTATCTGAAGGATTCGTCTTCGCTCTTCTTTTGTGTTAAAAAAATGTCACTAACAAAATTTTACAACTAGCTAGTTCAAAAATAATAGAGCATAGTACTATATATGTTTTGATAATATATATGTGAAAAGATCTCGTTTTCCCAACTGCAAATGGACTTAGAAACTTGTACTTACTAAAACAAAATGTGTAAATTAAAATTAAAATAATTTAAGAAAACACCTACACTCTCTTTGGGAGTAGCTGAAATTACATAAACATATTCATAAAATTTCAATAATCACTTGTGTTGTGTCTAGTCGGGTTTAAGCCACAGTTTTCCAAACAAAAATAGCCCAATATGCAACAATCATTTCATAGAATTTAAGCTATATATATATAATTAAACACAAATAGAAGATCGATAATTAAAATCCATTTTGATGAATGAATTATATATATAATAATTAGTAATTAGCTAGGGATAAAAAAGCTTGGAAAATAAAAGGTGGTTCCATGTATCTTGAACTCCAGGTAAACACCAATGTATACAATCAGCATAAGTCGTTGGATTCGCAAGTTGCTTTGCGGTTAAATTACGCCATTGCGCCTTGTAAATTGAAGTATGTGCATCTTTTCTGTAATTTGAGATTTGGGTAATGTTGAGAACTGTAATAGGAACCACTGATTTGTTGAATTCTTCTGTAATAATCTGCATTATGCTATTTCCAGGTCCCCAAGGAGTCACCTTTTTGTTCATGCTTCTTTCATTATAACAGTTGCCATTTGGATCACCTCCCCAGCTCTTGCTTCTGTAAAAGAAATGTGTACGTTTTCTAAACTCTATATATATATATAGATCATCAAATAAATAAAAATAAAACTTTAACATACGATTTGTGCGTAGGCGACGCAGTCATGAAAAAGGCTCTTGTTTTCTCATAATCAACGTTCTTGTTTATCCATTTTACCAAATTGTTCATGGCCATACGGTAAGCATAGTCTCTTGGTACCGCTACAATATCTTTTACTTCATCAAACGATCCTTCCCTGAAAAACAATCATATTACGAATTAGACTAGACTATTAAATGGCATCAAAAGCGAAAAATAAGATGAAAAAGGAGCCTATATATATGGCAAAGAGTTCAAAATATTTTAACCAAATGTATAATTTTGCAAAGTAATAGTCTACAAATAGTTAGTGAGATCCAATCATATGGGACTAAAAATACAATTTTTAATTTCTTTCATTAATTTTTGCTTCAAATCCGGTAAGAAATCATTTATATATCAATTGAAGGATTGGGTACATACAATATCTTGATGTCTGTCATCCACCAAAGATAAGTGTTGAATACAATTATATCCGCTCCGATCCAATGTTTACCATGGGTATTGATCGAACCATTTCGAACAATACTACCACTTGCTTTGTGGAAAATTGGATTATCCGCGTTTGATTCTAGTAGATATGGTGCCCAGTAGAAGCCAATTGTAGCATTGTAATCCTGCAAGTTATTATATATATGTATATTATTAGACCAATTTATTGTAAAATGGACTAATTAAGTGTACGTACAATTTATATCTATGATACAATTTGTCACCTTGGCTGTAAAAAGACTTAGTGAATCGAAAGTAGCTTCCAAAGATTTAGCATGTTCAGGGATTACTCTATGAAGAAGACAAATCATGGAAATAAATTGGCCTCGATTTAGAGAATCACCAACGAACAATAGTCTCTTTCCTCTGAGAGTCTCAAGCATTAATGTAGCATTAAAACTGCAAATATTTTGAAAAGAACTAAATATTTTTATCGATCATAAAAATAATAATTTGGTATGAAAAGCGCTATTCCCTCATTTTTTTCTTTTACTTTTCGGGCAAAACATTATTAATTAATTCGTAGAAACTTTGAATGAGTTTTGGTAGCTAACCTTGGAAGAGAACAACCATTAGGCTGCCATTTCCAATGTTGATAGTCATTGTCAGGTCGACCGTGTTCTAAACATGTCAATTGCGGTATGATGTACGGACACTCATTTTCCTCGTAAAGTGGCCAACCGTAATCGTGCACCCACCTCCCACTGAATAGATCACAACCTCTCACGCCGTCTCCAATGGCAAAAACCAACTTATTTTCTCTTTTCTTTTCTATACCAAAACAATTATATAAATAGTAAATAAGTAAAAGCATCATATATGAACATTACTTGCTAACAATAATTGATACATAACTCACCATTATATGCCACTGTATGGTTTGAGGTATTATGATCAGGATCATGTAAAGAAGACACGTAGTTTAAATCTTCCATGTGAAAAATGGATAGGAAAATGACAAAGGTTACAAATGCAAAGAGATAGGGAGAAAAGAGTAATTTAAGGGATATGGAGAAAAAAAGAGATGATTTCATGGATCAATTTTGAAGCCCTGGTTATGTTTTTAATTTGTTGTTTATTAGAAGCTTCGTGTATTTCTTATATGTAATTTCATATATTGTTGCATATATGTTATGGCCTCAACGTACAACATATGAAGAAATAAATTAAGTATGGTCTTGTCTGGTCTCCAATGTTAGCATATATACATGTTATTTGAAATTATGTTACACTTTATCTTAAAAGAGTATAAGTGTTAAATCGGATCAAATATGAATTACTAAATCGTATCAACATATGTTAATTTTTTTTCTTTGGTAATACTATAACATATGCTTTTATGGCCTTGCATGTAAATGCTTTTGATTAATTAGTTGCATCTAAAACACGTGTCAGTTTTCATCGGATGACATTTCAGTTTCACATTTGTATTATTTGTATTATTGACTTGACAAATGACATACATATATACGAAGAGGATATAAAGACGTAGCACATTTTAAAGTGAACTTTCAGAATGATATATATAATGGTAGGCATTAAGTGCGCTTAATTCAGTGCTATTTTGATGGATTTTATCCATCCGACCTGTTTGGCTGGATACATGGAGGACAAAAATTATTGTAAAATTCTTCTGATTAAAATGCCAATGGAGTTTTGAAATTGTTAAAGAGGAATGGTTAAAAAGCATTTATTGAAAGTGCACGCTTGCAATTTCATCGCCTTATAACCCGACGAGAGACTCGACCGCTAAAAATGGGGCCTTAATCAAATTCCAGTTGTAACTGATTTATAAATAAAAAAATCCAGTTGAAACTGACCGCTAAAATTCTAATTTACTTCACTGTTTGTTAAAAAGTATTTGACACTTTGCATCTCATAAGTACAATGTTTTGGCACTATGCACTCTCGACTGGTATATTCTTTGGCATTACATTGGGCATTTTGCACCCCAGCAGGATGCACTTTGCCAAAGATGCAATTCAATGATGCAAAGTGTCAAAACAATGTATTTATGGGGTGTAAAATGCCAATTACTCACTTCAAATCAGAACATCTCAGATTGAAGCTAAAACACAACCAACGATATTTGAAAGTATTGAATTATATCACCACAAGAACAATTTAAGATATATAAACTATTCTGAACGTCACTAGCAAAAACGAAAAATCATTTTTGAGTATGTAAAATTAAATGTAATGCTACAGCATCCTCTATTCCACTATAAAGAATGTGAGCAATTTGAGCAGCAATAATCAAACTCATCTTTCAGTAATAGAAACAACTCAGTAGATCTCTCAAACGCAGAATCAGAAGTAGGCAGCCAGGAGCCAAAATGAGAATCATAAGTGGAAACAAATAACTCACATCACATAGAGGCCGCTGCTTGTGCATAAAAATTGAGCTATAAATGCAGCAGCTCAAAAGTTAACTGGAGAGTAAGAACTTCTGTAACCTTGTGAAGGTCCTCTGAATCTCCGCATTAAAGAGAGGTACAAACTCTGGCAAGAATTGGATAATAGGTAAAGTAGATAATAATCAACTAATAAAAAATTAAGGGCAAATATCATATTACAGATACCTGTATTCTGTGAGGTAAGCTAGCCCAAAACTCCAAATTTGGGATTATCTGCAAATATGAAGAAAATGGTCATCAGGCAGAGTATCATCTATACCTAGTACCCAGCACAAAACAAGCCTGATTATGAAACAATAGCACGTAAAATGTGTCAAAATAAGTGGCGAAATATTTAGTTAGACAAAACTAGCGTGGGGTCACCAATGGTTATGTAAATTAACCACACTTATCAAGGTAAAAATAGTTAATATCTGATAGCAGACCAGGATTCAACCCTTTCATCTCAAAGAAGGACCTCACTGTAAAATGACAATATAACCACACAAAAGAGCACCAATCATATTGAGATTCTTTAATCAAAAAATTCAGACTTGATAAAAAGAAGATAATATCATAACAAAGGCATATGGTAAAAAATATGCATATAATAGGATTAAAAGGAAAAGATAAGAGGTGATACATACATCTATACCACGAATGTGCAGGTGAAAATACCGGTAAGCTGCACCAACCAGCAAGTAAATTCCAAAGAGACATAATATTCTGGAACATCAAATCAAACAAGATACATAAATTCAACATACTTCTACAAAAATTACGAAGAAATAAAGCTTCTAAACAGGGATTGTTACATAATCATCAAGGTACCAAACCAGCCCAATCCATTTCCATGAGTGGATATAATCTTGGCACAGCCTGATGGATGCTGCAGCTCTGTAGTCTGTCAGTGAGAAAGGAGGATAAACTTGAAGATGGGATTGCAAATATTATATTCAGGTCGATTAGTATACGTGATTTTTAGTCCAATTCAATGATATATAAGCAGTTCAGAGTTTGTGTACATAAATTGACTAGAAGGTTTGCCCTTCTAATGAAGAAAAAGTCATCTGAGAGGTTCCTAGTCGAATCTAATAGGACAATTCATGCATCTAATTATTAAAATAATTATTAATCAGAATAAGAAACTCAATTATTTGAGGTTTCCATATTTAACTTGAACAAATGAAACCTGGGAGCTAGTTCCAAAAGTCATTATAGTATCCTCCGCTTATCTTCTCTTATTTCCTATGCGTCTTCCTAATGCAAAGCCTCTTAAATTATACATACAGGGTCTAAGTTACTCCATTATCTGTGCTAACAAGACAAAAAAGCAATAAAAACTAAATCTCACAATACTAAGTCATAACTAAATAAATCAGAGTTCAATAGAACTTAAAGAGGTTCTTACTAGTCAGCCACATCACCATCAATTTAAAACATTCCATCACACAGCATATTACTTACGCTAAGCAACAGCTCACAGGTTTGTAGCCTCCTAAGAATATAAATTTAACTGATATTCACTTGAAATAAGACGTGTAGGGTAGTGGGGAATATAAAAATTTACTAAATGGGACTCCAGAAGAGATTCCAGGATTTACATAATCACAAGAACCAACAGTCTCCAATGTCTGAGGACCCTGCCAAAAGATGTGGGTCACAGAACTAAAATTCAGTCTGAATTGAAGGTGAGGAAACCACAGAAATTCAGCATATGATTGTAAAGGAAAAAATCATACTTGCACGCTATTTGAGTTACATTTAACTGACACAGCGAGTGAACAGTTATTCTTCGGCCCATTCTTTGTCATCTTAACAATAACTCCCAAGTGGGGACTCTTTTTATCTGCCATAGATTTAGCATTAAAGAAAAATGACATTACATGAGACTTCCACAGTAGAAGAAAGCGACAGTCAATACCATGTATATGAGTAAACAAATAAGTATGATGCCCAGTTGTCGTGGCAAAGGGAAAAGCCTCGACAGAAGCCTTATTACATGAAATTCTAGGATTGATGACAATAACTTACCAAGGACATTAATAACAGTGCTTGATTGATGACCAAGAGTTTTACACACAGGATAACCTGCACGATAATTTTGATTTAACAACAGATTTGTCGCTTATGGTCAGTAAACAAGCTATTCAGTTATTAAAAAATACAGATGCCTATGCCACACATGAATTGCTTTCAGGATCTACAGTTCTCAAAGTCGAAGGATGATTACAGCAAGAAGATACAAGTGATTAGAAAACCAGACAGTAGACCCTTTATAATTATATATACTGGTGGCTATGCCACGCGTCATTTGCTTTCAGGATACGAAGTTCTTAATTGAAGGATGATAACACCAACAAGAACACACTAGAGGACAGAGGTGAGAGAACTATAGAGCAAAATTATTCCCCAACTTCATACAAGACCACGTTGTGAAGAAGAACTATAAGTTCCTTTCGGAATTATACCTTTTATGCAAAATTATTCATAAACAGTTCATCATCTGGTTTTTCTCTATTATTCCCAGAAATTACTAAAGAGCATGTCAGAACACATGACTTGGCACCTTATATCCCAACATCTTATGATGCGTGTTCCGTGATCCCCATTCCCACAAGATTCATATTTATTGATCCCTTTTTAATAAACAAGCACGCGGAAGCTTTTTTTTTTTTTTTAAGTTAGTGTTAATAACTCCACACCTATCAAAGGCTTTAACTGAAGCTACTTTTGGTATCAAGAGCTGGGGGTGAAAGCATAGGAAAATGGGGAGTTTCCAGTCCTTCCCCATTAGAGGGGTACACTTAACCTCTATGTTGGTTGATATCAAGAGCCATTTGATTTTTTAGGTCAACTTTTCCTCCAACTCCTTAATATTAGGAGGGCCTAAAATTTGTAAAGGACAAGGGGTTACCTGTCCCTCCTTAATGATACAAATGAGATAAGTCATTATAATAACAATTTCTACCTGATTTTAAACTCATCATCGTCTCAAATCTATAGGGATAAGATATTAATGCAGACAGCTCAAACTTAGAAGTGAATAAAGTGATATATAGCAGTACAAACTGATAACTGAGGATATATAGAAAATTAGATATTTTTCAGATAAGTAAGCCTAGGATTACTAAGTTTCACGCAGACCTATTCTACATAAATCCCCACACTTAGGTATAACTACCATACTATCTAGCAAGATTAGTATGAAATAACTTTAATTAAACAAGGGTATAATTAGGGAAGATCGACTATGAGCCTCAACCTTATGGAAAAAGTTCTAATGGTCACTTTTCAACATCAGAAAACAATAGTCCTATTCAAACTCAATACACAACTTGAACCAATCTATTCTGCAAAAAACTTAAAAGATGAGTGATTTACTCTGAGTGAGAGGAAAAGATGCATGAATACTTACCATCTACTTTGTTAGACACAAGTGCACTGCAGCCCATACCACAGTGTGATGGACCACCACAGTCCTACATATGTAAAGAAAGTCAGCTTTAGTACTCAAATTCCTTTACTAATTAAAATGACTAAAAAGACTCCCTATCTTTCAAGAAAAAATTAGATAAAATAACATAAATAGCCCATGAAGATCGATAGGATACAAATTATTTTAGAAACAATAAGGTGTCAAGAAAATAGTAATAAATCTTACAATACAACATATACTGGCATAATAACTGTTCATATAAATATGTATGTGAATGTCAGCAGAACAGAGAAGAAAAAAATAAAAACAACACCGAAGTGTGGTACATCTAAAATAAAGAAAGTAAAATTTACTGCATGCTGAAACTGATAAAGTGAAAAACAGATAGACCAAGGAATACGAATAGAACAGATAATGCTTTTACTTAATAATTTCCTCACCTTACAGTCAACACACACAGGAAGATCGTGGTTGAATATCATTGAACTGCAAAGCTGCTCCATATCAATCACGAAAATTACAAACAAGTTTGAAAAGACATCAAACTCACATATTGATTAATTCAATAATCTGAATAGCAATAATGGATCTGTCCATCAATGCAATATCAATTAAACAAAAATTATATATGTAACCTGATAAAGCAAACCTGAAACCATAGCACAGTCCCATTAGCAGCCACTTTATAAAACCTAAAAATCAAAATTAGCCATAAATAAGAAATAAAAATGTCAGTAGTTGCATATACATAAGTAGTGATTTCCATCATAGAAGTGCTTCATTACCGTAAATGCACATTGAAAATATTTATGTATCCACAACATCTCACCTCATTAAATCCTAAACCTTGCATAACAGCTAAATTAACTAATCAAAGTATGTCACGTACAAATTGTCCAGCTAACTGTACAACCATACACGCATACGAATATTATGCTCACACAAATACATATATAAATGCATAAGATTCAGAAATTTACCCATCTTCGCTGAGGATGCCATGGGGATATTTACGCAGCGGAGAAGCCAAGTTGTAGGAGTAAAGCTTCTTATTGTCCTTAAAACCGAGTTCACACAGTGCGGAAACCGAGTCGAAACTGCTTAGCTGGAGAATCGTTGCCGTTACAACCAAAACAACGACAATTTTCATTTCTTCTCCAGAAATCTCATAGCCAATATTCTGATATCAAGTTTGCATAATTGCACACGGACGAATCATTTGCAGAGACGAGGCCCAATCCGTTAAAGTACCTTCAAATTGGGCTCAATCTTGAGCCCAGTGATTTATAAGACTTGATATTGCAATTAGGGCTGTCAATGGGGCGGATTTCAATTCGGATTCGATCCGAATCCGGTCCGATTTATTAGGATAATTGTCCGATTAGTGATCCGATGGACCTGATCCGATTAAGAAGATCCGTAATCCGAATTATATGGAGCGAATATGGATCTAGGCTGATCCGATCCGTTACATATCCGTATCCGATATATATTACTATATGTTGTTTATATATTATGTATTTAAATAAAAATAAAAATAAACTATCTATGTTCCACTAAAATCTTTTACTATATTAAAAATAATTTTAAAAAGAAATGCATGAGAGATGTTGGTGGACTGACCAGATAACTAATTGGGTCTACAACATATTAATTTATACTATTTAATAAGAAAAATCAAACAATAACCATTCATCCTTCAATTTTTATCCGGATAATTTATCCGGATCCGGGATATCCATCGGATTCGGATCCGATTGCTAATATTCCAGATTCGAGCGGATTCGGATCCGGATCCGGATAGAAGAAATGGAAATTGGACTCGGATCCGGATCTGCCCTGATCCGGTCCGAGTCCGACCCATTGACAGCCCTAATTGCAATAGGCACATAATTCGAGCCCCCGTATTAATAAAATGCCTCTCGAGTAGAATTTTGGTAAACCGCAATTTTCGCATTTCTTAGAGGGTACTTATCGTAACTCTATATTCTAAGAAAAGTTTCTTAAATAATTTCTGATATTTAGTGTAATTTCACCAAGTCAAATCTATAGTTATTTCTTTCAATTTATGTTCACTATTGGGTTGTGGAGAGCGTTTAAGTGGGCTAGTTTTTGGCATGTGGGGATTGCGTTTAAGTTGAGTCAATAAGTTGAGTCAATAAGGGTCTATTTGAATAAGTTTTGGCTCAATTTTGCAGGTTTCGATTTTAAAAAAATTGTTTGAGTGATTTAGGTGAGACATTTGAAACATCATTTGGCTAGATTTTGGATGTTGGGGTTTTATGGTTTTGAAAAAGTTGAAACCCCACTTGGTTGATTTTAGATGTTCGGGGTTTGGAGGTAGAAAGTAGATAATAGGTGTCAAATCAATGTTTTTTTTTAGAAAATTTTGAAAAAAAAATGGTATGTGTTAAATCAATCTTTTATAGGTTTCAAGAATTTGGAGATATATTTGTGATGAGTTTCATGGGTTTTACAAAAACTCATTTGAAAGAATTTTGATCTGATCTCGCGAAACCTGCGAGATTGTGCCAAAACCCATCCACATGAAGCCTAACAACTTGGGTTGGGATATATAAATAGTTAATGAATTGGTTCATACTTACATATGCATGACTTAATTTTTGATATAATTATAACACTATCAGTCGAATCAACTAAAATAGCATTCCGCATTGATGTTTGTGCACATGATACGAGTCGTGAGGCCCGATCAAAACAACAACGATAACTGTTCGTGTGAATCATTAGATGCTTGATATGAGACAAATCTGAGGGCCACATACCCATCCAATATTTCGAGAAATTATTTAATGTAACCGCTGCACCACGTCATCAAGTACACGTGGTGCAACCCACCAATACACTTGGGACATGTGGAGTAATAATCTACGTCACCCATTTTCTGGCAATGTGAACATAATTTTTTGAAACCCTATTTTTTGGGAACATGGCCAAAATATGGGGTGATGTGGATTATCACTCCACATGTCCCGAGTATATTGGTAGGCTGCACCACGTGTACTTGATGACGTGGTGCAGCGGTTGTACTAAATAATCTCTCATCATCACATCCGAGAGATTGCACGTTACGATATGGGTCAAACTTAAACGACATGACAAAAATTGTAAATAACTAAATTACGAGATGAAATCCGACAAAGTAATATAATTTTAAACAAAAATCTGAATCGATTATTAGTTTAGAACGAATTTCATAATTTTGCCTTACTTATGTCATGGGTCGTGTTCAAACAAATAGTTCAGATTACTTGTAATGTTGATTATGATGAGATGATGTAATTACCTAAAAAAGTGTAATAGGTGATCCAAGTCAAATATTCGAACCGGCCCATGGGACCATATTCAAATCCAAATAGTTGACCCGCACGCCTTACTCGGAAAAAATATAAATACAGACTGGTCAGATTGAATTGAATTGTTTATATCATTATATGTACAGCTATATATTAATTACCTATATATTAATTACCGTATTGGATATTTGGATGTCGGTCAAATCAAACGTAACCCTCGTATATAACTCAAGAAAATTACCCATGCACCCCCTAAAGGTTTGGTGAAATTACAGGTGAGTAAAGGGCTGTAATTGTCACATCTCATGCTATTATGCAAATCATGAATAGTAATTTTTTTTAGGAGTCATGAGTAGTACTTACAACAAGTAAAAAATACGAGAGTTTATAGAGCTTGTGTTTAAAAATGAGACCGCATCATGCATATATTTGATCATGTAATGATAAATGTGGTATTATTTAAAATTGCAAAATCTATGAAATTTTCCTAGATTGGGTCTAGTCAAGTAATAATTTGATGTACAATATTTTTCGCTAATAAGAATAACATAAGAATTTCTGTCGACTAATATATATTTATATTTTACTCAAAAATCCATATATGAAATTTAAGTATTATAAAAGTTAGTACGGGCTTGCTAGGACGGAACTGCTTACAGTTCACCACTCATTAAATGCCATGTGGCAAAATCTTCACCTATTACCGGAAAGAAAAATACACGGCAAAATCGAAATGACTTTTATACCCTACCGTCTTCTTCTTCACTCTTTCATTTCTCAAACTTTTCTTTTTCTCTCTCTTCTCTCTCTCTTCTTTTTCAGATCTGGACAGAAGCTGCCATGGATACATACATACATATATAAAGTAAATAATTTTTCAGATCTGGACAGAAGATGCACACATAGATATATGTTCTTTCACTTTGATATATGTGTTTCTTTTGTCAAATTGACCCACTTCAGGTAGAGAGCTCTCTCTCTAACTTTGTTGCGGGGAATAATTGGATCACAGCTCCCACAATCCTCCCTTCTGTTTCCATTTTACTCAAGGTTAGTTATCTCTGTTCACAGCTCCTCCTTATTTTTGTTCGGATAAGTTTGAATTTTTTTTTGTTTTCTGAATATTTTTTGACGAATTGTGGATATAGGGTTTGTTTGTTTGAGTTCGAATCTTGATGGGTTTTCCTTAAAATTAATATTTTTCATTGAATTTTTCTGTTGAGATATTTCATGTCTGGGTTTCCTTGAAATCGGTTTAGTTGGTGTTCTAGTCCATTAAAGTTCTAAACTTTTATGGTTTTGAGAGCTCAATCTTGTTGTTCATGGTTTTTTAATTTTTAGTTAAGTTCAATTTTTCTTATAATTTCTTATTACTAAGGTTGAACTCTTGTGTGCTTTTTTGCTGAATTCTCAGATCCAGGTAAATTGGGATGGAATGAAGTCATTGAAACTCTGGGTTTTCAGTAATTATTTAAACAAGCTTCTTTCAGTCTTTTGACCTCACTCGTCCGAGCGGCGGCGGCGGCGGCGGCAAGGAAGAAGAAAGTCCTTTTTTTTCCCTTAAGAAATTCTTTTTTTTAAATATATAATTATGTAGTTGATAATAGAGATTTTTTAACATTTTAGAAAATAAAAAGTGAAATTAGAATAATCTTGTATACAAATAGTGAATTTATAATGAAAATGTATATTTGCAAACTAAATATGTTTAGTTTGAATTCAGTTTAAATTAGTATATATGGAAAAATATTTAGTGTGAATTCTTTCTATGGAAAAATATAACAAATCTTGTATTCAAAGAAATTAGTGTGAATTTCTACGGATGGCACAAAATTTAACAAAAATATAATATGATTTTTTATAAAAATTTGTGGAACACATAATAAAAATCTATGTTTTTATAGTAATATATGTAAATATGATTTTTTAACATTTTTAGAAAATGAGAAGTGAAATTAGAATAATCTTGTATACAAATATTGAATTTATAATGAAAATCATAGTTCATATAAAATTGGTAAATAAAACAAATTTTAATGTTTTTAATATATATTAATAACAAGGAGGGGCAAATATGTAAATGAAATAAATGGGATTTTGTGATTTTATTATGTATTATTAATATACAGGGGTAATTATGTAAAAGCACAAAATGTGACCTGCTAACAGTGACCGGATTAGCAGGTCACCAAAATAATAATAAAATAATTTTTGTGAGTGGAACTATGGACAGTTTTCCACAAGTGGAACTGTCCATAGCCACTCCCAAGTTAGTAGTAATAGTTTTGGAACAAAGATATAGATATATAAATAAATCGTAATGATTGTTGATTTCATGATGCACGGCGACCGGTGCTGCAGCATGTTTCGGGTTGACCATAGATTTAAACCATCTTCCAGAAAATGATTCAGAAGCTCAAGGTTTTCTAAACAAGGCAAATGCGGCTGCTAGCCTTCTTTTCATTGGATTCATATTTTCTACAATCTCATCCGTCTTTTCTTCATTTCCTCTTCCAAAGAGAGGCTGATTAATTTGTTACTGTTTGATTTCTTATGATTGTTGAGCTTAATTAAGGCAATTTTTGCTTTTGTTTTTAGTTTTTTAAAGTACGTTCGGTAGCAACAAATTAAATATTCTTGTTCAAAAAAGGTGAAATCGCTCATCCCGGGCACCCCTCACTTCCTACCCGACGAGATTGTGAAAGGAGGTAAATCATGGTGACTCAACCGGCAACAGAGGCTGGGACCAGTGCTCACTGCGCACAAGGAGCCCCTCATTTTTTGAGAGGTTGCAACAAATTAAATACTCCTAATTATGTAATCTTGTATGTTAATTAACTAATTTTCACATGGACAAATTTTATAGATTGTGTAAGAAAGTTTTTGGAATTGGATTTGGAGAAGCTATTTATTTATTTATTTTGTATTTGGTGTGATTTGTCTGCAAATCATTGAAAAGTGGTTTTCAGCTTTTGAATTTTGAAAGCTATTTATTTATCTTCAATTAATTTTTCTAGACTATTTTAAGTGACAGTAAGTTTAAGTTTAATGGAAATTCTTACCCAGATTGGGTTTGGCCGAACCCAAAGTAATTACATGACAAGTGTAATACACTTATTTTGGGATCAGATATAACTCCAAGAAAAGTAATCAATCACAAAGCAAGTACAATACACTTATTTGATGATTAAATTAGTTTGACTCAGACTTGAACAAGAATTTTCCAAGTTAGAATAATTGCTCAAGAAAAGAGTTTAAGTTTAATAATGATTTCAGGTGGTCCAACTAAAGTATTGGGCCCATGAGTCAATGACCCAAATCGAAATAATCATGAAAGGACAAAGTTGTCCCTACATATCCAAATAGTTGACCAGTCTGCATTGCTCGAAAGTGAAATCTTCCCTTTTTCCTTCTCACTTCTTCCAACAACTCACTCACACTCACCTTCACCTCTTCCTTATCACACTCGCACACTTCTCTATAAATCGACTTCATCATTGTGAATTTCCGTCTTATCAGAAATTCCCCTGTTCCTGAGCCTACAAGGTACAAAACAACACCCATATCAATTTTTTTTTTCTTTTGGTTAGTTAGGGTTCATATAAATTTGGGTATTTCTCTTTTTTTTTGTACAATCTAAATTACTTTTGAAGCCTGAATATATATAGTCTTTAAAGAAATTGCAAACTGATATTTCCGTGTGAAAACTGTGAAAGATCCCTCAATTGAAATAAAACAATGGTGAATGTATAGTTTCAATTTCTTTTAACATTCAGCATGTATGTGATTGTGATTTGATGGTGTCAGTTTTGAAGTATTCAAATGGAGCTAAGTTGCTTTAAGTGTTTCTCTGTAACCTATCGTTTATGTGTACCTTAATTGGACATCATCAGAGGTTTAAGTAATTACATTGACTTGATTTTTAATTGCTGGGACAATGAAATGGTTATGGTTCCACGGATTTACAGAAATTAACAACTCAAATGGGTACGTACCACCAAGTGTATAAGATTTGTTCAACCTTATTAACTAAATTATTGTTGTATGGCAGCAGTGCAAGTATATAAAAGCATGAATTCCTACAAATAAAATGAAAATTAATTTGTTTTCTAGTATACTCCATAAGACATCGTCCTGAACTGTTGAACTTCTCTATATTTTTACTTTAAATTTTTTAAACACTTCTTCGGTTAGTTATAACATTTAATGGTTTGTTTGTCTGAACCTATTTTTAATGTGTTCTGTTGTTGTTAATCATTTTTATACAGCTCACTTATGTTTATATTTGTGTTTTACCTTTCGTGATATTTGTACTGATGAAATTGAACAAAACCTTTGGTTTTTCATAGGTACGTATCAATCCAAGAAATCCCAATTCAGTATGGTGGCATCAAGAGGGACAATGACTTGGAGTTTTCCGTGGGTGATGGTGAAGCTACCGAAGCTGTGATCAAGGCTGGGTTAACTGAAACCATTGAGATTCCCACACCAAAAGTGACCAATTACAACTCTGTAAAACAAGAACTGTTCATATATGAATAGATATTTCATTACACAGTCAATGCATATATACGAAAACCAACCACTATTTACTTTGTTGCATTTTGTAGGAGAAACATGGCCCCACCACCGTCCACCATCGTATCACCAGTCGTGACACTTTTACTTAGGGGGCTCACTTTTATATGCTTGCTGATATCGATTGTCGTCCTTGCCACCAATACGACCAAATCTGATGAAGTGACTGATTTTACTGACTTTTATGCTTATCGGTGAGCGCTTATTATTATGAGCTAATTAATTATAACTATATTGTTTACTTAGATTTATAAAATTAAGAGTAAATTTGTAACACGGCATGTTTTTTATGAGATTGTACGCTCGACGCTTTTGATCCAATTTTTAAAAAAATATTCAACACTTTTTGGTCACAAACTTTTTAAAAATTGCACTTTTGATCCCATGAATTGTCATAGTTTTGCACGTTTGATCCCAATTACACAGAAATTAGGTGATGGGACCAAAAATGCGTGACCAAATATTGAGAGTCCAGTCTTATCATGGATGGAACTACCAATGCAATTTTTCCGAAAGATTATAACCCAGCATAACTGGTGTGTCCAGACCAATCCACAAGATAAGTGGATTTGCACATGAATTATGATTGGTCACTATCATAAGATTGTAATTCAATCACATGACAAGTATATTGCAATTGTCATATGAGTACTTTTCTTACTCTAATCGACCGGCCACACAAATCACATTTCAAGTACCTTGTGATTGGTCATACAATCACATACCAAGTATGTATTGCGCATGTCATATTAAGTAAGTGTTAGGGTTTGTGTGAACCAAGTTTGGGCTAGAATCAAATTTGGTAGACTCTAAAACATTCACTTCATATATTTTTGCTTGAATCATCATATAATATATCGTAAGAGGAAACTTCTTAAACAGTGTTGCATTTTGGTATACCATAATAAGACGTTAGAATTGTTTGTCCTGACGGTTAGGATCTTGTCAACGACTTTGCTTATCGAGCAGTCTGATATCAGGTCCTTCACCCCATCTTTTACTCTCCCAATATTTGCAAAAGTATCTGGGGGTATAAACAAGAATATATACTATTATATTTTGGATGTTAAGTGTTGAACATGTTTATTTTGATATATATTGCAGTTACATGCTGGCCAGTGGTGTGATTGGAATCGTACATACAGTCCTACAAATTGCATTTACAATCTATTACTTGAGCTCCGGAAATCGTTTTGGGGGTGATGGCTGGACATCTGCTAATTTCTATGGTGATATGGTAAGGCCTTTACATGTATGTAGGTGATTCCGTGATTGTGCATATCAATAATAATTAACAAAAGCTATTGAGCTTTTAGATTCCTTTGGTAATAATATTGTAATGTCTCATTCAAACTCTTAGAATTTTCATGCATGCACTAATTCCATTAGTAATATAATGTAGAATATTACTTAGTGTTGATTGAAGTAAGATAATCAACCATATTAAAAATAGGAAATACTACCTCCCCTTCATGTATAATGATGAGCGTTTTGACTCCCTAGTCATGCAGCATTTTGATCCTACATTGACAAAATATAACAGGCAATTTAATCCTATATTTCATTTGTTTCAACTGTAACAAGGCAAATGAAATAAGTTTTTATTTTGAGCAAACTATGACTGATGCTCATAGGCTCCTAGTTTTCATTTACTTGATTTTGAATATGGTAAGCAGAATTTGCTACTTTTTCCTAATTCTATCTTATTAGTGACAGTACGACTACATTCCAACACTTAATTATTAGTGGATGGAAGTTGAAAAAACTGCTCCTAACATTGACAAACTATCCAAGTTTTTATGAAAATTATTGCAGTTAATAGTGAATGAATATTGAGAACATACACGGAGTCAGAGTGTGTGGGCGTCTAGATTTTTAAGCATGCATAGCACCAAGACACCGATGCTTCTACAAGAGGAGAAAAACAGGGTATCATTCAAGCGAACCACATACAAATCATTGATACATTAAAGGGTTTTTAATCAGTGACTCTTGTTGTGACTCTGTGATGTTATGCTCTTTTATTTATGAGGAGAGGGAGTTAAACTGCCTTCTAACGACAGGAGTTAATTTGATTTCACTCTTAACAATTATGTGAATCCTGATGTATGTTGTATATATTTCATCATGTAGGTCATAACCTACTTGTTGGCGACCGGGGCTGCAGCATGTTTCGGGTTGACTATAAGTTTGACAAGAAATGATTCAGAAGCTAAAGATTTTCTAATCAATGCAAATTTCGCTGCTAGCCTTCTTTTCGATGGGTTCATATTTAATGCAATCTCATCAGTCTATTCTTTTGTTCATTGCCTCTTCCAAAGAGACTAATTAATCTGAAATCTAGCGGTTGATTATTGTTGTCAAATATATCCATAGATTTGTATCCTTTTTACCGACCTTTGTAACACTGACTGACTTGGTGCTGAAGATTTTTTTATTATCGTTGATACGTGTTCTTATTTGTTTTCTCTCGTGTTAGCAACTGGACTGATAACAAAATTAAGAAAATATTTATTTTTTAGGTATATTAAAAGATAAAATCAAATTCACATTGCATAATTAAGTCAGTATTTTTGCATTATTGGTTGAGTTTTAAAAAAATAATACACCAATGTGACGTAGAAACTTTAGTTCAAACATTGACCAACAATAAATAATTAAATATCTGAATTTTCCGCATAAAATATTATATATGGCAAATAAACATGCTATAGTAAAAAATTTGGAGCATAATTTTAAACATATCAAAAGTCATTATCTACCAGTTTATGAGATATTACATATTTTGAGTTAGGTTCATATATTTTGAGTTACATATTTTTACAAGCTCATCCAACTTCCTCACGGAGTTGAGCACATAATTTTGGTCACTTAAATGTGTTCTAGTATACATAGCATAGTATACCGTGCGCCAAGTATTATTCCAGACCAACATTCCAAAAAAAGAAATATATATTGGCATCCACCACGACGTCGTGTCCTCACTGCTTACTGTCGAGAAAATTCTGTACCAGCTCTTTCGAAAGCCATGAAATTTCCTCCGCAGATTGGATTGTTTTTACTTTCATTGTTTTTTACAGTAAATGCTGAAGAAACCTTCGACGTTCGCCGACATTTATCCACTGTAACCAGGTAAACATTTTCGCATTGCCAAAGATCTTTCTTTCACAAGTAATTGATTAGGTTTCAGTCGTAAAATTCCTCTTCTTTCCATATTTCAGAGTTGAAAGCCTTATGAAATTGAGCTTGTTTGTAGATTTTGGTAGATAATCTACATGATAGTCTTTGTTCAAATTTTAATTTTTATTGGTTATTTTCCCGGCAATATTACTAACATTGTACTCTATTTGTTAGAGCAAATATCAATGGCTCAGAAACTACTGTTTAAATATTCTTTGTTTGCATTTTCACTTTAATTTATTAGTATATAATAGTAATATCTGGACTATCTTGCATATATTGTCAGATATCACGTGGCAAAGGAAATTTCTGGGAATTCATTTGTAAGTTCGGATATTCATGATCAGTGCAAACCAATTCACTTAAATCTTGTGGTAATGCTCTTTCCAAATTTTAAATAGATTGCTCTAATTTGTATTATTTTTTTCCTTCTCTTGCACCGAATTATTGTTGTCAGTGTATTGCAAATTGAAAAGCCATATTTTTCGTTTCCTTTATTACTCCATTATACAAAGTATACCAAGAGTATGATTCTTTCACTCGTAAACGTGTATTTCTATGACATGGTGGTGACTAATTTTAATGACTGGGTGGCAGGCAAGGCATGGGACTCGGGCTCCTACGAAGAAAAAGATGAAAGAATTTGAAGTATTGGCCAGTCGCCTGGTAATCCTTCTAGAAAATGTCAACAAGCAGAAGTCGAAGCTTCCAACTTGGTTATGGGGATGGAAGTCTCCTTGGACAGGAAAGTACAAGGGCGGGGAGCTGATCAACGAAGGAGAAAATGAACTGTATCAGCTTGGTATTAGAACTAGAGAAAATTTTCCGGAACTTTTTTGTGAGGATTACCACCCTGATCTATATCCAATTAAAGCCACTCAGGTTTATTTTGGTTTAATGCCTCATTTATATTTAATCGGATAAAAATTGGCCTCATTTAAGCTTCACTTGTATTTATTTTGTATATTTCATATTCTTCTGCTTACTTGCAGTGGATAAGCACATAAAGAATTCACAACTGCTATTAAAACTTTCATTTGATCTAATTCTCTCTATCTGCTTTTTATAGCTCATATACAGATTTTATTTTGATCTTTTTCAGTAGCTTATTCCAACTTTTATTACTTTGTACATGTCTAGGCTCTAGAGATTGTTGTAATGCACCTCTTATGGCCATCTTTATTGGTACTTATTTACGTTAGTGTTTGCATGTACATGGATAATTCTTATAAGGTTTCTCGAGCCTCAGCTAGTGCTGTAGCATTTGGCATGGGGCTATTTAATAGTCGAGGAAATCTTGGGCCAGGAGGTCATCGAGCTTTTGCAGTTACTAGTGAAAGCCGTGCAAGTGATACAATGCTGAGATTTCATGACTGTTGTCAAAACTACAAGGTACACAATTATTTGTTGGTTTCCTTGAGGGATGCAAATGATGCAGCATTTGCACTCTACTGTTTGGTATGTGCTGTTAGTACCGCTACTGTTTCTTGAGGCCTGGCATGTAAAATGTAAATATAGACATCGAGATCCTTTTCAATCTATAAATTATAGAATATTAACCTTAACTAATTTTGAGTTAAGTAACTTTCAACTATGTTCGTTGAACCAATTACTGGTAGGAGTATCAATTTAATATCACTGCTCTTTAAATAGCGTTGTGGTTGGTTTAATAGCATTTAATACTGTAACGTGTAGTACCATGTCTTTCTGTGAAGTTATCTGGTTTTGTATGAAACAATGAGCTCATCCATGAGACTCGTGTTTTAGTTTTTTGCATGATGAACAAGGGTTTTCTACCTGTTGATTGCACTATGGCAGACCATATCACAAAATAGTTGTTGCTCCAAATAGACGATGTGATGGATGTGATGGCCCATCTCAGTAAGATCTGTAGAATAAGATAGAAAATATTATAAAGTGTTAACATGAAATAAATTCAGCTGTTAGACCCAATTAATATTTTTGCTAATACTGATATGATTTGTATGGGAACCCTTAACTCGAGGACTTCATCGTACAAGCTTTCTTTTATTCTACACTACCTCTGAATTTGATAGTCCTTGCTCTTAATCCAAATCCTCATAGGAGTGCTTTGAAATATGAATATTTGATAGTGATTTGGTCATTGTGCTTCTTCAAACTTAAATATCCTGTTAATTTCCCTGCTTGATGTAGATATTCCTTTGTTCCGTCATTAGAAACTACTGGCTGTGTAAGTCTTGTTAGGAGTCTGGGTGGCAAAATAAGTTAAATACTGAGGCTGATGATACTAAAGACTAACAAATATTTCGCTGAAGACTATAAATTCTTATTTTTGAAAGATTTAAGTATTTAAAGTGTCCAATGTCTCTAATATGTGAAATGCAGGGTTTTAGAAAAAGCCAGGAACCAGCGGTTGACAAACTCAAGGAACCCATACTAGATGAAATAACTCAGGACTTAGTAACACGTTGGGGTTTGAATTTCACAAGACGGGATGTATCAGTTCTGTGGTTTCTATGTAAACAGGTGATAATTGTTTCCCATAACCTATTCATTGCTTCATTGCATATTTGTTATTGTGCATTCAGAGTTTAACTAATATTATTCTACGATTGACTTGTACCAGGAAGCATCTTTATTGAACACCACCGACCAAGCTTGTGCTCTTTTCAGTCCATCTCAGGTACTTCACTTCCTTAACACTCCTTCAGTGCTGAATAATTAGATGTGATACTAATTAACCTGTCAAGTATTTTATTTGTAGGTCCGTTTCTTAGAATGGACAGATGATCTGGAGGTGTTCATACTTAAGGGCTATGGTAATTCATTAAATTACCGGATGGGAGTACCACTACTTGAGGATGTCATCCAGTCAATGGAGCAAGCTATTAAGGCTAAAGAAGGTTCCTTTCATTGTTCCCTCCCCCACACCCTTTTTTCTTTTTTTCTTTTTTCTTTTTAATATCATGGGCTAGAGGACGGGGGTGGGAGAAACCATGGGGCCTGGAGACCCAAACGGGTTAGTGAAGGAATAGATTGTTGAAGAGTTTAAGATCATCTTAGAATTACAAGTTAAAGAAAGCATGGCTATAGTCACCTAAAAACTGTTAAATAGCATATGCTGAAATTGTTTTAGGCTTTTGCTGGCTAAATTACGTTTTATATTATTGAGGTAGATTTACTTGTTCTCTAAACGAGAGTAATTCAGTTTTTAAAATTCACAATTAAGCAGAGTAATTTCGGTTGACACGCTGCAGGGTAAATGCGAAACAAGAATGTGAAGTCTAGTGATATATATTGCTGCTTTGTGTTGATAACTTCAGAAAGAATAAGAAATTTATCCACTAGAATTCTCTTAATTGAAATACTATTGTGAATATAAGCTTTTGCTCTAATTAAGACTAATGATTAACATATAAAAGTTCAAAAAGAAACTATCTCCTCACCCTACCTTGCCTCCATCCACCATCAGTGTTTTGGTCGACTTTTTGATGAAATGGGCAACTTTTTGGAGCTATGTTCATTGTCTAGTATGTTTCTCATTTTAACTAGGAAAAGTATAAATGATGGTCATGAAACGGAATTTTGGACCTTATGCCAGTTTTTTACTCAGATGAGTAACAAAATTTGCATCAAAATTTCATCACAAAAAGTGTGTGCTAAAACTTTTATCTTCGATGGAGTAATATAAACCCACTTTTCAGTGATCTGATTTTATATACTTTTATTTCATCCAGAATGTGTTTCATAATTACCAACATACTGACTGGTAAACGGTATCATACTCGCACATAGGCTCCAAATTGGCTTATTCATTTTATTTTATTTCATATTATTGACTTTAAGTCTTCAACTACCATATAAGCTGCATAGGTAATTTTTAACTCAAGAGCTCCGCCATGTGGGTAAATTTCTATTGCCTTTTCCATTTCTTGAAGTTTATACCCAAAAAAAAAAAAATAGAAAACCTTTATAGCTAATGTGGTGTTGTTCCATCTAAATTTTGTTCCTTAAACTTTTGTTGCCTTGTCCTGCTTTTTAAAGATGGACTGGTTCATGGGAGCTATGAATTGGCCAGACTACGATTTGCTCATGCAGAAACTCTGCTCCCATTTTCCTGTTTGATTGGACTATTTCTTAATGGATCTGGTGAGTGTTTTCAATATTCTTCCTACACGTTTGTGGACTCTTTTGCTCTTTATTTTGGTGGTTACTTCCTTCTGACACTTAGATTGTTTCTGGGGGATTCAGAGTTTGATCTAATACTTAGAGAACAACCCCTGCAACTACCTCCAAAACCTCCTCAAAAAAGAATCTGGCATGCAAGTACGGTTGCCCCATTTGGCGGAAATAACATGCTAGTTCTACATAGCTGCCCAGAAAACAACTCGAACAAGTACTTTGTGCAAGTACTGCACAATGAACTTCCAATTACAATGCCAGTAAGTTTACTGTACTCTTGTTAAAGGGAAAAGGTTCCATTATTGTTATGTGTGCAGTGGAAATTTATGCTCTCTAGTTCACCCATTCATAATAAATTGTTATTTCTTGTTTCTTTTCCTTACAACCACACATAAATGTTCTACTATATGTGCTAGAGTTAGCATTGGATTGTTTTATTCTTCTTTATTCCTAAGTTTACTTTCCTTTTAAATCAACTATAATCTTGTCCTTGCTACAATAAGGTCGGACACTCAGCTATTTTAGTCTCTTGCTTTAGAGTAAGCACTTTTTAATTCCAACTTTTCATTTTCTTTCCAAATTTCGTCATTTTCTCCTTGTCATCCAATATTTGCACTTTCTGACCATGACTGTTTTGCATATGAGCTAGATGCAAAAATGCCCCATGTGCTTTCTCTAATTGGCAAAAATCCCCCTACGTTATTTTTATTAGCAAACACCCCACCCCACCCCCCACCCCCTTTATTCTTTTTTTATTCATGAAAAAAAAACCCATTTGAAATTCCTCTATAAATCATAGGGAGGTAATTGTCAATTTTTTAAGTGAACAGGGGTATTATTGCAATTTTTAGGTGAATAGGGGTGGGTTTGCATTCTTTGGTGGGGGTATAACTATCATTTTGGCTTGGGAGGTTTTTTTTGCTAAAAAAAATTAGCAGAGGGGGGTTTTTGGTAATAAAAAACATGGGGATTTTTGTTAATTAGGCCAATTATAGGGGATATTGTTGCATTTTTGGTCCCAAATCATATGGAAAGGGGGTGCAAAATAAATCATTTTAGAAAACCGGCTTAAAAATACCGGTGTCTAGTCCTACGAGACTAAAATGTAATTTTCCCTCTTTTCTATCCCTTAAGGGGTTTGGTAGCTTGTCAAGTTCTTCTCTATTCTGTAGCCTTTTTCACCCTAACTGCGTCTTGTAGTATTCATCCTAATCCTTCGTTTGATGGATTTCACGATTTGTTTATACTTTATAGGGTTGTGGAAATTCTGACTTCTGCCCCTTTGAGATATTTAAGGTATGCACTTTTTTTGACATGGAAATCTTCAAGTTAGTCTAATAATGATTGTTATTGACAAAAAAGATTATTGTCTTCGCCCCTCAGGAAAGAATAGCTGCTCCTCATTTAAGGCATGACTACAACACTCTTTGCAATACGGAGTCAAAAGCTCCAACGAGTAAGTTATCACAAATATTAAGTTGGATTTTCCCTGCTGATGCTAAACAACCCCAGAAAGATGAGTTGTAGATACATTGTTTTAAGATTGAGCGACTCTAACCAAAACAAAAGGAATGGCCATATTTTGCGCTGTTTTGCGTCAGCTATTGCCATAGATCCACGATTTAGTTTTTCATAGGTTATAGATCAAGTTGTATAGATAAGGTTCTAGCACCTCAGTTATTTACAGAAGTGCTAGGTCGAACTAACTGGCTGAGTATCATTTCTATGTGCGCAATTCGTAAAGTATGCTAATTTTCTATGTTCAACAATAAATGGCTTTGTTTTTATTCGAAATTATATTCTTTGAGCTATTCTTCATTTTCTGTGCCTGAAGGATTGTTACCTTTTTGTCTTGTTAAAATGCCTCAAAATAATGTATTGTTAATGTTAATTTATATCATCTCTTCTTCTTGAGTTGTTTATGTTGAATTCATACACTTAGTAATTCATGGATTCAACCATGATGAACTGTAGTGTTTTTTGTAACTATTGCGTACTGGTTAAATGAAGAAAAAAACTGTTTATTAAAAAAGTTAGGAGTAAAATGTACAAGATGACTTTTTTTTTTTTTTTTTCCCAAGGATTTCATCCCTTTCGAGGCGCGTCGGGCACATAATGTGGGAACCTCTCGAACTCCGCTATGTAAAACAGGTGAAGCCTAACTCCTAAAGCGTGGTAAAAAACCTGCACATAAAAGCGCTGAAAAGTAAAAGCGAGAAAGTGAAATAACAAAATAAAAAATAAAAAGCTAAAAAGAGTCAAAAAACCCCAATCCCTAAATTCAAATCTGATTGTCTTCTCCAGTGTCTTCCTTTCTGTGATAAGCTGATAGCGCAATAGTTTAGGTTAATAATTACTTCCTCCGTCCCAATTATCTTTATCTCTTGGTATAGTTGATCAGTCAACTTAATTAAATTTATAAAAATTATAATAAGTAATTTAATAATATATTCACTAATAAGTTGATAATATCATACGACAACATATATATTAATATTTAAAATTAGACCAAAAAAATATATTAATATTTAAAGGGTTTAATGCACCACAAATGTGAATAATTTAATATGATAAGTCACTTAAAAAATTGAAAATTTTGACCGAGTACTATAGCAAATGGAGCAAAATAAATGGGACGGAGGGAGTATACGAACTTCACTCGTGTAGTAATTAAATTAAACTAAAGGTCTAAAGCACATTTCTAACTTAATACCAAACTTTATAGCATACATCTCTTTAATGGGGAAAGTGTGATTTTATTGGTAAAACTCTAAATTTAGAGGGGTCAATGGGTCGGATCATGACTTGATTATGATATGAATTCATTTATGTCGGATCGAATTCAGATTTTATTTGGATCTAAATTTTTAAAGTTCATGGAATTTTGGTCAAATTCGCTAGGATATCAAATCTTTTCGGAAATCTTTATTTTTACATTAGTATTTTTTTCGAATAAGTTCAATATTTAAGCTTCATCCACCAATTTTTAAGCTAATGTCAATATTTCAATATGTAATGATTTCAATATTTTTTACATATATAATAATGAGTTCAATATTTAATTTCAGCACTAGCTTAGCTAGCTACAACCCCACCTATTTGTTGTGTACAATTGTTTTTGTCAAAAACTACATTTTAGTGTATTTGAAATAAGTTGATTTTTTGTTTCAAGATGTCAAAAATGCTTAAGACACAAAGGGTAAAATCAAGGTGACCATGTTGTAGTGTATTTGAAATAAGTTGATTTACCTATAAAACACAATATATATTTAAAAGTGTTTTCGAAAACGATATGTCAAACTCACCTATAGTCTTTAGACGTTGAAGCTACTCATAAAGATCCGAGAAAATTATTTATGGGTATTCAGAGGAATCAAATTGATGTTGTTGAAGTCGAAATCTTATTATTTAATTTATTATTATTATTTGATTTCAAAAAATATTCAAGTATCAGACATAATTTAATTATATTTGAGGAGTGTCGGAACATTACGTAAGAACCTCTCCTAATAGAAACTCGAACATATGTTTGTCACATTATAGAGATTAATCTCTTTTACTAAATCAATCATTTATAGATGAGTCAAAGTACTTTTATGCTTAAGCGAATAAGTAAAAACATGATGAATAGTATGTAGAAGTGCATCCTGAAATTCTCTGCTACAAAAACATATGTTCATATACAAACTTACATGGCATATTTTGCTCTAAACTAATTTAAGTCAATAACAATTAAAAAAAAACGCCTCTAGTAAATCATCTTAGACTGTCAAGGTGACCATGTTGTAGATTATTTTCATCAAAAGAAGCCTCAGAATTACAGTCGGAACATGAAATCTCATTTAATCATTCATTTTCTTCAAATGACAAAAAGCAAACCAATATCAGTAAATGTAATAAATATGAACGTCATTTCATAAACTGATCATAAACAACAAACATTTACATCATCTATTTGCAACGCATTTATTAGTTTTCTTTTTTTTGTCCTCAACAAACAATTCCTTCAACTAATTTACTCGTTCCTCTACAAGCACTTTTACACGACATATTTCGGTCTAAATTAATTTTAATTAATAACAATAAACAAATGCCTCTAGTTTAATCTTCTTTAACTGTAAATTGTAAAACAAAACAAAAAATCTATAATCTCAGTTAAATACGAAAATGTCCTAAAATTTCAAAAATCTCCTCCTTTGTCTCAACATAACAACCCTCAAATGTACATTACAATCTCCTCCCCAAAATTTTTATGTACCAAAAAGCCTTAACCTTTTTAAATAAATTACTGCAATATCCAGTTTCTCAATAACCAATCTCTCCTCTGCAGCCAAAGATCAAAGTTTCACTGTCAAATCAAAGGAGAGCCAAACACCAATCAGCTTCTTCCATGTGGCAATCGAGCAAAAAACTTTCTGTGTGGCCAACACCAATCTATTAAGATTACGTTCTTAATCTGTCCTTATTTACAAGGTTGTTTCAAATCTTCCGGTCTTAGCCCTTGACCAAATGTGCCTCAGCAATTGAAGAATTGAGATCTTCTCTAGATTGAGACCTCCTACTCTGAAGACGCATTTGACCTCCATGCGGGGTCCAAAATGAACCGAGGGCATTATTGTCAAACTGCATCTGTCCTAAGCTGCCTGAAGAGTAACTGTGTGCTACACTGGTAGAAGATGAATACAAAGACGACTCCGTAAATTGCATATCACCAAGTCCGGTATCAAATGGTCTTTCATTTGTACTTGAAACTGTCGGACTTAGTGGCATCTTAACTCTTCCATCTCCTGAAGAAAGAAGTTACGAGATTATATATTTGTATGTCGAGTTATTTGCAACCGAGTGATTAGTCTAGTAGGTGGGTATTTATTCAAAAAATACCCCTTGTGATTCATAAATGCAACAAATTGCCCCCAACATATGTTTACCTTTAGTCGATAATGTAAAGATGAAACTCCATCTGTATGAGTATTAGACTATTAGATTAATTCGTTTCAATAACTATTTATCCTAAGTAAGAAACGGTAGATGATTTGATATTTAAGCCAGAACCAAGGGTAAATGTGTCTAGCCACCTAAGATTTTCGTGTATATCACACATCATGAGTTCATGTGAGCAATGGTTTGTTTTCCATATTTAAGGAAATACAAGGTGGTATCTGCAAATAATTTATCACATGGACGTATCTGCTAATTTGACCAAGCACAATGTACTAATGCTCTCTCCAAGTCTTATCTAGCATCTACATGAATGTAATATCAAGAAAGTGCAAACCACACTACAAAATTTTCCTGTGCCTGATGAAATAACTTTAAAAATGTACAAAAAAAGAGAGTTATAAATAATTGAAAAATCTGGCACATCAAATCGAATTTGGCAAACTTAACAAAAAAGAAAAAAATTGGTGAGCTTTTTTAAACTGAGTATTTGGCATTTTGCGCCGCAAAAATGTAGAAGTATTATTTTGGCACTGTGCACCCTGTAATTGAAATATTGGCACTTTGTACCCTCGAAGTGTAATTCTTTGGCAATATAGTGGCATTTTGCACCCCAATAGGGTGCACTTTGTCAAAGAATATGCAATTCTAAACGTGTATATTTACATGGTGCAAAGTGCCAATAGCACTAATTGAACTATACACACTCCTAACTAATTGAATTGAATGAAATATAAAAAATGTGCAAACTATAGTACAAAATTTTCCTATAACATACAAAAAGAAAGTTACCTGTATTCATAGGACTCCAACGCTGAAACCGAAAAGGAGCCGGGAGGTTGAGAACGGACGCGGAAGTTACATTTTTACCCCTGAAAAAAATCGGAAGACATGGCCTTCTAAACAATTTAGGCATCCACCAATTTCCAGCACAAGTAAATGCAAAAACTAGTACAAACAACGAAGCAAACATAATCACAAATAGAATAACTGGATTTATTCTAACTCGTAACACATCATAGCTCCGAAATTTCCCACCAAATGGAAATGCCTTTCCCGCTTCATACAAAGCAACCCCAAGAGTCCAAGTTATACTTCCGGAACCAATAATTACATTTCCGTCACTAATATGCAATCCTTCTCTCAAAAGCAGCACAATATACGGTGCTCTAAAGCAATACTGTTCGATAAAAGGCTGAGGGACGACGCTTTTTTTAGCTACATCCCAAGTTTTGTCGCAAAATTCACGACCCTTTTGTAATACGTCATCTAGAGAAGCATCGGATGTCAAATTGAAGAATCGGTACACCACGTAAAAACCGGACATCCCGTAAAACTGGCCCACTGGATGAGGCAAATTTTCTTCAAGTGCACACGGGTGCACCTCACAATCGATACCCCGTTTATGATTTGACGACCATTCGGATAAATTAACCGCGACTTTGGCGAGTTTACTACACTCGTCCCATTTCGGAGCTCCTATGAGCCGAACAAAAACTCCGGTTTTTTTGGGTTCGAGCGGTTTTTTCCCAACCGATGCACAACTTGAACACACATACAGCTCTTTATACCCCGATTGCAAACAAGGATGTTTGATTTCTACTTTTTCAGTAATACGAGGATGGTTCTTGAGAAGATAAGCAACCGACTTATCGAATGCATCATTGAGTCCGAACCCAGATAAAGAATAGGCATTGAGATGATGGTTAACCGAGCCAAGGCTAAGCTTTAAGTTCGTTTCTTCACGCTTGCCCTCGAAAGTAACCTGCAAAGATGAGCCACCCAAGTCAAGTGCACCGTATGTTTCCTTTCTAGGAATCGAGCCTAAGACACCCGTGTGATAATTTAAAGATATCCATCCGTAATAAGCCTCCTCCATGCCAGTGATAATCTTTATGAACTCCTTTTTACACAAAAAAGGCGAACTTTTCAAAATCAACCAAGCATTATTAAGAAGCCATTCCGAATCGGAGCTTGGTAGTCTACGTACACCAGCAGTAGCATAAAGAAAGAGAGTCGTAGTTTTATGTGACTTTTTCGGAATTTGCTTCTCTGCCCAATGTATAAGAGGTTTTATTGCTTTTCTTAAACCGGATATATTATGAACCAATTTATCGAATCCGGGCTCGGTTTCCATTCGATTGTAAGCCCGCCTTTCGGAGCCAGGTTTTTTCTTAAAACCTTCGGGCAAACTTTTCAATGAGATAGGGAGATTATCGTCTTTTTCGTAATTAACGGAGGCTTCATATACGTAAACACGGGTTCCCGTGCTACCACAGTCAAGCACAACATAGAATTTTGATGGCCCTTTAGAGTAAAGAAATCGAAGGGCCAAAGAAAGAGAAGCGAGAAAAAATAAACAGAGAAGAAGAAAAAATATAACTCTCACCCACTTCTTCCACTTAGACAAAATTACCGGTGGTGGCCTTGACTTGGAAAAACTCGATAAACTACCATCTCCTTTCTGTAATAAGTTAGGTGGGAATCCATGACTTGAAGTTCTTTCTACTCCATTGGTACTAAGATCGTTTTCCTCTATATCAAGTTTACGATAAATGGAGAGATCTTGAAGAGATGAGGATATTCTTAAATTAGTTTTCTTTTCAGAGGTGGAGTAGGTGTAATTACGAAGGGAACTGGGAATAGGTGGCAATCCAGGTGATTTATAAGAAAGAATTGAAGCTTTTGGGGATGATAAACGAGTTACTGCTGCAGAAACGAATTCCTCGAGTTTACTGAATACCATTGTGAATAGCCTTTTGTCTCATAAACTAATACTCTTCTGTCACCAGCTAAATACGATAGAAAAACTATTAGAACGAATAAAACGAGGCCTGCAGAATCCATGAAAGAAAAAGAGAGATTATTTTTGATAGATTTTTAGAACAAAGAAATTGAGTAATTTATGAGTTATTCACAAATAAAATGGGGGGAAAAGTTCTTATTCTAAACAGTCACAATCATCAAGATAGCATCTTTAAGAGTACAAAATTAACAATACCATTCTGAATTTCTCTCAGATTTCAACATAATAATGGTAATTATATCAAAATTCACACAGTATATAAAGCATAATTGAACAATTGCACGCTATATAATCCATTGCACTTTATAATTAACTGTGAATTTTTATCTCATCCAAGATCGCTGAAACAATAAAAAACATACTCCTAGATCTTTGTTTTAAGAAACCCACATGAAAATACACAACAATAATCGTTCAAAAAATTAAAATTTATCATTTACATAGGTAACATTTTTACTTACCATATCAGATCATGGAGAAGTCGAAACTGACTGTGCCTTGTTTGGGCGGCTCCATACTACAGATCCAAAATCGGTAATGGAGTTCTGGTTTTCAAACGAAACAAACAAATAAAACCCACCGTCTGTGCGTGTTTAACTACACTACTAGCACCGTCACTCACCACCACAATCTCTCTCTTTTTTCTGAATAAGAGGGGTTTGAAGATTTCAAACCAACGGAAAGTTTAAACCTCTTTTCTTGTTTTTTTCCCTTTTTTCCATAAAGAGGCAGTTTTTGTTTCTATTACTATTTCTTTTTTGTAATGCAAAATTCCGACTTTTCTTTATGATAATTTATCATCTCAACTTTTGTTGTTTTGTTCAACAACTATTATTTCGTTGTCCAATTAATAATAAATAATAATAATAATAGGATGTTTTTAATGGAATATCAAATAGGATTACAAGTTTTATCAAATAAGATTATACTAATATTAAAATATTTGATGCTATGAGACAATGACTTTTAGTGAACAATATCTCTATTGAATTTTTCATTAAAGACCTAATATGAAAAGTCTTCTCTTAATGGTGTTATAATGGCATTTATGAATTAGGATAACCTTGTTTATAAGTAATTCAATTTGAAAAAAGTATGTAAAAGCCTAAATCATTTCTAGCTCTATTCAGGTAAAGTGGGTTGAGGTTACTATTAGTTTGACATTTGGACTCGACTTCATCTAGATGCTCAAGTTTTTTTGTTTATTTTAATAATAATTCAATATTTAAATTCTAATATGTATCATGTAATGTCATTTTTCCTTGCAGTTCTACAAAATTATAGTGAACAAAGTGTTACCAAATTAACTTTCGATAACTTGGAATAATTTTTTTATGTAAAACATTCCAAAATTTAATACTCCATTCAGTACAGTTGATTAGGTATAGAATTCTTCTTGTACCCACCACATATAGTCAACACACAAAAGGTCTTCTGTTTTCCTATTTCTCTTCTAATAAAATAAAAAGAGAAAAATAAAAAATATTAAAAATGTCAATTCAAAATGGGCTCCACTATTTTTTTCTCAAATTCAAACTCAAATTTTTTTTTTCTCAAGGATTTTGAAACATCTCTCAATAGAAATTCGAACATTGTTCGATACTTTGTAGTGACTAGTTCATTTCACTAGATCAATCACATGTTGATCAAAATTGAAAATTATTACTTAAACATTGTGGTTCTAAATTTTAGAACATGATTGATAATAAATTATGTCATATCATATAATGATAATAAATTTCCCTCAAATTGGTATGGGACAATATTTCTCTCTCAAAGTTTTCGGTTATAGCGGACAACTAAAAAAATATGATATTTTATGCTTTCATTTTCACTTCTAAACTCATTTCTTAAAGGCAATGTATAAAATGTTAAGTACAAAATTGATTTAAATCCAAAATTTCAATAAAATATAAATCCCGACATATCTAAATCAAACTAATTCTTTATCAAGGTTTGAAAATTCTTGAACTAAAATACATCCACGTACACTTTGGCTGCTTGTCTTGAGTTTTATTTCTAGTATATCTATCTACATATATTTGCGAGAATATTTCATCTTTATATATTGATATCAAAGAATGAAGATGACTTGAAAGTAGGGCGTTTATTTTTGTCGGACGCGACGTACTGGGCGAAAGTTAGGTACCCCCAATCCGACCACTAGACACACGCGCGATTAATCTGAACCATTAATTTTTAGATCAAGGCAACCGGTTCAGTAGGTTGACGTACTATTGAGAGTACTGACGTACTCAGTTCAAAAAAAAGAATTAGTTAGGTACCTTTCCAATATTGCCCTCATCAATTTCCAAAATAACATAACAGTTTAAAACACCCATCATTCCATCGCCCCTCACCCACCCACTCAACCAAAACCCTTCCTTCGTCTCCTCCAAGCGGACTGCCGCCGCCGAGACAAGCTTTCACCCTTCCCCGTCTCCTCCAACCCTTCTCCCTCAATTTTCTTGTTAGGGCAAAAGATTTTCAATCAATTTTCTGGAATTTTTTCAAATGGAGTTCAAGTATGAAGAAGATTTTGATTTTGCTTCATCTACCGAGGAAAAGAACAACTCTAATATAAAGGAGCAGGAAAACATATCTTCAGACGGTGAGAATAATTTGTTCTGTGATACAGAAACTAGAAATTTCAACCGCAATTTCGAGCTTCTTCATAGCAACAAGATACATGAAATAAGTTTTGGTTCTATTGAAGATGCTGACAAGTTTTATATTGAATATGGTAGAAAAATGGGGTTCGATGTTCGTAAGTGTCATGTGAAAACTGGAAAAAATAATATTGTGAAGAATAGACATTGGGAATGCAATCGGGCCGGATACCCGCCTCCTTCAAATAATCATTTTTCACGACGACGTAAAGATACAAGAAGGTGTGGATGTAAAGCTCGATTTCGAGTAGCTCACGATATTAATGATGGATTATACAAGGTGAGCTATTTTTCACCCCAACACAACCATGAATTGGAAACTTGTGAAACACAGCATCGGTTGAAATGTAACAGGTACTAATTTTAAGATAATAGGTTTATGTTTAATTAATGTGTGTGAAATTTGTAAGTTGATATATTGATTAAGATAATTTTTCAATAATGTTAGGTATATGTCACCAGCTCATAAGGCATTGTTAAATGGTTTGACTCAATCTGGAGTTAGGACTTGTCAAGTCCTCAATTATTTGGAGAGATGTGAAGGAGGAGCATCCCAATTACCCTTTAATAGGAGAGCTGGATACAATTTCTTGCATAAAAGCAGAATGCAACTCATCAAGCGGGGAGATGTGAACACTGCACTTTCTTTCCTGGAAGGCTTGAGGGTACATGATAAAGATTTGATAGTCGAGTACACAGCAAATGAGGACAAATCTCTAGAGAGGTTGTTTTGGACGGATGGTTGTTCAAGAGCTGAGTATAAGTTGTTTGGTGATGTACTTATATTTGATAGTACCTACAAAACAAATACTTATCGTTTTCCTTTTGTTGTTTTCTCTGGTATAAACAACCATATGAGCACATGCATATTTGGCGCTGCCATGTTATGTAATGAGACTGTTGATTCTTATACATGGTTGTTGGAGAAGTTCAATGAAGCAATGGGAAGTCAAGCTCCATTATCAATCCACACCGATCAAGATGCAGCTATGCGTGCAGCTATCCAAAATGTGTATCCTGATGCAAAGCACAGATTATGCAGCTGGCATTTAGAGCGTAATGCCCAGAACAAAGTTTGTATCCCGTCATTTACAACTGGCTTTGGAAAGCTACTCAAGAAGAATCAGTCCATCGAAGAATTTGAGCAAGCTTGGATAAAGTTGATCCAGGATAATAGCGTAGAAAACCATCCATGGGTTATTGATATATATTCTAAAAAGGAGTTATGGTGCGAGGCATATTTTCGCGGCTATTTTATGGGAAGGACTAGAAGCACCCAAAGAGCCGAATCAACCAATGCCCATCTTAAGAGTGGGGGTAGAAAATCCTACAGGATTGCAGAATTACTTATGCACTTCCACGAATGGCTTGATAAATGTAGATCATCTTTCAAAAAGAAACAAGAATCATGTGAGCGAGTCGACAGTAAACCACCACCTGTGTTCACTGCAATACCGAACCTTGAGATTCATGCTTGGCATCTGTACACTGAAAAGGTTTTTTATGTGGTTCAAAGGGAAATTATGAAGGAGCAAGCACTCTTGCTTGAATCAGCAAGGAACGAAGATGATAGAATATTCCATTTCACATTTGGGCGGTATGGCAAGGCAATTTCTAAACGGGTGTGTGTAAGAATTGATTGGGAATCTGGAACATTTGAATGTGAGTGTAAAATGTTAGAGTCTGAGGGCCTGCCATGTAGGCATTTATTTTCGAGTTTCAAGTTTATGCAGATCTTTAAGATTCCATCCCCTTGCATATTTGAGAGGTGGACAAAAAATATTGCCCATGAATTGCTAGACATCATACCAAAGACAGCTCCGTTGATAGAACCCCAAAGGCAGAGATTCTTGCGACTTTACAATGAGAGTTCTAGTCTTTGCGTAAATGCTTCTCAATCTGAATCAGTGACCAACATGTCCTTAAGGCGTATTAGAACGGTTGCAGAAGAGGCGAAGAAAGCTTATATTGATGATATGGAAGATGAAAAGGGAAAGCTGGCAACTGAAAATGGTTGTGATAAATTTGATTATATTAATGATCCAGTCAAATTATCCAAACATCCTGAAGTTCATGATCCTAAGAGGATTAAGTCAAGGGGAGCTCCAAAGGCAGTGAAGCAGAAATGTGGCGCATGCGGGTATATGATTATATTAATCCCATCTTTAACCTTTTTTTTTCATATATGTTCAAATTAATTTTATCCTAAGTTGTTAAATTTTTCATTTTAATTAGGGAGCCTGGCCACAAAAGTACCACGTGTCCTAGTAAAACATGTTGTGAAGGCATTGACAACCTCAACAAAAAACAACATAAAAAGGCGAAGGACACAAAGTAGAAGCCCTAATGTCACGTAGTTCATAATGTCATGTACTTTCGAATTAAACGACTTTATATGGTTTCAAGGATTTAATGATCCATATTAGGGAAAATACTTCTCTATTAATCCTAGTTCCAGTTGTTTGTTGTTAATGTATTGGGACAATAATAACAATATGTAAGTTGATGATAACTACATCGAAATCATCGACAAATTCATCTTACTAAAGTTAACCACAAATTGATCAAAATTAATCAGGCAAAATATCCACAAAAATTCATTAGTAAATTATCGACTAATCCCAGCATAATTTAACATCCAAATTATTCACAAATTCATCTAAAAAATATTACTAAAGTTATCCACAATTGATAAAAAAATTGAGCAGCCAAAATATCCACAATACCTCATTAGAAAATAAACTACCAGATTTCAAAATGTATCATAAAATCTAACAAACATGCAAAGTCTTGACAGAAATTAGTATAGCACGACCATCTTGATGAGCATAATCTAAATCTAAAATATCAAATTGACAATGATCCCCTAGGTCAATATTGTTGTCGTTGCAAAAAGAATCCCACCCACGAGTTATTGCCACACGCCGCTGTCCCTTTTTGTAAAACTTGATTTCTGCTTCCCAAAACATATCTCTACACCCAAAGACACACAAAACAGCTATTTTCTTGTTTTGGAGCTTGAGTGGCTTCCATGTTGTCGGGGGAATAACCTGCATGAAAAGTGAAATGTTAATTAATAATATAGATAAGCATATAAAGTTTATTAATTAATAATATAAGGAAATTAATGAACTTGTAAAACACTGAAATGTTAAATAAACATACAATGCGCGAAATTGAGACTTGTTTACATTCTTCGGTGTTGTAATATTGGATGGTTCTTTCAAATTGATAAGGACTCGTAATGCCTCCTCTAACATCTGATTGGGGTGGGAGTTCCACGATCGTCTCAACTGGAGTTTCAGTTTCACAGGGGCAAACAACCTTTGTCTCCATCTCCTCGGGTTCTTCTACAATTTCATAAATTTATTATAATTTACTTCATTTTTGATAATAAATCAAATAATTTACTTCACCTTTAATAAAAAAATCAAATAATTTAGTTTACCTTTGATAAAAACCTTTCCGTTCAGCATGGACCGAAGCTCGCAACAAGATTCGTCAAACACAAAAGCCAAAAATGTCAAATTATCACAATATTCAAAGAAAAGTACAGAGTTCTCATCCAACCATAGTTCTTGCACAAAATCGATCCAGCAAGGTCCAAAAAATTCTGCTATACTATTGTTCTTTTGAAGATTTATCCTCCAAATCCCCCAACGTGTAATAACTTTGGCATTAACAACACTGCCATCTTCGATATTCAAAAATCCAGAAAATTCAGCAGGCAACATCTGCACATGGGCCAACATTAGCAAAGTACTTGATTGGTGTATAAAAAAAATAAGAGACGAAAATTACCAATTTTGATTCATAATCTTCAGACATGCCTGTACAAAACTTTATCGGTATCCTCTTTAGAAACTTATCAATTTTCGAAGGTCCCAAAATAGTTACATTAAATTTCATATAACCAAGATATTCAAAAAAAAGTATATCATCTCGTCCGACAGAATAAATATGCAACCAATTTTCAAAATCCCTTCCACAAAACTTGAACTTTCTCTTTATCAAATCAATTCCAACTTTAGTAACCTCTACTGCTTTAGTATGAGTCAAACCAGTAGTTCTAAATAAAGCCTTCATTACAATTTCATTCCTCGTCAACTCAACAAACTCTTGAGGGAGATCCAATGCCTGATATAATCATCAATAAGAAATCTTCAGTAGATATATTTCCTAAACCCTAGATAGGTAACGTGACTAAATATCATACCTTTTGAACTCGAGAATAAATTCCTTTTATAAAAAACCTCATGCCTACAGCCATCCTTTTGGTCATCTGCGTTTATATAACACAAAATCACATAAATTTATGAGAAAAAAAAAACAGCTTATAAAATTTTCAAATATTATGTAACATAATTGCTTTCTTGCCTTTTTTCTTTGTTGCCTTGGCCCGATCTCTTCTACGTGAAGAATCAAGATTAAAGAGTGTCTAGTTTTGTTTTGAAGTGGGCAAAAATCCAGAAAATTCACGGAAGACAGAGGGTTTGTTTTTGTTTTGTGTATAGTATATGAAAAAGGATATGAAGAAGACAGATCAATTAATACGACTTGGACAGCTGGGCATCAATTAATACGACTTGGACAGCTGGGCATCATTAATCCTGAGTGAGTTCTGAAGCCCTAAACTTTTCAGACTAGATCCAGTTGCCTCTTTTTAATGAAACCCTAGGTTGGAATGGAACACGCAACCCAATTCCCCTTAAATGTACATAGTAACCAAATTTGGATGTTTATTTAATTAAAGCAGGTCCATTTATTAAATACTACTCCTATTTCTTATCATAATGTTTAAACCTCATTAATTAATCTAACGTCAAATATATTTTCAAATCACGTAAACAACATGATTTACGTTTTTAATTAAAAATTTGATTTAAAAAAATAAAACAAAAATAAAAGAAAATAAGGTAAGAAAAATTAGATTTAAAAAAATAAAAGAAAATTTTATACAAGAAAAATGAAATGGTCATTTCTCTTAAATTCTCTATCATTTATATAAAGCTAAAGCTACTAATTAGCAATTTAATAACAGTTAGGCACTTTCAACATTCAACATTCAAAACAAAAAAAACATCCGACATTAAAATTACAAATTAAAACCCAATTGACTTGAAAATAAAATAAAATAGAAGAATTTAACATCCTAAATTCGTGACCCCTCATCAGGCACCGAAAGGAAATAACTGGGCAGCAGCAACCGTGAGAATGGTGTGCTTGTCCATCAATTTCTCACACATAGAATCCGTTAAGAAAAGATCTTCCTTCGTTGCAATCCAACCAAACATTCCTTTTGCACGAACTCCATTACATCTCATTAACTCAGCCAACAACTCAGCCTTACCACGCCCTTCTTTAACAAAAAACTGATTGAACATCATGGCATCATGCAAGCCAACCATATCTCCTGTGTAATCAACAAGATGGTAGCTAGTTTTCACAGTGTCGTTCTGGGTGAATACCTCTCGGGTATCACCCGGGCCTAGCATCTTCTTAGTAAGATATTCTTTCACAGTGAGAGAAGTCTGATCGGACAAATCATCAACACAATAATAAACAATTCCCGTTGGGGGCCAGATATACGCGACAGAGTTTGATAAACTGGCAGTAAATGAAGTTTGTCTCCTACCATATTTTTCCCGTTCCAAGAAGATGCTTATAGCATGGTGACGGGCGTTAGTGAGTAACTTTCCTCTCATCTGGCCTTTAATATGTTGTTCAAAATCCAAGATACCCCATCGTTTTTCTTTTTCAGCCATACACTTAGTATCAGGACAGTGGGTGATGGTTTGGTCAACATTTAAGTTGTAATTTTTTTCAAGATATTTTAGAAATCCTCTGGTCTCGCATCTGAACTCTTCATCGGGAATCTCTTCAAGTTCAGTATATACAAGAGATTGAAGTGGGCTTACGTATTTTGGTATTTTTGTTGAAGGATTCATTTTGAGGGGATGAATAATTTTTATAGGATTGCCAAAGTAGACTGAAAATTATCATAAATTTTCTAACAAAATCAAACAGTAATTGAGCTCTTTATATGGGAGAGTCTTGCACGGACCTGGTCTAGGAGTTATAACTCCCAACTCCTAGACCATGTGGTCCACAATTTTTCCTACAAGGTAATAAATTGTACATAAGGTAAAAATTTTAATTCTAAGCTTTATGGCAAAAATTTCGGGTGTAATTAGCAATTGATTTTTACCCATATGGTTAATTTGACCAACATCCTATTTTTTCTTAGAGTTTTGATTTTTTTAATCCTATAAAATTTTATTATTTGTCACGTAATTTAAGTAAGGATGTAACTAATGATCAACCTTTCCTCCAGAGTTGTTATAAACGGACCTAATTAGATCAAAATGTTATTTCACTCTAAAAATTTTAAATTCCTAAAAATCAGCCTAATAAATTCATTATATGTTCTCCTTAAATTTAGCTATTACTTACCATAAGTCTTAATGAATAAATTAGGCTGATTAATAAAATAGGGTTCTTATATCAATTGTTCCCTTAAATTTTACAAAACTTAAAGTATTAATTTGAATCGTCCATGTTGAATTTTTTTATTCTATTGATTCAATTGTTTAAAAAAATCTCACATTATTTGTTCTACATCTTCATTGCAGGGCGACTTTGAAGTTGTTTTGAACTTCACATTTGATGATCTTTCTACATCAAATCCCATTTTTATATTTATTGGTTTATTTTTATTTATTTATGTTTTTCAATAATTTTTAAACATATTTATTGGTTTATTTTTATATATATGTTTATTCTTTTTCATATTCTTATAATATACCTATATGATTTTAAGATTTTTATTTAGAAACATTTTCCTTTTTTTTTTGCTTAGTTTTTAGGTTTCATTTATGCTTAATTCAAATATTTAATGTTTAATTCATCAAAATTCTTAATTTGGTTTAGTTTTATTAATATTCGGTGCTTCTTTGCTGTCTAATATTTTTTTTATGTTTTTTATAAATACAATTTTGAAGTCATAATTTTCAATTTTATGTTATTACAAAAGCTTTGAATTAGTTTATTTTGTCATTGTAAATTTAACGGATTTATTGACTTTTTAATTAGATAATAATCTTTGAGACTGAAGTTGGAAAACTCAAAACTTATCGGATTTATATATGTTATCGGATTAGATAATCATGATCAAATAAATCAAATTTATATATTTTATGAAATGTTATCGGATTTTGTAGTTTGAAATACGAAGATGTTCTCATATGTCTAATATGTCTCGAAATTTCCTGAGTGATATAATCTATTGCAATAGCTTATACTTTTATATGATATAATCTAGTATATAAGTATATCATAATTATATATAGCATATAACACATTAACTAAAACATATCACATTAATTAAAGTAACACATTAATTATGCAACTAACTAACATAAATATCACATTAATTAAAGACCATTTAACTATACATAATACATCTAGTATATAAGTATATCATAATTATATATAGCATATAACACATTAACTAAAACATATCACATTAATTAAAGTAACACATTAATTATGCAACTAACTAACATAAATATCACATTAATTAAAGACCATTTAACTATACATAATACATCATTAATTTAACCAAATCAACTAACTAAGGTAAGTTATAATAAAAAAAAGAAACAACAAAACCTTAAATAATTATTTTTTTTCCTACAATTGAAACAAAACCTTAAATAATTATTTTTTTTCCTACAATTGAAACAAAACCTTAAATAATTATATTATTTTTTTTCCTACAATTGAAACAAAACCTTAAATAATTATATAACTTAACCAAATCAACTAAAATAAATTGAAGCTGCCGCTTTTAGTATCTCCTACTACAATTTTTTTTTCCTCTGTTTTGTCCTCTCTGTGTTCCTTGACTTCAAATTTACAATTAGCTTTTATAAATTTTTTAGGTGCATTTTTTATCTCTTTAATAATAATCACAAAAGGCAAATTAAATACAGACAATTATTAAAAAAAATTAACAAAATAAAAACTTAAATAAATTAACAATAATTAAAATACCAAAAACTTATATTAAACGATTTAAAACTTCACATTAACAAAATAAAAAACATAATTAACAAAATAAAAAAACATAATTAGCAAAATAAACATAGCAGCCAGTACATTAGAGAATAGATTAAAGGTATCCTTGAAACAACACCGACCCGACACTCACCCAACCACAACCTTAATAAGATCCACCCGGGCAACCACCTGAAGACCCGACCGAGCAGCCAACCTCCTTCCAACCCTTCTTTTGAGCCTCAGCGATGGTAAGGCATGATTTCTGGTGCATTAATTTCTCAATCACACGTCCGGGAAGATCCAATGTATCAGTTACGGTTGCAAGCCAACCATACAACTTACCCCTCACCTTTCCTCCAGAATCTTTGAACAACCTCATAAAGTCCTCCCTCCCACAGCAGACGTCCTTGAAAGATTGGTTCATCAACATGGCATTATGGAGTCCAACCAGGTCTCCAGAAAAGTCAACCAAATGAAAACCGGTACGGCCCGTTTGTTTGGGTCCCCACACTTCCCTAACGTGGACAGGGCCAACATTTTTCTCTTTTAAATTTTCCTGGACGATAGGAGATGTCATAATTGTTAAGTCACCTTCGTAATAATATAGAATCGCAGTAGGAGGCCAGACGTAGACAATTGTGGTTGAAAAGCACGGAATGCTAAGAGATTTCTCCTTCTCAGCATCTTTTACAGACTCAATAAGTTTAAAAATGGCTTGGTGACGAGCATGTTTCAAATGATCACCAACCATGCTTCCCTTGACATGCTGCTCAAAATCGGATAAGCTCCAATTTTTTTCTTTCTTCCATAAACAGGCGGTGTCCGGACATCGAGGTATAGTTGCATCAATCTTCAATACAAAATATTTTTGAAGATAAAGATAAAACTCTGAACATTCCAAATCAAATTCCTCTTGGTCGATTTCTTCATTATCTGAATATTCCATAGACTGTAGGGGGCTAACATATGGTCTTTTTTTGGTAAACATTTTTATGGGATAATTTTGGTAAAGGTGCATGTTGATATGAAAAAGATTAATCTATTTATAAGAGTATAAAAACCGACCCACCTCTTCATTAAACCGACCCATAAAATGAACCGTTCAGTTAAACCGACCCATAAAATGAACCGTTCAGTTAATATAAGCGACGGTTTAGTTTTATAATTTATAAAATGAACCGTCACTCAACAATATACAGCCGCGTTCAATTTAATATTGTTGGGAGCGACGGTTCAGTTTTTTAGAATACAGTCGCTTAAAAAACAAAATTAAAAAAAATCGTGCGCAGCCGATTTTATCTCTCGTACTGTCACATGAATTTGGATTTGACTAGCCGACTGCAAATATTCTCACACGAAATCCGGAATCAGAAAATTGCTACACACGCTTCATGTCATCATTACTCCGTATTATTATAATATTTTGATTGAGTAAATATTTCGGATATTGTGTATAATATTTTATTCGGGATTTGGTAGTCTGGCCTATATATATACAAACACCCACACACAGATATATATATATGTATTAGAAAAAAAGAATATATTCATAACAAATATTTAATTAACATTAACATAATTATAAAATTCAGTTAACATAGTTAACAATTTTAAGATAAATTTATCATTACATTATTTTGGGGGCATGAGTTTAGGAAATCAACCTAGTAAATTCGATTTGAAATTTGAAAACCTTTAACTTTAAGCTTGTAGATACAAATAAAAAATTCTAAATTTATAAGATAAGATATAGTATAAGATAAGTTATATATATATATATATATACACGTTATTTTTATAATTAAGAGGGCTGCATTGGGAAACGGAGGGAGTAGATTCATTGTCTCACGTTAATGGGGGCAACGCGTGTTCCCAAAAAATATGAATAGCAAATAGATACAGAACACTTATTCGGAAAACTTCTTCCTTTAATCACTAAAACGTCCTCTGCAGAAATTGTCTTTCATACCTTTTTTCCTACATCCCATCTCCTACATCCCATCTTACATACCTTTCTTTTTTGTCTAAAAAAGGCTTATTTTTGTGCCATAACCCCTATAATGGAGAAAAATCTGTACACGTTGTTGATTAGTGCCGGAGGAGTCTTTGTAGAAGGCAAACGAGGCATTGAGTATGAAAAGCTTAGGAAATGTAGGGTGCGTGAAATTGATAGAGACATCGTCAACTACTACCACCTCGTTGATGCACATTTAAAGATGAAACTTCCGGTACCGGCCGGTATGTGGTACCGCATACCAAATACACACTTACGTGAAGGACTACGCTACATCAATGGTGATGAAGATATTGTGCCCCTCTTCGACATTTTTCAGTCAGCTGGGTTAAGGGAAATAAAAATTTACTCTCAATCCCAGATAAAACATCTACCCATAGGAGTGCCAAAGCCAAAAATTCGCCGGGACGAAATGCTAATCAGGAAGGCAATTAGGAAGCTCAATGAAGACTCGTCGAATGGATTCGCCATTTTACCGTCCGACATAATCAAGCCCTATAAGCCACCTCGTAATTATTATCGGCGTAAACATTATTCATCCGGTTCTTCATCCGATTGTTCATCCGGTTCTGCATCCGATTGTTCTTCATCCGATTTTTCATCCGGTTCTTCATCCGGTTCTTCATATGGATCTAACTAGAATTATTAATAAGTGCCTTCTTTATTTAAAAAGTCTTATGGAATTTGTATCAGTTGAATTTTTATTCCGAACGTTAATTATGTAAATATTTAATGTGACATTAATAATTTGTGTTGGCTTTTTAGAATTAAAACTATGTATTAGTCGAGTAACATAAATTTTATAATTCAAATTTTATAAATCAAGCAATTATGCTAGACATAGAACATAAACACACAATCCAAAAACTCGACACAATTTGGATTACACTCCAAACATCAATTAAGCTGCATAAGTTTGGAATTCAAAATCACACCAGTACCATGCATGAACACGAATACCAAAACAATTAGAAATAGGGCACTTGCCAAACTTGCTTTCTTCAGTCTAGATTCACATAATTCCAATTTTGTCTTGTAAATATTAGTCTTCATCTTCCACAACTGCAATTTCTCTTTATGCTTACGCTTCTCTGTCTCCAAAAGCCTGAGCATATTCGTGTCTTTCACTTTTTCATCTTCAAGATTATTAATTTTTTTTAGTAGTCCAGGAATTATTTTTCTAGCTCTTTCACAAACGCTACTATCATACCACTGAAAAAAACCACAACCTGATGGTGTCTGAAATTGAATCAAAATTAGATACGGCTATTGTGATTTTTTTAATATATCAATTTTCAGAAAAAAAGATGAAACTTACCCCATAGTTTGGGCATCTGTGAAACCTTCTCCCGGGGTCATCTTTCTCCCAGTAGGTACCTAATTTTAAAGCATGTCCACAATCACATCTCACGACTGGAATTCTCTCACCATAGTGCCAATATGTTGTGGATGTGGAAGAGCTATTGGAAGACATATAGCTCAAATTTGTGCTAAAGAGGAGTAAAGAGTTAAAATATTGACTGTTGAATGGATTTGAAGATATAAAAAAAGTTCAGAATGTGGCAGCGGGCGGACTTTATATCCACAATACCCTAAATCTGTAAAACCCTAAACCCTAACCCTAAACCCTAAACCCTAAAAAGGGACTTAATCGTAAAATTTTCAAGAATCGTTACGTGTTCTCAAGTTACGGAGGACATATTGTCACATGACCTTATACTAGACCGTTTCACCGAAAAAGGGACTTAATCGTAAAATTTTCAAGAATCGTTACATGTTCTCAAGTTACGGAGGACATAGTGTCACATGACCTTATACTAGACCGTTTCACCGAAAAAGGGACTTAATCGTAAAATTTTCAAAAATCGTTACGTGTTCTCAAGTTACGGAGGACATATTGTCACATGACCTTATACTAGACCGTTTCACCGAAAAAGGGACTTAATCGTAAAATTTTCAAAAATCGTTACGTGTTCTCAAGTTACGGAGGACATAGTGTCACATGACCTTATACTAGACCGTTTCACCGAAAAAGGGACTTAATCGTAAAATTTTCAAGAATCGTTACGTGTTCTCAAGTTACGGAGGACATAGTGTCACATGACCTTATACTAGACCGTTTCACCGAAAAAGGGACTTAATCGTAAAATTTTCAAAAATCGTTACGTGTTCTCAAGTTACGGAGGACATATTGTCACATGACCTTATACTAGACCGTTTCACCGAAAAAGGGACTTAATCGTAAAATTTTCAAAAATCGTTACGTGTTCTCAAGTTACGGAGGACATAGTGTCACATGACCTTATACTAGACCGTTTCACCGAAAAAGGGACTTAATCGTAAAATTTTCAAGAATCGTTACGTGTTCTCAAGTTACGGAGGACATATTGTCACATGACCTTATTCTAGACCGTTTCACCGAAAAAGGGACTTAATCGTAAAATTTTCAAGAATCGTTACGTGTTCTCAAGTTACGGAGGACATATTGTCACATGACCTTATACTAGACCGTTTCACCGAAAAAGGGACTTAATCGTAAAATTTTCAAAAATCGTTACGTGTTCTCAAGTTACGGAGGACATAGTGTCACATGACCTTATACTAGACCGTTTCACCGAAAAAAGGACTTAATCGTAAAATTTTCAAAAATCGTTACGTGTTCTCACGTTACGGAGGACATATTGTCACATGACCTTATACTAAAAAAAATTAACCCAAATATTATTTAATTCATCAAAACCCAAATATTATTTTATTCTTGAATTTAAAACTTGTTCCAAATGTATTCTAATTTATAGCCACATATGCAAGATTTTATTTAAAAAAAAAAAAAAATTAAATACACTGTTTAGAACAGAACGAGTTGGCTTCCACTTGCCAGGTGTCGGCCAAAGAGAGGATGGGATCAATCCAAAGGTGTAGTAGTATCAAAGTAATTCGAATGAATGAAGCCAGTTTTTTTAAGTTCCCGCTATTAACTTTGCAATTAATGTCAATCACCAAAATAGGTCTGTTCAAGTTTGCATGAAATGGGGAAAGGCTGAATAAGCCTTCCCATTTTTGTCGATGATATTTACTTTACAATATTTTATAGTACACCAGAAATAGAAACCTTTAGTAAATGTCTCAAATCGGGGCTGCTTTTTATGTCATTGACACACTGGTATAATTAATTAAGTTCATAGTTGTCTACTCATAATTCAGTCGGGGCTTCTTTTGATGAATATAAACAACCACCATAATATTTGAAAATAAAGAATAAGAGAAGAAGAAGCCATTAAAGAAGCACAAGCAACCACTTCAAACATAATAGGAGTGCTACCAGAAAGCATTAAAATTGATGTAAGTCACATTTATGTGTAGAATTAAATATTGGATGTAAATTTTTTTTTTTTTTTGGTACAAGTCACATTTATTGATTTATTACAGGGATAAGAGCAATCAAAAAAGAAAGTCGGATGCTCCAATCCCAGATATTAAATGTAAAAGTGGGAGTGCACGGGCTGGAGTAAAATGGAAAGATCCTATATGTTCCCCTCCATCAGTGAAACCTACTATGTTTGGGATGCCCCCACCCATGTTTGGAATGCCCCCACCCATGTGTAAAGGAATGTCACCACCTAATACTAATAAATGGGATGTTGATAAAGAAGGATGTACTTCACGCTTCGAGAAATCAAGATTAAGGGCCAACGCTTGCATCCCACATGAAGTCAGTTTTAATTTTAGATTAAATGCACTATATTGATGTGAAGAACTCCCTCAAATGAATATTCGTAGACTTATTTGTTTTTGTTTGTATTTGTTATAATAGCAGCCAAGTACACCTGGAACTCCCTCAAAAGAAAATTATACATTCAATGCCCAAGACAATGTTGGTTTGGACCCACAGGTAAGGACCATAGGCACGGACTCTATTTCGGGACATTGCATTTTGGCCCCCTTACCATACAAATATTGTTCTCGATTCCCCTATGCATAATTAGTGTCTTAATTTCAAATGATCAGGTTTTAAAGGCTGAACACAGAACCTCGCTCCCCAAACTAGTTGAGGTTAATGAGAAGCTAAGTCAGGGACAATTAAACGCAGTTAGGTTGATGGGCTTTGGTAGCTTCACCCAAACTCGTATAAAATCTGTGGATAAGAATATACTACACTTCTTAATTAGAAGCTTCGACACTAGTACAAGTGTATTGAGCTTGTTTGGTAGAGATATTCCCATCAACACTAAGACGGTTGGTGATGCATTTGGAATCCCTATTACTGGAATGTCCATTAAGGAAATTGGAAAGGGGGGTAAGAAAATGTTCAGCATATTGTTTGCACAAAATGATAATGAAGAGCATATGGACTTGTCTGGATTAGTATCGAGAATATCAAGATGTACTACACATGGCCGTGAGTTCAAAGTACTCTACATGATGCTTTTATTTACTACAATATTTCTCCCCCGGTATGGGAACAAATTAGATATGGAAAATTTGGAACTCCTAACTGATTTGGACAACATGTCAACATACAACTGGGGAGAGTATGTTTTGGAGAAACTTATTGAGGGTGTCAAAACATACAAAGACAAGAACTTGAAGTATATAACTGGATGCATCGTATTGTTGAAGGTAAGTTCGATGTTTTTTCAAATTTTAATTATAAGTGAAGTTAATAATGAGATTTAACAAATTATGTTCACATGTTATCAATTGCAGTTGGTGTTCCTTTCGATTTTGTCGGAAAAGTACTTGGTTCGTGACGGGAACAATTTACACAACATTTCGTACATAGAGAGGTGGGATCAACAACAAACAAGTGAAATGATAAAATTGTTCACAGACAAGGGCGGCTTCTTCAATAAAACTGTACGTATCAAATAGATTAATAGATTATCAACAGATTATCAACCAATATTAATTTAACAAATTTCAGATTTAGTTAACATATTTCATATCTAGGATTGGAGTGTTCCTATAAAGAAATCAAATATCTCTTTTAATGATGCTACCGGCAAGCAAAATGAAGGAGTCATGCAATTTTTGTGCAAGGTATTTGTGATAATGAACCAAAGACTCACAGGTTTGGAGAACCTAATGATCAACTTGTCGAGTAGCGGAAACATTGGTAATTTGAGTGTCATTACTGAAGAGATGCAAATGATAAGAGCCCAACTGACGACATTGATAAGTTCGGTCAATCTGGACATCCCACAAAAACGGGGGGGAGATGAGAAACAAGCTAGTGAAGTGCCCTGCAATAATAGCACAACTACGAATTCTAGAGTGGAAGGGGACCTAGAAAGCATTGTAAAACCTCATGTAATGGAATTTGAAGAAGAGGAGAATAACAACCAACGAAGAATTGACTGTTATGAGCTACTTTGTGAATTCCTTCAATCTGATAAAGAAGCAGAAAAATACATATTTCAACCACTTTTCAGATCGAGGTACTATATCAACAAATCATTTCCTCGTTAAATTTAAACAATTTATCACTGATCATGGATGTGGATTTATTTTGTACAGACAAATAATTGTTGATTTTGGCGATTGGACAATAACTAGGGAGCAAATGTTATGCTTAAATGAAAAATCATGGATTTCAGGATGTGTAAGTACATTAAAAAAAACCCTTGCATAGTTCAATTCGGCTTACCTTACTTGACGCAACCAGATCCTGTATTTACAGGTGATTGACTGTGTTGCTTTACTTTGTTGGTCTGAAAGAATAAGACTCTTCCAGGATTCTCAAAATTGGTTTATCCCCGCTATGTTTTGTGTAAGAATTGCTTTTTAATAAGTGGAAACGTCTTACTTAGACTTAACTACATCATCTACTCACATGTAACTTGTTATTCTTATAGAACATGGCTTCTTCTGACCAATACACTGACAAGGAGATTCATAAAGCAATATTTGGTAATTGTGATCGTTTCCGGGGCCCAACAGAAAAGTGTCGAACCATTACAATGCCCATCAACGACCAAGGATCACACTGGTATATGGTCACCGTTGGGATCGATTTAAAAACAATCACCATATATGATACACTACGTACGTCGTCCAGTGATGAACGAAGGCAATCAACGGTAAAAAAATTGGTAAGAAAATAACCCATAAATAAATTGGCCTTCAACAAATTCTTAGATGATTTATTTCTGATTACTTGGTGCCTAAAGCTGGAACGTTTGGAGAGAATTACTGTTTCAGAAGATGCTAATGAATTTAAAGAAAAGCATTGGTCAACATCCTTCAAATGCATAAACTACAACAGTATTCAACAAGATAATAGGTAAACTGCTCCTTCTTCATCATATATGTTTTTCTCATAATTAATTACTATCTAAAGCTTTATACGTATTATAATCAGCTACGATTGCGGCCTATATGTGTGCCTTATGATGCTGGTATCACAACCTTACCTTGTTGATCGTGTATTCACAAAGGTATCAATACAATTCAGATTAACTATTTCTTGTGTGTCTAGTCATAATTGTTTTGCAATTGTGTAGGAAGAGTCTAAGGAACTACGCAAAAGGTTGGCTGTGAAGCTTCACACATGCAAAGAAAATAAAGCTGAAAAAGGGTATCGTTAAGAATAATATTTCAATGTTTATATTGAAATATTCATTTACATAACATGGTTTAACAAACAATTTGTTGCTTATTTTGTTCATAGGCATGCTGTGAACATAGGAATATTAGAAGAGACAACATGTGTCAATCTGGGTTACTATGACGACTCCTTGGATGTAAATTTGGAAGCAATAACAAATCGAGCATTCGAGATGAGATACCGCAATCCACCTCACATAGAGTTTTATGAGGTAACTGTCAAGGGAATTCCACACGATCTCAGACACCAACAAAAAGTAGATGATAGAAATCTTATACCAATAGCTGATGACAGAGACTTCAAGAAATTTCTTAAATCTTACACGGACGTAGGCAACGATATGGTGGATATAAAAGTGGAATTCCTGGAGAGATGCAGATTGAAGTCAACAGATCATGATATGGACAAGGAGCCCTCAGATTCTTCTGATTTGCTATGAATAAACATATTTTCAATATTTTGAATATGGTTTGTTTTCAAAATTAATCTTCTCTTTTGCTATCGGAAGATTAATCTTGAATACTGAACAATTTTTTGCTATGCATTTGAATACAACGGTGGTTTGTAATTTTTTCCTATCATTTCAATTATCACTAGGCTATTTTGCTACTACAAGCACAATGATCGTTTATCAATTATCATTATTACACTTCCAAAATTTATAAAAACAAAGTGATAACAGTAATCACCCTAATCCAAATAAATCTTCACATTTGCTTAAATACAAATCCCAACAATAGCAGTCATTGAATGCTTATGGTTCATATAAAAAACCCAACTAAACAATGATTAAACAACAGCCACGCCAATAAAACTGAATACCTAAATTCGTTGTACATTAGAACTACGTTTATATGCTTCATAAACAAAACCAAACTCAACAAACATAACAGCTTTTGATGTCTTGGTATAATTAAATTCATACTTGTCTGAAGCAATGTAAATAAAGAAATACATCAAGAGTGCACTAAAAAGGCATAATTAAGAAGAAGGCATTAAAGAGGCAAAACCAAGAACTACTAATACTCATGATTTTATCACAGATACCTTGCTAATGACATCTTCAAAACTTCAAGGACCTATACTGGGAAATTGGGAATGGAAAACTTCAAAAGATTGGCTGTTGCAAAATACAAATGAAAATTGAAAAATTGATGGACATACCGGACCTGGAATACGCTGAATCAAACATATCAGATCATTCTTAAAGGAAGCTCTCTCTAATATACGATACCCCCAGTTGTGCCACCGCCACTTCAAAAGATGGCCTGCTTCGAAAGAGAAATCCCAATATACATGAAATACGATGAATCAAATAAAACTTCAAGAGATTGCCTGCTTCGTGAAGAAATTAAATTTTAGGAGAAAAAAATTAAATTTTAGGGAAGAAATTAGGGCTACGATTATTTTAAAGATTTATTTTACAGATTTATTGGTTAAGGGACAGTGTAGTAAGTGCACGTAAGTCTTAAGGGACAGTGTAGTAAATGCACTTAAGTCGTGTTCACGTTTTTCTTGGTAACTTCAGTATATCGCAATTTCTGGAATGAGAGGACATAATGGTAAATTTGAGAATTTTGGGAAGCCGGTTTCACAGGTAACAAGTTAAAAATGGGACACGTGTCGATTGGCCTGGGGGTACCTAAAGTTACCACAGTATTTCGGGGGTCTACAAAAATAAAAGGCCTTGAAAGTATCATAATTAGTTGAGTCGATGTCAAGAGTCAATGCCTAACTGATATACTTTTATTAAATCTAGTCTTGGTACCGAGTATGCACTGTACATCAAAATTTAAAAATTAGTCAACTAAAGTCAACTCGCCTGTTTGGAAATTGCTTGTATAAATTTGTAAAAATGGATTCAATATGCGATGTTTAATTTGCTAAAAAACCTATTTTAACAAGTAAGAAAAACTAGTTGTTCATTAAAGGGCAAAGAAAAGCCACGGACAAACATATATATATATTTACACTAAGGAGAACAAATTTGACAAAAGCTTGCAAAGTTATAAACGGTAAATATACAATTTATTAGCTATGGATTTCAATAAAAAATATTATCAAACTAATTATCTAGTTTTAGGTATCAATATTTCTCAGTTCAACCCGATCTCAAAATTCTTATTAGACTTTAGATAGTTTGAGTCGAAAACACTACATGCTCTACTACTAATTGTTTTACGCCTATCAGAACGAGTTTTAAATTTCAAGCTCTTGAAATAGACCATAAAAATTTGAAAAAATTCGCGTTTAGTATTGATCTCTCTTTCATCAGTTTCATGAGACATTAACTTCGGACAATAATTTTTCCTTTTATACGAACATGCATATAAATTGCGTATTCCTTAACCGTGATTAAAGCAAATTTAATATTGAAGTCAAAAATCTGGAGAAAATATAATTAGTTTCATGAAATCAAACTTTTAGTCAACTACTAGACAATGGAATTCATTATAAGCAGCCCGTCTAGCTCAGTTGGTAGAGCGCAAGGCTCTTAACCTTGTGGTCGAGGGTTCGAGCCCCTCGGTGGGCGTAATTTTCAATTTTTGACAAAATCTTTTTAGAAAATTATCTACATTATCAATAAATGGACATTGGAATTTATATCAACAGCCCGTCTAGCTCAGTTGGTAGAGCGCAAGGCTCTTAACCTTGTGGTCGAGGGTTCGAGCCCCTCGGTGGGCGCATTTTTCAATTTTTGACAAAATCTTTTTAGAAAATTATGTACATTTTATTTGACTATGATAAATGTACAACAACGTCGATATGTCCGAGTGGTTAAGGAGACAGACTCGAAATCTGTTGGGCTTTGCCTGCGCAGGTTCGAATCCTGCTGTCGACGATTTTTTTTCCTTTTTAATAAATTCATTATAACTTTTTTTCTCACTAAAATTACATTCTTTTTGGACCGAGTAAAAAGAAACCTCACCCAAATATCCCCAACCCTTTTCTCTCTCCTCTCTCGCGTTTTATTTCCGCAAAACCCCAACTCACCACATCAAACCCTAAAACCACCCCCCAACTCCCCGCCGGAATCCATGGCGACCAACGGGCCGAACCTGGAGTGCCGGATGTACGAAGCCAAGTACCCTGAGGTCGACCATGCCGTGATGATACAAGTCAAGAGTATGGCGGACAGCGGCGCGTACGTCTCCCTCCTCGAGTACAACAACATTGAGGGAATGATCCTGTTTTCCGAGCTCTCCCGCCGTCGTATTCGGAGTATCAGCAGTCTCATTAAAGTCGGCCGGATCGAGCCGGTTATGGTGCTTCGTGTGGATAAGGAGAAAGGTTACATTGATCTCAGCAAAAGGCGTGTTTCCGAAGAGGATATTCAGGGTTGTGAGGAGCGATACAATAAGAGTAAGCTCGTGCATTCAATCATGCGACATGTTGCGGAAACTATGAACAATGACCTTGAGGTACTGATTCTTTAATATTTTATTTGATACGTAAAGATTTTTCTGTTTGACTAAATGAATTAATTTAAAAAAAATGAATCAATGAATTTATATTAGTGTTGGATATACTGTATTAAGTTTATTTAATTGGGGATGGTTTGTATAGATGGTTATTTTATGCCCTAGATTGCTCTTTAATGATTATGAGGTTGTAAGACGAGGTCTGGTGGAAGAGAAGGAAATTAAGTGTGGGTGCATCCTTGCAATCTTGTACTGGTAATTGCTTGTCTGATTGCGAATGTAATGATCTTCGTTGTTAGAAATATTTAGTTTTTCAAATAAGTGCAACTAATTGGCGAATTTCAAAAAGATATTTAATGGCAAGCTTAAACCGAAATGACCAAAGGAAAGAGAACTATGAGAAAATGCTGGTGTATAAGGGAATATGTTAACAACATATTTATGTATATTCACAACAAACATGCTTATAGGTTTTGTACAACCAAATTGCTTTTCTTCTGAGGGATAAACTAATACATTTTTGGTCAAGAGTAATTGGTGATGCTCCCTCTTTCCTTCTCCTAATCATTCTCCTTTTTCTCTCTTTTGTGAATCTTTGTCTGTTAGTGTAGGAGTTGGTTGACCTAGAAACTATAAGAAAGTAGCGTAGTATCATTCATAGTGGGTATTATTACTGGCTGCATGAGCTGGAGTGCCTTGATCTTAAGATGTAAATTGCTCTCTTTTGTATCACAGATTGCTGATATCTTTAAGTCTAGGAGCTGGTTTACTTGGAAACAAGTAGAAGCAGTCATATTATCATTCTTAATTTGTAGTATTACTTGCTATAACAGCTCAAGTGCCTTGTATATAAGATGTAAATTTAGGTTTATTGCAAGTTTGATACCAACAATAATATCATTTTTCTGTGGGGCGATGAGGTTATCATTACAGTTTGGGTAAAAGAAGGTTCCCTAGTATTCATTAAAGTAGTTAAAAGAATAATACACAAAGTTGAAAGTTCTACATGGTAATGCAAAAAAGATGCTATATGTTTTCGTTGGATGTTCACGGTTTTGCTGAACCACTATTTTTACCATCTTTTGTCGTATTATATCTATATGTGTCCAATGTCCATGGTTTATCATAATAAACTTTTCTCCGTAATTTCCCAAAATCTATTTCCCCTTACATCTCCCTTTTATTCATTTTTTATGAGCTAGTCTACTCAATAGCACATCAATAAAAAATGGTATAATTACACCCTGGGATGCTTAGTAGAAATTTTGTGAAAAGGATGCTCAGATGAAATTTCTTGCATGAAAGCAAGCACTTGCACATCAAGAAAGTAATAGCATTGGATGAGTTAGCAAAGTAGGTAAAATGTTGCCAGTATAATTTGCTGGTGGTTATTCATGGGTCTTAAAATTGGAGAAATGAACTTGGGATGTTGACCAGCATGAGCTTGATTGGGGTACTATGCATTACACTTCTTCCTACCAGTGAACTCCAATGCATGCTAAGAGAGAAGAAGTTAGGAGCAGAAAGTAAAGTGTATATGTTTTGGGGAATATAGTTTTACAACCAGTGAAATTTAGTTCCCATCAACCTACTGTAACTCCTCTATAAAGACCATATTGTGATGGAGGTTTTGGAGATTCTCATTTCCTGTTAGGAATGTATTGGAATAGTGTCCTTTTTTCAGTAACTAATTCTCTTTAGAACTTAGAAGCATTAGTATGACACAAAAATATTTTGGGCCACTATGCATCAAAAGTAACATCAGGAACTCACCTCTTTGAACTCTCACCTGTAGTTATATACCAATTTTAATTGAAACTTTTCATCCCTGATGTAGTGCTACTAACTATAGTTACATTTTGATCCTCTTGTTGCTTTACATCTTGTTTAAATCACTGCGTTTCTGAAATATGTTGTGTTAAGTGCTTATTTGATGCAATCACCCAGGTGTCCTTTCCTGAATCTAACTGAGGGGTAACCTTCCTGAAATTCTGTTCATTTCTTCCGTTTCAGTTTTATAATGTGAAGACCATGTTGTGCTAGGTTTAAGTTTATCCCAGTTGAATCAACCTTGCATTTTGTGGTATATTTTGCACCTTTAATCGTTAATAATTAGGGTTGTCTACCATGTTTTCATGGTTAGTTGCGTTGCTCCTCTTTACTTTTTCATCTATTGTTTCGTTAAAATGATTTCCCTGGAGTGCTACGGACAGGTGTACTGACATTTGTATGCATCATCTTGTCATCTAGTCTCATATGGGCTTTACTGATCTTAAATTGTACATGGCAGGATCTTTATATTCACGTTGGATGGCCTTTATACAGGAAATATGGTCATGCCTTTGAGGTAAGACAATGTACCACAATCTCAATTTTAATTTACAAATTTCCCTTCAACATTTGACAGTGTTCTTATGTTCTCTTTTTCACTTGCATAATATATTGCAGGCATTTAAATTGATTGTTAATGATCCTGATTCTGTTCTTGATACCCTCACCCGTGAAGTCAAGGAAATTGGTCCTGATGGACAGGAGGTAGTCCTTTTCACTTCATAATTTGTGTTTATCTTCACAATGTTGAGATGACCTTTTACAATCCGGTTATTCTGTAGGTAACGAAGGTGGTTCCTGCTATAACAGAGGAAATAAAAGATGCTTTAGTTAAAAATATCAGGAGAAGAATGACGCCACAACCTCTAAAGATTCGTGCAGATATTGAAATGAAATGTTTTCAGTTCGATGGTGTTCTGCACATAAAGGTATTTTTCTTTTAATTACTTATCTGATATCTTTCTTATAATTTTAAATTTTATTGCAAGAGATGGTTCTTTGATTTGATTAATTATTCAAATTTCGTTCTGTAGGAAGCAATGCGTAAAGCTGAAGCTGCTGGAAACAAGGATTGTCCTGTTAAAATCAAACTTGTTGCTCCACCAGCATATGTCCTCAACACTCAAACTCTTGACAAGGTAACTGGTATATATGCATGTTTTTTATTTGACATTTTGAGAATGCCGCCCACCCAAAGTTTTGTCTTCTCTACTTGTTCATCTTTGGAGCCTCTGTCATTCAATATGCATCAAAAGACTTGCTTTATGTTTTCTGGGTTAAGCATGATATGTTGTCTCTTTTTTGAAGTTCTGTCTTCATATTTACAAGTAACATATGCTTTTCTTAATTAAAATTAAGAGTCCAGGCGGGACCAAGTTCTTGCCAAACTTATTCTACTTATAAGCAGGCCAACATACCCCACCGAAAACTACTTGTATTCTGTCACACATCAACTCTATGAGAATTATGAATACTGCAGCGATAAATCTAAGTATGTGAAGCAGCTAGCCAACATACCCCACCGAAAACTACTTGTATTCTGTCACACATCAACTCTATGAGAATTATGAATACTGCAGCGATAAATCTAAGTATGTGAAGCAGCTAGCCCACAACCCTCTCTATGAGAGCAATTGTAATCATTTTTAGGAAGACCATCAATTTAGTCCAGAATCTAGTTTGAGCTAAAAATATTTGTTGATCATCCATAGATACCCAAATACCCATATAGAGCTCAGTTCCCAAAACTTATCTCCATTCAGGAGCATAATTCTCATTCCCTGCATTTATTGCAATGATCTGAAATGATTGTTGAAATGTTAAATGCACTATTAACAAGTTAAATGGTCGCCACAAGATATCTGAGCATTATATTGAATACCCTTACGTTTCCAGTATCTTACCATGCCTGTATGGAATGATTTATAGTTTAGCTAAACTGAATTTTATTTTCCAAATAATTTTTGCAGTGTTCACAATATGAAAACTAATATAAATTCTCGTTCTCCATTATATCATGGAGATGTGGTTGTCTGATTATTCCAAAAACTTTATCAGTTATAATCTTTCTTTTAACATAGGTAAGTTTGTTTAGTTTCTAAATGGCTTTATTTTGTTTTGAACACAGGACCAAGGTATTGCAGTCCTTAACAAAGCAATTGAAGCTTGCAAAGAGGAAATCGAACGTCACAAGGGAAAACTTACTGTTAAGGATGCAGCCAGAGCGGTTAGTACCCTACAATATTTTCGTCAAATTAGAACTTGAATTTACTACAATATCCACTTTTTTTTTCCTTCTTCTAATTGGAAATAATTTTATTAATTTTTCCAGGTGAGTGAACGTGAGGACAAATTACTTGCGGAGCATATGGCTAAGTTGGGACAGCAAAATGAAGAGATAAGTGGAGATGAAGATAGCGAAGAGGAGGAAGATACTGGGATGGGAGAAATCGATGTGGAAAATGCTGGAGCTGGGATAACAGATTGAAAGTTTTACTTTTGTTTGATTAGATCTGAGAAAAAAGAAAGAGTTGATCAAAATATTTATGTTTTCTCTTCTCCTATTCTCCAGCGTTATTGATGTTAAACTGTTAAGTTTGCAGAGTAATGTTTGTTCATTTCAGTAGTTCTATAGAAGAATACTCCAATTTTGGTTACTCTACTCGGACTTTCTATTTTGTGATTTTATCATTTTTTTAGCTGGTTATAAACATCTGGAATCTCTTTATTGGACGCCCATGGTAGTTCATGATGCTTATTTTGCAATTCGAGACATGAATTGAAGTCTCACTTGATGAGTACCTGTGGTAGTTATGTTTTGACTTTTGAGTCAGTTAAAATATAAGAATTTTTTCAAAGTAAAGTTAATTCATGATTTGGGAGTCTCTGACAAATGTTCCTTTTTTTCCCTTTGTTCTGCACAAATTGTCTGTGACCATTGTTCGTGCCTTTACAAGATTGATCAGATTATAATTGGATACTCAAAGGATGGGAAGGTCCTTTTACTCAAACTGTAAATGACCACACCCGAAGCATTTAAGAGGGTTACTAATTTCAGGTTGTGTGTTGTATACAATTATCATGTGATTTGATGAGTTAGATTATATCTGGTTTGGGGAAAAAATTCCTCAAAGGATCATCTATGCTATGGTTTTTTAATAGTCCAATTAAGTATATTACACACATGTAATTCCGTGTAAATTATTTGTTGAAAGATGTTGGAGTATTGGGTTTTGTTGGCAATAATTAAGGGTGATTTGTGAATGTACTATAGTTGTAGCACCCCAATTTCACATTATATGTGCGAGAATTGTTTGTAAGTTACGGTTTTCATTTAATCATCAACTATTAACGTAATAACGGATGATACAAGTACTTTAATCTTATTTTCAGAATGTTCAATTAAAATTGGTTCACGAAGAAAGTTGAAGAAATAATTGTATGTTCCATGGAAAATATTCTCAAATTAATACGAGACGGAGCGAGAAATATTTTATTTTAAGAAAAGGGAATAAAGAGTTGCCTAATACTAAATCTATCGTCCAACTCCACCGACAGGACCTGCAAAACCAGACTTTCATGCAAAATCAATCAACTATCAGCTCAGTAAAATAGTAATCGGAAAAAACACCCAAGGGCGCTTTCCAAGACCATGCACAAAAACAGTGGCAGTAGTAGTAAAAAGAAAATTACTGGAATGTTTTCTTCTTTACCGCTTTTACCCCCCTCTCTCTCTCTCTCAGACACACACACAGCACACACGATACACGCAGCATAGTGCCAGAGAATCAGATCTCAAACACCCTTCCAAGTTTGAGAAGAAAAAAGAAAAGAAAAAAGCTGCAATGGCATTATCAGTACACAACCTCTTGAAAGAGAGAAAATACCCTTTCGCATTCGCTTTCTTCCTCCTGCTCATCTTCGTCACTTTCCTCCTCATCTCCAACTCCCAGTCTCCGATCACCAATTTTACCCGGCCCGGTCCGTTTTCTTCCCTTCCTAAAAGCCCTTCACCCCTCACAGGCATTTCGTCGAACACCAGCAGTACCGGTATTGATGCTAACGTAGATAATGCTATTGATGAATGGGAGCTTTGTAAGGGGCCTGGAATGGTGGATTATATACCGTGTTTGGATAATTGGAAAGCCATTAAAGCGTTGCAGTCGCGTAGGCATATGGAGCATAGGGAGAGACATTGCCCTGACCCGAGTCCGAGATGTTTGGTTCCTTTGCCTCAAGGGTATAAAATCCGGGTTCCGTGGCCCAAGAGTAGGGACATGGTGAGATCATTCGTTCTAATTTGGTGGTAAGATTTTGTGATCTTGTTTGTGTGAGTTTACTGGACAATCAAAAAATTGAAATTTCAATTCTAAATTATTGAAATGTTAAGTCCTAATATGTCGTTCTTTCATTGTTTCTTTGGAGGAGTCAGTGTTTCATTTATTCATGATTGCCATATATAAGCAGTAGTCTTTGTTTAACAATTTCGAATCAAGATGTGGTTTAATGCATTGCATTTTGCCTATGGTTATCAATTGGGATTATAGCTTCATTGAAATTTAACAAAGGCTGGAAGGTGTAGTTCTTATTCAAATTTCATGAGGTGCTTACTTGTACTGCTGCTTGTATAGGCCTTTAGTTTATAAAACTTGATGACTATGTTGGAATTCTTCATTAATTGGATTCCTTTTCACTATAACGGCCTTTACTTGATTTGTTTCGCAGATATGGTACAACAATGTTCCTCATCCTAAACTTGTGGAATACAAGAAGGACCAACGTTGGGTGGTGAAATCCAGTGACTATTTTATATTTCCTGGTGGCGGCACACAATTCAAGGATGGAGTGGATCATTATATTGAGTCTGTTGAAAAGGTATTGAGTAGTATTGACTGTTTGTTAACAAGAATGGGCTATGCAAGGCTATTGTATTAAGTCTTTTCTGTTATGAGTAGTTAATTTATTCATGTCCTATTTGTGTGTTAAATCCTAATTATTTATATTGTCTAAAAAATAGGTGAAATACTGTTGTACTTTCCGGTCGCCTAGTTGTTGGGGAATATTGATTTGATTAACATGTATAAATGAGTAGGAATCGAAATGGTTACCCTCTTTGATTTCTGATTGATTGATATGCTTTTCTGCTATGTTTGGTTCTTGGATTTCAGTTAGGAAAATGTAACCCCCCCCCCCCCAATCAAATGAAAGAACATTACGATATATGTTTTGTTAGATTACTCACTAAGATTCAAGAACCAAAGATAGCGTCATGGATTCTGATTTATATCATGTATTTTATTCTATATTCTTAGTATAATCACAATTTGTGTTCCCATTTTTACATCAGACTTTACCAGTTATTGAATGGGGGAAAAAGACAAGGGTAATTTTAGATGTTGGCTGTGGTGTTGCTAGCTTTGGTGGTTCTCTGCTGGACAAAAATGTTATTACAATGTCTTTAGCTCCAAAGGATGAACACGAGGCTCAAATACAATTTGCCCTCGAACGAGGAATTCCTGCCACACTCTCAGTCATTGGAACACAAAAGCTGACATTTCCAGATAATTCATATGACTTAATCCACTGTGCCCGATGCCGAGTTCACTGGGACGCTGATGGTAGCATTATATTTGACATTTTAGTTTTATCTTATGGATTAAGTTTATCATATGAGAATTAATTGAAAATTTCAGGTGGGAAACCATTGATGGAACTTAACAGAATTCTTAGGCCTGGAGGATATTTCATATGGTCGGCTACACCCGTGTATAGAAATGATGAGCGAGACAAGAACGTCTGGAAATGTTAGTACCCATTATGCTTCCCCTTTTCTCTCCTCAGGATTAAATTTTGGCATCACTATTACTTGAGGCAATATTGCATTTTAGTTTGTTAACTTTAGGTTCGTGACAAAAATACTCCTTTCTATAAATTGAGTTTGACACAATTGGTCCTAATTTTTTCAGAATCAGTTCTGTATCTTTTTCGCCCAACAACTCTGTTTTCTTCTGTTACACATCACACATTTAGTGAACACTTTTAAGTCCTCTATTATTGGGCCTATTCATTTTTGCTAAATTTAACTAATTAGTTTGATAGCATGAATTTTGGTTGATTTGTGGCTTAAACTGATTTTTTATGCAACTAAAAGAAAATGGATTGTTACATCGAAATATTTTTATCCAAAAAAAAAAAAGATAGAAGAGTAAATATAAAGATAGAAGAGTAAATATGTTTAACTCAACCGCCCAACAGACCGACGAAATATGGTAAGTACGAAAGATGAAGGATCAAATCTTTTTAAAATAGGACCAAATGTGTCAGTTCAAAAGATAAAAGACTATTTTTTTTTTACGGCTTGAAAGTTAGAAGACTAAAATTCAACTTTGCCCATACAAATGTTTTGGCATTTATTGGCTTGTGACTTCGCAAAAGATGATCTAAAGAGATATCAGAGTTCCCTTACATCAAAGTAAATGATCAAGTGAGTATAACTATTTGCTCTACTGACATATATGTGAATATTGCAGCTATGGTAGCTATTACAGAATCAATTTGCTGGAAGGTAGTGGCAAAGACTTTCTATGAATCGTCACAAATAGGGGTAGTAATATACCAAAAGCCCGTGTCATCTTCTTGCTATGAGAATCGCAAACTGAATAATCCACCTCTCTGTGATCAGGCCATTAGGCCAAATAATTCATGGTATTGTTTGCAAATTTTAATAGTCATTATCTCCAGAATAGTTATCTTGTTTACAAACTTCATCCTTCATAATTCTGAAAATAGGTACGTTCCTTTGGAAAGTTGTATTGTGCCCCTTCCCAGTTACTCAGACAAGTGGCCCTCACCCTGGCCAGAGAGGCTCACAGATAAGCCTCCAAGCCTATCTTCAGAAGCAGACGCCGAAGAAAACTTCAAAGGAGATACGAGACACTGGTCTGCACTGGTCTCTGAAGTCTATCTTGAAGGGCTTGCGATAAATTGGTCAAATGTGAGAAATGTGATGGATATGAATGCAGGTTATGGAGGGTAAGATGGTCATTTTCACCTTACCTTTCTAGAGCTAAATGCAAAAATACCCCTTGTGCTTTGCCCAATTAGCGAAAAAAACCTGTTTTCTTTCTTTTTTATTAGCAAAAAATCTCATTTGAAGTTCCTTCATAAGTCAATAGGGAAGTTTTCGCTAATTTTTCAAAGTTAACAAGGGGTTATTGAAATTTTTTTAGGTTAAGAGGGGTGTTTTTTGCAATTTTTTGGGGGGTATAATTGTCATTTTTCCCTGAAAATTTGTATTCATGAATGGAAGGGGTTTATTTGCCAATAAAAAAATTACACAGGGGGGTTTTTACCAATAAAAAATAACACAGGTTTTTTACTAACTAGGCAAAGCATAGGGGGTATTTTTGCATTTCACTCTACATTTCTAATGCAAAATACTTTTCTTTATTGGATCGTTGTAGTCTTTCCATGCTGATTGCAGATTTGCTGCTGCCCTTATAAATCTACCCCTATGGGTAATGAACGTTGTTCCAGTTCAAGAATCAGACACTTTACCTGTCATTTTTGATAGAGGGTTTATTGGAATATACCATGATTGGTGTGAATCTTTTAACACATACCCTCGAACATATGATCTTTTGCATTCCAGTTTCCTTTTCAAGAACTTAACTAAAAGGTATTTGTATGATCACAAATATTAGTTTTCAAATTCCATATTTTGAAGAGTTTAGTTAATTAGGCCCTTATCTTGTCAGGTGTGATATAATAGAAGTGGCTGCGGAGATGGATCGTATATTGAGACCGGGTGGATATTTACTGGTTCAAGACACCATGGAAATTATAAACAAGCTTAGCCCAGTTCTGAAATCGCTTCATTGGTCCCTACATGTACATCAAGAGCAATTTCTAGTTGGAAAGAAAGAGTTTTGGCGGCCAGATACGAGTAATACAGTATGAGAGAATTGCGTATATGTTGCTGTGTATATTCTGTTTACAACAAATTTTAAATGTCTGCAAAAAGCTTGAATAGACAATAAAATAAGAAGTAACAAATAATATATATTTAAAATTTAAAAGTTATTACAAATCTCTATGTGTAATTCCTCTGATTCTTCTCTTCGGTAGACGTATGGATTCAAGGGCACTAGGCTTATTCTTGAATCGTATGTGTGACTTCCTCCTTGATTTGCGGATTCGTCAAGTATATGGATTCAAGGGCTTTGAGCGTGTTCTTGAATCGTTTGGTGTGACCTTCTCCAAGATTTGTGGATGGGGTCACAGATTTGAAAGTCGAAGACTTAATCTTGCAGAACTTGGCAGAACTTCAGAGCTTGATCAAAATATGAGTGTATATGTGCATATGTAGTAGTTCTCTAGATCTATTCACAAGACTCCTTTATATAAGATTTGAAGAGTCTTATTCACAGCAGCTTGATGACGTGGCATGATCTAAGTGGCCTTTACTTCCTTGGAATGGAAGACTTCGTTTAATTGGCCAAAACACCTCATCTTGACATGTGGCGCATTTTGAGTGGCCACTGGCTTATAAGGCCAATATATGATTTGATTAGCTTTAGATACATCACTTTGACACATGGCGTATCATTATTGGCCAGTAAATAAATATTAAAAATCAATTAATATCATTATTTACTTTCGGGATTTAATATAATAAAATTCCAAAATAGAAAATTAATTGATTATTAATAAATTATTTATAAGTGTCATTATTTAATTGGGCGTAAATTTCATGTATCTACAAATGCCCCTTCGAGACTTATTCACGAATAACGCTCTCGAAGCATACTTTGAAGTGAGTAAGTCACGACTTCAACATAAAATGGACTTGAAAAATATTGCGACACGATCAAAAATTTGGATGACCGTAGCAAATTTCATGAACTTTGAGATAATGCCAACTAATTGTTCTCATTGAACGATTAATCCATAATTAACCCCGGGCTCACTTTAAGTTGGCATATTAAATCTTCGGTTTGAAGTGAGTGTTCGGCATTTTCTTACTCCATATCATAACTAATGGGCTGCTCTTTTATATAAATACCCATTCTTTTAAGCATTCTCAATTTGGCCCATTAACAAATGTAGATAATTATGCCACTTCATCTTCCCAAAGTTTTCTGATTTGCAGAGATTTCTTTCACACATACTCAGTAAATCCCTTTGGTAACTGAATTGAATTTCTTCTCCATTTCTTTTCTTTCCATATCATGATACAATCAAAGACTTTTATCAATTGATCAGGGCAATTATATATTGCATAAAAGAAGATTCACGAATCTTGACTTTAAGAAATAAATTGAATCAACTCCTAAAATTTGGTATGTATGCTCACGGAAATCTCTTTAAGTTTTGGGAAACCCAATTAATATCTTACAACAAAAATATAAAACTTTCTTCACAAGAATTTTCATATCTTTGTCTATCGCCGGAAGTTCGAGCAGCCTTTAGGAAGCAAATTGATTTTCCAAGATTGAGAATTTGAGAATAATAAAACTTGCATCCAAATTTGAACAGATTCTAAACATCTTTGAGCAACTCCCTCATACTATAGGAAATAAATTAATTGAGAAAATTTTCCATGGATTCTTCTAAATTTCCCTTCCAAATCTCCCCAATTGTATCTATAAAAGGATAGCTTCAAACTTCTTGATTCGTATCAGTAAAATTAAAAGAGTTTGTGTTGGCATTGATTTTGTGTAACACAACCCCTACTCTTTTTTCCTCAAGTGAAAATCAATTTTTTTTTTTGGTTCTATTACTTGGCTGTACTAGAGGCTTTTTAGAGTAGCACTTTTACTTGTGTATGGTGACAAAAGATCTTTAGATCAAGCTTGTGCTCTTGGACTCCATTACCTCTTTTTCGCATTCTGCCTTTTTTTTTTTTTTTTCTTTAACCAAAATTTGTGTTTATCATGGTGCCAATGGAGTTTATCGATTGCAAAGTTCTATGCACGAGCCATTACGTGATCAACAAGAATGATATGAACATAACAAACAAACTACTTTAGTTGTATACCCATCGTCAGTTGGCCAACTCCCCCAAAGTATATTTCGTCCAAAGAGACATACTCATCGAAGGTTTTCGTAACGGCTTCAAAGGATGTCAACGTCCTTTCCTCGTATTTACCGAAGTGACAAAAAAAAGTGTGTCTTTTGACAGTCCAGTGCATTCGACGGAGGTTCATCGTCTAGTTTTTCGCATCCTATTCGTTCATCGGCTTCATGAGAAATTCCACTGTAGCTTTCAGAACCACTTCTGGTGAGCTCTCAACATTGCATGTTATCGCACGTGAGTAGGTGCCTATTCGACAAGGAACGAAAGTCTTCTTTAAACTGAAATATTTGATGCAATTTGGACCTCATTCTTCACCTATGATGTCGACGAGATCATCATCAACACATTATGCGATGTATGGAGTCTGTCCACCAACTCGCTCCACACGGTAGCTTCAGAACTATCCATTTTTATGCCGGATCTACACACACTCGGCATGCTTCCCCTTCGTGGTTCATTCTATGACAAAGTGGTCCCATCAGCCAAGGAGCTTCTTGAAGTCGATGGAGATGGCAAATAATTACTTCGGAGTTGACTTCTTTGAGCTATGTAGCTAACCTATTAAAGGTAACAATGACGACAATTGTTTCCATCAAGAGCTTGGGAGTTCACTGGAGATACGTACAATCAATTGAAGGGGCAATTCTTCATGTGCACGTCATAGTTTGAAGAGGCTTTTAAAACAAAGAGACATGACTTGGTGATTGAAGCAAAAACTTGACATTCGAATTAACATCTTGGAGGCGATAAATTTTAACTTGAAAAAGCTTGAATCTTCAACTGGGAGAACATAAGTTCGTAGCTTGAAAAAATACGAGCACACATTTGAAAGTTTGGAGCGCCACTTTGGAGGCAAGTAGCAATAACTTGAAGAGATGCAAAATCAAAACTTGAAGATCGAGCAACATATTGGAAAATTCTTTAGTTATAGGAACTTGCATTTTTTTTTTATCGAATTCTTCGACATGAATAAAATTCAATTATTCCTCCCATCTTGATATAACTTTGCCCCTTGCTCTCGTTTCGAAGTGAATTTCTCCATTGTTGCACTTAACCAAATTCAAGATCACTTCTTAATTTAAAACTAAGAAATTATTCTAAGTATTAAATGAAGATTTCAATACACACATTATGAAAACTTGTAAATGTCTCGAAGATTTTTTTTTTTTTTTTACATGACTGAACTTTAACAAACTTGCAGACAGTTTTGACTCGTTTCTGGGAGAAGTTGATTTGAACTTGTAGACCTTTTCGTCTCGTCTACTGGAGGCTTTGGCTTGAACTTTGAAGATTTGTAGACAGTTTTGACTCGTGTCAAGGAGTTTTCAACATGAAGACTTGTAGACAGTTTTGACTCGTGTCAAGGAGTTTTCAACATGAAGACTTGTAGACAGTTTTTACTCGTGTCAAGGAGTTTTCAACATGAAGACTTGTAGACAGTTTTGACTCGTATCAAGGAGTTGTTTTGAAAGTTTATACTCTTATCAAGGAGTTTGACCATTATTTTGACATCAATGAAGATATCCAGATTTCTGACTATATCTATGGAATCCATCGATCATGAGTTTTGGATCAAGTAATGAAAAATCATTGGGAGCATCTACATTCTCAAAGTCGACACAAAGTTGAATTTGGCGAGTTCCTTTACTTATAGGCACAATTCTAGGGACCCATGTAGAATTCTCTACTTCTTGTATGAAGCCAGCTTTCATAAACATGTTCATTTCAACTTTGATGAATGGAATCGACCCAGATCTAATCTTTAGTTGAGTTTGCTTACCTTGACGAGTTTCCTTCTTCAAAGAGAAATTTTGAATCTCCACTTTGGGGATTAATTCATCCATCTCTAATTTGACTTGATCAATTTCATCAATGGTTGCTTTAACACCTTCCACGAATTCTAGTGAAGTAGTCTCAGCTTCTTCTTTCTTAGCAACATGAACTTTTCCTTGAGTAGTGTAAAACAACGACATCACATCCTCTCGGGCTTCTATGCTAGATCCATATACTTCACCTATAGAAGTTTTTTGTTCTTGTATTGCATTACACGAAACAACATCATAAAAATCTTCATCATGAAGCCCATTTGGCAATTGCTTCGCGTTTATTGTTGTGTCAAAACATCCAAATGAAATTGTGACAAGATTTGCAGTTGCATCATCTTCATCAAGCAAAATCTTACCTTCTCGAGCTAGTTGCAGGATTTTATCCTTCAAAATGAAGCATTTTTCAATGGGATGCCCAACCAAGCGGTGGTACTTGCAGTAATTGCGGTCATTTGTTCTTCCAGCCTCTTCAGGTCGCTTCATTTCGGGCAACTCAATGAGTTTGGCTTCGAGCAAATCATCAAGCATTGGAGCAACGTCAGAATCAAGGAATGGATATTCCTTCTTTTGCATATCCTTCAAAGTCAGCTTCTTTTCAAAGCTTCGCTGGGATGAATCGTTTTTTATTTCATCGTTCTTATTTGACTTGGATCGAGAGACATTGACGATCATGGATTCTTCGCTTTCAACTTGGGGAAAAAGCTTGCCCCCTTTCTTGATATAATGTCCAACTTTTTCTTTCTTTGATTCATGAATTGGGAAGAAGTTTTGGCCTTCACTTGAAGCAAGACTCAGTTCCATGTCGTGCGCACGTGTGGCCAGCTCTTCGAAGGTTCTTGGTTTTATGCCTTGGAGAATATATCGTAAGCCCCATTGCATCCCTTGGATACACATTTCTATTGCAGAAGTTTCACACAAGCGATCCTTGCAGTTCAAACTCAGATTTCGCCATCGATTGATATAATCGATCACTTTCTCTTCATTCCATTGGCGAGTGCTTGTAAGTTCGATCATACTGACGATCCTTCTTGTGCTATAAAATCGATCGAGGAATTCTTGTTCAAGTTGTTCCCAACTATTGATGGTTCCAGGCTCCAAGTCGGTGTACCAGTCAAAAGCATTTCCTTGAAGCGAGCGAACGAATTGTTTCACGAGAAGATCTCCAGTAGTTCCAGCATTATTGCAAGTCTCCACGAAGTGAGCAACATGTTGCTTTGGGTTCCCTTTCCCATTGAATTGTTGAAACTTTGGTGGTTGGTATCCAATAGGCATTTTCATCATGTCAATGCGACGAGTGTAGGGCTTTACGTAAGTAAGTGAAGATTTCGAACCTCCCTCCAACTTGCACTTGATGGTCCCAGTGATGAAGTCCTCTAGTCGATCCACATGAATCATGCCGTCGGATGAGACTTGAAGGCCCTTAGACTTCTCATTTGATTTTCGCCCTAAGAGCATGTCATCCTCCTCAAAATCCTCGGGTTGGCCCTTGTTCGCCATTGAGTATCGTTTTGTTGATATATCATCTTCTTTGAACTCCACATGTTGTTTTTCCATCTAGCGACTTGCCTTGGCATGGATCCCTTGGTTCAGTAGTTCTTCAATCTTTGCATCTTGTTCTTGTGCATGCTTAGTGAGCCGCTCTATTTCCTTGGTCAAGGTCATAAGTTGTTCTTCCATAGTCATAGTACTTGTCGTCATAACATGCATCGCGATTGAACGATGAGAACGGGGTGAAGATTCGTTGTTTTGAAAATCATCTCGCGCTTCCTTTTCGATGACCTTGGTGTTCGGATCCTCCATCAAGTTAGTCACAGGTCGATGCTTTCTTGGATGAGCCATTGATGTTTTCTTGAAGAGATGAGATGAGAGGTAGAGAGGTCCCACCGGGCGTGCCAAAAATTTGTTTACAACAAATTTTAAATGTCTGCAAAAAGCTTGAATAGACAATAAAATAAGAAGTAACAAATAATATATATTTAAAATTTAAAAGTTATTACAAATCTCTATGTGTAATTCCTCTGATTCTTCTCTTCGGTAGACGTATGGATTCAAGGGCACTAGGCTTATTCTTGAATCGTATGTGTGACTTCCTCCTTGATTTGCGGATTCGTCAAGTATATGGATTCAAGGGCTTTGAGCGTGTTCTTGAATCGTTTGGTGTGACCTTCTCCAAGATTTGTGGATGGGGCCGGGTCACAGATTTGAAAGTCGAAGACTTAATCTTGCAGAACTTGGCAGAACTTCAGAGCTTGATCAAAATATGAGTGTATATGTGCATATGTAGTAGTTCTCTAGATCTATTCACAAGACTCCTTTATATAAGATTTGAAGAGTCTTATTCACAGCAGCTTGATGACGTGGCATGATCTAAGTGGCCTTTACTTCCTTGGAATGGAAGACTTCGTTTAATTGGCCAAAACACCTCATCTTGACATGTGGCGCATTTTGAGTGGCCACTGGCTTATAAGGCCAATATATGATTTGATTAGCTTTAGATACATCACTTTGACACATGGCGTATCATTATTGGCCAGTAAATAAATATTAAAAATCAATTAATATCATTATTTACTTTCGGGATTTAATATAATAAAATTCCAAAATAAAAAATTAATTGATTATTAATAAATTATTTATAAGTGTCATTATTTAATTGGGCGTAAATTTCATGTATCTACATATTCATTACCTTAATTTCGTGTAGTTTAGCATTGAATAAAGATTGTTTGGGATATACCATGTTGTTCGATACAAATATATGATATATTTACCGGATTCTGAAAGAACATGATTTGACATTTTTATTTAATACTTCTACTACTGGTCATAAAGTTTCCATATCTCATTCTCGTGTTGTATTATTGTAATAGCATTGAAGAGAGTGTGGAGTTTGTGTTGCGATGTCATTAACACGTAGCTTCTGTTAGTTTTTTAATTGAATGATTCCTCAAAGTTTATCATCAACTCTGTCTCTACATTTTTTAGGCCCTCTTTGATCTCTCTATTGTTTCAACAATTAAACGCCGTGGAGTAATTTGCTCAACTAAATATTAGAAACTTTTAGGGAGTATTTGAAAATTTCCAATAATTTTCTGAGAACATTTAGAAAATTTGAACCAAAGAAATACGATAATTTTTATTTTTATTTCAATTAACTTTAATAGAGGAACTTATCGTATTTTTTATGGAAACAAAATTTCCCTATGTTTTTATTATAATAGCAAAAAGGTTAATTTAAAATTCCTTCAAAGATTGTAGAGAGATTTTTGTCAATTTTTAAATGAACAAAGGCGTTATTGCTAATTTTGAAAGTTTACAGGAGGTTATTGATAATTTTTAGGTTAAGAGGGGAACTTTTGCAACATTAGATGGGGGTAAAAACGTCATTTTAACTTGGAATATATTTTTTTGCTAAATAAAAGATAAGCACGGGGACTTTGATAATTAGAATAACATAATTTTTTATTTCTTTATTTTTATGATTATGCAAATTACAAGGGTGTTTTAGAGTCCTAATTTTAATATAATAGATTTAAATGAAAATTTAATTATCGGGTGATCATAGTGGGGTTGCAACTGAGAGATTATTTAGTGCAATACGTGGTGCAACTGCAACCCACCAATACACTTGGGACACGTGGAGTGATAATCCACATCACCTGATCATGTTCCCAAAAGGTAGGATTACAAAAAATTGTGTTCACATTGCCAGAACATGGGCGATATGGATTATCACTCCACATGTCTCAAGTGTATTGGGGGTTTTTTTTTTTTTTTTTTGAGGGAAAACGAACTTTCATTCAAGAGCTTAATTCAGCGGTTACAATGTTTTGGATCAAAGACGGTAAATTTGATACATCAAAAGAATTATTCAAATGAATTTTAGCCGTCTCATGAGCTGCTTTATTTCCATCTCGATGGATATGTTGAGCGCGAAAAAAATTGAAAGACTCTTTGATGAATTTGATATCGTCAATAATAACTCCATACTCCGCCCGAGAAGCCGCTGCATCATTTATAACCCCAATAATAACGCTGCTATCACCTTCTAAGACAACATTATCCCACTGGTGATCACGGGCCAACTCCATAGCTAAAAGAGCTGCTTTAGCTTCGGCGCTAGTTGGATCCAAGGAACCTTGTATTCTACTTGACTTCCAACCCACACACTGTCCCGAATGAGACCGTGCAATGGCCCCAAACCCGCAATAGCCTTCCCTGCGGTTAACCGTAGCATCAAAGTTCCCTTTTATCTCGTTTAAACCCGGTGGTCTCCATCTAATTATTCCTCTGTTTTGACCAGCCCCTGGCTCTAGCACTTTAGCCGTCGCTTTACGAAGCTCTTCCATATATTTCTTAGTAAAATTGGCTGTGTCTATGGCTGTTGGGGTAACATTCTCAAAAACCTTCTTATTTCTAGTAAACCAAATGCTCCAGCAAATTAGCAAACACTCCTCAAAAGTCTTTGAATCAGCTGCTTTCTTCATGTTGAGCAGCCCGGATTTGAGTTCCTCTCCTATACGATTGTAGATAACCCACGGCACTCCACTCAAGGCCCAAACTTGTCGTGCGAAAGGACATGTAAAAAAGCAATGAACTACTGTTTCATCCTCGACTTCACACATCGGACAGCTTGCGTCGATATTTATATGTCGCTTCATCAAATTCAGTTTAGTCAGAAGCAGACCATTACAAGCTCGCCACACAAAGATACGGATTTTACTTGGGAGATTGGTCGACCAAAGCATGTACTTAATGAAACGATTACATTAAATAATTTCGAGGGATTGCATTTTTTATACCTCATACCAGGCTTTTACCTACTTTATTCATTTAGTACCAAACCTTTGAAAAAGACACATTTAATACCAAAATTTAAGGATTTTTTGCACATTTTCTTTCTCTGTCAATTACAAGGCCAAATTTTGTGTTCTTTATATGGATGGAAAGCTCTTGACGAGAGCTTTCTAATGGTATAAGTTTCAGATCATGAAACACAATAAATAATCTGCAGAAAATTAACGAAGTTCGGGGATATTAATTAAATTTAAATCATATCTCATACTCTACAAGGAATCATGCCACAATAATTTTCAAATGAGATAAAGGGCACATAAGCATACTATGGTAAAAAAATTGGAACATAATTTTAAGCATACCAAAAAGGTCAAGAAAATATGAAAAATATCCTTCAATTCTGGTATTAAATATATCTTTTTCTAAGATTTGGTACCAAATATATAAAGTAGATAAAAGTTTAGTATGAAAAATGTAATTCCCTCAATTAATTTCTCGTTGTAAATGTGCAAGTCTAGTACCCCAAATCTTATTTTCGACAAACCCAAAATTAGCGGGAGTCTGCCTGCCATATATATATATTAACAATTTATCCCCAAATACAAAAAACCATATCCTAAAAACTCCCTCAACACCAAATCCACACAACAAACGGGCAAGGCTATGGATCATGAGCAGAAGGCTATGGAGTTTTATTGTGCATAAAAGGATACCAGTGCTCTTCGTTAATACTTACATCCAAATGAGCCAATTTTTTAAATTGGATCTATTCAATAATTAAAAAAAGAAGATCGACTCATGAATAAGTGGTACTATGTCCCTTTTGTGGATGAATACATATATATCATCATGATAATTTTTTATTCATGGTCTAACAACAACAAAATTACATTATGAATTATCTATCTTTTCTCTCTAGTTTGCTACTAATTCATACTTTAGACCCTTGTATCATTTGTAGCCACGAAGTTACAACTTGATACAATTAACAATATCAAAGAGTATAATCATACTACATTCTAACACCTCATAACTACAACTACTACTTACATTCTATACTGCAACCACTTTGTCCAAAAGAAGCTGTGTTATATCCTCATACTCCATCAATTTCGAAATACACAATGGGGTTGCACCCTTTTTGTTCTTGGCATTCATATTAGCTCCTCTATTAATCAAAATTTCCACAGTTTCAACACTCCCTCCTTCAACAGCCAAATGCAGGGGTGTGTGGCCTTCTGTATCCTGGGAGTCAATGTTAGCCCCAAACTCAACAAGCATCATTACAACATCTTTGTTTCCTTTTATAGCAGCTACGTGGAGCGGTGTTAAACCATATTGATCATTAAAGTTTGAGGTTGCTCCTTTTTCAAGTAGTGATTCGAGTATATCGAGCTCTCCTCGTCTAGCTGCATGGAGGACCGATTCCCCTCGTTCGAGTACTTTAACTATTTCCATCTATACATTATTGATAAAGATTAAGTCAAGAGGAAGAACGAACTGTGGCTAGTAATTACAAGTTGCACAATATATGAAGCAATGCATAGTACTTCTAAAGAGTGAAATGCAAAATTACCCCCCATACTTTGTTTAATTAGGTAAAAAAATTGTTATTTTTATTACCAAAAACCCCCCGTGTTATTTTTTATTAGCAAAAAATGCGATAACATTCCTATTCACCTAAATATTGACAATAATTCCACTGTTAACTTTGGAAATTAGCAATAATCCCCTCTGTTCACTAAAATAACTGACAATAACCTCCCTATTAATTTATGACGGAATTTCAAATGAGGCTTTTTACTAATAAAAAACGAACACAGGAGGGTTTTTGTTAATAAATATAATACAAGGTATTTTTTGTTAGTTAGGCAATACACAAAGGGTATTTTTGCATTTAACTCTTCCTCTAAATGATGATTGATGTACCATATTTGATATTTCGCACTCCTTTCATGGACCACCTTATAGCCAAAATACGGGCGTTTAAAAAGCTAAATCGATCAACCTAATGGAGTAGGAGATTTACGTGACTCGATTGACCAAAAATTATTATCTTTCCATACAAAATTGCACATAATAATTTAAGCTTCATCACATTATTATGACAAAAAATAAAATACTAGAGTATTTTCAAGTTATAATCAAAACAAACACACACTACTCACGTGGCCCTTATCTCGTGCAACATCAATAGCCGATCGACAACTATCCACGTCACCAATAGTCGGATCCGCACCCGCCTCCAGCAGCATCTCCACCATCTGACGGTCCCCATTCGCCGCCGCTCTACACAATGCCGTCCGTCCATCCTTACTCCTGGCGTCCACGTTAACACCTGCACCCACCAACACCTTGGCATTCCTCAACCCTGCCTCCAACAGCACATTTAAAATGTCAGCTGACTGAGCCGCGGCGGCTCGGTACAAACACTCGGCTTCCTCACCCCCAATTTCAGAAACAATAAAACGCTGTCGTTTAATAATCCCCTTCACCGCCTCTAAATTGCCGGTACCAACCGCGTGAGTTAACAGATACGGTCCGATGTAATAGACCTTGAGCTTGACGTCGTAGGTGGGGAGATCTGGCGAGGAGTTGAACCAGCGGCTGACGTCGGTGAGGGAGGGGTCGAGATCCGGCGCGGCGGCGGTGCGGAGGAGGAAGCGGTCGGAGGGGTAGCGGGGGAAGGTGGGGGGTGGGCTGGGTTGAGGTTTGAGAATGATTTGGAAAGTGGCGGTGGAAAGTGGAGGGAGGAGGCCGGAGGAGGGGTTGACGAGGAATTTGGAGGGGGAGGTGGTTTGGAGTTTGAAGGCTATGGGGGTGGTGGAGGATAGGGATTTGAGGTGGATGTTTGTGCGGCATTTTGTATTTAAGCTGAAGTTTATTAATATTTCTTGGTCTGATAGTTCTACCAGTTTTTCCATGTTTGGAAGAAGATGATGATGATAAAATTGATAATTGATGTGCGTGCGTCCGTGCGTGTTATTTTTCCTTTAGTTTTTTGTATGCAAGTAAATATACCAACTGCCATGTGCTTATATAAATAAGTCCTTCCTTTTTTTTGTTTGTTTGGTTGAACTTGAATTATGTTAAAATTGGTCAAACTAACATGCAATAAACCATACCTAGTGCTTGTGTCAAAATTAGTAAACATCAAATATGAATCTAAAAACGTTTTCAGAATTTATGTTAAAAATACTTCTAAAGCAAATATATCTGGGAACATATTTAGTCATTTGCTTAACCAAACATCTATACATATAATCAGAAGAAGAGAATCTGAGACTTTTTCGTGAGTCAAATAATCTTCTTCACTGTTTTATCTTTAAATATATGCACATCAACCAGAGGAGATTCATCAATTACTGACTTAAGCTGTCCATAATAATTCTCGAAATCTGGACTCTGATGATTTGAATATGTTGTGGTGGAATCGGGATCAGCAGCAATTTCATTCTGGTTTCCTGATTTCTTTTTATGGTCTTCGTGGAACAGCTTTAGTGCATCGGATCTTGAGAAAGACTGCACGGATTCATGCAGGCACTGGAACTTGTTTCTTGTTTCCTCCGTTTCGACCAACTTTTCCTTCAACCCGCTAGGGAGGCAAGCCATAGCACTTAAAGTTGCAAAGGAAACAAAAAACCCAATGTAATTAAAGTAAAACAGTGGAGATAGAGGACAAGACTGGTCTTTGAATAGTTTTACAAGAAAGAAAACCCAATGTAAGTTATAGTTTTCTTTCAATAAAGTTAATTAAAAAGAGAAGATACAATTAGTTACCATAGATTTGTATTCTTTTCTTTAATACCTTGTAATCCCTCTCACGGAACCCCACTTGTACCCAATAAACACAGATTCCTTGAAGCCAATATTGAACCCCTCCTGTGCAGCATCTTCCTTTCCAGCTATGATACCATCACGATAGCCTATCTAGGATCACCAAAAGCGCCACGAAATGAAATGAGAACAAATCATGAAAATAATGCATTAAAGGAGCAGATTTCCTTTAATTTGGTTTGGGAAACGAACAATCAGATTTATATACTTTACGATACCGTATTGAACTCATTACGCCTCTTCTGCCACTCCCTGTCTATATCAGATGTATTATTTGATTTCTCCCCAGAACCTTCACAAGAAGATCCATCATCATACCATGAATCACTTGGATCAGTGTCTGCGAGCAAACATAATTAAGGAGGCTCAAGTGATGCGATCATATACAAGAAAAGTTTCCACCGCAGATAAGAACATATTCAGACATAATGCATACCCAAACAACAAATCTCATTAAAAAGGGGTTCCACCAGACTTCTTAGTATCTACTTTCGGAATTCAATGACAAGTCACTTATATAAAGCAGAAATCGGCTATAGGATATAATTAATTTCAAGTGCCGGTGGAATTTACAGATGCTTTTAGCTACTCTGGAAAGTAAACCTTACAATCCCGGTCGAAGCCTACAAGTCTAACACGCAGCCATCAACGAAAACATAATCTGCAATCACTAAGAGTTGATGGAGAAAGGCTCACATTTGCTACATTCTCCAGTTCACACATAGTAACAACGGTTTGAACGGATAAATAGCTCTCATCTTTAAAAACAAATGTATTTCACTTTCAGAGTCAATAAAGCTATGCCTACAGCCTATTTACCTTTAATGAAGTTGTAAATGTGCAAGAAAACCATCTATCTCATATAGAGAACATGAATTTTCAGTCCTTACGACTCTCTCTCTCTCTCTCTGTTATCAATTTGAATTCAATGGTTTTTGAATAGGGTAAAGAGTAAGGACTAGGGAGTCTCAATCTAAACTTTACCAACCATATACTCATCTTGTCCAACAAGAACCGTCCAAAGTGTCCTCAAGTAGTCAGTAAAGTGCAAACATAGAGGTAGAAACATAAATTTCGCTTTATCTTGAATCTCCTACCTTGAAATGTGTTGTGTGTTTGGTCTGCAATCTGTCCCATATCTAGTTCAACATTTGATGACTGCAAGATGCCTGAGTAGAGTTCTTTCGCAATACGCCCGTCCATCTACAAATTGACGATAAATATTCGTCAGAAACTTCAAGAACATACTTAAATTATTTGAAGTATCCAACGCACATGAAAGCCCACAAAATGAAAGAGAGACCCATGGGGACAGTTCTGCAGTACCTACTGAGATGAAGATGGTGCAGATTCAGTATATAGATTGTCTAAAGAGTGGAAAGGCCATTGCATATAGATTTCCAATAATTTTTCTCAGAGACTGTAATAGACTTAGTAGTAATATTTGCATAATGCAACTTAACATAATTCCGGAATGCTGGTTTCTGAAATCTGTTTTACATTTCATTCAAAATACAGTAACTATGAATAAGCACTTCACGATTTCACATGTGTATACAGAAAATTCCAGACCACATCTAATTACACAATCATGTTATTGTCCACGTTCACATATGATATACTCATAGAACACACTTGATACCTGGCAAATATGCGTATACAATTCTCATAAAAATCAAAATTGACAGATTCTACCCGAAAAAGACACGTTTATGGATGAATTTATGAGTGAAAAGGTATAACGTATTCAGAAATCATATAATAGAGAGGTAGTAATTATGAAAAGAAATAAAATTACCTCCATTGTAGCTTCAAAGAAAGTGATTTACTTTCGTCAAACAATTTTCTGAACTTCAGGGCTGGAGATCACAATGACCTAGGGCGGGCTGCAATGGGTCGGACTCGTAAAGGATCTGGGTCGACCCGAATCCGGATCCAAAATTAGTAAAGTGTGTCCGAATTTGCTCCGGATCCACTCGAACTTCTGAAAGCTGAAACCGGATCCGAATCCAATGAATATCCGAGTGCATGAGCTAGGAACAATTCTTTGGGGCTAATTCCTTTTGTCAAATACTTTCTTAATATTTTGTATTTCCTCAATATTTTGATAAAATGATAAAAAAATAAGATAAAACAATACACAAAAATTGAAAATATAAAAAATAAGAATCATTTAAACTGTAATTAACAATCTTTTATTGAATATAAATAATTATTCTCGAATTCGCCTTAAAAGAATCAACATTTTCTTTTGAAAAAATATAATATATAAGTATGTAACCGATAAAAAAAAAAAAAAAACTCATTTTCAATTATGTTATGATATGCTTCAACATAAAATAATTGTTCCCTAAATATTCTTGGAAAACTAGAAGAAATAATTTGTGAAGAATAGAATATAATGAGATATTTTAATTTATATTAATTAGTTTTACCAAGAAAATAAATATATATATATATATATATATATAAAATGTCAAAAAATAAATTCCTCCCAAAGAGCGTCGAACTCAGAACAACAGGCCTTAACCAGCGCACCACTATGTATATATAAACAATATTTTTCTTGCTAATATTAATAAATTGCTAATAAATGTTATTTTGACATTTTTATCCTTCTTCATTAAAAAGAGAGAGAGAAGAAAGATACTATATGGGAATTGAGAAAGAAAGAGATGGATTATAGGAAGTTACAAAAAATTTAATTGCTTCTCAAGGATAATTTTGTCCAAATGCACTCTTTTTTTCTAAAATTTAGGGTATTAATTGATTCTTTGATCCTTGTGAAAAAACCTTAAACGACATGTAATGTGGAATGGATGGAGTAGTTTTTGTTTGATCATTAATGAAAAGTCAATTTAATTTAACAACAAATTTTAAATATTTTTTCAATTTATAAATTTATCATATATAAATCATATACTAATACAAATATATGTTTGGATTCAGATTTTTAACAGTTCAAATCAAACTATATTCATGCTTGCTCCATTTATTATTTCAAATAACAGATATTTGTACTCGGATCAGCTCTATCGAATCCCTAATCGAATTAAAATCCACCCCATTGACAACCATAACTATATCTTTCTCTATATTAAATTCAATTGAAGTTGGTCCAATGTTTTTTTAGCTTGAATATACGTAATTATTACAAGCGAATTTTCTTCAACAATACTTCATTATTACATCAAAATCTGTTCAAATATATCAGTACAACAAATAACTAACATCATTACTAATAATAAAATTAGAAGAAGACCTAAATTAATGGGAATTGAACCTATTCTTTTTCCAATGTACATAAACCATTTGAAATTTTAAATCTCGAAAGCAAATGTCGAAAATGTGTATCTATTTCCTTCTTTCAAATGTTAAAGCTTAAATATAAATTAATTAAGGTTGAAGTTAAAACGTTTAATTGAACAAAACTAAACACATCTTTATCTAACATTGTCCCAACACTAACCCAGCTCCCCTTTTTCCCTATGGCCCAATCAATCTTCAGTCCAATTCATTAACTGTCAGTTTGTCATTCACCACTCACCCTTAAGATTAACTAGTATTAACCATGGCCCATAAACTAAGCTGAATTCAGATAGCTCAAAGACAACCTGTAAAAGCAAAAAAAAAAAAAAAAAAAAAAAGGAAATTGAAATGGGAGTGGCAATCACGTTGGCATTTAGGACTCCAAAAACATTTTAAGTAGTTCCCACGTCATTTCTCAAATATTCAAACACCAACTATATAAATAAACTCCAAAACTCAATAACAACATTCAAAACACAACCTTCTTAAATACCTCTATCTCCAATCTTCTCAAGAAAATGGCAAGCACCCAACTCATCTCCATCATTCCTCTTCTCCTCTTACTCACCATCCAATCCATCACCGCCAACAAACAACCCCCACAAAAAGCCGTAGACGTGGTGGTGGAAGGAGTAATCTACTGCCAGAGCTGCGGTGACCATGGCTCGTGGAGCCTAACAAAAGCCAAACCCATTGAAGCTGCCACCGTTAGTGTTATCTGCAAAGACCATAGAAATCGAGTCAGCTACTACAAAGCATTTCAAACTGATAAAAATGGTTATTTCTATGCACAGCTTAAAGGTTTTAAGTTGAGCCATAATTTCTTGGACCATCCTCTTCATTCTTGCAAAGTGAAACTAGTTTCATCGCCTATTCAAAGTTGTAATTCTTTGACCAATGTGAATTATGGACTGTATGGTGCACCCCTTAGGTATGAAGACAAGAGATTGGTTGGAAGTAATTATGAGGCTGTGATTTACGCTGCGGGTCCTCTGGCTTTTAGACCAGCTACTTGTACCCCTACAACTGAAACCTGAGTTCATCATTAAATCTCCTTAACTAAGGGAAATGATTATGCTTTATTCAATTTTCGGTTTTCTTTATAGATTCTGGTTAAGAAGTTTGACTGATATTGAGTCTGTAAGCTGCGAATCATTTATAAATTGAGGTTCTTTCTAATAAGCTGCATCTTGAGTTTGTTCACATATATAGTAGTGTGTATTAATTAAGAACTCAAATCACTAACAAAAGATATAATAGAGGCCAAAAAACACACATGAATGTTAAGACAATCACAACAAATTAAACAATAAATGACGATATATGGCTGCAGAAAAAAAGACAAAGTTGTATTGAGTCTCATCGGATTTGGACCCTGGATACTTTTGGTCCCGTGTTTTACACAATTGCACTATAAGCCCCATATGATAGTACTTGATTTTGCCCTTTTGGTCTCATACAACCGTCTTTTGCACTTTTGGTCCAAATGGAAAGGGACCAAAAGTGCAATGTTGTAAGACACAGGACTACAACTGCTAAGGGTCCAATCCTATGGGACTAAAAATGCGATTTTGCCCATTACTAACACTGTATTTGGATTGATGATCTGGAAAAAAAGGATTTTAAATGACTCCAATGTTTGGTAGATTTCAATTCATCATTCTGGTTTAATGAATAGTACAAAATAAATATCCAAGGATTTGAAATCCATACAAATGTTAAAGATTTGAAATACTTAGATCCAAATTCCTCAAACCAAATGAAGAATATAAGTGAGAAAACTCCCGAAGGAAACCATGGATGTATGACTTACAAGATTTTAGAAATCCATTGGCATTGCAAACAGCTTATTGATTTCATCAATGGCCTCTTTTGTACACAATGTTTGTTCGAACAAATCACTATTATTCTTGGTAGATAAGGCTTCTTGTTGATTATCCAAATCATCATCAGGAAGTATCAAAAATCCAGAGTGATTTTCCATCCTGTCAATCACTTCAATTTGCTTTCTTGGGCTGCTTTTCTTTGCAAAATCTAATGGTTTTTGAAACATACAATTGATATCGTCTTCAGCTTTTTGATTCTCCAATTCATCATCGGGATAAATTAGAAACTCTCCAGAGTTTGTATTCGCGTTAAATCCATTGTCCTGCTTCCTTGACCTACTTTTCCTTGCATATTCTATTGGCTTTCCAAACATCATGTTAATATCCTTCATAGCCTCCTTCAAGTTAATAGTAGGGTCTACAAGGCCATGATGCCAAGCATTTTCCACTTCCGGTTCATCTGAGATAGTGGACCCTACAAATTTATACACAATTGTATTCTCCCCGAGTCCAGATTGGTGGGCCCTACTAGAATTCGGATCTTTAGAACATTCTGAAGGAAGATCATTTGGTTTAGCAAACACATAACCCTTTTGAACTTTATTATCTTTCTTATTGACCAACTCTTCAACATCATTGGTTTCTTGACCGTCGATATATATTTCAAATGCTCCATCCAATGACTGAGTGCCCTCTGATTTTTTAAGTTCTTGAACTGAAGGATCTTTTGACAAGTTCTTGTTCAATGACCCAAGTTCATTTTCTAAGCTTTTGTCTGTGAAAACCTTGACTCCATTGTTCATACTGTTACCAGTTTTGAACTGGTTTTGAACTCGTCTCCTTCCTGCATTTGATGACTCCAATGGCTCTCTAAACATGTTGTTGATTGCGTTCATGGCTTCTTTTGTGTTAATTGTAGGTTCCACAAGACCATGATGTCGTGCATCTTCTGCATTAGATTTCCCAACAATAGCACTATCTACAAACTTAACCACAACTGTATCATCACTACAAAATTTTGGGTTTTCACCCTTCTCCATTTTTACCTCTCCGTAACAATTTTTTACTCCAGCATTACTAACTGCTACCTTTTGAAAATGGTTTTTGATAAATCCCAAATCACTGGATTTTATGGGCATGTTAATATTGTACGGGTCTCTGGTGGGTATATCATTTTCTAGGCTTTGTGATAGGTCCTTCATGTTCTCTATATTAACAAAGTTCGCTTGTGCCTCATGAAACTTGGCTTCGGTACTTGGTAAATTCTCATTGCAACCTCTAACCTTGTCAAGATTCACAAGAATGCTCCCGGCAGAGGATGATGTGACGTTTGTATTCCTTCTCTGGCGCTGCATTGTCCACAGATAGTTAGATAATGAAGTCTCAATGACAATAATAAGGGGTAACAAACATAACATAATCAATTAACAACCTGAACTCTTTTATTTCTATGACGTTCCATGCGACAAAGAAACTGATCATATGATTTTTGCAACTCATCAGCAGGCTCTGCAAGGCTGTTATAAGTCGTCATTAAAAACATATCTAGTGAAAGAATAATAACCAATAGCCATGATGATAGTCCATAAATGATTCAACAAATAAATGCCACTATTTTTCTTTTTATTAAGAGCAGAATGACCAAGGTGTTTGTAGGCCCTAGAAAGCATAAAATATAAGCCCAACTCAATCCCAAAGAATTGGAATTTAACATCCGAACTACAGAAGATACCTCCAAAATTAATAGAATGGAGAAAGACAATTTTGTTGGAGAGGAATGCAATAAATATGAACAATTAACAATCATGTCTTGTAAAGCAAGCACAAGTAAAATGCACAACATATTACTTCTGCACTCCCAAATGATAAATCCTCTCAGCTGCATCGAACTTCTTCGTTTTCTCATAATAGAGAGCATATGCCTGGTAAAACAATGATTTTTTAATCCCAATATGATTCATCTCCATTGTTTTCAAAACTGCTTTTGGATCATCCACAAAATCCATCTGCATAAAGTCCATTAGCAAAAATTAAGAACTCCTTATTTAAGCTATTCTAAATCTCATTTACTTAAACTAAATAAAAGGAATGTGCTGAAATGTCACAATTAAGATGCATTAATAAAAGGAATGTGCTGAAATGTCACAATTAAGTCCATTAACAAAAATTATAAACATCCCAAATATTAGTTTAAGCCCATTAAGATGCAACAAATACCACCTCTTCATCTTACATGGGAACAAAAATCATGAATTCAGGAAATTATATTTTAATATAACTTCCAAATAATTTTTAATTTTCAAACTTAAGAGAAAAGCAGTGCGTTTATCAACCAAATATTTTATATGATTCCTTTATTGTATACTCTTTAAGGTGATTGGAATCAATAAACTGAAAATTTAACAAACTACAGCCTTTTACAATATGCTCCTCATCTTTTAAAACAAAAAATAGTGAAAAGAAAAAAAATCCAAATTACTGGTCCTGCTAATTCCAAACAACAGGACTTTATTATCAGTTACCACCATTACGACATTATAATAGAAGACATCTGTTTTATATCTCTATATTAAGTACTTTTAAGCAAGCATAATTCATTCCACAATAATAAACTTTGAATTCATATGGAAATTAAATAAAATGTTAAGTTTTGAAAAATGATATACCAATTGCAACCAAACGCGAAGGTAGCGCAAATCGTTGGAATACCGTCGATCTGTTAAGAAAGTCTCAGAGCATTTCTGGAGAAAGCGAGGCAGTTTCTCTTTCAGAAGCTGAGGTGGCAAAGCTTCTTTCATCTTCTTTATACCTCTGTTCAGAAAAAAAAAAATAGATTAATCGAATTAATGCGAATGCGATTAAACAAAGAGTGAGCGTGAGGAGCGGAATGAATACCTGAGCCAAGGGAGAAGAGGATCGTTGCCGTTGTAGGATTTGATGTCTGAAATCAGTGAAGAGAAGAGACTCTTGTACTGTGCGTCGCCATTGTTGGACATTGATTTGCAGAGGGGGGAAAGGGTTTGTGTTGGATTGGGAGGCAATCGCCTGATTTGAATTTGCTTAGGCGTTGTTTGGAGTACGGTAACTTTAAATATGTGATAATAATGGAAGAAAAGTACCACACCAAACGCTGGTAAAATGCAAAAACACCTTGGACCTTTTCTAATTGTCAGAAAATCCCTTACTATTATTTTTAATTAGCAATCCTTTCATGTGTTAAAATTTTATGAATAAAACACCCCTATGTTAATTTTTTTATTATCTCATTGCATTCATTTGAAAATTAAGAGTTGACCTTGGAAATACTATATTTTAAGAAAACATGGGGAATTGATAATTTTTTAAGTAAAATAGTGGTTATTTGACTTATTTTGCATTTTATTTCTAACCAAAACACATAGCATAGTTGTCATTTTTATTACAAATTAAGAAGAATACTCACACTTAAAGCAAGTGAAACACATTATGATATTAAACGAGAGGACACATGACTTTAGCTTGTTCACACAAGGGGAGTTTTGGTAAGGGTCGGCATTAGATATTTAGGGCCTTAGGGAAATTTAAACATAGGGCCCCATGTTAGTAGTTAATTTTTTTTTTCTTTAAATGCAAAAAAATTAATTATGTATTAAAATATATTTTTTCCAGCATATTTTTCAGATAGATAATTAAAATACAAATCCTCTAAAATTTTTTTGACAGAGTCAATAGATAATATTTTTGTATAATTATTGATTGAATATATTCTTTTAGAGGAAATATTTTTTACAAATATATATACTTAATAGAATTCTATAATAGTTGTCAAGCACTTGGGCCGCCCCTAGTCTTTGTAATAAAAATTACATATAGCTTTTTACCAATTTGAGAAATGACAAGGACATTGTCGCATTTTACTCCACCACTCACACTAGGTGGAAAGAAAAACAAAAGTATTACTGTAAAAGTTAATAGCTTACAAAACATAATATTTTAGTGTAGGAAATCTAAGTAATATCAGCTAATATAACTAGAATTTGAATTAGAATTTTGTGTATACGGTAATAACTAATTGAGCTTGAGTTCCAAATGTATAGAATATCTCTAAGTGTGAGGGATTGACATGATAAAATAAATCTACTTTTTAAGCTACCTCAAAGAATGATGCTTCAACGTTGTTCAGTTTTTGAGTCCGTTTATTATTTTAATTCTAAAATTGGTGGTGGTAGTAAAATTAATCATCATAGGCCAATTAACTTAAGTATTGTTCCTTAAAAAACTATATCAAAGCTATCGCCTTATAGAAGAAGAACTTCTAAAAATCTATATCATAAAATTACTCATGAAATTAAATATTACCTTAAAATAAAATAAATATTTTAAATGACATCGTTAGAAATACTCTTAATACGAATCCATGTTGAAAAATTAAACGAGTTTCAAATAAATAAAAAAATAGTAATATATATGTGCATTTGTCAATGGGATGTAAATTCACTTGTACTAAAAAAAAAATGTAAATTCACTTATCAATTAAAAAAAAAATTTGGGATGAGAATTTAACGGTGTAAAATGTACTTTTATTTTCTAAGGGTGCATTTGAGCAAATTGGTGCAATTAATTGTGCTAAAAATTGCTACACCGATACACCGTTGGAAAAGTTCCTTACTTGGACACTACGCCGTTAAATCCATAATTTTTTTTTCATTTTACCTATCCACCCTACCGCCGCCGACCGCCCAAAACTATGGAATCCGATTCCGAGTCCGAACCCAAATCCACCTTCCCCGACCAGGAAGATCTCGACGAACTCGAAGACGAAAACTACGACAACGAGGAAGACGAGGAAGAAGAAGAAGAAGAAGAAGACTCCAACTCTCCTCCATCGAAGGCACAAATTCAGGCGGAACAGGTCAAGATGGAGTCTCTACTTAGGCGACTCTCCACGGAGCGGGTCCCACTTAGGGTCCATGATGTCATCATCAAGGGCAACGTGAGGACCAAGGACTCATTAATTGAGTCTGAGGTGGAGGCGATACTGAAAGAAGCGACGAGCTTCAAGCAGCTGTTACGCGCCGCGAGTGTAGCCAACGCGCGTCTAAGACGCCTCGATATTTTCGAGTCTGTGAATATTACTCTAGACGCGGGACCGCCGGAGCTTCCTGGAACTGCGAATGTTGTCGTTGAGGTTAAGGAGTCGAAGAACCCGCTTACTGGAGATTTCGGGGTTTATTCCAAACCGGAGGTAGGGGTTTTTAGTGTAATTGCTATTACAACTGTTTGATTTTGATCGTTTTTTCTGAATTTTAAAAGTTGAACATCTGTGTGCGAACATGACTTGTAATTGGCTGTTATTCTAGGAGATTTGTAATTGCATTGTGAATGAACCGCAATTTGAGTTGTGAGAGGTTTGATTGCTCCTTGATTAGGAAATGGATTTTCTAGGGTTAATGAGTTTTACCCTAATTGGATGCATTGTAACATTAAGCTTTTAACTCAACCTAAAAAAGAATTAGAACAGTTATTGGGTAACAATGTAGCATTGGAAATCAATGAACTGTAGTATGTAACTACTTGTGGAATGATGAAATATAAGTCAGGTAAACTAAATTTCGTGAATTATAAGTCAGGCTGAAAAAAGATGCCATCTCCATTTCTCATTTGATTTACACAGAAGATGTTCTCTGCCAAATTAGTGCAGTGCCATCTCCATTTCTCCTTGATACATGCACCTGCTTATGTATAGGTGAGTTGATGTTTTCTCTATCTTAAATTTCGATGTTTGAACTTGCTTTTGTAGGCTAGATCTTGGTCTGCAGAAGCATCACTGAAACTGAAAAATATGTTAGGTTATGGAGATATATGGGATGGTTCATTGGCTTATGGCTGGGGTCAAGCATCAGAGATTAGTACTGGAGTATCTCTGCCCAAATTCAAAGCACTCTCTACGCCTTTGTCGGCAAGAATATCTCTGCTTTCCCAGGATTGGTTGAAGTTCTCTTCATATAAAGAGCGAGCACTTGGCCTCTCACTTGGACTATTATCAACTGAGAAACATGATTTATCTTACAATCTCTCTTGGCGTACTTTAACTGATCCATCACAAATGTCGTCACACACAGTGAGGAGGCAACTTGGACATAATTTGTTATCCGCTTTGAAATACACGTTTAAAATTGACCGTAGAGATTCACCTGTGAGGCCAACTCGAGGACATGCTTTTGTTTTCACCACTCAAATTGGTGGTCTTTTTCCTGATGTTCGGAGCTTACGGTTCATTCGTCAGGTTTTATCCACCTCCTTTAGCTATTTTCTTATTTCAACATCTAGTTCTTGAAGAGTATTTGGTACGTTGCATCCCAGAATTACATTGTTTTGGCACTTTGCACCCCAGAATTGAAATATTGGCACTTTGCACCTTAAATTGTATATTCTTCGGCATTATAGAGGGCATTTTGCACCACAATAGGGTGCAATTTGCCAAATATTATGCTATTTGAGGGTGCAAAGTGCCAAAATATTGTATTTCTGGGGTGCAAAATGCCAATTGCTCAATTCTTGAGCGTTGATAGCATATGTCATCCGCTTCAATCTAACATATTTCATTTTTTAAACAGGAATTTGATCTTCGATATGCTATCCCATTAGGATTCTATCGAGCTGCGTTGAATTTTGGAGTTTCGAGTGGTGTTCTATTTCCATGGGGTAGCGGCTCCTTGAGTACACCCTCGTGTTTGGCTGATAGGTTCTTCATGGGTGGTAGTGCTTCTCCAGTCTGCTCCCTGACAGGCCCAACGTCTCTTTTGGGTTTCAAGGCAAGGGGAGTGGGTCCTGCCGAGCCTAGAAGAGTTCTCAAAGATAATTCTGGTGATGGAAGCTCTAATGATTCTGGAGTAGATCGTGTTGGTGGCGACCTTGCTGTTACTGCTTTTGCAGATTTGTCTTTTGATTTCCCTTTTAGGGCTTTTAGGGAAGCTGGTATCCATGGGCACGCGTTTGCTTGCACAGGTACTTTGAGTAGGATGACTGAGAATGCGTTCAGGGGATTCTCTTTCTCGAAATTTCGTGATTCTTTACGGAGCTCAGTAGGATTTGGAATTGTTGTACCCACCAAGCTATTTCGCATGGAGGTCAGTAGTTTTTCCTCTCTATAATTTGTTAGTTTTTTGTTGACTTGCCTTCTTTTTTGCTGACTTTGGGGGTAAATGCAAAATACTCCCCTGTTTTATGCAAAACCTGCAAAAAACTACCATGTGCGATTTTTATTGCGCCAAACTTCCTTGTGTTTTCAAAAACCCTGCAAAAAACACCCATTTTGTGAAAAATAGGTCGTTTTGGATCGACTTATTCAAGAAACCATTTCTAAAATACTTCAAGTTGGTCCCTACAACTTCATGTGATATATTTTAAAAACTATTTCTTGAATTTTGTTGATCCAAAACGACCTATTTCTTACAAATTGGGTGTTTTTTGCGGGGCCTGAAAACACAAGGAAGTTTGGCTCAATAAAAATTTCATAGGGTAGTTTCTTGCAGATTTAGCATAACACTGGGGAGTAACTTGCATTTTCCTCATGACTTTGCTAAAAGAAAAGTTTGTTATGGTGAATGTAATTTAGATTTGTACATGCTAAAATAAGAAAATACGAACGAATTAGGCCATCTCTAGTTGTGGGAAAAATGCTTTATTGGCAGTTTACGCAATGCTTGGTTCTTGAATTTTAGTGAGGAAGGAGGATAATGATAAGAAATATGAAAATGAACAAAACGTTAAAGCCTAACATAGCCTTAATGTTCAATTGAAAAAGTGAAATTAAATAATGATGAACTTTTGAGAACAGTCCTTTATAAATCCTCAAGAACAATAACTTTATTCTGCATTTCATTTATATACTTTTTGGAAGCATTTGTTTTACTATATTTCACTGACAGCTTGGCATGATTATAGGTCAATTACGTCCACATCTTGAAACAGCATGAGCATGACCAAGGGAAGACTGGTATACAGTTTGGCTTTTCTTCTCCACTTTAATTTTTGTGGGAATATTACTTCTCTTTTTGACATGGCGGCATGGGGTTTAGTTGTCTTACCGAGCTTTTATTTGAGATTGGATTTGAGAATTTTCACTTCCATGTGCCTTTACATCCATTATAAACATTTCCAAGATTTGTTATTGTAGAATCTGGACCCTTTTTGGATGCAGCTTTACATAGAAATAAGGTGTAACATTTTAACATTGATGTGGTTCTGTTGCTGCTTCAGATAGCTTGGTGATTGAATACTTAGCTTGAATCAACTGTCTTTGTCTTCTGTGCATTCACATGGCATATGTGTTTTGTATACTTTTGCAGTGTTGAATCTTAAATCGAGGGTAAAATATGAGAACCCTTCTCATTCTTGAGAACTATGTTTTTACATTTTAGCCCCGTCCTGACTTTTGTTGGATGATGAATATGATGAGCTTGTGGATAGTTTTATGGTTGTTGAGAAACCCCAATCAAACGGAAGAATCTCTAAAGCTAACATTCATCAGCGTTTTGAAAACCGGACCGGTTCAACCGTTAACCGGTCCCGTATCCGGTTCTGTTTATCCCTAAAAACCAGTCCTCAAATTAACCAGTGTGAACTGATAAAATCAGCCCTAAAACTGGTAAAACCAGTGAACCGGTAAAATCAGTGAATCAGTGGTTCACTTCAATTTTTTTTTTTTTTTAAATTTAGAGTTTTTTTGGTTATTATTATATATTTGAACTCTTGTTTAACATTTAATAGGATTACGTTTATATATTTTAATTGGAATAACATTCATTATTTTAGTGTTTTAACAATCAATGAGGAACAATCAATGCAATATTACACTTTTTTTTATACATAAAGAAGTATCATTTTCTCATCATTGTGAATAATATTATTTTTTGTATGAAATTATGCAAATCAATTACCATATAAACATCAATTTACAACAGTAGAACCCAAATGAATAATCCAAAACTTTGAAAATTAGATGAACTTTTAATTTTGTTGTCTTGTTTTGAATGTATGTTTGAGGGATAGTTGAGATTTATATTTTTGATATTGATCTTAATTTTTAAGACATTTTGATTATTTGCATGAAACAAAAAAAATTATATTGACAAAGAATGAAATTTTTTTTGAATTATAATTGTATTTTAGATAATCTAAAAATATATATATATATATTACATAATTATAAAGTCACACCGGTTATACCGATCGAACTAGTGGTCGACCCGATCTAAGTGATCGAACTAGTAACCCGTAGAGTTTTCGGTTCAATGATCGGTCCGGTTTTAGAAACACTGACGTTCAGGGCATCTCCTATGTATCAAGGGGAGGGTGGATTTGGGGGTTTTTGAATCTAGGGAGTGAATTTACCAACTAAAATGTATAGAGGGGAAGAAAATGCAAAAACCCTTGAAGCTTTCACCCACTGCTTGAAGCGGTGAGGCAAGCCAACAGTGCATTGCCTCACCGCTCGCGGTGGGTTACTCGCTGGGCGGGTGATTGCGTTAGCCAGCAGGTGGCCGACACTTGTCGACCACCTGTTCATCCCTTTACTTTTTTTTTTTAATTTTTATTTATTTTATATAATAAAAACCCTTTTAGTTTAAAAATAAAATAAAATACCTTATTTAATACGGAGTAAAATGTAACTCTTATTTAATCTTAGTTTTATTTAATTTGTGTACTATTTTTAAAAAGTTAATTTTAGTATAAAAATGTAACTTTTATTTAATAAAATCAAATTTAATGTAACTATTATGTTGGAAAATTTAATGTCAATATTAAATTATTTTTATAATTTCCAAATCATGTCAATCAATTATTTAATTGTTGTATTATTGTGCACTAATTTTAAAATCCCTTTAAAAGTTAATTATTAGAAACTCAAATTTAATTAATAAAATTGAAACCTTAAAAGAACTTTTTTTTTTTTATAATAAACCTTATATATGATTCGTTAAATAAAAAACGATATCACCCTAACAATTAGACATCTAAAATAAATACGATTACATATGATCGCCATTTGGACCGTGTATTGCCCACACATGTTCAACTAAGTCCTTTTATTATTATTATTATTGCTATTATTATTATTATTATTATTATTATTATTATTATTAAGCGAGAGTGGGGGAAATTGAGAATTTTAATTAAATTGAATTGATAGATTGATACATTTTAGATGACTTATGAAAAAGAAAGGGGAAGCTGGACTTGAATTCTGAGTTGAAGCTGGACTGAGTGAGGGAAAGCTGGATTTGGACTGGATATACACTGAAGATGCCCTCATATGCTCTTAGATCATCTCCAATGATCAAGGGGAAGCTAGCTTCCCCCTTGAAGGGATGGCTTCCCCCTTGAAGGGATGGAGATGACCATCTCCATTGATTCAAGGGAAGGTCCCCTTGAATCCAACCACCCATTGCTGAAAGGAGTGGTGCAAGCCAAGTTAAAGTTGGCTTGCCTCATCCCTTGAATCTTGAAGGTAATAATCTTTTGTTTTTATTTATTCTTAGTTAATAAATTTTTTTTTTTAAAATAAAAAATTTCTTTAATTATGATTAATTTTAAAAAGGTTAATTTTAATTTTAAAAATATAAACTTTAAATTAGGAAACTTAAAGAAAAATTAATTTTAAAAAATTAACATTAAAAGAACGTAACTTTGATTTATGAAATTTAATATTAATTATTTGTAAATTTAATAACATTGTAAGAAACTTAAATACAATTTATTATTATTAAGTGATAGTGGAAAAAAATGAGGATTGAAATTAAATGAAATTGATAGATTGAATCAATGGAGATAACTATGAAAAATAAAGGGAAAGTTGGACTTGAAATCTGAGGGGAAGCTGGATTTAGGCTTAGGGCATCTCCAATGTATCAAGAGAAAGTTGGACTTGGACTTAGGAGGGTGAAAAAATCAACTTTTTTGACAAGGGATAGAAAATACAAAATCCCCTCCATGGCATTCACCCACCGCTTAAGCGGTGCCTCACCCATCGCGATGGATTACTCGTTGCACTCGCTCGCCCAGCCATCAGGTGGCCGACAAGTTGACCTTCTGCACTTGATACATAGCGTTCTTTTAGTAGATGTCATATGAGATCATATGCCTTGAATGTCTAAACTCTATCGAGTCGCGCCCAACCCAGCGGAGTTAAGGATGAGACAGAATTATGAAGGGAGGGCCCGATGGTTGTTTTTCTGAGAGTGATATTCTTTTTTTTTTTTTTTTTAAATTGAAACTTCAAATATTATAGAAAACTATGGAGAATATTTAAGGGCTGCACCGAATCCTGAATTGCTTGCATTGGTAACAAAATTTGGAATAAGAGAGTGGAGGGCTGTAGCCTGTATTTCTTTTTTTTTTTTTCTTTTTTTTTTTACAAATTTAGTAGGGCTGGTCAATTGAGTGGATTCGAAATAATCCAATTTTGTTCAAATCTGATCTTGATTAGGAATTTAATTTTAAATCAGCCAAGAACTTGCATGATGGATTTGATTTTATTAAGAAGAATTAAAATTCAAAATAGATGAAGTGAATATAAAATTTAGGTTAATTTGATAATATCTTTGATGATAATCGATTATAGTATAATATTTAGTTTATGAAATTAGTTGAGCAGCTCGAGCTTTGCTTGAGCTAATTGGCTTTGGATGTATTTTGTCTTTATTTTATTTGGCTCTAGTGAAAAGAATTTTGGTCTGATATTTTGAAGAATTCTTGAAATTTATGCTAAACAATTAAAGTATGATTTTGATATAATTAATTTGAATTTGAAATTAAATTTAAAATATAAAATTATGTTAATTTAATGATGGATTTTGTTTGAAAATGTGAGTTGTAGTTTTGATATTGTACTTGGTTTATGATTAGTCACTTAACTTTTCTAGGAGTTATATCTAATTTCAAAGAAAGTGTATTGCACTTGTTTGTGGTGGAGAAAAATTTGAAATTTTAAACGTATTGTGGAAATTTGAGGGAATGTGTATATTCTCGCTGGAGTGGCATAGATTGTGATAATGGGCCATATATTACATGGTTTCTGCGCCAACACTGATCGATTAACTTTTCCTTCTTACGACCAAATCATTTCTAAGACCATAAGCTTTAACGAATAAAGTACCTATTCTAAGTCAAATTTATATACAATAATAAATTTTTAGTTATCTCATCAGTCATCATATATTCATTCATATATGTGATCTCTAGTTTTCTAGCCTTAGTACGTAGTCTCTAATCATGAAGGAAAGGTACTATATATATTATTATATATTTTTCTTGGGTCAGTCTCATCAGGCCTTTCCTTTGGAACAAGGAAAGGCCTGATGAGACTGACCCAAGAAAAATATATAATAATATATATAGTACTACCTTTTTTGGTTTTTTGAGGATAGTCACATCTCAAATTTTAAATCTAACTTAATTATATATTATATGAGGAGAGGACCAGTCATAAATAAAATATAGAAGAAATTAAAGATGCCAGGATTCATGAATGGACCGAGCCATCAGCCATTTATTATAAATTGGGAAAATGACTTTTGGGACTGGGCTAAATTCAAAGATGGGCTTGGCCTGGTTACATTCTAATTAATAAATGTTCGTTCCCATGCCATTGGCACAGCTATCAATTAATTATGGGGTTGTCTACGGTTCCTCGAAGTCATTCTTTGAGGAATCGTTTCATCCAATGAAATTTTGACACATACTTACGTGTACAACACTCACACATTTAAAGTACTTCATATAAAAAGACATTTTTACCCTTATTAATAGTTTTTATTTAACAAATTAAATTTTATTTAAAAAGACCTTTTTACCCTTTTTAATATTTTTAGTTTAGTAAATTAAATTTTAATTCCTTCTCTCTAAATAAAAATTTAAATCTTCATCGATGTATCTCTTTTCTCATCAAGGACTAAACCCTTCTCCCAAATTCCAATTCTTTTCAATTTTTATCTATTGATTACATCTAATTATTAGGGCTTTTTCAATTTTTACAAAGTCAAGATGAATTCAACTCCATGTGATTTAGCCGCGGATATTTCTTTCAGACAAGAAAAAGAATCAGGTAATTTACTTTGTGAGATTTGAAATCATATGCTTTGTGGTCATACGATCTGCCTTTTCTTGTCTCTGTTTTAATTTATACTATTAATTAATTTGTTAATAACATCAAATAACAAAGGTTGTTTTGGAATATTTGAAGTCTAATAATCATTGAGTCGGCGGAAGGTGACTACTTAGTATTGCTTGCTAATGTGAGAAAGTTTTTGGTTTGGTGATTATACTTATGGATTCATTTGCGAGTTTTTGGTCTTTTAGGTTTTTTAGTTTACTGTTAATGGTAATCTTTTATTGTTGAATTTCAGTACTTGTTTTGTGTGATGACTTGTTAATGGTAATCTTTTCATTGAATTTCAGTACTTGTTTTTCTTTGTCTGGTACTAAATCCGGTGGTGTTGACGACGGTTGAAATCCGGTGGTGTCCGATCCGGAGAGATGAACAGGGGGGAGATTGAGATGGGAGAGATGGAGATGGCCGATGGGTTTGAACCGTAATTTGATTTGTTTTTTTAATTAATTTGATTTTGTTTTTAATTAATTAATGCAGGGATATAATGGTAATTTTTATAATGTACAAGGTTATTTAAAGAAAGTATGATATCACCTCCTATGTTGTACATTAATTTTTTCAATGATTAACTATTGTACACTCTTGTACAATATTAGATGGTCAAGATTGAAGATTATAATTTTTTAGTGGTTTAGATATTACATAAAACGATTCCTCAAGAATGACCTTGAGGAACCGTAGACGACCCCATCAATTATTGGGGGGATAACTTGAGAATGAAATAAAGAATGCCTAATTCTTTCTCATTGGATAGGGTACATTATTAATTTAATTTCATTACTAGTTTATAAAAATAGTAGTACGTAATTGATGGAGAGTGACAGATATAGAGACCATGGGCTAAACAGGGAATCGCTTGCTTACTCAAACAAGGCATCTCTGTCATAAATAAATTATTATAATCTATTTCGAGATCCAATTGTTTATTGCATATTTAAATCAACATTTACTTACTCCTATTGCTAAAATCTACCAATATCTTTTCTGAAAGGTCAGCTTAATTGATGTAGTCAATTTCTTGCATGGACCATCATTCTAATTGAGTCACAACATTTCAATACTCAATTTATTTAACTTATTTAATTAATATATCTACTTTAAAGAAAATAAAAGAGTAATGCAATTAATACCTTTATGATTTTATTTTTATTTTTTTCCTCTAGGCATGGTTACATTTCAGAATTCTAGATGCTCGATTATAAAAAACCAATTAATTAATAATATAATTAGGAAGTACATATATAATTTATGGATTTACAGCCATGGACTTGAACATGGCTGGTGAGATGTCGTTCACGTGGGACAAAGAAGTTCAATTCGAAGTTTGACAAGGGGACGAAAATTAACTTTAGAATTGAAAAACCATTCTACAAAATATTCTCTCTCAAAACCACATACTTACGTACGTACATGGAGTTAGGTAATGCCCTAATTAATATATAATAGTACTTTGATTTTTATTTTTTTTATTATTTGTTATTGTACGTTTATGCATGGAATTGTACTCATGCAGGCGTTAAATTTCAATTACTTCCATCCAAATTCCAATCGATTGCGAAAGTGCTCAATTATCAATTATGTATGGTGATTAATGAACTTAATTAAGATTATTTTTATGCATGGTAGGATGTGACACTGAGAATAAGTGGGAACATATATAGGAGTTTTATATACTATGTGGCCATATATAACGTATTGTTTACTTGTGGTGGTTGCGACTTAATAAATGTATTTTTTTTCAAATAAATATAGATTTCATTAAGCAACTTTATAATGTTTTTGGATAAAAACAGGTAAAACATAAGAAAAAACATATATATCCTTAAAAGAATATAATGCTGCACTTATTTGAGTATGGTTAAATTGACTAGTCTTCACGACCTGACAAATTAATGCTAGCTTTTTACTGAAGGTTAATTAATGTATTCAACCGTGCCTCAAAATAAAACGAGTCAATCCTTGCCGTATGAAATATGGACATCCTTGCAAAACCAATAATAAAATGTACACTAAATTAAAGAAAGTCTCTGGATTCCTTATAAGTTTCAGCATTTACATTATTATGTTTTGAGTTGGACGAACATGTTGGCCCTATATATGTGAAAGAGTTTTTTGCTCGGTTTCGCGAATTTCGATTTCAAAAAAATAGTTTGGTTAGTTTCGGTGAAACCTGATTTTGTTAGGTTTTGGAGGTTGAGTTATGTGATTTTGAAAAGGCTGAAACACCACTTGAATTTAGTTTAAATGTTAGAGTTTAGGGAAAAAAGTAGATGGTAAGTGTCAAATCAATATTTTTCTTTTTTTTATAGAGTTTTAGAAAAAAAATAAGTGGTATTTGTCACATAAGACATATATATATATATATATATATATATATATATATATATATATATATACACGATGATCATTAATATTGATTTTATTTTTTTACTATATATATTATATATGAAAGTGGAACAGACATACTGGTTTGATATATTCTCGATTCTCAAAGGGATGTTAGATCCGTATTAATAGCTGCTTCGCTAATTTCAATGATAATTTAAAATTCATGACTCAAATAAAAAAACAATTGACAGAAGAAAAACACAAGTAGTGTTGGGGGTTGACTTTACAGGTTGGGTGCTTGAATCTTGCTGACCTACCATTTTAATTTTTAAATTAATAATCTTCACAAGCAAACACAACACCACCTAAATATTTTTCATTAGTCCATGTCCGTTGCTTATATCTATAGGAATCTCAGTAGAAATCTTCAATTCGGATCCTATTTTCTTTACAAATAGTCTTTTGTATATTGTAAAGAACAATCAAAATTAACTAATGATCGATGGACTTTTTACTCTATCTATATGAAGTTGTGTGAAATATTACACATTAATTTTCCTTTATAAATTACTTAACATGTTAGACAAATACGTAGAATTAATTTGTAACGTGCAGTACGTTTTGAATTTTCACCAATTTATCAAATTGAATTCTGCAATATTTTAAAAAATTATAATGTTAAGGAACAAGTTACAACACGTACGCCTGTTACATACAACTTAATTAACTATGAAAATAATTAAATAAAAATATTATTCCAAAAGTTACCTTCTAAATCGTTTAATATTTTTGCATATGTATTAAAGTTTTTTCGGATTGTTGGTCGCGTTGGCGTTTCTCTTTTACCGTTAGGAATGCAAACTGTGCTGCCCATAATCTTGTCACTTGGGCTTTCAGTTTGAAGTGGACTGAGCGTTTTAGTCCTTTTAATATTCCAATTACTGTTTTTTGTGATGGGGGTTATCCTCTTGTAAACTGGTTAAACTTTTCGTATTAATTTTTTGTGATTTTTGTTATCAAAAAAAAAAAAAAAAAAGTAGTTTCATATTAGATGTACTTATATATATAGCATTTTTAGTTGTTGCATCCATGGATCAAAATTTCGTTTCGAGTGTATGTTTCATGAGTCCGCCAAATATTAAAAACTTTTCGAGTCTTTTCGAAAATGTTTCGAAAACACTAAGGAAAAATTGTAATAAAAGTTACTCAATTTAGATAAATAACAGAGTTTAAGGCAAACATATAGTTTCAGAATTACATCTTATTTTCGTTTCGCTTGATTCAAAAACAGAAACTTTTCGATATTTTTAAAGAAAAATATGAAAATTTTGATCCATGGTTGCATCACAGAAGTAACCGTGAAGGAGACCCGGCCCCTTTTCTTCTTCTTCTTCTTCTTCTTCTTCATTTTTTTTTTGTTATCACAAGAATAAATTGAAGGGCCATAAAAATATATTTATGAGTTGGCCGTCTTTTGCTTTGGGCAAGATGCTCGTGAAAATTGTTTCTTTACAATTAATTTGAATACTGCAAAACTTTTGTGCATATTACTGTGACAGTCCATTAATTAAATTCATATTGACAATACACACGAGTGTAGAATTAATATATATTGTTGTCTAATTTTATGCAACAAAATTTGCATACATATATAAGAACTTTGCATGATTGTCATAAATGATCAAACCATTGACAAATTAAAGCAAGAATAATTCATGCTCTTTCGGCCGCAAGAAAAAAAAATAAAAAAAGTGAGGATAAATGTCACAGATAAATGTCACAGCTGGTGCAGAGTAGATTAAATGTGGAGAATTAATTAATTATACTGGCATAATTATATATGTAGTCGTTTATAATAAATTTAATTAGTCAATATATATATATATATACCGCTTAATTAGCACTTTATTTTTTATTTTTGAAGCCTTATATGTAAAGCACTTCCAGTTTAACAAAATAATTAATGAGAATACTTAATTTGTAGCTAGGCTTTCTTTATCTTGAGGGATTCTTGGATCTCAATTCTTGAGTTTAAATCCTCCACGTAGATTGAATATTAAGACTAATTAAATACTCTTTATAACCTAGCTTTTGGACAATCTTTATTCCTTGAGCTATATTTTAAGGGTTTTTTGCAAGTTAACTCTCTGTGATATGTCTAATGGGCAATTTACCTCTCTGTGAAATAAAAATAGGCAATTTAACTCCCTGTGAAATGAAATAATGAGCAATTTACCTCCTTGTGATATAAAAATGGGCAATTTACCTCCCTGTGAAATGAAATAATGAGCAATTTAACTCCCTATGATATGAATTAATAAGCAATTTAGAGGGAGGCAATGTGCTTTTTTTATAAAAACACAGGGAGGTATTTTGCCCTTTTTCTTGTCACCAGGGAGTTAAATTGCTTATTTAGGATATCACAGGGAGGTATTTTGCCCTTTTATTTATCACAGGGAGTTAAATTGCCTATTTAAAATAACACAGGGAGTTAATTTGCTATTCACTCTATATTCTAATATTGAAGTTGCCTAAGCTTGATTTATTATTTTAAGGGTTGTTTGAGAAATTAAATAAGAAAAAAAGTTAAATCTTTTATGGGATGAATGAAGCTTCAGCATTTTATGGATGTAATACCATGAAGGCTAACGTTGAAGGGACAAGTGATCTATATATTTAGGGGCAGAATGAATCAGTACCAATCAAATATTAAATAAATCACATTAATTAATTAATTAAATATAACATGCCTATAAGCCAAAATAAGGATATAAATCCTATTATCATACATATATACATGCAAAATTTTGTCCATTATTTCTTTTTATGTACAGTAAATTACTTCAAGGTAGATAATTAATATATATAGTTGAAAAGGTAATGAAAAAACTGGTGGGTGGGGGGAGAGAGAGAGAGAGAATTCTTCTTTATATTCCTACACAATAAATATTTTTTCATATATTCCCAATTCTAACAACTTTCTTTCCCAGAATACAAAGACTTAATTTCTCCACACACAAAAACAATATATACTTGCGGGCTAATTAATCCTTAATTTAAATATGCAAACAAATTCAGATGCTGATCATCATCATGATGCTATGGAGAATTCATCAAACACAACCCCTCCAATTGATCAAATCGAAGACGAAGACGAAAGCAAAGAAATGAAAGGGAACAGCTCTAGTAGTAGCACTGTTGAAGAGAATGGCAAAAAGGTCAATTCATATGCAGGATCTGTAAGGCAATATGTCCGCTCCAAAACTCCGAGACTCCGCTGGACGCCGGAGCTCCACCTTTGCTTTATTCATGCAGTTGAAAGACTAGGAGGACAAGAAAGTATATTCAATTAATCAACCTAATTTATATATATATATATATACTAGTATATATATATATATTTTTTTAATTGTTTTAGTATTAATTGGTGCAGGGGCAACTCCTAAATTGGTGCTTCAATTGATGAATGTTAAAGGCCTTAGCATAGCTCATGTCAAGAGCCATCTTCAGGTATATATATATATTAGATCTATGTGAATGAAAATTTGAAGTAATATTTAGCCGATAGTAATAATTGCGAAATTATGTTTTTGTTCTTGCCGTAGGCTTGTATTAATTGATCCTTAATTTGATTTTTTCATTTATGTTATTATTTTTAATTTAATAAAAAAACTAATCAGAATTTGTTTGATAAACACTTGTTTTTTCAAACTTAATTAATTAGTTTTGTAACTAAATTTTAATGATGTTTGTTTAAACAGATGTACAGAAGCAAGAAGATTGATGATCCTAATCAAGGTAAGACATATATTTAATTAGTCTAATGCAAAATTTAGGGTTTCTATATTGAACTATTCATTTCAATTCTAATTAATTTGATAATTATTTTTTATAGTTATTTCCGAGCAAAGGCTTCTACTTGATGCCGGAGGAGATCGCAACATTTACAACTTTAGCCAACTTCCGATGCTACAAAGTTTGAATCACACACCAATTTCAAGTTTGAGGTAAATTTACTAGCCATAATTAATTAGTGCTTGTCTTACATCTCTTAAAAATTAAAGGTCATCATGATCAAATTTTGTTTAACTTGATCAAATATCTGACTCTTGTAATAATATATCTGTTGAAAGCCCTAATTTATTAAATTCTTTTGCAGATATAGAGATGCCATTTGGGGTAATCAAGCCAATTCCATTTATAGTCCATATAGCAACTTGGAAGCATCAAACATAAAAAGACATGGATCAACAAATTTTGAGGGCAACAATTTACACTCAAATTTTCCTCATACAAATATGCAATCTTCATGGAAAGTTTTTGAAAATGACCATCAAAGATATAGTGAAAGATTTTGGCAAACTCAAATTGCATCAAGCTCCACAAACCAAAGATTGTTCACAAGCAAATTTCAAGATAGAGGGGCATTATTGGAAAATGGAACTCCTTTGCAGGGTATTAGTCATTTCCATTCGACCGAGAAAACACCGATAATTGCTCAAGAAAGGAGTAGAAGTACTTTGAAAAGAAAGTTTTCATTTGATAAATTGAATCTTGATCTCAATTTATCTCTAGAAACGACACGAGAAAACGAGCAAAAAATAATGAAAACGGGTGTGAAGGAGGATTGTAATGAAGTGGATAGTAGCTTATCTCTCTCCTTGTTTTCCTCAAAGGAAATTGATCTTAGGAAAAGTACAAAAAAGGCAAGTACTTTAGATCTGACATTGTGAATGAGACAATTTCCTAGTGAGATTTTCAAGTACTAATTGTCAATGCCAATGCAGTAGTACAGATGATCATTATCAAGGTAATGTGCATTACTTGTTTTTCTTTTCTTCTAATTTGTTTTAATTTGCAGAGAAACATACAAGAAAAATAAATTTATTTTCTCTTATCTAAGAGATAGAACAATATTCAATCTAAATGAATCTTTGCATCGGGTACTGATCGAGGTGTATATATATAATATTAAGATATTAAAGAGACAGTTGCAGATCTTTGTCTCCACTATTTTCAAATTTTATTCTGGAAAAAACCAAAATATATATTACTACTATATATGTTTTGTTATAAAATTTCATGCTCGATCTTCATCAAAGCTAGTTTTGCTTCTCTTCTGAAATATTTTCAGTAGTAATGATTTCCTTGAATTGAATCTTCTTCTATATATATGGACCTAGGAGTTAGAAAATATATATATATCCACTTAATTTGACATTAATATATAAATTTATTATATGTATGTGGTCTTAACGGATTCTATATATCTAAGACAGACATTCGCTTCATCCAATCAAATATTTTTCCAAGGTTTATGATCAATGCTAGTTATAATTAACTTAATTCCTTGAATTTAAATGATCATCTACTTAGATATGGTTCTAAGTGTTACAGCAAAAATATATGCATCTTTTTAATTTGCCCCAGTGAACATTAATTCGTGGTACGTGACACCCAAAATCCAACATTGGTGGATTATTTGAAGTCAGTAAAGACTAGACTAGTCAGTAATAAATTAGAGAAATATCAACATTAATAAGAGTTGAACCCATATCGCTCATGTTGTATAGATATTGTGCTAAAATAGGATATATACCATCAACGGTCTTCTGGATTTTTTCTTATTTTCCATTCTATTTTCACATCGGAGGGCTTTCTAGTATCGTACGTTATGTATACTTTTTACTTTATATATTTGTCTTTTTGAGAGTATTCATTTTTCTTGCATTTATAAATTAATTTTTTATTTTGAATTACATTATATATTTGGAAAATATATACTATTTTTTACCACAATTTAACGGTCCTTGACGGATTTAGTTCTTCCGTCAAATATGTAAACCAATAAATTATGTTCGGCCCTTGAAAGAGCTTGAAGATGCATTGTGGGCAGCAACTAGAGCTACAAAATATTCGTCAATTTGACATTGAGTTTAGAGAATTGTTACAACTTGATGATAATTTAATGGAATGGTTAAAATATTTGACGAGAAATTAAATTTGTCAAGCCTGTATCAAATGTGCTTTTTGAGGAAATTTACAACCAAATATGCATGTAAAGTAGAATAATGTGTGGTATAGAAAACGTATTTTAATTCTCTCTAAACTTTACTAAGCTCTCATGTATTAGATCATAGATGAGAATCAATACCAGAATCTGCAGTTTTCAGTACTGTAATACATCTCACAACAATTTTTGTAATGCTTGTAATTAGTCACCCTATGAACCTGCTTATGAACATTATAGACAACAATTTCAAATAATTAATTCGACCACAAATAAAGAAATTTGAACTATAGTATTTATAATTGTAAATCCAACCTAAACAAACTAGTAACTGAAAAAAAAACAAAAAAAAAGGGCAACTACCTAGTATATCCCTAATGCTACTATATATAAATAATAGTATATTTTAACGGATGTATATATAAGTAATTAAGCTAAAAGTGATGGGAGAACATTGTTCTGGAAATGATTTGCAAGAGTGGAGTAAGTTGCTTGGGTTGGATGAGCAGCATCCCAGAACAAATAGTTGGATGGGTTTGGACAAGTTGGGGCCAAAGCATTGCACAGAGGGCCCATCTCCACTGAACCTATTCCGCAGCATCCATCAACTGTTTTCTCAAATCCTATAATTAAATCAAAATCTTATATAGTTAATAACTACGTACTCATAATTCATTTTTTTTTTCTTTTGTTTTGTTTGATAATTAATTCCATTAAAGCTAGATAATATATATATATATATATATATATATATATATAATAGATTATTGGATTATAAGAAACGTACTCACCATATGCAGCTGGATTCGTAATCATGTTCATCATGGGGTTATAGATATCCACATACGCAACCCTAGATCCGGGCAAAGACCTCTGCAGCCTGGAGGTGAGAGCTCGAAGCTTGGCATTATACGATTGCGAATCAACGTTCTGTTGATTTATGCACATACGCTGGAACATGTGCAAGCTCGGCATCAAACTTCCGATAGTCACCTGCACCGGCAGGCACCCGATTGGGGGAAGGCCCATTACTCCAATTCTTCTTGCTCCCATACTGTGCAATCTCTGTAGAAAATAAAATAAATGATGTGGTTAATTTTTATATACTTCTATTTTTATAATTAATTAGGTCAATAATTTAAATTCAACCATATATAAAATTATATCAAAAATTTGGATAATTATGTATACCGTTTCTACTAATTAAATTCTATATTTAAATCTTTTTGAAAAATTCACTTATAACTAACAAACAAAAAAGGTTGGCCTGGGTGGGTATGCAACTAACAACGTGAATCAAACTAATTAATTGAGGAAATCGAAAACATAAATTAACATGCTGGGCGGGCCGGGCACTAGAACAAATCAAAATCAAAATCAATTATATAAAACATATAATTAACGTACCCTGATAACATGAGTCTCAAGATTCCTGAGCAACAAATCCTGATACCCGGACAAAGTATAAGTCGTCCTAATCGGCAGCCCATAAAAATTATACATCATATCATTAGTCCCCGCTCCAACCACAAACAATGCATTCTCCACGATCCGACCCGCTTCCTCCGAACCCACAGCCCGCTGCATTCTCCTCAAGGCCCGTTCAAAGTACACCAACTGAGTCCTCATGCTCAGCACATGGGCCTCACTCGCGGTCAACTCATCCAAACCCGTACCCGCGGATGCAAAACTCGCTCCGGTAAGCAAGTCTCGGTCCGTCAGGGTCGGGTCCAAGTAAGCAGGCAATAGTTCTTTTAGACCCAAGTCGGAAACAATGAAGTCTGTTGTTAACTTGCCGTTGGAAAATCTGCCGGATGGGATCCGACCCGGGAAGTCACGCCCGTACGGGGGGTGGTTGGCTTGGAATATGGTGAGGAGGCCGTTGTTGTTGCCTGGGTCTAATATGGAGTCGCCGAAAGAAAAGACTGCAGTTATATTGTTAGTGTGTATGCCACGTGCAGTGGTTGGAGTGGGTAGGAAAAAGAGGGTTGTGAGGGTGAAGACGAGGAAATAGATTTTGATCTCCATGTTTATGTTTTTGTATTGTATGTGTAATAATAGTATTTTCTTTTTTGGTGTTTATTAATTGATGTGTGTGTGTGTGCCGTGCGTGTATATATATATATATATATATATATATATATATATATATATATATATATAGATAGATAGTAAAGAGAGTTTGTAGTGTTACGGGATTTAATTTGGTAATTATATACATGGTTAAATATTGAGTTTACTTAATCACGTATGGCTTTTAATTAACGACTGTGATGATATATATAGTAGATTAGTAGTACTCCTAAATGCATATATGCTTTTTGAATTTGTGTTTTATGTTGTTTGAACTTTTCAATCAGTTTGTATTGGTTAGGGATTGCAATAAATGTATTTTGTAGGACGAAGTCACGTAGGAGTTCATGAGGAGTCAAAATTCTAGCTCATTTGATTTGCTGTTGGGAAAATTCTTGTCCATATTTGATTTGGTCAAACATATTCAATCAGGGGAAATTCTTACTTAGATCGGGTTTGATCGAACCCGAACCCAAAGTAACTACATGACAAGTATAATACACTTGCTTTGGGGTTGGATGTAACTCTCAGGAAAGTGACCAATCACAAAGCAAATGCAATATACTTGCTTGGTGGTTGGATGAATTTGGCCAAGCCAGACTTGGACAAAATTTTCCGAAACGGATAAATATATTGTAATTTTTTTATGCTTGATTACTCTCCTAGAAATTTCATCCCATCATAAAACAAGTTTATTGCATTTGATAGGTCAATCCCCATCTGAGTAGAATATTTCCCTATTGCTCATTCACTAGGTTATTAATTAAGGACTAATTTGGCCAAAGTGAATCAATGTACAATAATTAATATTAATTAAAGAAAATTTTAGAAAAGTTGCTTTGTAGAATTGGTGTAACTTTTTTTTTATACATAATGATTTTTGCATATGAAGATTTCAAAATTAATTGACATTAGGTTAAAAATGATTGGTTTTAATGTCAAACATTTACAAAATAAGAGTCTAGATTGTAACTTGTAAGTCGATTTCTTTAATGTTAGTTGAGTTCATTATTAAGCCTGCCATATTTTTCCCTTATTTAAATAGTTTACCATATTAATAGTTTGAGTATATCTTAATGAATGATGAGTTAATTAAATTTAATTTGATCCTTTGCACTGTTACTTCGTTGTTATTTTTTAACTAAAACATGTTTGCTACTATGTTTAATCTTTTATATCATTTCGGTATTATACGGTATCAGTATCACATGATATATTTGTTCAAAAAATCTATATGTAACATGGAATTTTAAAAGGTTCGAAATTAATAAGTAATCTGTTATTTAGTGATATTTTTATGCAACACAAACTTGATTAATAAAGGCTTTCAAAAAAAAAAAAACTTGATTAATAAAGAGAAATGTACAAATAGTTATTAGGGGGCTTCTAGGAGCAGTTCAACTTGTGGAAAACTGATGGCAGTTTTCCCCAATTTTGAACTGTTGGAATATTTTATTATTAAAATAGTCACCTGTTGTTCATGTTACTCTTAGCAGGTAACATTAGTTTCTTTTACACATTTGCCCCTCCTTATTAATAATATAGCAACTAACAGCAGCTATTTCTATTGTTCGTAATATACAAATTCTTTTAGCAGCTATGAAAGAAAGAGAGAAAGAGCTATTAACAGCCATTAACAATTAAAACTAACTCTTGGAGACAAATGCAATTTTACAACTAACCTGCTGTTTTAAGAAATACATGTTTAGAGGCCTGCTGGAGACAAATGCAATTTTAAAACTAGCCATTAACAGCCATTAACAATAACTTCACGAAAACAATTAAAAATCATATAAAATCTTTTGACATCAGGTAGAGACAATTGCTGCTCGTTTACTCTTCTCTAGGGCATGGGTAGAGTGTTTTCGAAGTTAATTTCACATTACATACACTAATTGAGCTAGAATTTAATTCGGGCCGTGAAGAACTTGAACGGGCCGTGAGATTTTATTCGATTTTCATTGGAAAACACTCCTGGAGTGTTTAATTGCTGTTTGCCGTGTTCATTTAAGTGATTCAGCGGTTCGGGCCCTCAAGAACTTAAACGGGCCGTGAATTCCATTCAAAATTGGTTCGGATTTCTTGAGGAATCTTCTTCTTTTTGTTCGGAGGTTTGATTACAGCCTATTTCATACGCAATTAACAACATCTCTTGTTGAATTTTGCAAATGGGCTTCAAATCAGATTTCGGGTTCTTCGATTCTAGCGGTTTTTGAGTGTTTTTGTTCTTGATTCTTGTTCTACATTGTTTGTTTTGGTTCGTAGTGTTTAATTTCAGGTGTTTTATGGTTAAATTTGATGATCGATTAATTGACATACTCCTCTGTTTTAAGAAGAATGGAAGAAGAAGAAGAATATAGGGGCATATAAGTCATTTTTTATGATCCTATAGTGTAAATTTTTATCAGGTAACAGGTGAACTTTTTGCCACATGGCGCCCGATAAGTGGTGAACTGCCCACAGTGCCGCCAAACGTGAACTGCAATTAGCAAGCCCGTAGTTATTATATATAGTACATTACCATTGGATTTGAAGATCAATTTTTACCTAACCTTATACTTATACTGTGTATTCCTCTAAACTATACGTGTAACAAATGGAAAATTGCACTTTTCATATTAAACTTTCGGTACCTTTATATTACATCTTTCAAAATGATACATTTGATATCAAAATTGACCAATCGTTTTCTCATTTGATTTTTTGGTTTCCCAAGGGTTTAATCCCTTTCGAGGCGGGTTGAACACATTAACGTGGGTCCCTCTCCCAACAGGGATTCAAACCCGAGTCCGCTACTTTGTAGTGACTAGTCCCTTCCACTAGACCAATCATTTGATTTGACTGTTAATTTGTGGACAGAAAATGTCACGTGCGCGGTACATGTCTGTTAAGTCAAACAAAAGGGGGAAATGCAATCATTAAAAATTGGGCAGGGTTTTTTTTTGCAATTATCGCCTTCTTCCTCCTATGTACGACTGCGAGCTTCCGGTGGCCGAAGGTCGAAATTGGTTGAGTACTTTTGTTCCTCATGTCGTGGACAACATTTCCCATGAGCTAATTGCAGCAGCCGTCGACAGTGGAGTTCCGCCCAAGGGGATGCACATTTTTTTGCGAAAATTAAGACTTAGGCCGAAAAGACGCCGCCCCTTGGTCGGAGCTCCTCCGTCCGGCAGATGCAATCACCATATGCAAAATGATGCCCACTGTCCGGGGAAGCTATGGCAAGAATCACGCAGTTTGGTTAAGAATCGAAGGAGAAATCACGGTTTGAAATTTCCAAAATTTTGACCTACGAGATTCGAAATTTAGAATTCAAAATTCGAATAGATTACTTAACGGCTTGAAAAAATCTTTATATGTACGAGTTCTCCACGGTAAGAGGAACAAAAGCCCTTAACTAATTTCGACCATCGGCCACCGGAAGCCGGCGATCGTATGAGAGGAAGAAGAAGACGATAGTTCAAAAAACCCTACCAAATTTTTAATAATTGCATTTGCCCTTTTTTTTTTAACTTAACGGGCATGTGCCAGTGCTACGCGCGTGACATTTTTTATCCACAAATTAACGACTAAATCAAATATGAAAAAAATTGATTAATTTTAGTATTAAATATTTCATTTTAAAATATATGATATGAAAAGTAGAATTACAACCTACATGAGAAGGTTTCACAAAAAATGACAAAATACTTTTTTCACGGACACAATTTGAAACAGCAAAAATATGAAACACGGAAATTCTACGAACCAATTTAAATCACTCGTGATGAGATTTTTAGAAACAAATTTGAAAGTTGAAGTATATACTCTACAATTCCTACAATTGATACAATTTACGCTTCAAATATACTGTACGTTAACAGAAAGAAAAACAAAGTACCCACTCCCTTCTAGTGTCTACCTAATTTTCTCAAAAGGTACAACTATTCATAGCATACTGCACGAAAAGCAGGAAAAGCTTGGTATATTATCTCTCTAGTTTAAACATGTTTCCTGAACTTTGGTATATCCTTCCCGCATCTCGTCTTATCCTTCCGCCAATTCTCCAGTCATTTTCTACCTCCTACATAAACCTCACACACTACACACACATCAAAACACACTTTCTCCCTCCCTTCCTCCATTAATGGCGCGAACTAACAGTACACCGGTGCTACACCATAGCAATACTCTCTTCACCTCAAATTCCAAGCCCTCTCGCCCTCTCCTCTTCTTCAAAAGCTCATTTCCCCAATCTAATTCTCTCAGTTTCATCTCTTCCACCAATTTTGCTACGCATTTTTCGAACTCCTGTGCAACAATTACACGTGTCACCACCGCGCCCGTGGAGTACGTGTCGCCTCCTCCGCCGGACTTCGATTTCCAGAAAGAGATTGCTAGGCTTAAAGCTCTAAGAGAATCCCTAGCTAATTGCGAAACGTTAGACGAGAAATTGAGGGTGATCAGTTCAGATTCTAGGGTTAAGTCGTTCTTCAATTCGCGGAGGAATTGTATCGTAGGAGTGAATTTGAATGGTTACGATATGTATTTGATTAAATGTGTGGTGGCTGCAGGACAGGAGCATGTGTTGAGTGGTGAGTATGGAGAAGAGTTGGATGATGATGAGTTTGAATTGGGGAAGAGTTCTATCAGAAACGCGCTTTTTGCATTGGCGGATATGATTGAGAACTGGGATGTGAAAAATGGTGCTGGTGGTAAGAGTGAGGGTCTGAAAGAGGAAGAGAGAGCGGCGTTGAAGTCACTGCTGAAGATGCTTGGTGAAGTGGAGCATTTTTATGATTGTATTGGTGGGATCATTGGGTTAGTATTTATCTAATTATATTTTTGCTGCATTATTTTTATTTAGGTGAAAGTCTATCTGTGCATTTATTTATGCTGTCAATATTTATTGCCTATGTTGTATACGTGGATTGCTATGCATTTTTACCATTGAGCTTATATATTACATTTTAGATGATCATAAGAATGGATGGGAATCTGGTTGGTGGAAAATTATATTTGGAATTTTATACATTTTTCAATGGAACATATAAAATAATTTTTTGAACATATAATATAAATTTATGCACGAATTTGTATTGACACTAGCAATCTACTGAATGCATTCCGAGTTGCTATGCTATTTATTAAAATTTATGCTATACAAAACCTGGATTTGTAGTAATTTTCTTCACGCGCTAGCCAGAGTATATGCATGCTTTCAACAGTCAGTTGATTGTAGCGAATCGATACCTATTATGGTTGTCATTATGTTTTCTTTCATTTGGCTTTTTTCTCCTCTCTGCGGATCGCTTGAATCATATTTTTGTTTATTTAATTTCACTGTCATCATACAGCAACATACTTATCTGATCAGTCTTTGTAGATGGGTATGATTCAGTTCTCTGTTAGTATAACTTAAGAGGAAATGTATATTTGAAAACCCATTTAGTTGTTTTTCGAGTTTTGTACATCTGCAATTGGTTGTCAACATTCTTTCTCATTTGGAGCTAGTTGGACCAAGCAAACAGGGAATCTGAACACACACAAACACGCATATACACCAAGGTCTTTAGTTGTTTCACTGTCATTCGAGTGATCACCGTGAGTACTCTGATTTTGATAGTTCAGAAAGTCAAACTTAACAAGAATAACTTAAAGCTATCTGCAATCAACTCATTTAGATGATCACCTAAAACATCTCATCACTGCAGATATCAGGCCACAGTTTTCGAGTTGCTTTCTCAATCAACTGGAGAAGGGAAAACCATTAATTGGTCCCAACAAACAAACAGGTTTTTGAATCGCGAGTTTGTGAAAATTCATCCTCCCCCTGTTCTTGATCTCTCTGAAGATAATGAATATGCATCGCAAGCTGCTCTTTGGGGAATTGAGGTCAGTGCATAATTTATGTTCTTCGTGACGAGCTTAAGAACCTTCTTGTGATCATTTGGAATTACTAACCCATCTTCAGGGTTTGCCTGATTTAGGAGAAATTTATCCTCTAGGAGGCTCGGCTGACAGGCTTGGCCTGGTCGACCCTAAAACAGGTGAATGCCTTCCTGCTGCCATGCTTCCTTACTGTGGACGAACTTTACTGGAAGGCCTTATTAGAGATCTTCAGGTATATTATCTTTATATATCAAGGAAAGAGAATTTATATGTCCTATGGTGGTTGAAGAAACATGATTCATCAGTTATTACCTGATATTGGTGTTCTGATGTATTTAAACTTGTTCATCCGCAATCAAAATGATGAGAACTTCATACCCTGATAGGCTAGAGAGTTCTTGTACTTCAAGTTATATGGGAAGCAATGCATCACTCCTGTTGCAATTATGACAAGTTCTGCAAAAAACAACCACGGGCATATTACTAGTCTTTGTGAGAGGCTCAGATGGTTTGGAAGAGGAAGATCGAGCTTCCAGCTTTTTGAACAGGTTTAGATAGGATGCTGACATAATTTATGTTATACTCCTAGAATTGCTTTCTTTATTGGTCACAGTATTTCGTATTTTGTTTGTCAATTGCTAGCCTCTTGTTCCGGCTGTTACTGCAGAAGATGGGCAATGGGTTGTAACAAGACCATTTGTACCTGTATGTAAGCCTGGGGGTCATGGTGTGATATGGAAATTGGCCCATGATAAAGGTGTTTTCAAATGGTTTCAGAGTCATGCAAGAAAAGGTGCAACTGTGAGACAAATTAGGTTAGGTTCAACCTTATAATGCTGCAGTGCGATTTGGAATTTGATAGCATATTGACATTGAGATTTTGCAGTAATGTTGTAGCTGCTACAGATTTGACTCTACTTGCTTTGGCTGGAATTGGTTTGCGCCACGAAAAGGCAAGTATCTCTTTGTATATGATTATCAACTCCATAAGTGGCAAATATGGATGTGGTGTCAATCTCTAGTCACTGGCCCAATGCAGTAGCATTTATGGGCTTGTATATATATGATTTTATGTGCGTGCAAGCAAAATAAAGCTAACTTAGCTAGGGTTAGCAACTAAATATAAAGGTTGCAACTAAAAGAAAAGCCTGATCACTGCCCCCTTCTCCTCACCAGACAACTCTTATGTGGCCTCCATTTATCTTTCATGTTCTGGACAGATGCCAAAATCACTAACTCAAACCTACATTATGATGGTTATTTCTATACTGTTAAGCTTCTTACAAATCAGTATGCATTCATTCTCAATTTCTAGTGAGTATTTGGTATATTTTGTATAACTTACTGCATAATATTATTACACTCCGTCCATTATATGAGTCATTATATCCTCATAACAGGAGTTATCAGTTGTAAATATCACCATTAAATCTGGGTACTTTTTTAAGGCTTAACGACCGAGTTATACTTATTGCAGCAACAAGTATGCACAGTTTCAATTGCTCTTTGTTTGGAGCCATGTCTGTAAACAAGTTGCTGATTTGAAAGTACAAATTTGCTAGGCTTTAATAGAAACCGGAAATAACATGCATCAATTGCTATTTTTTCAGAAATTAGGATTTGCCTCGTGTAAACGAAATGCGGGGGCTACAGAGGGCATCAATGTTCTACTTGAGAAGATGAATATTGATGGAAACTGGGCTTATGGTCTGTCCTGTATCGAATACACTGAATTTGACAAATTTGGAATCACCAGCGGGCTTCTTTCTTCCAACTGGTACTTTTTATAATTGCTATTCTTTTTCCATTTACTTATATATTCATGCCACTAACTAGATATTATATATATGCATGCTTCTAGCTAGATATTCTGAATGATTACGTTATGTGATTTCTTTTATGGACTTCTTATGCTCCAATAAATATACAAAGAGAACATGGTCACTGTAATATACTGAAGTTCTTAAAGTCGGTTGTTCATTGCTGATAATAAAGCATCGCCCATAGACTCGTACATCAGCGTTTACAAGCTTGTGCCACTGACAATGGTAGAGTTTCAAGTGATTTCGGGAATCTCGAGGTGCACGAGAGCTGGTCCGAACACCCTGCAGAAAATTAAAAAGAACTCCCTCTGAAATTAATCAAATATAGAGAAGGTCCTTCCCGGCCCTTTTTCACAGCAGTTTTTTCTTTTTCTTTAGTCACTCCATAGTTGTTTTGAGGTGTAAACCGAAGCGACAAGGCTTCGCCTGGCGACGAGGCGAGGTGCAAAGTGATGGATTTTTGGGCATAAAGCGCTTGTAAACAACTTTCAGTATAATGTATATATCAACAGTAATTATAAAATTCAACAAGTATGCCACGTAAATGACTTAAGTTTGAAGACCTATATAATAAATATATTCATCATGTAACTCATAAAAAGCAAATTTAAGTGTCAAATTCAAACTAGTTTATTCAATTAATTTATATGTATTGTATATTAATTGTTGTTTTCTTAAATATTTATAGCATTTCTACTTATTTAACTATATTTTAAATATATAAATACTAAATACATTAAATATATTAAACAATAATTAAGTTAATATGTAAATTTATTATGTATAACATTTATATGTATTTACATATCAAATATATTAAATATTCAGCTTCACATTTGAAAAGAATAAAAAGAAAGAGTAGAGTGCAGCAGCAGTTGATTTTAATACTGAGTGAACAGAGAAGTTAGCTGGAGCGGCAGCGGTGATGTCCGAGTGGGGAGAGAGAGAAAGAGAGAGGCTAGGGTTTACAATTTATTGGCTGTTGTTTATTGACTTTTAATTAAAAAGTCAAATTTGTTTTTTTTTTTAAATTTTGAAACCCAGATTTAACTGAGTTCCAAAAAGCAATGTGATGGGTCTCCTCAAGGCCTCGCTTTATCAACCAAGGCGACGCCTTGGCTTCGCTTTTTTCGGCAGGAGGTCTCTCCTCGCCTGGCACTAAGGCTGGCGCCTTGAACAACTATGAGTTACTCTTTGTGCCGTGCTAATCATTTAACTAAAACTCACACATTTTGCAGTAATGAACAAAGGAAATTATTTGGGCTCATTTGATATGAAATATTCACCTACTTGGCTATATATAAAAGGCCATGTCTTTCATAGTCTTCATGAACAGAATTTCTTGAATAGTTTTAACTTGCAACATTTTGCTTCTCAAGTTTGCAGGCAGAGTTTCCGGCTAACACTAACATTCTTTACGTGGATTTGCCTTCTGCTGAGCTTATTGGATCAAGTAATGATGAGGCCAGTTTGCCAGGCATGGTACTTAATGTCAAAAAGCCTATTACATATACAGACCAGTTTGGAATGAAACACTGGTACGATCTTGTGACTTGGAATATTCCCATCTTGATGATAGTTTAGCAGTAGTTGTGTTTTAACTATATCCAAACATGGCCATTGACAAGGCATATTTGTGGGAGAACATTGTTTCCTCAGCATACTTTTTTCTATTTTAGGCTTATGAAAAAAGGTTATCAATCTAAGTGGCATCCTGGAGATCCATATTTATATATGAAGCTTAATTAAAAATATCTGAACAAGATTGTCCCATGAATTTGCAGTCACTTGATGTTTCCACTTTGTGCGGACGTGTATATTTTTGTGTTATATTTATAACTAAGAAATTCTCAGCGGCAAAACCGGCATGTAACCAACTTTGTGTTGATGGGTAAAGTGAACTCCGTTTTAGTTTTTTATTAAATATCCCTTTACATGTGTCCACAAACTGTTTCAAAAGTCATATATATTTTTGTGTTATATTTATAACTAAGAAATTCTCAGATGCAAAACCGGCATGTAACCAACTTTGTGTTGATGGGTAAAGTGAACTCCGTTTTAGTTTTTTATTAAATATCCCTTTACATGTGTCCACAAACTGTTTCAAAAGTCATGGATTTGGATCGTAATATCTTTATTCCTTATATTACATTTGAAGATCAATAAATGAAATTTCTTACTTAGCTTGGTGCAAATAGAAAACAGTTGTGTATGATATCCTTCAACCTTTTTATTTATGGTAATATCACTTTTTAGAAAGTGGAACCGTGAATCAATTTGGTTTTCTATCTGAAATCTGCAAAGAGGAAAACAAATTGTAAGTTGTGGTAGGTACATATGATACTATGATCAATAATGAGGATGCCTGGCCGCATTTTTTTTTTTAAGTGGTGATTGCTAGACCAGGAATATGCAATAGAAGCTGCGAGCAAACATAATAATTTATAAACTACTAAGGTTAAATCAATTAAGACTTCGCTGTTTACTTCTTATTTAATTCATTATTTTCTGTAATCTATTATGTATATGAGAAACAGGAAATGAATAAACAATGTTTACCTTTCATGATAAACTTGTCCTGACCAGTGTTTATGTAGCATATAATTTGGAAAATAACTGGGCAATTGCACAGCTTCTAGAAAGTTTTCAGCTTTTGTTTTTCTCTATAATTGTATTATAAGTGTTATCTGTATATTAATTTATGATAGTGTTTCTGGTGGTCGTTTGGAATGTACAATGCAAAATATTGCTGATAATTTTGCCAACACGTACTCATCACGGCGTTATAAAGGTATAGAAGGTGCGTTGAAGTATGTTTTATTCTTTTCATATCTTGTGGAGTCTCTTGTGCAACACCTGTCCTAATATGTGAATTATTGTGGGTTAAACAATTGCAGATGTGCTAGATACCTTTATTGTGTATAATGAAAGACGAAAGGTTACATCTTCCGCCAAGAAGAGAAGGAAATATTCTGACAAGTCTCTGGCACAGGTGCTAATTCATATACAATTCCATATCTATATTTTCCATATCAAGAAAGAGCATAATATTAGCTTGATGACTTTCCTTTCAAACAATCTGATCAGTTATCTTCTTTGTGTTAATATTCGTAACTGTCTATGCATTAAGAGAAGCCACTCTTGATATTTTCCACTTTTGCTGTATAAATGTCTTTATGTTACATACCTAGTCTAATTGGAATATCAGGTCAAAGTCAAACCCCGTAAGTTTTATTTTAGCAAGTTGATATTTGCATCTGAAAGAAGTTATAGCATTTTAGGAAGATAAGTAACTTTTGGATCATATAGTCCTTTTAAAATGTGCACATTTTTTTTCGTGTTATATTTAGTGATATCTCTATATTTTTTGTTGGGATTCCCAGTTTCCGATTGTGTGTAGTTTATTGGAAACACTAGTTGGGATCCAATAGGTTTGTTTTATAGATTTGCTTTCACTTCACATTGCAGACTCCAGATGGTTCTCTGTTGGATATCATGCGTAACGCCTATGATTTACTCTCTCGTTGTGGAATAACGATGCCAAAGGTAGATTTAAGATCTCTTCCAGTGTTATTCTCATAAACTTTTTGAATTATTTCCAATATACCTTTTTGTCCAACATCCTTTTTGTGCTGGAAATTTATAGCTTATGAAGAAATTTTTATTTATTTTTGGTGAATCTTTAGTGCATGGTGTATGCCAATTCTCTCCCCATCTTTTTTTTCTTTTTTCTTTTTTTTTTTTCAGGTAGAAGGTAATGAAAAATATATTAATTCTGGACCACCTTATCTCATCCTCCTCCATCCTGCTCTAGGACCCCTTTGGGAAGTCACCAGACAAAAGGTAAGTCCTTAAATATATTCTGACCAATTCTCTGGTGCAATTAGAAATTTGAGCTATTTGTACAATGCACTACCCTTAAGAGAAAGACCTATTTTAATTCTAATTACCCTTCTTTTTAACTTCAAATCTTTCTCCCTATCTTCATGCTTTTCAGTATTTTTTGATCTGGAGGTTTACTTGGAATAGGGTGGTTGCATTGATCGACTTGAAATATTTCATTACATAATTTTTTGAAGTCCATTGACTATGTAATCATCTTTCTTTGACAGTTCCATGGTGGTTCCATCGCCAAGGGTTCCGAGTTACAGATAGAAGTTGCTGAGTTCCTCTGGAGGGATGTGGAGGTATATTTGTAAAGCATATTGCTGCTGTTTCTGTAAATTCACTCATTTCTGATAGGTGCCATTTCTTGCAGGTAGATGGAAGTTTAATAGTGTTGGCTGAAAATGTCGTGGGCTCAACTGTAATGAATGAAATTGGTGAACCTATAATACAGTATGGAATGAGGTAAAGCTATGTTTCATTTTTCACGTATTTTCTGTGAATAGTACTAAATTGGACCCTCCACAACTAAATATTCATTTATGTAGGTGTGCAAGGTGCAAACTGGATAATGTCAAGGTACTGAATAATGGAATAAACTGGAATTCAAGTGATAACTTGTATTGGAAGCATGATGTGCAGCGATTTGAGGCCTTAAAGGTGATACTGCATGGAAATGCTGAATTTGAAGCTACAGACGTTATAATACAGGTCAGTTTTAAGAGTTTTTTCGGGGACTGATATCCAGTTTGGGAGTTCTACAACTTATAATTTATACAGATATACTGACCTGCAATTTACGACAATATCATTACTGATAAAATGATTATCAAGTTCAGTTTCTTTTCTTTGTAGTCCAAAGATTGGAATCTATGAATGTTATGATTATGGTTAAAGAGTGAAGGGAAGGAGTAGATGGTTTTTGTGTGACTTATGGATTTTTACAACTTCATGGGACAACAATAAGACTTCCAATATCCAATGGAATGACATGTTAGTGATTTTACTATCTGGAAACATCTCCTATATAATATGATTTTTGGCTCAGATGTGAATGGTGGGATGCACTCGGTAAGATAATACGCAAAAGGCTGACCAAGGAGCATGTTTTTTAGGCTTAAAGTAGTGTTAAAGATGAATAACGTGGGAACTCTATATTAGATAGTTTCAGCATCTATAATGAATGCTGTTAGATACGTTATCTAGGAAAATGAGATCTTACTAGTTCATGAATATCGAGCCTAGAAAATGCGGTTGACTTAAAACCAAGTGGAATTAGGTAAGACAACTTTAAAATCCTTGGTGTGGTTTTTGGTGTTGGCCTGGTGAAATTTGAGTGCAACGAGGATCTATACTATTCTAGTATTGTATCTGGCCTTAAGGTCAGTTCAACATTATTTAGAAGTACAGGCGAAAAAAGATCATGTATGAAGCTGATTCGTCTAATTTATCTGTATTCATACACAGCTGATTTTAATATTATTTTATCCTGGTTTAGGTTCTAGAAAGTTTATACAAACTAAGCTTCCATGGATTTAAGAGATTGTATTGTCATCGCAGGCTAAGGAAGTAATATTTTTCATTTCGAGTCCAGATATACCATGTAGAATGATGCTCTTGTAAATCACACTTGGTCAATGTAACCATAACTGCTGTTTTAAAAACTATATAAAAGTTTTGCTCGATCCTGAGCATAAAAATGCAGCTTTTAGATTAATTTCACTGCTCCATCAACCCTAAAAGTTGCTCTATTTGTAAAATGCCATGAAATTTCAATGATTTCTTCTTATTATGCAGGGAAACCACGTGTTTGATGTCCCAGATGGCCACAGATTGAAGATTACATCAGGATTTTCAGGTACCTAAAGTCTGAGAATTAGTGTTAGTGACACTGAACACAAGTACAACATAGGTAATTGAAGTGCAGAAAATAGATACCCATGCACCAAATAAATAAAATCAGAGAAAATAGCTATGCAAAATGTTGCACTGTTGACCTTTTGTTGTTCTCTGGTATTAAAGACTGGCGGTTCTTAAGTAGCATGTCTCGTTATAATTTTATTTGAATACTTCTATCAGCTTTCTATTAAATAATTTAAGACATAATTTCTTGAATCATTTTTATTGTATTCTCACTTCAGGTTTAGATGTTCAGTTAAAGCCTATTGAGGAAAAATTGATGGACAGTGGAACCTGGTTTTGGAAATACAAAATAAGGGGCACACGCATGCAATTAGAATTGACAGAGTTGTAGAGTCTAGCCGTTCCACATCCATATCATGTGAATCATGGTTCACGGATAGATGAAATTGTCTCCGATATTGGTCCTTCCTTGCTGCTTGGTTGAACAGAAGTTGAACCTGCCCCAGAATCATATCCTTTGCTGTAATAACTTTTTGAAAGTGTTGTAATAATATATGACCCATAAGGTCATGGCTGCTGCTGTTGTAATGTATGTAAATCATGTAAAATAACAAGGTTTAATTAATTTAGTGGTTTTAGTCCTTGATATTTCTTGTTAAAAAGTTCTCGATGCAAATAGTAAATTCTTATTTATATTTTGTACATACTAGTTTTGGTTCTCTGCTATGACAGGATTGTTTCCTATTTCCTATTGGTAGATTGTCTTTGTAAAGCAATGGATGACCCAACATAAGTATGAGATATTTTTTGTTGAGATGATTTTCTTCTGTAATTAATTTTTTTTAGCTGTCAGTGTTTCTGAAAAACTCTCAGTCCTTCAATGGCATGTTTCGGTTCTCTATTGCACTGAGATATCTCTTTCTGAGACTTCTCCCAGATCGTTAAGTCTCACAGTAATATTACTGATTTACTTTTAAAAATTGCATGCACTTGTTGATCCATCTGCATTTGTTCCTGTGATATCAGGTTTCTTTGCCGAAAGGGTAAATGTACATAATTTTTAGTACTATTCTTAAAATTGCATGCACTTGTTGATCCATCTGCATTTGTTCCTGTGGTATCACTGTATCAGGTTTCTTTGCTGAAAGGGTAAATATATGTAATTTTTAGTATTCTTCCTAACAAATATAAATAGCATCATAACCTTCATAACATTGCTCACCATGAAGAGAAACAGACCACAATGCCGAAATAACTGTATTGATGTGCTCATTTTGCTGACATATGTTAATTTGCATTATTCACAGGATGCACTCGAATTTTCTCGTGTCAAGTTTTTACTGCAGCAGTAAGAGACTGGAGGTAAAAATTTCTACTTGCTTTACATTTATATTTCCAATAATGCAATGCATTTTGAAAATATTAGCTGTGGAGTTCTTCACTTGGTGGTCATTATCTTGCTACTATTTCATCTGTTTCTGATTGTCTGGTTTTTAAATATGCAATCTGTTCAGTTGTGATTCTAACTATGGAGCAATGAGTTTAATATATGTATTTGCAGGATGTGCCCTGTGTCGGATATGGATGCAAATAACAAGAATAAAAATTGCGGTGTTCAGAACATACATTATTCATTTAGTATTGTCAACACACTCAACACAATTGGACAGAATATAATTTGATTCGTGACACGAGACCTAAGTTTAACTGGACAAAGCCAGAGATTCATGTATATAGCAGTTTCAAACGTACACCGTATTATTTACACACTCGTAAAATCAAAATAACTTAGTGTCACCCAACAGAATTTGTTACTTGTGAGCAACATCTGTTGAGTATTCTGAGCAGAGCATCTGCTTTTCTTCGAGCCTTTAATGACCCATCAGCCACCAATGCTTGAAGAGATGGAATGCTACGTGGATTCATTAAAAGTCTCAGTGCAACTTCCTCTCCCCCATCCTTACAGAGCCCCAAGAGTAAGGTAATCGAATTCTCCTTCCCCTTTGAAGATCCAAATCTCAAAAGATCAATAAGAAGGGGCACCAAAAGCCTACTTTTTCGTATTTCTCCTAATCCTTCACTGCATCCTAGAAGAAGAGCAAGCACTGCTAAGGCATCATCAGTGATGCCTGCTTTATCATCTGTTAACAAGTCAATAAGCAAAGGAATTGCTCTTGAGTGTATAACTTTTCCTCTGTTAACGTTAAAAACCGCAAGGTTGAAAAGTGCTGTTGCAGCATCTCTTTTACCAGCTGTAGTTCCTTCTTCTAGAAGCATGACCAAAGCCGGAATAGCTCGTGGGTGGGCCCCGATAACTATTTTATATTCATCTATTATGGATAGGCTGAAAATTGCTGCTGCTGCATTTTCTTTCGCTTCCATTGTTAATCCTCTTATAAGTACTTCTACTATGTGGTCAATTGCACCTGCAGCCATAATTAATATCTTGTTGTTTTCAAATATGGATAGGTTGAGTAAAGCAGTGACTGCATTTTCTTGGATTTTCGAGTCGTGAGAACTTATCAGCGTCACCAGAAACGGAATAGCTCCAGCTTCAGCAATTATTCTCCGGTTGTCCATTCCGGTTTTTGCTAGTAGCCGAAGCTCGTAAGCCGCCTGCCTTTGTATATCAGGTGATCCTGTTGCTAGTTTTCCTACTAGAAATTCTGCTGTCATTTTCACAGCCTCTACGACTGATTTACTTGCGGAAATATGATCAATGTCTGTCTCATGAGATCTTCTCTTACTGCTGGTAGTTCTTTTGATCTCCGAAGAGGAAGAAGTTGATTCCATTACGACCGGGATATTGTTCTCCTCGCGCCACTGGCGTAAAAGACTTTTCAGTGCGTAGTTTGGTATGAGAGCCATATGGATTAGCCTTTGCCCGCTTTTAGGACAGGTATGGTGCCCCGAATTTATCCATTGGGCTATTGAGATCCGGTCATAAGTATGGCCTGATGCAGCAATTACCGGGTCGTTCATCAAGTCGAGTGAAATCGGGCAGCGAAATTCGTCAGGTATATTTTGAGAAAACGATTGATTGTGGGGTCCGTTAATTGGCATTTTGTGTTTCTTGACCACATCTTCGTGACTTTTCATTTTAAAGTGTTCATCATCTCCACTGAAAATTGTGGTTTTTGATAGTGAAACCAAGGATATAAGATTGTTAATGTTGGCGACCACAATAAGCCCACCTGTGCCTTTTTGCTTCTCAGCTTCTGCTTCTAGTTTCAAAATCTCTTCTTCGAATTCCATTGGGTTTCTTACCCCTGTGCTGCTTAAAATATCTCTAATTTTTTTAAAATCAATGAATACTTTATTCTTTCTATTCATCTCATAGTTGATGACCATAAGTTGAACAAGCTCCTCTCTTCTTTGAGTCTCCTTACAATCGACAAATAATTGAACCCTCTTCGCTTGTTTGTGAAGAAGTTCGATTTGTTCTTTTGTGTCCGTGGTTAAGTGAAGCAAACTCAAAGGTAAAATATCAAGAGCTTTTGCCATCTCTTTCACTATTATATAAAATTGATTTGAAATATATTCTGTTTGCATGAGATTCCAAAGAAGGCTACCTTCGCTGCAACTCTCAATCAAAATTTTGGCTTTTCTTATAACCAAGTAAAGCTCGGTTAGGCACAAGATGGAGGATGGTGGGAGTGGTTTATCGGTTTCTTGAATCTCTTCGAACAATGAGGAAAGAAGTCTAATTCTTCTCATCATTGTTGAAATGTTTTTCGTCTGTGTAAAATAATTTTTTTCTATTGATGCTACTTCTTTTGAGATGCAGATTAATGATTCAAGCAATGCGCCTACAGGAAGAAACCCTGAGGACACCATTAGGGGAGAAGGTGAAATTAAATCCATGGCTTTGCACTTTATTGAGTAGGTCCTTGTTCATTGTTTTTAGGTGGGAAAATATTCTTCATTTAGCAATAAATGTTAGAATAATCTTATAATGGATTGTCTTTTGTGTTTGTAATGTTCATGTAGGCGACAAAAATAGAGGAAAGTTTGAATTCTTGGTGTGTTGCCACATGGAGGGCATAGCGGCCTGCATGTTAAATAGTATTCTCTTGTAATTATATATAATTACATATATAGAGTAATTGCATTTGCAACCCAAAAATAATTATTTTGATACTTTGCACATCGAAATTTAAAGTATGGCTAATAGTACTCTCAAATTGCATATTCATAGCAAAATAATGGACATTTTACACCCTAATTGCCACATGGAGGGCATAGCGGCCTGTATGGCAAATAGTATTCTCTTGTAATGTTTATTGGCATACATATATAGAGTAAATGCATTTGCAACCCCAAAATAATTATTTTGGTCCTTTGCACATCGAAATTTAAAGTATGGCTCATAGTACTCTCGAATTGCATATTCTTAGCAAAATAATAGACATTACACCCTAGTGGGATACGATTCATCAAAGAATATATAATTCAATGATTCAGAAGGTCAACATTTCAATTTGAAATTGCAGTGTGTTAAAGTGGTGTATTTCTGAAGTGCAATGTGTCATTTACCATATGTGTATCTAGGCAAAATGTGCCATGCTAATGCTTTCGTTCGGTGGCTTAGTTTGATTTTTTTATATGCTCTTTGATTTTATCATAAAAATTATTATTTGTTTATGTATGTGCTTGGTATGAATTCTTAAACACTGCACTCGGATTCTTGTAGCTTGTAATGTAGTGCAAACTAAAAGATCAATATAATTAATCTAAAAAAAAAAAAAAAAAAAGAAGAACACGTCAAAATCTAAATCCGCGTGAACTTAATGTTTCTTCTTCTTTTTTATTGCACAGAACTTCCATCCGTCTAAATTAAGGGCAAATAATATAAAATACAAGCACAATCACAAATGTATTGTGTACCTGATTAGTTTAGTGGAAGAGATTAGTCACTACAAAATAGTGAACTCATAATCGAATTCTTGTTGGAAGAGATTCTCACTTTACGTGACGCACCTTGAAATAGATTAAACCCTTGAAAAATCGGAAAAAAAAAATTATCGTGTGCAGGTCATGATCGAAAAAAAAATGGGGAGAATGGATTTCGTGGGAAAATAAAAAATTAAAAGGGAATTCAATGCTAAATAAAGAAAAACTAAAATATGAAAAATAGGAAATTGTTGAAACATGGCTTGTGCACCTAAATTACTTTCTTTTTGATTCATTAATATTTTTAGGAAAGTGATGAATTGTAAGGCAACCTCCAACAATACATATATATTTTTTTTTGGTTACAGTCCAACAATATTCTTATAATTTGGTCTCTTATCTTAAAATTTAAGGAGCGATTATACATTGTCACTTATTATTCTGCACTTCAGCAACTAGTTTATATTTTAAAAAAATTACTTTTAAACAATCATATAATTTAACTCGAATAGTTCGTTTATGTTTTAACAAACTACTTTTAATTACTTATATATTTAAATTTTTATTCGTCAATAATAAAAAAATACTTTTAAAAAAATATCATTTCGGGAAAGTAATAGGAATTTAAATTAAAATACCATATTTTATATTTCAGGATTCGTGCAATTTTTTCACTATTACGATACTACTACAATTTTTCTGACTTAAATCCCACATTTTTTATCTCTATCAAACTAAAAAAAGGTCATTAATATGTTACAGCTGTTTATCCTTGTTTGTACGTAAGATTAATTAATAAGATATTGAGCGTGTGAATATAAAGTTTTTGTTGTAGTTGTGTTTGATTTATACACACAAAAGAAAGTAAATTTAGAAGGGAAAATGAAAAAAAAAAAAAAAAAAAAACCCAAGAAGAAGAACTTAAAAGGCATTACAAAAGGTTATGTACTTTCTTGCATAAATCAATATTTACACTTTGAGTTTGGACTCTTAAATTTGAAAGCCCAAAATGAGGACCAAATCTTACAAAAACTTATAATTTTTCTTAAATTATGACATTTCAAAACTCCTTTGGAGATGGTCAGGCACTTACAAATTTGCTTACTTTGTAGTTAGATAATCAAGCCCCATGTATTCTAGAACTTAAAGATATTCTGATTTCATTAGAGTATAAGAGAATTTTATGCTATTGTTAATTTGAATTCATCTGTATTATGAGATTATTAATAGTTTTTAAGAATTTTAAACTGTAAAATATATTTGGATTTGTAATAGATTTTTTAGAAATATGTGGCTGTAGTAGTATGTGACAGAATGGATTAATTAAATGGGATTAAACGTGTTTAAGCAAATAGTATACATGGAAACTAAATTTGGCTTTTGTGTTTTCAGTTACATGGGAAAAGAGAAATTCATCGGCTACATCATGACTTATAGTACAGGTAATTTAGTTTTATTTGATAACATATTTTGCTTAGAATGGATCAGAGTACGTGTTACTTTTCTAAAAGACAGTAACACCTTATTGGAACGTTGTACTAAATAATTTTACGTGAATTATAAAGGTTGAATTAATGTCATATATGATATAATTGATAGGACAGAAACATGCATTAACGAAATTAGAAAGAAGAAAGTAAATTAATTTCTCTATCACATAAACAAGAATCACAAAATACATAATCTTCCTCTTCACTTTCTTCAGGATCCCAAGGATTTTTCCTCTTCCGCGTGTGATTCTTGGTACAACAAATTGGTCTCTTTAGTGGCACGTATCCAATTTTCCAGCTCCTCCTCCTTATAAGTTTGGTTAATTTTTTCCGATAAAATTTTATATTTTTTCTGCAATTTATAGATTTCTTTATCGTACTCAGTAATGTTGCACCCTTTTCCTCACCACTGTAAATTAGGATGATGCTCATAATATAACATGCTTCAATATGTCCTGAATTTGCAGATTTCTCCAGATCTTCCATTGCTATGTCCAAGTCGTTTTGAACAAAATACTTTACCTGGAAAAATTCAATTTAATTAATTTCTACAACTCTTTGTTTTATTAGAATTCATCACATGGATTGGGTTAAGTTCACTTACTTGGTTTGGGCCTAACTCAACCTCAAAAGCTAGCTTGTAAGGTGAGGATTGCCCAATGCCTTATAATGTGGATTTAACTATTGTTTTCAACCAATGTGGGACATTTAGTCTCAATATGTTTCAACTCAAATTTTTTTTAAAAAAAAAAAAAAAACAAAGAGGTTAATTCTTCTAAATTTAGAAAGTTGTCATATTCTAGGCAGCTAGAACAAATATATTAAATACTTTATAAATTAAATTAATAAAACACATACTATTCCTCGTCTGTAAAGTGCCTCTGGATTTCCTTTTGCGGCACATTGCTCTACAAAACGAACATATTTGCTTTTTTCCCTAGTGTCCCATACATCGCCTTTATATCCATAAAACGACACATGCTTATACACATACACATCGTTCGCCACTTCTTCCAACTTTTTGCAACTAGATATTTATATAGATATATTAATTAATGATCAATACTTACACACTAAATTAATTAGATTGTACGTACCTCATTTTGATATTAAAATAATCAGTCAAGGAGTATGAAGCCACTCGAGCCACAATATCACCTAGTAGCTCAACAGGAATTGATAGAAGATAACTCCGTCTTCTGATCTTCATCTTGGAGATTAATAAATATATACGGAGTATTTGTTTAATTTGCTTTTATGTCTTCAAAATTCACAAGAAATTAATAACTCCTAATTATACTTGTAATATGATTTTGTAACAAGGAACGTCCAAGTGTAGTGTAGTCCTACTTTAATTAGGTAAACAAAGTAATAAATAAAAAAATAATAATGTATCTTCCTTGCTTTTAGGTAATTCTTTCCTTTCAATTCACCTTTTACTTTTTACCACATACTATTTTTTTTTTTCCCTTTTAATTCACCTTCTTCTGATCAATTGGAATTCACCTTGTGCATCGGAATCACACATGTAAAAGTCATATATATATAGTTCCCGGGGTGACATATATACTACTTTCTTTTCTCTCACATTTCCTGCAAAATTATAACTATACTAATAGTGATTAATTAGTTCATCAATTGATCAAGTTATCTTCCACCTATAAGCTACTCCATATAGTTAAGATGATTGCATTCTCTAGACAAAGTATTAAATAGCCTTTCAGTATATATCCATCGGTTAATTAATTTTAGGAAAATGTTACATAAAATTAATTAAACAAATAAAAGCGCGCAAATTGAGGGGAACATTTTCCAGTTAAAATTTCCTTATAATTATACATGCATGACAATTATAAGTTGATAACATGGAATTTCTTACTTAAATTAGGTTTGATATATCTTATAATTGGATAATGATTTGAGATAAATAAGGACAAATGATAAAAAAAAAAAAATTACTAATTAATCTTGATTATAATGTACGTAAGGCCAGTGATATAGTTGGAGCAATTTTAATTTCTAATGCCAGATCAAATGACAATTTTACCCATCTAATTGTTAATTTTATTTTTCAAAAATCAGTATTCACTATTACCTGAATGATTTAAGGTATTAATAAATGTTGGCCTGAATGATTTCATGTGAAAGAATTCCACAAATAGATTTACAATTAAGGTGAAAAAGTAAGTAAACACAAATTTGAAAATTAAATGCCTGAAAATTAAAGCAGAATATATGGTAGCGACTAAATTGGGGGAAAGAAATGAATTAAGATACAGTAGTAAAAAAACAGTAGCAGCGATGATGAAGATCTTATTTATGAACCAGCCCGCCCCTTTAAGGCTTTAATTAGTAGTAGTAGCACTCAAAAAATGCAAATATTGATCAACGACACTAGTTGGGATGGCCAAGTTGACCTTAACCGCATCCGTCCGATCACAGTCCGGCAATAGTAAGCAGTATTTATCACAGCACACCGGTCCGACTTGAACCGGCCTCCCCATACCAAAGTCAACGCTCTGTAACCCAATCCTTGACCATTGCGTCATAATCAACACACCTTCCGACTCCACACTCCGGCTGCTATGACTTGAACTCACCAATTCCACTACCTCTCTCACATACTCATCCCCGACTCTTTCCTTGGCATTCCTCACCAACATCGTCGCATATTCCAAACCCGTAGTTCCCATCAATTCACTAACGAGTGCTTGAGTGCAACCTAAAACAAAAGCGTTCCCGTAGTAACCCCCTGGCAAACTCGGTTTCACTCGTTCTCGTATGTTCATACTGAACACCAGTTTTACAATTTGATTGGAAGGTAAATTCAATGCTTTAGCCCAACACCTCCACACATGAGCAGATAAAACTTCAAAACACGTCGCTTCCTTGCATTTTGCTTCCTTCTTTAACTCGTTTAATCCAACTTTATTAAATGTAATACATGTAGGCCTCAACCTCTCTTCACAGAAACGTCGACAACAACTAAATTTCGAAATATCAAACTCGGGATGATGACTCAATGGATTGTCGTCTGTTCAAAATTCAAATTAATATTCACATCAACTACTTACTTAAATATATTTAGTATTGCTTGTATATATATCGAATATATAAATAATTACATCATTACCATGGCTCGATTCCAATCGCGTCGGGTCCAAAAGATGACGACTCCAGATAGGTTTCGGGTTCAAATCATCGACTCCACGCTTTCCGATGGCCAACTCGGCGAATGAATTGAGAAACTCACCACTTCCAACGCCATCGCATAAACAGTGGTTAAACCCAATTGCCAGCGTGGCACCACCATCCGAAAGCCACGTCAGTTGCACTACTAGTGGTGGGGCCCCTTTAAGAACGTCCGCCACATGTACTGATAAAAACTTCCTCCACTGTTTTCTTCGTTTCGGAGCAGACTCGAATTCGGATACAGAATAATCTGAAACTGCTTCTATGAAAGATGAGCCTTGGCCCCGACACACGACTTCCAGCCCCAGCCCATCAGCCCGATTTCTCACCCTCCCCGCTAAGGGATAGTAAGGAACAAGGGCCCGCCCCAAGGCCTTCTTTACATTTTCTGTAATTGTACTTCTTTGAATTCCATTATTTGGTTTGTATACCAACAAATATTCAAATGTGAAACGCACGAAAGTTTGGGAGTCTAAAGCTGAAAGGTGAAGAACATGATTTGGGGTTTGTTCTGAAGGAGTGATTAAGATAGCTTCTTTTACATGCACAAAATTTGACATTTTTAGTTGAATTGTTTTACTTTATGCATTTTAAAAACATATCTATACATAAATACATATATATATATATTGAGGTTGAAGGTTTGCATTAATGGGGGGTGCTATGTTGAGACAGAAAAGGGGCGGTTTATGAATTATATACGAGAGTGATATAAATTAATGTCGACCCTAGTTTTGTATCTTTATTTCACTTTCTCTTATTTTCTTGTACACTCTAGATTTGTTCAAGATTCTCTAGGCATGACTTTATGGGGAAAAACATACTCACATGACAAAAAAGTTTAGATGGGATTTGATTTTTGTCTTTAGGCCACCCACCGTGTGAAATAATCTGCAATTAAATTACATTTATATTCTCTTTAGTATGTAAATGTACCCTATGAATGACTTTAATTTGTTCTATTAATAAACCATCATAATGTGATGAAAACTGATAATTAGATTTAGATATATGCATTCTTTTATATATGTATCTGTGTCAAAATGTGGTCTTCATAATGTGATACTAAAATGTGAAAAAACAATAAAACAGACGTTCACAAGAATTCATATATACTTCCCCTAAGAGATCAACACGCCTGTCATTATAATGGTTATGCTCTCATTGTTAAGGAAAAATAATGGGGCTACTTAATTAAATTGGGTTGAATTTTGATCGATCTCAAAATATTCACATGATTAGTGTAATATATTGATTTTGGAACTGGATAATACACCTAGAAGAAATTACTATATATTTACAATTACATTTGACTTATGACTAAATGAGTTTGATCAAAACCAATTTTGAGCTAAAATTGAACAAAAAATAGTATGTAGAAGTCAAGTTTGGGCAAGAATTTAATTTTCATACTATACCTCACCTGGCTGAACCCAACACATTCACATAGGAAATGTAAAAATATTTACTTTGAGATTAGATAACATTCAACCAGTCGCAAAATAATTGTATTATTTAATTTATGATAGGATGAATTCGATCAAAAACCCGATTTGAGATAGAATTTTCCAAGTACTTGTCAATCTCTGTTCAATTTTCCAGACCAGTATAGTAGTCTTCTTCTCAACAACCTTACTCAAAGCCCAAAAAGTTTGGTAAAGATTAAGGATGGGCCCATGCATTAAACACTTCAAATATATATTTCAATGTTCTTATATCATTGTCTCAATTCCCTCGGTATATGGTGTGATAATTATTAGTATTAACTTCAATTAAATTATAAGATTGAATTGAATTCTGATGATTAAAAACATCATGTAGAATTTTCATTTGGTTTAGACAAGTGTTATTGAAATGTAAACAATATAATACAATAAGTGTAGCATGTAAGAAACATCAGTCCCTGTCTCTGACCCTGTGGCACTAAGGCTAAAATTTTATCACATCTTTTTGATTTTGCTCCTTTAATTTTAACTATTGTTATCACATGTTTTACACTATCAATGATTGATTGCGCCAATTTTTTTTTAACATTAACTAGCACACTTGTACATATAGCTCATATATATATGTTAATGAAGCTAGGAATTAAGAGAGATAAATTTGTTAATGATTCTCTTACAAATTTTGGAGTTGGATATATGAAATGAATTGTGGTGTTTAATTAAGATTGTACAAAAAATTATATAATAATTTATTGATGGACATAAATCACACAATTAATACATATTTACACATGCCTAAATTCATTAACAAAAGTCATATATATAATGCATGATATATCGTTTTAGAAAAGCCATCATGCATGAGCATAGGCTTTTATTATATATCATGCATGCCTAGAATGATGTAATGATATTGATCATTCATTCTAGTTCTTATTTCATCATCACTCATCAGTACGTATATATGTGGATTGATTCCACTAATAATGTAGATAATGAATTTGTCATACATATATAAAAAAGAAATTCGATCGCAATATGGTTGTTTGTGCACATAGTTGGAAGGAAGTTGATGCAGTAGATAATTACATGAGGGTCAAATTAAAATGTGCGACAACGATTATTTACATTGTGAGTTTGTGAGTTTGTGGGAGGAAAAACATATTTGTGTAGTCGATACTTACATTTGTAGCATTGCATAAAAACTGGTGTATTCATCAATAGATGAAAATTTTGTCCTATTTATTTCTTCAAATTAACCCTATGCTATAGGCCTTCGTCACACATATCATGAAAGGAGATAATTGCATTTTTGATATTGCGCTCTAAGTCAATTCACACTTCGGTATATCGTTTTATGTGTTAAAACACATTTGGTAATACGTTTTAATTAATTGTGACATACTTGGTACCGCCGTTCAATGGTGACGTGACAGTTAAGTATTGTTGTAAAATTGATGTCAATACTTATGTTGACTGATAATTTTACCACATAACATTTTATGCTACCAACATAGCCACACATCTCCAATTTTAATGATGATTTTAGTCCACATTATTGCCAAATTTTAAAATTGACTCGAATAAGACCACTTGCTGACCAATTTAAAGATTTTACTTATTATATTTAAATAATTAATTTGATTTATAAATCATATTGATAAATTAAATAATATTTTAACATAAATTAATCTAAAAAATTAAGAAAATAAATTCTTTTTAAAATTTAAGATTTATATAATAGTATTAATCTATTTAATATTTATTAAAATAATAAATTATATAATTAAAAACTATTCAATATTTATTAAAATTATAAATTATAAATAATTATAATTTAAAAACTGAAATCTCCACCTTTTCCCAGGCTGCGGTGGCCTGGGATCCAACACGGCCATTACGGCCTGGTAATTGGAATTGGGGGGAAGGGGTGGATGGATTTTTTTTTAAAATTTATAATTAATTATTTTAATAAATATTAAATAGTTATTAACTATACAATTTATGATTTTGTTAAATATTACATAGATCAATACTATTACATAAATCTCAGATTTGAAAATAATTTTTTTCCATATTTATATTAATTTATTAATATCATTTATAAATTTAAATTAGTTATGTAAATATTATAAGTAAAATATTAAAATAGGTCCGCACGTGGTCTTATTCAAGTAAATTTTAAAATTTGACAACCATGTGGATTAAAATCGTTAGTAAATTTGAATATGTGGGGTATTTTTGATAATCTGAAATGCTATGGGATTCAATCAAATAAATATTGACAACAACTTTACAAATAAGATTTAACTGTCACGTCACCACTTAACAATTTATATACCAAATGTGTGAAACACATAAAATAATGTATCAAAAATTGAAATTAACCTAAAACGTGATACCAAAAATACAATTATATTGTCACGAAAGTTATCTAACGGATGTATTGTCACAATTCAACTTAGACTCCGAAAATTACGGACTATAACATGTATTTTGTTCCAAACTATATATAAAGCAAATCCCGTGAAACAAACCTAGGCACTAAAATCTGGGTATTGTTTTTACTTTGGGGAAAAAAGTTCTATGTATACATTTGTGTTTTAAGAAACTTGCGTAAATATTTCATGTGTTATTTTTATTGCAATTTACCAAATCTTGCATAGACACCCCTTTAAAAGTAAATTGTTAATAACGTTAATAAAATTTGATATTTCTGTTTTCATATATATACATGACTTTTCATTTTAATATTGTTTTTATTACGGAAGGAAATCTATGTCACTTGTTTTTAATTATTAATTATGCAAAGAACCCTCCTGTGTTATCTTTAATTTATACTAACCCTTTATTTTGTTTGCAGCACACACGAGCGTGCGGTTCACGCCTATTCATTTTTTACGAAATAGGAATTTGCAATATTTGGTAAAACACAAGGGTATTCCTGGTAATAAAAGTAATACATGTGGATTTCGCATGTTGAGTTTTGGGTCCAGACCATGTGGTTGGATCCAATTAAAGGAAAATTAGGTTTAAATAAGACACGTATAAAAAAAACTTTTAGCCTTCTTATTTGCATGCGTGTGTAACACACACCGTGAAAGAATAAACACACAACTGACAAGAGAATCAAAAGAAGAGAAAAATAGGAGTTGTCCTGGGATTTCTGGAAGAGATCGAAGTACCATTGGTAATTGGTTTTGGCTAAGGTTCAATCGGAGATTATTCACGTTAAATTTATTATGTGCCTATTTACTTTCCAGCACAGTAATTCTTGTTTGAATCAGTCATTATTTATGGGAAAGAATAATTTGCTTCCATTGTGATAATAATTGTTACTAATTTGATGCTATTTACCTAACATTGCGCAGATTTCCCGGATGGGTAGGGCTTTTTTTTCCTTTTAACTTTTAACCACGAGTATCCAGTTTATTGGATGAAAATTGTTTCTTAAACTTTATCTATACGTACATGGTATGTTTTATACTATATTTTAGTAAATCAAGATAATGGGTTGCATAAGACAACCTAGTTACCTAGATCATATCTACTTTATTCCCATGATTTATGATTTTAATGTGCGGTGAAGTTTTTCGAGCACAATTAGATTTGATCTATGTAATTAATAGAGTACATTATTAAGCATATCATATTTAAGATGATGTTAGAGTATCTAAATTATAATATTAGCAGTCTTACAATTATCTATTTGTTTAAGGAAAATGTTTCAAAAGGATATACGAATAAAAGCAAATTGAGGGAATATTTTCCAGTTATTTACTTATTTTACATGCATGACGAAAAACATTTATAATTACATTTGATCGTCACAAGTACGTATACTTTTCCAAGGAAAATAAGACTTTAGTGTGTAGTGGAACAAAGAGACAGGAATAATATTATATTTATATAGGTGTAAAATTTATAATTATAATTATAATTATAGGTTCAGAATCAGCAGGCAGAAGAATAACTTACGTATATATATAGGTGTAAAATTAATTCTAACCTCATTGCATGCCTAGTAGTTGGAATTGGAACATAGTATTTTGCAAAGTATCCATTTAAAAGTCGATGCCTCCAAATCCATTGCACCAATTTAAATATTACATGGTATTGGACTAGTGATATTGATAGAGTAAAAATTATTGCTGCTAGAATTTTTTTATTAATTTCCTAATCTATTCGTCCTAGTCAAAAAGTCATCAACCTTGGAATTTAATTTCCCATAATACACGTTGAGTATTACTCCTCTATTGACAATCAATCTTTTCTCTCATATTACTCTTATTAATATATCAACTTCGTGAGAAAGAAAAACATTCAATCGAATTTGCCAAATAATAATTGTACCTGAGGGAGATACTACATGTTTGCATTCAAATAATTGACAATTAAATTAATTACATGTTTATTCCGGTAATAATTTTGATAAATAAGGGTTCGTGATAAGAATAACATTTAAGATGGATAAATAATTTTGGACTGAATACCAATATAACGTAATCAATTTACCTTCTCGCTCTGTGTGGTCAAAATCTAAGACTTATTTTTCCTCAATTTTCGAATTAAAAGTTCAGGTATATGGAATATCCATGAACAATGATTACATTATATTGGTATTTAATTCAAAATTATTTATCCATCTTAAATATAATTATTTATACATTTTTTTTCTTTATTCACACCAAACTTGATAAGATTACTAACGAATCATTTTATTGGAAACACAACCCCCTTTTATCTTATTTAGGAAACGAAAGGTGACAGCTAGCACGTACAATATAAATACCTAGATATGTTATGGAATGAATGTAGAGATAAAATTACATTAAAAATAAATCTCCACACATGAGTCAATGTTCAAACGTCAGCATTATTTTTCTTTCATTTTAATCATTTAAATTCCATTATGATAAAGAGTTTATGGACAACGGACATGCCCATCAACTACTATTCAAAAAATGCAAATATTGATAAACTACATTAGTGGGAACTGTCAGGTAGACCTTAACCGCATTCGTTCGATCACAGTCCAGCAATATATAGCAGAACTGGTCACCGCAGTTTGCACCTCGAAACACAAAATTAACACTTAACACTCTCAAATTAAAAAAAAAAAACACAAACCCCCCATTTTCTCCAGCAAAGTTGAACTTTCCAATTTTTACTCATTCAATTGTTGTGCATAGTACGTTTAATTTGTACAAGCTATAATTCATGTCTTGTTAACTTTTTATATGATGTAATCAATCCAAATTCATGGTATTTAATGTGTATATATGTATATAAATGTAGGATGTTCAATCGGATCGAAAAATTACCTATGTTGCCTTAGATTTTTTTCACCCCGATGGTCAACTTTAGCAGAAAAAATGAGGGGTTTGAGTTTTTTTTTAATTTGAGGGTGTTAAGTGTTAATTATGTGTTCCGGGGGTGCAAGTTGCTGATTTGTTCTTAATTCGAGGGTGATAAGTGCTAATTTTATTTTGGGGGTGCAAAGTGCCAAACATTGAATTACCTATTTTGCCCTTGAGTTTTTGCCTGAAAATAAAAGGGATTGCAAAGTGCTGCATTTTTTATATTTTGATGGTGCAAAGTGCTAAATATAAGTTTTTGGGGTGTAAAGTGCCTATTTCCCATATTTTGGGGGTGCAAAGTGCAAAAAACCCGCATAATGGTTAAGGAAGAATCATATTTTAGGGAAGTTTACTAATTAATAACACACTTATGTATTATAATAGTAACAGATCGAATAGAATTTCTTTCAAAATAACAAATATTTTCATTTTCACAAAATTTTATGTACCAACATTTTTCCCAAGAAAGTCTTGAAAAAATAATTTAAATCAACATTGAAATTCAGTTGGTAAATAAATTTTAGGTCACATTTCCAGATTTATTTACTAATATTTATATTTTTTGATGAAAATATGTATAAAAATAAAATTATGAATGGTTTATTAATTGGTATATTCTTAAAAGTCTAGTAAATTTATTTTTAATAACAATATATACTTCTTCTGTCCCTCTATTTTCTTTTTGGAATGTCCCTGAACTTCATTGCATGCTATAAATGAAATTATTTGTCCCAACAATATACTCTAACATAAATTAGTGATTTTACACCATTAACTCTCAACCACTTTTTTAAGGGCATATATGTAAAAATATTTAAAAGTTTTACCTTTTTAACTTTTACCTAAAACTCCGTGTAAAAAGTGAAAGGATAAAAGAAATGGGGATGGGGAAGTATATATAAGTTTTGGAGTTATTGTCGGATTGAACTAAGTCGGGCTTTCGGTACTTTGCACCCTGAAATTATAGGGTTTTGGCACTTTGCACTCTGGTGTGTGTTTTGAAGAAAAAATTCATTGATTGAAGGGTCTAATAGCTATTTCGAATATTTTTGGCACTTTGCACCCTAAAAGTATAGCTTTTGACACTTTGCACTCTGAAATATAGAATATTGGCACTTTACATCCAAAAAATATAATTTCTGGCATTTTCAACCCCGATTTAATATGATAATCTAATAATGTAAATAACATACAATATAATAATATGTTAGATATGTAAAAGTGTATTTTAGATATAAAGTAAATAATCTAGAGGACACTTGAAAATAAAATGAAGACAATGTTTTTTTTTAATCTAAATTTTAAAGAGAGAAAATGCTAAAATAAGTTATTATAAAGTAAAATAAATTTAGAATAACAAGTTTAAGATTGTTGTGCATCGACATGACCATTTTATCTCTACATCGTCGACATTTATGAGTCTTTTTTTTGAAGAAAAATACATTAGGGTGCAAAATGTCATACAAATTATATTGTTAGGGTGCAGAGTGCCAAAAAAATTAAATCGGGATGGAAAAATGCTAATATTTTATAATTTTAGGGTGCAAAATACCAACATTCTATATACTAAGAGTGCAAAATCTATATTGCCAATGTGCAAAGTGAAAAAAAAAATTGAAAATAACTATTCTACCGTTCTACCAATGAATATTCTCAATAAAACACACATTAGGGTGCAAAGTGCCAAATAAATTATATTTTCAGGGTGCAAAGTGCCAAACTTTTTAAGTCAGGGTACAAAGTGCCAAAACCTTATAATTCCAGGTGCAAAATGCCAAAAACCCAACTAAGTCTATATTTTCGAATTACAGATTCTCATAATCCGATCTTTAATCGGACAAATAAGGTAATAAATTGAACCAAGTATTGATCGGAATCGGATTAATACCCACACCAATGTTAACTGTAGGAGGGAACATTGTTTTTTATTTTTGTTAACGAGGGAATATACAACCACCTCAGTGCACAAAATAAACACCGCATCATATAATAGCTCACAAATTACATGAGAGAATTAAACTACACTAGACAAATCAGGTGTGACGAACTAAAAATTATTAGGAAGAGGATTCGAATTCGAATCAAAAACTTCGCGCTTACTTTGCCCACCAACCAGGTCATCCTTACGGATGATAGGGACCATTGTTGATGTTAATTTCGTTGGTTGGACTTCAAAATGTCGCTAGAATTGTACCGTGAAACTTGAGCCCTATTTTAATGTCTAACAATTTACACATTTACGGAAAAATAAGCATTTACATTTTTTAGGCCCATCCAGTTGTGCTCGGAGATTTAGCAACATCATTTGGCAATTGAAAGGGCTGAATTTCAGATGGGCCCGGCCGAGGACCGGGTACTACAAGATTCAGTACTGATCCTTTTTATTAAAAAATGAGATCAGTGGATTTGAATAAAAAAAGACCGACCCAATACCCACCTTGACCGAATCTTGGAAGTTTGAGTCAAGATCAGGCTTTCACTGGTCCTAAATCAGATTTATTATTAGTAAAGGAAGCGCCAGTAGCATTAAGTCAACAATATAAGCTACTTCATTAAAAAAATAATATAAGATACTCGATACTTGGCTCGAGTTTGTTTAATAAAATCTCGTTCAAGTTTTATCTGTTCAATAATCAAACAAAACATTAAAATTAAATACATTCAGCAGGTGGCGGCCACTTACTACTCCTGTGTGATGGACAGTCCGAGGAGTTAACTCCACGGAGCACTCCCCTCCCCTCTCCACCCCTCGGTCGGTTGGAACCGACTGGTTTGCAACTCGAGAACCCCGGACGGTTGGAAATGACCTAATAAAAAATACCCTCTCTACAATTGTTGTAGCAATTGTTAAATTCATCGTCAATCTTGAAAATATACAAGCAATATTCCTTTTCTATTTTACTAATTTTCTAGCAAGATGACCGACTCTTTGTTCGACCATGTAGTTTCAAGTTGAATATGAACCATGGACCCCATATTATAGAATTTCCATCCCAATTAGCAAGGTTCATTAAAAAGTAAACCTAAATCCTACTATATCTCTTCTGTGATAAGTGTCGTTTTAGAGAATTTTTTTTATTTCGAAATATATATCACTTTAGGATCCCAATGCAATATTAATTATCCACTTTCTAATTTTGCCCTTATATATTACACCTAAAAAGTATATCTTATCACCTCGTAATTAATTAAGGGTCTTTTAGGTATATTTTTAATTTTTTTCTCTAATAATCAATGTTATTTATTAAGTTCCTTAATCCCCGTACGTGCAAAACTCTAAAATGACCCTTATTATAGAACGAATGGAGTTTCATAATTATATTTAATTTTAATACAAATATTAGCACAATTCTATAATAGACTCTATAAATTTTAACCAAGATTAACAATCTAGGGGGTTCATGCACGAAAATTTAGATGTTGCATGCCTTGCAGTACATGCTTTGTCATTGGAAGAATATACCCATGCATTGCACATCGTATAACATCTAAACTACATTACCCCTCGGAGCGGATTTTTTCAATGAGTTAACCCAACCCCGCCCCTAGTATTTAGAATTCAATATAGTTCTTAATGACAATCTATTTTATAGTACTTTATTATTTATATTTTGGATCTAAGTAAGTAAAATAATTTGAATATTATTTTAGACTATTTTACTCTGGCCCCCAACTCTTCAATTTTGGATCCGTCCCCTCCCCTAAATTAACTACACATATTTCCACCAATGAGGGTTAAAAGACAATTTGTCCCATTTAATAAATAAAATGGCAAGATATCCCTTGTATATTTGAAAAATAAGTGCAATGCCTCTTGATTATTGCATTTTCACGAGAGGGTAAAAACGCCTATAGACAACATCACAAGGTGTAAAGTGCCCACTAGACAATATCATGATAGTGGGGGATAAAATTCTCATTATACAATATCATATGGGATAAATTATTTATTATATTTTGTCATTGAAGATTAAATTGATCATTTAATTTTTACATCAAATAAAGTCACAAGGAAATATTCATTACAATATATGACATGCCTATTTTCATATTACATGGAGATAAAATTGCACATTAGACATATCACAAGACATTAGTAACTTACAAGAAATTAAATCCATTTATTTCATTTCAAAAAACTGCAAACAAACAACATTTCAAAAACTATAAATGATTTCAAAACCTCAACTTATTTGATAAACTACTTTAAAAAAAGCCAGACAAACATATCCTAATATTTATCTAATTGTTTCATGCTAATTATTTTCTAGTATGCCAATTGCCAAGTTATATATATACTTTAAATTAGAAGTATATAGTTGGGTGCACCCAACGCACATGCGTGTATTTAGTCCATTATTATTATTACTACAACTATAAATACATTCACTCACATTATATATGCTGAACAAAATTATTACCTAATTAAAGCAACAGGAAGTCAATAATTACCTAAGAAAAATGTTATCAGCATACAGCTTATCCAAGTGAACTGAACTTGGTTCATCAACAACTAACTAACCAAAGAAGAATGTCATACGACTGGAACTTCCCCGAATTCGACAACAAGAATTCCCAAATCCAGGGCCGCGCCGCCGTCTTCTTCATCCTCCTCCTCTTCTGCATCATCTTCTTATTCACATACCTCTTCCTTTACGTCCGGTGGCTGTTCCGCCCATTCCCACCACACCCGTCCCACGAGCCGCCACCTGGAGGTCTCAATTCTGACAAGATTAATACGATGCCGATTGTGCTGTACGAGGAATCGGGTGAGTTTACGTTTAGTGAAGCAGAGTGCAGTATTTGCCTTGGGATTTTTGGGAATAAAGACAAGGTCAAAATCATGGGGGCGTGTGAACATTGTTTTCACTCGGAGTGCGTGGATAAGTGGCTTATGGTTCACTCCAGTTGCCCTCTTTGTCGTTCTTTGGTCCGAGTTGACTCACCCGTTTGACTCGGACATCCTTTCTTCACTTTTCTGAAAGCCTTCTCTTCTTTAGTTGCTAGGGGAAATATATATAATGTTTGCAACAGTTTGGATGGATGTAGTAAGTTATTGGATGAGATTAATCTTCTTGTCATTATAGTTTTGATTTTTATTGAGAATTTTTTTAAGACGAAGAATATATTAAGGCAAAATTGCAACAATCGTCTTAAACTAATCCTATTTTTCAAAGGAGGTAAAATTTCGACGAATGAGTCACACTCTGGCTGAAGGATGTAAATTTTTTTTTTTTAAATTTTCAAAGGGGTAGAAGTAAAGTTTTCTTTTTCAAATTACATGTAGTTAATAGAACATTATGAATATTACAGGAACTTAAATTGACTATAGCTCTATTAATATATCAATCGTTACATCATAATCATATCAATTATTGTCCAAATACAAAGAATTATAAAAAATAACTACTTACAATTACTTGTAATAAACTAGAACAAAAACCAAATCCAACTCAAGACTCGACGACATTGGGGCTTAACCTTATCATTAGCCTCCAGCCTCATTGGCTTTTATTGAATACTTTATCTTCCCAATTTCTGGCTTTGCCAATTATATATTTTGGAACATTTTAAAATAATCCTATTTTTCATAGTTTTCTCCATCAAATACATTTTTGTAGAAACATTGTTGCTTCATATTGTGTATCGGAGAAATTATGTAGTACAACCGCTGCACCACGTCATCAAGTACACGTGGTGCAGCCCACCAATACACATGGGACATGTGGATTATTAATCCACATTACCCCATGTTCTGGCCATGTTCCAAAATAATAGGGGTTCAGAAAGTTGTGTTCACACTGCCAGAATATGGGTGATGTGGATTTTTAATCCACATGCCCCAAGTGTATTGGTGGGCTGCACCACGTGTACTTGATGACGTGGTGTAGCGGTTATACTACATAATTTCTCTGTGTATCGGTGTAACACATAAAGAAAATAAAATATTTAAGTTATTTTGACCTTTCAATTTTTATCTAAAAGGTTCATCAAAAAATAAAAAGGATTGAGAGTAAAATTAAAAGAAGTAAACACATTTAAACTTTTAGCACTAGTTACAAAATTTAGGCAGTTAAAAGAATGTATATATTTGTTAGGTTCCCAAATGAGGCTAGCTTTGTCGAACAATATATAATATTCCATCTCATCCTAAATTTTCACTTTTTTTTTTTTAATATTCCAAAATAATACTTTATTTCTATAAATAAAATAATTTTTCTCAAATATACACTCTTACATAAAGTAATGATTTGACATCCACTAACTCTCAAGTCTCAACCATTACTTTTAAGAGCATATAAGTATACCTAAAAATTTCACATTTTTAATTTTTACTTAGAACGTTGCGCGAAAAATATTTTAAGTCATATTTAAGTTTAATATGAATTCTTATTTATTGAATTTGGCATTTGAGTCTTTTTTTAATTACATAATCAAGCCATAATATGATTCGATCAAGTCACAACTAAGTCGAGCTCAAGCAATATTAACTTTTTACGTAAATCTTGTCATTCCTTTTATCTAATTAGTTGGGATTCAAGTAGAGCCTCATGATTATTAAATGGGAAACAATATTGTTCAAACAAAACTATAATAAATTGAATTTAAACAAGTGTTAGAATTTGATTTTCAGCCATATTACAGGTATTTAGTTAATCTTCAATTTATAATTTCTTTAATTGTTCACCTATCCTGAGTCCTTAAGGTCAATATATGTTAGAATTTGTTTAATGTAATATATATGCATTTGTGAAGAAACTAAAATCGATAAGTAAAATGAAACAAGGCACGTTATACACTAATTAGTGATGTTGAAATTAAATGTTCCAAAACACAATGATTGAAAATCAAAAATAAATTAACTTTATATGGTTTTGGGTAATTCTTTCTCCTTGCGCTACATTGAGTTGGGTTCAAGTCATTTAATGTGGACTTAGCCAAATTATGTGATAAATTCTATTATAGTATCAAACTCCATATTAAAGTGGGTTACCCTCTTTCATGTTGGGCTCTTCCTTATTCACATGAAGAAGGATTATTTTGCACTCTCACACTTTATGTCACGTGTTGAGATTTAATGTCTCACATGAATTGAAAATCAACAATAAATTTAATTTATAAGATTTGAGGAAACCTCTCCTCTCAAGTAAGCTATTTTTTTAGATGAGTTAAGCTTAAGCCTAAATTATTTAATGTATACTTAATCAAGTCACGTGATGAATTTTAATACGTAATACTTATTAAAACAGTATATCTGAAAGTGATATTAAATAATTTCTTATCAAGTAGCAAAATCACATGTATGTCCACATGCCTTGCAAAAAAGAACTCTGAAGTAACAAATAGAAGCGCACCTTTTGAGCTTTTTACCATAAAAATCAACAATAAGAGAAGTGTGGCATCAATATAATTTCATAGCAATTGTTAAGATTAGATGCGGGTACAAGAGGTCGGGTGTAAACGAGTTGATTAGTATTGAACGATACATAATTTATGTTTGATTTGAATTTTATTGATCTTGAAATTTCGTATTCGAGCTTAGTTTGATTATTTAATGAACCGAGCTCAAATGAGTTTTTTATCGAACGAGCTTGAGTCGATATTGAGTAGCTTGACAAGTGTACATATATTTTATCAACTTTTAGTTTATCGAGTCTAGCTCGACCCGAGCTTTAAAAGTTATTAAACGAAAAAAGTTGTTCAAACTTGTTGATTTATGTGAAGAATCGAGCTCAAATAAGTTCAAGTCGAGTATCAAAAAGTTTAATTTGAACCCAAACAAGAGGCTACATTTCTATAAATAGCTAACTGCAAAATGTTATCTGAGAGAAGAAAAAAAGGAGCTAATAATACTTCAAGAATTGGACATTTTAAGCTTTTCTTAAGAAGGCGCGCGTACGTATTTCAATGTTCTCTGGTGAATTGATATTAGATAATTTCTCTTATCCCCAAGGTAAGTTTATAAACATTCTAGGAATAAAATATAAATAGTTTTTCAAAATAATAATGGAGATTGTGCTTTTCACATTTAATGACATATTTCCATAAAACATAGGAAAAAGTTTCTTTGTTTTGCCAAAATAATAATTTCGGCAGACGTAGTAGAAAAAAGTGTCACCAATAATGGGAGAAATATACAACATTTAGCTATCACTATCAATAATTAGTGGTAAATAAAAGGTAATTTATTAATTAACAATTAATCATACATACAAAATTAAATAGTTACATTTAATGGCATTTAGTTAATTAGTAGTTTTCTTACACTATTCCTAATTTCTAAACATTGGCAATAGTTTATTTAAATATATTCTAACACTATCACTTACTTTTTTTTATAGAAGATAAATGAACATTTTCTTGCGGCGAAATAAACATAATATATTTCTATTGAAAATATATTGATCGTAATCATTCTAGGTGACTATTTTTGTATTGGCTACTTTGATATATAAGTTGGAATTTTCCAATCCACTTGCTGACGCTGCTACGCTTTTTACCTAATTATTACTGTGACTTGTGTGTGTGTCATGTGCTTTATTATAACTTTCATTTCATAATTTTTTGTTATCTTTTTGCCGTATTATAATTCACTAGTATTAATGCAGTTTTGGTGTATATAATTGAATAGTCATCACTGATTGGTGGGGTAAATGCAAAATACTTTCCTCCTCTGTGTTACGCTAAATCTGCAAGAAATTATCTTGTGAAATTTTTTTATGTCAAACTTCATTGTGTTTTCAAAAATCCTGCAAAAATGACACAATTTATAAAAAAAATAAGTCGTTTTGGATCGACATATATTTCAAGATATCATTTTTAAAATACTTCAAGTTGGTCCCTACAGCTTCACGTGTAAGGCGAGTGGAGCGAAGGAAGAAGCTCTGACTCTGGGTAAGGCGCTAATGCTACTAGCTTGCCGGTTTGTTAGAGCAGCTAGACTGGCATGGCAGCCTTATCAAACATACTTTGATTTTGTCAAGGCTCTCGCGGGCAGTTGTACGTGATATATTTTTAAAATTATTTATTAATATATGTCGATCCAAAAAGACCTTTTTTCTTAGAAATTTGGTATTTCTTGCAAGGTTTTTAAAAACACAAGTATGACACAATAAAAATTTTACAGGATAATTTATTACAGGTTTAGCATAAAACATGAGAGTATCTTGCATTTTCCCCTTATTGGTCACTAAATGTCAGTAATGTTTTTTTTTTCACCAGATTAATAACACGAAAATATGTCAAGAAGCAATTCGAAAAGCACAAATTAAGCTTATAAACTGAGTTGATATTATCCGAACGTGTTATAGATTTAATTTCCGGCCAGTACATAAGAAAATTATTATGTATCAAGTTGTAAAGTTTGTACATATACTTAATTAGTGAGACAGAATTAAAGTGTTGATGGCGAGTGAAGTAAAATTTTGCACGAACAAATTCAGCTTACTATATCCTACTAGGAAAAATGGGTAACAGCTAATTGTAAATTATGAACATTAGCTTTTATGATTAACCACTTAGGATTATACCTACAGTTAATAGTCTGTGAGCTTTTGTTAGTCTGGGTTGTGGCAATAATTGTCTCGTGGCGGAAGCTAATATCAAGTCACAGTCGATCTGCGCACGTTTGTGTGTGTGAATGCAATTATTAGGCTAGTATATACGCATTTGTTAACATCAATTGATTTTGGGGCAACATATAACGTATAAAAAGACATGCAAGGCTAAATACAAACCCAATAGAAAAACCTATAACCTATGGGAATTTAAGATAAATTCTATTATACTTCTGTCATAAATAATAGCCAATATAAACCTACATAAGTGTGTATTTACTTAATAATTATCAACATAAAACCGTTCCGATCTTTTCTTTTATTTTTTTCAAAACTTATTAACATAACACCTTCTTTCTTTCTTTTTTAAGAAACCTCATCAATATAGTACCTTACAAATATTAAAATTTTGTTTCATCACAATAATATAGCTACTACAAAACACGAGCATAGTAAACGAAAGAGTCGGGCCTGTTTGTCTCGCATTTGGGAAATTAATAGTTATTCAAAATTAAATGATATTCAAAATTAATAGTTATTCAAAATTTGTTTTTTACACGTTGTTGATATTAAGTTTAACTAAATTAATCAACAATAGTAATATTAAATGAAAAATAGTAACATTTAAATAGAATGTTAAATCTAGAAGCAGAATTCAAAAAAGAATGAAATCACGCCCACCGAGGGGCTCGAACCCTCGACCACAAGGTTAAGAGCCTTGCGCTCTACCAACTGAGCTAGACGGGCAATTTGATGTTAACACAATATTTTCATATTTTGACAGAAGTAATTAGCATTTGATTCTAGAATAAAGCCTTGTCCTAAAAGGATGAACCGACGCCAGAATTGTCGGACATTATGAGTAAGTTCTGAGCAGCTCATATATTTGTGGGTTCAATCTCAGTTCACTAATTACTTAGGTTTATGTCGAGTTGACTCTCATTAAATTCTTCCAAAAAAATTTATATTTTGTTAAAATGCACTCATAAAATACTCATACATAAAACATGTGAATACATACACATATACTAGTTGGCAACATAAAGTATTAAGAAACAATTCAAACTAAAAAAAAAAAAAAAAACAATTCAAACTAACAATCGACCCTTCAATGCTATGATGACATTTATAAATATCTAATGTTTATAATTAAAGAGCGTTTACATGTTGTATAAGAGTAAGAATTGTATTCCACCACCACCTCCATAGAAATTATTCTATTTACATAACATATGAAATTACTGAAGCATTCTTTATTTGAATTGAGTCTCGTTAAACTGAGACTCGATTAATTTTATTGGACCTAATAAAATAATAATATAGTTCAAAATCATACGGATCATATTTATTTACAACCAACTCAAATATAATATGGCCTAGTCACCAGGCCACAGATAGGGCCTATTTGTTTCACAAAGATAGGGTCCACATAAAACAATCTAGTACTAAATCTAATACTTACAAGGATTTTTCTAATATAAATTTTTCTGAAACAATGGTGTATATAAGATATTCAATTTAACTAAAAAAAAGTCAACCTTAAATTTGAGTCACAAATTTCGATCAAAATGCCTCATGATAATGTGGCATTGAACATGGCATCTAAAATTACCAAAAAAAAAAAAAAAATTGAATTTACTAAATTGCCCCATCTAAAATTACCAAATTGCCCTTTCATAAATATGTATTATTCAACCTCTCTGCATCATTTATTTTCTACATCTTCTTCCTCCTAAATCTTCAACAAAATCGCCACTCCTAATCTACCTGATCAGCCTGTCTTTCCCAAATTCCCACCATCGGCCCTTCGCTCTTCCAAACCTGGATTTTTCACATCGTTTTAGTCGTCGTGGTCAACGGGTAAGAAATAAATGAATGAATGTTTGGCTGACCTCTCTACTTTCTGACGCTTTCTCGATGGAAGGCACCCTCGGTCGGTTGAACCAGTAGCTTCCCTATCACCTTATCCAGGTTAGGATGTCAGCTCTTGCAAGATTCGTAGTCTTGCCAGTTCCCAATTCTTTTGAATCAATTGCAAACCCTAGTTCCTCAGATCAATAACATGATCTTCTGCGTTGATTACGTCATCTTCAACGACAATTCCTCTTCCGCTCCGACAAATCCCGCGACCCAATCTACTCCCTAATCCGATTGAGATGTATTTGGGCTTTTCATGTTTTATTTGATGAATTAAAGTTTGGATTTTTGAAAGAAGCGATTAAGTAAGAAATTTAAAAAGGATAATTTTGGGCAAAAATTCAATTTTGATACCATAGAATAGGGCAATTTTCAATTTTCATACCAAAAGTCTAGAAATAACACCAGTTCCTACTCAGTCGTTTCAAAAAAGGCACTTCCGTTAATTTTCTTAACGTTTCTGCCACGTGTCCGTTAAGTCTTCGTGGGCGGGCTGAGCACGTGGGTCGGATTCTGCCCGTTGGAACATAAAATTCAATTTTGGTACCATAGAACTGGAAAAATTTCATTTTTCATACCAAATTCCGTTATGTTTTTCTTTTTTTGAAATGATTGTGGTGATATGTTTGAATTTGTTTGTTCTACAGTAGACTAGTAGTCATGTTACTTTTTTTTTCATCTCATTTTAACAATAAGCTAAAAAAAAAATTTAATTTGCACAATTTAAATTTGCAACTTAGATTCTCGGGACTCCCGAACCCGTCCCGAAATCCCGAAATTAAATCGGGTACCCGAAACTCACGGGACCTTGGTTGATCTATCGGGTTTCGGGACTTAAATTTGAAATCCCGAAACTCAAAATCCCGTCCCGAAATACCCGAATTCCCGAAAACCAGTCTCGATCCCACCCCTACGACCGCCGGCTCTGGTGGCTTTTGGTCGGAATTGGTTGAGGGTTTATGTTCCCCTTGTCGTGGAGAACTCGTACATATAAAGATCTTTTCAATCCTTTGAGTAATCTATTCGAAATTTGAGTTCTAATTTTCGAATTGTAGTCAAAATTTTCGAAATTTCAAATCGTGATTTCTTCTTCGATTCTTAACCAAACTTCGTAATTCTTGTTGCATTAGTTTCCCATGACCGTGGACATCATTTTCCATAGGTTTATTGTAGCTGCCATAGACGGTTGAGCTCTGCCCAAGTGGCTGCCATAGACAGTTGAGCTCCGCCCATGACAAGAGGAACAAAAATCTTCAACCAATTTCGACAAACGGCCACCGGAAGCCGGCGATCGTCCATAGGAGGAAGAAGGCAATAATTGCAAAAACAACCTGCTCAATTTTAGACAATTGCATTTCCCCCTATTTTGAAACGGCTGAGTGAGAATTGGTATGATTTTTGGACTTTTGGTATGAAAATTAAAAATTCCCCAATTCTACGGTACCAAAATTGAACGGGCAGATTAGTACCAAAATTGAACGGGCAGATTAGTGCCCCACGTGCCCCTCACATGCACTTAACGGAGGAGACTAAACGGTCGTGGCAAAACTTAACGGCTGTATGATTTTTGGACTTTTGGTATGAAAATTGAAAATTGCCCTATTCTATGGTACCAAAATTGAATTTTAGCCTATAATTTTGTCTTTAGGGATATTTAAAAAGGGGTAATTTTATCTTTATAAAAATATATTATTTAAATTAAAACTTTAAGATGACATGTGCCACCAAGATAAATGATATCTTATGTGCTCCTCATCCCTCGAAAGCTCATTTTAGACGACCCCTACTTACAAATATGAGACAAAGGAGATGTTGAAACTTTAAACTAAATATGAGTCCAATCAGGTAGATGAAAGTTGGATCAGATATAGGTTTATGTTTCAGATAGGGCTATCAAGTAGTCGAATCAGGTTTATTAAGATTCGGGTTCATTAATATCAGATCGAATTTTATCGAATTCGGATCTTGTTCAGAATTGTACTCGGATCTAGATTTTTTAAATACAATGGATCTTGGTCGGATTTTGCCGGATATCGGATCTTTTTCGAATCCAATAAATTTTCATTTAAAAAATACATTAATATTTTATCCTAAAATCAATTTATTAATTTTACTATTTTATTTAATTTTAGCTCACATGTTCAAACATACTTTACTAATATTCATTTTTAGATGAAAATATTGGTTTATATAAATTTATAAACGAGTTATATATATAATATTCTTTTTATTTTTTAACGGGTTCATATATTTAACGGATCGAATCGACCTAAATCCATATCCGCTCCATGTGTTCGGATTACGATCTTTATAATCAGATCATGTTTATCAAATTTCGGCAAAAATTCAATTTTGGTACCATAGAACTGGGCAAATTTCATTTTTCATACCAAAAGTTTAAAAATAACACCAGTTCCTACTCAGTCGTTTCAAAAAAGGCACTTCCGTTAATTTTCTTAACGTTTCTGCCACGTGTCCGTTAAGTCTTCGTGGGTCGGATTCTGCCCGTTGGGCACGTGGGTCGGATTCTGCCCGTTGGAACATAAAATTCAATTTTGGTACCATAGAACTGGACAAATTTCATTTTTCATACCGAAAGTTCAAAAATCATACAGCCGTTAAGTTTTGCAACGGATGTTTAACCTCCTCCGTTTAGTAAAAAAAGAGGTGAGAAATGCAATTATTAAAAATTAGGCAGGGGTTTTTTGCAATTATCGTCTTCTTCTTCCTCATCCCATACGACCATCTAGGGCTGGGTAAATGGGACCAGGTTTCGGGTACCCGTCCCGTCCTGATCAGGTTTTCCTATTTGGGACGGAAGAAAACGGGTCTTTTCCAAGTTCGGGACATCCCGAAACTCGGTAAAGAAAAATTGGGACGGGTTTTGGGTTTTGATCCCATCCCGATCGGGGAACCCGGTCCCGATTAATAGTTTAGTTAATATATATATATATATATTGTTAATCAAGAATGGAAAGAAATCAACAGAGAAGACTGAAGACGATGACAAAGGCGGATTAACCTAATTTCATTTAGATTTGGAAATTAGGAATTAGACTTAATATCTTCCTATTTTCTGTTATATTAGATTAGATAAAGGGCCGAATATGGTTATTCAGTTGGCCCAACTTAGTTGTTGTAACTGGGCCGGTCTATTTGTAAATAATTAATCCAGCCCTGATTAGTTAGTTAGGTAGTTATATATATATATATACATATGATTAGTTTAGAAAGCATACAATTCATTATTTTCTCATTGTTGTAAAGTTCAGATCAATACGTATTCAATTTTCTTTTATTTCTTCTCTCTGCAATTATACATATATGTTTATGATTTACATGATTAACATGGTATATATATATATATATTATAAATCTAATCCAATTATCCAAAAATCTAAAACTAAGAAGTCACTCTACGTATTCTTTGGAGTTGATTTTGGAATTTGTTTTAGACTAATAGATTTTATTATGACTTACAGGATATGTTTGATTTGCACACTTTACTTTGGTAATATGAATTGTTGAACTATGTTATTTGGAGTTCTCACTTCGATTTTACTAATTTCATTGTGTTGTGATAATATGTTTTTATTTTTTTGAAATGGTTGTGGTGATATGTTTGAATTGGTTTCTACAGTAGACTAGTAGTCATGTTACTTTTTTTTTTTTTCATTTCATTTTAACAATAAGCTAAAAAAAAAAGTTTAGTTTGCACAAATTAAATTTGCAACTTAGATTCCCGGGACTCCCGAACCCGTCCCGAAATCCCGAAATTAAATCGGGTACCCGAAACCCACGGGACCTTGGTTGATCTATCGAGTTTCGGGACTTAAATTTGAAATCCCCAAACCCGAAATTCCTTCCCGAAATACCCGAATTCCCGAAAGCCCGTCCCGATCCCACCCCTAATTTTCGCGAAAAAACACTCCTCCCCTGCTCCACCGTCGACGGCCGCTGCAATTACCCCATGGGAAATGTTGCCCATGACAAGAGGAACAAAATCCCTCAACCAATTTCGACAAACGGCCACCGGAAGCCGGCGATCGTCCACAGGAGGAAGAAGGCAATAATTGCAAAAACACCCTGCTCAATTTTAGACAATTGCATTTCCCCCTATTTTGTTTCAACATGTGACACGTGGCAGTTCCGTTAAGTAAACTAACGAAAGTGCCTTTTTTGAAACGGCTGAATGAGAATTGGTATGATTTTTGGACTTTTGGTATGAAAATTGAAAATTCCCCAATTCTACGGTACCAAAATTGAACGGGCAGATTAGTGCCCCACGTGCCCCTCACATGCCTTTAACGGAGGAGACTAAACGGCCGTGGCAAAACTTAACGGCAATATAATTTTTGAACTTTTGGTATGAAAAATGAAATTTGCCCAGTTCTATGGTATCAAAATTGAATTTTAGCCATCAAATTTCTAATCGGACTATTATCCTAATAAATAGAACCGAATTCAGAAGGATCCGGATTGAAGTCCGCCCCATTAACATAGTATTAATTAGTAAAACGGATTCAGACTGGACCCAGCTGAGCCCAATAAAATCATGGCCAGAAATTCAGAATAGAAAATTTTAGACCCACCTTAGAGTTAGGCACAGCAAACAAACCAGTCCATTTAAAATCTAAATATAAGTATAACAAAACAATGTTATATTAGTAACCAAACTTCATGTAATACACATTCGACATTTAATATACAGAGATCATATAAACATAGTTCGAAGAAACTATTTTAATCACTTACTCAATTTAATGACAATTATATTTCAAACTTACTACAACCACGTTCATATTATTCATAAATTAAGTGCAATATAATTTATGATCACTCAGTGATCAGCTAATATACAAGTATAAAAATATTAAAATTTTCTTTGATTCAATTTACTCTGTGAAATAAAAAAAAACTACGACCAATTAACAAAAAGGATTTCCAGAATTTCTAAGCTAAACAAGTTCTTTTTATTGTCCAATGAAAATAGAATAATGATAACAGAAATATATTATACACTAATTCTATTGAGCTTTATCGGCGGCCTGGGGTTCAAGCCCACCTTGGGCCCGTAACTTGTCAACATAATTACGAACCTCTTGTGCTATCATCCTCTGCATAATCGTCACCAAACACCCTTCTCCAATCTCCACCGTTGATCTTCGATCGATGCCTCCCTTCTCATTCTCCTCCAACTCTTCCTCACCCGCAGGTAATTTTATCACTCCCCCTCCAGGTGGCAAAAGACTTAAAGCAAGTCCATCAAGGCTGGAGCCCAAGCCCATCTCCCCCCCTTCCAAATTTTCATCCCCACTACAACTACTCTGCTCCTGCACCACACGTGAACGCACCCTCTTCGACCCGGACTCGGACGACCCACTACCAGAATCCTCCCAACTCCGCCGCTGCCCCGCCATGACAGCACCACTTTCACCACTCCGCTTCCTCCTAAGAGTCGAATTCCAATGATTTTTTATCGCGTTGTCTGTCCTCCCAGGCAAAAGTCGCGCAATAGTAGCCCACTTATTTCCGTGTACAGCATGTGCCTGATTATATATTTCAGTCAATCAAATATTATATCAAAAATAAAAAGTAATTAAAATAAAATTGTACAGTATATAAAGTAGAAAGCTATAGATTTTTTCACTTAAATTGCATTATATATATAAAAAATACTTCATATATAATTCATGTACATGTTTTATAGTAGCGTTCAATTAGTCAAAAATATTTAGAAAAAAATAATTAAAATGAATGCCTGTATAATAGTAGCGTTCTCCACAGCCGTGAAGGGGCGGTGTTGTACACCCGGACTCAGCTGGTTGCACCAGCGCAGACGACAGGACTTTCCTGAGCGACCCGGAATCCCGTTGCTGATAAGAGACCAGTTCCGCGGGCCATGCTCCTCAACAAGCTTTATCAATGCAGCATCTTCTTGTGGATTCCATGATCCTTTGATTTTTTCTTTGCTACCGTCCTCCATTTAATTTTATCTCTCTCTATTTCTGTATGTATATATTAGTATATTGAGAAGGGGTTTTAATGTGTGATGAAAATTTGTAACTGTAGGGGAGGAGTTGTTGGCATGAACCGTAAACTGCTCGTGCACATAGGCGAAACGAATTTGGTTTTTGTTGGTTGGTTTGTTTGTTTGGAATTTAATAATTTTATATATATATATATGAGAAATAAATATTAAATATTAAATATTAAATGATAGAATTGAATCACTTCACCGTACCTGATAGAAAGAATAGAATAATAGGTAACGGCTTTTGCCTTTCAAAAATGCGTTATGGAAACGGTTGAGATTACGACCCGGAAACTGTGGCAGTTAGTTTTTAGTAACTTTCAACTTCTTCATCCTCAAGTTCTACATGCCAGGTTTCGTATTTATTACATTTTATTGTTGTGCCCCCCTATAGTTAGATCATTTACATCGTTTCACTTAATTTTTCTATTTCCTACCGAAATATGTAATTAATTTTCTATATATTGATAATTAATTAATTTGATTTAACCGAGACTGTTTCAACTGAACTTAGTACTTTTCTTGATTTTTGAATACCGAATTTGATTATAATAAGTGCAATGTATTGTTCAACTTTATTTTTTTTATTTTTATTGTACTTAAAATTGCTCAAAATTTGAATGTTGATAACTAGGCATTAAAATAAATACTGTATATGATAGTGGTTGGTTGGTGTTGGGTGGTGGGCAGGAAAGTTGCGACACTTTGAATTGTAGTTGGACATGAGAGACGTATTGCATTCAATTGGGCCGTTACAACGGATCACAAGTCATTGTCTATTATTTTTATTTTAGTACTCTATTAACTGTTTAAAATTTACAATACTTATTTAAGGGTAGGTTAGGCCCAACTGTGAGCACCAAATATTCCTTTTACATTTTTATCCTGATTTTTAACGTATATTGGTAAAAAAAATTGAGAAACTAAATAAATATATCATTGATTAGAGTTTTTTGTACTGGTCAAAGTTATAATCTTTTTTAATATTATTTTACAAGATTTTTTTGTAGAATATTTGGTCATCCGTTGGACCAAGCTTCAGCATGTAACAATTTATTTAAGAGAATCTTAATATTGTTTTATACATACAGCTAGCTTTTATTTTCTCAATCTACTATTTTGGATTTTTATATTCATATTAATTACCTTCTTAAATTAATTGCGTATTCCTCACTTAATAACTATTTCTTGCGTTTGAAAACCAAACTTTTATTTTCTTGCGTCATTTCAAAATATTCCTCACAGTTGGGCTATATCATATATAGAAGACTGTTTAGGTATAATAATTGATAAGCTAGTTCAAGAAGAATCGAATATTTTGTCTAGCTAATGGTATTGTTTCAAAAGTGACCAGATTTGTTTGCCTATTTTAGACGAGACCATTATGACTCTATTAGGATTGACATTGACTCGGGTTTCGCCTGATTTCGATGTCGAAAAATAATTTGTCAGTGAAAACTTTGAAATAATATTTTAATTGAGTTTTGATGTTAGGTATTGTGGATTTTAAAATTTTGGGGTATAGATTAAATAAAGTTGACTGTAAGTATCGAGTTAATAAATTCTTTAGAGAACAAATAGTTGATGAAAGTGAAGTAAATACATTTTATACAAGTTTAATAATTTATTAGTATGTTTGACACTTATATAGGATACTTATATAGCTAGGCTAAGGCATTGTTTGGATTGGTACTGACACAATTTTGCCTGACTCAACACCAATTCAAAATAAACTTACATGTGAGAATTCTGCTTCAATACTACAAAAACAGATGGAAACAAATTGCGTTCAATAGTATTTGAACCTATAAATTAATTATTAAATGAAGAAGAACTCATCGAATTTAATTAGTATTGAGAATTAGGATAAAAGAACCTTTGCCTCTTGCTCCTAGCACTATAATTCGTAGTGCTAGATGAAATCACAATACGACTCAAAACCAATTTAACCGATTGCTTAAGAGAATTCTTGCCCAAATTATTATCTCTTGCACAAAGAACAAAAATTGTCTTCATTCTACCACCCAAAGTGGTCAAATCAGCTTCAACAATTGTGAGTCCTAACCCCTTGAGTGCATTGTTCAATTCTGCAAATAGTTCTGGCCTGTCATCACAACAAATCGAAGCTTTTATGTATATAATTTCTTCATTCTTCTCTGAGCTTTGATTGAAGAAATCTACATTTACTTCGTCCATTTCGGTTGGCATTGTGGATAGTTTGCTAACTTCTTTTGCTTTTGTGCTAAGTTCCTTTACATGTTCCACTACTTGGCCTAATAGAGCTGCCTTGTCCAACTACATAACCACAAAACACTTCTTGAAATGAATAAAAATACACAAAGCAATTCACTATCATATTCGTGTTTTTGTGTGTGTAATACGTAAATAAATAAAATATAATCATATTATTGAGTAGCACATAGTAAATTTATCAAGGCTACTCTGAAATAAGTACAAGGTCTTGACCCAAACCTGGCCTTGAAAATTAGTACAATGTCTATACCCAGGCCCTGTCGACAAGGTCCTAGGTTGAATCCTACTGTTAGTTTCAGGATAAATTTATCAAGGGTTGGGTCCATACCTAAACCCTACTCTGAAATAAGTACAAGGTCTTGTTCCAAACCTGACCTTGAAAATTAGTACAGTGTCTATACCCAGGCCCTGTCGACAAGTTCCAAGGTCGAATCCTACTGTTAGTTTCAGGACCCGAACGCTTGAGAAATTCCATGTTAGGTACGGGCTCGGACCGAGCCCATGACATGCCTAGCATACAGTATGCTAAAATTGATTTTTTTTCTTGTATACTCTTATTTTATTAAACTAAGTTGTGCACTTTTATATAATATTATTAAAAAAATTAACTATATAATGTTCATGGTGTGTAGATGTATTATAAAAATGATTTAATCGAAGTAAGTAACTTTAATTTTCGTATTGAAATATAAATGCATTGATACATTGCTAATGTGTATATTTTCAACCTAGCTACAAAAAGGATGATAATTTTCTGAAATCTTTTGTTCTTAAAAGTATATTATTATAAGAGTTATAATCTGATTTGGATTTACCACGATTTATATATATCACACTTACACGAATAAAGAAAATATTTGGTACATAAACTATGATGAGGGATAAACTATGATGAGGGATGAGGTAATTGCTGATAATATATTGGGCCATGTCTAAAGAATAGTGGCTAGCATTAACTATATGTCAATGATTTGATCTTCAATTTATGTAAGTCACATGTGAGGCATGACATTTGTTTGCTAAAATATCTTCTCAAGCACTTATAATCAATTTTTTTTAATATTGTTACATCAAACAATATTGAATCGAGATTATTATAATGATATCAAAGTGAACTAATTACTAGTATTATTAATACTAGAGAAAAGTTAGTATGAAACAAGAGCAAATACCCACATTCATTTCAGATTTATTAAAATTAGAATTCACAATTGAGACTTCTTATGAATCTGTGTTGCTTTATGTCAAATATTCGACCTTATATTGATATTTAGCTCAAACTCGATTTTGTTGATTTTTCAAACCTAATATAACACTAAACCTAGTTATGTTTATATATTTTTTGTTTTTAAGGATTTAATTATTTTCAAGGCGCGTCAGACACATTAATTGAGAATATTTCCCAACATGGATTCGAACATATGTTCACTACTTTATAGTGATTAATCTCTTTAACTAGTATACATAAATATTGATTTCATATCTATTATCTATTTCTGAATTTCTTTAAGTAACGGGGATAATATATAACATCCATATATATCAACCCAAAGGTTTTCACTAGAAATAAAATAGGTGCAGTGCATATAAATCGACAAGGCTAGGCTATTACCATCCACAAATATAAGGACGGGACAAAGGTACATACATGGAATGAAGTCGTCAAATGTTGACTTTCTAGTACACACTATATAATTTGTACGTCCGTTTTTGTCCTTGTGTTTTTTGTGATCGAGAAATTTTAACTTTAATTTTAATTTAGTCACAAGACAATTAAACCAATAATTAATTGTTACTAATAATCTTTTAAATAATTTGATTGTTACCAAACCTTGTGCTTCATCAAAAGAGAAAGAAAAGAAAAATCGATCGGACACGTAATTTATGATTGCCACTTATTTTTGTTAAAAGAGTGTTATTTATTTTATATAAATAAAATTTAGGGAAAAGGATAAATTAAAAAATGGAGTGGCAGTAGAATTAAGTACCTTTTCAGACTTTGGGATTAGTTTTCTGAGAGTGGAAAGCTGAGCATTGATTCTGTCTCTACGCCTTTTCTCTGCTTCACTGTGGCTTCTAGAAGCACTGCCGGCAGTTCTTTCTTCACACGGTGGTAAGGCGGCGGCGAAGAGTGGGTTATTATTATTATATTGATATTGCAAGGCGGCGGCGGCAGCCACATCTTCATTCCAAGAGGTATAATCTTCTTCATTCAAAAAGTAATTTGCCATTTTGTTTGTGTTGTTGAGGAATTAAGAGGAGGTAGGAGTAGCTAGTAGTATTTGTAAATTTGATCTCCAAATGGAGATGGTGATTGGTGTGATATCTAGTAACTTTTCATTGGTCAGATGTAATTATGGAAACTATGTATTGGACTTATCTTCAAGTCACATCACAAAACATGAAAATATTTTTGGATTTCCCCAATCAACCTAGAGGATCTTGCGTTTATAGAAGTACTTCTTTTCTTGAGAAAAATAAAATACTATATGTATATGTATATTTTAGAATGATTTTCATTTTACTTCTATCTTTAATTTCTCATTTTGTTCATGTAGGGACAAGGATTTAATCTTATTTATTTATTTGTTTCGGTTTGAGTTAAATTAATCGGATTAAAATTTAATTTATCTTGTATAATTCACGAATCGTCTATACTTACTAGTAATGTACAATCCAAATCTATAAATTGAAAAATAATAATTAAAACGCCACTTTTCGACTGTGCAACGAGCCTCTCCGACTCTTTGACCCAATGACTATAGTTATCATGCTCATGTTAGCTACTAATACAAAGTAGGTAATCTTTTTACATCTTCACTCGATTTATTCGTCATGATTTTGACTAGATAATCTTAGTTTTTACTCTATATGTAGGTAATACTTACTATTTACTAGCTCGTAAATTGTTTTAATCTTAATAGGGATATCGCTAAAACCTTTCACTTAACTTTCTATTATTTATTAGATTATTATGTAATTAATTGTTATGTACATATCAATATTAAAAATCGTAGTGGTTCGAATCTGACGGAATCGTATTTGACTCAGCTCATATATGATCACACTCAATTTCAACCAGTTAAATATGCTTTCGTAATCCAATTTGTAGATCTCGATTTGATCCGATCTGTATGATTACCACCCTTAATATGCACTACTCACTACAAGAATTATTAGCATTGGCCACCCCTTATTAGAAATGGCTAGACAAGCCATCTCCAATAAGTTTTGGCCTCGGATAATTAAGCCGACTACATTATCAAAGTATTTGGGAATAACTCAATAATTTTTTTAATAAAAATAAGCAATGGCCACGGCTCAAAATTTATTTTAATTTTTCTTTTTCCCCTTTTTTCTTTTTTTTCCCCTTTACCCTTTCTCATAACAGATTTCTCATAACAGAGAACTCTCACTCACGTACAAACACTCACTCACTCACCAAAATTCACTCGCGACAACTCTTCTCCACCGCCGTCTACTTTCCTCCACCGTCAATTGCCGTCCGCAACCCCTCTCCTCCGCCGTCAATTTCTGTCCGCAATCCCTCTCCATCGATTTCTATTGTTAATCTCATTTTTGTTGAATACGCTTCGATTTTGTAAATTAAATGCGGTTGTGTTAGTTTCAGTTGAAATTATCACTTCGATATTGTCAAATGAGTAGCTGTAATGCTAGTTTCAGCTGAAATTATTAATTTGATGTTCTTATTTGTGTATTTGCTTTTTGTAGCTGCTGATTATCACTACGTTTTGATGCTGCATGTGTGATCTTTGAAAAAGAGTGTGGTAAATCTTGAGTAAATTCATTGTATTATCACTGCATATGAGGTTTTGCTCTTAAATTCGCTTGAATGAAGAATGTGATGTAGCTGCTGCAGGAGTAGCTGCTGCCTTTTGAGTTTGGAAGCTGTGTGCACTTTTCTGGATTCTCAGGTACTACTAATTAACAATGAAACTTAAGAGTTATTCTTGTAAATAATAATCTTCTATATAATGCTGTGCGTGATATTGATCACCTGGTGTTTGACAAAATGTTGCAATCAGTCAAATGGTCTTGATGTAGTGCGAGTTTTTATTCTCTTCTTAATTTTGAATTTATGAACTTATGTTTTATGTGTGTATTGTATTGGAAATTCACTCAGGGTAACGACACTTCGACTCTTGGGGATTTAGTTTCAAGTAATTGTCACTGATTTTTAATGATTGTGTTGATATGAGAGTATCTTAATCAATTTTCTGTTTGTTAATTTTCTCATGATACAACTTTTTTAATGAAGTGTTGAGCAGACTTGTGAATTCCATGTATATCTTCTTGTTCTTCAGGTATTTAGCTAGATAAAGTTTAACCAGCTTTCTTCAAAAAATTATAGAGTTAATTTTTGATTAAGTTTCTTCTGTTGTGTTGTATATATATATTAATTATATGTAATTGTGTTGGTTGAATCTTTATACTCTATTAGCGGAATCCTTTTCAAAAGCTACGAGTCCCAACTGTATGAAACTAATCTCTTGACGGTTAGTTGTGGAATAGCTTACCAGCCTAATAAAAGTCATTATTTTGAGTAATTATATTTGCATTATGTAGTTGACCCAAAAGCCTTAAGCCAACTAACATAGGATAATAATGGCCAGTAGAGCATCTGACCACATAGGATTAACTTATGGCAGGCAAATGTTCATATGGTTAGGCAGTTTCTAATTTACTAACATAGGAGAAGTAATGAATTAGGCTCATTTTATTGAGAATTTATTAGTTTTTTTAATTACTCCGTTAGTCTGTGTTGTAGAGAATAATCGTTCATGGGTTCATTTCGAGCCTCGTTGAATCTTTATACTCTGATAGCAGAATCCAACTAAAGGGGTTGGTTGGATTGGAGCTCATTTTTTCCTAGTAACAGATTGAGCAAATGGAGGTTAGTTTTTCAGTTTACCTTCATGGATGGAGGAAAGTGGTGAGCTCTAGAATTATTATTGGCAAACACCATTGATATTTTTTTCTTTTTACTTTACTTTTTTCTTTTTTCTTTTTTCTGCCTAAATGTATAAGGCTTTGGCAGTTTGAAGGGGAATACTTCAAAAATTGGTTGGTTTAGTGTTTCAGTTCTTTAACTTTAGCCTGGTGTTTGCCATTTGATTTGTTGATGTTTAGAGCTTTTCTTTTTTCTTGAAAGGAGGAAATTCCTCTGTGCCTTCCAGAACTTAGCATCTTCTTCATAAGTAATAAAGTTATGCTGTCTTTGATTAATTATTTTGTGAAGTAGATTTCATATGTCATGATACAAATCTTCTCGGCAATACTAATAGTTTATGAGAAAATAGCAGAAATTGTATTTTGAGAATCTTCAGCTTTTAAACTTGTTGCAGTTCACCCACAGACTTTATCTTTTATTTGCAAAGATAAATAAAAACTTGATATTTATATATATGTAGGGACCTGCAAAATAACAGTTTGCAGGGAACAGTACCTGAGAGCTTGGGGGAGCTAAACGACCTTCATTTATTGTAAGTTTACTGAGATGTCCTTGTGAAAAGTGTGCCAATCGCAATATGAAAAGCCGAAGAGATGTTCGAGATCATTGTTTTTTTAATGGTTTTCTTAAAAACTATAAGAGTTGGACATACCACGGTGAGTCGTATGCACCTCGAAGACCTCAGAGTGAATCACTTAGGTTTATCATAGTTGGTTTCTTATATCATATTCAAATTCAAATGTAGGTTCCCGATGAATCTAGACCCCATGGAGCTGGTCCAAGTGGTACACCGAGTGGTTTATAAAATTGGTCTTGGTAAGTTCTTTTATCATTCAAAGGTAGTAAATGAGTGTTATCTTTTATCTTGTTTTGTGAATTATCTTGAAGGTTTTCTTTTTTCAGTCTACATAATTTTCTTAATTGAGAGCTGTTTTAGAATACATGTATCTAAGTTTCGGTTGATATGGTATTGAGAAGACAGTTCTTGGATCATTTCATAAATGTGTTGGATGCATATTAATTTGATCATTCGTAACAATTGCATCAAGTAGAATATTTCAACAGTGTGAAAAATTGCTTAGGCATTGCTCTTTCTTGATTTTCTGAGAAGAATGAATTGATTCAATCATTTAACATGTTATTCATTCTGTCATAATGAGTTTTTTGCTGTGCTAAATAGCTATTATATTGTCTTGGCTGTGTAGGTTGCTTACGAAGAGCTGAAGTTCATCCTTGATGAAGTTAATGACTACAATATATCTTCACCAAAAATTCTCCCTCTGATTTTAGGGTTACTTATGATGATGATTTTGGTCAAGTGAATAGAAAATGACACTCGAATTAGACTCATTTTTTAAATATGTTTTATGTGCTTTCTTTATAATAGATGATTTACTAAATTGTATTAGTGTATGTATGATATGCACAAACCAGTGGCCTGTAAGTATGTTTGCATCATTTTAATATAATTTTGGAATTTATATTGTTTTATTTTCTATAATTTTATATTGCATAAATGTAAAGAAAATAGAGTTCCACAAGCATAAACAATAAAAAAGCTTCAGGTAAAAAATAAATGGGTGTATTGCTCGGTCATTTTGCTGCTAAAGAGTTTTGGCCTCGGTTCAAATACTTTTGGCCACGGCTTCAATGGTTGAGGCCAAATACTTTTGGCCACGGCTCCAATGGTTGAGGCCAAATACTTTTGGCCACGGCTCTAAGCATTTAGTCAAGTTTCGGCCACGGCTCCCTTGGCCATGGCTCTTAGGGGTGGCCAATGCATTGGCCATGCCTATTAACCGTGGCCAAAGTTTTGGCCACCCTTGAAAAAAAGTCGGCCAATTAGCCGTGGCAGGGTCGTAGCCAATTAGCAATGGCCACCCTACATGAGTATTGACCACGGTTAAGAGCCGTGGCCAATGCTAATAATTCTTGTAGTGACTGATGTTTAACAGCATTGAGATTAAATTTTTTACTCTACATATTTTTGCATAGGTGATTGTGGACAAATATTTCTAGACCGACCAGGTAACTAACTGCACAATAATTAATATCTATGAAAATTATAAAAAAAATAAAAAAAAAAAGTCCTAGGACGACTTGTCCTTAATTTAACACAATGATATCTCACTGCAATGGTATCCAATAATAATATTATATATAGGTGGGGCATATTAAATTATCCATTGTACATATACATGAATAATAGTAAGTCTTGAATAGCCCTATGTACATATATATACAGTCACAATTAATTGTATGTTCCAGAAAACAAATTTGCCACTCAGTTGTGAAATTCATGTTCGAAATTTCAATATCAACATTTGTCTTGATTGACAATGTTACTTCAATTGAAGTTATTTCTGTTCTGACATAGGTTAAAATTTTGTTTTAAAGTGAATTTCGAACTACAAAATATTGAGTTTAAGAAACATTTCGAACATCAAGGAAAACTAAAAAAGGGGGGAAACATGTGGGAAATTTTTTTTTGAAAAATTAATAACATTATATTCATAAATTAAGAATGCCTATATCATACACTAAATCATTTTATTCAGCTAAATCAATTCATTTTAAGTATTACGAGAAATAGGTACAATAACTTGGGATGAATTATATGTATCAATTAGCATTCCAACAATTTATCAATAAATCAATTATACATCCATGTCTATGGATCCCGTAAAAATGCTACAAAATTATTATAAATAATTATTTAATCATGAAATTATTGTAACATGTGAAACAAAAAATATATTTTATAATTACAGAAATACAAACGGTTTCGTGGGAAATTATAATTATAAGGGCTAACGATGACTTTGAAGACAAAGGGCCTGTTTGTTTGGTGCTTGGGAAAAATAGTTTGGGATCGGAGATCTAGTAGTGGAGGTTTGTGAAATAATTTTGATTTGCGTAATGTTGTTTGTTTGGGTTTTGAGAGAGTGGTTTGAGAAATAAAGTATGTGTAGGTTTTCTTTTTTTGAAGAGTTAGGTTTTAGGTGTAAGATGTGTAAGACTTTATGTCAAATCATGTTTGTTGTGAGATAAATTGTGTAAGAGATAGCTTACTTTATGTCAAATCAGAGTAGAGTTTGTATAGGTTTTGTTTAGAGATAAGAAAATTGTTGTTTGTTTGGGTTTTGAGAGAGTAGTTTGAGAAAATTGAGAGATGGAAAATTTATTTCAGAAAATAGAAAACATGTTTGTTTGGTATTTTCTAAACACGAAAATTTTTTAGGAAATACCAAACAAACATGCCCAAAGATTTTGTAAAATATTTATGTTCGAACATATTTTGCTTTCTTAGCTCAATCATTTAACTATTGTGATTTGTTTCATGTCACATAAATGAAAAATCCTGCTGATTCAGATTGTCCTACGCTAAAAACAAAAGGGGTTTCCTATTACAAGTCTTCGATGTGGGGCCTATATATATGTTTTTTTTTTTTTTTTTTGTGTATGTGTGTGTGTTGGGTGTTAACATCTAGATCAAAATTAAATTCACAGCCGTAGTCCTAAATCCACCAAACAAATTAAAGTTAGGTTTTAAACAAATTAAATATATATGAGTGGCCCTTATAACTTATAAGCTGGTTTCCTCCTCCATTACTAGGCTTCTCTCATTTCATCAATTTGTTTCGGATCCTAAGCCCAAGAAGTGTGCCGTCGCGTCGGTTGGGGCAGGGCCGGGCCGGGACAACACAGTAACTAAATTCAATTTGCAATTAGAGTGTGCTTATGACGCAGATAAAAAGCTAAAGGTTTATTCTTAAACATGAAAAACTAAATAAAGTTAATTTATCAAAGTGAAAGCAGTGACGCCCTTACACGTACAAAGACTTTAAATAGTGTAACTCCAATGCTAGAACCTTTAAAAATAGTAATAAAAAAAAAAAGCGTAAAATTAAAATACAAGAAATTCTATGAATTCCCCAATTTATAGAAGATAAATCGAAGTTTCCTATAAAAAGTTATGAGCATTTTAAAACATTACTAGCTAAAAGATAAAGTAAAGTTCACTTGGAGGTCAAACAATGTCGAATTGCCAAAATTTGACGTATCACATTTAGCTATGACTTGTGCTCCCTGATCCGTTTTGCTTGAGACTAAGTGGAGTCAGTACGAAAATCCCAACTTCGCCCGTGAGCCCATATTCCCTTTCATCAACTTAATAAAATAGTATTTATGATTTTTCAAGATATTTGATTTTATTAATAAAATCGATATTCAAAATAATTGAATCGCATATATTAAGTTGAGATGATTCCATCCAATAATTAGTACATATACCTAACACAAACATACATAAACATAGTTCATTATTTTATCATTAATCTAAGAAAGTCACTAAAATTGTTAATTTTATTTCGAGTTTCAACTTTCACCGGTCATTTAATTTGAATTTTATATAACATATTATCATTGTATTCGACATAATATGAGGAATGCTTACAACGCAACTACGTACGCTTAAATTTTGTTTAAAGTAAATAAATTTGGACATAAAGTTGAACAAAATTTCATTCATATCCGAAACATTGATAGGCATAGAGTCCTTGTTTTGCTAGCTAGATTTTTAAATGATCGAATACATCATTCTACCAATTAGGTATAAAGAGTGATCACATGTTAACCAAATACTTGAAATTATATATCAAAAAGATACATTAGAGTCTTAATACACTTGTTTTTTTTTTGGCTAGACAATTAATTGATACTCCAATTTGATTAGTCACAATGGTATGTCATTTATTTTGCATTATCATTTCAAACACTAGTTAACACACTTACTGATTAGATAAGCTAAACCAAAGTTCCAAATCAAAAAATGAACCTAAACATGAAACCCATCCCATAATGGCATTAAATTAAAGTAACAAAATTCAAGCCTTGATATGACCTTTGCACTTGAATCACATATTCAAATTTGGACCAAAATTAATCCATCCTAAGAAGCACACCCATGCCATTTTAAACATGTCAAAATTAAACCAAAAACTAAATATGTTGTGGATAAATAGGATTGGAGCGAATAACGACAATATTTCAAAATTAACATGTAACTTTGAAATCTGTAACTATATTTAATTTTAGTCATATGCATAGCAAATTTCGTTATTTAACTTTTAATAAGTTTTATTTTTTGTCCGGAAATTACAATTTGATCCTATTACAAGAGAGAAAAGTTAAGAATTGCAGGATGAAAATTAAAACTTATTGAAAATTATAGGACGTTATGTATATGAATAATATTAAAATCGATTAAATTTTATTATTATGATCTTAGGCAATCCTCAACCCATTAGCTAGCTTTGAGATGTAAGTAGACTTAGTTCAATCTAATGTGATGAATTCTAATAAGCCTTAACACGAGTTTTTTTTTTTTCTTTTTTTGGTGATAAGGATGAAACAAACAATTACATCAAATCCTCTCTCAACAGAGGTAGCATAAATTCTGAGGCAGTTTCCAAAATCACAAAATCTTTTAAACTATGGCCATTATTTGCAAGAGCATCCACACACATGTTCCCACTTCTTCTCTTATGGACAAGTTGATATTTCCATGGCATTCGGATAAGAATCCCACAGTCCCTGATAATGTTACCCAGAGGATGAATAACGACATTGGCATATTTTATGAAATTCACCACCACTTCCGAGTCCGACTCGATTTCCAGCTTTGGAATCCGTCTTTCTCAAGCCAGGTGTAATCATCTATGTATGAGATATATGTATATAATTGGTCGAAATGCAGCCTTGAAATCTTTGTTCCGAGAACCTTGAGGCTTGCGGAACATTTTCGGTTTGCTTTCCATTTCCAGGTAAGACAATAACCATCATGGGACCAGCTGAATTATGAGCTGGAAACGTTAGAAGACACGAGTCGAGTAAATCATAGAGGCCGACACATTTACAATATTGGATTGGAAGAAAACAGTATTGTATTAATTTTTCAATTTGCCTAATTAGCAAAAAAATCAAAATAATGGTGTTATTTTTATTACCAAAAACCTCCACTATGCTAATCTTTATTAGCAAAAAAGCCCATCCTATGCCAAATTGACAACTATAATGGAAACTATTATTAGTTCATAAATCAACAGAGAAATTCTGTGAATGAGAGTGATTCTTGAAGACGAAGAGAAGAGAAGGAAAAACAGTAAAAGAATTAATTGTGTTACAAAGGGTCGAACCCTCATATTTATACAAGTATAAGGTGGCTAAAATAAATAACTTAACTGAAAATCCCTAATAAAATCGTAAAAACCCCTAATTCCCTAATTCCCAAATTATTAGATGAACTCCAATTTTGAGACAAGCTAGCTGCTGATCCAGATTCTGATGATTCTTCTTCAAGAAACTATAATACCCCCACCAATCACCATAGAACCGGGCTACACCAATCCAACAAATACAAATATTTGACATAGATTTCGTTAAATTCATGTTTCAAATTTTCAATTAATATATCAAAACTTAATCAACCTCACCATATAAAAATATAAGTCGGTGGAGCACATGGAATTGTAGTTTACATCCTTAGGTCGATCGGTCAGCAGTGAAATGCAACAACTTTCTAAAATCGAGTGAATATTCGCCAGAAGAAAAAACACTTTGTTATTATATTTTGTGTAAAAAATAAGCACAGCAAAAAGATTCTTATCTAGACATATACAAAGTGATTGTTAATGGCTAACTGATTGCCTTGATATGTTGTACAGTTTCAATAAATTATAATTATATTTCGTTCAAAATAATAACCAACAACAATATTTTCAAATCAGCCTAATGATAAAATGAACCCATTTTCTTCTTCTCACTTAACTTTTATTTAGTATAGATCGGTTAGGTTAGTAGAATCCAATAACAATTTACTTCATTTTTGCTAATAAAAATAACACATAATTTTTTTTATACTCCCTCCATTTTTTTTTATTTGTCGCTTTTGAGGATTGCACACGAATTTAGGAATGTCATAAATAGTCACTTTTTTTAAGCAAAAAATCCAAAATACCCTTTCAATTAAATAAGCTTAACATTAATTAGCATTAATGACAAGTATTAGTAAGAATGGTGAAATTGGTAAAATAACATTAATTTTACATTGAAATCCTAAGGCGACAAATAAAAGTAAATAAGAATATTTTGCCAATCGACAAATAAAAAAAAAAACGGAGAGAGTATTAGATAAAGCACAAGGGATGTTTCTGCATTTTGCTCGATCATAAGTTAGACTTTGGATCATTGTTACCTTAATACGAGTTTTGTTTTATCATCTATGAGATATAACTGGTCGAAATGCAACCTTGAAATCTTCGTAAAATCTTTGTTCTGAGAATCTTGAGGCTCGTTTCCTTGCAGCTGCAGCCATGTCAAGGCGTTCGGGTACAAGCATTTTAATGATTTTGAGGATGGCTTCTGCGTATTCTTGAACATTTTCGGCAAGATATCCTGTTTGCTTTCCATCTTCAGGTAAGACAATGTCCATTCTAGGTCCAGCTGAATTATGAGCTGGAAACGTTAGAAGACATGAGTTGAGTAAATCATCGAGTACAGAGACATTTACATTGGAAGAAAGAAAGCAGTATTGTATTAATATTATGGGTGGCAATATGGGTCGACACGTGAGTTGGCCCAGCAAGGACATACCCACCCAACTCTCATTATTTATATTGATTGATGGAGGTTTTGGCAAGTTAACTCTATATGATATGTCTGATGGACAATCTACCCTCTTGTGATTTGAAATAATGAGCAATTTACCTCCTTTGTGGAGATGTTGCACACACGTTTTATAATACTACTGAGAATTCATTCTCATGTGAAAAATGACCAATTTAACCCTACATTGATGACATATTCACTTCATTTACCCCTGGGTGATAGGCATAAATGGGCAATTCATCTACCTGCAATATGCGTAAATGAGCAATTTACCCCCTCAATGTAAAAATCTAGTGGAAGGCAATGTACTTATTTTAAAAAACACAATGAGATAAACTGCCTATTAAGGGAAACACAGGGTGATAATTTGCTATTCACTCTTTGATGTTTGTTTGGTTCAGGTTTTGTACTAATTAGTTAGCCCAATAGTGGGTTTGGGCAGGTCAAAAATGGGTCAAGCAAAACTACTCAATTTTGGTATTTCTAGCTTAATAAGAATTCAACTGTAAATCAAACCTGGATATACCAACACGACCTCGTTTTGAGCCCAAGAACATAGTTTCTTTTCTAGGTCTTATGTTACTTCTAATCACGTATGATTTGATGTGTCTAAAACTTAAAAGGCATGCCAGAAAAAAACATGTACCTATTTAGCTATTAGATTATTATATATGATTTCTGTAATTAAGCTAGACTAGTTCTATTTATCTAATTGTGAATATCTTGAACCAGATTTTTCTTAGGATCAAGATGAATGCTAATGTTGAACAAAATAAGTATCTAAGAAAGACTTGAAAGAAAATGTAATTTGTGGATCCAACCCGTTTATGGTTTGACCCATATTACGCGATCTGTTTTTAACCAGGACAAAATGACACATTTCTAACTTGGCCTGTTTTGACCTGCCCGAACCCGACCTGACCAGCCCAATTGCCACCCTTATCTATAAGAAGGTTAGGGAACAAACCAATTGGTATGGCTCCGGAAGCCATGTATTCTACCACACTGATGCCAAAATGCTCATCTATCATGGAATGAATTCCGGCTGCAGCCCCACCCAAGAGAGACACCAGCTCACTGAGTCATAGAGAAAAGAAAGAAAAGAAAATTAAGTAAATAGCAAGACCAAATACTTCATGTTATGAAAAAAGAGTCATTGGCACTTTGCATCCCATAAATATACACTTTGGGTTCACCTTGAAATTGCATATTCTTCGGTGAAGTGTGCCCCCTATTGGGATGCAAAATGCCCACTATATTGGAATAATTGGCACTTTGCACCTTACAAATATATCATTTGGCATTTTGCACCCTCAAATTGCATATTTTATGGCAAAATGCACCCTACTTGGGTGGAAAATGCCCATTGTATTGCCAATAATATACATTTCGAGGGAGCAAAGTGCCAAAATGATGTACAGCTACTCATTATATTGCCAAAGAATTGCAAGGGTGCAAAATGCCTATATTTCAATTTCAGGGTGCAAGGTGCCAAAATAAATGTATTTTTTGGGGTGCAAAATGCCCATTATACTGGAGTAATTGGCACTTTGAACCCTGAAATTAAAACTTTGGCATTTTGCACCCTCAAATTGCATGTTCTTTGGCAAAATGCACCCTAATGAGGTGCAAAGCGTCAAACTTCCAATTTCAGGGTGCAAAGTGCCAAAATGATGTATTTCTAGGGTGCAAAGTGTCAATCACTCTATTCATAACTGAAGTAAAGAATCTACATTTTTGTCACATATACCGAGAAATGTCACAAACCTGTAGGTTACGTTTTTGTGGAACTCTACATCATTGTCAACCTTCAGCTCAATGGCTCGGTCCTTCAAGTGTTGCAACCTTTTCTCATCTGCTTCATTTCTGCAACTACCTACAAATTGAAGTTTAGGCCTTGGTAGATCTGCATCCAGATTCTTTAGTACAACTGCAAATGCCTCTAGTTGAAGGTGATGCGCCTGAAGAAAAGGCATCAAGATTCAAGATTATGTCAAATTATACCAAATCATATTGACAGTTCTAGAATGGCTAGACTGCAAAGTATGGATACCTTGATCTCATAAAATGCCCACCTTCTCTGGACGAAATTGTGCCACAGAAATAATCTTTATTGGTGTCGTTGACCTTTCTAATGGCAGCATCTGTTTGGAAACTACAAGTCAGACTTACACTGGCAGCAGAATACGTTACATGATAATTTAAATGAGTGAAATGCAACAACACCCCTTGTGTTTTGACTAATTTTCAAAAACACCCTGTGCTTATTTTTTTATTAGCAAAAAAAACCTCCCAAGCCGAAATGACAATTAAACTCCCCAACAAATGATGCAAAAACACTCCTCTTAACCTAAAAATTTATCAATAACCCCCCCCCCTGTTCACTTAAAAAATAGACAAAAACCTCCCCATGATTAATGAAGGAATTTCAAATGGGATTTTTTACTAATAAAAAAAAGAACAAAGGTAGGTTTTGCTACTAAAAAACACGGGTTTTTTTATAATTAGGCAAGGTACAAAGGGGTGTTTTGCATTTAGCTCTAGTTTAAATTGTTATCAAATCATGCATTACGCTCTCTTTCTGAAACTACTACTAATTGGTATCTGAAGAAAAAGAAGGGCGATATACAATTACTCATCAAACTAAGCAGAAGTTTGACATATAAAAGATAAATTACAAAATACCTGAAGACCAGAAGTGTCACAAGGAGGGTAGACAAGAAAGATACGAGCAGAAATCCCCCAAAGCTTCTGAATATGAGACTGTGTCCATGAAGAATTAACCATTGCAAGGTGTGCACAGGAGCCCACCATTCCATATAACAAGCTAAAAAACTTATAGTAGATGACTTTGCACTGCGAGAAGAAGACGCTACCAGAAAAGAATTATTTTAGCTTAATGACATACATCAATTTGATAAAAAGTAACCGCTTTACCAAATTTGAATAAACTTGCTTCTTTGATTCAGAAACTGTGCACATCATCTCAACTTTTTTGTTGAAATTACATAGAAATCGTAAAAAGAAGATATCTCACTAAATCTATAATTGTTAAATAGAAATTTTGGACAAAGAAAGTGGAGGATAAATAAAACGGAAGTATTGAGATTTTCTTTATTTTTCACATTAACGAAGATAACATAATCTTGGATTGAGTGCACAAAACATTGTTAGCTTCTTTATTCGACTCGGATAATCTCAATATGATACGAACACAACCTCTCATGGTAGACATATGCATGACTACCACTAATTACTAACAATGCAAGTAATAGAAATCAATATCACAATTTTTCAAGCTTTTGTCAATTTACAAGAAATCTGATATGAAAGCTTTACAGATGGGATGTACCTTTTAGCAATCAAAGCATCATTGTTGTACATAGAACTCCGAGCATGAATCCGTGATAGCATATCTAAACTAATTGTTGGGTAATGTGTGTAGCAAATAACTTTACATCCAAAGATCCGTGCAACTGGATACGTAAAAGCATATCCACTGGTATCAAAATAATACAAAGGAGTAAACTTGCACAAAGCTTCCCAAGAAAGATATACTGAACCAAGGCTTTGTCCAATCATAGTGAATCGAGTATAGGTTGTTTCTTCAATCCATTTTCTCTTGTATAGATGCACCACCTATAAAGCACATCATAACCATATAACATAGCGAGCAAATTATTGCTACATTCCTCTAAATATGAACTTCCAAAACTCTAAATAAATGTGAAAATAAAGAATCTGATGAATAATGATTCGTCAATGCATGATTCTTGTTCATTTCTCTAAATTGTAAAAAATAGGGGCATAAACTAGCCGAGTAGTATCAAACAAAATATGTTCAAATTTGGTTTGAACTTTTTATGGAGCTTTAAATTGTGTTTGAGCTTCGTTAGATTGTTAAACAAACCGAGCTCCAGCGATTTTTACATATATTTTGATAATTACTACCTTAAAAAGTCAAGCTCAAACCGAGATTAAAATTTATCAAACAAAATATATTGGTTATGCTTGTCTCATTACAACAGACCCAGCTCAAACGATATGAGCTATTAAATATATTAATAAATTCTGTTCAAAAAACTGAATATACCTGTGGAGGGCTGATCAATTTAACGCCAAAACGATCGATCGCTCGAGCTGAGAGAGATTGAGGAGAAGCATCGTGATCGCCAGTGTATATAACGCAATCAAGATCTGGCGACTCTTCCTGGACGGCTTTGACGGCGCACCAAAGAACACGCTCACCGCCGCCACCGTCGTTGGTATAGGGATGAAAGAATCCCACAGCTTTCTTACGGTTTCTCCGGAACTGAACAGCCGTGGCGATAATTCTGATTATAAACGCCAATATTAGGGTTGCGGGCGCCAAAGCTGAGAGAAGGAGCCGTGAAGCCATTAGAGCAGTGCTGGAATTCAGCCAATTGTTGGGGCAATATATTGTACAGTTTTACTCTATTGATACTCTATTGGGTTGGTTTGTTTGTTTGTTCGGTGAGAGTAACTTTGTAGAATAGTGGTGTGAAATAATTTAATGTTGTTTGTTTGGTATTTGAGAAAACGGTTTGGATAATAAAGTAGATTTAAGTTTTTTTTGGAAGAATTATATTATAACCTATAAGTATAAGATGTGGAAGATTATATATTAAATCGTGTTTGTTATGTGAGATAAGTTCTGTAGATTTAATTATTTTATGTCTAATTAAAGTAGAGTTTGTATAGATTTTTTAAGATATAAGAAAATAAGAAAATTGATGTTGGTTTGTCTTTTGAAAGAGAAGTTTGAGAAAATTTAGAGATGGTAAATTTATTTATGAAAGTTGAAAATATGTTTATTTTATTTTTCTCAATTACTAAATAATTTTCGGAAGAACCAAACAAACAGCCCTTTGCACCAGGTATTATCAGGATAGTTGATTTAATTATTTTGTAATTGACGTATATATTGAAATCAGGTTCCATTGTTTTTGTAGAAAATACGACTGAAAGTAGTATGTAATGTTGAAATTATTTATTTATTTATCTCGAGATTCTCTTCTTTTCTTTTAGATCTACTAAACTGTGTATTTATAACTCGGACCGAAGAGTGCATTGAGTATAAATCATTCTTAGTATTGTGACTCCAATAGAATTCGGACTTGAGTTTCGCATGCTACTACCCCTTAACCCCATCATCTTGATTTTTTCTTATTTTCTCAATATTTTTAAAAAGTTTTGTTAACCAAAATATATACTATGAAATATATATCAAATTTTGATTCAAGGATGTCCCTGTATAGGTTTGTCTTATTTTGTTGGGAAATGGTTTTTAAAAAATAATACATGACTTTTTCTACACGGAGAAAATACTAAATACCTTCTCAAAAAGAGGAGTTCCTTTCTTAAATAAGTATTATTTTATAATGTAATTCATAAAGTAATTGAAAGATATGTAATTATCATTTGAAAGAATAATCGAAGAAAATTTTTCAATTTTAGAAAAGAAACTCTTACTTCGAAGCTTCCCAAAATAAAATTGAGAGTAAAAAGTCCAGGACAAATTGCGTTAATTGCGTTTACGCTTTACATTTTGTTTTGTTATATTTGTCCAAAACAAAGTAGTGTTCTACAAATAACTCAATAATTGACTAAAACCAATGGATTGAAGTGTTTTAATAATAAAATAATAGCAGATTGAGTAAATTTAGAAGTTTCTCGAATCGAAATAGTGGATAAATCAACACTCGCAAAATGTCATTTGACGTTGTTACGCATAGGGTAGCAAACAAGACACTAAAACAAACGCATTCGATATTAGCAACTCGCCCCTACTGCGTTTAAAACACAACGGTAGTGTAATTACGAAGGGGATTTTGATGGTTCATTTTACCTTCTTTAAGAACAAAAAATACTAAACAAAAATTTAACAATAAAAAATCAGTGCAAGATGTCTATTATCATGTTGCTTTTTATAAAATACAAGTATTATCCTCAGCTTCCCACCTAAAGCTGCAAAAAAAATGCCCTCATTTACCAAAGAATAATACAAAGACTATATCCACACCCTTCCTCCTAACAAAACACCGAGTCATACTTTATTTTTCTAACTTCAAATAAGCCCCAACCACAACCGCCAACACCTTGAACTCAAACTTCCAAGAAATTGTATCAAAAAGCAAATGTAAAGCCCAAAACCCCCAACTGGGGTCTTCTATTCTCACTAAGCAACAACTACGAAAAGCATAATCAATAGGAGCCCATTGGTGGCATGCCGAATGGTGGCATAGGGGGCATGCCTGGCATACCACCCATCTGTGGAGGCGGTGGTGGTCCACCATAACCTCCCATCCCAGGACCTCCCATGCCTGGCATAGGCGGTGCCGGTAAAGCAAGAGGCAGCAACTGAGCATACATATTCTGCAGACATAATCACCCAAATTAGTTTGTCTTTACCGATTTTTCTAAGGCTATGTTTGATTTTTGAATTTCAGTGTATAAAACGTTGAGGAAAATGTTTTCTCTAGCATCCAGTGACGCAATGTTGAGCTTCATTTCTTGTTCAATTTCATTTTACAAATCCATAAACCAAAAATAGCTATAGATTGAGAAAAGAGAAATTGAAACTCCAATTTTCAACCCAGTCCATCCAGTTAACCGGCTAAAAGACCAAACACAGCCAAAACCAAACTTTTGCAAACTTAAAAACAGAACACTGAATCGATTTTTCAGTTCGGCCGGTTAACCGAACTACCCTACTTAAGATATTTAACAAATAATTATTACTGATATTCAACACTTGCTAATAATAAGCTAGCTTGCTAAATAGACTGAATGACAGGTATTTTAATACCTGTTGCATGATGACATCTTTCTCCTCGTTCTCTTTAGCCTTTACTTCTTTCACAGCCTCAATCTTATCTTTAATTAGTTCATCAACTTTGCCCGTGTATTCCCGGATAAACTGCGAGAGAGTGAAAAGTTGATATATACTTGCACTATAATTAGAACCCTAAAGACATGGCACACTAATAGAGTGGTAGGGAAAGAAGGATGAAGAATCACCTGTAATAGATATGGGAAGGCGAAGTCAATAATGTTATTCATCCAAGCAAGTTCAAGTGCAACATCCGGGCGAATCAAATCATAACAAACAAAGAGGCATGATGCGAAGCATTCCTTCTTACCCTACAAAAACATAGAAACAACAATTCAAAATTCAAAGTTTAACTATCTAAAATAAGAAGATACATGATCTTATTATGTGAAATTCAATTCCTAAATGAATAATAAACATTTCAGATATCATGAAGGTTGTATATACCTGTTCAATGAAGTAAACAAGCAATTCCTCGGCAAGTTCACGGTCACCAGATTGTGAAGCTGTCTCCATTGCATCTTTGTAAAGGTTGTATTTCTTCGACAATGCAATTGATTGCTTCCACCTGCCTGCCTTCTTGTAAATATAGGCTGCGACACGCCTCATCTCAAGAAGCTCATGTTTCTCAATCTGCTCAAGCACAATATACATATGTAGAAGAAGCCTTTTTGTAAACACAACAAAATAAGTATTTAGTGAAGTTATAATTCACCTTTTGTGCAAGGCCAATCTGATCAAAGCTATCATGCAATTCAATTGATTCACGTAGTCTGTCATAATCCTCCTCCTCTACATATATCTCATTGAGAGCTTCATTCACAGCAGTCACATTATTGCTCTGGACTGCTACCATATAAGGCTTAACGAGACGTAAGTGGCCCGCCTACATAAAATAACACGAAAATTTTAAGACCCTAGCACTGTGGGATGGGAAATTGCACATCAAGCAGGAAAACAAACCTTTCTCATTATGTCCACAACACGAGTGTGATCCACACGAAGAGCAAGGACATTCAGAACGTCATTGATGAGATCAGGGTGTTCTTGCAAATAGAAGTGCACGGCTTTGTAATATAACTCCACATTGGCGACTTTGACAATAATATCTTTGAATTGCATGTGATCCCAAGCTTCTGGGGAATGATTCATGACAGTGGTTGCAGCATTATCGAACTCATCATACTGAATGTACAAGTAAGTTAATTCTTGCCAGTGCTGTTGTTCATCACATGCACGGATCATCTTAGGAATATTGAGACGGGTAGAGAACAATTTGATGTGCTCCATGAGCTTTTCATGACGGTATCTAGCATACAGGACACCCAGCTCTGTGAAGATGCCCATGTGGGCACGCTCCAATCCTAAACCACTCTCCATAAGAGATATAAGCTCATTAAAGCATCCTCTGTTCTGATAATACTCACTGACCTCTTCCAAGTCATCCACCTATAACAATTACAAAATTATGCAACAATGAATAGTAGTTTATAGATCTTTAATTCTGTAACTGTGTCGATCCTTAAATAATGAATCCTAAAGAAAATTGGAGAACCTGAAAAATACCTGTACAATGATGTTGAGACCACATATCTGAGCCAAGCGGAACTCCTCGGCATCAACACAAGCAAAGCAGACTTCCTTCCACGTCTTTGCGCTGTTTGCTTTCCGAGCTGCATCAACGGCACCTTGGAATTGCTTCAGCTTCACTAGTGTGATTGCTAATTTGCCCCAGTTAGAAATAAAAGCAAAAATAATCTTTGCTGCCTCATATAAAGCTTCATCGTATAAGCGATCACCAACATTAGGCAGATTAGCTACATTGGGCATGAGAATAAATTCTTCGATTTCACCCAGTCTGTCAATCTTGGCATAAGCATAAATGAGCTCACTGTCAACTTTGGGCTCCTTCGTTTTCTGCCTAACCATGAGAAGATACTTCACAAGATCATGATAAACATCTGCATCCTCTGCAGCTTTGATGACTTCCAGAAACTGGGTGGTATCATCAGCACGAATAAAAGATTCAATTGCATCACTCACTAGTCCTTCCCGAAGTTGAGCTTTAGCCACTTGACTCCAAACAGCATCCTCTTCAACACGATATGCAAATTCTACAGCTCGGTTAATGTCTCGGATATTATCCAGTAACACATTCACAGCCTGGACATTCAAATTGAACTTCTTGAAGATAGCAAAAGCTTCTTCGTACAATTGAGCTTCCACAGCCACTTCACCAACAGCAGGACCATCAAAATTATCAAGTCTATTGATATAGTCCATAACCCTGGAAGGATCTGCTTTGATCGCAGTCAAGATAAGTAAGTTTTGCAGGTTGAAGTTCCCACTGAACGCCGAGTTTTGAAGCACAATCTTTTCAAGCAACTCAATAAGTTCGTGAGGAAGGTCGGCAGTCATAAAGGCTTTGACAGCAGCAGAAACTTGCTCTGGGCTTTTGCTCTCAGGCAAAGCAGTTGACACAACTTGATCAATGAGCAACCTTCTGAATTCATTTTCCGGATCAAGAACTTTTCCCCACAGATCACCGTCCATTCTTTCAACCACATACCTGAAACAACAAATAAATGGATGAACTCTTAGCAAAGACTTGCCACCAGTAAACAACATCAAAACTACAAAAACCACAAACCTGGCCTGCAGCTTGAACAAAGAGTTCTTATTCGTCACGTTAATAAGTTCATCATCACATTGGCCTCTCCGGTATGCGACAACGGCAAGGGTAGGATCTCGTTTCTCACAGTATTTACCCACAACTCGTGAATCATAATACGGATTGGTAGTGAGGAAGTGCTCTGGATTATTATTGCTGTCTATTATAATTTTCCCCAAGGCATTGTGGACATGCACATCTTGGCTTCCTTCACTCACGAGATGCTCTAAAAACTGAGTAAGCAGGCGAAGACGATTCCTACACACGTCATAAATAAGGATACCGGGGAAAAAAGTTGCCTCTAAAGACAAATAGTGAGAGAGAAGAAAGGGTACCTTTTCTCACATTCCTCTACCAGAGGCTCAACTGGAAGCAGCGAACGGACAGAGAGGATCAGACCTTTAATAAAATCTTCAGGACACTCATCGTCTAGAAGCTGCCCAACAACTAATGGGGCATTTCCTGGATTAACCTATTGAAAGACAACGAAATTCACTTGTATGGAAAACAGTATACATTTCCCCAAATAAAAAAACTGAAAAAGATATTTAACATACCTTCTGCACATAACCTTCAATATAACGCAGCATGTTATTTGAATACAAGTAATGTGTGAGGTCCGGAACAAAACCAAAGCGATCACACACGTTGATCAGTGGTCGTGCATCTGGAAGTTTTGCCTCCATCAAAAAGTTTTTAGTCTTTTCAGGGTCATAGAAATTAGATTCTCTTGTCACACGCTCCACCTCTTTAATTTGTCCAGTCTTGGCAGCTGCTTCAATGTATTTGAAGTGAATGTCACCATCCTCACTGTCAGAGACCAATAATTGACCCACAGATTAGCAAGTACGTTATGAGTAACACAGGCCATCACAAGGGAGTTTGAAGTCCATTCGTTTCTAAATAGGTTACCTGGAGCTCAAATATGATCCCAAGAAGAAATATAATCCTTCATACGACTTGAACTGCTCAAAGAGCTTAATGCACGCTTCAACTCCCAATTGCTCACAATATTCTTTTGCAACCTTCATAAAATATAAGTTTAAAATCAATCCAACTGACTGAAAACATCTAATATCATACTCAAAAGTGCTTGCTTTCCTGAGAAGAATCGTTGAAATCACTTCTACGATGTCGTAAAAGAATCAATCATCTTGATAGGAGTGATAAATTATTTGCGTTTGTAAACCATCAGTCTCACCTGGACAATTATCTGAAGGTTTCCTCTTAAATTAACCAGCAAAAGATCCTTCATACACTCCAGAGCCCATTCTGTAGATAGAGTACCAAAGAATTCCACAAGTGCCTGAAATGACTACATGAATAAGCACCAACATGATCATAAGAAAAACAACATTGACAGTAACTAGATTTCATTAACCTGAGGCTCAATTGCATGAGTATTCACAATAATACGCTTGATATCAGGCAATTCAGAATAATGCTGCAAGCATGAGAGATGGTTTAGTTAAATATATATAATAAATATAAGTATACAAAAAAATTACATACACAAGAAGACACTTAACCTGAAGTGCTCGCACGTAAAGACCAGCTTTCTCACAAAGTTGTGCAATGCGTGGTCTATCATAGTAACTAAACATGCCATTTGCCAAAATAGCATCTGCTACATTAGGAAAGGTCACGAGGTTGATCTCCAGAACCTGATTAAAGAAGGAAGACATGAAGACATTTGTCAGATGAGATAAAAGACATCGATGTTCATAAATAAGAAGAGCAAATCAATATTGACCTTAGTTTGCAGGTGTGCATGCTCTGGCAAATTTGGTTTCAGAACATCCAACATAAATGCTGTTGCTTCACGGATCATGTTTCTCTGATGAGATTTATGAAAAGAGAGATAAATAACTGTCCCCCAAATTTGTACACATAGAAAAGCTTTAAAACATGGTTTCAAGTATAAAAAGAGAGAAATATAGAAGAACAGCGAGAGATCAAGAACCTATAAAAGGGGTTTCAAATTATCAAGGAAACAAGCAGACCTGAAGAAAGAGATCGGTAATGGTATTGTAATCAATAGGACAACCTCCCTCCATCTGGGACATCATAAGGGCAAAATTAACAGCTCCCTGCAGACATCAAAATTCATTAAAACCCGTATCTATATATTAAGTCTCTTATAAACAGCTCCTGATGCATGATGCTTAATATTTCAAAAAATTACACATTCAAGAATACCTGAGGATCTGATCTGAGAATGGTTTGCAGAAGGAACAGATAGTCAGGTGTATATCCAACCTGTTTCAAGACAGATATAGTCGAACCAAACAAATTATATAACAGTGATGTACGTCATTATAACTAAATAACAAGCTCCTTACCAAACTCTGCAACTTTTCTGAATCAAATATAAGAAAAGATCACAAAATTAATGTCTATATCAATTACCTGCTTCGAATATATCAATATTTTGTCAAATTCCCTACGCTCAGCAAAAGCTGCCACGACCTTTGGCGTTGCTCTGGCTTTGATAAATATTTTCAGCGCAAGGTCATTGTCAACAGTCTGATTATATAAAGAAGAAGCGAGTTTATAACATGAAATAGAAGGTAAAAGAATAAAAGATTTGGAATAGTAAACATCTGAAATTGGAGGAAATTTTTTATTTGTATTACAAACCTAACCTTCACAAGATCTCCGAGTTCCTCACTACATTCCAATTTATCTTCAGCCAACCAGTTCTCTAGCAAATTCTTCTTGTTCTGGTTTACAACAAGACGAGATAACTCCAAAGACTCGAATGCATTTAGCTTTCCTTTGGTTAACAATGTTCCAAAGTACTGCAGCAACGGTGGTGTTTGCCCGGCTTGAACAGGAACACTCTGTTAACAAAAAGCCAGTCCACATCAATGAAATCTCTTGGAAAATACGCCAGTCCACACTGCTGCTACAACTAAAGTTCCTCTTGGTAATTGATATCATGATCATATGTTTATTTCAACAACCCGCTACATGTTTACCACACACAAAAATAAGTGAGAGTGAATGTACAAGAAGTACCTGAAATTTGGCAACAGTGTCCGGTGTTCTGAGGATGCCTTGTGGAGATTCTGCAGCAAGCTCCGCGGCCTCTTTATACTTTGTCTGAGCAAACAATTCTTGGAAACGCTGGACAACCTGAAACATTTTAAGATGGGAAAAAAAATACTCATTAGATAAGAGTATATGATTAAACATGAAACGTCAGATTGAAATGGAAGAGATTAAGGCATTATTGTCAAGAAAAATAACAGATGACAGAGAAGCTCAGTCAGACAGCTCAGCAAGATAAAATGGAGGTGAAATGCAAATCATACCAGGGACAAAACAGAGAAAAATTCATCGGGTCATTATGAACATAAAATTTCTTGGGGTTTAATACTTCACAGAGCTGGCTTAGCTTTTAGAAAGGGAAACAACCTTACCTAATTAAATTTCGCAGACGAAAATGTTTAACGTAGAAAGCTCTACTAATCATACATCTATAGATATTGTGCAACAGAATTGCTGCAATTTCATTTACCACAGACATCACACAAGAAGAAGAGAACTAAAAGCAAAAATTGACTTACCAAATTCTCAGCACCAGGAAGATTTCCTCTTTTGGCAAGATTAACAGCAAGCTCCAGATTGTTCAGCTGACGATAAACATTTTAAATGATATCAATACTTGCAACAGAAATGCTACTATTTAGAATGTGTAAAAAAATAGAAAACTGATGCACGTACTTGCCCACTGATGAAAGGTATGATAGTTGCTTCATTTACGGTAGCAAGTAAAACCTGGCCTCGCCTATTAACCGCATAGAAACCGCCAACAGATGAAGCTTCTGAAGTAAGAAAAATCGGGTCTGGGCTGATTCTATTTCTGTATACAGCTGTGGCAGTGTCCAAATCATACACAAAAAGCAGTCCAAGCTTTGTAATCACATATATAAGACTATACTTGTGAGATATCTGCAAAATTGAAAACCAGCATAATATATGAAATTGAAATGCGAAATAGATGCAGAATCATAGACCATATATATATAGACACACACACACACACACATACATATATATATATATATATATATAGAGAGAGAGAGAGAGAGAGAAATAGCATAAAGAAATTACCTGCATGGCCACAGGAAAATCATCACCAAAATCCGGAGGGAAGAACAGATCAGCTTGTTTTTTTGTGAAAGATGGTTTCCCTGCAAAAATATCTAAGCTTTAAACCAACAGACACAACATCATTTAAGAAGTTCAACCTTGTAAATAAGAGCCGGAAGACATCCAAAACTATTGAATGGGAAAAATAAACGAATGATGATCAAAATCATTATATAAACATATATCTACCTGGCTGAGCACCAAGCTCAATAACATGTAACTTTGATGTGATCTGACCAGCATTAGAGGTTTTTGTTGCAAAAGATATAAGAATTGAGTCCTTGTCATTTCCTGAAACCTGAGGAATATGGAGATAGAAAGCAAAATTAGTTCACATAAACAATATTTAGAGCAGAATAAATCTAAGAAAGGAACACGTACTCTGAAAGAGGCAAATGAAGCAGCATGTGCTTCAAGGGCTTGACTACGTTGCTGCTCAACAGAAAAAAGCTGCATACTTCCTTTGACCAGTTGAGGTCGCTGAAGAAGAAATATTATCCCAGTAATTGAGTTGTCATCAAAACCCATATAACACAATCATCAATAAGCCACGTCTCTATATATACTATACAACAGAATGTCTACACATCTTTTATCAATTCAAAAAATAGTGTGAGCATAAACTTCCAAAAAAAAAAATTATGTGAGGGAATGAAGAAATTCTTGAACCAGAAGATTAACATGGAAAAGCATTAGAAGAAAACATTACATCATATTACATAAAGTGAATAAGTTTTTCCAGGAACAAAACCATCATTAAAGGAGATCCGTATACTAGTATAACCAACATGAATATGTAAACAAACATTTTTGGTCTAGAACACTTTCAAAATTTACCTGCTTTAAGTGAGACTGTGAGATGAAATTTTTTAATCCAATATGAAAAGTAGTACTATGCTATATGGCATGATCCAAACAGAGAACCTAATAGCGGTTAACAAGATGTTAAGATGCAAAGAGAGAAGCAAACTTCAGAGAAAGACATGTGTCAATCTTCCTCATCAAATTTTGCTTCTGCTATTTCAGTTTGTTTCAACTAATTCTAAAGGCTATTCTATGACTACCCATGAAAGTGTTATAAAGAGTGTAACCTCATATGTAAACTCGTTCTGTCTATAATTATTCCAGAGAAACACAAGAATCAAACTAATTCTTTACCTAATTTCAAAATTAGTAGGCAACAAACTCGTTATGAATTGTATCATAAGCCTCTTCATGGAATACATACTTTGAACCCTCCCAACTATAGTGAGACAAATCTGACAATTCTGTATATTTGACTATTCAAAAACAGTGCATGATTATGAGAAAGAAAAGCATGCAGAGACACTGGAAATTCAATAAAATAAAAAGGACACAACATTCATATGAATTGTACATATCCCAAGCAAAGAAACCTAATAAGATCGATGAAATCAACTAATGGTGCATTGTGCTGCATATTCTCTTAGTTATAATCTGTGAAACTAGTTTTATGCCTATATATGATGTTAGGCGTCTTATATCAGCATCCATAGCATTTAAATGTTAGTACTCATATTTTCTATCTTAATAACAAGGTCCACAAATTTCCAGTAACAATTAATTGATTTAAAAAGATAAAAGTGCACAAATATAATAGCCCGATCAAAAACCCATAGCAGTGCATGGAAAAAATGCGAAGGAAACTACAAGATGTAAATGGTTTTATTTACATAATTAGAACAGCTAAGCAAAACAAAATACTTCCGAACTATGAAAGTGTCAAAATTCATTCATCTAAGGACAAATATCCTCACAGTGTCAGTTACGCAAATAAGAGAACTGGTAATCACACACCTCAGGTGAACCAGGAGCTATCCCAATCAAAACCAACCACTTTTCAGAAGGGTCGCATTTATAGTTGATTATTTGGTTGTTTGCTAAATTGGCAGTTCTATCAAACATCTTTACGGGTTCAGAATCACCTATTCAAAGAAAGAAAGAAAAACGTTAAGAGAGAAGGTGCAAGTTCGACCCAGAAAATTAGACAAACAGCCAAACAATGACATCTACCTTCAATTGACCAATGATAAACTGAGGTTTGTGTAACTAAACCCAACATCTTAGGGGTAATCCACTTCCAAAATACAACCTGCCAGGAGGCATACTATCAAAATTAGACAATTTTGCAAGCCTTTAGCTATTATAATATATCACATTAATCATATATGTTACTACTGAAGCATCAGTACAATCGAAGGGTTATAGATCTTGCCTGCTCAGGCATCTGATATGACTTTATCTTTGCTTTTGCTTCAATGTTAAAGATTTGCAAATGATCTTGAGTAGTTCCGGGAAGTTGAGCTTCAGTAAATAATTGATAGTGTCAGCATTTGGATCGAGAGTAAAGATGGCCATGATATGACACATTAATTTTATCTTGTCCATTTGTGGAGCACTTGAACAGATTTTGAGCATGGGTGTTACCACCAACATTAATAGAAGTACAAGACTGACACTAATTACCTACATATGTTTTAAAAATAAATACAAAGTTGTTAAAAATTCCCTACACCGTATCGTGTAACAGGCCAGAGAAAAAACCATAATTGCAGCCCCCCAACTTAGAAGGAGCTACCATATTCATATTCTTTCTGATATCAGAATCCTGTCTTGCATTCCCAGCCTTTGTTTTTAACAGATGTCAAATATGTCTAACTATATGGGATTACAAATAACTTCATTAGACTATATATAAGATTCCTTACTTCCTTTTAAACACAGCTGCAGAGCTTGTCCTAATATTATCTTAAAAATAGCAATCCTAATCAGCAATTGCACTTTCTCTCTTGCACATGAATCCAATTAGTTTCTTAGAAAACCTACCAGGAAAGGACAATTTTTGCATAAAGCACACAATGACTTCTCAGATAAGAAAAAATATAAATATCAACACAAACTTGCTTTATCTAATCTTCCTCTCATAAGAAGTACTACGCATCATAGATTATTCTAATTGTTGCAAGATATCATAGTGACACATAGCATGACAATTAGCAAGCAACTTATAGACGAATTCTCTAGTTTATCAGAACTCATATAAATCAGAAATGGTGAACAGAAAGACTCACCTTTCAGCGCCAAAATTCTAGTATTTGGATTCATAAGCGCAGAATCTGCAGTAATAGGCCGCCTCAGCGGTTGCATTGGCATGCTCATATCGATAATCACCACACTGTTTTGAGGAGAAGTCTCACGAACACATATATACTTATCAGATTCCATCGTGACATTGGTGAAAGTAATGAACTGCGGATTGATCCCTATACTGGTCAACTGCAATCACCACATCAAAATCAGCTCCACTTCAAATAAAAATAAAATTAACAAAAATCGACAGATCTGAAATTAAACATAAATCCGACAATTTCGTGCAACTGACATCACTTTTGGCACATCAAATCAAGTAATGATTGGATTGAAATGATTCAACTGAGCACTCAAAGAGTTGAAAACTAAATAAGAATCGAAAAAATTCAGTCATTAATAACTGAAAACATTACCGTGAGGGCTTCTTTCATGGTGATCGGTGCGTTGGCGGCCGCCATGACGGGCGACGAATCGAAGCTTCGAGACTGAAGCTCCGGATCTGGAAATGGATCTGTAATCTAGAGTTGAAACGACGGCGTACCGGAGAGAACCCCTCGAACCCTCAAAGGACCAGAGAAACAAGTGAGACGGAGAGATCTAGAGAGAGAAAGAGAGGTGATGAGCAGTGGGTCTTCTAGAAAATAAATTACGAAAGTGTGTATATATAAATGTTTATGTATTTCGGAAACAGCGAAAGTGGAATTTTTGTGAGTCGGAAATTATGAGCGTGAGATCTGAAACATTGAAGAGAGAGAGTGTTTTTTTTTTCATGTGTGTGAGAGAGAGTGAGTGTGGTGGGAAGGCTAATCGTCTGCGGTTGCAATTCATGCAATTCGCTCCGGTGACTCAGAAGTTACAATGGAGATCAATTCTTTTAGAAGCTAAATACGTTAATGTTTAATCAATACGTTATATTTTATCCAATAATTATTAAATAAAAATTAAATAAAGAACTAACAACAATACTAATAATACATTATCATGAGAAGTTTAAATTTTACCAAAAAAATATAGGGTAAAACAATTTCGACTGGGAGTGACCAACACGATCCAACACATTATTAAGCTAAAGTTTGATCTATTTGATCTATTGTGGAGTGTTAATAGCGTTTAGACTAAATTTGATATCTAATATGATTGGTTTTAATAAGTTTTAAATATGAGCTTGAATCATTGGGGTCAATTATCAAAATGGTGAACCTGATATTTGGGCTTGTAAGTTATTCAAGTAGGCTTGAGAATTAATAAAGGTAAACAAATGTTGGTTAGGAATCTTTGGTATCAATTAAAAAGAAAAAAAGAATTCTAATTACTTTAATTTCATAATTTTAATTTTTATTGAGTATAATGAATTTCAGAAACTATAAAATAACAAGTTTAGTTTGTTTATTACATTACAAATATGACATTAAGAAGTTGAACTTAAGTATCAAATGACTTAATTTTAATTTTCATTACTAATGTATTGTTTGGTTGTGAGGAAAATGAAGGAAAATCAATTTTTTTCTCACTTGTTGTTCGGATGGCAGGAAATAAGTTATTATTTTGAATTTTCCTTCAACTTTCCTGCAAGAAAATTTTGTGAAGAAAAAAATTTTCCACCAATTTGATGGGAAAATCCTGAAATTTTAGAGTAAATTGCAAAACACCCCTTGTACTTTGTCTAACTATCATAACCCCTTTTGTGCTTATTTATTATTAGCAAAAAATACTCTCTCAAGTCATAATAACAATTATACCCCCATAAAATATCGCATAAACACTCATTTCAGACGCAAACAACCCAAAGAAAATGTAATTCTTATCTTGAAACTAGAAAAGTACAAATAACAAATGACAATATCACTAAGGGCATCTCCAATCCTAAGCCATCAAAGTGGGTAATCAAATACTCATTTGATGACTGCTACAGTGTTTTGGGGCCCCTGCAAATGTTTTATATTCCAATGCACAACCATCAAAATGGAACATCAATTTTTTTCATAATTTAAAATTAAGTCAAATTGATATTAAAATAAAATTAAACCCATTTAAAAATGCAATCAAATATAAAAACAAGACTAAAGTGTATATTATAAATATTATATCTTGCTAACATTTTATATTATATCATATGATAAAATTTAAAAATGTCACGTGTCGATTTCGTATCCATATAATATAATATAATATATTTATATTATATCAAGATAGATAAGATTTTCGATCTAATATGAATCTTTGTAACTTTCTTTTTTCCTTTGATTTTAATTTCCTGTAATTTTTTTTATTTATCGAGATATGTTGCAAGTATAATTTTGTGATGAAAATGATGTTTAATTTATACACAAAATTTTGCAACGGCTCTTTTTCAAAAAAAAAAAGTTACCGTTTCAATATTCTAACCGTTGGTATTGTTAAATTTTTCCTACCAAAATTTGGGGCCAAGAGGAATTGGCCCTATTTTTTATGGCAAGAGCTTCTGGACATCAATTTGATGGCTCAAATAAGGCCTCCATTGGAGAGGTGTTTTTTTGATTTCAGCCATCAAATTGGAAGTTAATGGGTTTGATGTCCCATATGGGGTCTCCATTGGAGATGCCCTAAATTTTACATAAATTCCAACCAAAGAAAAAGTTAAAGATTTTAATCATATATATATATATATATATATATATATATATATATATATATATGTATATGTATGTATCTTATATAAACGTGTAGATAGATGTACTTTAAATTTCTAGAGATAATTTGATCATTTCTATTTGCAATCATTTTTAATATACTTTACAATTTTGAAAGTATTTATAATTAAATAGAGATATTTATCAAAATACTACTTCTTTTTCTAAACTTTCTAACCAAACATATGCAAGAAAAAAGTTTTTCAGACAATCAAACATATAATAAGACTATGGACAGCTGGTAAATTTGTGTATTTGAATGAATCTCAAATTAAACCCAATGTTTTCAGAACCAGACCGGACAGTGAACCGGTGAGCCAACTTGTTACTCGTTTTACTGGTCGAACCGGTCGGACTACTGGTCGGATGGGATAACGTCATAATATATAATAAATATATTTAATTTTAAAGTATATGTAATGTGCGTAAAATTTAAACATTATCCTACAATTGATTAAAAATATAAAATTTGTTATATTATACTAAAATTAATTCATATAATATTTATCTAACTTATATCATAATGGTAATATGATACTAATTTGTATGCTCATATAAATGATTATATTTCTTTATAAAAATTTAAAAGTGTAAGTTAAAAATACAACAAACTAAGAAATTCATAAATTTTAAAATATGGTAATGTATAAAAATTTAATACTCAAAGTCAAACTTGCATATTATATCGATTTGACTTTTTATCCTAAAAATAATATTGAAAATAAATATTGTATAGAATAAATTATTAAAATTTAATATTTGAGTATTAATTTTCATTCATAATGTGTAAAATATTTATTTGGGTTAATTATCTAATTTATAAATAAATTTGGCTACAAGTTTCTATAATTTATAAATTTTAATTTGTACTAAAAGTTCAACAAAAGTGATGTAGAGGAAGTCATGTTTCACTCTAAAGTTTAGGTGTTCAAATCCCAACTTTTACAAGAATTTTTAACATTAAAAAAATTTAAAAAAAAAGGAAATTCAAACTGGGTTGAACCGGTTCGACGGTTTCGGACCGGTTCAACCCGGTTCAAACTAGGTTTTGGAGTAAGTGGTTTTAGGCAGTGTTTTCATAACCGGATCGGACATAGAACCGGTAAGCTTACTGGTTACTGGTTCTATCGGTTTAATCAAGTGAACCACTGGTTGAACCGTTTGAACCGGTACGACGTCATCATGATGTAGTAAATATATTGTATAAATAATTATATAAATAAAATCCTAAAATAGACGAAAAACACTTATATAAAAAAAACTTAAATAAAAAATCTCCTATAATATTTCTATTTTAATTAATTGGATAATTTCAAAATATTTAATTCTTACATTAAATAAAAGTTATTAAGTATAAAAATAATATTGCCTATCAAAGATTAACTATGTGGTTTGTTCATAAAATGGGCCTTGGCCCAATTTAAAATAAGATCTTATATAATGTAAAGATAAAACCCTAAAAAGATCATCTTTGCACAGCAGCCGTTGCACTTCTTCTTCCTCCCTTCTATTTTTTTTTTTTTTGCTCTCTTAGCTTTAATTTTTTGCTCAGCTCTTCACTTTTTCTTCTTTTTGTTCCTTTATTTCTTAACCAATCATTCTTTCTTTTTAATGATATATGTAGTATAATTTTTACTCTTCACAAGCTAATATTAGTTAGATTAGAAGATTAAAAGTGTGTGAGAAAGATTATTTCTTTCTTTTTAGAGCATAAATGGAAAAATAATTGTGCTTTTAATTTTATTTTTTTAAAGTAATGAACCGTCGGTTCAGGCGGTCTGCCGGTTCGCCGGTTTCACCGATTTTTGACCGGTTTTCACCGGTTCAAACTGGTTCAAAATGCTTCTGGTTTTGAGGGGTGGATCGGACCGGACTAGAGTCCGGTTAGCGGTTAAACCGGGTTGACCAGCCGGTCCGGTCCGGTTTCAATAACACTGGTTTTAGGGGGTAAACCGGACCGGACCAACCTCCGTTTTGCAGTCCAATCGGTCGGACCGGCCGATCCGGTCCGGTTTTAATAACATTGATTAAGCCATATAGTTTGTTAGCTTAAAACATTAACAGGTTCCACTGTGTTGTTTTATGTCATGTCAATTTGAAATATTATTCATGGAACTATTCCATTTGTTTAATATTACCGTTTTTAAAAACACATGGGTTAATACATTCTCATGTAAATAAAAGAAAAGATTGGGCTTGTGGAACTTAGTTATTATCATGGATCAAAATTTCCATCTTTTCCATCGAAAACATCGAAAAATTTCCGTTTTTGAATCAGGCGAAACGAAAACAAGGTGTAATTCCGAAACTATTTATTTGTCTTAAACTCTGTTATTTTCCTAAATTTAGTAACTTTTTTTACAAATTTTCCGTAGTGTTTCCGAAACATTTCCGAATAGTCTCGAAAAGTTTTCAATATTTGACTGACCGAAATATACGTTTGAACCGAAATTTTGATCCATGGTTATTATCAAGAATGAAAGACAAAAACACTCCTATACTTTGTGTAACTCCCAAAAAAAATCTTGTGTTATTTTAACTCTCAAAACCCCTCTATGATCTCAAGTAAGTGTAAAAAACACCTATATAATGGGTTCAAGATTAGTCTAGTGTAAGCTAGTACACCTGGGTTATAAAAAAAAAAACACCTCTATAAAAGATAGTGTTTTTCAAAATATTTAGATTTATCACTGAAATTTCAAATTCATTCATTATTTCAAATCAATAGTCAAATCAGATTCCTTTCATCCAAATAAAGTCTAAGATATCTTAGATAGGCCTGAAACATATTTCGAACTAGTACTAACTTGTTAAAATATTGACAGTAAATTAAAAGTAAAAGGAAAAACAATCATATGATAGTAATATAGATTAAGGCTATGTAGAAACTTCGGTTTCAATGTTAAAATTAAAGAAATCTCTTAATCATAAGAAGCTCGTTGAATCAAAGATTCTACGGACATTGTGGTTTCTTTTTAGAAAAAATTGAATTAGTTTGTTTAGTTTTGACTATAGAAAAAAGGATAACTTTTAAATGTAAGTTTTTTGTGGTTTTTAAAATTTTGAAATATGGTTTAGATTGGGTTTGGATGTTGAGGTTTAAGCAGGGGTGATAAGTGTCAAATAAATATTTTTTTTATAGAGACAAATTAGGTTGTAGGTGTCAAATTTCATTTTTTTTATATTGTGAGGTTTATTAGGTTTTGATATATAAATTGAAACATAAGTTTCACAAAACATATGTAAAACATTGGTTGGATTGGCGTAGCCATGTTTCGCGACTCAAACACTATTTGGATTTGTGTTGGTCTAGTTTTGTGGAACCAGGCAAAAATCAACCTAATTGGAGTTTTTTTTTTTTTTCATTTTTGAAAATTTTCAAGGTTTTATGAAAGATCAAACAACACGGATCAATTTCCTTCGGGAAAAAAAGATTATACATATAACCTCATCATTATCTTATGTTCAAACCTTATAGACTCTACAAGTCGGCCACATACATTCTTGCTAAGGATGGCCACCATGTTGGGCGACAACTTACGGTTTGGGAGGACCCTTGATATGTCATGATGATGCATGAGGACATTCAGTAGTCTAGCTTACTAAATGAATTGAGGTAATTGAATAATCATAACACTAATATCATCAACGGATCCTCTTGTTAATGACAAATCCACAAGTTTTTTGCACGCAAATAATGTTTTTGGTTTGTCCAAACCAACACATAAATGTCGGACTACATCTACTGCTTCATGATTGCTAACCTGTGAAAAAAATGAAATGTATCAAAATCCTATACGCTGACCAAAATAACAAATTGGATTAGTAAAAATTACAAAGTTTCATAATTACACGGTCCCACAGGCCATCAGATGCCAAAATTAAAAACTCGGAATTTGGCATTATCTTCAAAACTTGGGTTGTTGGTTCAGCAATCACCCATTGTTTAAGATTTCGATCTCCAATTGCCCTCGATACTGCAAGAGATCCATGTACTCTCCAAACACCATGACAACAATCAACGTAGCCACCCTACAATAAAATTTCAAAAACAGTTAGTTAACCATACATCATATAACAATGTTATATCATTCACAAACACTTTTTCAATAACAAGAAACAAATAGTGCTGCTCACTAGACTCTTAATTCTATCTCTTTCATCTTTTAGTGAAGGTTTATGATCCAGTGTAAGGGCTTCTGCAATTCCTCCTTGACTCATGACAGCACGACAATCTCCAACATTGGAGACGAAAATATGTCCTTTGTGAATCAACACGGTCACACAACAAGTCCCTCCTCCAATATCTTTTTTCATAAATTCAATATCCGTGTTGAGGTATCCTTCTCTAAGAGCATTTATTATATCTTCTTCACCCCCCTTCAACACTTCAATCATGATATTTTTCTCTAAGTTATTTGCTGCAAATTCAGCAGCTCCAGCTCCTCCATGACCATCAAGTACACCAAAGAAAGCCTGAAATCACATTTGTTAACATTTAATTTAATACCCACTCTGAAGCTACTGCTGCATATTTTTCCTCTATGGGGTTTAACACAAATCATCAATATTTATTATAAAGTTTCTTTATTAAAATAACATTTCGATCCCCACATAATCATCAATATAACATAATAAGAAATACAAATTCAAAACAAATAAGAAAGTTTTAGCTGTTTAGAATCTTCTCTGAGACCTAATACGGCAATGTATCGGTCCTCCATAACGCCACATCTCTTTCCTTTTTTACAGTACACAAAACAATTATCTCCTTCAAACTCCACCTCTTTGGACCTATACGAATCTAATGTCATTTTCTTCACATCTTCAGTTCCTAAGTTAGCCACTGGAATGTCAATCATCGCCGGTCTTTTTCTCTTCATCACCTTTGCAACTTTCAATGGACTTAAGCTCTTTCCTTCTTCGCCATTGTTTTGAATATGATTCAAAGTTAATGGCGATGACAAAGATGAAGGTGGTGATGGAGGAGATGTGGTAGAATTGCATACGACTGGAGAAAGATCTCTCGGCGAAGACGTAAATATTGTAGGACTTGATATTGTTGTTATAGCGCAAGGCATTATTAGTGTTTTTCTCTTTTGGTTAACTTTTTCGGAGTCAAATTTTTTGTTCTCTTTGGCGAATTTTGAAGGTATTGAATTAGAGATATGTATAATGTGGTTGTGACTTGTGACAATTAAATAGGGTATGGTGTCAATTATTAGGTAAGCCGAATTTGAAACAATTTTAATAATACTCTTTACATATAATTATTATTTCATGCATCGAACAAATATGATATGTTAAAGCTAAATTATTTTTTATGGCAAATTTTCATTATGATAATATTATAAAGTTTATGGTGTTCTAAAATTTAGGATTTTTTTGGTATCTGACACTAAATGTATGTAATGAAGTTGCATAGAATATTTATGTGTTACACAAGAAGGTCAAAATATCACATTTGCGATAACTCATTCTTTAGTTTTTTTTTCTCCACGTAATGTGGAAGTAACGGACAATCCAATTATGTACATATTGAAAATCGAGGAAAAAATTTAACAATATAATTACACACATTTCAATGATCCAAAATAATTCTTGCTATCTAGTTTTGTGTTCATCCAGTTTAGTAAAATTACAACTAATAGTCTAATAGTCTTTTGGATGGTGATATTTTAAGGTAGTTAATTATTGTGCTTACAAAGGAAAATTATATGTTTTATTCAATTATAATTATCGAATTTACATAATTACTTTTTTTTGATTAATTTTCTCGGTATTATGTATGTACAAGGTAAAAGTTATTTTTGCCACTTTTTCAGCATCGAGAAGAATATTTTAGTTTTCATATTTTGAATATAATTATTATTAAATATGTTCTTGTTGAATAATGTAGGGTAATTAAATGCATACACATTAGCTTATAAACGAAAATTAGAGACACATTTTCATAGCAATAAATTTCACGTTATTTACAAAAATTAGATAAGTCCTTCTAGTATTAACTTTTAACATGGACTAGTAAATCAGATCCTACTTCCAAAATAAACTCATTACAAGTCCAAATAAAAAAGTTTAACCAGGCCCATATAGCAACATTTCTCCAAAATCTAATTCAACAACAAAAGATTAGACAGAGTCATATATCTTTAACTAGTAAATCAGATCCTACTTCCAAAATAAACTCATTACAAGTCCAAACAAAAAACTTTAACCAGGCCTATATAGCAACATTTCTCTAAATATAATTCAACAACAAAAGATTAGACAGAGTCCTATATCTTTAACTAGTAAATCAGATCCTACTTCCAAAATAAACTCATTACAAGTCCAAACAAAAAACTTACCAGGCCCATATAGCAACATTTTTTGGCCAATACATAGTCTTCAAGTGCCAATCTCGCGATTCTCGATTGTAGAATCGCGCATGGCAGAAGTGACATGTGTGTGTGGCCTTCTTGTGGATAAGGCCCATATGATCTACAAATTCCTCAAACGTGTTAAATTTGCGAGGAACTAAACAAGCATTGCACCTCAGTATCTTCGGACGTTTTAGCCAGCTGAAGGAAAAAAGGTAGATAGACAGCTTAGAGACTGATGAAACCAATGTAATTATATTTGACGACTCTTTAAGGTAAAGTGTGCCACACATTTGTTGGGTTTTTTAGGGTTGAATCAATTGTAAAATTGATATCAACTTGATGATTTGTTTGTTAATTGGAGGAGAATGATTTTTGGACAAAATTCTTTTTTTTTTCATTCAATTTCTTACTTACAATGTGGTAATACATACATATTCATAGTTACCATAGAACTATCTAGACTTTCTAGGATATTCATTATTCTTGATTATCCATTCCTATCTTAGATTTCCTAGGAACATTAGATATTATTCTAGATTCTTCTTCCATATGCTTGTTTTGAATTTACATATGATATCATGATATTTCTTGATATATGTAGAAACTTAGGCAAATATCTCACATTTCAACAACATTACATGTATCTTCCTTTACTAGGCAAATCAGTGGCCTATATATTAAGGCAAATCAGCGGCCTATATATCTCACATGCATTCAAGAATGTAAATTTACATTACCTGTATCTTCCTTCACTATTTGGAGTCACTGTTAACAACTGTAAATTTCTATTTAAAGAAAATGGAGGACATTGCAGAAACTAAACATGCATTCAACACTTCACCAGGATCAAATAAACAAAAAGGATCTCATGCTCAAGAAAAACAAGAGCAGAGATGAAATGTCATTTTCAACACTGCAATTTCCAAAGAGCAAACAAACTCATTTTGCATAGCACTTCATTTCAGAAATAATGTGTGCCTTCCATATTGATCTTTTGGGAGTCCAATAAAATCTTGACGTTTTACAAACTCATACACGATATTCTATGAACACATTATATGGATCCCGGAAAACTAATTGTTGGTAAAACCTAGATGGCAAGAAATTCAGTTTTCATCAAAAGCAAACGAATTCATTATTTAGGAAGGTAAAGGTGATTAAAAGATAAATAGTCACCGAACAATTCTTAGCACATGTAGGCCATCAAATTACCTGATTCTATGCGTTCTTTGATCAATTTAGTAAACTTGGAATCGCGAGGTAGCATTAGGTGGTGAGCGCAAAGGGGTAGCATTAGGTGAGTGCAGAGGGGCGGTCGAGAAGACATTTGGGAGCAGGGGAGGAGGGGAGTGGTAATCAGTTGGAAGATGGGAGTTTAATATGTTGGAGGAAGGGTGATTTGAGTTAAATGATTGTTATGCCGTGCTAAAAAAATTGATGGGCCCACGAATCTATTATTATTATTATTATTATTTTGTTACAGGCATACCAATTCACTATATCATCCCCCAAAAATGCTATATTTTCGCACTTTCCCCCTATACTTGAAAAAACATGACAGTACCCCCTAGAAGTTGACAAATGAGTGCACATTGCCCCTGATCATTATTAAGTAATTTTCAAAGGGTAAAAACGTCACTTAGGGGGTTTTCAATAACAAAAGAAAAACTTTTAGGGGATTAAGTGCACAAAATTTTAAAATATTCAAATGTGAATTGCAATTTTAAAAAAAAATAGTTATATTTTTGTACGAAAATTTAAATTTAGAAGTTTTTTTAATGGAATTTTCATTAGTCCTAATTATTTATTTATTTATTTACAAATAAATAATCTCTATACTAAAATTGTTTTAATCAAATCAAAGAAGTTTGAAAGTACAATAATTAAAATAAAAATATGTTATAAGACTAAAATGAGATTACGATGTGATTATCAAGGTAAAGAATTCTATGAAAATGTGCTTTGAAATGTTAATATTTTAACTTAAATTAACACTCAATATTTTATGTACTTAGCCCCAAAAGATTAATATTATTGCACTAAACCCCAAATTTACATTTTTACCTTTTGAAATCCAGCAAGTTATTGACCAGGGGGCAAAGTGCACTCACTCATCAACTTTTTAGGGGATACCGTCATGTTTTTTCAATCATAGGGGGGAAAGTGCAAAAATGAAATTTTTTTGGGAGGTGACGTGCAAAAATCCCATAATTATATAATGTAACCAAATTTTTTTTTTTAAAAAAAAGAAAGACTGACCTTTATTAAATGGGTTGTTTGCCTTCGAGTTGGACGTAGGCAGGGACGGAGCCAGGAATTTAAATCGAGGGGGGCGAGTCTTGGGAAACCAAAAAAAACAGTGTAAATTATTTTTATATATCATAATTATTAATTTTTATACTTATATATATATATATAATCAAGTAATGTACTATTGGATAATATATAATCATTTCGATATTATGAGATAAGCAATCATTAGATATAAGAAAAACATGAAGTAACTTGACGAAATGCAAATATCAACAACTAAAATTTAACTTAGACATCTTTCATGAAATCTGATAATCGATTTCTACTATATATTTTGTCGATAAATAAAAAATTAGATCAAGCAAGTCATCTAACACAATCTAAAATTATAGATATAAAATTTATCTCCTAAGTAATAAAAGTAAGAATAAATTTAAATATTCATGATTTAAAGTATTAGAATAATAACTTTTTTTATAATATTTTGATGATTAACTTACCCGAGCGGAATATGAGGCACGAGGGCACGGAAAGGCCGTCGAGTGGCACTGGGGCATCCCAGGGGCGGCCCAAGTCTTTTTGGAGGTGCCAAAACCAAGTCTTGGATGTTCCGGAGGGTTCTAGAGGGTTCTACACGAGTCCGGGACGTTCAAGAGAACTCCGGAGGGGTCCGGAGTATTCCACAAGGTTCCGGAAGGGTCCGGAATGTTCTACAAGGTTCCGGAGGGATCCGAAATATTCTAGAAGAGGGTGGAGAACCTTGTAGAAGACGCTAGAAGGTTGGAGAATCTTCTAGAAGACTCTAGAAGGTTGTGGAAGGTGGCGGAAGATAGTAGAACCTTGTAGAAGGTTCTAGAAATAAATAGTAGTATGTAGTAGTACATACTAGAACATTGTGGAATGTTCCAGAATAATGTAGGGACTTGTAGATAGGAATTGTGGAAGCTTCAAGATAGGCTAGAGAAGTAGTATAAATAGGAGTAGGGAGTCATTTGTGAGGATCAACGAAGGGGAGATCCAAGTGTTGTGTACAAAGGGTGTAATACATCCATGTAATAAAATAAGTTTTCTTTCAACTCTTGTGTGCTATTTTACCTTCTTAACTAACCTCTTTCACAATACCTTAATTCGAGACGAGAGTGAGGCTGACTTAGCCAATCCGACGGAGGGGCGGAAACGATCGCTGGGTGCGTTCGAGGCTAAGTGCCGCACGGGAGGCTTTGGGGAAAGTCTAAGCCCGTGACAACACGCATAAGATTAATTGATTAAAGCAAGTTCTTGAAAAACATATGCACTAGGTCCAAAAATCAGATTATCAAAAATTGAGCAGAAAACATTTGAATGTAAAGTGTTAAACTGTTAAGCATTCATTCATTCATATTAAGCACTTGTACTTGCCACCAATCATATATGTCATATTATCACTGATTTTGGCATATATATATATATATCTTATTAAACCAAAAACACACAAACTACTATATGAAATTACCTGCATCTATCAATTTAGTAGAACTAGGAAGCATAATGCGGTGAGCATTCTGTTGGAGAGGTTATGCCGCGCTAAAATAACTTCCCATGAATCTTTTATTCTTATTAATATGTTTTGGGGTAAATTACGATTATCCTCTTCATGTATGGCCTAATTACAAAAATCCCCCTCACTTATTGGGTATTACGAAAATTCCCCTCAGGATTGTCACCTTTAACCCCTTGCTCCTAAAATGTTTCAATTTTACCCTTGGAAGTTATTTGTAATGTTTATAATTAATTGTTGTATATTGTAAATTATAAAAATAATAATCATATATTTACCACCAAAATAATTGATATAATTTATAATTGCCCATAAATTTCAATAAATATTTCAATTTATAATACAATATAAACTTTAATAAACTAAAATATATTATTTATAAGAAAAATATTAGTTTATTAAATATACTATTTTATAAAATAAATTCATTCAACTACATGTGTAAATAATTTGTTCATATTTATAAAATATATTATTAAAATTCTATTTAATTTAATGTTTTGCAATTTAAATTGCTAATATATATAAATATTTTTTTTGCAATATTTATTAAAATTTATGGGCAATTATAAATTTTATCAATTATTTTGGTAGTAAACATATAATTATCTTTTTTCTAATTTATAAGATATAATAATTAGCACCCAAGTTTTAACATATATGAGACATTACAAACAATACAAATAACACTCAAGGGCAAAAATAGAACATTTTAGGGACAAGGGGTTAATTGTAAGAAGGTGACAAACCTTAGGGGGATTTTTGTAATACCCAATACGTGAGGGTGATTTTTATAATTAGACCTTACCTGAGGGGGATATTCGTAATTTACCCATATTTTTTTTTTTGTTACAGGCATACTAATTCACTATATCACCCCAAAAAATGTTATATTTTCGCACTTTCCCCCCTATATTTGAAAAAACATGACAGTACCTCTAGAAGTTGACAAATGAGTGCACATTGCCCCCTGATCATTTTTAAGTAATTTTCAAAGGGTAAAAACATCACTTAGGGGGTTTTCAATAACAAAAAAAAAACTTTAAGAGGATTAAGTGCACAAAATTTTAAAATATTCAAATGTAAAAAAATTAGTTATATTTTTGTAATAAAATTTAAATTTGGAATTTTTTTCAACTAAATTTTCATTAGTCCTAATTATTTATTTATTTATTTACAATAAATCATCTCTATACTAAAATTGTTTTAATCAAATCAAAGAAGCTTGAAAGTAAAACAATTAAAATAAAAAAAAAATGTTATAAGACTAAAATGAGACTACGATGTGATTATCAAGGTAAAGAATTCCATGAAAATGTGCTTTGAAATATTAATGGTATAATAATTTAAATTAATACTCAATATTTTATGTACTGAGCCCCCAAAAGATTGATATTATTGCACTAAATCCCAATTTTACATCTATACCCTTTGAAATTCAACAAGTTATTGACCAGGGGGCAAAGTGCACTCATTTATCAACTTCTAGGGGATATTGTCATTTTTTTTAATCATAGGGAAAAAGTGCAAAAATAAAACTTTTCTGGGGGGTGACGTGCAAAAATCCCATAATTATATATTGTAACCAAAATTTAAAAAAAAAAATAAAAGAAAAGAATGACCTTTATTAAATGGGTTGTTTGCCTTTGACTTGGACGTAAGTAGGGGCGGAACCAGGAATTTAAATCGAGGGAGGCGAGTCTTGGAAACAAAAAAAAAAACAGTGTAAATTATTTTTATATATCATAATTATTAATGTTTATACTTATTGATATATATATATATATATATATATATATATATATATATATATATATATATATATATATATATATATATATATATATATATATCGGCGAATTTGCGAATTTCGTCCCACCATTAATTATAAGATAAAAATTGTGTATTTGCCGTTAAATTACCACATGGCTACTTACGTGACATGTCGTGGTAAATTTTAACATGAATAATTATATGATATTGCAGAAATCATCCCAAACTAATTACAAGATTGAACCGTCAATTTCATTAAATTAAAAATTTAATATTGGGACTAAATTCATACAAAATAGTAAATTATGGGACGAAATTCGGCGAGTTGATATAGTTTGGGACGAAAAATTAAAATTAATAACTAGTTTGGGACGATACTTCAAATAAATATTAACTTGCGGGACGAAATTCGGTGAGGTAATATTGTTTGGGACGAAAATCCAAAATCACTAATTAGTTAGAGACATTTTCTGCAATTTTACTTTACACAATTGCAAAAAAGTTTAGACAAACAGACTATATATATGCTCATATATGTCTCAATTTATGGGTATTAACAGACAACATTTGTTGTAGTGTATATAAATAAAATCAAGTAATGTATTATTGGATAATATATAATCATTACTATATTATGAGATAAGCAATCATTAGATATAAGAAAAACATGAAATAACTTGACGAAATACAAATATCAACAACTAAAATTTAACTTAGACATCTTTCATGAAATTTGATAATCGATTTCTACCATATATTTTGTCGATAAATAAAAAATTAGATCAAGCAAGTCATCTAACACACTCTAAAATTATAGATATAAAATTTATCTCCTAAGTAATAAAAGTAAGAATAAATTTAAACATTCATGATTTAAAGTTTTAGAATAATAACTTTTTTTTATAATATTTTGATGATTAACTTACCCACTTTGTGAAGAAAATATGAAAGAATAACTATCTAACAAGAAGTTTAAGAAGGAAATTACATTTATGTGTAGAATTTTTTTCTTAATCATCTAAAATAATTGAAGAAGTTTTATTAATTGAACAAACTGTAGGAACTTTCTTATTCAATTTCCACTTGAATAGGAAAGTGAATAATAAATATTGTAGGCTCTATATTCAATCACCCGATTCAACATTAATCACTTTGGAGACTTGAATATTGGGCTTGGGTTATGACTAGATGACCAATTAAAAAAAAACTAATGACTAGATGACCAATTTATAAAAGAAGTAATGTTGAATGAGGAATCAGGTAATTAATAGGAAGTGATGCATTAAAACTAGAAAATAAGTTAGGTGGTACTGGTGCCCCCACCGGCACCCCATGTCCCTTCGCCCCTGGACGTGGGGTTGTCGATGGGTCGCCCTGGGGGTCAACCGGATCCAAGTCCGAAGCCATGACTCATTTAAGGAAACAAACAAAAAAAAATTAAAACTGCATTTGAGCTCGTATCCAAAATTAGAAGTAGCACGCAAAGATGGCCACAAACACATACCATAAAATAAGTAAAAAAAACTAAAAGTAAATAATCGTCTTTAATATCTCCAAAAATACTTAATATCCCAACCAAGAAAAATACAATCACATTAAAAGGCGGCGACAATCACAGAAACAATAATTGGAAGGGTTACGGAACCGAATCCATTGAATTGCACGGCGGTGCCACTCTTTTTGTGATGATCAGAAGCAGTCTGGTTGGAGACTTGAGGTGGAGATTCGGGCTGATCCAAAACTTTAACGATCATCTTGAGGCCCCTCTCGCAGTGGCCAGCGACGCCGCTGATGAAGTAGAACAACCCTGGACGGTCGAGCATGTAGACAGTGTCGCCGTTGTTGGAGAAGAACATTGGGTGTGCTGAACGGCATTTTTCGTATTCTTCTTCGGTTACTACCAATACCGAATCCTTCTTGTACTCGAATCCTGCATTTCGGATATCGGTCGGGTTAAATACAAAATTGTTGCATTTTTTGTTAGGTTTTACATAATGGCTTGAAAATTTGTAACTTAAATATTATGGTCTATAGTTAATAAAAGTGTGTTAGTATTTTGAGGGAGAAAAAAAAGAATACACATAAAAGCTAGAAGTAAGACCTGGTATTTTATTTACACATTTTTGGTAAAAGTTCATTAACCTCAATGTGTCAAATAAGTTGAATAAGTTTGAAGAACATTAGATAAGTTATCAAAAATAATTTGGTAAGATATTTGAAAAAATATAACGTTACTCAATCATCGATTTGAATTTGTTCGATAAAAATTCTTTCAAATTGATTTGTTTAACAATCAAATCAAAATTAAATACAATTCAAGATATGTATAAAATTTAAATCAAGTTTCAACGATATATTTTTTGACCCTATCGAGCTCGTTAAACAGTACTCAAATGAGTTTTCGCCAAACCTATAAAAAACATATTTAAAAATTCACACTCAAACTCTTCAAACCTATAAAAAATGATTTGACACCTACCACCTATTTTTTTCATAAATCTCACTAAAAAATACATTAAATTGACACTTGACACCTACTTTTTTCCTAAACTCCAACATCCAATTACAGTTCAAGTGGAGTTTCAACTAATTCAAACCACAAAACCCAACACCCATCCAAACAAAGTCTCAAATATTTTATCGAAACCACCCAAACCATTATTTTTAAACCGATATCCATAAAATCGAGCCAAAATCCGTCCAAATAGACCCTCATATTTTGACCTTCTTATGGAGATACTTAAAAAACATCCATAAATTACATAGAAAATAAGGTAGGTAGTGTTTGTATTTTAAATGAAAACAATTTTCAATTAATTACAAAAACGCCATGCCAATGGATAGGCAACCAGAAGCAACCTCCAATTGCTATTCCAAACATTTAAAAAGTAGTTTTCAAGCAAAACAACAAAGAAAAACATTATTCATAGGCTATAAAAAACGACCGGCTTCTGCTAAGCCCTATGACATAGACTAGTATAAGCTTAGTTGTATGGTCTAGTAAATTACACTTAAAGAGTCATGCACATAAAACAAATCTGCAATAAAAAAAACTCAATCATGTAAATCTCTTAAATTTATTTTCACATCTGCTAATAAAAAAGGTGATAACTTACTTAAGGTATCATTAACCCTGAACCTGTTGCCGGAAGCCCAATCGTTGTAGAGCTGATCATTCTTCGTCGGAGTCACCCATCCTTTGCCCCCGCCCACATCCAACTCCACGCACATCACTAAATGGAGTGAAATGAAAATCACTAAAGCAAAAGTGAGATAATATTTGAAAAGGGAAGCCATTTCTTAATTTGGATTTTTGTGAAGGGAGCTCTCTTGCTTAATTTTGGTACTTCTACTACTATTGTTTTATCATCAGGCGAACTATAATTACTACTTAAAAAGAGTTTGTGTGAAGTGTGAACTGTTAAATCAAGTAGAAAAAAGAGAGATACTAGGAGAAATATATGGCGAATGTGGGCATGGCTGTTTTGCTTCGTATCTTTGACTATATCTAACTGATTTTCAAATTCATGAACAATATTGGGAGAGGATATTTGTAATTTTTTTGTTTTTTTACAAATTTTATATCGTGCTTAATTATATGACATGAATATATTCTAATTAAGTTATTGTGAGTTATCGAAAAGTAGGTTGATGTTAGTATGTGCATTCCTGTTCTAATTGATTATTTGGAAAAAAGAAATAAAATTAATTCGGACTCAAATTGGCTTAATTTCATTATCTGGGCAAAAATATAGTGCGTCCGAAATAAAGTTATGATTCATATTGGTTTGATTTGAATACACATACTCTATTAAAAAAAACTTCAAACTATTCTTTGAAAATTGTTATTTAACAATAGAATAAGTGTATTATATTTATACTATTAAAAGGAGAAGCAAGACATATTCCTATTATATCATTAATGTTTTAATTAATTTAAATATTTAAATTCTATACTTATCCCCATTAAAAGAAAATATATTTTTATTTTTTTCCATAAAAAAATATTATTTTTTTGCTTAAAAGAATTAATGCATGCAGAAATATGTTGAGAAATGTACACTGAGAATATGGATATACAGTATACTGGTGCTATAAAGTGTTGATGATAAAAATACAAAAGATACCACCAAAATGTTTTTGGACCCAGTCAAAATGATAAGCCTAGATTTTCGCCGTAGGCCTATAATGAATATGGGCTTGTTTAAGTTGTTAAATGGAAATAATTGGGCCCTGGAGATTAAAAGTTATTTTTAGACAACAAAAGTTAATTTTTTTAAATATGAAGCTATAAGGTAAAAACTGGAAAATTTTTGTTCAAGTCTGACTTGGCCAAACTCACCCAACACTTGCTTTGTGATTGGTCACTCTCCTAGGAGTTACATCAAATCCCAAAGCAAGTGTATTACACTTGCTATGTAGTTGCTTTGGGTTCGGTCAAACCCAGTCTGAGTAAGAATTTCCCGGTAAAAACAACTTTATCGGAAATTCAATCGATTTATTTTGACCAAGTTCACTAAATAAAAGTTTCTATGAGTTCGATTTATTGATTTATAGAGTTGGATTCAAACAATATTTTTCATTTGATAGTTTTTGTAACTTTAATTCGAACTAAACATAAAGAAAAACACTAATAATATGATGATATTTTAGTTAAACTCGAGTAAGGCTTGTGAAATCAATCATTTTATAAAAATCTTTGGTGGTGTTTGCAAAAAATTGTGATTATGCTCAATTATTAGAATCTAAAAAGAAAGCTAAAAGTTATAGAAAAGTAAAAGTATGTGGTGTTTGCAAATTATGCCAAAAGGTCCAAAAAAATCACTTTTATATGCTTGCAAAATAATACAAAATCCACTTTTTTCTCCCATTTTGCTAAAAATATCAAAGTAAAAGCTAAAAGCACCTCATCACCGACTTCAATTTAATTTGTACTTTTTGACTTTATTTAAGAGAAGTGGAAGTAGAATTTATACATGCAAACACTTTTAATTGCTTATTTTGTCATAAAAGTTGAAAATTACTTATTCTAATTTTTTGCAAACACCACCAAATTCAAGTTTAATTTCAAGCTTGATATAAAAATTATATTAAATTTGAACAATGTATTGATTGTTTCTATTCGTATTACGTATAGCCATTTTTTAATACTTTATATTAACAAATCATTTAATCGTGATAACGAATTGAAACACCAAGACATGTAAAAATATGTAATTGAATATTATTGAAACAAGCTCAATTGGTATATATATAGTATAGACACACATGTCGATGGATATTTCAATATGATGATGCTAAATTGAAATGTTCAATTTTCAATTAAAAAAAATCATGACACGAATACTGAATTTGGGAAAATATAGTAATTTATGTGAAATTTGTTTTGGGAGATTTGGAAAGGAAAGAGTAAGGTTAACCAACCAAGGCAAGTAAATTGAGAGAAGAGAGCAGGAATTACGAAGTGCAAAATTATCATAATATTGCCCTATTACTTCAGTAGTTCAGTCACCAGTAACATACGCGTTAACCCGAATAAATTTGGGCTTATTTGTTTTGTGTTTGGGAAAGTAGTTTGGGAGAGTAGTGGAGGTTTGTGAAATAATCTCGAATTGCGTAATGTTGTTTGTTTGAGTTTTAAGAGAATGATTTGAGAAATAAAGTGAGTATAGGTTTTTTTGGAAGAGTTAGGTTGTAGGTGTAAGATGTGTAAGACTTTATGTCAAATCATGTTTGTTGTGAGATAAATTGTGTAAGAGATAAGTTACTTTATGTCAAATCATAGTAGGATTTATATAGGTTTTGTTTAGAGATAAGAAAATTGTTGTTTGTTTGAGTTTTGAGAGAGTAGTTTGAGAAAATTGAGAGATGAAAAATTTATTTCAGAAAATAGAAAACATGTTTGTTTGGCATTTTTCAAACACGAAATTTTTTTGAGAAACGCCAAACAAACAAGCCCTTTTATTTTTATTTCCTAGAGTGTAATTATTTCCAGAAATCTATACAAAATTTCAAAATTAGATTTTAAATTATTCTCGAAAGAAAATCTTAACCGCCAAAATCTCTAATTAGGGTAGGGTTCACTTCACTCTAAAGTCTAAACTCGAACTCAATAATTAACAAAACCCAAGAAAGAGCGGGAGAAAATTCCACTACTCACTCGCCGATCCCACTGCAAATGTCCGGCGGCGGCGTTCGAGAGGTCACCGTTCTTAGCGAGTTCAAGCCCTTCGGCTTGACCGTCGAAGCTATGGACGGCGGCAAACCCTCCGACGACGATTACAATTTCTTCCTCTTTGATCCTCGAGTCACCGAACAGCGAGATGATGATGCTGAACTCAACGACAATTCGGCAACTTTCAGTAATGGAGGAGATCACGAACTTTTCGTAAGAGGAAATAGGTAAAGAGCTTGCATTTGTTATTGGTTAATTATAGTGTTTGGATTTGAGGTTTCTCTCTGACATTTACATTTAATTCCAATCACTAATATTTTACTGATGTTTGTTTTCATCATTATTGAGTAATTGAAGTAAAGGCGAACTCTTTCTTTGACATAAATTGGGGAATAATTTGGTTTAATTAGGAAAAGAATTTGACAGTAATATTATTGAGGTGCTCTGCAGTATTTTTGAAATTGCATAGTGCATCAAAAGTGCATATTCGTTCTAGTTTCAATTTTGTTTGATATATATTTGTAATTTAGGGCATGCAATGAAAAATATTAACTCTGGCTAATACAAAACTGTTATAGGATCATATGGAGTGCAGGCTCTAGAGTTTGTAAGAGGTTTACATTGCCCACCAAAGTCATCCAGGTAATTGAGTTTTTTAAAAGTTAATCCAGATTTTATTGACATGCAATACTACTTTATTCTGCATTTACTGTTTTTTCTCCTTTACGTGTCTGTTAATTTTTATACTATTTTTTAACACCTACTGGAACTGGATGTTCATATGCATCCTTTGGTAACAGAGCTTCGAGTTAACTCATATGGCATGAATGGAACAAACAGCTAAAACATCACAAGTTGTACATTGTATTTTGTTTTATGGCTATAACTTTTAGAAAAAAGTACTTGGGATGCATTCCAATATATGGTTCTATTTATTTGCACTCTTGCCAGGCTTATATTTTCTGCTTTTGTTTTAATTTTTTAAGACAAGGGAGATCCATAGTGAACCATTAACTTAACATAATCTGTGTGCTCCGGAATGTTTTTAAAAAAGTTCAAAATGTAGAAACTTGATCACTGTAATATTAGCTTTGTCTATTGCTATAAGTACACATCTGCAGTGTCAAGTCTTTGGTTTAGTTACACAAGCGTAGCAAGATTTTTGAGGGTGTACATGTAATTTAATTTTTTTGTGGAGCAGTTTTGATGATATGAGTACACATTTGCAGTGTCAAGTCTTTGGTTTAGTTACACAAGCGTATCAGAGGGTGTACATGTAATTTCATTTTTTTGTGGAGCAGTTTTGGTGATATGAGTATGTTGCAAATGAATCTGTCACTTTTAGAGTGCTCTGCCTCATTCTGCAAAATCCCATTCCCATGTGTAATAAATGTATGATGCCTAATTGTCCAATTGCTGAGAAATGCAAGAAAACTGGAATTAATGGGACATTTCCTTAGAATTTTGGAAAACTCTAAAGATGATTGAATACCTAATAATTTACAGGCTATTGGGTAACTAGAGACCCATGAATTACATCTCTCAAACCATTTATTCTCTGAGCAAAAGCGTGGAACTTTATAGAAAAAATAGTTAACTGATGGTTGTATTTTATGTATGAACATTGTTGCCATTATTGTTTCATATTTGGATGAACACACTTGTGCTAGAAAACCTGTAGGTATGCTGGTGCAAGATGGGTGAAAGGTCTGAAGCCTTGCTTTGTGTTCTCCTAGTTGATAGCTTAGCTATCTATGGTATAGCAGGTGAGTCAATCATTTGTCTTTTTGAGTTGATTTTACATTATCTCTTGTCTTGGCATAACAACATTTTTAGTTTTTAACCTTACAGAAACAGTCACATTTATATAGGGAAAACAGTCTCTGAGTTACAATCTAGTCACAGTTTGGTCTTAGTTCTTAAAGTTGACAGATACTTAGCTGTTTTATATCTCTGTTAAGCTAGGACTATAGTGTTGAAATTGGTAATATAGGATTTGAAACTAAGCTTTGGAAGTAAAGGAGCTACTTAGTTTGACATTGCTTTCTATTTTGTTTACTTCCTTGCTCTGTTGCCAGTACTCATCCTGCATCTGTATCACGATGGTTAACTTAATTTTTGACAAGGACATTTTGAGGCATTTCTTCTACAGGTGAAGTAGTTTCTGTCCCGCTACCTCATGCCATTTCAGCAATATGGCCTCTTACTTATGGTTTACTTCTCCAGAGAGCACCTGAAGGAAGCTTGATAAACATTTCATTATCATCTTCAAATGGACTTTTAAATGCTCGTGATGTCTTGCGTCCAAGAAGGGATGTTGGATACAGTCCTCAACATAATCATACACCTCCTTCGGCTGAGTTTAGTACGAGAAGTACATCATTGTCCTCCCATCTGATATTGAAGGATCCCCTAGAGGATCCTCAGGTACTAATGTAACTTTTTCTTTTAAGTATTCCATATAATTTATTTGCACAACATGTTAATCGCAGCTTTTGCGTATTCCTAGCTCTTTATACATTTATAGATGGTTTTAATGCAATTCGTAGATAACTTATGTTGAGGAAAGAGGGAAGTTCAATCCGATGTGGGAATTTGATGAAAAAACAATATGGACAAATGATTTTCCTCCTCTGATTGTATCATATAACAAAGGTAAGCCCAATGAATTCTCTGTGACTTGGTATCTGTTCCCTCATTGGAATCTATTGATTAGAGCTGATACATATAATTTAAAACATGCGACATTAATTTGTAGGAAAGATGCAACACTCCCTGTGGGTGGTAGAAGTTATCAACTCCAACCATGAAGCTGCGAATCCTAGATCACGTGGCTTAATTTCTTCTGGAATGTTAGCAAAGCACATTTTCCGAAGAATATGGCAGGGGAAGGGTTCACAGACTGCTGCTAGTAAGGTGGCAAAACTTATTACATTCTCTTTTTTCCTTCTGGATGAAGTCGTAACTGGAGTACATGTTGCTTATCATTCATACTTCAATTCATATGTGATTGAAATATTTTTGGCTGCTAATCTAAATTACAAAATTGATCATGTGGGTACCAACTTTGGGGAACCTTTATAATTATGATATATCACAGTCCAAATGGGTGATTACCATGCGTATTAAGAGCTTACTCTCTTGCATGGATCCATGTCATAGGCCTGTTAAAGGAGCTCGCGGAGTTCGGGGCCATGTTGGAATTGACCCTCTGATTGACCGAGATAATAAATAAAATCAATAGCCTATCTCATTGGGGCTAAACTCACCAATTTTACGATTCAAGCATCACTGAATCCTAGTTACGATCAGAAGTTTATTCTGCACTGTTACTTGTTTAGCATTTGAAGGTTTGTTTGGTATTTCATGATAAGTATATATTATAAGTTATAGAGTCTTTATTATCTGAAATAATTTATAAACACTAGGAAAATATGAATTTTCTTTTTCCATTTGCCCAGGCTTCTAATGGGGATTTGCTAAATCCTAGCTCTGCCCACATCTCAATTGTCCTATTTTTTTTTTGGCTCAAAACTTGGCCTGACTTGTGGTCTACCTACCTACCTACTTATTTGTCCTCTAAAATGATCTATTCACACTAGGAAAATAAGTAATTTTTTTAATTATCCCAGGCTTAAAATGGTGATGCTATCACTTAGCTCTGCCATATCTTAATTATGCTATTTTTGTTGGCCTGAACTTTGTTTGTTCTTGCTTACCTACCTAATAGGTTGTCCTATGTGTCACAATGATTGAATCTCCCAGTGTCTGGAGAAAAAATAATAAATTCTTAATTTGTTTCTAAGAATCAATACAAAATATCAAAAATTATCCTGGTTGATGATAGGGATGGCCTTCCTGGTGTATTTGAACTTTTTTACTATTTGTTGAAAAATGTTTGCCACTGCGCAGCACATATATTTATCTGGCGAATGGCATAGCTTTTGTGTATAATACTATCATATGGTATATTCTATGTTTTTGAACATATTCTCAAATAACAGTTGCAGTTGTGCCATACATATCTTGTTCTCTGAATGACTTTACTTTTTTTGTATAATATTGTCACATTACAATATCAATCCCTAATGATACTATTTCTATCCTCGTTTTTGACTTTTTTGATCTCAAATAAATTCATCAGGTTTTTCTGGCTACTGACAACGATGTTACCCCTATCATATGTTTTCTTCTCCAAGAACAAAAGAAGCTGTTGTCTTTAGGGCTTCAAAGTTTGGAAATAAATAGCGAGACTGTGTATGATATAAAGCCTGACATGAGCTGGAGCATATCAGCAATTGCTGCAGCTGCTGTTACTGTCACCCGACCTCAGTATATTCACATCTTTCTTCTGCTAATTATTATCATTTCTAATTTGTCTAATAACTTTAATGCATTTTATGCAGTGTGAAAGTGGGACAACTTCCACTTAGAGATGTGATTGCTTTGACTTCAGAAAACTCGCTTCTTCTCTATGTATGTTGCTTGAACTTTCAGCTTTTTGATCCCAATAAATAAACCATTCCTGACTATTCATTTTTTACCCATGGTTTCATTTTGCTATATGGTATGTGTCAGCTTTACAGTATCCTTTTCATGACTAAAATATGCATTTTTGCATCATGGGTCACAACTACTATTGTTTTTTCTGAACTCATATTCCATGTTTGTCATACTAAATTTTGAAACTATGAGTCATTCTGCCATATGGATCACAAGTAATATAGGCTACATTTGCATTGCTTTTCAGAATAAATTTTGTCTGAAATTGGGTTGATGAAAAAATACCCAGTTTTTAGGCATTTAAAAAAATGTTTGGATTTAGTGAGTTGAAAGGTTTGATCAAATGATTTGACAGGTTGATAAATAGGGAGTTTGGAGAGGTAGATTTTTTTCTGAAAAATGAGTCGTAGGAGTCCAAATAATTAGGTATATCGGTCTTGAAAATATGGAATTTTTGAATGCCAAAAATACGATGTTTAAATAAGTGGAACTTTAGTTACACCAGACTATATCTTTGTGTATAATTAAACTTTTTGTAGTAGTTTCTCTATTCATGTTCAATCTTTGTGCTCTTGAGTTAGTTAACTGTGTTTGCCTTTATAATTGCAGTCAGGAAAGCTATGCCTGTGCAAATATGTTATGCCCTCTTGTTTGGGTAAAGAGCGTCTTCTGAGCAGAACAAAGCTTTCAGGGACCGACAGCATCATTCATGATCTGAAAATTGTAAATTTGACCAATGCTGTAGAAGGTCGCATCAATTTAGGTCTGAACAATGGAAAGGTATGCCATAAAAGAATTGATTTTCTTGGAAAAGGTTTGTGTTTTATTTTGGAACTCAAAAGACTCATAAGAAATCTAAATTTTTAGTCACTAGAGTTTTTTTTTAATTTTTGTGTGCGAGTGTGTGTTTTCCCATCCAGAAAAGCAACTTCTTGTGGTAAGAAAACATGTACTTTCTGGTCTGAAACCTGTTTTATGTGTATTTAATGTTTGTTCTTCGTTTTTTTTTTTTTTGGAACATGTGAGAATATGACTTTCTAGCCTTGACGTATATTACAAAGATAAAAGAGTTCTGGACAAATTATGCAAGAGTAATGTTCAATGACTTGGCTCTACTCTGATATGACATTGAGCAAACAACACGCTTTTGATGCTTTTATGTGCATCATTAATATATTTTACTTCCTGATATGCAAAACGACAATCCAACTATCTACATATTTGGAATTAAATGTTACAGAAAAAATTAAATCTTAGAATACAAAACCGAATAAAGTCTGCTATAGTCCAAGTAACACAGATTTTGGGTATAATGGTGAATTTTATTTTTACTCCGTTCTATTTGCTCCGTTATAGCAATCATGATAATGACAGATTTGAATTTTATATTCTGCTTTAGAATTAAGGATGTGCATTTCGACTTAACTTTTAATATTGAAAACAAGAATCCAACATCTAGATATTTGGATAGAAATGCTAGAAAAAAAATTGATTTAGAATACAATACCTAATAAAGTTTGCTCTAATCTATGTGAAGAATTTTGTTTTTACTCCCTTCTATTTGCTTGTTAGCAATCTGACCATGACATATCTTTTTATGTTTTTGTTTTTTATGCTTTAGATTTACAGATGTGAATTTCGACGCAGTCCTTCATCATCTTTGACTAACGACTGTATCTCAGCAATGGCTGAAGGGCTCAGTTCTAGTTTGTATAATCACTTCCTTGGCCTTTTATGGGGCGGTAATGATTCAAGTTATTTGGTAAAGGCGAATATTAATATTGGTTCAGAATGGGAGTCCTTCTGTAGTGTGATAATGCAGTTGTGTAGGAAGCCGTACACAACTTCTCCTTCGTTGCCAGACTCAGTTCCGGATTCATCATGGGAGTTCCTAATCAGGAGCAAATATAACAAGCAATATCTTAAAAGTAATTATGTTGCATGTGCGTTTCCTGGATCATCATCCAACTTGCAGGGGTTAGACGCATCAGGTGCTGTTGTAGCTGACACTGAGAATACAGAGGAAGCCTTCTGCTTGAAATTGCTGACTGAATTATTGGATACATTGCATGCTGTATATGAAACACTTAAACTTGACAATCTCCGTAAAAGGTGTAACTTCTATACTCATATTTTATTGTGTACTTCTATCTTTCACCGTGAAGCTTAGGATTTCACGGCAATAATTGATCTAGTTCCACTACAACTTAGCTGTATGAGAGGGACTGACAACCATGAATAGCACATATAAATAAGGGTTATGTGTATATGTAAACAAAGCATAAATGCGTAACCAGTTTGCATGCAGTCCATGCACCTGAACCTTTGTCAGATAGGCTGCATATATAGTCATGATTTAATTATGTGAAAATTATTTTGATGCTTGTAGCATTTGCCAGCATTTGCCAACACTAATTACTCTACTCATTAAGAGACTATGTTTGGTTTATAGTGTCCTGGTTGTAAATGAGACTCTGGGAATGGACATAAGTGTTAGATAACCAATCAAACCCTGCTCAATTTTGACAAATGACCATACTTATGCTCGATTGCATGACATGTACTGCCATCACACTCTAAATGTCACAAGAGTTTGTGTAGCATTTGTGTTTTTCTATTGCACATATAGTACACTCAGTAGAACTCATTTCATGTTGCTGGTGAATTCTTTTCCATAAGTTTGAATTATCAGCAGGCTTACAAGCCCAATTTGAAACCAGAAGAAATATAGGACAGAAACTGTACCAAGAACATAAGGATCTTTTTGTGATGTAGTTTCATAAAGGTTTATTTTATAATTCTTGGTCTTTTTTTCTTGGTGATGTAGTCATTCAAGCTCAGTAATTAACTTAATGATCTTCTACTTGTCACTTTAACTTGTATTGTTGTACTTCTTTGTGATGAAAATTAACTAACAATTTTGGTTTTCTCCTTGGCAAAACATTTAGGTTTGAACCTACTGAATTTATGCATAATCCAGCATCTGAGTAATATGTTTGTTGACTTCAAACTCTCTCTTTCTGTCTCATTAGGGACGTGGGTCTTCTGGTAATTCTTTTATGCGATATTGCTGATTTCTTGCATGAAATGAGCTACTTGGATCATTATAAACGTGATTTTCCTGGGCTTCTGAGAGACTTTGGAGTGTCTCAGTACTCTGTTACTACAAGAAGTCCTCCAAGTTTATTTAGATGGTTAGAAAGCTGTTTGCAGCATGGATGTGGTTCTGCAAGTATTTCTGATCTTCCTTTTCTGATTCGTAAAGATGGAACTTCTATTGTGAAGTGGGCCAGAAAGATAGTTTCATTTTATAGTCTCTTATGTGGTGCGGACCATGAAGGAAGGAGGCTTTCTTCTGGTGTTACCTGTGATATTGCTTCTGGATTATATCATACCCGAGAAGAGCTAACAATCTTAGGAATGGTTGGTGAAAAATTTGGTTTGCAACATCTAGACTTGCTGCCAGCTGGTGTGTCTCTACCACTGCGACATGTATGTTGATAACCCACATTAACATTTTTATGTCAATTTTTTTATTTATAATAATTTCTTATTTCTGTATCTTTTTGGACACTATATTTCGCGTCTTTCTATAGATAGTTTTCAGAATTTTTTGTGCGTATTAAATGTACGCCTCATCTAAGGGCTTTTATAGTGGATAGACACTTGCTCCTTACATCTCTCGTATGCTGCCTCTCGTGGTGCCTATATTCTTACTATGACAGAAAGGACCTGAATTTCATTGTTAAAGTTCAAGTTTGAAGTGAGGATGGGCATATCTTATAGTGCCTACTTTTGCCTTCTACGAGGAACTAAATAATGATTTATCATGCATTTCATCAATATCTTAACATCTATGCATTGCTCAGGCGTTAAACAAGTGCCGAGAATCCCCTCCTGCAAATTGGCCTGCTGCTGCTTATGTGCTACTTGGTCGGGAAGATTTGGCATTGCTGCATTTGAGAGATCCGACAAAATCTGAACAAGATTTTACCAAGTTAAATTTGATTTCTGTATCCACGCCATACATGTTACACCTGAATCCAGTGACGATACCTTCCTCAGTTTCTGATACTCTTGAACTGGACAGCACCAAGATAGAGGATGCAGACACTTTTGAGGGATCTGTGACAGATGGAATGGAACATACTTTAAGCTCCAGCACACAGTTACGTTATGGCCGTGACCTGCGGCTTAATGAGGTGCGCACAACTTACTGAAATTTAAGACTGCCCTAATAGGCATTTTTGTTTAATTTACTTTTGAGTCACTATTAATGTTGCTGATTAAAATTTCTAGTTCTTTGTGATTATCTTGACCTTCGGATCCTTTTCACTCCATATGGACTATGGAGGCTTGATTCTAATATTTGCTTAGAGAGAAAACGGAAGTAAAAAGTAATATGCTGTTACAATGACTTTTTGAGTTGAACTTTGCTTTTCCACTTATACATAATGATCTGACCCATTTATGCATCGCAATCGTTTTAAGCTTGACACTTTTCTCCTCATCAATTATAACACAATTAAGAGGCTGCTGTTATGGGTGTTGTCATGACCGATTGTATTGTGTTATCTATCTTGAGATGGTCTCAAATTAATGTGTTTTTTTGTAGCATATATAATGTGTAGTTGTTTCTTTGTCTTATTTTACAATATGAATGTTGAAGCATGCATGATGGTTTAATTGCTATTTCTTAGGTACGGCGCCTTCTGAGTTCTGCAAGACCTGTTGCTATCCAGACACCTGTTAATCCGACAGCCTCTGATCAAGATTTCCAACAGGTATCTATCTGCTGCTTTAGTCACTTAAAAGATTACCTTTTGTTTTTTTTTTCTTCTAATTGAGAAAGTTTTCTACATGATGTAATACTTGTTCATACTGGTTTGAGACACTTAATGCTTCTACGTCGTGATCGATATTTGGATGTCAATCTGTAAATTGTTTGTGAACCGAGTAAAAATGTTCCTAATAAATCAATGTTGCCAATTATCACTTTCACGCTACCGAAACTGAAGAAGTGGTACATGTTTCATTACCAGTGGCATTATTACCCTGATGTCTTACATTCAATTCTTACGATTCCTGGTATCCCTGACTATGTTTCATTATTTATTGAGTAATCTTTTCATATACCAATATCCAATATTACTTGACTGAGTCACTGAAGTTCTGGAGAATTTATGGCGACCTTTTTTCTGACGTTTCCTTTGATTTTTGGTATGGCATTTAGTCATTTCACTGCATACCTGTGCTTTTGGATTCATGGTTGTCATCATGTTTAGACTTAAATAACATTGAGTTTATCACTTCATATTGTTGTTATTTTAATTACCATAATGACGGGAACAATTTAATTTTGTTTGTCATACTAAACTCATGACTTATTTTATACACTGAACTACATTAGAAGTGTATTCAATCTGGAATCGTATCAGTTTATCTATAAACTTATTAGAACTAACGTGAATCAAAATATGTTAAATGTACAATGCAATCATTGAGGTTCAAGCAAAGACTTTATGTCAGTTATCTACAGACTGGCTAGAACCATATATTGTACTATATATCTTTAAGGGTATCATGCTGTATTGGAGGTTCAATCTAGACTTATGATCTATAACCACAACTATACATTAAATATACCAAATATCATTTTTATTTTATAATATACATCACTTATCCTCTTACAGTCTTACTGCTTGGTTCAAGCTTACTGAGTGTTAGCACTACTAAGCATACCAACATTTGAAACTTCCGGGTTGGTCTAATCAAGTTCTATTTGCAGACCCTTTTGGTATCCTTACCATTCATCATCTCATATGATTTGTTTTGTGCCAAAGTTTGAGTGATCATGCTGTTGCATGCTTATACCAAATGCTCCATAATTCAATCATGCCTTCAATAGCATGTTGGGTTGAGAGTAGTTTATGCCTTAGATTAGGTTCTTTAACAATTAATATTGAGATAGAACTGCTTATTCTGGTATGACTTTTACAGACTCAGCTCTGGCATCTTGCTCAAAGAACTACTACTCTTCCATTTGGCCGTGGGGCATTTACACTGGGGACTATATGTACTCTTTTAACAGAGGTGGTTATTTATTGTGTTTTATATATATATTCACACACACCTTTTAACTGCTCAATTGCGTTCACAAATCTTCTATTTGGAATATCATATTTTTAATGATTTTTGGGATGAACATGACAAGTTATAGTACTATCATTCGAGTTATGTTTTACCAGGCACTTGCAGTTCCAAAGCTTGTTTTGGCTGGTCGATTGCCTGCACAACAAAATGCAACTGTATGTATTTTTAAATAGATTATCTTTCATGTCAATGGACAAATTTTAGTAATTGTACTAGATTATGAACAATTTTGCAGGTTAATTTAGACCCAAATATTAGAAACATTCAAGAACTCAAGTCTTGGCCTGAATTTCACAATGCCGTTGCTGCTGGCTTGAGACTATCTCCTCTCCAGGTTTATTCTCGTCTATCATGTGAATTAATCCAAAATTTTGAATGCTCTCCTTTTCGGCCTTGTTTACTCCTGCATAATTATTGACTTAATCACTTGGACCACTCATTTATCAGTATTAGTATCCCCTCTTTTATATTTGGATAGCAATCCAACCTAGTTTAAGAGTAAACTTTTTATGTCCTCCTGTATGCAGGGGAAAATGTCAAGAACATGGATACTTTATAACAAACCAGATGAGCCTAATGTTACTCATGCGGGGCTTCTTCTTGCTTTGGGTTTACATGGTCATCTTCGTGCCCTAACTGTCACCGATATATTCCAGTATTACTCGCAGGTTAATTTCTATGTTTAGGCACTCTATTACGTTTGTTCATTTTCTCATATTTTGGTTGTATATATGTTTTTTTTTCTTTCAATTTTTAGTTCTTGTCCTTATTAAAGAAGACTGTATCCACTTGCTACATGTGATCTCAAATTAAGTTGTTCTGAGTTCTGATCAACCTATATATGTGATGGCTGGGTCTTCTGCTTTTTGTTTGTTTTCTGTGTCTGGTCAATCAGGGCTTCTATTCATTATTCTCACAAATTAGTGAAACTTTTTGATTGTTTTCTAGTTATTACTGTATAGCATTTTAGATGTGGCTGGGTTACATTTCTGTGCAAGATATCTGAATGTCAATTGGGATTTGGGAGCTAACGAGTTTGCAATACTAAAAGAATTCCTCAAATGGGATGTTAATATTTCTTCGAACAAGTATTACGCGAAATGTTAAAAGATTGGGTATGTATGTGCTTGTGTATTTTTTAGAGTGAAAGTGATGACGTCTAGGGAATGTTGGCAACCTAGAGTTTATAAATTTCCTTCCTAGCGGTGGTATGTGTCTTGCTTTCATTTCTACATTTGCAGGTACACTTTTGCGAATGTTTTCAATGGAATCCAACCGAGTCATTTAGTTAGTGATATGATGAATTTTTGAACTTCTTATTGACCATTTGACTTAAAATAACAGAGTACAAATTAAATAACAGAGTTCAAATTAAAAAATACTTTTTGATGTGCATTCACTCTTTGTATGTTTTGCATATCATTAATAATTTTTGGCTTCCGACATGGATTTTATGTGCTTGCTTAGTCACACTCCAAACAGTTAGTATTGACGAGTTTCTGAAATAACTTATATGGTGGGAGATTGGAGAATCATTAATTGCCTGTTCTCTGATGCTTTTATTCTGTAGTAACCTCTTAATCTTCATATGGAGTGTTTCAGTCTTATTTAATAAAATCCAGAAAAATGCTTAAGATTGCTACTCTACCATTTCATTCTTTTCATAAATTTAATACCCTATATTTTGTATTGTATCATATCCATATCAATTTCTTTATAGGAGCATGAGAGTACGACTGTAGGGTTAATGATTGGCCTTGCAGCTTCATATAGAGGAACCATGCAGCCATCAATATCAAAGGTAAAATGCATCCATCTCTCTTGCACACTTCTCTCTTATCAGCTACTTTTATCAACCCCTATATTTTTCTCTTGAAGTACCCCACCTTTACTTTGTCGGAGTTAGTATGCATATGTGATTTATAATATTCATTTTGAAAGGCATAATGATATTCAAGTAGCTATTTTTTAAATAAATTTCATATTTTAATTGAACGAGTCACTCCTTTTTCGTGCTGTTGAGTGCTTGAGGTTGAGTTAGGCCCAATCCATGTAAGTGGACTTAGCCCAAGCCATGTGGTGAATTCTAATATGGTATTGGAGCCACAAGTTAATGTGGCCACCTCCTTCCGTGATGGGCTTCTCCTTGCTCGCACGATGGGGTTCATTCTTCATCCACACGGTCTGGAAAATCCGCGTGTTGGGCTTTACCCAACATGTCGTAAATTCGCAAGGTTGGGCTTTATATAATGTCACGTGATGGGCTTGTTTCACCCACACATTCAGCCCGCCAATACGTGAAGGGGGAGTGTTGAGACAAAATGTCCCACATGGATTGGAAAACAATAATAAGTCCACCTTATAAGGTCTTGGGCAATCCTCAACTCACAAGCTAGCTTTTGAGGTTGAGTTAGACCCAAGCCATGTAAGTGGACTTAGCCCAATCCATGTGGTGAATTCTAATAATATTAGTTTGTAATAGTTGTTTCTCATGCACTAACTATCCATTTTATCTGAAAGTTAAAGTTGTTGTGATGTCTAAGTTGTAAATTTCTCCCGAATGGGTGTCTTAGAGAATTGAATCTATAACCTCTTCTCCTTAGATACTATATTTTTCAACTAAAAGCTTAAACTGAAATAGTTTAAACATTTAATAATTCATCTAAAAGCTTAATCTTTTTAGAAGTTTGGCATATGGAACTATATTTTTTAGTGGTTGGGGGTGAAATTCAAACTCAAGAACTGTCCTTGGCGTGACTCTGATATATCGAATGACCGCCTCATTTGACAGCTTAATTGGATAGAAAAGGAAGAAATTTAGAATCTATTGCCTTTTTTTTTGTTGGTTTCCCAAGGGTATTCAGGTCTTAGACCTGACTTAATCCCTTTTGAGGCGTGTCGGGCACATTAAGTTGGGAACCTCTCCCAACAGAGATTTGTAACTTGGGTTCACTACATTGTAGTGACTAGTCACTTCCACTAGACCAATCACCTGTTGGTTAGTATCTATAGTCTTTGACATCATGCAGTATTGTGAAATTCAAATGAATGTGTAAACTAGATAGAAACCACGTGACTGTGTAGACCACACTTCACAGCTTATATGAATGTCAAGCTCTGTAGACTGTAGACCACACTTCACAACTTATATGAATGCCCTGGCCATTGTCAAGATGTTCAGAAATCAGTTTCTGGTTTGAAACCCACTTCATATATATTATAACTGTGAGCTGTCTATTCTTGTGGTCAGCTTTTTTGTCACTGTTCTCTTGTCAATAATTTAGTAAAGGGTCATCTCCACTATCACGCAATATTTTGTTTCTGGTCTGAAACCCACTTCATGTATACTATAACTGGAGCTGTCTATTCTTGTGGTGAGCCTTTTTGTCATTGTCAATAATTTAGTAAAGAGTCATCTCCACTATCACCCAATATGGACGTGTGTGTCTAACGAGATAAAATTTATTAATGAGATTGATATTTGATGTGCAAACTATAGTTGAGTAATCATCCAAGATTGATCTTTTTATGCTATATTTCAGATGAACTAGTATTCCTTTTTTGCCAATTATTTAATGTATTTGTCTATTTTGCACAGTCTCTTTATGTGCATTTACCTGCCCGTCATCCAATGTCCTTTCCGGAACTAGAGTTGCCGACCCTTATACAGGTATATTGCTAATGATTATCAGGTGATTTGAGTTGCATCTGAATTCTTTGATGAATCATTTTCCTTTTGCTTATCTTTTCATATTGTTATGTTTGCAACTATGCATATGCCATAATATGAAATTAGAAAATGTTATATGTGCTTATTCTCTTCATTTCCTCTTCTTTGATATTCCATTGTTATTTTCATTTTATAAAATATTTTCCACATTTCTTTTGTGTGTATTCCACAATCAGCATAGCATGTGCTGCGGCACCATTCATATTGCAAATGAAAATATTATATTATTTGAGTTTGGAATTCCGGTTTCGGTGGTCCTGTGTTCTTTATCCAAGGATTTTAACTATATTGGTGAATATCCAGTCAGCAGCACTTATGTCTGTCGGGCTTCTTTATGAGGGATCAGCTCACCCACAAACAATGCAGATTCTTCTGGTACTTTAATGACTTTCTTTATTTTTTATTTGACTTAAAGTTGATTAATTATTTTTGTTTTCTAATTTTATGAGTGCTATTGCTATTAAAACCTGCTTTTGAGTAATTTTTATAACTTCTTTGCCAGAGTGAAATTGGTCGCAGAAGTGGAGGTGACAATGTACTCGAAAGGGAGGGATATGCAGTTGCAGCTGGATTTTCACTAGGACTTGTTGCATTGGGTATGCCTTTTAGTTGTTCCAGGTAATAAATTCTGTGTGGAAGCTAACTCTTCCCGTTTGTTAATGAAGGTCGTGGAGAAGATGCTATCGGCTCTATTGATACCTTGGTGGATCGCTTGTTCCAATACATTGGTGGCAAAGAACTTCATAATGTATCTACTTCTACCCGAGTCAAATGCTTTAGTTATAAGCTATATGGTGTAATTTCACCAAACTTAGCATTTTAAAAATTCTCACACTTAATCTTTGACATATTGTCTACAGGATAGATTCCATCTCTTCACACCGTCAGCTGATGAACCCAGTCGAAGTGCTGGACAGGTTGTGTAATTTTGTTTCTAGTGATATAGTATATTGATTAAGAGACAGTATCTGACAAAGTTTTAAATTCATCTGAGTGGACTATTTATTTTCATTTCTTTCATATCTTCTCAAGTATTTTTGTCTTCGCTCTAATAGATAATAGATGGGAGCCAGATCAACATTGACGTTACTGCACCAGGAGCTATAATCGCTCTTGCTCTGATGTATTTGAAGGTAACTTCCATTCACCAAATCATTTTTACCTATAAGATGTAATCTGTTTATATTTTATATCCTGATTCTTATTTCAGTAGATATTTAAGTTAAATGCTTGACTTGAACAGACAGAATCAGAGATGATAGTCTCTAGGCTTTCCATTCCGCAAACTCAGTTTGATTTGCAGTACGTGAGGCCTGATTTTATCTTGCTTCGTGTCATTGCTCGGAATTTGATAATGTGGAGCAGGTAACATTTTTACTTGGTATTCTAAGAACTGACTATTTTTGTTCATTACAACATCTAATAGTCTGGATAAGGCATGTTTGCTTGGTATAGAATTCATCCATCAAAAGAATGGATTGAGTCGCAGATCCCTGAAGTTGTCAGAAGTGGGGTTAAAGGCCTTGGAAATGATATGGATGATATTTATGAGATGGATGCTGAAGCATTCGTTCAAGCTTATGTGAATATTGTGGTCGGAGCATGTATTTCTCTCGGTAAATTCTCTTTTGCTGAGTATGGAGGATGTAGCATGGCATTTGTTTCTGTGTTTTTCTATAGCTCACATCTAATATTTCTCCTACCGTTTTAGTCCATCTTAGCTTTGAGCTTTATGCATTGGTCAAGATAAGGCCGTTTACTTATGTTTTCTCATATGAATCTTTTGTCTCCAGCTATTGGATACTGGACTTCACAATTTGAAAACATGTGGATTCCAAGACCCTGTTTGGAGTCTTTTCCGAAAACTTTTAATGGAAAAACATGTCTGGTTGGATCATTTTTCCGATTTTTTTTTTTAACATTTTAACAAAAGATAAAAATAAATAATCAGTATTATTCTAATTTTCGAGCTTCTCTTTATTGATATGGAAATCTACTGTAATTTTTCAGAAAACAATTTCTGAAAATGAAATGTGAAACTAAGAGTTAACTGTTTCAGTTCCCAATCAAAACACGTTTTTCTTTTTATTACATTACCCTAGTGCAATCTTTTTTTACACCTCTAAAAGTATCTTTAGCAAACAAATCCAAGCAATCCTTATTTGCCTTCTGGCTGTTTGAAATTTGAAAGCACTTGATTCTACATGTTTGCTCACAACTTTAGCCAGACCAACTGAGGCAACTTTTTCAGCAATGAAGAATAGAAGATATTATTAAGGCCTTAGTTTTTCACTGTTTTTAGGTGCTGTTAAAAAATTCTTACAGCGAATGTTTTTTCTTACACTTTTAGTGTGCTGCTACCTGTTAGCGGTGATTCCTTTGAAGATCACCAACTGTGCATGGCTTAAGCAGTAAGGCTGGATGGAGTTACAGTAAACTTATTGATATCCTCCTTAAAAACACGGGATTCAAAATTTCCAACTTACTTGACACTTGAATTATATTGGAACCTGCTTAAGCTTTCAATGTAACTGGTGAAAGCGAATGGGAGTCTTCCAGCCTAAAATTTCCTTTTTAAATTATTAATCTCTTTCCATTTATTTTTGGTGGCTTCTACTTCCATTTCTAGCAAATGGTTCACCATAGGTTGCTAGAATCAAGTTGTCATTGCAAAGTTGATCCTAAAAATTAAACTTCTTACCTATCTGTGCAATATTTCATTTTGCCATGATTCTGCTTCTGCTTCTGCTTCATTGGTTCATCAGTTGTCAAGAAATTCAACATGGAAACATGTTTGTTTGCAGGCCTGCGATTTGCTGGTACTAGAGATGGAAATGCACAAGAGTTGCTTTACAAACATGCTGTCTACTTCCTCAATGAGGTTTGTCTTCAAAATGATGTTGCTTCATTTTATATGATAAGACTTTAACAAGTTAATTACTCCTACAGATAAAGCCTGTTTTTGTTTCCAATGGAAATGGTATGCCCAAAGGATTATCTCTTTATGTTGATCGTGGGACATTAGAGACATGCCTTCATCTCATTGTTCTTTCCCTATGTGTGGTGAGTAGTTTTCACATTCACTTTCGTTCATGTGATTCACACGAAATCTTATATAGGTTTTTATGGGAGCAGGTAATGGCTGGATCTGGCCATCTACAAACATTCAGATTGCTGAAATTTCTTCGAAATCGCAACTTTGCTGATGGACATGCTTATTCTGGTATTCAAATGGCAGTAAGTGTGCTAAAATCTGCTCACCTTGTTCTTCATATTTAATTTTCTCAGTGTATGAAGGTACATATGTCTTTTAGATCTGAGATGCCCGGGGAGGATTGGTTCTGTAGAACCTTTTGTTGTGCAATTCCAAAAATTACCAAGATTGAGTTCTGATCTATCTACACTTATTAGTTACTCTAGTTGGAACCTAATCTGATTATTCTTTCAAATAGGCCATATCATTTGAACATGTGGAAAATAATAGAAACAATCTTTGTGTAATTTTTGTTGATTTGGATGCTATTCTCCATCCAGAAATAAAATTTTAAAAAAAGCTAAAGAGTTTGTTGCGGCCTATGATTCCTGGTGAAGATGCAGTTACTTTTATTAGCTGATGAGAATGTAATTTGGCTAATGGCAAAATTATACTATAATTCGAGCATAGTAGAAGTTATAACAGCTACTGAATATTACTTGTGAAAAACATTATCTTCTGCAAGTGGCTATGAGAATGCCATAAGCAGAGTTATACTAGATACTTAATTTTGTCAATCATGTGAAAAAATCATAAAAGAATGCTGTGGTTTATCTTCTTTGTAGGACATTTTCTAACTAATATTAGACTATCATTAACATTTTTGCCTTAAGTGATGCCACTTCAAACAATCTATCTTCCACATTTTCTTCTTTATATTAAAAATACAACATGATATTTGATGCATGCTTCATATTAAACTGACTTTGCCATTTACACCAGCTTCACTTCTTTCTCGACATTGGTGATAGTTGTGCTTCAAATAACATATTCTTGATTTGCTGACCCTACTCAGTGTAATAAACTTTCTGGTGCTAATGATTTTTCACGTTCAATGTAGGTAAGTTTAGCTATTGGTTTCTTATTCCTTGGGGGTGGAATGTGGACGTTTTCAACTAGCAACTCTTCAATTGCTGCTTTGCTGATAACACTTTATCCACGTCTGCCTACTGGGCCAAATGACAATAGATGCCATCTCCAGGTGAAACAATATAAAGGAGTGATTTACATTATCTTTTGATGTGTATTGTATGCAAAATTTATCAGTTTAAGAGCACTGGTTGTGTCTGGAATCGTCTTTGTCAAATTCAGGGCCATTTTTAGTTGTTATGCTCCTTTTTAAAGAGAAAGGTGTATATATTTTGGAGTATTACTCACAGCTGAATTCAGTTTTCTGACTATTTATTTTTGGCACAAAATTTTGCTGGAAATGTGAACGCATACATGTGTCCAGTTAACAGCTTTTTGACTAATTTTCTTAGTTCTTTCATGATTACCTGGATAAATGGCAATTAGTTTAGGACAACTCACACTCCTGGAATCTGAATTTAGTGGTCAGTTATTTTGATCTTTTGTTCTTATTAACTAGGAGGAAAATAGACTTAGTAAATCTTTAATTGTACTTGGAAAGGGATTTTGTTTCCTTGTTTACTCTTATGTTCTTACTTTGCTTATCGAATCCCAAATACAATGACTTCTGTCTGTAATTCTTTGGATGTTCCTAAGTCTAGACGACAGTGAAATATAAACAAGGTGATTTATTTAATTACTTATGTTCCTAAAGTACGTGGTATGTGTTTTTTGGTGCATTTCCCTAGTTTATTTTCTCCATTCTCATCTCTTAAAATTTTTAGCCTCTGCCTATTTTTAGTAGAATTTTTCTCTTTCAGAGCATGAGTTTGTATTTTGTTCTAAGTTATCTGACTTTTGTTATGTATGTGCTGCCTCTCTTAAAGGCATTCAGGCATTTGTATGTCCTTGCAACTGAAGCCCGCTGGATTCAAACAGTTGACGTGGACACTGGTTTACCCGTTTATGTCCCTCTTGAAGTTACCATAAGAGAAACTGAACTTTATGCTGAAACAAGTTTCTGTGAGGTCACTCCTTGCAGTCTCCCAGAACGTGGTATTGTATGTCCCAGTCTCTGATCTATTAATGTAAATACCATACTTTATTCCCTGAGCTTGTCATTAGTGACCTTGTGCACTTGCATTCACGGTTGCAGTTTTTGGAAAGTAAAAAATGTAATGATCAAGTATAGTAATGATTTGTGGTTCATCACTTTTTGCAGTATTCTATTTATAACATTACAAATGCATTACCACAATCTCGGGCATATGATTTCTTAGTGTGAAATAGTATGACTGCTGTATCAGTTGACAAGTTGGAGTAAAAGTTGCATTTGTTTGAGCATTGAAAACACGATACATCTGGAGAACGGCTGAGAATACCATATTAGTTTCTATTTGTTTGTGTGATGGTAGTGTGGCAAAATAATTACCTAAGATCATGTCTAAGAAAAAATGTGTAGGCCAGCACCTGAAGGAGGATTATACGATCTATTGCTTAATTCTGTTTACTCTTCCACATTCTAATTTTCATGTTCATCTGAACTCTTGCCTGAGCATAATGTAAATTCTGAAATGTGAACTCTTTCAATTACCACAGTTGAAGGCTGTTCGTGTTTGTGGCCCTCGATACTGGCCTCATCTTATTGAACTTTGTCCTGAAGGTGTGTCTGATTTCAGTACTCGTTTTTGTTATTAGACTGTCAAATTGCTTACATGTATCGTGATACTTGAACAGAAAAACCTTGGTGGGACTCAGGAGACAAGAATCACCCATTCAATTCTGGTGTTCTTTATGTTAAGAGAAAAGTCGGAGCTTGTTCTTACGTGGATGATCCTATAGGAAGTCAATCTCTGCTATCACGAGCAATGCACAAGGTTTGTATTTTTCTTAATATGCACATTTATCTTTCTCAAATGATCATGATTATTGAGTGAAATGGAATATCCTCTTGCGCAGATGAGTGGTTTGACTCAACCAAGATCCTGCACTCCAAGCACTGAGTGCACAGGTGCAGTCACGGTAGATCAGTTAGTTAGTACTTTCTCATCAGACCCAAGCCTAATTGCATTTGCCCAACTGTTTTGTGACGCATCCTGGAGTAGCAGGCAAGTTTGCATCTTTCATGTCTTGTATTAGTACTTCAGAGTCACCATGGTCCTATATACTATGTGAATTAATTTCATCCATAGTAAATACCATCACAATGCAGTTTTCACGAACAACTTAATAATGATAAGTAAACCTAGAAAACTACTGTTGAGATAGTAAACCACAAAAGTATTAAGAATAACCAGACCATGTAAATTTATGGTTCACAATATTATCATTACAGTTCTAAGAAAGAAAAATTTATATGTGGTTCAACATATATTTATGGTATTATATTAATAAATTAAAATATAACCTACTCATGTGATTGAATACATTTTTTCATGTTTTCTTCATCCTATGCCACTGAATTAAATGGACGATCTATCAATATCCATTGACATCAAATGGAACCGGATAATCCAGTATATGAACACCATCTAAAGGAATCTATCCAGTAAAAAAGCGTGGGTGAAGAAAAGGGAAATGCCACTGCTTTTTTGGCCCATTAGTTATAACTTTTAGTAAGACGAGTCCACTTAGGATCATGTTGTGCAATAATAATCAATCAACTCTCAAGGACCTGCACCCTGTAGTAAATCATGTCAAACTGTCTCTGCAGATCTGAGCTTGATTTTCAGGAATTCTGCCTGCAAGTGTTATTTGAGTGTGTTAGCAAAGACAAAGCAGCGCTGTTACAGGTAATCTCCCAAAATGCGTAGGTCAATTGGGGGCAGCATGGCCCTCACATTACATATTTGGTTGCGGTAAGGATCATGCATATGATCACATTGTTGTTGATATGGGGAGGAATTTTTACTATACTTTCCTGCTAATTGAGCTCGCAAACTTAATCTCTTTGTTTTCCATTCAAAGTTAAATGCCCCTGAAATACAGAACCTTGGATTTTGACATACGTGGTTAAATTATACATTTATACTCATTAGTCAACTAATGCTGAAATATATATTGTTTCTCGATGTTGGTGGGTTTCCCTAAGTAAAATTTGCAGGTACCAACTGAATAACCAGATTTCTTTTGTCCCGTCATTTCTGGCCAATTCAGAATCTTATCTATCTGATGAAGATTGCATCAAAGTCGGCACATGGAAAAAAAACTTGTAAAAGCTAAAGATTTGTAAAGGTTGCTTTTCCTATAAGAGGGAGCCCACTTTGGCTTAATCATTGGCATTCATATTCTGAAGTGTCTTCTGACATTATAATTGAATTTTGTGAGACCTTAATTGAGAAATGTATTACCTACTTCAAATAAACCATGTAAACTGCAGAAACAGCAAACACTTGATTCCCAAATGTGCACATACTAGTTTGGACGTGTTTTTTTAACTGGTATCTGGCAAACACGTCCATTATTTTTTCCCATTTATATTAATATTTAAGCCTTGTCATGTAAAAAAGCTTTCAATTGTTTATTCTGTTCATAAACTCGTCTTATTAAAGGGAGATATTCTAAAAATCCCGCAGGTCTATTTGTCGTTATACACAACAATTGGATGCATGGTGGATTCAGTGATTAGCGGTGCATGCATTTCCAGTGATACGCTCTCCCTTTCTAGTTTAAAGGTACATGTTTCTGATTGTATATACATGTAAGCTTTCAAATGTTATTTTTGGACCTTATATGGGGGATACAAGTAGTAAAATTCTAATTTTGAGTGCTTTAGTACTTGATAACATGTTTAAGGCCGCGAATGATTGCTAGTATTCATCCCTCAAAACAATTTATTTTATCATCAATGCGGAGAGGATAGTTTTTTTTTTTTTGGTTTGGTGGGGTGGGTGGGTGTTGGGGTTTGTATGTTGCATAAGTGGTATATATCCTATGCACATTCGTCAAAATAAAAAGAGGCAACTAAATGCATGGCATGTAAAATCAAGGTCGGAAATTTGCAATTGAAATGAAATAATCATACTTACATTCAGTTCCTTTAATTATTCTTACCCTGATTTCCTTCCTTATTTCTAAACACAGATTGCACTAGCCTATAATGAAGCTCTATCTAACGGAAGATTAACTACTTCAAAAGGAGAAATCGTCCAATCAGCTTTTCTGGGTTCACTCAAGAAGCGTGTTGAAGAGGTTCTAAATTATTCTCCTGAATTAAGAACCAATATATGTGCTTATATAACAACTGGGAAATGGCCAAGTGATAGGACCACTCTTTCTTGGTATCTACAATGGTATAGTGTACCATCACCACTAGATATTAAAACAGCAGCGAATAAGATAAAAAAACGAGGCAAGATATCCTCTTCGATTCCCCTATTGCGGTTGGTTTTCCCCGGAACTCATATTGCTGCAATTGATTTGATCAATGGATGCTTGTTATCTTCCAAAATTGAAGACTGAAGCTATTCTGATTATATTTGAACCTCTCTCTAAAAGCGAAGAAAGATGATATTGGGCTATTTATTTGTGAAGAGTATCTGGTTTGCAGTTTGTAATGTGAAAAAGGAAATGTATTTAAGTTGGTGTACAATGTGTATTTACTATTTAAGTTGTAGCATAGAATGTTGTTAAGTTGGTCATTGTCAGTGCAACATATCATGGTCACATTCCAATTCACACTATTCGTCACTTTACTTAATAATGACAATAATAATAATAATAATAATTTCTTTGGTACACAATAATAATAAAATAATTACCGTAATAATACTAATTGGGGCATTCTAAATAATAATTAAGATTTTGTACAATCGTAGACAATTTTTAATAATAATAATAATTCAAATTGTACAATCATAGCGAAATTGAGATTTAAAAGTTAAAACTAACAATGTTTAAATTACAATGCTATTAAATTAATTTTTTCATATCTATATGTTTTGTACAAATTTTAGGATTGTGAATAAATTTTAAAATTAAAGTTAATCATGCTATTAAATCTTAGAAAAATGACGGAAAACGTTTCAAATTGATTAGTGATTTTGGGTTACGTTCTGTAATTTAATAATTTTTTGAACTAATATTATTTTGTGAGTTTGACCTATTTATTTTTTTATAAATAAAAAATGGTATGATATCATCGTTTTTTGGAGGGAACTTTGACTTTTTTCATCAAAATTTGAAGTTATAGATCAATCACGTGACTTGGACTTGCAAATTTTGGAGTCAACTTTGGCGGAAATTAAATATTTTGATCGAATAAGACATAAATTGATATAATTTTCAGGAAAAACATAAATTTTTAAATACCAACATCTTTATGCTAAGAACAGAACAAATCCGTGCTGCTCCAGTGTTGTCCCTGCAAATAATAGGGAAGATGTACAAATTGAGGAAATAAGAGGGCTATAGTATAACATAAAGAATTGGAGGTCCTTTCTCAAGAAAAAGACTGATCGGGGGTGCTTAATCACACGGACATGATACTTCCTTGTTACTACGAAAACTCCAAAGAAGTCTCGTTGCTACATTTTCAATCAAGATGGAATATATGCTACTTACTACTTAATACAAGTACAATACAATACAATACAATACAAGAGTGTATTTCCCAATTAAAATAACCACAGAAATGTACCATACAAATAACTCTGTATAGATTCGAAATTGTCATTCAACTGATTATATCTAATCTCCACATTCCTCAATATTACACAATATGGTAAACTAATCATCTAATGAAGGCTGATTTAAATCTTTTTTGATAGAAGTAAGAACATATCATATTATAGATATATAGAAGAAGATAATAAATTAATCTTCTAATTTGCAATTCTATACTAAAGGATTAGCAATTGAGCTCCTGGAGGTCTTCTGGGTTCTAGTTGTTGCTTGGCATGTTTACGAGCAGCTTCCTCTTTCTTAATTTGGTCGACTCCCACAGGTGTTCTCTCAAGAATTTGTTTCCGAGGATCAATCACGATTTTCTTAAGAGACATTGCATTTTCCATGAAGTACATTGCAATTTCAGCATCACTTGTACGGCCATAATACCCAACAATTTCTACCACTTTCAGGCATTGATGAGCATTCTCGGCAATTTGCCTTATTTTTCTTCGTCTCTTGGTGGGTAATATCCATATTAACTGTGATGGTCGAGTGGGAAAGCAAAATACAGAGGAAGAGAATATTAGCAACAAAGGGGGGGTAATTGATCAATAAAATGAAATTCCCCCTTTTTTTCTTCTAGTTTGTGCATTAGTTTATTGTATAAAATAAATTGAAGAAAAAATGAAACTTCATTATGCTTTTTCTCATTGATCTTGCACAAGCTTGACAATTACTTAAAGATTGATTTCTGTTGAACTAGTGTAAAAAATGATTACAGAAAAGCAATAAGGTCACCTTTCCATCATATATGCATTGTTTGTCATTAAATTTCCATGTTCAGAGTAATTCACAATCAAAATCTAAATTAAGACGTGACAAAATTAAACACATGTAGGAACAACTGAAGCATGATATGGCATTCATAAGAGAGAGTTCAATAAACATACCTGCAACACAAATCTGTTCAAATTAGGACATGCCTTTATTAAAGAAGTGAACTCGAGGAGACTATCATCACCCCAAGTACCAACTTTAAGAATTAATTGCTTGAGATGAGGTAACTCTGGAAACACGAAATACTTCATGTTCTCCTGAAAAATAATAAAACAGAGAACGCACATTATGCATTAGTTTGAAATAGAAAGTAAAAAAATCATTTAGGCCTGATTTAAATGCAGGATTTGGAGCTATGGATTTCAACACTTGTTAGGATCTTTTCGAATTATAGGATTTCAAATCCATAGATATACTATCATTTTGACAAAAAATGACAGAATTTGAAATTTACCCAGTATTTGAATATTTTGAAATCCCTTCTCCAAATCCTTCACCAAATCCAAATGAAGCCTTAATACTATGTTTGGTTTTCAGGTTTAGTGAATAATATTGTAAGAAAAATGTTTTGCTAGCATCAACTGATAGAACATTGAGTTTTAGTTTTTGCATGCTTTCATTTTCATCATCGTTTCACTCAAGAAAATTGAAGAACCAAACATAGTTATAGAGATTCATTGAGTTACCTCTGGGCGAAATATATCCAACGTAAGAACCTCTAATTGATAAAGACAACATGAAAGCTGGCCAAAGACATTGTTTTCCAATCCAGAATACCCCTCACCAATAGAGATCTCGTCAAGCTTGGGGACATTACTAATGATCAAGTTGATCGCAGGTCCCAAATAACTAAACGACACAAGGTTTACATTCGAAATCTCAATACTTTCTATACCCAAACAAAAGACTATCTCTAAATACTTCAACTTAAGTGATAAGCCACTGACTTTAATATTTACCAAATCCCCTGATCCATGTATCGATAAGTACTTCAAAACAGGACAACTGGATAGAAAACATTCAAGAGCTTCTTCACTCACATTCACACATTTCAATGTGAGAGCTTTAAGACATTTCATTGATAACCCTTTACACCGAGTTAACTGTTTATACGGAAAAGTATAGTTACGTGACGGCTGGCGAAGAGTTTCCCCGTTTTCCAATAAGTCCAAATCGAGCCTCGGAACTCTCTTCTCAATTGCAAATTTAACCCAATTATCAATAGCACATTTTGAACTCTTGTCCAAATCAAAGCAAATACGAACAGATTCAAGTGTTGGCCCTTTATGCTGCCTCACTATACGGTTCACCAAATTAATGTAATTTGACCTCTCAGCCGTTCGTAATTTCGGGTTTGCAGCAATTTTATCTAAGTTACCATTGGCATCAAAATCTAAGCCAGGTACATGAGTCCATATATACTGAAATCTCCTTGACAAAGTGCTAGTAACAGCTGCTTCCTTAAGTGTTAAAAGGGACAGAATCGAAATAAGAATATCATCCGGCAAGGCACTGAGACCATCATTGAAATTATACTCATCCTTCATCACAAGAAATATCCAAAAACACAGCAAAATGGTCAGCATTTTTACAACAACGTAATAACTGGTCAGCCATGGAGCAAGATTTTGATACTTTTGCACTGAAAATACCAAAAAAATTTGAGTATATAGTAGTTTCTTTAATTTACAATTTTTCCAAATGTTTCTCGAAAATTTCCGAAAATTTTGTGATATTTAACTGACTAAACATGCTAAGAAAACAAGATTTTAATCCATGAGGTCAGCATTCTCATAAAATTTTCAACACAATTTCAAATATACCATCAAATACACATTGACAGTAAATTAGAAACGCAGAAGATTCATATTTATCAATCTATTAGCATCAAAATTAACACAAAATTTACAAAAATTAGAAGTTCAAATTAGTATTTTACAATGACATCAAATAGATAAAACTAACCTTGGGTGCAGTAATTCGCGCTCTTTTCCTCATTGATGCCGCAAACAACAATTATACCTAATTTTATTATAATTGTTCTCCGAGCTGTTAAAATTAAACCCTGGATTATAAATAAGAACGAATAATTTATTATTTATAATAATAGTATAGTAAAAGCATGAGGTTTATGTGGTTGTATATAAAGCATAACGAAGAGGTGAAGTACCTGAGAAGAAAGCAAAACGCTAGGAAGAAATTGCAGCTGCACAAAACCTATGAAAATAAATTTTAATTCTATTATATATTGTTGCATTTAGAATTTTACCATGTCCATAACTTTGGTTTATTTATTTTAGTGAATTAGTATTAGTTGTTAAATAATTATTACAATGGGTAAAAAAGAATCATTTTCTGTTGGGGAAAAAGAGGTTGTAGAGTATTTAATGAATATATCATTTATTAAAATTTAATCGGTGCGTTTGTCGTGTTTTGCACGGCTTTATGAAAAATGGGTACGTTTGTCATGTTTTGCACGACTTTATGAAAAATCAAACAAACAAAATTTCATTTTCAAAAATAGTTTTATCCTCTCTCGATTTTACCAACAAGTTTTTGGTCCAGTCGAAGTGATTAATACCTCAAAGTGGTGAGCCATGTTCGAATTCTTGTTGGGAGAGGTTCTCATATAAAATGCTCAAGCATCTCGAAATTATTAAATCTTTGAGAAACCAAACAATACTCTATCGATTTTATAAAATAATTTGTCTTCGAAATAATCTCTCGTCTAAAAAAATTTAAACAATTTTTATTTATAGTTTGACATATCTCTTATATTGTTTATCTTATTTTCATATTCTAAAAATAATCTACTCATTAAAAATATATATATCTACAATTTGTTTCATCTCACCAAACTCAAACTAAAAACATTGAGAGAACCGAAATTATTTCTAAAATTTCAATTTATTTATGAAATACTTTCAAAAGGCTAGACAAACAAGGCTACAAGATCTTTATATCTACTATCATACTATTATATAAAAGGCAAAATAACTTAAAGAGGTATCACGTATAGATATGGATTAAATTACTCTAGAGCGGGCAGAGTCGGAATTTTAAATTGAGGGGAGCAATGTTAAGTTAAAAAAATATTAGTATTTCTAATATAATTAATTACAAATATATATATAAATAGTTATTGATGAAAAATAATCATTTTTAATATATTTGCATGTGAAATATATTAATTAGTTATATTACATGAGATAAACAAATATCAAATGTACAAAACTGTGAAGCAAATTGAAAGGAGAGTAGGACATACTTGTAAATGAAAATTTGACAGTCAAAATTTCAATTTGGCATCATAAATTGTGCTCTATATACTTTCATAAAATTAAATTCATGTACATTGAATTATATCAATACATTGAACAATTTATTTCTTAATATATGCTATTAAAGAATTAAATATAAAAGTATCTTCTATTTTACTCCGTAGTTTTGTTTTCACAATTTTCTTATTGTATCACAGAAATAGCATTCCGAAAGAAAAAGCAAGAATCAAACAAGTAATGTAGATATATAAATAAAAATATGTAAAAATAAGATTCATCTCATCAAACAATAAAATTAAAATATTCGTGAGGATGATTTAGAACTTTAGAAGTATCTCTTTTATAACCATTCGTCCCTCTTCGCTCTGGAGAGCTTGCATATCAATACAATAATTTTGAAATTATTTTAGCACTATTTCAATTTGAGAAAGAAAGAAACACCCTACTATTGTAACATTTTAAGTATGAATTAATTTTTTCTAGAGGGTTTGAAGTCAGTGTACAACATAAAAAATTTGATAAAAAATACTTATATCATTAAAAATAAATTATATCTGTATGGAAAAGTTGATTTATAATGATGAGATAATGTACGAAAATAAACCAAACAATATCAACCTATGTAGTTAGAAAACATTAAATCCGAAATTTATAATGGATATGGTCATTTAATTTCATATTAGCACAATTTTTTATTCAATATTGAAGTCGAATTATTAGATCACTTAATTTCAAAATAATGGCTTCTTATGTACCAATTTTGGATCTTAAAAAACGGATCTAATTCTAACATATTCAGTCTTTAAAGTCCAGTGTTCATTTAAAATAAATAGACCAAAATCAAGTTCTAAACTCTAATAGTAATCCAGACCCACAAAGTTATTGAAGGTTGGCCCGTAATCTTATTGGGCCTCTATTTGCCAATCATTTAGATAAGCTGGAGCGGAAAGCCACTTCCACGTCATTATTGAAGTTTAGGCCCATACTCAAAGTTTCGCTACATTTTTCCTCACCGTTGATTTCATTAAATTAACGTCCACACCATTTGACACGGAACTGCAAACCCAATTTGAAAGAATTTTGGCTCGATTTCATGGGTCTCGATTTTAAAAAAATAATTTAAAATCAACTCCACAGCGATACCTCCCCGTCTATCCCGACTTGAATACAACAAAACTAATATTCTTTGAACCCCACCAAAGATAGAAAGAAGAATAATGATTTATCGGCATTATTTTCACCTAAATGCTAGTTGAAATCGAAATTCACAACTATGATCCGAAATCTTAATTCATCATCAGGAGAAGAACAATGCAACTTCAACTTAGACTTTAAAAGTAGCTTGTTATTTGTTAACCACCAAAGAAAGACCTTGAAGAATTAATGTTATAACGTAAAAGATAAGTATCGAGCTGGGCCGGCTTCGCCATATGACAAACTAGGCCAAAGGCTAGGGCCCCCAACCCTTTGCTATAACATATGCATAATTGTTTTAGCATCCAAGTCTAATTTAAAATTGAATATTATTTATATATTTTAAGCTGAGTATTTTTTATATATTTCATATTTCTCTTAATTAAATCGAATTTGAATAATTTAAGAATTATGGAAGAGACTAATAACCCAAAGTGGCGACCCAAGTTCGAATTCATGATGGGAGAGGTTCCAATAAAATATGTTCAACGCGCCTCGAAAAGAATTAAACCCTTGAGAATCCATGTTGGGAGAGGTTGATTCAATTCTTTTTGTAATCCCATTTCAAAGCTTTTAAGGTCTAATAAATGTATAGTGTATTGAAAATATTGTAATTTTATATGTTTCAAAGTTTTTAAGGTCTAATATATGCTTTCGATATAGTTCATATTATCGTATATGCACATTATAATTATTGTAATTTTTGAGGGAGTGAAAAGAGATGTCCTTGTAATATAGTTTTGACCGAGGGAGTGAGTGTTCTTGTAATTTTTGATAAGGATGGTAAGTTTTTCTAATTAACTATAGACAGAATATATCTATGTAAATTTCTGTATAACAAGATAAGGGCTTATGTTTTAAAACCCACTCTACAGAAATCATTTTGAATAACAAGTACACAAAAATTTATTCACACAAACCATTTTCACACTCTTATAAGATACTAATCCACGTGATGCAAATTAGGAAGCCCATTAAGTGAATCTTTAAAAGGTCAAGCATGAAGGAAGTACTCATATAAAGTGTTGATTACTTATCTATCAACTGTAACTTTTTAGATCAAATTTACATAAATATTAACAAGAACTCTCACTCAATTACAACAATATATATCCACTACATAGTACATTGATGTCTATGCATGTCTATAGCTTTACACAGTGTAAAAAATTACACTCTTGAATATTTGCAAAAGGACTCCTCAACTTTTAAATTTTTATTTTTGCCCCCATAATTTTTTCAAAGTGTTAAATCAGGTCCAATTCGAAATTTCAGTTTTAGAAACAAAATTTTATTAGATTTTTGACGTAATTTAGTTTAAAAGACTAAAAATTCGTATAAATTTAAAAGTAAATTACCGGGTTATCAAAAGCTCAATAGCCAAAAAATAAAAAAATCTCGTAAATCCAACAATAAGTAATTAAGGTTCAATAATAAATGATATTATATGATATAACTATTTATATTGTTTTATTTGATTTATTCAATACAAGAATAAAGAAATAATGAAAAATTAAGCTCAGTAAGTGATTAATGCCTAATCATACATTTTGTTTTGCTCCAAAAGAAAAGTTCTTGAACAATACAATCCTTGCTTTACCTATTTCTTTAATTTTTTCACCAATCAATCCTCTTTCTCAAGTTTTTAGGGGGGTTTTCGGGTGCAAAATAGATTCCATCACTTCTTGCTTCCCAATAACAATCAAGTCCACAACGATATTCCTTACTCCAATTCGATTTGAAAACATCGAAACAACATCTTTTGAACCCCACCAAAGATGACAGAAGAATAAGGTTGTACCGTACCAACTTTCACAAAAACGAAAGTTGAAGTCGAAATTCACAGGAATATTATGAAATCCTAACTCATCGTCACCAGAAGCACAATGCAGCGTCAACTTAGAGTTTCAAGGTAACTTGTTAACGAGGTGAACTCTGTATTCAGGTACTATCTTACAAGAAAGACCTTGATGAATGTTAGAACATAAAAGTATAAATATCAAGTATAATTCATCTTGATTTGGTGGAAATGACTTGACCATCTTCTTTCAATGAAGATTCTATTTATAAGGTCAAGTAACTCAATTGGATGGATATAGTTTGCATATATAAAAATGGAAATTAAATTGTGTAATGGAATCCAAAATAACTACTTTATTAAAATTGACAGTATATAACCAAGATTAGCGTAAATTATGGTGGACCTATATAGAATATTTGTTGTGTTGATAAGAATTGTCCAATTGAGTAATTATGGTGGACCTTTTTTTAATCCTTTTCAAAGCTTTTAAGGTCTAATAAATGCTATAGTGCATTGAAAGTGTTTGTTTCTTATCGAAAGTCCCTTTATGCTTATTTATTATTAATAAAAAAATATCTTATCAAGTCATATAACACTTATATCCTCATAAAATGACGTAAAAGCACCTTTTTACCTAAAAAAATTATTACTAACCCTCTGATAATTTTAAAAATCGACAATAACCCCCTTTTAACTTTGAAGATTAATATAAATTCGGTGACTAAAAAACATAAAATAGCGTCAAATTAATTTATAATAAAGTTAATATAACAATAACGTGATTATTTAAACAATATTTTATCAACAAAGAAAATGTAATTCATAATCAAACAAAAATATTATGTTCCTAAACTTTCTTAATAACCAAACAATTGCAAGAAAATAGTTTTCCTCATGTAGAGGAAAATAACTTTCTTTTCATTTTGCTTTTCTTTCCTTTCTTTTTCCTTTTTCCATAATTTTTCCTACTTTCCTGACAACCAAACAAGCTCCCACATCCATGTTACCTAGTGTTTTAAAAACCGGACCGGACCGGCAGGTTCGATCGGTTTAACCGGTAACCGGTTGTCAATCCGGTCCGGTTAACCCTCCAAAACCAACTTTGTTCCTGACCAGTTTGAACCGGAAAACACTGGTCAAAAACCGATAAAATCAATGAACCAGTGAACCGATTGAACCACTGGTTCACTTATAACAATAAAAAGTTTACGCTACGGATTTTTATTTCTCTTCCGCGACCTTAAACTTCAAAAATACTCTCACATCTCTTCTTTTAGTTTTCACTTTGAATTAAATAAAATCACAAGAAACAAAAAAAAAATCTTATATATAATAAGTTATATAAATATCAAATTCATTAGAAAAGTCATTTTTTTTTACAAACTTCAAGTATTTTTTTTTTTTTTTTATATAATTCAATGACAAAATTATATTTTTTTTTATATAATTCAATATTTCAAATTACAAGTATGATAACATGATATTTGAATTATTGCCTTGATATCATGTTATCATACTTGTAATTTTGTTGCTATCATTCATTCTCAACTCAAATTTTGTAGGAAAAGTAATTGATCATGAGATAAACATTTATTTTATGGAAATAAACTTGAAAAAATGAATAATATATTTTTTTAAATAGTTGATTACATACATTAAAATTAAAATTAAATATTATATTGTAATGACGTCACACCGGTTGGACCAGTGGTTAAAATGGTTAAACCGATCTAACCAGTAACCAGTAAGGCTACCGGTTCGATGTCCGGTCCGATTTTTAAAACATTGATGTTACCCCATTATAGTTGTCCAATATAAGCGGTACTACTCGGACCGTGCCTTTTCCCTTGCACGGTTAAGAAGAGTACTAAGGTTTGCTTTGATACCACCTTAGGTCATCTCCAATGGAGAAGGCCAACCTTGGGCCTCCGGAGCCCCAAGCAAGCCCTGCCCCCCTCCCCGAGCCCTGCCTGGTCGTCTCCAATGGCAGGGCTCTGGAATGGAATTAATTCCATTTTTGGGGTTTGCCCACTCCCACCATTAATATTATAGTTTTAATTTTATTTTTAATATAAATATTAATAATAGTAATAATTATTAGTAATTGTAATTAAATTATTAATTATATTAAAAAAACTTAATAGCCCATGTTTATGCAAAATACGGTCAACAATGAATGTAATTATTTGAATTTACTTTTCTTGTCTATTTTAGTATGTATTAAAATATTTAATTTATATTAAGTATAAATCTAAATTATTTTTATAAGTGTTTAATTTTATTTTTAACTAGTTCCGTATTTTTTTTAAAAAATATAGTCACCACCAATATTGTAGTCAAATGATTAAAATTTTAATTAAAATAAAATGCGGTATTTATTTATTAATGATTTGTCCATAAATAAATTTAATTACAATTCTAATAAATTATTAAGGATTTTTATTTAAAAAAATTAATTTTATTATATTAAATAATCAAATTAAAAATTGGTGACTACGTATATTAGTAAATATACAATAAATATACTAAATAAATTTTATTAAATAATTAAATCCTACATATTTAATTTAATTTAATTTAATAGGAAAAATTAATTTTATTAATTATATAAGTGTATATATTATTTTTTTCTATTTTAATTTATTAAATAAACCATTTAAAAAAAAGAAATCGGAACCAGTCAGGGGCGTCCCCTGACTTAATTAGGGGCGCGTGTCCTAATCTCCTTCTTCATTTTCACGCGGCTGCGACCCGTTCCTGCCCTCCAGCCCCCCGCCCCCAGCCCTCACTGGAGATGGCTCATTTCCCCGCAGCCCCACCACGTCCCCAGCCCGGCCATCTCCATTGGAGATGGCCTTATTTATGAGATTCTACCTCAAAAGCTTAGTTAATTAGTGAAGAAGGAGAGCCCAAAACAGTTAGTGACATATATTATCATGCATGGGTTAGTACACCTCAAAGATCGTCAATGTTGGATGAGAGGAAGAGGTGCGTATAGTCTCTCCAATGACTGTTGTCGGTGACTCGGTGTGGACAAGTTAATGATAAAAGAAAATGAGATTCCACATTTGTCCCATATTTTCATTCAATGAGACGTAATCAATCCCCATTTTATTAAATCTATTTCAAGTCAACCCAAATCTGATTTCAATTCATCGTCCCTAACCTAACAATTAAATCATAAACTTATGGATTTTTGGCATTTTGCACCCTTGAATTATAGGGTTTTGGCACTTTGTACCATGACTTAAAAGTTTTGACATTTTGCACCCTAAAAATATAATTTATTTGGCACTTTGCACCCTAATGTATGTTTTCATGAGAAAATTCATTGGTAGAAAGGTAGAATAGTTATTTTTACTTTTTTTTTTCACTTTTCACCTTGGCAATATAGATTTTGCACCCTTAAGATTTGGAATGTTAGCATTTTACACCCTAAAATTATAAAATATTAGAATTTTTCACCATGATTTAAAATTTTTGGCACTCTGCACCCTAAAAATATAATTTGTATGATATTTTGCACCCTTATGTATTTTTCTTCAAAAACAAACTCATGAATGTCGATGTAGAGATAAAATGGTCATTTATATGCACAACAATCATAAACTTGTTATTCTAAATTTATTTTACTTTATAATAACTTATTTTAACATTTTCTCTCAGTAAAATTTAGATTAAAAAAAAGACATTGTCTTCATTTTATTTTCAAGTATCCTCTAGATTATTTACTTTATATATAAATACACGTTTACATATCTAAAATATTATTATATTGAATGTTATTTACATTATTTAGATTAACAATCATAGATTATTATTAAGTCGGGGTTGAAAATGCCATAAATTATATTTTTTGGGTGCAAAGTGCCAATATTCTATATTTCAGAGTGAAAAATGTCAAAATTTATACTTTTAGGGTGCAAAGTGCCAAAAATATTCGAAAATAACTATTATACCCTTCAATCAATAATTTTTTTCTTCAAAACACACATTAGGGTGCAAAGTGCCAACTAAATTGTATTTTTAGGGTGCAAAGTGTCAAAACTTTTAAGTTATGGTGCAAAGTGCCAAAACTCTATAATTCCAGGATGCAAAGTGCCAAAAGCCCTAAACTTATAAATATCACATTGATTTGATATCTATCACCATATTTTTTTTTTTTACAAAAATTGATTTGAAACATATTTTTCCTTTAAATCCCAATATTGGCCTTTTGGCACTTTGTACCCTGGAATTATAGGGTTTTGGCACTTTACACCCTAACTTAAAAGTTTTCGCACTTTGCATCCTAAAAATATAATTTAGTTGGCACTTTGCACCCTAGTGTGTGTTTTGAAAAAAAAAATTATTGATTGAAGAGTATAATAGTTATTTTCGAATATTGTTGGCACTTTGCACCTTAAAATTATATATTTTGACACTTTGCACTCTATTATATAGTATATTGGCACTTTGCACCTAAAAATATAATTTCTGGCATTTTCAACTCCGACTTAAATTAATATGATCATCTAAATTACGTAAATAACATGCAATACAATAAAATGTTAGATATGTAAACGTGTATTTTAGATAAAAAGTAAATAATTTAGAGGATACTTGAAAATAAAATGAAGACAATTTCTTTTTTTTTTAATCTAAATTTTACTGAGAGAAAATATTAAAATAAATTATTATGAAGTAAAATAAATTTAGAATAACAAGTTTATGATTGTTGTGCATATAAATGACCATTTTATCTATACATCACCAACATTCATGAGTTTGTTGTTTTTAAGAAAAATACATTAGGGTGCAGAGTGCCAAAAAATTTAAATCGGGATGAAAAATGCTAATATTTTATAATTCTATGGTGCAAAATGCCAACATTCTATATTTTAAGGGTACAAAATCTATATTGCCAAGGTGCAAAGTAAAAAAGAATATTAAAAATACCTATTCTACCCTTCTACCAATGAATATTCTCACTAAAACACACACTAGGGTGCAAAGTGCCAAATAAATTATATTTTCAGGGTGCAAAATGCTAAAACTTTTAAGTCAGGGTGCAAAGTGCCAAAACACTATAATTTCAGGGTGCAAAATGCCAAAAACCCCCCAATATTCAAACTCGAATTAATTTTTCAAAGTTTAAATTAAGCGTGACTCGGCTAGAACCGATCCCCATGAAACCTTTGTTAAAACCAAAGAAACTCCACAGCTGATCCATAGAAAATAAGACTAGCAACAAATATTAAATTCATTTCAATATAACTCCAATGATCCTTAAAACTCACAAGTCATAACACAAATTATCCTTATATGCATGATATTAGGGCTGTCAATGGGCCGGATTCTGATCGGACCAAGCTCATTCAGACTCGGCTTCATTTATATCGGATTGGATCCTAGGCCTGTCAGATTCGAATCTTGTCAAAATTGTACTCTGATCTAGGTTTTTTTGAATCGAATGGATCTTGGTCGGATTCGACCGGATATAGGATCTTTTTCGGATCCAATAAATTTTTATTTAAAAAATTAAATTAATATATTTTCTAATACAAATTCATTAACTTTTCAATTTTATTTAATGTCAGCTTACATGTTCAAAATTTCTTTACTAATATTTATATTTTTGATTAAAATATTAGTTTAAATAAATTTATAAACGAATTATACAACATTATGTATATATATTATTCTTTTTATTTATTGTCGGATACAGATCTTTAATGAATCAGATCGATCTAAATACATATTCTTCGCTCCATGTATTTTGCATTACAAATCTTTATAACCAGATCAAATCCTTCGAATCTCTAGTCGAACAATTATTCTAATAATTCGGAGTATCGTACATATTTGAATTAAAATCCGCCCCAATGATAGCCCTACATGATATGTATAGGGATCTACAAAGATGAAAAGCCTCCAAAGCAGGAAAAATTGTCTCTTCTGATTGGCAACATTCTCTACACTTTCTCGCTTTTGTCGATTATTCCTAGTCTTGCTGGGCGCGTCGAATCAAACATGTCATTTTTCACTTTCTTCAATAAACATATGTGGAATGTGGATACTGGCTAAAATAAAATTTAAAATAAAATGGGCTATTAGTTTGAAAAATTAAGGGGTGTCAATGATTTTTCTTAATAGTAAAGAAGAAAATTATGAACTAAGTTAAATGATTTGGAAAGAAAAGCTCAATCCGGAAGTGAGGGATGTTCTATTCATTAGTTCCCACATAAGTTTTATGAAGTAATTTGTTTGATGAATTAATTCCATTTCATAAAATTAAAAAAATATATTAGCTCACAATATAGCCCCTACAAGTATGATGAAAAAAGTTTCATAATATGATAAAAAAAAAATCAAAGTTTCCAAGATGAAGATCAATAACAAATATTTGTGGAGTAAGATTTGAAAGTTAATTTTGAAAAGTTGTATAAAAATTTCACGACATGTTTTATTTCGTACAATTATTTTTTATTTTACTTCTCCGTTTCAAATTAATTGACACATTTAACATTTTTACATGAATTAAGAAATTAAATAATTAATTATTTTTCAAAGGTCAAATGTCAAACATGCATTTTTAATGATTATTTTAATTTATGTCATTGATGTTTGTGCACTCTAATTTATTGTGTAAACCTAAAAGTAAGAAAATGTAAAATTAGAAGAAAAAAAATTGTGCAACCAAATGTGACAAGTAATTTGAAACATGAATATTTTATAAATATGTCAATTAATTTGAAACGGATGGAATAGCACTTAAAAAAATTCCAAACGCATAAATTGGATCTTCAAAATTATCTAACCACCTCTAGAAATGATGTAAGTATTGTCTCATTACGAATATAGTTATATTATGGCAAAATAAATTTGGATATATTTGTTATTACAGAAAAAATGAATTCAATTTAGTGTGAATTTGTGATATAACTAATTTTATACACTGTATTTTCATTGTAAATATTCATAGAAGCTCACGTGTCGACTTAACTATTATTGAAAAGATTGAAAAAGTAGATTACTCTAATAAATTTTAAACCATTCAATTTTATTAATTTATCAAAATAAACTAGAAGTGTTTGATACTATCAAACATTACTTTTAAAATTAACTGTAAAGATAAGTATAACTTAACCACTACTTCAACAAGACTTTATTTTAATAGAATTGCATAATATCAAAATTATTAACCTACCTTTTCTCGAAAGTAATTGAATATCAATAAATGCTTTTCTAGAGGTATAAATAGCATATATTTCCAAAAGCAAGTCCCCTAATTTTCTTTTTTCTTTTTAAAAGAAAAGAATCTACACTACACTAGACTATATGGAGTATTTCCTTTACTCCTACACTCTTCTGATTCTCACTCTCACTCTCAACGCGTGATATATATATATAACACGCTATCTTTCTATTTCTTCACTCGATCGATAAGAGCCATCGCCTCCATCTCCACCACTTCTCCGCCGCCTAAAAAAACACGCACTACAAACACTCACGAAAACAATCAGTAGTGCGCACGAAAATACGCAGCGCTACTTAGATTAAGGAAAAGCGAAGGAATCATCGGTCAGTATTTGACGATGGCGGAACTGGCGGCATCTGAAGTGTACGCGCCACGGACGATACAAGTGTTAAGGACGCTGTTGAACTGGATGGCGTTCTTCTTTCAGATCTTCGCTCAGATCCTCCGTGGTACGCCTTCGTTTACTCAAGTCCTCTCGTACGTCGGCTTGCGACACGGGTCGTTGCTCTCTTCTGAGCCTCACGCACCGCCTCAATTTAAGCCTCTGCCAGCTGTCGAGCTTTCTGAGTTTTCGGATGAGCCAGAAGAGGCTCTTCCTCCGTCTGGCCTGGTCGGTGGTGGAGAGAGGATGATTGAAGCTCCACAACATTTGGAGAAGCTAACGGTAACTCTTTTATTTTCCTTTTTGAGTATGGATTTAGAGTAAATTTGAATTTATTTTCAGCTTGATAGGTTAGCTTGAAATTAATGCACTAACTTAGTGACCGATATTATTTATGGTTGACTTAAATTAATTGTTGATACGTCATTAAATTAGTTTAATTATTTTGATTTAAGTTCCTATGTACAAAAGGAAGCTATTGAGGTATTGTCACTGGAGAGAGACAGAGGGGAAAATATTTTGGAATAGTATTACTGAGATCTAACTTAAATAATAAGTACTTATAGGTTTATGCTTTCTTGGAGCTGTGACAAATTTATGAAAGCAGTGTCGAAGTGAAAAGGGATTTATATGACAACTGTTGGGATCTTAGTATTCATATCACTTAATAAGGATCGCTCCCCCCTGGTTTGGCTATAGAATGACTGAAGAGAAGATGATGGAAACCTAGTTTCTTAATTAGTTTCTGGTTTTCAGCTTATGTGATGGACCTCATTATTAAAATGTTATTTTTGTTCAACATAACTAGTTTGCAGTGCGTGATATTGAACATTGCCAACCTTAGCTTTGTAACTGTTATGGTTGGAAAGTAAAATGAGTTAATGATATGGTGGTGAGGTTTGGTGTGGCTAGACCGGCATAGGGAAAATCTCAAGCATGAGACTGTTTTAAACTTCTTTTATTGCAGTATTCCCTGGAATTTTTCTTTTCGAACAAATAACTGAATTTAACAGGTTGTTGCAACTTAAATTATTCTCATCTATATCTGATAGAGTTGAGCTTTGGAAGATGTTGTACGTAGTTAACCTCAATCTATCATCTTATACCCTTTTATTTTTCATGCTGTTCAGCAGGTGTGTTTAATTTGCTCACATTTACTATTTCTGTAAGTGGTATTAGCTACTACCTGCTGAATGATATTTGTTAGATAAGGCCAAGTATGACTATATATGTTGCATGGAATGCAGGCAATAAACAATTTGATTTGCATAATATTTTGGCTAAAGGAATGATTTATGAACTGAGAAATGTTCAAATGAACTTGTACTTGGGCAAAGGTGTCATGTTTGAAATAGCTGCTGAAAAGTCTAACCTGCAATGGATGGATGGTAAGCACAGATCTGACAATTAAAAGTTGTGACAAAAATAGTAACTGGGGTTGTAGATAGAAAACCAATCAAGTCCAACAAGTCTTTGTACGAACATAGATCAACCACAAACATCAAGTTATGAATTTAATAGAAAAAGTACCTATATTTTTGAATTGATTCATTGACACATATCTGTTCTTAGTTGGTTTTACTAAATTAATGACTCATATTTTAGTATTTGGTTCTCGAAGTTTTATTGCTCTTAATGCTTATCTACATTCTGATTGCTTAGCCATACTTATTTACTGGATGCAGGTGGTTCTTGATTTGGATGAGACTTTGGTATGTGCATATGAGACATCTAGCTTGCCAGCTATGATATGTAGTCAAGCCACAGAAGCTGGTTTAAAATGGTTTGAACTAGAATGCATCTCTTCGGACAAGGTAAGTTACAGGTCCTGTGAGACATTAATTAAGCAAAAAACTATAGTAGATTTGAACATTTGATATTGCTCTTACACTATTTCTTTGTGGGTGTGGCTTAAAAGGAAGTTGAAGGCAGACCCAAGGTCAACTACGTTACCGTGTTTGAACGACCTGGACTGAATGAATTTTTAAACCAACTTAGTGAATTTGCTGATCTTGTGTTATTTACAGCTGGACTAGAAGGTTTTCTATCGGATTATGATTCATTTTGATGGTTTTAACTGCACTTTATTTTTTTATATTGTATTTACATGTTGGCATTTGTATGATGTTGCAGGCTATGCCAGACCTCTTGTGGATAGAATAGATGTGAAAAACCAATTCAGTCGCAGACTTTATCGGCCTTCAACCATAAGCACGTAAGTTAGCTGCTCCTTGATCGTGTTCTACCACTGGGAATAGTTAAGGATTTCATTGCATTTATATTGTTTCACGAGGTTACTTGTTTTGTGACATAGCTGCGGCTAGTGTGTAAGCTTTGCCCTATATCCTGTGCCTTTTCATTTGGGAAAGACACTTCTAGCTACCACTTAATCACGCAGATCATGAATCTGTGTTTGAAAATGTGAATATAAGAAAAAAAACTAATGTATAATACTATAATATTCTCTGACGCAATTAGAAATCAACTGTGTTATAGAATATACATGGATATGTCATCAATTGTTTATGTAGATACTGGATTTTTTTCAAAATACTTCTGATCTTGGGAGAAAATACTAGTATTATGTTTATATATGGAATTATGGACCACCTTTTGGTGTTCGAAGTATTACAAATATGTCTTCCCTATTGTTGCTAATGCCACTGAGGCAATGAGCTATAAAGGTGCATATGGTTGATCTGAAGCCTTGAAATGCTAAAACCATGTGGCTGTTAGAATCATGCACTTCAGGTCAAATTGCTGTTTTGATTTTTTCATTTTTTAGTTGAAGATTACTTTTATTTAGTACTCCGTAGCATAATTATTTGAAACAGGAAGGAATTGTTTAGGAGGGAAATGTAAAGTCTAACCTCCAATATTAAGATGCAAAGAAACCTTAAGAACCTATAATAATATATTCGGCGAATGCAGTTTCTTATGAGTTCCTTCCTCTAGTACACTGTGATCTTCTTAAAGGGAGGTGAAGTTCATGCCCTCACCCAACTGTGAGGAACATACTTCTCAGAACCTCAATGTAAAATCTGTATTCTTACACATGATGTTTTGATGTTTAGTCTCAAGTAAAATCTGAATGCTTATACGTTTTGTTGTGTAAAGTCATACCTTGTTGATATTAAGAAGTATCTGTGCCTAACCCCTTTATATTATATTAAGAGATTCAATGACCTCCCCCCTAGACTACCATTCTTCACATAGTTGTTGTAGGGTCAGAACTTTCTTTACTTCAAAGTTATCTGGAACCTTATACTTCGCCCTACTGAAAGAAAGTAGAGACCTCCAGGTCATGATCAACATATCTGCTAATAATCAAAATGGTTTTTTGCGACTGCATATTCATCAGTGATCAGTTTAGGACATGACATGCGTGCATTAAAATTTATGACATTTTTCTAATGTGATAATCTCACTTTTATTCATCACAGGGAATATCGTGAACATGTAAAGGATTTATCTTGCTTATCGAAGAATTTCAACCGAATAGTTATTGTTGACAATAACCCATTTAGTTTCTTACTGCAACCGTTGAATGGAATTCCATGCATACCATTTTCTGCTGGACAACCTCACGACGAGCAGGTACCCCGAATAACTCAAGGCTTCATTTGGATTGCGTGATTTTGATGTGATTTGGAGGAAGAATTTTAAATCTCCAACATTTGGTGGATTTCAAATTCATTATTTTGGTTAGAAGGATAGCACAATATTGCTACATAAGGATTTAAAATCCATACAAAATAAAAATGATCCAAACAAGTGCTATGGAGTTGAGATACTTAGCTCCAAGTCTCTCAATTCAAATTCACACTAATCTTTGTCTCATTGTTCTCCTCCCCCTTTGACTAATATGAGTATTTACATTTTATTCAGCTTTTGGATGTTATTCTTCCACTGCTGAAGCACCTTTCTCTACAGAAGGATGTAAGACCAGTTCTCTACGAAAGGTTTCATATGCCAGAATGGTTTCAAAAGCACGGAATTCCTGCTTCAGGATGGACATAAGGATTCGATTCTTGACCAACGTGCTTTTGTACTATGATCAGAAAAGGTAATTATTCTTTCACAAGATTGTTTCTTACACAGAGTCACAATATTTTGTATAGCATTTTTCTGTGCATTGAAGCATAACATCATACACACATTTAAGATTCAAGTTCAATGTTAATAGATTCCATCCTTTTTGGAATAAGTTATTTGCAGTTAAACAAGCTTCCATGTGTAATAGATGGTGATATTAGAATGAAGTATTTATGTACATATCTCATCAAACTTCTGCTAATTTGTAATTGTTAGTTATAAACGTGTTTCTAGGTATTAAGAACGTCACATAGTTATCAAATATGATTAAACTATGTACGTTATAATTCGAATCAGAGCCTGCTTATGTTTTCGATTGGATATGCACGTCGCCCAGTTGATTAAACACAAAATCTGATACTCTTTCACTCATGTTTGGTGCTTATCATGGGGTTGCTTAAAATTTTTTTGGATCAACAAAATTAATTATTCCGAGCATCACTAAAATCAACTAAAAACTTTGAGTTTTCAGTTGGCTTCTAATAGAAACAACAAAAATAATATTTCTATATATTTTTTTCTTACTTTATCGCCACTATTAGTAACAAGATATAATATTTGTTCTTAATTCTAGTCTACTAACAATTAAAAAAAAAAGATGCAAAGTATTTTTCTTCAATGATCAATGACGTGACACCACTAACAATTAAAACTATTAAAGACGTATTATTATTTGTTTCTGATTCAATACGAAACTCTTCTTCTCTCACATAACCACATGAAGTCTTTTCAAATGTCCAAATTAAATTAAAATTCACCAGCTAAACAAGTAATCAATTCTTAGCCTTGTGGACTCAAACTCGATCTTGTTGGTTCTGCTAGGTAAGGCCATCTTCAGCAGTTGAGGGCTAGCCCGGAGCCCGGGCTAGCCCAGGGCCAGCCCGGAGCCCTGCTGGTCGTCTCCAGCAGTTGGGGCTCCGTGGGGGAATTACTTCCATTTTTTTCCTTTGCCTACTCTCACCTATTAATATTATAGATTTATATTTTTTTAATATTAATATTAATAATAATAATTATATTAGTACTCGTAATTTAATTATTAATTATATTAAAATATTAATATTAAATAGAATATTTAATTAAAGTAACTTACGAATTAATACATAATACGCAAACTCTCACCTATTAATATTATAGTTTTATTTTTTTAAGTACGGAGTATTAATTAAAATAACACATTAATTACAACAATACACAACATTAATTACACAACAATACACAACATAATCAAGGAAAATAAAATAAAAATAGTCCTAAAGCTCCTTATAAACCTCATAAACATAGTGTTGAAAAAAGTAAGTTAATGGACCATTTTGGACAAATTTAATCGTGTTATATTTAAAATAACACATTAATTAAAAATACATACAACACATTAATTATACAAAATTAATCATACACACATTAAATAAACCATACACATTAATTCATTAAAAGAAAAACAAAAAAAAAAGAAGAAAAGAAAGACCAATCAGGTGCCGCCACTTGGCGGCACCTGTTTTAAAGAGGGTCGCGTCCCTCTTTCTTCCTCACAAAGCCACTCGCACAGCGGGCGGGGCTGCGGGCTCCGCGCAGCCCGCGGCCCCGCCCGTTCCGCCCCGCCAACCAGCCCCGCCCCGAGCCCCAGCCGTCTCCAGCAGTTTCTCCCTCCCAGCCCGAGCCCGCCCCGAGCCCTCCAGCCACTGCTGGAGATGGCCTAATAGAAGACTTTCATCCAAAGAAAATTTTGCAGCTAACTTAGGATACTCTTCAAAAGACTTTTTCTTCTTAGGATTGTAGACAACTATAGCTGAAGTAGCTGGACGAGTGATTTCAAGAACAACATTATTTTCATTTGTCAAACACAGTGGCTTAACATTAGGACCAAACGCATTCTCAATCATGAGTAAATTGGTCCAGGAATTACCGTCTTTCATCATCCATATATATATCTCAACCACTGTACAATCATCTGTGTTACCTCAAATCAGTCGAATGAAATACAAAACTGATATCAAAACATGCCCGGCTTAGACAATTTCTTGAACATGTCATCTCTAGGATCGAAATAACATATTTCATGTGTTGTGTAGAGCTCCATGAACAAAGAGGCCAGGATCATGCAAGATTCGTAAAAGAGAATGATCTGCTTTCTCTATCCAAGAAAGAGTTGTTCTTGTCAGAGAAAACGAATGTTACTGATTAACAAAACAACCTTACACAAGACACGGCCTCGTCTGTAAATTTTCAAGGGAAGTTCCAATGATTCCATTTGAAAATTTTGGTTTGTTAATTTAAGCAAATCGCAAATGTTTGATCACGTTGGGTATGGAGCAAGTTCGCAAGTATACTACTTTTGTAACCTGAATTTCTATACTGATAAAGATGAACTCTAGCGAATTCAGGATCAGAGATTGCCTTGGATTTTTCCTGCATATTCTACCCATTCCTTTGACTTTTCTTTCGGCCACAGCTTTGCATGCAAAAAACCCTAGTGATTTGATAATTGCCTTGCCCCAATAGCAATGTTATTAAAACCGGACCGGACCGGCCGGTCCGACCGGTTCGATCGCGAACCGGACCGGCCGGTCCGACCGGTTCGATCGCGAACCGGAATCTGGTCTGGTCCGATTAATTCCCTAAAATTAGCGGTTCGACCAGTAAAACCGCTAACCAGTAGGCTCACCGATTCGCTCTCCGGTCTGATTTTAAAAACATTGCCCTATAGTGATTGTTCTGAAAACATTGGATTTTTTGATATATGTCTGTCTACGTTTTCATTCATCTGGCCTAGTCACCCTATAATTGGGCTTCAGATTTGGGCTTATTTTTTATTGCTTTTATAGTAATAATTGGGCTTCAGATTTGGGCTTATCTTTTATTGCTTTCATAGTAATAATTGGGTTAATTTGTACCTTAAATTACTTTTGCCTCTCCTCCATCATCTTTTATATATTATCGGGCTCTCCTTGAAAGCTTCAAAATAAAAAAAAAAAGTCTAACTGAGACTCATAGGGAGAGATTTATTTTTCTTCCCCAATTCGGCTCGAATTTTTACACAGTTAGAGATTCATCGTGATTTGATTAGATATAATATATATTTAGTGCACATAAAAATCGAAATATATAAAATTTAACTAATGAGAGTCGATCGGAAAGGAAATGTCCAACTATTTGCACTTAAAAAAAGTAAAAAACCCTGCCTTTGCTGCTCTTGAATGAAGTATATTTATATCGATACATATCTCATCGAACTTCTGGTAGACTGATAGATCTTGACTCTTGAGATAAGTAAATAAATTGTATTTGAACTTGATCTTATTTATATTATTATATATTATTATATGTTTGAATGAACTTTAATCAAGCCAAACATAATAGGTAACAGAAGACTTTGATTCATCATCTAAACAAAAAGGCAAGGCTTGTATGTAGTAGCTAATTAAATTCAATTTATGTTCAACATTAATCATTAGATCAGATTATTATTATTATGTTAGATGCATCATATATAATATAACAAAAACTGAATTTTAATATACGATCGATACTTAATTGCATGAAAACTTGTGTGTATGCGCCGATGGATTCCATATACTACACATTGACAACAATTTCAGTCACACAAATTATTATTATTATAGCTTCTTCAATTCCTATATTCCACAACCAAAATAAACTTTGCTCTTGACTTAATTCACACTTACTATTATTTCATGGGACATATATATATATATATATATATATATATAAAAGAAGATTTGAAAATCTAAGAAAAGGACAGTAAAACATCCTTGAATGAACATATAGCCCCAAAATATTATACTCTGTTTCCTGTAATGTAACAAATAATTTTTGTGTGTTGAAAAAGGTTCAAAAATACAACAATCCAGTACAACTTTGTTTCATATCCTTTTTTACTATTTAATGTAAAATTTTGAAAAAATAAATAATCTCGAGTGAAATTGACTAGATGTGCGAATATCTACTACTTCTTCTTTGTCGAGTTTCATATTCATTCATCCAATCAGAGAGCCATAGGAGACCTTTGTATCCAAAATATGCAGATCCAACTATAATCACAACAATTATAAGCAGCAGCAGAGCCCGTTTAATTGCAGTAACTATTTTCTGCAAAGAATCAATAATATAATTTAAATACAAAATCATAAAATACTAAACAAGAAAAACTGCCACATATGTGCTTCGTAATTTAGCCAAACCTGAAATCTTGAAATACTCTCGTTCTCATGCACTCTTTGTCTTCGTTTTCTACGCTTTGTTACATTAGCTTTATCGAGCTCCTTTTCCTTCCAAAATATAGACAAACAATCGAACATGAATATTTAAGATTTTATTCTTTTTAATCTAAAATATGAGCTTGCTTTTTATTTTTTTTTTCCCCGTTGGTCAAATACCCGTAGCTAGAAAGTGGAAACAATTACCTCTTGAGCCTTCGAGGGACGAAAATGTAATTCTGCATCTGGGACCTTCATTTTGATCTTGCAGTTTGAATCACATGGAAGAAGTCCAAGTCCATATTGATTCTTAGTTACATCTTTAGAATCAGAACCAACACTTTGATATGCTATTTGAACATCCTTACAAAGCCATTCTTTCTTTAAGGTTTGACATTTACACCGAACGGTTACCTTTGCAGAACAGAAAACGAGAAGCTTAATAAAATAAATACTTTTTTTGTTCGTATAGTCTATATACGTTTAATTGCTTTATATTCCTGTTATTTGTTATTCTGATTGTGCACCTTATTATAAAAGCATGTAGTAAGATCATAAAATATTTGGTATTATATTACCTTCTTAGAGCACTTTTCGGGTGATGCACAAGGACCAGGATGACATGTCTCTGGGCATAAATGTGTACAATTTGGCAACTTCCTGCAAATCCAAGTTCAATATAAGAGGAGTATATGATATTCACGTGGGCAAAATTGGATTTTTAGTCCAACAAGAGTGGACTCCCAGTACTTCTGGTCTCACGTTTTACAAAAATGCACTTTTGGTCTCGAGTTTTAAAATATTTTGCACTTTTGGTCTAGTATAATACTCCGTAATAGTCTATGTTTAGCACGTCGATCTCATAGGATGTCTTAGTTTTTGCACTTATGGTCTTGAATGGAAATGTGGTGATGGGACCAAACTTTTTCCTATGAGACTAAAATAATGCACTTTTTTTCCCATATCAACGCATCACCATTTCTTTTCAGAAACTAGACTAGAATAAACATAATTCATTTAATATGAGCCTCATAGAAAATAAACAGAACAGTATGTTATATAATGCAAAAAACAGAGAAATTACCTGTGGCAAGGCCCTTTGCATGAACGAGCAGCCAATCGTTCTTTCTCCGACATACGATTAAAATATAAACACTCAAAAACATGTACCATTGATCCACAATGACACGAACGCTTAATCAGTGCCTTGCAAGGGGGGCAATCTCCTGGATGACAGCGCAGGGGGCAAGGGTGCGGACACGCAGGATCTCTCTCCTGATTGAAGAATAAAAATAAAAATAAAAAGCAAATAAGTTTTTTAGGCAATGCTCTCAATCTGAAGTTTGCAGGTATTATATAACCATATCTAAAATTCTAATAAACAATGAATTGAAAAGATAATTAACCAAAAACAAGTTACAATAAAGTTTATAAAAACAGCTGAAAAAATAGTTCAGAAAATGTCATTACCTTTTGACAAGGGAGAGTACACTCCTCACAGGCCTCGCCTACTCTGTGTGCAGCTGATTTTGAAGAACGACTTTTCAAAGCATGGCACACGTAAGTGCAATAATGATTTCCACAAGGAAGAGGATTTCCACATAGGTTATCACAAGAAAATTCTGCTATATTTGAGCAAACCATCTGAAAGAGAAATAGAACAAAAAATTATATTTTAACTTGCAATGAAACACTAGTAACAGCCTTCAACTGCTCGTTTTGGAGGTGTTCAACTTAGGAAGATGAAAATAGAACTGATTTAAATATGTTTGGATTAAATTTGGATTAATAATAAAAAAGTGTATTTAATGCATATATTGTAGATTTGTAGTTATTAATAAGTTAATGTAGTTAAATATTAAAAACATGTACGAATTTGTATTGAGTGTTTGTATTTGAGGAAAAGTGTGTGATCACTGTGTGAAGTTAGTAATATCTAACCAAGAAGAAAAATAATGTTCTTCTTGTTTTTCAATTGTTAGTGGTGTCAAATCGATATGAAAGATAACTTATAAGTACTATAGTATTCTTTTAGGGTGATTTATGCTCGGACTCCCTCAGGAAAACTCTAATTACAAAAAAAAAAGAAAAGAAAAAAACTGTAGTTCCAGAAATTACAAAGACACCCTTTCAGGGGGTGTGTTGGTAAATATTTCCAGAAGTTGTAAGGGGTGTTTGGGTAAATAGTCTAAACCGGAAGGTGGTTCCTTGTAATTTCTAAAACCCAGGGGTAGTCCGGATAATACCAAAAACCTCAGGGGGGCCAGTTGTAAATCACCCTTTTCTTTAATTGTTAGTGGTGTGATGTTAAGAAGAAACATGATATTTTTCACAGTTAGTGATGTCAAATCAAGTAAAAATTATAGTCCTACTTATCTTTTGGTCTAAACCGAAAGAAAACAGAAAAAAGCCAAATAGTGTTAAAATAACCAACCGTTTTCTCTGCTCCTATGTGGTGGCCCATACATGACCTGACCAAAAGCTCTGGGCAAGGAGGGCATGGGGAGCCAGGAGTTGGTTCAGTTGGATGGCTCGATTTCTTCTTTTTGGGTTTCAAAGTAAATTCAGGAATGGGCGGCGGTTTAGGTCCATGGCACCTATATGAAGAATGTAAACAAAAGATCACGAGCACTCTTAAGGAAACCAATATACAAATTATGTACACTATTTATTATAGTATTTGAGGCAAACCTCAATTTGCAATTATGGCCACACGAGTATTCCGCATCACAAATAAGCCGACATGGGGGGCAAGCACCGTAGTGGCACCTATGTGGCTGAAAAATTTAACCAAGAATTTGTTGGAACAAGTTTTTAAACATAAATTTCAATAATAGTGGCAAATTTGTAAATAAAGCACCCACAATTGACAGCCAATCAAGAATTCGGAAAATCTTGTTCGAAACTCCAAAAATATGTAGTGTAGTATGTAACGGCAAAATTGCATTTTTAGTACTGGTCTCGCATTTTGTAGCACCTTTGGTCTCGTGTCATAGAAATTTGCACTTATGGTCCTAATTTGTCAAAAATAATTTGCAATTTGCTCCTATCGTGCCCTTTTCAATTGGGACTAAAAGTGAAAATGTGCAGAACAATGGGACCAAAAGTGCAAAACATACTGTTATACAGGACCAAAATGCAAAATTGGATAAAAATAGGAGGCAATAGGACCAAAAGTGCAAAATATTTTAAAAATATGGAACCAAAAGTGCTGAGGGTTCAATACTGCGGGACTAGATATGCAAATTTGCCTATAACAAGACAAACCAACCATACAAACCTTGCAATTTGACTGATGCTTGCAAAGAGGAGCTATGCGACACTGTTTTGGACACTTTGGAGGTTTTTGTTCAGCCTCTGTGCCACAAGGAACCTGATCCCAAGTTGAGAGAAGTTAGAGGAACAAAAATTTTATTATCTGATTTACTTGAGTTTTTCGTACTCCAGTATTCAAATAAATGATTATAGCAAAAAGGAGTTATAAAAGTACGTGACACAAATTCCATACAATGACTATCCCTATTCTTTAAAGAGGAGAATACTTTAACTTTGCATAGGACATAATACTACATGATAAATTTCAACATGCGACACGATATATACTTATGAACTACCACAACTAAGTCTACTGTGTAAACCAATGTATAGAAAAAAAACAAAGACGAACTAAATGCTAACCTCAAAGTGTGTACCTCCACATGAACATGAAATTGTCACCATCAATGGACAAGGAGCACAAGCACCTCTACAAGAAAAATATGCCAATCACCATATAAACTAGTTATTAGGGAAGGATACTTCCGACATTAATATAGAGTTACACTTCATGTGAGTGTTCGTAAATAATATAAAAAATGGTCGTTTATCTGATATTTGGATTCAACTAGTGCCTTCATAACTTCATCTAAATGTTTATTCAATCCTCAAGAAAATTCAAAGCTCCCCTAGTGACCATTTACACATTTCAAGAAACAAACGACAAAGGGAGATACCTATGACATGGAGCTGGACACTTATGATTTCTACACCGAAGCCTCCGGGCACAAATCTGCAATCCAAAAATTGTATTTTGATTTAGATGATAATTAGTAATTACCCTTTGGGTAACTACTAAAACATTACAATAATGCCGAAATTAACCTCAGAGCAAGGTGGACAATCCCCATCACAGCATTTGCGCTTGCAAGCATGCCTTCCACAATCCCTCACTTTTTGACACTTCCTTTCACATGTCAATTCTTGATAACAAGGAATCTATTAAAAAACCCATCACAAATATTACTACACAAAAAGCTAATGAGGTAAGGCTGTGTTTGCAAACTCTTGTAAATAAGCTGAAGCTGGAGACTGTGAGTTCAGTTCAATATATTCAGAAGCATCTTAATAGAAGCTTACAGCTTATGAGCTTAAAACAATATAAATTAAGATAAGCTGAAACATAAGCTGTTTTTCCAAATGCTAAACTTTTGTATTTGAGGTAAGAATATAGCACATTTCACAAATAACTGACTATACTATACAAGGTTCTACCTGTTTCTTCAAGCTCCCACACCTACAAGACTTTGTCACTACCGTCCTACAAGTCTCAATGCACGATCCACGATGGCACCTCTCGGGACACTTATGGAACCTACAACTCAAAATTTTATCGCATGTGGCCCCACATAGCGGCACCGCCACATCACATGCCATACCTTCATAAATTCTCTTCCCACAAGGACAAGTCCTCTTCCCTTGATACGGACAATCTCCGCACTCACCCTCATGACACCCTTTTTCGCAAACATGTTTCCCACAACTCAACATCTTATTACAAGCTGTTTCACATCTAAAATCCCTCTCGAAACACTCTCTCTCCCTCTCGACTTTCCCACATCGACACTTATAATTACCCTTCTCCTTACAAGGCGGGCAAGACCCATCGTGGCAAATCTCGTTACACCTATGAACATCACAATCAAGCAACTTTTTACACACACCATTGCAAGAAAAGTTCTTGAATCCACACCTCCTCACATCCTCTAGCTTCTCACAAAAACACCTACTCCTAACCAATTTTGGGCAAGCCGGGCAGGGTCCCGGGTGACATAACAGTAAACAAAGGTGCCCGCATTCGTGTTTTAAAGCCCGACCGCAGATTTCTCCACATGAGTGTGGCAAGATCCATGGATCAGGAGGGGGGTCTTGAACTTTTCCACAAAAACAGTAGTAGTTTTTGGGGGTTTGGGATTGGGGGTAGTCGGTGCGGCACTTGGGGCAGGGCCAGAGGAGGGTGGGGTTCACGGCGGCGCGTGAGGTGGCGCGTGAGGCGGCTAGAGAGGTGGATTGGTGGGCCCATGACTGGATGCAAAGGAGGTGGAAGAGGGCGAAGCAGCGGGAGGTGCATGACCAAGTGGGATCGGAGGGTTTGATGCGTTCGAGGCAAATGAGGCAGGAAAGGACGCCGGAGCGAGAGGAGGTTAAGAAAGACTGGATTTTTATGAGGTCGTGATCGGAGTTTAGGTGATTGGAGTTGTGGGCGAGGTAAGATTGGAAGATGGAGGAAGAGAGGTCAGGGTGGCGGTGGTTGTGGTGGTGGGTGGGGGAGGAGTCGGAGTCGGAATCGGAATCGGAGGAGGAAGAGAGGGGTGGCCGGGCGGGGGCGGGGGCGGTGGAATGCATTTTGTGTAAAAAGTCAGATGGGCGTCAAGACTTCTTCCTCCTTTCCAATTCTTCTTGTACTATTTGTATTTGTTCAAAGGAAAACAAATTTCCTGTAATAGCTAAAAATGGCACAGATGGATTTCCTGTGATTGTGAGGATTTGATTTTCATAATTCTACTAAAAAGTAATATTATTATTAACCTTATTTAAGGAATACAATAAAGTACTGGTTATGTCCATAAATTAATTATCTTTTTGGTACAAAATGTCCGAATTTTGTAAAGATTTATCGGTTAATTTAACGAGTTTTTATTATTCAAGTAGGGACTTAAACATAATTAATAGATTATAGTTAAAATAGTATTACTCCACATCTAGGAAAACAGATTATCAACTTATATATAATAGTGTGACGTCATTTTAATTAATTAGATAAAAGTATATTTCTAGGTCTCATCAAAACAAACTTGTCCAAATCTGAGGAGGCATACAATTATGATTTTTTTTTTTAACTGCTTTATATAAAAGAAAAAAAATTCACAACTTTCACGTTGCTCTGATTATCCGTAGTAGAGTAGAGTACGTACCTCAGTCCTATGCAAAGTATGTGAGCGCGCAAGAAATTGTAACTCATCAGCTCAATATTAGTAACTACCATTAAATCTTGTCAAGTGTGTGAGCATGAAAATTTCCCATAAAAATGGAGGTATAAAATATGTGCAACCAAATATTTTTGATAAATATATATATTAATATAAAACACATCCTCATGCTTACTACACATTTTGTGTCTTCAAAACTTCAATCCTTAATTAAAACAAAGTGTTCTCATCAATGCAAAAACTAGGCCAAGATTCTATTTTTATTAAAACCATATACATAGTTTCAGATATAATTAATAACTATGGATCAATTAGGGACATTTCATTCTCATGTTCTAATTTTCCCATTTCCTGTTCAAAGCCATGTAAATGTTATGTTAAATTTAGCTGAAATACTCACCCTTTCACACATCCAAGTTACATTTTTAATCCCAGAATATATACAAGACGACGGTCCTCGTTTCAAACGAATTTTTGAACGATATCCCGGTTTTTATTTTGAGCCAATTTCAGATGGTTTGCCATTTAATCATCCAAGAACAGGTGATAGAGTGAAGGAGTTGTTTGAATCCATAGATGCCACAACAAAACCAGAGTTCAAAAATAAGTTGAATTCAGGGGAGCTTATTAGCGACGGCAGGGCACCGTTATCATGCATTATTGCTGACGGAATTATGTCTTTCGTCATTGATATTGCAAATGATTTTAAACTTCCAACTATACTTTTCCGTCCATTCAGTGCTACTTGCTTTTGGACTTTATTTTGTGTGCCGAAGCTAATTGAAGCTGGTGAACTTCCAATCAAAGGTACTAACTAATCCATCACATTCAATACGTTTGTGTCATTTTAATTTCATGTGGAAAAATGACAGATTAATCCCTTGTCCTTTTAGAAAAGAGTCCATCTTTTATCTTGGATTAAGGCCTAGAATTTTCACTAATATATAATTTTATCAAATCAAAATGTTTAGGGGAAAGTAACATGGACAAGCTAGTATCAAGTGTTCCATCAATGGAAGGAGTTCTTAGACTACGTGATCTACCGAGTTTTTGTCGCGTGGAAAATGTGTCCGATTCTCAACTCCAACATGTCGTGTCCGAGACCTATCGTGCCACAAGGGCCTATGGCCTAATACTCAACACATCGGAAGACCTCGAAGAATCGGCATTAGGACAAATCCGAACCAAGATTCCTCAAATCTACACGGTTGGACCATTGCATGCATACCTAAAACGCCTAAAGGCATTACCAATGTCAAGTGGCCTTATCGAAGAGGAAACAAATTGCCTTTTGTGGCTAGATGATCAACCGTTAAAATCTGTAATCTTTGTGAGCTTTGGGAATATGACCGTCTTAAAAAGGCATCAATTCTTGGAGTTTTGGCATGGTTTAGTAAATAGTGGGAAGCCGTTTTTGTGGGTCATACCAAATAACTTGATAAACGACGAATGCGAGATTCTAACCGAGCTTATTAAGGGCAGTGAAAAAAGGGGAAAAGTGGTGGATTGGGCACCACAAGAGGAAGTTTTGTCCCACCCAGCCACGGGTTGTTTTTTGACTCATAGTGGATGGAATTCGACTCTGGAGAGTGTGTATGAAGGGGTACCGATGATTTGTTGGCCGTTTTATGCCGATCAACAAGTGAATAGTAGGCTTGTCGGGGAAGTGTGGAAAAATGGTGTGGATATGAAAGACAAATGTGATAGAAGAATCGTGGAGAAGATGGTGAGGGAATTGATGGAGGAGGGGAGGAGGGAGGAGTTTATGAAATTGGCACAAGGAATGGCTAAATTGTCAAGAAAATCAGTGAGTGTAGGAGGATCATCCTACAATAATTTGAATAGATTGATTGATGACATTAAATTTATGAGCCATCAAAAGTAGTCTAGTTTACTCAATCTTAGTGCTCTGCATTTTGTCATCTTCAAACTCTGGTCTGGTTTTAAGTTAACTAGCTTGATTGTCAATTTCTGTTGAAAAAATTGGAATAACATACATAAGTCAGTAGTCGATTAGGCCATCCTCGTCTTGCAATAATCCATCCTCATTAGCCTACATTAATGGGGCACGGGGATACTTTCCACTATTTTGGAAGTAATCAGATTAATCGAATATTGTCAAGTTATGCAATAAAATTAACAAAAGAGGTTTCCTTGCATATTTAGCATCACTCAAAAGAGGGGGTTTTTTATGGAATTATTAGTCCTTGAATGGTACAAAGTTTGGTTACATGATAATACAAACTATTGACTTGAAGGAATGTAGGCAATAAATTAATATATTACACACAATTGACAATAGAGTCCTATACGCAACTATATTTGTCTCACAATGATACATTTACCTTTATATATACAACATAGTTACATGAATAATTGGAAATTGCCAGAACAAATTCAAACACCATATCCAGAATCAAACAAACTCAATTCGCATGAGAAGTTTCACAGACTTGTACTTCTCCCCTTTACGTGAATGAAGTGGAACTGATCGTATACCCTTTCTCAGCTCGGATATTGGCAGGCACGTTTGGCCTGCAAAGTCATCCTTTTCAGACATATCATACTCATGAACCTCAACACGGAGTAGAGCCAGTTCAGGAACTGTTAACGGGAACTCAAACACTTCATCCCAATTTGGTATCCAGGTATCTTCAAGTGCTTTTGTTTTCTTCATCATTGTATCAGCTGGGACTCCAGCTATTCCCACCTGAGGATATAGATCATCGATTCAGTAATTTGTTATACGATATGCTACATATGTACACACGTTAAGTTCTGCTAGCTCAAATGGGTGCTAAGTATTCATTGAATTATCTCAATTAAAATAGCATTCACAAAGAGATGGGATTTTAAATTTGAAAACGGTCCAATTAGTAAGAATCTTTAACTGACTAAGAATTTGATACATCTGATCTAATTAAGAAATCCAATATCCCAAGGGTAGTTCGAGTAATTTCCAGAACATGGAGGGTGGTCCGTGTAATTACACTAAACCTCAGGGAGTAGTTCGATTAATTATCCCTATAAAATACATGAACTAAACATGGATCTAGGATAATCCGGTCCATTAAAGATCTGAATTAGATAATTAATAAATTATAAACCTACATAATGTTTTTAAGTAACACGGCAGTGTTTATCATCAGTCTTGCAAAACACGAGTCTATATTTTCATAAAACGTTCTTCACTTAACATGAATTGCATCTAGATACATTATTTATACCATTTATTTCCAACGTAATTTGACAAAACTTGGAAGCAAGTGGTTCAATGTGTTGGAAATTGATATTTTTCATGTTGGAGCTCATTGTACAGTGAATAAAGTTTAGACTCATGGGCAGGGTTGAATGGTTGTATAACTTTAAAAAGCCTGTTGTAGACAGAGATAGTGATGGGAATTTGAGGGTTATATTTCATAGGATCCGGAATCCGACTATCTAATGGAGTTGGAAATGGTTAGAGATTCTGAAGATTCGACGAGATCCGAATTTGAATCCAAGTAATGTAAATGAATAGAGATGTGGATCTGGGCAGATCCAATCCCCATTAGTTGACAAACCTCCTTTCACATATCATTATGCTGATTGTAGAGAAAAATTAGAATTAGTCAGAGAAAAAAAGGGGAAATGAAACTACATCGTTTACACTTGTCGTTTATATCCAACACATTTCTAGAGGAAATATAAAGCCGTGTGGTACAGACAAGCAGAAAAAAGTTCAAAAATGTTGGAAATAGTTACTTACCCTTGCATAAAAATCTGGAGGGGAATAAGCATCAAAGTGTGCATGATGGAAATCATAATACCATCCTTCACCCATATATATGGTCACCTGTTTGAAAAAATGGATGCATGGATTAAATAAGAAAAACAAGACTAAGAAGTTAATAATATGATCGTAAGAAACAATGGAATTCAGATGATCAAGAAAACTGCAAGAACTATTAGCTTACCCTCAAAGTAGTTTTGACAGGTAATGTAGCTTTAGAATCGAAAACCTCGCCGTGTGAACCAGTCTTTAACAGAAAATCTGGCTTTTTAACATATCCACAACCACCATTTGCCCTGAACATGCCATGCATTAACCAAAGTGATCTTCCATAGCCCTGTTGCAATAACAAAACATTATAACCTACACAATATTTTTAATAATACTCAAATTGCATTTAGTAGTTTCTGAAACTGGAATATTTTAGCCCGGAAGGAAAGTTAAAATTAGTTCTCATCTGAGCCCTTACTCCTGGATTCCCATGAGAGCACCTCTGGTTTCTGCTTCAGTAATTAAAAATGTAATACTAAAATTCATATAGCAAATGTCAACAACTCATAGAAGCATCTTAGCTCACATTGACTATACGCCTTTTTTAGCTAGATTCATGGTAAAATAATAAAAATATCTCTGATCAGTAAGCTTTCATTTTAACATGCATAACTCTTCAATCAAGAGCGCAATTTTTGCATGTGATAGATTTAACGTTAAACTAATTTTGTAAGAAAGTCGAGTGAACCAAAGCTACAATTTGATTGACAGTTTTTCTATCCTTTTCATCCAATGACAAGATGTACTTGCCTGCATATTGAATGCAACCATTTGAGCTCCATGCATCCATCCAATTAGCGGATTGTAATTGGACGAGTTAAATCGTACACCTTTTGGGTATATCCGCAACAAATTCCTCTGTGTAAACCTGAAGCAAACAAATAATCATGAAAGACTTCTAAAACATGTGATACAGGGTCATCACATGTACAATTCTATTTGTTCATGAAGTATTTACATCAGTAAATTGATGGAAAACCTTGGAGGGGGCTTAAAATGGAGATCATTGCTCTATATGGATGCCTAGGTGAGGGCAATTGCTACATCTATTTCAAGTAAAATATAGTTGACTTTTTTTTGGATGCATAAATATAGTTGATTTTACAAGTCTTTATGTAAACATTTGCTTGGATTAGTGAAAAGCAGATCATGTGAAAATTTTCTTGGCATGAGTGTATTGTAACCTAATTGTGAGCCTCTTTGTATGCATCATTACTCCAGACTATTATTACCTGTGTTTTCTTATTTGTGCCTCCAGTACAACCTATTAGGAATTCCAATATTTATTGTCTTTCCTCTCGATTAGCTTAGAACTTTTAGATGAGTTGATAATTCGTTATGATATATGAGCCATGCCAAAAATAGGTCTTAAGTTGAAATCTTGTCGCCACTCATTTGTAAAACGGAGTTTTCCATGCCACCTATTTACGAAATAGAGCTCGTGCTATTATTAAAGTCGGCGCATGTGATGGGTGTTGAGACAACAAAACATTAAGTATCTCTCCTCTCCCCCTCTATTATCTAGAGCTTGAGGTGGTCATTCAATAAGTTCAAGAACATTGAAAAGTCGAAATATGTCTGAGGCTAAGTTTAGAACGCAATTAAAGTACCTCACAATATCTTTTCCGTAATCTGTAATGGCTTTTAACAACTCTTGCTCACTCAAGCTTAGACGTCTCACTTTATCAGGATACACCTTCAGCCAGTCTTGCATTCCACCTTTCCCCTTTCCAGCATGAATAGCAATCAAGTGCTTATATTCTGGTGCTGCATGTTGTGACTTAGAATCCTCATTCTCATCATCATCATCCTCATCGTCGTCGTCATCATCATCTTCATCCCCCTCCTCGTCTAAATCATCATCCTATAGAGATTGTGGGCAATTAAGAAATACAGAAGAGAAGTGAAAGTATATTAAGTTTGAAATAGTTCAACGACGCACCTTAGCATAATTCTTTTTAAAACTTTTGACTTCTCTCCCCCAAGGTTCTTCCACAGCTGAATTCTTATCCTTCTTTGAGCCACTCTCTTTTACGTTCGCATCTTTGGCCTTTAAGTACTCTTTGGGTGGCTTGGTTGATATCATAACCCTTTTCTTCAGAGATTCTGGGGAGGGAAACTCTCCCAAGCATTCTGGACCAGGTGTAAACAGCATGTCTCCAAATGTTTGAGTTATCATCTAGATTGAGCCATGAGAAAAGTGATTATGAATCAATGATTGTCATAATGACCCTTATAAACTTAACATACATACCTCAGCCACTTTAGCCTGAAGATCTGGAGTAAGATGGTTTTCAAGAGTTATTACAACAGGATATTCAGATGCGACAAAAGCATGTTCCTTAATTGATTTCAAACATTTGATGAGTTCTACCGGGGTGGTAAGCGTTCTAGAACAAAAAGTAAGAAAACACTCTTAGGAGAGAACAAAGAGAGAATAAACGATTCAGGTTAGCTAGCACATATGCATGCATGAGTTCGGATTTTGATTCCTTTCATTTTTTACATTTAGAGATGCCATACTTTCATTGGTACGTTGGGAAGAAAGTAGATGAGACAAGATGATGGCTATATTAAAATATCGGGGTTCATATTTATTATATATACTTCTATTTTTATAACATATCACATTAAAGAACTCTGATGCCATCAGTTTACAATATCATTTTCTTTTTCAAAAGGTTATTTGCAAACTCTGTATCCATCACCACATTCTATCTCTCTTGCACAAGTTAACTAGAATTAGTCTCAGTTAAATGCAAGAGAATAGGCTTTTGTTACATAACTCACGTCTGTATAAAAATTGTGAATAACCTTCTCTTATACTCTACAGATACGCTTATACCATAGATTGCTCCGTAACTCCCTTTGAATATTTTGAGGGCCTGTTGTTATTTTGTAAAACGAAGATTGGTCTGTTCAGTAATTATTTAACTTTTCCGTCTAATATTTGCAAATGTCTAATTGCCATTCAAAGTATTTCAGCTCTTACAAAAGTATCACAGGTATAAAAAGGTAGTAAAAGAATGTAACATAAGATGCTACTACACATTAATGTAATATCAGCATTACCTATTTTAAAAATTATAATATTTGTGACATAAGATGTTCAGAAAGTTTCTGTGGGATAGATGCATATTAGTTGGAAAACGAACTTTGTTTAATAAATTCGCAAATTCTGATGATCAGGCAAATTAGAGCGAGCGTGTGACTTATTCCACGCAAATTACGTTACCTACCTAACAACATTTTAGATTGCATATGGTGTTTTCGTACTTGAAAAGCATCATCTATTGGTAATTTTTGCATTACTAACATTAGTTACATGCATGATCATTATAGGGCCAACATATTAAAAAGCGAAAAGCTTAACTATAAATTCATTCTTGATTTGCATAAAGCCCAATTTATCAATGACAGACAATAAATGCAAAGAAGTGTAATCAATGCATACCTCCCATGCAGAACCTCAACATTGTCTTTAGTGGAATTTGGCCATATATCCAATTCAATAACTCTTACACCTCTGTGCAATGCATTTATGATAGGAACATCACTACAATCGCTACTTAGTTGATTCCCAGTTAGATAAGAATTGTGGCCAGTGTATATGAAGTAATGAGACAACGGAGCATTCATATCATGGTGAACCTGAAAAGGAAAATTATTAGATTTTCAGAGAATGATAAGGGCAATTTAAATGCTACGACTACGCCATGGCAGTTTTGTGATAGTTATTGGAGTTAAAACTTGAAAGACATGACAGAAATGGAGAAGAATAAGAGCTACAGAATTTTCCTCCTATTCTTGGTGAAATGCCAGAAAACTTAGCTTGAAAGTGTACTATGATGCGGAAAATTCAAGAAATAACTTGCTGAAATAAGCAAGATTAAAACAAAACAGCAGTGAAAAAAGTAGGCTAAGAGCAATATAATGATCTTTCGTTCCTTATTTCCTAAAATTGTTTTGTTTGAGTATTTCTAAGGTTTTAATCCCATGCATCTTTTCCCTAAAAGGGGGAATACTATCCAAGATAAAAGTAAAAAAGCATGTCACTAAAAGGTGGTGCATTTATGGCTGCATTTTTACTAGCCCCCAACTTCATTTTCATCTTTGTCTAAGCGCTGACTCGAGCTTGGTATGTTTTCAAACACAATATCAAAATTTCAAACTCGATTTAGAATTCTTACCAAACTTGAACAATGTGTCCTCTAACACTACTAAGCTCGTTTGTACCCCCAAGCACCATGGTACTATTTTGGATAACCCAGTCATTAGTTGAACAGTTTAATCAAATTATTACGAAATATTAAGGACCTGTTTGCTTACGTTTTTTAGACACTTGATGAAAGACCAATCAAACAACAGTTTCAGTTGCTAAATAATCTATTTGCTACTTCTTAATATCTGTGTCATACTAAATATCATCTAAAAAAGTTATCCAATTTGTCTAAACACTATAAGAAAGAGACAATATGTAAGAGAGTACCAAATGGTTTTAAAAAAAGTCAACCTGATAAAATTAGGCATATCCAATGATTGAAATATATAAATCAAATTACCCCGCATTTAGGATTGAGTGGCGGATTTACATCCCCAAACAAGTACTTAAAAAAGGCCTCGAGATTAAGCCCACGGCGATGGAATATATTGAGATGTTTCAACTCATTGAGTCCATCCATAATGGCCTGCGCGTCCTCCACCGTGGCGTTCTCCTCTCCCTGCACCTCCACCAGAAACTTCCGCAGCTGATCCAAGCCCATCACGCCGTTCTCCGCGTACTCATTGAAGATCGATTTAATGTCCGATGGCGCCTCCGACGCGGCAAGGCGGAACCGTCGTCGGAAACAGAAGCACACTTTGTACGTCTGTTTCGACATTTATATGTGTAATTTGGGGAATTGAATCAGCAAAAACTGGATGTTATTTGGATATTTGTTTGCTTCGGTTAAAATAAAAAGGAAGGTATTTATTTATTTCTATGGGGTGGGGGGGGGTGTTGATTGTGAGTGAGTTAACGTCGAGAAACGATTCTTGTTCTTGTTCTAAGATTAGGATTAAATAAATAAAATGAAATGAAGCGTGAAGAGAAATGATTGGGCCGGGTAAATGGGATGGGACCCGGCGGATATTATAACATTGGGCCCAGCTTACCACGGATTAGACACGTTTAGTATGGATAGGAGGATATGGTGTAATATAATAATATATAATTGATTGTTTGTTTGCTTTCTGAGAATTGTCCTCGGGATATGCCAAAATGGTGAATGATGTACTAGTTACCAAAACACACAAGATTTTGCTGAAATTACTAGAACATAACATAGTAGTACTATTCTTACTCTATACTTTTTCAAATTATATTAAAAATTAATAATTTATAATATGAGAAATCGATGATACCCCAAAATAGATTAGTTTGCATTCCTTTTTTTTTCATTGTTCAAACTTATCTTTTATCTTAATGTATATTTTTTTTAGAGGGATCCAACATATTATATGTGAATTTTTTTTAAAAGAAACTTAAATTTGGGTTCATCACTTTATAAGGAATAGTTCTTCTCACTAGATCAACTAGGGCTGAGCAAAACAAACCGGACCGACCGAACCGAACCGGAACCGACGGTTCGGTCCGGACCGATTACCGAACCGGCAAACCGGTTCGGTAATCGGTTCTAGCGTGAGAACCGAACCAGGGACTCTTCGGTTTTCGGTAAAAACCGACTCATTCCCGAACCGAACCGAAGACCCGAACCCATAGGATATATTTTTTTTACCCCTTATTATTCTACCCGAACCCGGTCCGAATTTCCCTTACCCGGTACTCTCCTCTTTCAACCCTAAATTATCACCCGATTTCAAATAGGCAAATACTCTCTCCCCACTCCTTAAACCCATAGCCGCGCCGCCTCACCTTCTCCGTCCGTCCAGCAGCAGATTCCGGTCGCGGCTTCACCTTCTCCGTCCGTCAAGTCGCCGATAGCACCAGCTTCCGGACGCAGTTGAAAGAGGAGGGCGTGTGTCAGTGTGTGTATCTCTTGATTCTTGAAGTCTTCGGGTACTCTTTTTTTCTTTTTCTTTTGGCTAATTAAATATTTTAATTACAAGTAAACTCAATTTGTTTTTCTAAATATAGTAAATATTTAATTACTTTGCTATTGAAATTACAAGTAAACTCAATGTGTTGAAATTCTAATAAGAGAGTTCCACAACAGATAGAGTAATTTAATTAAATTGACAGGTTTTGTTGATTCTTCTTTTCTCTGTTTATTTATAACTTGTTAATTGTTATTCTTTTGTTCAAATTAACAGCCCTTTTCACGTTGACAATAATATTGGGGATGTTTTATAGTATTAAACTTAGGATTTTGTTGAGATTTATATTTTTATATGATCTCCTAATATAACCTTGTACTGTTAAATGACTGAAGCATATATCGATTCTGATAAATGGTTAATAATTGATTATATATAAGTTATATATATTAAGTTAGTAGTTATTTGCTCAGTGCACGTAATATAACCTTGTACTGTTGAATGTTTTAAGATTGTTGGATGTTTTTAGATTAATTGTTCGTATTTGATAATGTTATTTGGTGAGTTTTGAATATTAGGATGTTAATATAGGTATAAAATGATGGAATTGAATTATGTACCTAACCGGACCGATTTGGACCGAACCGGACCGAACCGGACCGATCTGGGCAATTTTCCTTTGAAAAGCGAATATTCTTGAAGATTCCGGTCCACATGGACCGAACCGGAACCGAACCGGACCGGTCGGTTTTTGTACCGAACCGAACCGACCTGTTCGGTCCGGTAAACGGTCCATGATTTTTTGGGACCGAACCGGGGCAGAACCGAAAATCGGTTCGGTTCGGTCCAGTTCGGACCGGTTGCTCACCCCTAAGATCAACCACATTTTTTACGATTGATTCATATTTAATAGTCAGTAATTACATCTAATTCTATTCTATTAATTCAACTCAATTAATTGAAACAAAATTATTTTATCAAATAAAAAATACTATAGTTGAAAAGTTCACAATTACCGTTGCTAAACACATATAAGCTTTAATTAGCTAGAATTCAGTACTGTAGTTCACAATCTTTGTTGACGTTCTAATTCTAACTCGGCCGACATTGATAGCACTCGTATATCATACGGTTTCCAAGGGACCTGCAAGAAATGAAGGCTGCTTTAATCTTTATTCTTTATTATGCACCAACCAAGTTCGTTCCATGACCATATTAACGTCAACCATTTATTGAGGTCTACCATTTTAATAAAAATTGTCCTTTTTAACTATTTAACTAGTAAATTCTCCTATGTTCCACTTTAAAAAAAAAACCAATATGCAAAATTCCAGTTATTACGAAATATAAAAAGAAGAGGGTTTTATTTTGAGACATCTCATTAATTAAAAAGAAGTAAAAATTTAACTGATGAGAGAATGTATATAATTGTCAATTACCATCTATTAGTAACAGCTTAAAAATATTTTGTCACTATTACATTTATCACAATTATTAATGTGATAAATGTCATTAGGCACATGCAGAAATTAAAGTGACAATTTTTCATCCTCTCGTATTTAGATAACTATAAATTTGACTATATTTCTTGATTTGTAGATCTGGTAACATTTCTGAACTAGTCCCGGCTCCATTGAATCCGATGAACTTTACATCATGAATATTCACCCAAACTACAATGTAATATTTCATTGAGATAGTTTGACATAAGTTTTTTTAAAACAAAAGCTGATAATGTAGAGCCTCTTGTGTCTGGCTTTAAAACTGCTGACTACGAGAATGTTGATTCTATTAAAGTGTGGATGGTTGTATTCGTGTAGATCCGGTTGTGGCCGGAATAAAGGTTGTGCATTATGTTTCTGATTTGCAGTACTTATTTTATCCATTATTGCTAAGTCTATAGGTGGTGGTGGTGGTGTTGATAATGTGGAAATAGTGAATGGGATTGATGATGTTGCGGTGGGCTCTGGTAAGCCTAAGGATGGTATAGATAGCGCCTCAACGTACCCATTTGGGTTGGATCGTGGGGCGTGGAAATCGAGGAGGAAGAGTCTATTCTTGGGGCAGCAGTGGTCGTAGAGCTTCCTTCAATCCCAAAACCTCTTAACTCTAGTTTGTTACCCAGATTAGGAAGCATGTGTTTTTTCTGTATTATATTCAGTCAAACACATGATTTATTTTTTCTCCGTAGGATTTAATAATGAAATGCATGATTTGTTTTTTCTTCGTAACGGTATAGAAACACTAATATAGAAATTGGATCAATGGCAGAGTGCTCGAGATATAGATAATCAAATGAAATACTTTAATTTGATAAGACTAACAATTGTCCTCATGGCAGAATGCTCGAGATATAGATAACCAAAGTTGAATTATGAACTGTATAATTTAAAGACATAGATTGCACTGTTGCTATCAGTTATGCTTTTAGCACGGACACCAAGGCTCGGTCCTTCAATGAACCAAAACATGCATTACAAACCTACTCTAGTCTCTTCATTTAAAAAACAAGATGAAATGTGATTGATCCAAAAACAAAATCAAACAAATTCAAATCTCATGAGAAGCTTTACACACTTGTACTTTTCCCCCTTGCGACTATAAAGTGGAACAGCCCGTATACCTTTCCTAAGCTCCCACACCGGAAGGCATGTTTGACCAGCAAGCTTGCCTTTCCCTGATGCATCATATTCACGAACTTCAATCCGAAGCAGAGCTAGTTCGGGAACTGTTAATGGAAATTCAAACAACTCATCCCATGTAGGTATCCAGTTGTCTTCAATTTGCTTTGTTTTCTTTTTCATGTTATCAGCAGGCACTCCAGCTATTCCTACCTGTGCACAGATTGAAATAGCTATACTGTAGTCATATGTGTACTAAGTGTTCAGCACTGGAAGTTTAGGCATACCGAAGTATTAATATGTCAATTCAGTAATTTTGAAATAAAACAACAAAATTCAGAGGATTTTTGCATCCTTTGGTCTGTATGTGATCCATAATTATTGGAACGATAGCATAGCAGATTCAGAACGATAGTAGAAAGTTTAGCAAATCGGGTTATTGGTAGTGACGGGCAAAGTGGGCAGATGATTTCTACTAGTCTGGAAAAAGTTGGAGTTTTGACTCGACAACTACCCATATACTGAAGCGAAAATTGGACAAGGATCAAAATTATGTGAAACTGTTTGGCTGCCCAAACGGGCCCTTTGCTATAATTGGTAAATATTAGGACGATATTAACTCGTTAGAAAGCCCTATTTACTTTCTGTAAATTGGATGTTGTTTACAATTCTAAGTACTAGTAGGACCTTTTTTTATAAGGGTACTAATAGGACTTGGTTTTCATTTTTGTTGTTTCTGCTAATTTAGGATTTGTTGCTATTTAAGTTATGTATGCACAAGGGCAAATGATAATTATTCCTCTTTTTTTTTTTTGTATTCTCTGGTTTAGAAAATAAATCCATAACTTTGACTATGGTTGACTATTCGTACTTCCGTGCTGCATAAAGAATTAAAACAGTAACAGAATTTGGCTGAGACCATAAGTAAGATAGAGTTATTTAAACCATAAAGGATTTAGGAATTTGTAACAAGAAAAAGAATGTCAATTCAAGATATCCAACATGCATGACTAACTTACCTTTGCATAAAAATCTGGAGGAGAATAATTATCGAAGTGTGTATGAGAAAAATCATAGTACCATCCTTCTCCCATATACAGAGTGACCTACTTGAAGGTGCAAGGATGCTTGGGTCAAATGCAAAAGAATTAAGCAAATCATAGACGTCAAGTTTCAATTGGTACAAGGGGAGAATGACAGCATGATAATAGCCTCCAGAATTCTCAACTCACCTTCAAAGTTGTTTTAACAGGTAATATAGCTCTAGGATTGAAGGCCTCACAATTTGAACCAGAGTTCAACAAGAAATCTGGCTTTTTAACGTATCCGCAACCACCATTAGCCCTGAACATTCCATGCATAAACCAAAGTGATTTGTCATAACCCTGTTACAGAAAAATTAGGTGATATGTGAACTGTGATCATATCCATATGAACATTATTTTTTGCTATGTGGATAGATGACAAGCCAAACATGACGTTGCATAAGAATATGCAAATTGTTGAGCCAACTATTCATCAATTTGAGCAAATTCACAGAGACATATTCAATACTTCTCATGCTTATGACAAAGTGAAGTGGTTTAATTGAGCCATTGGCATGTGGTTTATATTCCATGTCATCCTATAAGGCTTGATTGGATACCATAGTTAGTTATTGGCTAACATTTAAAAAGCAATAGGCTATACAATAGTCAAATATAACAATTTTGTTAGAATATAATAAATAATTAGTCGACCCAACTATAATAATATCTAAAAATAATACTCTGCCCGTCCTATTCTTTTTGCTCCTATTTTCGTTTTGGGAAGACACCATTTCTCAAGAAATGGATTTTTTTCTCAAAACTAAACTCACGAATATTTGGTGACAGCACTAATTTCAAACACTTCTTTCATGAAAAGTCACTTTTTCAGTTCATACTTAAACTTTGAGCCAAACGAAAAGGTTCAACAGAAGGGGAAGGAAGGAGTAATCAATCAACATTTTCATAGGATAAAATGCTAAGCCAGAATAATCTACAGTTGGTCTCTCACATGGTTCCTTTAGTAAATAGCATCCTTTCTACTGCCTCTGGCCCTCTATTAATATAGAGGTAGCAACAATAACAATCATAGTAAAAGCATCTCCCTATTTTGTTTAAGTACAGAAATTATTGTGACATATTAATGCTCAATCATTTGCAAAGATGAGTGACTATTTCACATAATAGCTGCACATGACGTGCTAAGGAAATTATTTTATATTAACAATGCATGATGTGATGAGATGATCGAGTATTACTATTTTGTCTCACTAATGTTTCCGGGTAATCTAAAATTTGACTGGGGTGCTGCACTAAAGACATGCATAATATCATTTTCCCTATTTAACACACACAGAAAATAAACATCTTACTATAGAGATTATAACGACTAACCTGCATATTTAAAGCCACCATCTGAGCTCCATGCATCCAAGCACTTAGCGGATTATAATTGGAAGATGCGACACGTATAGCTTTAGGGTATACTCTCAGCAGGTTCTGCTGGGTGAAGCTACAAAATGAATGATGAATATGTCATGGTTAAAAAGTTGTTGAAGAAGTCTTTTACAAGACAAAATATAGATGGCATTATGTTATATTATACCTATAATTGTAATAGCAAATAACGAGCGGCAGACAAATTTACATGTACCCAATTTCACACTGCAAAACAATGACTGCCAAGGTAGGCTGCATGATCAACATTAAATAAAGGTATGGGAAATTTAATTTTTCTGACTTTCATGTGTTCTTTTAATCAATAAAACCATAAATTCTACTACTGAAATCTCTCGAGGAGCAACTTCATTCACAACCCCTGCAAAAGTATTGGGGAAATGGGCAGGGGAAAGTTTGATAACGACCTTGGACACCAACAATGCCATAGGACGTAATTTTTACTTTCTCCAGGAGAAAAAAGACAGAAATAACTAGCAACATATAGATCTCAAATTGTTTACAAAATACAATAGATTGGTAATAGTACTTTCCTTAACTCATTCACATTCTCATGTTGCATATATCCTTTAATTTTCCTCGATCACAATGAACGTACATAATAAGCATTTATTAATCAATTTCCTAAATTATAAAGATGCATGAGTTAGAAATAAAATATTTGGTTAAGACTCGAGACATATAAAATATAAAAATTAAACCTATCTCTACATATATGATAATCAAGATTTCAACATACACTAACAGAGCAGTAGAGTGTAATGCAAATCATACCTAACAATATCTGTCCCATATTGTGCTATGGCCTTTTCAAGCACTAGTTCACTTAAGCTAAGACGCCTCACACTATTAGGATCAACCCTCAGCCAGTCTTGCAACCTTCCCTTTCCTTTTCCAGCAGGAATAGCAATCAAATTCTTGTATTCTGGTGTCGTTTGCTGCTGTATCTTCAGATCCTCTTCATCCTCTTCGTCATTTTCAACACTCTCTCCATCCACATCATCAGCCTAGCAGAAATCATTCTCAAATAAGACACGGAAACAGAATTTACATGGTCCATAGAATGGGAATATACATTTGTTAATGCACCTTATCATAATCATTATTTTGTTTAAAATCTCTAACTTCTTTCTTCCAAGCATCATCCTCAGCGGAACTATGTCCCTTCTCTGATTTGCCTTCTTTTACTTTTACTTTTACTTTATTGGCCTCTAAGTATTCCTTGGGTGGTTTTGTTGATATAATAATCCGTCTTTTTAATGATTCTGGGGAGGGAAATTCTGTCAAGAATTCTGAACCAGGGGAAAACAGCATGTCTCCAAATGTTTGAGTGATCATCTAGAATCAGTCAAATAATGTGAATTATGAACTCATTTGAATGTTACATATTCCAAATAGACTGTTTTCATTTGTAGGCATACCTTAGCTACTAGAGCCTGAAGATTGGCAGGAAGATGATCTTCAAGTGTTATTACAACAGGATATTCAGATGCAGTAAAGGCGTACTCTTTAATTGACCTCAAACATTTTATGAGTTCCACAGGAGTGGTGAAAGTCCTACATTGAACAAGTAATGATAAAGGATCGGGTTTTGAGTTATAACATAAAATGTAACATCCCAGCTCTACACAACTAAGGAACAACAATAACTTTATAACATACTCATTTTCGGCAATGTATTTAAATACAAAATATCGTGTATACATTAATATCTTGCTAAAAAAGATGATTAGAACAAATACTCCTAATTGAAACAGCCATTCTCACATGTACAATAGCTTCAGAAAGAATCTGATCAAATCAAACCACCGAAATAACATGTTACGCTTAGAGTAGCACAAACCCCCTTCTTACTATGACAAACAAAACTGTACATAAAGTTACTTCTTCACTCAAAAAAATGATGTGTCTAAAATGTTCATACCTCCCATGAAGAACATATACATTGTTCTTTGCAGAATTCGGCCAAAGATCCAATTCAATTACCCTTACACCTCCCTGGAGTGCACGAATGATCGGGATATCACTGCTGTCACTACTTAGTTGATTCCCTGTTAGATAAGTATTGTGGCTAGTATATATAAAGTAATGAGTCAATGGATCAGTCATATCATGGTGAATCTGAAACAAGAGAAACAAACTAATAAATAAATGATTAATTAAGCTGTTCTCAACTTACTTTTACATAGGACTACAAATCAGACCAAGCTATTCGATACTCGATTTGAGCTCATTCGATAAAGCTCATTTCGGTTCAACAATCGATGTACATATCAAACAAGTTTGACATCATTTTTCAGTTGATAACTTTTGAAGCTCGACTTTGATAAGCTAAAAATTGACAAAATACTTGTAAAAATATCTTACTCAATACTCTAGCGCTCGATCATTTTTAACAATCAAACCAAACACAATCATAATTTCAAGCTCCACATTAAAAATTTAAACCAAACTTGAACTACTCTACTTATTTGCAGCCCTGCTTTTACATAAATACAACGATAAAAATTACCCCTATTTTGGGATCAAGAGGCGCATTAACATCCCCAAGCAAGTACTTGAAAAAAGTCTCGAGAGAGATTCCCCTGCGATAAAATAGGTGTAGATGCTTCAACTCATGAAATCCATCCATCAAACCCTGGGCTTCCTCCACCGTAGCATTCTCCTCTCCTTGTACCTCCACCAGGAACCGCCGCAGATGATCGGCGCTCATCACGCCGCTCTCCGAATACTTATCGAAGATCGATTTCACGTCCGCCGGCGCCTCCGCCGCGGTTAGGCGGAACCGCCTCCGGAAGCAGAAGCAAACGCTGTATGACTGCTTCCGCATGGAATTCTACGGGATTGAGAAATAATGCGACCATTTCCGTTTATATTACTGGCAAAGCTCGAGGGAATAATTCAAATGCTACGTAAAAGAAATATAGAATAATGAAAATTAAAGTTGGGGGATGAGTAGATGACTAATAAATCGCATTTTTCACGTGGAAGTTTTATATTGGTTTTGGCAACTTTAATTGATTCTTAATAATTGGCGGATGAACTGTTGTATTGTTTAACTTGGCGCCACTTTTGTTATAACTTATATATTTAAATTCTAATAAAGTTATTGCAAAATAAAATACTATTCACTTTATTCTGGTTGATACTTTAATAAAATAGCTTATGGGCCTGTTTGTTTGGCATTTGGGAGAGTGGTTTGGGAAAGTGGTAGAGGTTTGGGAAATAATCTCGATTTGCGTAATGTTGTTTGTTTGGGTTTTGGGAGAGTTGTTTGGGAAAAAAATAGGTGTAGGTTTTTTTTTTGTAGGTTTGAGTTAGTTATTTAGGTGTGAGATAGTGTAAGACTTTATGTCACATCAGTTAGTTATATATAATTAATTTATTGGTGTATATATTATATGTAATATATGTGGTAAATAATATTTTCTAATTAGTTATTTGTGCTTTCTAAAATAATAAAAAATAAAGTAGATTTTATAAAATATTATACTAAAATTCTTTTAATTATTTTATCTCACCGATGAATTCATTAAAACGACATATGCTAGAAATTACACAATATCCTTAAAATATTAACTTAATAATTATTACACAATATCCAGATTAATCTACGTAAGGAAACATATTAGGTTGTCTTCATATTGTTTAGCATAATAAAAGTTGATGGCAATATTACAATTAATGTCACTAATTCCACGAAGGTGGAAATTGACTCCATCTGTTATCCGACCAATCATGAATATTATTTTCTCCACATCGGACCAACCGCCTCCGAGTCAACAACTCTGCATGTTCCCAGTTGTCAACGAGACCAATATGTGATGAAGCATCACTAATCGAATAATCAGGCATCGAGTTTAAATTTATGGTTTGCGCATCGTTGTGATATGATGTATGGCACGAGACATCACCAGTTCAACTCGGTTCAAACTGATTTTTGAATCAAGTGGTTTTAGGGGTAAATCGGACCGAACCAATATCCGGTTCACGATCGAACCGGGTCCGATTTTAATAACATTGTTACTAGTTTACCCCAAGTTTATGAGATTACATATTAATCACAATTAGGAGCTCGTGGCATAGAAAATAGCTGGCTGCTCTGCACCTTGATTAAAAAAATAAACACTAGGAGGAAATAATAAGAGTAAATTACACTTTTGGTCCCTCTTATGACTTGATTTTATCACTTTCGTCCCTTTTAAATTTTTCATAGCAGATGCGTCCTTCTTATCAATACAATGTATCATATTAGTCCCTCTTATTATTGTAATGTAACACATTCATCCCTCTTAATTTTTTCGTAGCAAATTCGTCCCTCTTATCATTTTAGTATAACACATTGGTCCCTCTTAAATCCAAATTACATCAATTTTAGGAGGTAAAATTTATTTTTGGCCCTCTAAAGTGGTAGCATTTCAAAATTGGCCCTTTTATTGTGTCACCTTGACAAAATACGTCATTTATTGTGTCATCATCTTCAATTTCAATCCTTATCACCGAATTTTTTAATTAACGGCGAAAATCATCAATTTATGTCTTATTTGACCAAAAAATTAAATTGTTTACCGAAAATTATCAATTTATGTTTAATCTGTTCGAAAATTTTAATTTTAAAGTGCTAATTAAAATTTAAGAATTTCATATTCTTAATTCAATTTATAAGTCCAATTCATGTGGTAGTTACCGGATATAATATTTTAAATATTAATATTATTTATAGTGGGAGCAATATAATATATATTTATCTATAAATATAGACAGAAACGTGTATTTATATACGTGGTAGTAGATGACAACCCAAGCAAATAATTAATGGCCCCCATCTCCCCTCCCTCTCTCCTCTGTCACATGAGTGAGTCACAGCAGAGGAGAGAGAATAGCCTTAATAGGATAGTAGGTTTTTTTCTTTATAAAATGGGCTGCAGCCCGTTTCGGAATTCAGTTTCACAAAAAATATACTGCAGCCGCAACTTTTGGAAATGGATTGACATGTTTGTCTCGCATTTCGAAAGTGGAAAATAATTTTCCCAAATGCGAGACAAACAGGCCCTATATCTTCAGTGTTCAACTAGTCATTTGTGCATAATATTAGTTATATTAATTTAATTTAATAATTTGGAAACCAATTATCTGGTTAATTAATACTTTAATTATTGCACTTCCTACATATTTTGAAATTTTGATAACATTCTATTTTAGATTGGATCCAGTATTTGACTGATTTCTTACTTTTCCTCATAATGGCTAGCGATATTGCCAGAGCACATATTATTGCTGACAAATCAATATTTTTTAATTTTCTATTGTGCCCCTCCTAGTCAAGATCACAACACCTATAATTCTCTCTCTTATTTACTCCTTATTTTAAATTTTTTTTTTTAGAAGAACTCCTTATTTTAAATTGACAACTACATCTTCACTTTTCCATTTATAACTTGACAAGTAATTAATTTTCTCTCCTCTTATGCATTAATATTTAATAATAACTTTCTTTTATTTGCCGTATGATTTTAAACATGAAATGTTGCTAATTATTTAATTCATATAGAGTAGTGAACAAAATAAATTAATTTACGATTTTAATCAAATATGTGTTCAAGGATGAACAAAAGTAAGTAGTTTTGAATTTTGAAAACCTCCCAACTTATTACACTCAATTAGGCAGAAAATCAAGCGAAATCTTTAAAAAAAATTTAACAATTTTATATATTTTGAAACTTTGAAATTCATTTCGAGTTCGACAAGGTAAGAAAATAATATAATATAATATATATAATTAAGTTGTACAATTAGTATTCATGTTTGATTTGATTAAAGCTCGTTTGAGCTCAATTCATATAACAATCAAACACAATTTTGAGCTCGATGAAAAAATTAACCAAGCTTCACAAAAAAAAAAAAAAAATCACTATACTAATTTTGTTTAAACAATTACACATGATTTAACACAAACTTAATTAAAACAGAAATATAAAATAATAATTTCATAATATATTGTAGTCGGTTTCAATTGCCTTATGTCATCAAAAGACATAATATACATAAAAATTGAATGCATTCTTGAATTATCTACATTGAACAGTAAACACCACGTTAGATGCATACAAAGTAACATTTGATGATAATACACCCACATTCACCACCTTAGTAGCCCTCATTCATTCTCATTTTATGTGTGGTATTTTTCCACTTAATTGTTAACCAAAGTTTCTGGATAATCAATTATTCAATGCTTAGAAAGCTAAACAATATATGGAAAATAAAATAGTGACGAATAATTACCAAGAACTAATGAAAATAAAAATGGTACCCATTGAGATGAAAAGGAAAAAAAAATGATCCCCATCTGTTCTTTAACTGAGAGTAAGAGAAAGAGTACCAATTTATTTCTACGTGGAAAGATTCAATAAGAAATATATTAAAAAAAAAAAACTAATAATGTATTAATAGGAGAGAAAAGTTTTAATTGAGTTGTTAATTAAATGAAGGAATGTTATAAAAATTAAGAAATTTAGATTTTAATACTTTTGATCAATATAAGTAAATTAGGAAACTAAAAAAATTTCTCTTACAATATCGCTATGCATAATTTAATAAAAATGAATAGACTTGATTTTCACTACTTTTTTATCTACAACCACCAAACGAATCTAGGTCAACTTTATGACTCATATTTTGATTGTGAACTTATTCTAAGCATCTCAACAAATGAATACGTTTTCCAACGACAAAGCATAGGGCTATTTTGCATTTCACTCCATATATTTAGAGAATGTCAATTCCAAAATTTTATCAAACACAAGAAAGTTAATTTTCCATATCTTTTGTAGTTTCCAAAAAATGCAAAATGGAAATATATAGTACATATATATATAAAGCAGGCATTGTTTCATTCAAAATGAAACTTCATAAGAAGCCTGACAGATTTAAATTTGTGACCCTTTTTGTCATACAAAGGGACTGATCTTATTCCAGTTCTCAATTCGGAGACAGGAAAACACGTTTGTCCACCAAAATCGTCTTTTTCTGATAAATCGTGTTCACGTACCTCTATCCTCAGTAAAGCTAGCTCTGGAACTCTTAAAGGAAATGTAAATTCTTCGTCCCAATAAGGTGCCCAATCGTCTTCGATTATCCTTGTTCGTTTCTTTGCTTCATCTTCTGGCACGCCAATTATATACACCTGCGCCAATGCAACCATATATGCATAGACATTTATTACAGTATAATTTTTTTAATTAAGTCTCTAATTTAATTTAATTTTCTGATCGATCTCTAGCTAATATGTTTAATTTCTCACTAATTAACCTTTGTATAGAAGTCGGGCGGTGAATATGCATCAAAGTGTGTGTGGCTGAAATCCAAACGCCATCCATCTCCCATGTACACAGTTACCTGGCAATTATTAAAATTAAATAGAGTTAGTTAAAAATGATCGATCGGTAATTTAATTAAAAAAAAAAAAAAGGAAAAAGTCACCGTACGTACCTTTAGTGTTTTGTTAATAGGTTTTGGTGATTTAGGATCAAAGACTTGATTGTTTGGAGTCCTAGTCATTAGCAAATCAGGTTTCTTCACATAACCACAGCCGCCATTTGATCTATACATTCCATGCATCATCCAAAGACATTTCCCATATCCCTGTACGTAATTAAGTAAGATATTAAATAAATTAAGAGTACTATATATATAATATACCACAATTAATAAGCTACCTGCAGGTAAATTGTCATTTAATTTCTTCACACGTACAGTAATTAAAGTTACCTGCATATTGAAGGCAAGCATTTGAGCTCCGTGCATCCATCCAGTTTGTGGATTGTAATTTGATGAGGTCACTCTTGTTCCTTTAGGGAATATTCTCAGTATATTCCTCTGAGTAAAGTTGACTACATCGGCCGAATATAATGAAGCAGCCTTTTCAAGTCCTTGTTCACTCAAACTAAGTCGTCTTCGACTAGTATTTGACGTAATTCTTAGTGCATGCCTCAATCCTTTCTTAGCATTTCCAGCATGAATTGCAATTACACGTTTATATTCTGGAGTTGGACCACCCAAATTCCCTGATTTTTGCTTTATTTTTTTATCACTATTATCTTCATCACTACTATGATCACTCTGACTCTATATATATATATATATATATAGTTTTCAGAACAAAAAATGATCAATACATACATTAGTAATTTACAAGTAATTATAATAAATGATTAATTAGGAAAATTAAAGTTACATAAATACACATGAAAAAATCAATACATTAATTTCTTCGATCTCTTACCTTGTCAAATGGCTCCCTCAATGATTGTTCTTCATCGGATGAATCCTTTTCCATTGGTGAAGTAGAAGTAGTTTCTCCATCCTTGTTATCAATGCAGTTTGATCCAATTAGATACTCTTTGGGTGGCTTGGTTGACAATATTATTTTATGCTTTAAGGCTTCTGGTGAAGGAAATTCCTCCAAGTACTCGGACTCGGGGCAATACAACATTTCTCCAAATATTTGTGTAACCATCTACGTACACACAAATTATTGCAATAATATATATATTAAAAAAAAAATTGAAATACAAAAACCACACCCTATACTTTTGCTTAATTAATTTACAAAAACACCTCTATGCATTTATGTTAGCAAAAATTCCTTGTAATTAATATATATTTTTATTAACAAAAAACTCCCTGATCACATGACGGAATACATATTTTGTAGAAATTAATCAACTCTAGAATATATAGTTTAATTAAAAAGGTTAAATTTATATATATTACCTCTGCAACTTTAGCTTGAAGATCTGGTGTGAGGTGATCTTCTAAAGTAATTATGACTGGATATGGAGATCTAACAAAAGCATGTTGTTTAATAGATTTTAAACATTTCAGGAGTGGTACTGGAGTGGTTAGAGTCCTGCAAATAATGCAAAAAAAAATTTACATTTCTTAAACATATATAGTAGACGGGTTATAATTTGCAAAAATATTCCTCTAAAATTTACTTTAGTTGACAAATAAACCCCACATTTATTATTATTGTATTAATCAGTATTTATATATCTTCTCGTGTTCATATAAATGTTGCAATCAAATCTCATCTCTCTACGTAGTAAAGTAATGTAATAGAGATCGATGGTTCACTTTTACTGTGAAAAAATGACCTCCAACTCCAAACGTCCATATTTTAATTATGCTAATAGTAATAATCTGTTTGGTTACACTTGCACATGTTTTTTTAATTTCCTAACTCAATTCTATGAAACATCAAAATGAGAAAAATATATCTATTTATTAAATTGATATCTTATTTACTTGTAATAAAATTTAGGGGGTATTTCTATATATAACACAATGATAATATGTTGTTGTATTTACCAATTATTAAACCAATACAAAAATTACTAAATTAGGCTCTAGCTAGCTAGTTAAAATTTGAAATTTCATCTAGATCTATATATCAAATTAAAAGAGCTAGCTTACGATACCTTCCATGAAGAACATGAACATTATCTTTTGCAGAATTGGGCCATAAATCAAGCTCTATTCCCCTTACGCCATTTTCTAGAGATTTTATGATTGGAAGGTCACTACAATCGCTATTCAATTGATTTCCAGTTAAATAGGAATTGTGGCCTGTATATATGTAATAATGTTGCAATGGAGCACTCATATCATGGTGTACCTAGAAATAAATTATACAAATTGTCAAGGTTTATATTTAAAATACCTACACCTAAAAAATTAAATCATTCTGGGCTTTTGGCACTTTGCACTCTAAAATTATCGGATGTTGACACTTTGCACCAAAAAAATATAATTTATGGCATTTTCAACATTGGCTTAATATGATAATCTAAATAATATAAATAACATGCAATATAATAATATGTCAGATATGTAAATGTGTATTTTATATATAAACTAAATAATTTAGAGGATATTTGAAAATAAAATGAAGACAATGTCCTTTTTTTTTAATCTAAATTTTACTGAGAGAAAAAATGTTAAAATAAGTTATTATAAAGTAAAATAAATTAAGAATAAGATGTTTATGATTGTTATGCATATAAATGACCATTTTATCTCTACATCGCCAACAATCATGAGTTTATTTTTTAAGAAAAATACATTAGGGTGCAAAATGTCATACAAATTATATTTTTAGGGTGCAGCGTGCCAACAAATTCAAATTGGGGTGAAAAGCACTAACATTTTATTATTTTAAGGTGCAAAATGTCAATTTTCTATATTTTAAGGATGCAAAATGAAATAAAATCGAAATGACTGTTCTACACTTCTACCAATGAATTTTCTCACTAAAACACAAACTACGGTGCAAAATACCAAAATTCTATAATTTAAGGTGCAAAATGCCAAAAAACCCAATCATTCTTGACAACTCCTAACTTTGTTTTAAATAAATAATCACCGGTGATTACCGAACCTTCCAAAAATTAAACCTGAGTAATTTAATGGAAAACAACAAATCTACTTTCCTAAAAAAAAAATATTTAAATAAATAATCACCGGTGTGTTTTTTTTATACCAAATGTATGTGTAAATTAAACATTTGGAACATTTTGTAAAAATTTCAAAAACATTTAAGAAAAATCAGGAAAATATTGAAATTAAAGAAATATGCTAAAAAAAAGATGATTTTGTTTTTGGTAAATTAGAATATATATTTTCGTATTATTATATTCTTTAATTTCGTCCAAATTAGTTATCTTTTAATGTTATGTGAATGTTATTCAAAATGTGACATGAATTATTACGAATAATGTAAAAAATATTTAAGAAACAATTAAGATAATTTTAATTTAAGAAGCACAAAACACTTATGAATTGATTTTAACCCAAGACCTATTTGTTTTAAAATTATTAAATCTAATATCAATATTGAATTCAAATATTATTTGAAAAGTTCACTAAAATTAAGGAGAAAAAAAAAAGGCACCTGTAAATTAATGGGCCCATTGAAATCATCCTGGAAAAGAAAATAAAAGAAATCCTCGAGAGTAAGGCCGCGGCGCGTGGAGGAGTGGTGGCGATTTCTACACACTTGCTGCATTATCGTTGCCACGTCAGCAGCCGTGCAGCCTTCCTCCCTTTGGTATTCTACTAAGAACTTCAGTAGCTGATCCGCCGTCATGTTCGCCGCCCCCTCCGCGTACCTTATGAAAGCCGCTCTAACGTCCGGCGGTGGCTCCGGCTCATTGATTTTGAACTTCCTATTGAAGCATCCAAACATTTTGTAATGATTGTAATTACTCCCCATTACATTAATTCAAATTAAATTCCTTTTGGTGTATTTTAGAAACAATAATATATATTTCTCTTGTGTCAAAATTCGATGGCTTTGTGTATGTGTTTGTGTGTGTATAACGTGTTGTTGAATGGTTCTGTCTATGAAGCCATAGTATAATACTTTGATGGATCCATGATGAATCAATTGTTTGACAAAAATATGGTTAAAATTAAAGAAATAAGAATTGGATCCATGATGAAGGGTTACTAGAATTAGCTAATAATTATTAATAATACGTTGCCAAAGTCAACTTTTAGTCTTTTTTAAAAAATTAAAAAGTCAACTTTTATTAATATTACTGCCTAAATAGTTAATACTAGTTCTGGTGAATTTAGATCATCAACAGCCTTTTCTCAAGTCTTCGAGTAAATGACGTCCTTCTAGGATTTTTTCCTTTTTCTTGTTTTTTTATTTCTTAATAAGTTCTTCCTTTTCCATTTGATATAAGTTGGCGAAATCTATTGGATTATGGGCTTAAACTTCAACCCAACTCTTTTTTAGTTTCTTTAGCTGGGTAGGAGACCCAACTAAATTATGAATCCAAAAGATACTTTCTTGATTTGGATAACTAGAAATGAAGGAAATGTCCTACTATAAATCCATCTAGAAAGTCCAATATTAATATATTATAATGCCAGCCTAGTAGTTTTTCCAAAAAATAAAAATATAACATCTATGAAATTGTAACCATGTAAAAAACAATACTACAGCTTCGATTTCACTTTTGCATGCAATGAAATGTAATACAAGTTCTACTGCAAAAACTAGAGGTCCAGAAAAAAGAAAAAAAATTAAGAAAATATGGCACACACAAACCATTACCCTGTATATCTTGGTTGAATTAATCCTGTCTGTTTTGTTTTTTTTTTTTTTCAGTTGATAGATATGTAAAATATTTTGGAACTTTCAATGAAATCAACAGCATATGAGTCTTCGTTTGGATTGAATAGTTAAGCAGGTAGCTAATCAATCCCATTGAATTTCTCGGTGAAAAGTCCATTCCGATGGGTTTATGGTGGTTTTTCCATCGGAAGCGACTAGATCGTACGGTGAATCTTCAGAACATTCAGTGTGCATTGATTTCCAATGTAGACTAGGTTCCCACTCGGCTTCTTTGAGCACCTTGAGAATTTCCTCCACAACTACCTTACTCCCCTCAGCTGCCAAGTGAACTCCATCCCTACGTACACACAGAAAAACACACACTTAGGAGGTAGATAGTGTGTGTGTGTGTGTGTGCATATATATAGTTCTTTGCATTTTTGGTCCCATAGAATAATTTATGTTTTACAATTTTGGTTCGGCAGAACTGTCTTTGTTTTGTACTTTTGGCCTCATATGGATGGAATTGGCTGGAGTAAAATGCAAGAATACCCCCTATGATTCGCCTAATTATACCGCATCAAAATATGCGAAAACCCCCTTATTCACTTAAAAAATTGACAATGATCCCCCTGTTAACTTTGAAAATTGGCACTTAAAAAATTGGCAATAACCTGCATATGATTTACGAAGGAATTTCAAATGGTTTTTTCGCTAATAAAAATAACACAGTTTTTTTGCTAAGAAGCTAAAATGATCTCAAAGAGTAATGAAGTACAGAAGTAAGGGTTGACTATACTCACGTAAAGCAACAATTTAACCAATCTTCGCGTTTCTGAATAGCAGTCCAGAGATCGATTACTTTCACGTTCATCTCCCTACCCAACTCTATACAAGCTTCTGAGTATATTCGGCATAATTCATTTGTTCGAACTAGCTCACTAAAATACGAGCTGATTTGTGGAAGGAAAAAAACACAAAATAAGCTTTCTGAGTAATGAACAGAGACACAAGTATAGACTATAGATTTTTAACCAAGGTTAAAGAAATACAACCTATGTAATTTTAGTCATATATATATATACCTTGTGTTTTCACGTAGTTTAGCCTCATTGACAGGAGGGCAACTGAGAAATATTATGCGAGTTTTGTCTGAAAGGCTCTGTAAGAAAGTAACATTTGCTATGACAAATCGGTCTATCGCATTATTATAACCTACGTTTGCTATGAAAAATGTCTAATGTTTTGTGCAAGTTCACAATTTGAGAAGCTACCTTCAGATGGATCGCGATTTTTCTCATGTTTTCAATATATTCTGGAAGTGGTACATGAGGACCGAGTCCAGATGAGTGAGGTCCCATGGAATCATTGCCACCAAAATACACAATCACCAAAGACGGTTGAATAGTAGCATCCTGCGATAACAGAACCGTTGTGCTACGATCAGGGAACAAATCCCAAATAGATGTTTTTCCCTTAAATGAAAACTACCATTTTACATAATAACGATCACTCCCTTTATATGGCAAAAATATGAGGATACCTAAAAGTTTTTTCAACTCTTGTAACTCCGCACCAGACCAAAAGGGAGGAAAACAATGGACTGAGAGAGTATGGTAGCACATTCTATACATATGCAGAAGAAAGGAATTTCAATGTCATCATATTTTTAAAAGGAATAGTACAACTTGGTTATTTAAGGACTTAGTAACCATACAAAACCAAATAGCTACAAATCTCTCAAACTCAAACGAAGCCTGACATAGTTTTTATAAAAAGCAAACCATTACATACCTTTGGAAAAACTTGATCTAGAATTTTGATTGCACGTCTTGAATTCCAACCATAATAGCCTCGTAACATTATGTCAGCCTACAAAGAATAATTCAGAGGAAAATTGCAAAAATGGATAACTATGTAAAAAAGGAGTTGATTGTGATGAATGAAGAAGACAATGTTGCCCAAAAAACGTGTTTTCTCAATATGCATCTCCAATATAAGAAGTCTTCTAGTGATGAAATTCAAAAAGCGCACACCAAAAAAGAGAATAAATATACTATTTGAATTCTTGGAAGATACAATCAATTAGCAATACGACACCATCACTAACCATATAAGTGTCACATATATATAGCACAAATCTCTATTTATTTTATCGAATTTCTAGAGCAATCCCAATTTAATTTAAAATCTGTGATGTAATCAAACTCAAATGAAACGGATCATGTTGAACATGCAAACACAAGTAAACAATTTCACCAAAAAATTCATGTCATCTGCTATACAGGGAAAATATTATCACTAACTATACATCAATGTAACATGTTTAAACTAAATAACAATAAACTATCTAGCATATAGAATGACATGTGAAATTCAAGTACATCCCCACAATCTTAGGTTACTTTTAACCAAAAATATTAATTTTAAATGAATAAATTCAATAAACTAACAAACAGTCAAACCCTTACTCCACAGAATCCCAATTCCCATTTCCCCAAACACCAAACATTCAATATTACACATACAAGTATTTATTGATGTGATTTTTTTGGAGTAATCTAACGCATTGCCAAAATAAACACAGGGTTCTGCGTTGGATGTGTGTGAGAGAGAAATAGAGAAAAAATAAATAAAATAAAACAGAATTAGAAAATTGAAAAAGAAAGGACGTACTTTACGAGCGTAGATATCGGAGAGGATGGCACCCCAACCGCCATTGCTATAGCTCAGCTGAACAATTGAGGATCCGAACAACACAAACAATGGCCTTTCTGGCCCCACCATTATTTTCCTTTTTTTCTTTTGTGTGAGTGTTAGTGTGTTGCAGAGAGAGAGTTGCAGGACGAAATGAAATTATATTGGTGGGATTAATAATAGTAACACATTTGGCAGAGCTTTAAATGGAGTTCAACTAAAATTTTGCAGAGCATTTATTAAGTATTATTCAATTTCTATTTTAACTTAATTGGTTCATAGAATTCGACAAATTCTCTTTTTTGGGAAAAAATTACTATAGTTGCTTTTGTGATATTTGATCTTTATGACATTGTTTGAAATGAACTATGGATTTCATTGAGTTTTGGTAATTATTTTAGAATAAGCTAATTTTATGGGTTTTGACATTACAGGGTTTTGACATTCTAGATTTTTCTAGTTGTAAAATGTCAAAGTCTATTTTTAAATAAACCAAACATAACACCAAATCTAAGGAAATCGATTTGTATACCTAAGGAAAGGACTGATATTTGCCACATCTATATATGGAGGCACGTGAAAATATTGAATCGTTGCTTATTACATAACCAAACAGTTGAAGCACCTATATATATTATATACCACAACCATAAATCAATGCCAATTAATATAGACTTTAATACCATTTGAACTTCAAATTTTTTATTTTTTTGAACTTCAGTTATAGTGCAAGGAGAATGTGTAATAAAATGTTTTTCGAGTCAAACTTACACAACCTTCATTATGTTAAATTTCGTTTCCACCATAACTTTAAGCACTATGATTCTATGAATATTTTTCTTTTGATATTTGACAAAAAACATGTATATCAAATTATCTCTATTTACGGTATCCTTGAAAAACGTAAGAGAACTTTTGGTAGAGTTAACTCATTATAATATGTGTTTCTTACAATATGAAATAGATAATTTATTTACACGTAAAATGAAATAATAAATAATTTATCTTTATGTAATAAGAAATAATGTGCAATTTATCTTCTTGTTAGTGGAGGTATTGCACACACACACTATACTGCGATTGAGATTTCATTTTGATTTGATATAAAAAATGATCAATTTAACTTTATATTTGACAACGTGTTCTTCTCATTTTATCTCCCTCGGATGTGCGTAAATAGATAATTTACCTACCTGTGATATGCTTAAATGAGCATTTAATTCCTGTTATATTGCATAATGGACATTTTACACCCTTGTAAAATTAAAAATCATGAGGGAGAAAATTTGCTTCTTTTACAAAAGCACGAAGAATTTTTTTGCCATTTTATTTATCACGGAGAATTAAACTACCTATTTAAAATAAAAAGGCTCGTTCATATAAATAAATAGTATATATATATATTTATTACAGGCACATGACTAAAGTTTTTTTTGTAAAGTTAATGGTGTTATACAAATACAAGTTATCTAATTAAAAAGATTTATCAAAATTAAAAAAGAAATATAAATATAGTAAATGTTTTTGGGTCTGGGCATAGTAGACCGCCTACACAACCAAAATTTATATGTGCAGGGCAGGGTAATGACTAATGAATAAGGGAGAGAATGACCAATTTATCGTTGGGATTGGGCCTCTGGGCTCACCGTAAGTGGGCTGTTATGCTTCATATATACTTCATACAGTAAACAGGCCATCGTTAATGAAGAAAGCCCATCGATTTTATTCGAGCAAGTGTACATGTTGTTGGTCCACAGTTGATTAGATTAAAATTCCTATATACCTAATCGGATAATTAGATCAGGTCTTTCATAGACAATGAACAAAATCAGTACATCCATCAAACATATTTGCAAGTACCTTACCTAATCCAGAATCCAATAACTCTGGCGGCAGCCGCCTCTCCTCTTCTCGGCCTCTAATTACGGCCTTCCGTGCCTTCATTTTCTAGCTTTCTCGTTTTTGGAGATCTCAGTTTTTATCTAACTTCTATTCTATGAATCGTTTCCAATCGTCTCATCAAATGCATATTTTGAAACCCTGGGCTTGATTTTAATTGTTATGGTTTATGACCTCTAGTCATGATATGGGTGTAAACTGTAAAGGTTTCTTTCTTCTTAATCTAATTGAAATCGAGTCAAACTTGAGTAACTTAGCCTTTTCTATAATCAATTTTAAATTATCGCAATTAGTTTAGTATATATATATATATATTATAAAAAGAGAAGTCACTTGCTAAACTAGTTTTTTTCCCTGTATTATCCTTAATATTTAAAGTAATTTAATTATGTAATTTTCTAACTCTTCGTGTTCTCCCATGACATTCATTCATTGAATTTATTTTTCACATTTTCTTTGGATCAATCCCCCAAAAAAATATCTTTATTTTTGTGCTCACATGTTTAATGAGTAGTAGATATATAAGAACCCAATTCAAACCAGCATTTATCAGTAGCTTGAACTGTTTCTCGAACATCTTGATCAGAATTTCAGCTTTAAATAGTGGGCCATTTATTTTAATTGTTACGTATATAATAACATATGTCCTAACTATAACAAAAGAGAAAAATGCATGATATATTCAAAATAATCTCTAATTTCAATTGAATGTATAACTCTATCACTAATTAATATTAACCTTGCGGTAGCATATATAGTCTCTCAACCTTTATGAGAAAACACCTGCAATGATTAATTCTTTTATAACACTATATATTTACATATTATACATACAAATATTAAATATACAGTACCTATATATATATACACTATATGTATACTATATACAGTATACATCTAAATTATATACAATGTGTTGTATGTATTTTGACTAATCTATGGCTTATTTTTAACTCTATAATAATTCTTCGACCATCAGCTAAAGATCTCCTTAGGATACCTGTAATAAAGAGCAGGGAGAGTTGGTCAAAATAAGTAAAACTATAAAAGAATAAAAATTCAATACTAAAACAAATTGGTCTGAGATCACTTTTTTTTTTTTTTAATCTGGGCCTGAGATCAAAATTGATTTTAATAACGAGGAAATCTTGATTTAATTTAATAATATTTACCTGAAGTCTGAAGATGGGAAAATTGAATCTGGCGGCCCATATAAAAACAAATCAATTTTTATTAGTGTTTTACTTTGTTCTCGCTTCTTGTAGTAGTATTTTTTGATATCTAGGAAATCCGTTCTTGCATGCGGAGACCTGCAACAATGTGACATCAGGTTAGTTAATACTCCCTCTAAATAAATAATTGGCAATTTTTTTAAAAAAAATTCAATAATTAGTCACTTTTCTATAATAAAATATCAAAAATATCCTTCTATGATTGCTTTAATTAATGTCATTGATATGTGTGCTACCAATTTTATTGTGTAATTCTAGAAATAAAATTGAAAAAAAAAAGTATAGAAAAATCAAATATAACAAATACTCCCTCTTTTTTTATTTGTCGCTCTGACAAACAAAACATTGTTTACTTTTATTTGTCGTTTTAGAATTTCAATGTAAAATTAATGTTCTTTTATTAAATTTACCTTTCTTACTAATACTTATCACTAATGCTAAGATTATTTGATTAAAAAGTTATTTTGAAATTTTTGCTTCAAAAAAATGGCTATTTATGATATTCGTAATTCAGGTGCAATCCTCCGAAACGACAAATAGAAATGGAGGAAGTAGTATAAAATCATTATTTTATTGTAAAAAGTACAGTCTAAGAGTAAATATTGAAAACGAAAACAAAAAAATTATTTTTTGAAAAACAAAAAAATAATAAAAGAAAATGTTGATAAACCAATTATTAACTAATGTAATATGGTCTAATAGAATCTCAGCTGTACATTAGAGAAGCCTAGGCCATACTTCTAGAAGAAAAAGTGACATCAAGCGAAATGGAAATAAAATTTGACTCAAGAACACCCTATATAATTTGTCAGTGTTGTAGGTACCACCACCACCCAACTTGCAATTTGCAAACCCCGCCTCAAACAAAATTGCTTGTGTCACAATACACCCAATAATAATAATAATAATAACAAAAGAGAAAAAAATATCTCCTGTATATATGTCTTTTATTCCAGCTCACAAAATTGAAGAAAATTAACTCAATCTATCTCGGCTGAACTTATTCGATCACTTGATTACAAATTAAATGTTTTTTTATGATGTATTATTCTTCTAACACTAAATTCAATTGTCATACAAGTAATTTAAGTTAAACTAGCCAGAAATTTGGAATAATTATTTTTCAAATCAAACTACGGAAAAAATCAAGGTCAAAACCGTCATAAGCACACGTATTACGTTAGAAGAAAAGTGTATTAGACTATTATTGCAATATTTGCTTTGATAAACCTATTATTCAATCACAACAATGAGTCGATTACACTTACAAAATAAGCCTAGGAAAAACACAATATAGGATTTATTTTTTTCTAATCTAGAGCTTTTTTTTATTTTAATTTATAGGGCTAATTCCTAATTATGCAGGGTAAATGCAAGAAACTCTTCCGTGTTATGTTAAACTTGCACAAAACTATCTTGTAAACTTTTTATTATACCGAATCTCTTTGTACTTTCAGAAATCCTGCATTAAACATCCAATTTGTGAAAAATAGTTAATTTTGGATCGATATATTTCAAGAAATCATTTTTCAAATACTTCATGTTGATCCTACAACTTCACAAGATCTATTTTAAAAATGACTTCTTGAAATATGTCTATCCTAACGAACTATTTTTTTCTTTCAAAGTGAGTATTTTTATGAAGGTTTTCCAAAAGTACAAAAATGTTTGGTGCAATAAAAATTTCACATAATAGTTTTGTACAGGCTTATACGAGGAATATCTTGCATTTTCCTCTAATTAACCTTAAGAAAAATCTAATTTCATATTTGTTTACTCCGCTAGGTCTGCAATATTTGTCATTTTACAGGGTTCGAGTATTAGAATCCAAATCATATCATATTTTTCGGTAAAAAATGTTATACCTAAACTATTACGGAGTGCATTGAAATCTTAGAATATACTTGTATATATATTTATATAAACGATCGACGACAAATACTGTGGAACGAATGAGTAAAGTTTATTTTCGAAATCTGAACTAAGAAGTGTAATCCCAATTTACACTTTTCTTTATAATCCCAATTTGAATTTAAAATTTTTTAGTTGGTGAGAAAGAAAAGGAGAGAGAGATTTGACTTACAGCTTCAATATCAATTTTATAAACAAGCAGCTTTCTCCTCTCTCTACAGCTAGTCCTATAAGCCACCACTACATGCCCAATTGCCAACCCTAAAGACGACAGAAACAACGCCATCTCCGTCGCCTTAACATATCCGCCGCCGTAGCTATTGCTGCTCATAAACACATACGATGCTTTCAACGACACAAACACCAACGACGCCACCGAACACACGGTTGCGATCCCCAAGTACGGCCCCCTCGACAACTTCGGCCCGTCGCAAAAACTATAAACACCTGTGCCAAAAAAAATTAACAAAATTAACTTACTAAGTAATTAATATATTGAATCTGTAATACTAGTATATATGCTGCTGCTTACATAATATGATAGCTGAGCGAAGGATTGATACGAGGGGGATATCGATGAGTGAATATCGGAAATCGTAATTGATGAGATGAGAATATACGGTTTGGAGAGTGGGGGTAGACGACGGCGGAAGGGAGGCGGATAAGAGGGCGGAGGGGAGGAGGGCGTCGGCGATGATTAGAAGAATTGGGGCGGAGAATAGGAGAAGAGATATTAACATGGTGGTTAAGAAGAAGAGAGTTTTGATCCATCTTGGGAATTCGATTATTACTAGTCTTTTTTCTGGTTTGGAGTGTGCCATTTTTAGTGTGTGCTGCGTGTGTGAATTTGGGGGGAGAAAATAGAGGGAAAAGAGAAGGTGAGATGAAGGTGCAAAAATGGAGGGCAATGTGTTTGACGAATTGACTGAATCAGGTCAGGTGAGGTGTTATTTATTTGTGCTTTGGGGCACACGCGGAAAATATATTGTATTGGTCAAATATGGAGGAGGCTTATTCTTCTTTTTGTACTAATTAATCATCAGTGGACTTAACTGAAATTACCGAATAAACTTCCTGAGGATAATAAAATATTAGAATGGGTGAAGTGCAGCCTTAAATTATTACGGTGGTATCAGTTACTCCATAAAGTATTAGTATTTGTTTCAAAAATATCCTCACCTCTTTTATAAATAATAAATTCTTTATTATTTTATCAAAATAAGATTATATTTTTATTAATTATGAATTCATTCATCGACCAAACAACATTATATTTTATTTTCTTTATTTATTTTGTTACTTTTCTTTTTTCAATCTCAATTTTTTCTTCATTTTTTTATCCGAAAGAAACAAAAGAAATGAAAAAATTAAAATAATAAAATTGTATGGTGGATGAATTCATGATTATTAATAAAAAAAAATATTTTTGATAAAAGAATGAAGAAATTAACACATAATATTATTTGGTGTTAAACTTGAATTTTGCGAGAAAAAATTTGAAGGATAATTAATCAACATTTTGAATAATAATTCGTATGGAATATAAATAAGGTAATTATCACCAAATAAAAACTCTGAAAAATATAAAGAAAAAAATTGAGATAGAAATAAAAAAATTTGAAACAGAAATAAAGAAAAAAGTGAGATGAAAATAAAGAAAAATTTGAGACCATAAAACCGAAGGAAACCAAAAAAAAATTTAAAACATAATGTTGTTTGGTGGATGATTGGATTCATAATTAAAAAAGAGACAAATTTATTTTAATAAATAAATTTATTATTTATGTAAGGGTATTATTGGAATAAAAACTACAAAATTATAACAGAGGAGGTAAGTGTTACAATTGATACTTTAGGGGGTAACTGATACCATCCCCATACTTTAATGGGGGAAACTGTATTTCACCCTATTAGATTATTACTCCTTTTTTTTAGTGTATCGCTTTGACAAAAGAATTTGTTTATTTTTATTTGTCATTTAAAGATTTAATATATGATAATTTTTTTATATTAATTCTATCCTTTTTGTTAATGATTGCAATTATTGTTAATTAATATTTTTAGTATTTAATTAAATGGTGTTTTGGAATTTTTCCTTAAAAGAGAGGCTATTTATTTATAAATTTTAATATATGTGTAATCCTCCAAAACGACAAATAAAAGTAATGGATGAAATATGTTTTAATAATCAAAATAAAATAATTTCCTCACCAAGGATCGATTTCTGTTTAGTTTGATTTAATCTTTAATGAATTTATTGAGTTGCGTGAATTCCAAATAGTTTGGGGTGAAGAATAATTACCACAATAGATTTTACATTAATGTGTAAATTATCACAATTGTAGATCAAGTTATACTATTCGAGATTTCGTTCGAACTCGACCTATATAAAATTATTTGAATATAGTTGGTAATTACTCGTGACAATCAATTTTAAATATCATTTACTATATGTTCACACTCAAGTTCACAAGTTGAAATATATATGTATAATTATAAAGTTGTTGATTTTGTGTTCTTATAAAATTCAACCCAAATTTCACATACCATTTTCTATTTTGATTTTATAAAAAAAAAAAACCACCCAAATTTGGGTTTAGTTGTTTTAAGATTCATATACCATTTCAAATTAAATTAAATAAGAAAATCAAACCGATTCTGAAATAAGTAGAATTCAAGGTTTATATATGGTTATTTTGGCACACCTTGCTTTATATGAGACATTAATTTATTAGGATTATTTATTTTTTATTTTTATACATAAAAATGAAAAAATAATTGATTATAATAGATATGCAGTGATTTAAAAAAAAAAAAAAGATATAGGCATGTAGGGGTTGTTTGGTAGGACCTAATAAGGGGAATTAAGTTATATTATATGAGTTAATATGGTCTAATACAATGTTTGGTGGCATTGCTCTAATACCGGGTCAAATGAATTAAATCCTTTCGGCCCGGTATTAAGACTAGATTATAATCCACCCAAGCATGGGTGGATTAGTTAATCCGGGTGAATATGGATTAGGTAAAATGTCAATAATAACCTCAAACATATTTTCTTTTTAACATATCATTAAATATCATAAATTCTTCTCAAATCTTTGAAAATATATAAATATATATCTAAACTCATAACTTTACAAAACATATTACGGTAGATTGTTTTAATATAATATGACTCAATCAAATCTACCAAACGTATTTTTGATATGACTTTCAATCCGGCTTCAATCTAATATACCCTAATTTCATACACCCTACCAAACGGCCATAGTGAATTCGATTAGACTAGAAACTATACTTACTGGAAGTTTGTGAATTGTGAATACGAAGCTGGTATGGTGGATTTACCAAAAAAAAGAATGAAGAAGCTGGTATGGTGGAACCGACCCGATGCCATCATGTGAGCAAATCCTACAATTTGTCCTATCGGATCTTTTTCTCATTTTTTTAATAAATCTTATTCCTCGTAAAAGCATTTGAATAAGGCCTGCTAGCATGTGGGTAAATCAAGGTCCAAGAATGAGGATGTCTTGAGTTTAGTTTTACTTAATGTGGAATATTTTTGAAAAATTCTTATTCACATCATGTTTGACTAAATATGACTAGTGTAATATGCTTACATTTAGATTGAAAATACCTCTTAGGAGAATAATCAATTACAAACCAAGTGCAATATACTTGTTTAATGGTTTGATGGGTTTGGTCAAACCAGACTTGAAAAGAAATTTTACATAGTTATTTAGTAGGTATTTTTCTTTTTGTAATTTGGTTGTATATGATTTGATAATATTGATGACGGTTCAATCTTTGAAAAGAAATTTTACATAGTTATTTTTCTTTCTGTAATTTGGTTGTATATGATTTGATAATATTGATGACGGTTCAATCTTGTAATTAGCTTGGGAAGAATTCAATATTGTATAATTGTTCATGCTAAAATTTGACACGTGACAATTTAACGAATACATGCATTTCATCTCATAATTAATGGTGGACGATATTAAAAAAAAATATTTAATTAGGGGACTTAATTCAGTGAAGTGATATAGTTTATGACGAAAATCCAAAATTATTGATTAGTTCGAGACGTTTTCTACAATTTTGTTACATAAAAATTGTCAATTTATCATACCTTTAACTATATATTCACTTCAATTTACCTCCCTGTGAAATACGTAAATATGCACTTTAACTCCATGCGATATTGTATAAAAGACATTTTACCCTCTTGTAAAAATGTAAAACTTAAGAATGAGGCAGTATTTAAAATAACACACGCAGTTAACTTGTTATTCTCTAAAAACAATATATTAATGTAATTTAATAGAGGATATTTGATTAATTAAAAACACTAATCATGTTAAAACTTAAAACACCAACTTTCAACTTTTTTTGGACCAACTTTATTTTCTATTAACCACTACTGGTGGCAATCACTCATTTTTATTCTTTGATTGTCCTACAATATCTTTTTTTTTTTAAAATAAAGTTTAGAGATGCATAAATATTTTGTAATTATAATATCACTGACATATTTAATTAGAACAAAACACAACATGAATGGCACAATTAATGTCTAGCTTAATTATAAAGTTTTTCTCCTTGAAACGATATCTAATATTCAAGTCATGACCAGAACCTTCTATATGCCCGTAAACAAGAAACATGCCGTAAGTTTGAAATTCTATTACAATTTGGCTTCTTTATTATGTCATTGCATTTGTCACTAATATTAGTATATTATAATTATGGATCAAAATTTCGTTTCGAATATATGTTTCGGAAATATTCAGAAAAAATTATAAAAAAAAGTTACTAAATCTAGAAAAGTAACAGAGTTTAAGACAAATAAATAGTTTCGAAATTACATCTTGTTTTCGTTTCGCTTGATTCAAAAACGAAAACTTTTCGATGTTTTCAATTGAAAAATGAAAATTTTGATCCATGATTACGGCGACAACATCCTAATTTGAAAAAAAGAAAAAAGTTTAGTTTGTCCCTTTTCCACTATGTCACGGTATGCTCAGAATTTAAAATAGCTTTGCTAATTTAATGTGAAGTCAAAGTTATGCATAAAAAAAATGTGAAGTCAAAGTGTTAATTGTGAAATTTGCATTCGTAATTTAATAAGATTGCAAAATGTTCGTACTCAAGGTGAATTATATCATTATATATTAGATTAAATCTAGAAAGGTTTGAAACTCCAATCGAGTAAATTGAGAGATTTATAACTCAGTTTTTGAAATTGTTTGTACATATAGATTCAACGATGAGATAGACTGAAAACCTCAACCAATTTCAACCAATAACCATCGAAAACCAGCTGTTGTATTGGAGGAAGAAGGCTGAGTGAAAATTGCAATAACCCCTAGCAAATTTTTAGGTTTTTCTGCTTAATTGTAAATACTCTTAAAGATGTGAAATGATGATTTAACGGTCACGTTCGTGGCATGTGACAGTTTTCGCCCAAAACTTGACAAAACAATGAATTGTGAAAATCTTCAATTTTGATATTTAGTGTGTCTTTTTCGAATGTATGATGCCAAATCAAATGTATAAAATAAATAAAGATTTGGTATGAAAAATGCAATTCCCTCTATATCTTGAGGCCTCGTAGACTAAAATCTTTTTGCTCCATTTGAAATCTGAGGTTTTGGAACTAAATAGTTAAACTCACAATGACAATTTCCTTGTACTTCTTTATATCATTTTTTAGTTTGTAAGAAGTAATTATTTTCTATTTTTCTTTTAATTAAAATAATTTAAATTAATATATACGTACTTTACATATATTAAAGTCTTGGGGATCTTTTCTTCGATTTTTTCTTGAAAAGCAAAACTCTTACCTCCCAAATGATCCATCCCCATTAGAAAAATGGCACTATATGTATGTTATTAATTAAATTTTGGTAAAAAGACGCATGCATGTGGAAATGCATGCAATAATTTAGAAATCATAATATTAAATGTTTTTACCAAAAATATGTTTCATACCAAACTTTTACATATTTTGGAAAAAATATTCAATATCATGATTTCACCTTGATACATTTCATTTCTCCGTCAATTTTTGGACGAAAACCGCCATAACTTCTTCGTTGTGAGGCCAACTTTCACGTTCTATATATGAATGGAAAGTTCTTGACGAATGTTTTTCAATGGTACAAGTTTAAGTTCATAAAACGCTATAAAAAATTTACAGAAAATTAACAAAGTTTCATAATACTAATCAAAATTAAATCATATCACAATATACAATGAATCAATGCCACAATAATTTTCAGATATGATATATGGCACATAAGCATGCCAATATAGTGACTTAATTAACGGCGATTTTTGTCCTAAAATTGACAGTGAAAGAAAATGAGTCGAGAGAGTGATCATATCATGGTATTAAATGTTTCAAAAAGCATGGTACCAAATATATAAATAGGTGAAACTTGAAAATATGATATGAAAAATGCAATTATCTCGTATATTTTATCCAAAAGTAGTTTAAGTGACAATTCAGACTGATGACAAGCTGCTAATTATTGTGTAACCAAGCTAAGAGGTTTTCATTCTTGAAACATAGTATAAGTAAAAAACAATAGTAATAATTATGATTTATAAATCAACTTAAATAATTTAATTGGTGTAATATTTACATCATTCCGCATGTCCACCATTTCTGAGATACATGCATGCATTTATGTTGCACCCATGTGTCCCTCAGTTAGTTGAATTAAGATATTATAAACTTTTGTACACATTATAACTTATTTCGTTTTCATCTTTGATTTTCTATTTATCAATCAGTCTCGTTGGATTATATATTTATATATGCAATCATGCAACTTATAAGTTACTTTTTATACACCTCATTAATCAATTTTGTCTCTAGTTTGCAGATCGAGATATTTTTACATTTTCATTTTTGTTTCTTCTAATCAAATCCCCTATTATACGTGTTCATATATTAGATATATATTAGATTCTATTTAAATGCACATTTAATGTTGATACTACCGTCAAATAATTGGACGAAAATGAACGGAACTGATTACGTACATCTTATGTGGCCATTATCTCAGTCTTTTGAAGAGAAAATTATCACATGATAACATGATAATGTGAAGAAAACCTCATTATTTCTATTCCTAAAAAAAAATAACGTGATAACTTTCCCTCCAATATAAAATATTGAGGGAATGAAAAAATTAAAATAAGTGCTTTAATTAACTAAATTCTGATTTTCTTTTCTGACTTTTACGTATTCCGTCACTCTAGCTACAAGAAAGATGAATTAATGAAGAAATGAAAAACAATAATATTAAACTGTCGCTTTAAGAAATGAAGAAAATTTGATGTTAAATTCTCATTTCCCAAACAAGATATAATCATGACTCCTGACCATCGATCAAAATTTTCATATTTTTCGTCGAAAATATCGAAAAGTTTTCATTTTTGAAACAAACAAAACGAAACAAAATGTAATTTCGAAACTATTTATTTGCCTGAAACTCTCTTATTTTTCTTAATTTAATAACTTTTTTACATTTTTTTGAAATATTTTCGAAAAGTCTAGAAATCGAAACATATATTCAAAATGAAATTTTGATCCATGGTCATGACAAGTTTTATTCTTACGTTTTCATATTAAGAAATAGGTATATATATATTGAATTATCACAGTCGATGAAATCGTGTAAGTTGCAGAAGCTGACGCCAGTATATGATGTACTTGGGAAAAAAAAAAGATGTTCTTATATTTCTCTAATTCTTTCTTTATTTAATAAATTTTCTCTCATTCTCTTGTTTTAGATTTTCATATACATATAAAACATAGGCTGAAAATCGTATAGTACACTTCAAGATGATGTTACATCAATATATAAAACTCAGGTTGAACTATGTTTATGTAAATTATAATACCCAAAAAAAAAAATTGAACATTTTTCATTTGATATTTGACATTTGAATGTCAACTCGATTCAACTCAATAAGCTTAAAAAAGTTATATTACTTAATCAAGTTACTTGAACTTTATTTATGTCGGCTCAATTAAATGATCAATTCAACTATTTTTATTCAATAATAAAATTATCCAAGGTGGTTGAATCAAGTAGTAGTGGCTTGCACTCCTTATAGGCAAAAGTCAAGTTCAAATGATCGAATTCTACTGAAGACAAAGGAGAACATATACTCAACACAATATTCAATCCGAACTGTAAATACGTAGCAGTTTAATAGATAAAAAAAATCAAATTAGTTAAATGTCATATTGAGTTAAAAAAACATAACCAAGTAAAATTCAAACAATTATTTTGTCTCATTAAGCTCGACTCGTATAGTTAAATAATTACCAACAGTTGATCGGTCTAATGTAATGGACTAATTACTATAAATGAGCGAACACAAGTTCGAATCCCTGTTGGGAAAAATTTCTACTTAATGTGTTTGTTGCGCCTCGATAGGGATTAAACCCATGAAAAATAAAAATAAAAAATAATAGTTAAATAACTAACTTTTTTTTTACTCAATTGCATAAATATAATATTATCAATCAAATCCTTATCTTGCTTTTTGGACACCTTGTAGAGAGCCCCGACTTTCGGTGGGATTGACAAACAAGTGAGGGTACATAATCACAATTTCTTACCAAGAATCTTCCACGTACGATGAACGAATTATGTGCATATATAATAGTACACATATTAATAAAAGAAGATGTCATGTCATATTGATAGTAACCAAAAAAATTAACACTTGATAATTTATATAATAATTTGTATATATATTGTATGGGCCCTTTTCGTGAGAGTTAAGGGACTACATTAATTTCAATCTCCTAGAAATCAAAGTACACGTTATGGACACGGGGCTAGGTAGCTAGCTAGGGTCATTATCTTAACTATAATCCTTTAAATATCCACGTACACGCAATACACACGAATATATTATCAGAAACCCGGAATTCAAAAAATTACAAAGTCTGTTAGTTAAATTAGATTTGATTCAGATTATTGGTTCCTAAACTTTCGACAAGTATTCCTACTTAAATTTAGCATAAATCCTAAACTTTAGTCTATACATCCCTACTTAAGTAGTGTGTGTAAGAAAAATTCAATGTATTTCACTAGTTTTGGGATTTTAAGTTTTTTATATATCAAGGCACGTTTGCATTAATATTTAAATATTGCTATGTGGGAATTAAAGATCATTCGGATATGTCTACAATATATTTTGTGATTTGTTTGAGGAGCATTTGGCATATTGCAACCCATATATGCACAATCTTTGCACCAACATGAAAATTAAAGTTTTGGCATACTGCACCATCCTATTAAATTTTATCTGTCAATGTGATGGGAAATTATATTTGTCCCCTACTAAAGTGCACTTTGTAAAATAAAATAACATGCAATTTGAGGTTGCAATTGCAAATATTTTAATCGTAGGGTGTAAAACCTTAGATTGATATTTTTGTAATTTTTATGTTATACACAACAATGTTTTGCTGTTTTAAAATTCAAAAACTCCCAATTAAATTCAGATTTTTTATCTAATGCACACTAAAAGAAAAAGAAAAGGTTGTAACTTTGAACTCTGCGATTTTGAGTATTTATTAATTTAAATAGTCATTCTTTATGAAAAGACCAATTAATAACGATCTTTTCAATTTATATTACGTCATGGAAAAAGTGCTTAGTTTCCTCATGCTTTCATGACACCAATTTTGTTATATGTAAGCGGATAATTCTTTTATTTAGCTTTTCAGTTAAAGTCCAGCCAAATTGAGCTAATTTGTTGGTTCATTTGTGAATAGAATCAGATACTTTTTATACTAAAAAATAATTTCCCCTAATGCAATTCTCTTCACTTTAGGACTTTGCGGATTAAAAGGTAGTATTTAAATTACATTATCAAATTCACATTCTTTTCAAACAATCCCTTTGTACTTTAGGCCCAATGAATACTTTTGAAGTTTCATTCTGTATGAGTGTTCACATGATGAACTACACATATTTGTTCCCAAAAAGAATAAAATATAAATAAGGTATAATAATGTGTTTTTGCCACAATTTTTACCTAATATTTCAAATTGTCTATCAGTGAAGGTCTTATTAAGGCTTTGTTTCAACTTTGGACCGATAGGTCAGTTGGGTCGGTTATCTTCCAGAGGAGAGGAGGTAGTGGGCTTTGAGGCCTTGACATATAAATTTAAATTGAAAGAACTATATATATGAGACAAGTGTAATGTAATGGGTTACAATTTACTAATTACTATTATGTTCTAAATTTCTAGCTAGTCCACTTACCAAAATTATGTCATGTTGTCAGGAAAAAAAAAAAGAATTAGGTCATTTAACTTTTAATTACCGATCACGTGATCAAGATATTTTATTTTTGGGTTTTAGGCATTTTGCACCCTGGAATTATAGGATTTTGGCACTTTGCACCCTGACTTTAATGTTTTGGCACTTTGCACCCTGAAAATATAATTTATTTGGCACTTTGCAACCTAGTATGTGTTTTAGAGAGAAAATTCATTGGTAGAATGGTTGAGTAGTTATTTTCAGTTTTTTTTTCACTTTGCACATTGGCAATATATAGATTTTGCACCCTTAAAATATTGAATGTTGGCATTTTGCACCCTAAAATTATTAAATATTAGCATTGTTCACATCGATTTAAATTTTTTGGCAATTTGCACCATAAAAATATAATTTGTACCCTAATGCATTTTTCTTAAAAAAAACAAACTCATGAATGTCAGCGATGTAGTGATAAAATGGTCATTTTTATGCACAACAATCATAAACTTGTTATTCTAAATTTATTTTACTTTATAATAACTTATTTTAACATTTTCTCTCAGTAAAATTTAGATTTAAAAAAAGACATTGTTTTTATTTTATTTTCAAGTATCCTCTAGATTATTTACTTAATATCGAAAATACACGTTTATATATCTAACATATTATTATATTGCATGTTATTTACATAATTCTGATTATCATATTAAGTCGGGGTTGAAAATGCCAGAAATTATATTTTTTGGGTGCATAGTGCCAATATTCTATATTTCAGAGTGCAAAGTGTCAAAATCTATATTTTTAGGGTGCAAAGTGCCAGAAATATTCGAAAATAACTATTATACTCTTCAATCAATGAACTTTTTCTTCAAAACACACACTAGGGTACAAAGTGCCAACTAATTGTATTTCCAGGATGCATAGTTCCAAAACTTTTAAGTTATGGTGCAAAGTGCCAAAATCCTGTAATTTCAGGGTGCAAAGTGTCAAAAACCCTTTATTTTTCGGTGATAAATTATTATCATATAACTTTCGGTCCACTTGAAAGATGCAATAATCTTCGCTGTAGAAATTGTTAGTACAATGGACCAATATTTTACAACGATATAAATTTCAGTGAAATATGAATTGAAATTACAGGAAAATGGACTCAATATATTTTTAAAAAATATATATACAATGTACTTTACTCGCCGGAAAGCGGAAACCAAATGTCATGACCCCGTTTCCTTAAGATAGCTAAAGGACATAACATAATTTTTTGCCTCTTAACAAAACAATGTATTATATTGTTATATTAGCAATTGAAACTTAAAATTTTGTGCTTTAACTTTCCACTCGTTTCCTACTTCTATCATATGAAATATAGCAATTGACCACCAAGTCATATATGCAAATTTTATTTACATTTGGTATTAAGGAATTAAAAGTTATATGTTAAAATTAAGTTATTGATTTATACACTTGATTATAGAGTTGTTTGTAGTGTTAAAAAAAAAAGCAAGTTATCTCGTTATTGCCTTAAAAAGATAAAACCTCAAATTTGAGTTTTATTCGTGATAAATATAAAATAAGTTTGATTAGATAAATTATTTAATAATTTCTGCACATTTTTTAATAATAAATGAGCAGTTTATTTCACTATAAAAAAAGAGAGGACAAAATTCGTAACTCCAAGAGAACTCTAGGATTTTCAACAACGAACGACTTAGATTCCTCGTCCATTTAGCGCAATTATGAACCAAAAAATTTGCATTTCGACTAATAAATTTGAACTAACGCTTAGACCATCTAACATTTAATAAGTATCAATCATAAAGTTTGAGGCTCAATGAATTTTTCAATTTATAAGCTCAAATCAATAAATTAAAAAAAAAATGACATTAAGATATTTGAAAATATCAAATTACTATAGCTCAAACTTATAAGAAAAACAAGACTTGGATTATTCTCGATTAAGCTTCGTTCAAATACTAATTTATAGTTATAAGAAAAGAAATTCAAATCTAAGGTGAAATGTTTGTATTTTCCGGTGTTTCTCCTTTACAAATTACAACCCCATGTTATATGCTAACATGAACAGATTTTTGTTTTGATTTAAATTTTAGGGTTTAAAGATAGCCCCAGTTTTACCAGTACATTGTAACTTTTCCTGAGCGAAGATGAGGTTCGGCTTCGACTTACCGGAAACCGACGACCCTCAGTCCACTACACCTCCGCCGTCGACTTCAACACCCAAAACGGAGCTCCAACGAGTCCGTCAGTCTATTACACCTCCTCCAGCGACTTCAACACCCAAAACGGAGCTCCAATGGGTCCCACTCCAGAACCACCCGCTATTCTCTTCCGCCACCTCGAACTCCACCTCCGCCGCTGCGTCTAAAATGCCTCCGAATTTGCTGGCATGGGACGGAGCTTCTCGGCTTTACGTGTGGGATTCCCACGACAAATGCCTTCACCGGATCTCAATTCGGTTGGGTGAACCCGACCCGACATCCATTCTCGCCGCTTCCCCCTCAAAGGTCTTCTTTTAATAATCATATTGTTAATCCTGTATTATTTTTCGAGGCTCAAGGACTAATTAGGGTTAATGAAATTGAGAATTATGCGAATGGAAGATAAACTGCTACTTGTAAAATACAAAACAAGGTTAGGTATAATGAACAACCTCCTTCAGGATTGAACATTGGGAATATAACTTTTGTATATCATTGTTTATGTAAATGAGTTTACTATAGAAATTTCAATTTGTATAATAGAGAATTATTAAGTAATGTCTTATGCTTTTTCAAATGTTTTAGAATTGATTTAGCTTGGCTTGCTCAATTTTTTAGTTTCATTTATAGGTGTTGCGAACAGATGTATTGTTGAGTTTTGAGGTCAATAAGATTTCCATCAACAGAAATGGCTCAGCATTGCTCTTAGCTGGATTGGAGGGGTTGTCTGTTATGTATCTCTATGGACGCCCTTCAGCGGAAGAGAATAGCATCATTTGTCGGTATGTGGAACCTTATTTAGAAAAAACTTTTTGCTTGTAGAGAACTACAGATGCATATAGTTGTATAGAATAATGATACTTTTTTGATATTTGCCATGGATGATAAGTGAATTAAATTCTTTCTTAAAAATTTATGATTCTACAACTCTCCAGTCTCCTCGAGCTCTTTCCTGTTTCTGAATCACTTATTTATGTGTTAACAGTAAAGATATTACCTTCATTTTGTTTTCAAATTAATGTGATAAGTTGAAGTTTGAACTAAATAACTGTTACTTTTTCAAAAAATTGTGGGCTTTCTATTGAGTTTCTGAACCTTTAGCATTGAAATATAAGGTATAGTTCAGCAGGTTTATGGCATTCCTATGACTGCTAATGATGATTCTCCTAGTGTGTCACCTTTTAGATTGTCTCGATATGTCATATTATGACAGAAGAAAGAAATTTCTATCTTTTGTGCCTTTACCGAATTTAACAAAGAAGTGCCTTTTCCTTGATGAATATATTAACATGATTTGACTACTTCTATCCAAGAATATAGAACAACTGCTTTATCTCAATTGTTTTACAGGACTGTTTCGATTGGTTCAGAAATTTACTTCAACCGGAACAATTTCATACGCATTTTGCAGTTTTCATGGCACCCTTACAGCGACACTCACCTGGGAATCCTTTCCTCTGACTCGGTTTTTAGGTATCAGATTCTTCTTTGACATTTTCCTTAGTGGTACTAATCTAGTTTTTTGCAGTTCCATATTCTTAAATGTTGGAAATTCTGCATAATCAGTTGTGAAAAGTTGAACAGTATTATTATTCTCTCACAATTATTTATCTAGTAGAGTTTATTCTGTTTAGGAGGTCCATTATTGAAAAGAATACCAATAATGGGGAAATATATCCGAAGAAAGTCTGTTTTAATTCTTTGTTCATCGAATCAATCTCCTTTGTACTCGTATAAAAAGTCTCATCTTCTAAACTACATAGAATTTTGTTAATAAAACAGTTCATACTAATCTCTTAGACATCGGAATTGGTACTTGTGATGTGTTTGCAGAATATTTGATCTGTCTACATCGATCGAACAACCTGAGCAGGAGTATTATTTGCAACCTGTAGAATCTGGTAGTTCCCGTAATGCTGCAGCCATATGCCCAGTTGATTTCTCTTTTGGGAGGGATCATTTGTGGGATAGATTTAGTGTAAGTGGCTATTCTACTTTTTGCTACTCTTGTATGGATTAGTTAGTAAGTATAAGCTGTATCTATAACTGTAAAGGACTTAAGCTTGATTACTTGTCAAATGTCAGGCATTGTATAAATGAGTGAACAATTAAACTTTCAGTTCCATAATGATATAATATAAGGATTAAAGAGTGGAGAGCACATGTCAAAGAGGTTCATAAAGAGTTTTGGTTTATATACATGGTATCCAACAACTTAATGTGTTTGAAGTCATTGTGAGCTGATATACTCATTTTGCAGGTCTTTGTTTTGTTTAGTGATGGATCAGTTTACATCATTTGCCCAGTTGTTCCCTTCGGAAGGTAATCATTATTTATAATCTTCTGATTATCCTTTTCGCTGTCCGAGATGTGCCCTAATTCTTACTTTGCTTGACAGATGGTATTTTACTATAATTTTTGTGTTTTAGGGCTTTACTATATGTCTTGGTGTTTGAACAAATTCAATAATATTTCGTAGATAGCTAGACTTAATCATGAAGCTCATCTGGCATCTCAAATGGATTCTAAATATCACAACCTTCAATATTTAATTTTTGTATTCTGGACTGGGAAAAGTATGATGGGACTATGCTCTCTGGTGAACTATTCTTAGTAATTTCATCAGATGTTTAATGGATTTGATTTGGATAGTTTTGTGTCAAAATCTCTTTTTCCGTGGATTTTGGTGTTCTTTTCCTGCTAAAAACCAGGATTCTTTGGTAAATTGATTCAACTATGCAGCTGACTGTTTTTTGTATCTTCAAACAGTGTTTATAAATGGGAATCAGTTCTGGAAATGTATAATGATGCCCATACATTTGGACTGAAATCTGGCAACTCAAAAGCAGTAAATAATTCTAATCTGGCAATATCTTGGCTGGAGGCAACATTTCCTGAATTAGTCCGTCAAGCCAGGGATGGAGGAAACTTGTTTGCTGTTAAAGCTCAGCCTTTTGTTTTGTTCAATGCATCAGTTTCATTGCAGGTATTTTCATTTTATGTCTTTGTCTGTCATTTCTTTTTGAGTTACCTAAAAGTTATTAGAAGAGCACAAACACACGTTAACTCGCAAATTTTGAAATTATAAGTTTGTATGGATTTCAAAAAATGATTTAATTTTAAATCCCCATTGAAATTCCTCCTCCAAATCCTTCAATCCAAATGCACCCTTATGGTTTTAGTTACTCTGAGATTTCTTATTTAAACACTTCTAAATTATAAGTGGCATCATTCCAGGGACCTCTTCGTAAAGTATGTCAGGGTGCAGCAGAAGATTCTGAATTCCAGAGAGGAGTATGTGAAGGGCGTGCAGTCAGCATTCTTTACAATTTAGCTGGTAAAGATACAATTCTTGTGACTGCTTGGAGTGGTGGGCAATTACAACTAGATGCTTTAGCTGATGAAATACAGCCAGTTTGGAAAACGGGTAGTGCACCTCGTCTCTGTGTCGATTCATCTGATCAAATAGTTGGTGCTGCTATGATTTGTGAATCAGCTCCGAGTGATCTCTCTGTTTTGAATCTTGATCAGTCCGAAAGTACAAGCCTCTGGTTAGGTCATCCACCTCCTTTGTTAAGACTGGCAATAGTGGATTTAGCTCTGCCTAATAGAGATAGTTCTCTCATTGCAATGATCTGTGATCCTCTACTTCCAGAAAGAATTTTTTGTATTCATGCTGGAGGCATCGACTCTATAGTCTTGCATTTTCTTCCTTTCACAAGCCAGACGAGTAGCAGAGAAGAGCCAATGAGAACTCCCTCTGTGCTTTCAGTTCTTAGTACATGCCAAGGAGAATCCTCCTCCTCACCGGCTCCTCTTCATGGTTTCTTGGCTTTATCTGATTCATTTGGAAATTCATGGATCGTGGGACTTACCTCTTCTTATGAATGTGTAGTACTACAAATAGAGACTTGGAATGTGTTGCTTAGTAGTGTCATTGATAAGGAGAGAGAAAGTGTTGTATCAGAGGAGTTGAGAGAAATGGATGCTCACACGATTATTAGCAAAGAACTACTTAGTGGGCCTAAAGCAGTTCTCTTGCCCCCTTCCGCTCCAAATTTACGGTCTGTGGCTGGTGATTCTATTGAAGGACGATCGATGCTTCATCAGTATTTCAAGCTATTTCATGAAAATTACGTGGAGTATGCACACAAGGTATGGCCTAAAACTTAACTTATTCTTCTTGTCGATGTTATATTAATGGAAGATGTTAAGCTTGCTTATGTGAAGTTTTTTTCAAAGTACCGCTTAAGTTTTGAAATCTTTCTATATCATAAATCAAATGGAGCCTAATGGGTGATTATGTGTTGGTTCGTCCTAATGAAGAGAGATTTACCCGGTGAGATGCGCCAACTCTTTGACCCAACTCAAAGGCTGCCATTGACTCAAACCCTATTTGTCACTGATTTGTCACACACTCACACTCTATCTATCTACTTTTCTCCCCCAGAACCTCTCTGTCCAAATTCCAAACCAATCCAAATATTATCTCAAATTTTCGAAACCAATTGACTATAATTTTATTAATATTTTACCATTCAATATTCCAATCCAAAATTGTGTTGCAAATATTTTCTCCCGAAAACATGCAAACCAGTTTTTACCCACACAGAACCAAATCGATCCATATGCACTCTCAATGAAACAAAACTTGGCTGAAGGTATGGCTTGGATTTAAACCATGAGCAAGGGAAAGAAAATATTTATCTTATAGTTTCTCAAAACTCGTAATTTACATCTGAACCCGTACGCATTCTGCAGTCGTGCATGATTGAATTATAGGGGGCATCAAGTGAAGTTCACATTTATAATTCCTAAGCAATAATAAATCCAACTTATAATATAAAAATATCAATGAGAAACTTGCTCTTTTCTGCATACTAAGCACTTTTGACTTGTACATGTATAGGTCTTGCTTATAGATCCTATTGTTTCTTTGAAAAATAACTGATATATCCATGGTTTCTAGGTGTACTTTGAACTTCAGCATCATGCTCCTCATTTAAAGAAAATAATTAGTAATCAACATTCTCGTTTACGAGAAGCGCAGCAGAAGCTTTTGGAAGTTGACAAGAAACAGGAAAAGATAGAAGATCGTATAAACCATGCAGTTCAGTTTCACAATTCCTTGGAAGAGCGCTTACAAAATTTGAGGAGTCTTCCTGGAATGCATAAAAAACCACTTTCGAAAGCAGAACGAGATTTCAAGTTCGAACTTGGTAAGTGATATGTTGGTTTTACCTTTTCTTTTATGTTGACAAGTGGAAGTCTTAAGAATAGGAAGTGGGTGGTTTCTGTCGGATTCCGGTGCATTAAAATGGGTCTGGTTAAGGGTCACATTTTATGGGGTCAAAACGGGTTTTGGTTAAAATTGGGTCAATCCACTTTTTATTTCCCCTATAAACATTAAATATGATGTGTTGTGTTGACCGTAGAAATTAGAATGGATAATTATTATATAATCATAAGAAAATTCGGTTTTAAATGTTCAAATATATATAAGTTTGCTCCCTCGAAAACTAAATCAAAAGAATAACAAAAATAGATTCATGTTTTGATCTTTTAAATTCTTTTAATCTCGTTGCAGATAGATTTACTGGAGTGGAGTTGGATGCTTTAAAGTCTTCCATAGAAGCTTTAAGCTCAAGGTTAAAAAGACACATGCATTCTCCACAGGCCAATACTTCAAATCAACAAAAACAAAGATCAGCAAGAAAGGTTCGTAGAACTCAAGATGATGATGAAGTATCTATGCTTAAGTCATCACTGGAAAAACTCTCATTACTAAACAGTGAGAACAGCAAAAAGGTTAAACTTGTTGAATCGGCATTGAAAAATCGGGAGATCAGCGATTGATGTGCCCATGGAGTAAAATGTACAATATTCTCATGCTACTTTCTACAAATTTAATCTAGCTCAAATTAAACACATGTCGAACTCATATATCTTCATATTTTTGTATAAATTTTATCCTCGAATGAAGCTTCAAATGAAATGAACAATAATTGTTCTTTCAGTTTAATTTATTATGTTCTATATGCATAACTAAAGCTAAACAAAACCACACAAAGTACAAAAGATAAGTACAACTTCCACATTCAACAACATTATATACAAAAAAGTACTTGTACATAAACATCCTACCACATTCTTGCATAGAATCAACGCAAGCCGTATACTTAATAAACCTTGGGCAAAGATTCAAAACAATGAACACTATAATACACTTACCCCAAAAAATAATGATACATAACACCTACTTATCTTCGACCGTAAAATCGGGCTCGGCCGGCTTCTGAAGTAGCATAGGAGAGAACCTCTCTGGCATCCTCGTCTTTCTAGTACCATTACGTCTCAAAGCACGTAATGCATTAGCCGCAAATCTCGATGCATAAATAGTCGCCCCTAAGCTCGGAGAACTCCCACCATCTCTAGCCAATGCATCTTGTAACCGGTTTTCTTCTTCGCGTAAAGACTCTTCGAGCTTTTTCCTACTATACCTCCGCCAAGCCGCTTGAATAAAACAAGCGGCCCAAGTCCTCCATTGTTGTGAGTAGAATCGGAAAGTATGTCGTATTTGCTTACTATGTAGTCTTCGGAATTGGGAGGCTACAGATTTTAGATCATCGGCCATTAGAGCGAATGCTTCGACTTCAGAGAGGGCTTGTACGGTTCGAGTGGAGATGGGGAGGTTTGATGATGAATTGGGGTCTAGAGCCCAAGTTAGGAGCTCTTCACCACAAAAGTCGCCGGCTTTTAGATAATCAGAGTTAAAAAAGCCGGTTCTTCCTCCGTTTGTGGTTACGGTTAACAATTTTCCACGCATGATGAATAGCATCTCGTCAACTGGGTCACCCTCCCTTACTATGTAGCTATCTTCGGTGTAAAGAACCGGTTTGAGACGGTCACATAGAGCATCGAGAAGTTGGTCATCCATTTTCTCAAACATTGGTACCTAAAATATAGATTAGAGTATAATTTACCGGCTATGGAATTGAGCAGATGGAAAAATACATAAAATATCATTTGCAAGAAAAGGAAATGAAATGATTCATTGAAATGCTGTAATTTTGTTTTCTTCTCCATTGTAGCCAAAAAAAAAAAAAAAAGTACATACACCTAACCGCTCATCTATATTTCTACTCAAACTTAGCACAGAGGGAAAAATGTCTTTTCGCATGTCTCTGAATTTTTTGTCGGTATCTAATGATTCTAGTTATTGGTCTAGTGGAAAAGACTAGCTCCACAAAGTGTCGAACCAATGTTCGAATCCCATATTATATGTCCAACGCGCCTCGAAAAGGATCAAATCAAGTTTTAAGACCTAAATACCCTTGGGAATCCAAAAAAATAAATTAACTGCATAGGGTGTGTTGGTAACCATAAAAACCTCAACAGGTGTTCCCATAACTTCTAACCTCAAAGGGTGCGTGGATAATTATCCCATAAATATGAAAAAGATGTCTACTTTGTACTCATTATTCCATTTGAAATTACGATATAATAGTAAACGAGGTTTTAAGAGAACTCACTCTTTTAAGTAAAGCCAGGCAAAGATGTCGCTTTATATCTCGTCTAAGGTCCTTGGGAAGATTACGAATCAAATTCTCTTCATCAGCACCTCTAGTCTCCTGCCACTTGTATTGCTCATATCTCCTAATTCTTTCCCTCAAACTCTCAGGGAGCAATCTATGAGACATCCATTGCTCTGCATCTCGTCTTTTCACTCTCATCTCTTCCAATCTCTGAGTCGTAGACTGCAGATATGTCTGTTGCACAAATATATTTATTTACTATTTGAATTTGTAATTATATATATTATTCAAAAAATTTGTACAGAAAAAATAACCCACTTACCTGCATATTTCCAATCAGAAACGAGAAAAGCACCAAGCCAGATATAGAAATGAAAACCGCAAAGCAAATTTCCCAGACAAAGGTACTTGTTTTGAGGTTCTGACCAAGGGAACTGCAACATAGTAATACATTTAGTAAAGCAAAAATGCAGATTACAACAAAACTATAATGTCATTAAGATGCAAGAACATTAAATCTAGAGAGGACAAACCTTAGATTCTGCAAACCCCACCAGAAACAATAGAAGAACTTCTGAGGAAAATCTCTTGATTCAACAACACTAGATTGAAGGGCATCAAGGAACATTCCAAAGTCGAAAATCGTAGCATTAGCATTTTGTATAGGACAGGACTGATTCAAAATTTGACTGAATGCTGTGTGATCATTCTCGCAATAAAATGAAGCATTTCTACAGTCAAGTCGATTACCACAAGCTTTCTCCCAACATGTAGTTTCACGTTCTATTGAAAACAAATACCAAAAAGCTCCAAGGACCTAACAGAGAAGCAAAAACCAAACAAAAGAGATAATAAGCAAGTCTTACTGAACCTTTTAAATACAATTATTTATAAAGACATAATTAGAAACATATTACAGCCAAATGCATATGAAGGTTTGTAATAATAGAACTTACATGACTGGCAAGCATGTAAAGGAATAGATTAAAAGCAGCTCCAGCCCATGCTGTTTCAGTGAGTATGCCGGAAGTTCTTGTGACTTCTTTATACAGAGGATAGATTCGAAGAAATCGAGGTATATATTGAAAGAACACCACAAATTTTAAAAGATTTTTTGTGTTCAATGATCTTGCACCTTTCAACCCGGGAATGATAATCAGAATCACAATCTGGGTAAGTTACAAGATGATTAGAATACATAGGTAAATTCTAATCTTAACAACAATCACAACATGTACTAAGCCAATTGCTCCAATGTCTAAAGCAAAAAAAAATGCATAAATAATTTCACTAATACAAAGTTCATAAGAAATCTTTTCATAGTTCATTTTGCATTCGAAAGATTATGTTTTGTAGACGATATGGTATGTCTAGTCTATGTAATGTACATGCACATAGATCATATTGAAAATTGAATGAACAAATCATCTAAGAGCTTAAGTTGTTAAATAACATGAATTAGTATTCATTATTAATTATTTATTATTTCTAACACGCCCCTTTATGCGTAAGCTTTTCTTTACTTAAGTCTTAACACGTTTAAACTCTTTATCATAAATGAAATTGCATTTTTGCCTAGAAGAGAGACATCTAAAAGTTATTATTTTGAACATTGAGCATATAATAATTACCATCTTACCTGTGGAAGCGGAAGAACTGCAAGAATGTCAATTATAAAATTAGAGGACAGATATCTCTTTGCTATTTCCCAAGAATCTTCAACTAGGACACCTCTTCCAAAAACACGTGAACTAGGAGCAATGAAACCCGTACGAAATTGAAAAATAATATGGATGAGATAAAATATGTCCGTAAATGATCGAAGAATACTAGCTACAAGCTCCAATTTCCGGTCCAAGTCAAGGCATTTTTTAGCATCATCAATAATGGGAATGTAGAAAAACAAAGGGTCCAAGGAGACAGCAATAATGCATGAAAGTACAAATATCTTATTCCATTTTTGCAGAAATGATCCTTGGGGATCGAGAATTTTCTTCCTAGATTCCTCATCGTCTGCCAAGAACTTTTTCAAAGATAATGACCGTATTGACCCTGTGAAGGTTCTGATTCTATCAGAGCTCGATTCTAAACCTCTCTGAAATTTTTCTGAAACTGAGAACACTGCTGACCTAAGTCTGCCTAGTTTTGCTCCACCATTAGAAGGGGGTTCTCCGGTAAAGTTTTTCTCTGATCTCCAGTCTTGAAACCTGAAAGTGATAATTAAATACTTCGTATTTTCATAAATGCTATTAAAATTCAAATTAATTAATATTATAGAGGTGACAAGGATCAAGAAGAACTAACCTCACAAGCTTCTCAGGTCGGTAATCCATAAAATCCAGCTTACATGGAAAAAATATCGACTTCTAATTTAAATATGCTAGCAACTTTGATGAAGTTCAAACCCTGGAATTATGATTAACAACACACTATTTGATGATAGCAAACATGAGAAAAAATAATCCAAACCACAATCCTAAAGGTCCCACCATCTATTCGATAAAATGTCCGAGTGAATAAGTGATATTATTCGATAAAATGCCTCGAAAGGGATTAAACCCTTGGGAAACCAAAATAAAATAAAAAATAAAAAAAATAAGTGATATTATTTTGAATTCCTATTAAAAACATATAGTTAAACCTCCATCAGGAAAATCAAACAAGAAATTCCAATTTCTCAACAAACAAAATTAAGCACAAATAACAAGCGACAAACCTAATAAACTTAAAGGGACATCCAAATTCATTAAAAAAAAAATATATATTGAAACTTTTACTCCACCAAAAATTAAATAATCAACCCAAAATCACTCTAAAAACACAACTTCCTCGCAAACAAATAAATTTATAAACGTACATACCGAAGTTGAACATTAATTACAGAAGAAAACATATAATAGTAAAGACCTGAGTTATGAGTTGTTAAAAGGGATCAATCCACGGCGTCGTACGATACTATGTGTTGTGCGTGAGAGAGATTATGGGGAGAAATTTCCCAGAGATTTCTGCTGTCTGAATTTATTATGCAAAGATTTGCAATTACAAGAGTCCACCCAAGTACAGTTCAAAGGAGGGGAAAAAAAGGGGCTAGTCATTGGTGGGACCCATCTGCGAATAGGTGTGAATATTTGTCTCAAGTTTTATTTTCATCCGGTGCTTGCGGTTCTTTTAATCTATAATAATTCTATATTTATTGTTTTTTTTTTGTTTGAGAAAAATATATAATTCTATTGCTAGATTGAAAATTAAGTTTATTGTTTTGTTAATAACATGCTATAAGAACTTTATTTTGTTATTGTTTTTAATATGAACACAATTAACTAATAATAATTTATATTTACAGTCTTATGTAGTTGAAATTAGCACATTATTTTTTCTTTTAACTTTCGTGAGCTTTTTCATTACTTTGTTGCTTTCTTTCCACTTTAACATAGTACTTATTTAAGGTATGCACGAGAGTTATGCTTGATAGATTCACTGTTTTCATAAAAACATGTAAGCAAGATTTAGTGAACTTTTTGTTTGGTAAAGTAAAGATATTATGTTTTTAAATTAACAATGGTATTTCTAATAATAAGAAAAAAGACAATTATATCAATGGAAATGTGAAATTTATGCTTTAATTTGTTTTTCTTATTCTTCATAACTTATTCCAGAAATTACTTCACACGTATTTGAAGAAATAAATTGCAATCTCAAATTGGTTTTGTGGCCACTTGGAACAATAGAAGAGCCATTTTTTTTCTTACTATCTTACTTATTAATAAAAGATATATTAAATAAGAAATTTTTGTACTTTACAAATTAAAACACAAACTATAGTTTAGGGGTTGGTTCATGTGTAGAACTCACGAGTAAAGTTTTCGCCTTATACCTGGTATTACGAGTAACGTTACTTAGTTTAAAAGTTGTTTCTAATGCCGTCCATCATAAATAAAAGTGTTACTTTTTCGACCCTTTTACAAAATATATACTACATTGAATTCATTTCAGACAATTATTTGGCAAAAGCATACCACTTTTCTGGTCAATCACAATTCATATGACAAAAAATTATAATGATGAAGCTCCTTAAAAGACAAGTAAATATAATGTTTGCGAGTGTTTTTTATTTTTCATAAATTAACAACAAAAGTTATCGATGTAACACATAATTTGTAAGAGAGAAAAAAATGTAATACTTTATTTATAAGGGACAAAACCTTAAACAAGTTTAACAAATACTTATGGTTCTCCAAATATGAAGTGTTCTACACTTATATCCCTCTTGCCTAGTTATTTATGCAAGATGAACTTAACTGTAAATTATTTGGCAAGAAACACTTTATTCTTGGGCACCATATATGTGATTTAGACGAGAAATAATTGGGGAAAAGAAAAAGAGTAGACAACACAGAATGTTTCAAATATAACTAATGAAAATTTCAATTTTGATTACTCAATTGCAAAGTAGATATATTTGATTGTGGCTAAATCACATTTATAGTCCGTCAAGTATAAATTTTTATATTTATATTCCTCATGCCAAAAAAGTTACACTTAAGTTCCTCTTATATAAAATATGTTACACGTATATCCCTTATTTCAAAATTACATTTAAATTTCTCTTATACAAAATGTGTTTTACTGATAGGTACTTTTTCGGCAAAAATGCAACCACGTGCAAGTCACATGACTTTAGTAAGTGTATTTGCTGATTTTATGTGATATAACATTTGATTTGATCGGGACAACACATTCTATCGGTGTAATTTATCCGGAAAAGTGCCTACTAATGAAAAATATTTTATATAAGAGGGACTTAAGTGTAAAAAAAAATTGCACGAGGGATATAAGTGTCACATTTTATATAAAATGGACTTAAATGTAATTTTTTTGGCGAAATGAATATAAGTGTAAACATTTTATAATTGAGGGATCATAAATATGATTTAACTTTGTAATGGAGTATTTTATAAATTTCTTAGTTGGTCTCCAAAGAAATGTATTACTATTTCAAATATAATTCAACTCAACTGTAAATTCTGCAACTACTTCATTTACAAGTATATACATTAAAATTCTCAAATCACGAGACAATCATATTGTATTTTTTTTTTTTTATTTGTGAATAATTTGAGTAAAACTTGGAATCTATTATTATTATTGCAGTTAGCATGTCAATAAAGTAAGACCTTGACCATGAGTCCATGAGTGCAAAACTTTCTACAAAGTAAAGCCCTTTTCCTTAATTTGTAGACGAAATAAAAATGAAGAAGAAAAAGAGAAATAGGGAAGAAGGAAAGGACATCATATTAATATTAATCCTATTGTGGAAGACAAATTCCAAGCTTATAATCATAAGTCATAACCACTTTATTTATTATATTCAACTAGTTGGTCAATTACCAAATTAGGCCTATCATATTTGTCCTTTTACAATAGTCCGATCTTTAAGCAGACATGATTGAGACATCAATAATAAACAAAAAATAAATTAATCGATCTATATATAATTTACTGCAAGTAGGACATTAAAAATTATAAATCATATTATATATAAGTTTTATACACAATCGTTGTCATTAATATCGTGTAAAAAGTAATGAAAAGGAATTTTTCGGTATGTCTTAAAACCATATGCATCACATCATAGATAAAATTCTCATTTTTATTTATTCAAGTTCACATCAAATCATACTAAATCAATTTAACTAGTTCAAAAGAGTTAGACCATTTTCAGTAGGGATCTTATAACTCAAAATATAAGATAAAATATAAGTTTTGCCAAAAAAAGAGCTTCAAAAAACCTTTTATAATTTATGGACTATTTAAATTTTTAAGTTTGAACTATCTGAGAGTCCAAAAATCAAAAGAAAAGAAAAAGTATTAATCTACAGGAAAGTATAACACCTTTATATTTTCCCGCAGAAATCTTCAATGTCCAACTCAAATTTAAAATTCAAATTAAAAAAGAAAAATTGAATTTTAAATTTGTCCGTTACAAAATAAAAGACAAATTTAATATAAGAAATTTTTTATTGAGCAAAACAATATGGTCCTTGTAGTCCAAATTTAAATTAAAATTAAACGAATTCCGAAATATGGAGTACGATAATTTTTAAAAGGTAAGTTTGTTATTATATAATAAATAATCATTAAAAGTAGTTTATCAAAATGTAAACTAGTTGTTGGAGTTAAGTTGTGTGATTGTTTAAAAGTAAAAGAAACGAGTTGTTCGAATGCAAACTAAAAATTAGAAATGTAAAACACTGTTCACCCATTAGATTTGAAGATAAGAGACCTAAATTTAAGAGTTCCGTCATCACACTTGCCAAAATAAGCAGAAATTAAAGATTTATTCAAAAAAAAAGGGCAGAAATTAAAGATAATGACTTTAATTTACTATGCATGCAAAATTGCAACCATGACATTTAGATAAATTTGATAACTTTCCAAATTATGGGATTTGAATATATTTTTTTATGGCAAAATAGCATTTTTAGTCCCTTAAGTTTTACTAGTCCGCAAAAGTAGGACACTTAAATCTCCGGCAAGCATTTTTAGTCCCATAAGTTTCGTAAGTCTGCGAAATTAGGACATTTAAATCTCCGGCAAGCATTTTTAGTCCCATAAGTTTCACAAATCCGCAAAAGTACGACATTTAAATATTCGGCAAGCATTTTTAGTCCCTTAAGTTTCACTTGTCCGCGAAATCATGACACTTAATTTTTCAGCAAGCATTTTACGTCCCTTAACTTTCACAAGTCGGCAAAATCAGGACACTAAATTTTCCAGCATGCAAGATATGTCCTATAACTTTTCTATACCCGCAAATTTAGTCCACTTGACTGCAATTATAGTCCACAATTTGCCAAAAATTGCATAATTGCCCATTGGACAATTAATTTGAGAATTTTGCCACATTGCACTATTAATTTAGGGATTTTGCCAAACTGGACAATTAATTTGAGAATTTTGCCACACTGAACAATTAATTTAGGGATTTTGCCAAACTGGACAATTAATTCGGGGATTCATGTGCTTTATTTGTAAAATTTAGAGCATCAACTTAGGTAAGTTCTTATTTATAGAATAGTGTTCTTTGTTTTCAATAGTTGTACTATTTAATGTTATGAATGAATTGGAAAGCGGCGTATAGCCATTAAATTGAATTTTTTTCCAATATAGCCTTTTAGATAAAAGTATTTTCCAAAATGACTCAAACTGAAAAGTATTTGGAGATTTAAGTGTCCTACTTTTGCGGACTAGTAAAACTTAAGGGACTAAAAATGCTATTTTGCCATAATTTTTCATGATTTCGTAAAAATGAAGAATCGCAGTTGGCAACTGCGATTTTTCACAAAAGGTACATTTAGGGAAATACTTTTCAGTTTGAGTCATTTTGGGAAATACTTTTATCTAAAAGGCTATATTGGAAAAAAATTCAATTTAATGGCTATACGCCGTTTTCCAATTCATTCATAACATTAAATAGTACAACTATTGAAAACAAAGAACACTATTCTATAAATAAGAACCTACCTAAGTTGATGCTCTAAATTTTACAAATAAAGCACATGAATCCCCGAATTAATTGTCCAGTTTGGCAAAATCCCAAAATTAATTGTTCAGTGTGACAAAATTCTCAAATTAATTATCCAGTTTGGCAAAATCCCTAAATTAATTGTTCAATGTGGCAAAATTCTCAAATTAATTGTCCAATGGGCAATTATGCAATTTTTGGCAAATTGTGGACTATAATTGCAGTCAAGTGGACTAAATTTGCGGGTATAGAAAAGTTATAGGACGTATCTTGCATGCTGGAAAATTAAGTGTCCTGATTTTGCCGACTTGTGAAAGTTGAGGGACGTAAAATGCTTGCTGAAAAATTAAGTGTCCTGATTCCGCGGAAAATAAAAATTAAATGATGTAAAATGCTTTCCGAAAATTTAATTGTCCTGATTTCGCGGACAAGTGAAACTTAAGGGACTAAAAATGCTTGCCGAATATTTAAATGTCCTAATTTCGCGGATTTGTGAAACTTATGGGACTAAAAATGCTTGCCGGAGATTTAAATGTCCTAATTTCGCAGACTTACGAAACTTATGGGACTAAAAATGCTTGCCGGAGATTTGGAGATTTAAGTGTCCTACTTTCGCGGACTAGTAAAACTTAAGGGACTAAAAATGCTATTTTACCATTTTTTTATAGTACTACCTTTTTTTTTAGTAAAACGATGGTAGGATGCCAACACATAATGAAACTTGAACTCAATTTTTTTTTGGGGTTTTTTTGCACTTTGCACCACATAAACATGAGAAATATGCACTTTACACCCTCAAAACTTATATTTAGCACTTTACATCCTTGAAATATGAAAAATGCACCATTTACACCTTTTTTTATTTTCAAGCAAAAACTCAAGGTCAAAATAGGTATTTCAATAGTATTGACACTTTGCACCCTCAAAACTTGAGAATATATCACTTTGTACCCCCAAAATAATATTGGCCCTTAACATCCTCTAATTAAGAACAATCAGCAAGTTTCTCCCTCGAAATACAATAAATGGGCACTTTGCACCCCAAAATACCAAATTAACAATTAACACCCTCAAATTAAAAAAACTCATTTACTCCAATGGTCAACTTTGCCGAAAAAAACGAGGGGTTCAAGTTTTTTTTATAATTTGAGGGTGTTAATTGTTAATTTTGTGTTTTGGGGTGCAAAGTGTCAATTTATTGTGTTTCGGGGGTGCAAGTTGTTGCTTTGTTCTTAATTAGGGAGTGTTAAGTGCTAATATTATTTTTGGGGTGCAAAGTGCCAAAGATTTACATTTGAATTACCTATTTTGCCCTTGAGTTTTTGCCTGAAAATAAAAGAGGGTACAAAGTGCTAAATCTAAGTTTCAGAGGTGCAAAATACCTATATTCCATGTTTCGGGGGTGCAAAGTGCAAAAAATCCTTTTTTTTTTCATAACTTGAACTCAAACTATACCTCATATGTAATTAATTATTTGAGCTCCACCTAGTTTAATGATTATGTGTTACCATCATTAGCCCAAATTCACTTAGATTAATGAAAGTTGTAGTACGCAATATAAATCCATAACATAAAATTCATACAAGTGTAGGACACAAACAACGAACCCAAAAAAATGTTGAAATTAATTTAGAGCATTTGCAATTGACATAATATTCTTGTTCCCTCTTATACAAAGTAATATCCATTAATTGATTGTCTCGTGTATATTAAATCACATGAAGCTTGCTACAATAATGTAAGAGTTTATAAAGATGTTATTACTATTTTCTAATAGGTAATAATTAACTACTTATACAGTTGAATTATTTTCACCTAGCTTTTAAATAATGGTTGTCAAATGTCAACACCTTGACTTTTGATAACAGTACCTATCTAGTTTGACTCCTTAACCAAAAAAAAGAAAAGGAAAGGAATAATATATAATAAAATAAAATAGAAAAAAGTTGACTCCATAGGTGTTGACCTAGGGGGCAAATGGTTCTTTGACGCTATGAGGCCCGTGACCTTGCAATTTTTGTTCTTATTTTGTATTCTTCTATACAATGTGCATGCATATGGCGGATCCAGGAACATGGAATAGTGGGGGTAAACACAGATCAAAATTCAATAAGTTTATTTATTTTAATATTCAAAACGAGAATATAGAGTAGTTTATACTTTATGTATCAAGAAATTTCTTTTTATTTATAATTTTTTCGAAGGTTCTCAAAATTTTCAATTTTTGGGAAATTTTCTGATATATCACTGACTGAAACATATGTCGAAAATGAAACTTTAATCCATGGGGCTAAGGTTCTACTATAAATCTAATAAGCGAAATACAAAAATAAAATTAATCAAACAGTCAAACTTAAAAATTATTTCATTCAAAAGAAAATATGGAAAAAAAAAGAGAAAGTGAAGTTTGACAAAAACAACCTCTACAAGTTACTTTAATTAAATATAATATTAATTTATGATCCCAAAAGAATTTAAAATATCTACTCATTTTTATTACAATTTCAATTGACACTAGTTATACAGTTTCAAATTACATTAACTATATTCACAATTATTTGCAGTGTCAATTTGTATTTTCAAAAATCAAAACTAGATAAAAAGATGGAAGATGGAATAATTAATTATGGCTAGCGATATTGCCAGAGCACAAAATATTGCTGCAAGAGCAACTTTTAAAATAAGACTAATTTACCCTTAAATAATTTCTCATCTTCCCAGAAAACTATTCTTCTTCCTTTTTCCTTTTCACATTTTTTTAACTGTCTTATTCTTCTTCACTTTTTTAACTCATCAACCTTGACAATCATTCAATTCTTGCACTTTTCATTTTCTTTTTGTTCTGATTTTGCACTGGTAAAATACTACATCGTTTCTTTCGATTCCACACCATTTGTCAAAAATTAATTTTCATTTATTTTCAATGTTACTCTAGTTTGAAAATAGATCTTGAAAAATCATTGGAGTTTTCTGCAAATTCGGAATATAAGCGGAGACTTTGCATAATTTTGAATATGGAACTGCCCCATTATTTATTTTTTCTAACTTGGAGAACTCAATTAGTAGCAGAGGTTTTGCATTTTTTGAAACCTATTTGTAAGATGCTCTTAGATGCTTGCAGAGAGATTGTAATTTCAACTAACCGGGAGTTTTTGAATCAAATTGAATTTGGTTTATTGTATGATGCATTCAACCGTTTGAGCATTGAGATTTTGGTGTGGAATACGATTTTTTTTTATCAAGAACAAGGTGGAAAGATTCTGCAGTACTAATTACCAACAAGGGCAAATTAGACATATTTTAAAATTTGCTCTGATAGCAACATTTTGTGCTCTGACAATATCGCTAGCCATTAATTATAGGATAGCGCAATTCAGTTTCAAGTGTGGTGTTGTTTGTTATCTTGCATAAGCCAAACCATCAAACCAATCCACTTATTTTACCAAATAAACTATTAATATAAAATATTTGAGTGGAGCTATAGACCCATCTTGTCCCAAAATGGGCCACCCCTGTGCATCATATCATATACAGTATGATATATTGATAATTTGATATGGCCATGAACTATGAGTTCTATATCTATGAATTGTAATTTTTTAAAATATATATTTTAAAAAATAATTTAAATATATCTATATATAGATGTATGACTTTTACATGTATTTTTTTAAAGATACAACAACGGAAAATTTAATGAGTGAAAATAACTTTTGATATCACATTTTAGTAAAAAAAATATATTTGAAATTAAACTTTTCAAAAAGAATTACATTTCATTCATGGTTCACATCATTTTAACACATTTAGTTTTGCCGTTAATTTTGGGACAAAATTCAGTGCGTGCTTGTTAAGTTAATAATGGTGGGTATTTAAAACCCATGCTTTTTTTTTTTTTTCCGATCATTGCCAACTTAACGGCTACGTTTTGAAATCCGTCCGAAAATTGACGACAAAATTAAATGTATCAAGAGGGTGTGAATCATGGTACAAAATGTACTTTTTGAATTAATATTTAAAATGAAAAGTGTTTTTCCCTAAAAAACTAATATATATCACTTCTCAAATTTTCCAATTAGCAATACGATTTTAACGAAAGCATATGCTTCTTCCGAAGTAATCCAATTTTCTTTTTTCTTAATAACTTAATACAAACTAGTTATAGTATTTTAAGCTCTCTAATTAGATTTTGAAATTTCAGTTCTACCTTTTTTCTTTTGGGTACAAAATGAATTCTAAAATTATTTGAAATATACGTAATTGTAACTAATATTGCAATACTTCTTTAGTTTTTATTTGTTCCAACTCCCAATTCCCACCATCGGTTTATATATGACTAAATTAAAACGTGAATTCAGAGTGTTGTCCATATCATCACTCAACTTGAAATCCAATTAAACATATTTCCATATTGGTTACCCCCCCCCCCTTTTTTTGGGTTCGATATTGGGTACCTGGCGGGAATTATTTGGGTATAAGTGCCATCAATCTTACCTTACTTTATTTTTACCATGAATAAAAAAAATTCTAATGCGTTCCGAAAATGAAATGTTTCAGTTTATAAATTCGTAGAACCAAAAATAAACTTAAATTTAGGTTCGCCACAATATTTTTCATTTGTTCTTAATTAAGTAGTTTCTTGATTTTTTTTTGTGTGATTTTTCTGAAGTATTTTTTAAGAAATTCTCGATAAGTTTTCAATATTTAGTGAATCGAAATATATTCTAGAAACGGATTTTAATTCATGGCTATAATTACCTAGTAGTATCACATTGAGAAAAGAAAAAAAATCGCACATGTAGTCTTTTTTGCAATTTTTGTAATCTTTAACAATTTATTGTTCAAAAGTATATAGGCATAAAGGTCTTTTTCCTGTTTAAACTATACTTGAAATATTTATCCATGAACCAACATGATATATACCACACAGAAAAATAAATATTATCATTAAAGGCTTAATAATTATAAAAAAAATCACTAAGGGCTTAATTGTTAATGACAAATTCGAAATGGTTTGCTTACTTGTATTGAAAATAAATTAATTGAGAATACAATATGTATCGTAGATGAATTTTATAACATGAAAGAAAACCGTGTTTAAGTTCGATTATTTTTTTCATTTAGAATTCAATTTTAGTTCTTATGTTTTATATTGAAACAATTTTAGTTCTTATTGACAATCTAATTAGTAGTATATTATTTTCGTGGTCTTATAAAAAAAGTAGTTTGTGTATCAATTTTAATGAATTTCAGTAAGCTTGGCTAGGCCTGCTCCCAACTATGCAACCTTGGATTCGTCCCACATCAATAGAAAAAAAGAAAAATAATAATTGAAGATTACATCCCTATTATTATTAATATTATCATCATTATTTATTATAATTTTTTTTTGAATTAATTCGGTTCATTCTTCTGATTCTCTGGAGCAAAAGTGCCACGTTTTGATGACGAGAGATTCAGCACTGAAATTTTAGGCACTTTTTCTTTCACATAAAAACTGAACTGATTTTCATCCACTCTCTCCACTTAGTTAGAGGTTACCATGAGAATATCTCACTCCCGTTAGGGTTTTCCAGGTTCTGAAAATCTTCTCTTATTCTTTTCCAATTTCTATTACCATCATGAGATTTTCATTCAGCTGATTTGATTCGAATAATAGGATTCGGATCTTTCTCGATCCGATTCGCTGTTCTCAGAATCCAAAGCTTTATTAAAGGCGATCGATCTATTGTAATTCGAAACTTCGATTTATATATATTTGTATTTTGTGAATTTTTAATTTGTAATACAGTAAATAAAAGTTGTGAATATCTCTTTGGTAATAATGGCGGCGGATCTGCATCTCGTGATGTCCTTTTTGTCGAATATTCAGCTAATCTCTGTTTAAGGACTGTGTGTTATTTACTGTTTATGTTTGTATTAACCAAAAGCTGTGATTCTGGCGTGGATTTTGTTAATGAGATCAAATTTAAGGTTATTTTTTGGGGTTCAAATTCTAAGGTTATCTCGTGATTGCATAGTTAGTACATATATATTGAGCTCGATTATGGACTAGTAATCAAGGATTCTTTTTATAACTAAATGTAGAATGATAAGAGAACTGCATTGGCAGCTGAAGCATGAAATGTTTCTTCTATGAAAAAACAGAGGAAATGTTTTATTTGTTGCATGTGATATAAGGAAATAGATGCATGCAAATAGTAATGTACTAATGTTGTTTATACCAAATAAAGTAATTATGTTCTGATGGTATTAAAATAAATAAAATCTCATACCCTGTATCATTTGCTTGAAATGGAGGAGGAGTTACTATATTTACTTGGCTTTTGTCGTTTTGAACAATTTTCTTGCCTCTCTCTCTCTCACTCAGTTAAATTCACTTTCACATGATAACATGGAGGATGATGCTGATCTCCTCCCTCCGTCCTTTTTTTTTTTGTAGACCATACAGTAGGTTTTGAGATCAAGGAGCCTGCTTTAGATGTTATGCAACAGTTTTTTGAGGTCTAAAAGTCTTTGGGTGGGACATATTGGAAGATACACTGAAGTAAGGCAGTCTAGCTATATCCGTGGAGGTTTGAATGCCACACACAGCTTAACTTGTTTTTGGGATCTTAATTCTTCAAGAGCGAGAAATATGATGGTGGATTCTGGTGCGGCTACTAAAGGACCTATGATTGATTCATCAACCGAGAAGGATGACGATAGGGGCTATGCAAGTGGGGGATGGAAGAGGTGAAATTTAAGGATTTCAATTTTCATGTACTTTTGAATGGTACTATGGTTTGGTATTATATATTTATTATAATGTTGGATTGCTTAATCATGAAGTCTATTTTCAGTCCAATACACGAGAGTATTGATAGTATTGGTTGTTTTCAATTTTGCGTTTTTCTATTCAAAAATGACTTGGAAAATGATCACTTGGTATATTTAACTTCGTTTAGTTCCAAATCAAGCTAAATGGTTTTCAGGTTTTGCAGAAGTGAAATATCCTTGAGAGTAATGACATTTCAAAATGATATTAAATTATTCTTTATTAGTGAGATTATATTTTTCTTCTATTTTCAGCAATAGTCATGCTAAGCTGTCACAATGAATCTCTGCCCTTACTTTTCATGAAAACGATATGTTACCACCTGTTTGCAAGATGTTGGAAGGGAGAGAATGAAAAACATATCAAGTGAATCTTGTGAAGTAAATAATAACAAGACCAAAAAGGCAAAAAATCGAACCTGTATTGTTAAGCAAATACGACAACTTGTGGCAGCAGACTAGTGCATGTATAGAATGTACTTCTGATTTTTGTCATCTACTACTGGAAACTAGGATGAATTTGTGGGGCCTCCGCTTGCTTAAAAAGCTATCTATTAGGTCATCCTACGCTACGTAAATATTGCTGAATCTATTAAAGCTTTCAATTTGCTCTTTTTTTCTTTTGATATAGCAATTTGCACCAGTTACGGTGTGCAAGATTCTGCTAATTATGTTAATATTTTCCTAGTGAATTTGTGATGCCTTTCTGTACTTGCATTCAGATTGCATTTTCTGGTGTTCTATATCTAAGTTGATTCAGTTTCCGACTTGTATACCTGGTATCAATTTCTTGAAAAATGGTGTACTTTTTGTCACCCATTAAAGGAAGGAAAAGGAGTATCATCATGTATTAAGATTGTTGATTTGATGTGTTGCGAAGAAACAAATATCATATATAATCATGTTCCCTAGTCCTCGCATTAATGTTTCTAAGTTAATTTATATAAGATAACATCGGTACTTACCGAATGACTTAATCATTATGCCATACTATGGAATAGTTACAGTATTGTGCAAAATGTATGGTATAGTAGTTTTGTAATCTTATTGCTGCTGAGATGTGATGTGCTTTTTTTTTTTTTTAAGTCAAATACACTTTTATTCCTTATTGGCAGTGAAGATGGAAGATTAAGTTGTGGCTATTCCAGTTTTAGAGGAAAAAGAGCCAGCATGGAGGATTTTTATGACATTAAGACATCCGAGATTGATGGACAGTCAGTATACCTCTTCGGGATATTTGATGGTTAGCTATTCTTCCTCAAGTCTTTCACTTGGAGCTTCAGATATTGCTCAAGTAAAATGATTACATCTAAGAATGCAGATCATCATGTAAATGTCCCATGTGAAGACCAGACTTGTCATATAAATGTACTTACTAGTACAGTTTCACGTGCATGAATGAAAACTGGTCATGGTTGTGTGTTATGCACTTTTGCAGTGATAATTCCTATTTTTGAGAACAGATCAACTGCATTAGGGGAATCATGATGATAGATGAGCTTAAAACTCCACATGTTTGTCTCATTGTCTAGTTTGCTCAACTATATTTGTTTAACGAACCTCATTTAATATAGGAAATTTGAAATGATTAGTAAACAAAGAAAGCGAGCTCAAGCTAGTTCAGGAACAAGCTGTCACGTTCGTAACTTCTAATCGATCTAACTTCTAGTACAAGGTTGAATGCTAACTTTGATGACAACATTAACCTGACCGTGGTTTGTACTTAACAGAAATAGAACATGCCAGGTTTAAACTAAATGCTTATATTTCCTTTGGAGTGAAAAGTTGATATTGCTTTCCTAACAAGAAAACTTGGTCATCCAGGTCATGGGGGCTCTCGTGCAGCTGAGTATTTGAAGAAGCATCTCTTTGAGAATCTCTTGAAACATACAAAGTTCATCACGAATACAAAGTCAGCTATACGTGAGTTGAAGCATTTGATATTTCTTTGCTTTTTATTTGCAATATATGCATACTGGATTAAATTTGTAGTAACCCTTCATCAATAGGGTAGTGCAATGGATAGGATCCCTTTTTCTGGTTTTGACCATCTCAATAACCTGGGATGCTTTATGAGCAAAAATTAGGTCTCAAAATTTGAGCATTTTACATTTCCCGTTAAATGTTCCCAAATAACTGTATTACACTGCAGGTGAAACATATCTGCAGACAGATACGCACTTTTTGGAGTCTGAGAAAGACCCTTTCCGAGATGATGGATCTACCGCATCATCCGCAGTTCTTGTTGGCAATCACCTTTATGTTGCTAATGTCGGAGATTCTCGAACTATCATATCAAAGGCCGGAAAAGGTACTTTTTGATTGTTTGCTGCCTTTAAACTACCTTTATCTGTTGTGAAGGGAAAATGATTGTCCCTTTCAAAACAGGACAAAAAACTTTCTTCAGATATTATGATGATTGCGATAGCGTTGGATGATTAGATACATCAATTTTTTTTTAATCTTTTTACCCTACAACTCTTGGTGCAGTATCTGATCTGGCATGTTGCCTTGCAAGAAAGATGATTCTGCTCTAAGAAATGATACAATGCCTGTGAATGTGTGAATGTTTGATGACTATTAAGCTTTTAGTGCTTGTAAACACAAGAGAAAGATTTATCGTCATCTTCCCCCTCCAATGTTTTAGAAGTACAAAATTTTTATGTATGAATTGCTCTTTAAGCTACTCCATCCAGTATCCCCTAGTATGGAAGGTGGTGTTGAAGATTAGTAAACTATATAACAACTGGTCGAAGTGGGTGGATAAATTAAGAAATTGGCAATTAGTGATATTATATGTGAACGTATTTAACACGTGGATTTTCATAACCAGGCTGCAAAAAAATGTGATATGTCACTTATTACTTTCTTAACTATTTCTTGTTCTTTTGTATTTATTAATCATCTAAAAAATGCAATAGTAGAAAAATCAGTTTTATTTATATGAATTCAAATCCGCCAAATCACTCATGTTATGGATGGAATTTCAATGAATTATATTCATAAGAATCACTAAGTCTTAGTTTTTTTATAAGACCTTTTTAATTTTGCCAATATCTTATTGCAAAATAATACCGTATGTGACTGACCTAGCTGGTCTTTGGATGGAGCTCAATTGGGATATATATTAGAATAAGGAAATGAGTAATAGAAGAACGAACCGACGGCCTAAACTAGAACTCGATATAACGGCTCTTTCCAAAAGGAAATTGAGGTCAATTAGGTAATAGGATATTTAACATGTATTCTGTTACTAATTTTGACACCATTCCTTTAGATAATACCTTGACCTATGTTTCAGGTTTTGCAACATTTTTGAAAAATTAGAACAAAATTCTTTTTGGCAATTGATCTCCATTTTTCTTGATTGACAGCAATTCCACTATCTGAAGATCATAAACCGAATAGAAGTGATGAGAGGAAGAGAATTGAAAGTGCTGGAGGTGTTGTTATGTGGGCAGGTATGGCCTTCCTTATGTATCAACTGTTTGCTCTTTGTAAATGCAGCAAGAACCTTCCTGTGGGACTGTTGTGTAAAAGAGTTTTGCTCATCAGTTTCGCCAGAGCAACAAATGATATCTGAGCTTCTGTCTAATTAAAATAATATAAACTAAAAATTCTGTCCATGCTAACAATATAGGGAATAATCATATCATGCATAACGTCACATGCACATGGAGCCTAATTTGAGGAGTAAATGATCTTTGATCTTTGTCCAATTTGTGCAATACCTTTTAATCATATTTTGAGAATGTGGAGTGACAGGTTATTCATGAGTGAAAAAGTGTATTCTCTGTAGGTGACAGCAAAAGAGAGATCATTCAAGACTCAAAAGGATGTTTATGAGAATTTAAGTCTTTTAAATAAAAATTTATCTAGTTGCATTTGAAAATTGTCTGTAATAAAAAGTTGAGAATTTTGAAATAAGCTAGTTACGGCCTTTCACTATTGCTATTGTATTAGGTACTTGGAGGGTTGGAGGAGTCTTGGCCATGTCTCGTGCTTTTGGAAATCGCATGCTGAAGCAATTTGTCATGGCTGAACCTGAGATTCAGGTATCCTTTAGATATTTTAATCTAAGTTTGTGGTTACCTTATGTTAACAAACTATTTTTGTCCATAATGATGAATCCATACCAGCTTTCAGAATGATATTTGGTCAAAGGTATTTAGGTTAGATAAATTCCATAGGATAGATGATAATGGAGTTGAAGTATAAGTAGATACAAAAAGAGCTTATAATTGAATGCACATGGCAAATGGATGATCATAAAGTTTGTAATTTAATTGTTTGCTCACACTATTGTCGTTTTACAGGAGCAAGAGGTTGACCAAGATCTTGAATTGCTCGTGCTTGCCACTGACGGACTTTGGGATGTTGTACCTAACGAGGTAATCCTTCTTATTAATGATAATCGCAATATTTGAGTCCATTTATTTACTCGGAATTACTTTTTAGTGTTGGTTTGTACTTAGTTGTTATCTGATCAGTTTGATTCGTATATCACTTCACTATCTAAATCAAGTAAGAAGTCACAAACAAGAAAAGTTACATAACTGCCCCCTACGAATACATGCAAAACCTCTATCTTTAGGTGGGACTATGGCTCTATGTTTTATTGTATTTGCCCAGCCCGGCCCAGCCTAGCCTAGCCCAACCCAAATTTAATTTTTTATTAAACTCGATCCTTCTTATTTATCTAAATATAAAATCTTATAAGGTGCACGCGGTGAATAAAATAGAGTAACAAAGTTTGAAAGAAAAAAGGCAATGGGTTGATCCAGGCAACCCATATCCGAACTGTTTTACCCAATTCCTTTTAGCCCATGTAAAATGATCTATTTCTAACCAGATCCGTTTTGACCCATCAAAACCCCAGCCAATCCACCTAATTGCCACTTTTAAATGTACCCCCAGTCCCCCATACTTGTAAAATGCAACTCGAACTCTGGATCTTGAATGTAAGTATCTCACTATTTGACTTGTCTGTGCTGCTTCAAATGATATAATCTTGATTAATGCTACAAAATATAAGAGATGATAATGTAACCAAAAAGTGATAAATTAGAGGCATTAAATTGAGTCTGCGGCTCCTTTTATTGAGAGTTTAAAGGATAATACGATAAGAATATGAAAAGCAAGAAATAACCCAAGTAGCTATGTTATACAAAATGAAATAGAAAAGACTGAACTACCCTTCTACTTGATAATAAACTAAGAAGCTAATGACCTCTAACTAAACGATCTTTAGCATTATTATCAGTGGTAATATTCCTAGCATGTTATTTTCAGGATGCTGTATCTATAGCGCAAACAGAAGAAGAACCCGAGGCAGCTGCAAGGAAGTTGACTGAAACTGCTTATACTCGAGGCAGTGCCGACAATATAACCTGCATTGTTGTTAAGTTCCACCACCACCATAGTGAGTTGACAGACTCTGAGTCAACCCAGCAGTATTATGATGCAGAATCCGACGAAACACAACAAAATAAGGAAGAAACAGAAGATCCTGAGAAAAACCTTGAAACACATGAACCAAACAAGGAAGAAACAGATCCTGAGAAATCCCAGCAAACTTCAAAAGCAAACACTGATGAAATCCAACAAAGTTGATATGCCAAATTGTTCATTCATTAGTTTGTTTCTTGTGTGATTGTATAAATTGCGATGCATCTGTAAGTTTTACGCTCAGAAATGTGTTTTTTGGAGTTTAATTCCTAAGTTTGATCTGGTTTTATTTTATAAGGACTTGTGATCTTGCTCAACTTTCTTGAATTCAAGTTTTTAGAATTGAAATCTTAGTATTGCTGCAAAATGAAACTAATTGAATGAACCCTCAGAAGTTCATATAGTTTGTTTTTTGTCTGCGAAGACCTAAAATGCCATTTGATTGATTATTAGTTGCTTCCCCGATGGCCTTAAAGATTTATGCATTCTCTTCTCAAATTGAGTATTTCTGCATTTACAAATTCCATAGAAACGTGTCTAATTTATACCTGCACTATAATTCCTATGCTAATTGCCAGGTGTGATAGTTGTGACTAAAAGAAGTAATGTGGTAGTAAATCATGCATCATCAATACAATATAGTACTTTTGTTCAAGTTAACTAGTTGGTAATTTCCAAAAACAAAATAGAATTGCATTTAAACAAAGGTTATATGTACAATATGATATGTTCATAAATAAAATGAGAGCAGTATTTCTACAAGACGGAAAGATTGAACATTTGAAAATAATCAAAAAGAAAAAAAATTCAAGAAGCTTACATGCATATCATGGATATTTGAAATGATAGCCCCATATTATAATCTTAGTAATATTTGTGAATGCATCATTATTCTTTTATTTCTTTGATATGCTATGGATCAAGTAATGATTTTGAATAACATTAGAATATTTTAGAACGAACTTACAGAACTATGTCTTACATCAAAACTTTTAAAGGAGATGTCTAACTCACTACGTCAAATTAATAATTAGAATAATAGTGTAATTTGAAACTTGACAATGAAAATAAAGAATACTTTTTTCGGGAAAAAAATATGAGTTATTTATTAGATAAATGACCAAATCTTTTAAGGGAGACTACCAATTTCGTGTGTAAAAAATTAAATTTCAAATTTCGAAAATTTGAGAATAAAGAGGTCATCATTTTAAGGGCTAAAAGGTAACTTTAGTTACACTCCAATGTATCATTTAACCATGGTTAAGTTAACTTTAGTTAGAGTTAACACAATGGTTTGGTGTAAAACATAAAATGAAACCCTTCACTACCCCATTTTTTTCAATTACAGATATTTCTTGGGCATTACACATATCTCATTTCCTTTTTAATTTTTTGGGTTACGCACATTTCTCATTTCTCGTGGGGGGTTTTTGACTAAAAAAACTTGCCAAAGCCCCATATCAATTTGGTGGGAAAATTAAAACAGATAAACTCTCAAATTTCAACTCCAGCATATTCAAATTCTGAAATATTATGGGTAATTTTTCCTTCTTCCTCTCTCTTCAGTTTACGATGGCGAATCTAGGGTTTCTGCATAGTGTACCGAATGTGAATTTTTGAGTTTATTGTTTGTTTAATAAGCTTAGATCATTGTTAGCTTCTGTTGTCGTAGAATTAGCGAGTATTAAATCATTTGTAGTTTCGTCCTTGTTAGTAGTTTAACTATTTGGAGTATATGATTTAAAAAAGTTACGTAAACGTGAGAATGTATAGATAACATTTAAGCAGTACCTAAGTAAACTGGCTTCAGTTGTTTAAGTATTGAACAGTTGGGTTAAGTCGAGTTTTATGCTTTTTATCATTTTATTTTTTTGAATTCTGGGGTTTGGATCTAACTCAATCCGGAATTAGATGGTTTGTAGACTGTGTCTTTTGGTGTTATGTGTGTGTAGAAGTTGCTCCACGATTATGGATTGCTATAACTGGAAGTGATGTTGTGTGTCCACGTTTTTCAGATACTGATACATTTTTGGATGTTTGTTTACTGGTGTTGTAGTGGGTCTGAATTTAAATATTAAAGTTGGCTCCATGCCTGTTTGTAAATGATGCTTTACCATGTTACACCTTAGCCTTGTTCTTCTTTGGTTTATTGGTGAGTTTCGTTTAGGTCCCAAATTATCAAATGGTAACACATGATTTAATGAGCCTTCGATGATATCTATTTGTACTTTGGATTTTGATGTCATGCTCACTTTGATGATCCTCGTTTATGGCGTGGTCGCTGATCAGGATATGTATGTGTTTATCTGAAGTTGTTTACAAGTAATCAATAATTGTAAAGAATAGTTCCTAGGCCTGGTTACTTGAGCTGGGACTTTCCTGTAAAGATGTGTCTCATAATTACAATTTATCTTATTCTATGAATCAGGTACTTGACAATTATGTTTTAAGAGGATCTCTGTTGTGGAGAGATCCTTCGTATCCAGGCACCATACATTTGTGCTTGTATTCATCTTGCTTTTAGGTGTTTATGCTGTTGTCATGCCATACTGAGAGTACTATCAATTATCAGTCGACAATTTGAGAGCCATTTCATTTTGGAAGTATGGAATGCAATAGAGATGAAGCCCTAAGGGCAAAAACAATTGCTGAGGAAAAGTTAGAGAAAAAGGATTTTGCTGGTGCAAAAAAATTTGCCATGAAAGCTCAAGCTCTATACCCAGAACTGGATGGTATTTCACATTTCTTGACAGCACTTGATGTGTATATTTCTGCAGAGAATAAGATAAGTGGGGAAATCGACTGGTATGGAGTGCTTAGTGTGACTCCATCAACTGATGATGATACAATAAAAAAACAGTATAGAAAGTTAGCTCTCTCACTACATCCTGATAAAAACAAATCTATTGGTGCTGATGGTGCCTTTAAACTTATTTCCGAAGCCTGGAGTTTGTTATCTGACAAAGCTAAGAGGTTGTCTTATAACCAAAGGAGGGGCGCTGGAGTATTCCGAGGTCCAGTGCATACTGCTGGTCCCTCAGCACAATCGAGAACAAATGGGTCTTACAATTTTACGAGCAGGACAACAACATCAGTTCCAAAGACACAAAATAATACTGCAAAGGTGCCAAATAATACTGCAAGGGTGCCCAGTAAACCGGCACCAACTCCAACTCCAACTCCAACTCCAACTTCGTCCCATAAAAGAACTGATACTTTTTGGACTATCTGTCATAGATGCAAGATGCATTATGAGTACCTTAAAATGTATCTCAATAGTACTCTACTCTGTGTCAATTGTAAGAAGGCTTTTATGGCTACAGAGACATCTTCACCACACAATAACTCCAAGTCACCTAGTCAGGTTCCTCGACCCCAACAACAGGCACCAAGAGAACATGTACCTAACCCAGGAAGGAATATTCCAGTCCCTCCAAAACCAGGACAAGGTCAATCTGGTCCAAGCTCAGCTAAATCTGCAAACTTCCAGAAGGTTCCACTTTCTGGAACAGGATCAGCTAGTGTTGGTAGTTTGGATCCTTCTATAGCAGCAAAAGCAGCCAGTGTTGTTCATCAGGCACAAGATAAATTAAAGAGAGCTTATACTGAATCGAATTCATCTGGTAACTGGGAGGAATATTTGAAGAAGATCAAGGTGGATCATGATAATAGTCGATCAGGAATGAACCATAATATGGCACAGGGAAATGGTGGCTTTGGGATTGCAAGTGCTAGTGCACCAGGATCAAGAACTCATGGGTTTTCTGGTGGCTTTGGAACCGCAAGTGTTACTGCACCAAAATCGAGAGCTCATGGGTTTTCTGGTGGCTTTGGGACCGCAAGTGCTAGTGCACCAGGATCGAAAATTCATGGGTTTTCTGGCACTTACCGTCAGCCAAACAGTACTAGAGATTTGACACCCCTTGAAACTAGAAACATGCTGATGGTAATGGCTCGAAAGGACATTTTAAGTAAGCTTGAAATGTGGAAATCAGAGAGGACAACAAAAGCTGTGGATAAAGAGAAAGATAACACTAAGGAGAACAAGAAAGAGAGGATTCTTGCTACCAAGGAGACTGATAAAAAAGAAAAGGGCCAGGTCAGTGCTGATGATGCAAGTAACTCGGACCCACCAGAAGCAGTGATGAATGTTCCAGATCCCGATTTTCACGATTTTGACCTTGATAGAAGCGAAAATTCTTTTGGAGATAACGAGGTATGGTCCGCTTATGACGACAATGATGGCATGCCTCGTTTCTATGCTCTGATAAGCAAGGTAATATCTACAGAGCCGTTTAGGTTGAGGGTCAGCTGGATTAATTCAAAAACCACCACTGAGTTCAGTTCAATGGAGTGGGTTGGCTCAGGTTTCTATAAAACGTGTGGGGAATTTAGGGTGGGAAAATACGTAAACTGCAAATCTATCAACTCATTCTCTCAAAAGGTTAATTGGTCGAAAAACCAGCGTGGTAGTATTCTAATATTCCCTCAAAAGGGTGATGTTTGGGCACTTTACACAAACTGGTCACCCGAGTGGAACGAGAGTACCCCTGAAGAAGTTGTACACAAGTATGACATGGTAACTGTACTTGATGACTATAATGAGGAACAAGGTATATCTGTTGCTCCTCTTGTGAAAGTGATTGGTTTTAAAACGGTATTTCGTCCAAATTCAGAAAATCCGGATATGATCAAAAGAATACCGAAGGAAGAGATGTTTCGATTTTCTCACAGGGTCCCACACCACTTGCTTACGGGTGAGGAAGGTGAAAATGCTCCTAAAGGATGCTTGGAGCTGGATCCAGCAGCAACACCATTGGAACTTCTTCAGGTGATTACAGAAGATAACGAGGTTCCGGTTGTGGATATTGCAGAGAAAAGTCCGAGTCCTACCTAGTAGAGATAGTTAATGGACTAGCCAAGGGTAAAGCCGGAGGTTGCATTTTGAAGAATTTCAGTAGCTTATATTGCAAGACAGACTACAACTACATCGGTTTTTGATGCTTCTTCACTCGTTTTGACTGTAAACTGAACGTATAGATTAAAGAAAGACAGAAGAAGAAGTTTCTTGTTTTCCACCCGGAGCAAAGAGAACATTCAGCATAGAGATTTGTTCTGCTGGTTCTCATTGCAGAAACATGGGGAAGGAATTCATTTTGTCAAGAAGATTAGATAACTTTAGTAAGATTGAAACTTCATCTAATTTCATATTTGGAAAAGAAATGCTTTAACAATTTTGTTGAATTTATCCCGTGAAATCGCATCTTGGGGTTCGTCTTTTTCTTTAACTTTCAATTGGATAACAATTAATTTGTGGATGCAGCTTGTAGTAATTATTCTAGTGAGTATTATCTTTAACTCAGTAGTTACCTTCTGCTATTCCTCTTCTATTTGATCAATTAACGGATATATATACATAATAAATTATGGTGGATTGAAATGGGCTCCTTTGGTTACTTAGATCTAAATGATTCCATTCGGGTACGTAGGGTTTGATTTTCGGTCGAGTCAAATTTGTTCAGACCAAGGTTGGATCAGGAAAAGCCTTCTTTCTTGGTGAATGGGTCATATATATTCACGTCAAACAAAATTTATAAATATAAACTCAAATTAAAAAAGTCAAGATGTGTTGGTCCACGGTACCGTTTTAATTTCCAGCTACCACTGTGCCTCTCCATTAACGAACTCAAACCTTAAATAAAAAACGGCTTAATTCCACTTTGCACCCTATAAATAGGAGCATTTTTTACTTTGCACCCTACAAAAAAATTTATCCCAATTTGCACCCTACAAACCACTATGTCATTTCAAATTGCACCCTCAACCATTTTCAACCCATTTAAGTCGCATGAGTAAGGGTAAATTCGTCCATTCACATTATTAACCACCCCAATTTCCCTCCAAAAATTATATATGAGCAAAATTGACATATCACTATAATAACTTAAAAAAAAGGATGAAAAATAGAAAACAAGTTTTACTGGTACCATATTCTCAATTTCTCCTCTTTCTTCTTCAAATTCAGTTCAGTGCCGTCTTTTATTTTTATGTTTGAAGAAAATGGGTTGGGTGCTAAGAAAAGAGAATGAATTGTGTTTACCATATTCTCAATTTCTCATCTTATTTACGTTTTGATTTTCATTTCATTAACAACTCTATTATACTTGTTTGTAGAATTAGTAATTAGGGATAACTACATGTACATTCTCAGAATTACTCTAGATTAGTTTTAATAATTATATGTAAAGTGAAAAAGAAAAAGGATGCACTGGACTTGACTTGAAGAAGAAAGATGAGAAATTGAATAAACCCCGATAAGACTTGTTTTTTATTTTCATTTTTTTAAGTTATTATGGAGATATGTCAATCTTGACCATATATTATTTTTGGGGGGAAATTGTGGTGGTTAATAATGTGAATGGACCATTTTACCCTTACTCCGACAACTAAAATGGTTGAGGGTGCAATCTGAAATGAAATAGTGGTTTGAAGGGTGCAAAGTGGGATAAATTTATTTATAGGGTGCAAAGTGAAAAATACTCCTATTTGTAGGGTGCAAAGTGAGATTAAGCCATAAAAAACAAAACAAGAAAAAAATTGTCTATTAATTTAATTCCTATAGGAAAAAAAGAGCAGTAGATTTTGATGGTTTCTCAAGACTCAAATTAAGAAGGATCCAACCTCATCCGATCCGATCCGATCCTCATGTCATGATCCCTAATCACATGTGCTTTCATGTGTAATCCAATGCCTATATGATTTATCAATGCACGTGTAGCTTGACAACACATGTCGGAAACTTATCCTGCTTGGAATTCTATTCTATGTTATGAGATATTTGTCCTGTTTGTACATTGAAATTATTATTAAAAATATTATTATTATTATTTTTATATTTTCCGTTCAAAGTTTTGATATTTCTCTTTTTATTTATTTCAAATCTAACGGTGTAATATTTATATCTAACATCTAAGGTAACATTATGATATAAACGTGTATTATTGAATATATATATATATATATATATATATATATATATATATATATATATATATATAATCAATTTACTTGATATTCAACACAATATATTTTCACAATCAATTCGCATGTCTTATTAATATCATTTACTTGATATTTTTCTTTAATTAAATACACTTACCTTTTGAGGTTTCTTGAGAAAAACTTGAGTCCCAAGTAAATTTTGGCATATATTTTAAAGGGATTATCTTCTTGTTTAATTTCTCACAAACTTTCCATATATATATTTACCCCGTGCTGTTTAATTAGATTACCTTATATTAAATGCTATAAATTTATGTCCATATGTATATAACACGATCATCACACTAAATTGAAATAAGGACTATTAATTGGTGACAACAAAAGGCACATTACATTAATTTACGAAAAATCATCCCACTGATTATGACAATTCCCAAATCCCTAAACCCCTTTCCACAATTATAAATACCAAACAATTCTCCCCCATTTACCTCCCCTTCTTCTTCTCTTCTTCTCTCTCTCTCTCTCTCTCTCTCTCTCTCTCTCTCTCTCTCTTTGTCTACATCAACGACTATTAATTAGGCTCTGTTTGGCTTTGGCAAATAACTAAACTGTAAGTCCTTTTCTTTTTTTAAATTCAATTTACATTCTCCTCTCTGCATTTTCTGCGTGCACACACACAGTTTTCTGTATTGATTTCGCTTTTATTTAGCTTTTCTGAATACTATAGTTAAGCATTAAGAAAATTTCATGCACGATCAATATATAGTTCCTTTAAAATTAGTCTAATGTATTTTTCTTTTCTTTTCATCGTCGATAGTTTATGTAGGGAAATTTGGTCCAAAATTACGCACCACATTTTGTTTCTAAAATAATTTTTCCACATAAAAAAATGAAACAATGGAGTAGTAAATAAATTGGAGATGAAGATTATTAATTTTTTGTTATTATTTTGAGAGACATATATATATAGGTAACGAGAAAGCGGTTAGCGATAGTTTTTTTGTCTTCGCTAGAGTAGTAAATTAAGGTAATTTATTTCTACACGCCTACAACGCGCGTAGATGCACGGACTATGATTTGGGAAGGGAGTAGATTTCACCGGCGGGTGGGTGGGTTTTCTTTCGTGTATAATAGTTATTGATCACCGCACACGTGTTGTTTTTGGGCCAGAATCGGGTTACGAGTCAAAGTAGTACTACTTGGGCCTTTCGGTTTGGATTTGACCGTTTGATGTTATTTGGTTTTAGGCCCACTAATCTTTTTCTTTAATTATGTGATGATGGATTAATATCCTATTTCTTCTACTATTATTTCCGTATTAATTTATGGATAGATTAAGAGTGGATATAAAGACTAAAGTACCCTTAGGGTAAAATATCATTGATTGGGTCAAAGTATAATACATATGAATGATAATTTAGTCAATTCATTTTTTTTTAAGTTTGACATCGAAAAACAATATAATAATTATAAAAAGAGTAAACTACTTTTTTTTTTTTTCTTCAAGTCACAAGATTATAGGAATAAAATGATTTTTTTTTCAAATCTTAGAAAGATAAATATACATATCAAAGAGACTAATTACCATTAACACTATATTTACTATTGAAAGCGTTTTGATCCTTGATTTTTATTCGTATTTCATATTCCTTCTTTATAAAGATTCTGTCTCACATTTGTCTTAAATGTAAATTCACGTAAATTACACATTGATGTTTATAAACGCATACGAGTTAGTAATTAGATCTATTTCCACCGACAATTAAACATAAATTGGCATATATGGCAACACGTATCATAAATTAGTGCTTGTTGGAATTGTACCTTTGTGTTCTATTTATTATTACTTCTTCACTAGTTATTTATTAATTTATTGCAGTTCCAGGTATTACTAAGTAGTTTCATAAGGGTTGCATATTTTGTCGCCATGTAGTAAACTTTCAAATCAAAAGTCGCTTTTTTACCACTTCTTTTTTCTCAAAGTTGTTGATGTGTCGTGGTACAATTTCTCCTTCAGTTTAATATTTTAAAAAATCTCTTCCCCATTTCGACAACACATCCAATTTCTGTCCTTTTTGTCACTTTTTTTATCTGATACAATTCTGTCATGATTTTATAATTTATACTTTTTTATCTGATTAAATTACCTTTGAAATATTTCAAGTATAATTTCCTCAAGTCAAGTCATGAGAATAAAATAATTTTCTAATAACTGAATTTTACTTGTTATTTTAAGTGTTGGATTTGACTGAATAGGCCAGTATGCGCGTCCTATGATTTATGTGGATTTGGTTTTAATTTAATTTTCATGTGAAAGAAATATCATACCTCGCTTGCACATGGTCAAAATCGATATGGACTAATAGTATTTGGTATATTTTTTATATTTTCAAAAGTCAAACTCAATAGTAATAGTTCTATTGTAAGTCACTTAAACCAATTTTTCTAAATCAAAATCGACATAATTGGAACCATACCAATTCACATGAATTCTGAATGTTTATAGACCATTTGCCAAAATTATTTATTTATCAATATTTTGGTTGTGATAGATGTATAAAACAGTTATCATTTACACTTATTTCAACTTTCATAATTATGAGGTTTAAGCATTGTTTTATTTTATTTATGAGGTTAACTGATCAAGTTATATTGAATTTTAATTTTTCTGAAGGAGTTGCCTAGTCGCATATACACTAAAGTATATTGCATAATATGTTATATGCCCAAGTTACCCATATACATGTGATTGTGTTTTGTGCAAAGAGAGAAATTTTAAGGAAAAGCAAAGCACAGATGGCAACCGTTGGAAATGGTAGTTGGAATTATGCCAACTGCATCCATTAAAACCATATTTGACTGATTATCAAGAAAAATTAAAAGAATTAAAAAGCATATTTGTCTAACTAACGATGAGTGAGTCATTTATTGTTTGTCTCATATTGTTGAAAATGATGTCCGAAAATATTATATTTATAATCATTTTATCATTGTCGGTGTTGATTGAAAATTACCCTTCTGATAAGACCCTTTCTTTAATTAGCCATGCAATTGTTGAGTCATTTGAATCTGACTTAAATTATTTAAAAATACATTAAAGTTATTCTTTAAGCACTTATTTTCAAATCAAGCCTTGTTATTATAAGTGACCCCTCTTTTAGATACATAATATCTTATATATGTTTTGTACTTGTTTCCCATGATGAAAATGACTACTTATGTTATATATTTGGCTCATAACTTGTGATTGACCATTTATTTCTTAATCAACTCTAATATTTTACTCCCTATATATATGTTGTTTGATCTAATTACTTATTCTTGCTTAAGCTCTAAGATATAGTTGGGTATTCTTTATTTTAATTTTTAGGTCAGAATTAGATTTCCTTCTCTAAATTCAATATAAGATCTATAGATATTACTATATAATTTGTGCACTTATCCTGGATTTTTCGTACTACTCATCACCAAAATCTTTTTAAACAAAAAATAAAAATTTATTTCTCCATGTTAAAGAGATTATGCAATTATGAGATATATGTTTTATGGATAATTAGGGCTTATTTGGAAGATTTTTGACTCGGGAGTCTCAGTTTTAAAAAATGGTTTGGGTGATTTCGGTTAAACTTTTGAAACTTCATTTAGTTTGGTTTTGGATGTTAGGTTTTGTGGTTTTGAAAAAACTAAAACCTTACTTGGATTGAGTTTAGATGTTGGGGTTTGAAAAAAATAATAGATGGTATGTGTCAAATCCATGTCTTTTTTATGGAGTTTTGTGGAGAGAAAGTAGGTGGTAGGTGTTAAATCACAGTTTTATTGATTTCAAGAGTTTGGATGTTGGTTTCTGAATAGATTTGTGATGAGGTTCTTGAGTTTGACGAAAACTTATTTGGTAGGTTTTGGCCCGATCTCACAAAACCCACAAAATCGGACCAACACTCAATTTCGCAAGGTCGAGTCAAAACCCAACCAGATGGACCCTAGGTTATCTTGTTGGGTGGATATGAAAAAAAAAAAAAAAAATAGTAACAAATTTTCATGTTGGCCCATGAGCTCTTAAATTTTGAAAAGGCATTTAGCCTGCACCATAAGTTTGGCTTGATCAAGACACCTATGTTTTCTTTTTACCTTCTGCTTTCTATCACTTGTCATCATTATTGCACTATTTTTTGAAGTTGTCTTGTATTGGTGGACCTTATACTTTTCATTGTTTTAGACCAAGTTTGCAAGTATTGGGCCTTAACTTGTTGATTGTTTCTTTTAATAGATAAAATTTGAGGAAAATACGGAAATTATTTTCCTTCAATATTTGGTTATTCTTTTTCTGAATCATAAGTTATATACGTATTTGGAAACTTTTATGAACTATATTTAATTTTTTTTTGCAGATAAAAGTATGGTGAAGGAAAATTTTAGGAAGCTTTGTGGGACCCAAGTGGATCAGTCTGTTTCAGTTGAATTGGAGCCAACTGATAAGCCCAATGGGCCAAATACTTCAGATGCAAAATATATTTCTTGGTTGGTAAGTTCCGTTCCCATTAATTTATTTATATACTCACAAGTCACAACAAACATTACTTTTTTCTTTTGTTAATTATAATTGAAATACTAATAAATTTTAAACCTTGTTTTACTTTACTTTTGTTAAATAAATAAATTTTGTATTTTTCAGGAGGAACACCCTTCTGCACTAACTTCATTTAATTCAATGATGACCAATATGCAAGGAAAGCAAATAGTCGTGTTTTTAGATTACGATGGAACACTTTCACCTATTGTTAGTGATCCCGATCGTGCTTTTATGTCCGATCCGGTAAAATCGCTCTTCTTTTGTATCTAAATAAATCTTCATATATATATATATATATATATATATATATATATATATGTTTTCCTAATTCCTAATTTAATTGAATATATATACATATATATATAGATGCGCTCTGCAGTACGCGAAGTGGCTAAACATTTTCCAACTGCTATAATAAGCGGTAGGAGCCGAGACAAGGTAAAATATACTGCTACCAAAATTGCATTTTTTATCTAAATTTTAGTCTGACGGAATATATAGTCCATATATTCACAATTAATTAATTTAATTTGCACTTTTCGGCGACTGAAGAACCAAAAATGCAAAATATATTTAAAAATTTGGACAATTTTACCAAAGTGATCGATGATGATATATTATATATATTTCATTTTTAATAATGTTATTTATGAAGTTTTATTTTAGGTATATGGATTTGTTAAGTTAGATGAAGTATATTATGCTGGGAGCCATGGAATGGATATAATGGGACCACCTTTGCATGTAATTAAAAAATCATATGATCATAGCAAGTATCAAACAAATACCCTGGATGAAAAGGTCAGTTTTTTTTTATATGGAGTATTTTTATTCTGGTCTCGCTATAAATTGATTTTTAGATTTTTTTTTTTGACATATATAATTTTATTGTAAAAATTAATGATGATCTTGTACGTATATATATAGGGCAATGAATTCACAATTTTCCAACCTGCTAAGGAGTATCTGCCCTCAATCAAGAAGGTAATTTAATTACAAATTGATTAAACATTACATTTGATTTTTCCATTAAGTTAGATATATATATATATATATATATATATATATATATATATATATATATATATATATATATATATTGTTGTGTACGTAACAGATGTTGCAAGAGCTGAAAAATAGAACCTGCTACGTACCAGGTGCTTTAGTAGAGGACAATAGGTTCTGTATTTCAGTACATTACAGACATGTGTTGGATGAGGTAATATAATTAATTAAGATCTTAATTAATTGCAGTTAGTTTAATTTCCTAGCTAGCTAATGTAAATTGTTAATAATAATCTATATATATATATATATATATATATAAACTTAATTAATTAATTAATTAATTTGCTGCATGCAGGATTATGGCATGCTTGAGGAGATAATAAAAGATGTGGTTTTAGAATATCATCCTTGTTTTCATTTAACTCGAGGGAAGAAAGTTTTAGAGATTAGACCATCCATTGAATGGAACAAAGGGGACGCTTTGCTCTATCTACTCGACACTCTTGGTTTTTCGGATTCTAATAATGTTGTACTCCCTTTTTACCTTGGCGATGACAAAACTGATGAAGACGCGTTTAAGGTATAACCCGATCGAGCTAGCTCCTTGAGAATATTATATTAATTAATTTTTGCATCTTCACTTAAATTTTTTGTTTAGGTACTTGGAAGCTGCAGAGGACAAGGGTACCCTATTATGGTATCGACCACGCCAAGAGATACTGCCGCTTCTCATTCTCTACGCGATCCATCAGATGTTATGTCCTTTCTCATACGCCTAGCTCGATGGGGAGGAGAGCAGGGATTACCTTAATCCATCCTTTATTGATTTATAAAATTTACAATTAGTAGCATTGTAAATACTAAATATATGCAGTCGATCTTATGTCCAAGTTGTGGGAATAGATCAAGGGAATGGAACAGGCTAATTTTTGGGAGCCATGCACCATTTACCTTCCAATCTGTTATATATTGTCTAATAGTTTGGATATAGTATCTTTATTTATATATAATATTGTTAGTGAAGTTGATTTATTATTATTATTAGGGTAATTTACACTTTGTTCTCACAATTTATAAATTTGTTTCTTTCAATTTATACCTTATCAATTAGTTAAATTATTATATAGTTCACCACTTTTGAACCTCTTAGGCTTTGGAGGGACTGCAACTGTAATGTTTTATGAATTCTCTAGATCTTTTTGGAGGGAATACAAGTACTGTTTAATTTGTGTTATGAATTCAGATGATCAATCATAGTTGTTTGATCATATTGATCTCCACTTTGATGAGGTGGTAGTATAAATATAATTGTAAACATCCATGTTTTAATGAAATGAAATAATAAGACTATAAAGTATTCTCCAAAGCTTTCCATCTACTTAATTATTTGTCAAGCCATTTTCTGCTAGACGTTGTTTGCATCTACTTGATAACCATATTCATAGGAAAGTGCAACCTAGCTAGCTACTAAGTCATGATTATAAGTTATGTAAGATTTCTTAGAAAAATAAGAAGAAGAAAAATCATAGGAGTGTATATTCATTAAAACTTATTCGAGATATGTTCATTATTTTTATTATTGATAGTGTGACATATTAAGTCTTATAAGTTTCACCTCCCTTATGAAAAAATGTCGTCAATATATTATATACTTTTTGGCATTATTTATTTTGGAGTTTATTCATTTTCATGCGAGTTGATGCCTCTTATTGATGTATTTATCGAGTTTCATCATATTTCAAATACTGATTACTGAAGCTGTATATACATTTGAAATCATGCATGAGTATAATTCAAAGTATTAATTAATCTTTACATACAAAAATAGTAGTAATACCAACACAAAATTTAAAAACCATATTACAAATGTCATATTGATATATAGCACAGGAAATTGGGAAGGGAAAAAAAACCAATCATCAGACCAGCTATTATAAATGGTTAGGAAGGGTGATGAAGTGTCTGTGTGCTTAATTGGCCGGTGATGTCGTGATGGTGGGTATTTCAAAAATCAAGAATTGATTTATTTCCTTGTTAAAATATAAGATAAAAAAAGAAAAAATAAATTAATGATGTATTAATAAGAGAGAGAAGATTGAGTTGTCTATTGAGTAATAAGAATTGTTATGGGGATTGAAAAATATAAAGTTTATGACATTTGACTATAAGGGAAAATTAGGAAATCAGAAAAAATTCCTTCGAGTGTTTTAAAAACCAGACCGGATCGATCGGTTTAATCGGTAACCAGTTGCCAATTCGGTCCGATTAACCCTCCAAAACCAGCTTTGTTCCTGAACAGTTTGAACCTGAAAAAACCTGTCAAAAATCGATAAAATCAATGAACCAGTGAACCGATTGAACCACTAGTTCACTTATAAAAATAAAAAGTTTACGCTACGTATTTTTATTTATCTTCCGCGACCTTTAAACTTCAACAATACTCACATCTCTTCTTCTATTTTTCACTTTGAATTAAACAAATCAACAAGAAACAAAAAAATCTTATATATAATAAGTTATATAATATATATGAGTAATTTATTAGAAAAGTCATTTTTTTCACAAACTTCAAGTATTTTTAATTTTTTTTATATCATCAATAATTTCTCTTTTTCATTGGTGATTAGTAATAAAATTATTGTTTTTGATATGATTTATTATAATTTGAATTATTGTGTTGATATCATGTTATCATACGTGTAATTTTGTTGCTATCATTCATTCTTAACTCAAATTTTATAGGAAAAATAATTGATCATGAGATAAACATTTAGTTTATGGAAATAAACTTGAAAAAATAAATAATATATTGTTTTAAATAGTTGTTTACGTATATTAAAATTAAAATTAAAATATTATATTGTAATGACGTCACACCGGTTGGACCAGTAGTTAAATCGATTTAATCAGTAATCAGTAACACTAGCGATTAAATGTCCGATCCGATTCTTAAAACATTGATCGCTAGTCCTTGTGTAACTCAATCCACAACGTCCTGAATATGAATTTCTTAAGAATTTGCATTTAAATGGTTTCAGTTTATCCATTTCTTCATAGACACGTGTCCAGTGAATGAAAATGATGACTAAGTAAGAGTATCTCCCACCCACCTCCATATTTGATGAATATGTAGGAGGGACTAAATAGCAAACTCCAAATTTGGAGTTTTGAACAGTGGTTTGAAGGCTTCTCCAGATCACTATTCACTTGTTTTAATTTCAATTGTGTCCAAAAATATATTTTTTTAATTTTTTAATTACTTTTACATCATTTATGATATTAATCATTTCTATTTTTTTTAAATTAATAATATAAAACATGAATTTTTTAATAGATATATTTAATTTTTAAATAGTAAATATTTGTTTTTAGTTAGAAAATTTATAAGTGAATAAAAATTAATATAGAAAAAATTGAATATTTTTTATTTTTTTTTAAATTACATGAAAACTATAAATAGAAATCAACAACATTTAAGAATTCACTAATACTTCATGAAAATTCAATATTATTTGAATTTTATTTAATCATATCTAACATTATTTAATAAACAACACAAATTATAATTATAATTATGTAGATAAAAATTTTATTTAATAAATGAGTAGTGGTTTGCAGGTTGTTGAATAGTGTTTTGGAGTTTTTCAGTGGGAAAAGAAATGTGGACAAGGGTCTCCAAATTTGGAAGAGGATTCCAACTTGAAGTCCAATTTATGAGGAAAGAGAGTAAATTTATTAGACTTTGTATATCATCCATTACCTGAGTTATTGCATTGGTTTCTCTTCATTTCCAAATTTCAAAATATGAAATATATTTGATATAGGGAATTAAGAAATATAGAACTCTACCAACTTAAAAATCTGAAGTATTAAATTAAACCCTGAAATACCCTAAGGCAATAATAAAGGTTCGGAATTAACACAACTGAAGTCCATGCTTTTGAAATGTAGGAATTATATTATGCAGCAGTAGCATACAAGAAATAATACCACTAAAAACATTTGCAATAATGCTTGGACTATGTAATTTCAATGCATATCCAGAACCCATAATTAGGTAGATGTTCAAGTGGTATGAATGAGGTGACTATCAATGGTTGGGTTACGTGAATTGGTCTTCTATTTGAACTTTTTCACCTGACTATGTTACAATATATATACAAATCAACATATATATATCATCCATTACCTGACCACGAGGAGCAAACTAAAGCATATTGACTTCAAAGATTGCACAAGGATCTGATTTTCATATCAGCATTCAAAACCACAATGGTTCAACATGCAACTATCAAAGATTTGGAAGATTTATCACTAAATACCAAAGTAGATCAAAATATAGGGCTGAAAACTGTAATGGTTAATCAATATATAGTACAGTTCAAAGAGCAACACAAAAGACGTTTCTTGTCGCAAAAAAGAGATGATGAATCATTCTTTACATTGGAAATCCTTGGCTTTATAACTCGTGAGAGTTGTAAATCAAGAAAACCTAAGAGTAAAATAACAGTTCCAAAGCCGGGTGAAGCAGTTTCAGTTTCACTTCTAATTAACATCATTCGTTAAATTGGGTTACCGGGGATGGTAAGGGGGCATATGGCTTGAGTATGGTAGCCCGTTTTGCCCATTAAATGGGCTTGACGCAGGGCCCATTGTAGGAGTCCCTGGAGGAGGCCCATAAGGGTAATAATTATGCATTTGCATAGATTGAGGTCTTGCTGGGTTCCACCCGGCTGAAGGGGAAGGCGATCCACGAGGATCAGGAGCTGGAGCATATTGTGATCCACTGTAAGCATGACCACCTGGACCACCCATCGTATATGGTTGCTGCCCTAATATCGAGGGTTGTGAATTTAAAACTGGAGTACTGGGGATGGTATAGTCTCTGCTCCTGTCATTATTGACCTAAAAACAAGACAGAACATGGTCAATCCACGTCAAGAGAAACAGAGGATAACATAACATTTTAGGCCATATGTTTTTGAATCGACATCCTGAGGGCCTTACTTTTATGCTGAGATCAGTGTGCCGAGAATACGACATATGAATCTTGCAGTATCCACCATCATATATGCAATGTCCCTCTAAGGCCTCCTTTGCAACAACAGCTGTTTGCACATCTGCAAGGCCAATGTGTATTAGTCACTATCTCAATCTAAAACAACTTTACTAGTCTTTTTCGTAGAAAGTTTCTCTTCTGGTGATGTCAAACAACTATTTTGAAGATAAATAGGAACCATAAAGTCCAAGACAACCCAAAACGCACTTGATCATATCATGATCAACTTTGTAAGCCAACTTGCGTATTGGGTATTTAATTGGACTTATAACCTAATTCTTTGAAAATTGATTGTTGCAATTCCCGGAAAAAAGGTCAATTTTTATACATACAATCACATATTTATATACACAAAACTTTAGAATAGTTAAAATCTACCAAGTCGTGTTGTTATTAACATAATAGGTTTTCTCAAATACTGAAATCACATTTTTCTTGTTATTAAATCATTATTTTTCTTTTGAAGTTTGAAAAACGATTTGCAGGAGATGATACTGCACCAGACCTACGGCGTTGGCTGCATCTATGTCTTTACCTTTCTATTTGGTGCCAAGGTTGGATTGTTAGCCCATTTTTTTTGGTTCTCACATATCATATTGGGGTCAACAGTGATAAAAGGAACAACAGGTTACAAGTTGCTAAATATCATCTTACCAGGATACTGAATCAAAGCCTGAAGACCCCCATTCTTATCAAACATGGCAATTTTCAAGACATGCCCGAAAGACGAGAAGACCTAAACAATAAACACAGCTATAGTAAGTCGATTGTCCACACAGAAAATGCACCCGACAGTTAAATCTAAAAGGCATCTCATGTTTGCAGGAGGTTACCGTATGTAAAACATCCAATGTGACTGCATACTGCATGTTTTCGATTGAGGCAAGAAGAACATTGCTCTCTGGCTCCATTTTTTTCCCATCAACTCCTACACTAAACTGTAAGAACGTCGGTGAATTCAATCAGATTATAAGGAGACAGATACTCAGAGAAAGAAAGAGAGTCTACATACTTATTAACAGCAATTGCAAGAAAAAAATGAATCTAAAAATATAGAGACTCCACAAAATGATAAACAGAAATTGCAAGAGATGAATATAAGAAAAATGCAGTTTCCGAATTGCGTTTTAAGTTGTGTTTTAAAATATCAAGCTATTTCCACAAGTAACATGTTTTCACTGCATGTCATAAAATATTTGTATTATAAAGCAATTTACAAATTTGGAGGTTACTTGGAAAAGCAGATACATATCAAGAGACTTCACAACTTTAACAAGTATTAGAAGAATCCCATTGTCTCACCCTTTTCCAATAACATGAGTGAATAACTAACCAATATTAATTAAATAGCATCTTCATATTTACCTGGCCGCTTGCATCCATGGCTGAAGGGGCAACAGGGAGGAGAGGATTGGTATAGTCCCTAAAGTGACATAAAGCACATGTGATATGAACGTTAAAATCTACAGCAATCTTCAGATGATAGAATAACTCAACAGAGATCAGTTTATAGTGAAAATAATACAATAATATGATGTATTGTCATTCAACACAGGAGTAGTCCCAAATATTAGTTAATAAAACAGATGGAAACAATACAATAGTTTAATGAATAGCTGTATGCCATTTCTGATCTATATATCATAATGCAATTGGCTAAAATCAAACTCATTTTACCTGCTACGATGACTCTGGAATTTTACACTGAGGTCTGTATGTGCAGAGTAGGTTATTTTAAGTGAACATGGCCCCAGCTCTGGAATCAAATAGCTGTTGAACATCACAGTGAGAAGCGGTAAAATCATGATTAAGCTTTACAAAAATGAATATTTCACAAAGGGTGACTAAATAAGACATACAACACATCATCAAAGCTAAGGTACATGTGTAGCAGGAACAGTTAACAAGATTAATTCCACTTATTTATACATTAATGAGTACATCTAAGAAAAATGATGTGAAACACAATTTGAATTAGCTAGTAATTTAGCATGAAAACGGTGTGGTCAACCAGACACAGGAGGGAAAAATTTCCGCAGCCTTCAGAAGTTCAACCTTTCAACTACAGTTGTTATTCAATCAACTCCAAATGCTCCTTCTATTCTCCTTATCTTATACTCCCTCCCTCCCAATTTTTTTTTCCCATTTCTTTTCAGAGAGATCAGTAAACAAGGTTCCCTTTCCCAAAATAATTTTCTCAAAACAACTATTCCACATAATGTAACAACACCCAACCACCATGAGGTTCCCTTTCCCAAAATAATTTTCTCAAAACAACTATTCCACATAATGTAACAACATTAATTCCCAACCACCATGATCCTGAGCAATAATGTAGAGATTCCTGAAATTTTAACTTTTAACTCTTATCTTAAATCCGCGCTAAATAAAAAGCGAGTAAAAATATTGGGAAAAGGGGAGAAATGTTGTATCATTATCCTTGTTCCACCCAAATTTGTTAGCTATAGAGACCTAGGCCAGGCTCAATCTACAACAGTATAGCTTGTATGGAAGGTAAATGCGACTTAATAAACTAAAGAGAGGAGAGTTAAAAGTGGGGTAAGGAGTACGCATGTACCAATTCTTAATAAGGCTCCTGACACATGTCCGGACCACTGTATGATCACCACATCTACAGACAAATGACTGATAACAGTTGGGGTACATCCGAAGCCGAAATATAAACCTATATTCACCTTGGAATACTTCTTCCATCAAGGGCATCCTTAGCAGCAGTGGCAGTCTCTGAATCAGAAAATTGCACCAGAGCCTAGTAAGGGAGGAAAAACATAGAGATTGTATGAGTGACAAAAGTCTCACATGAGCACGAAGAAAGTAATCAGTTGAAGATAAGGTTTGCAAAATCTACGCACTTGAAAACCAGCAGTCTTCTCGAATGTAGTAATCTTATGCACAAAACCAAATGCAGAAAACACCTGCATATCGGACAAGAATTAGTTTCAGTAGCAGCTAAATCATATTACTTTATGTAACTTCATAACAAGTCAAATTATTATGGCCATTGCTCTCCCAAAGACAAAGTTGCATAAAAAAATCACCAAAAGGAGGGGGGAGGGGTTGGGTTGCAAGAATATGCTTCAGTTCGATACAACAACAATTTTGCCACAGTCAATCACCTAGACTAGGAAAAACATTATTAAGTTTTATGGATAATGTGCAATGTTAATTATATAGAATACAGTAAAGAAATTTGGCAGCATTATACAAAAACTTATTGCTGACAGAAGTGCTCTATGTCGTACGCACGCTAAGAATTCAGCTGTAAGTATAGACATGATTTTCAAACAATTTCAAATTCTCGCATTAGGTTAATCATATCGTAACCTAAATAGGTCGTAAATTATACTGACCCAAAACATTTATACTGGAAGCAGGAAAGCAGCTACTTACATATTATGTGAAGTACATAATGACTTGCTTAAGAAATTATAGACAATATGTTTCCATGTAATAAATAAGATACAGATAAGAAGACAAAATTTGAGCGAGGATCTAAACTGAGTAATTCAAAAAATAAATAAGGCAACTCTTTATACGTTGCAAAAACACCCAATAGTTTTGTCAAGTTTCAGATTAGAATAGGTGTGTTTTCCACAGGGAACTAAGTTGTTCCCCAAAAGTTGCATGAAATTTCAGGCTGTCACAGTTAAAACAAAGTGATTTTTAAGAGATCTCTTTTAGCATTAAACCTCTAAAACAAAAATGGTTATATATGATTAATCAGAATGAAAAACTAAATGACAAATATCTACATTGAATTCTAGGATACTATGCTACAAAAAGGAAAAAAACAAGAAATTACGAATGAAGTATTAAATTGAAAGAGCGGGGTACCTAGACCCAAAAAAGGAAAAGGAAAGAAACTCATTCTAGGCTTCTCGAAAAGTTAGGTGTAGAATCAAAAAAAGGAAGAAGGGAAGAAAGAGTCAGTGTTAAGCAAAGGAGAAAGGAAACAAACACACGTGTGCTCTTTCTCTCGATGCAATAAGCTGCCATTGTAGATATATCCTTGACATGTGCCTGCTGATTCATTCACACTCTTGTCAAATAAAATCTTTAGAAAGCAAAGCATACTACAATCAAGACACAAAAAATAAATATCACAGAGAACATTCTTATATTGCTGATAAACTCGCATTGCTCTGACTTTTTGAGGAAGATGCCTGCTTACCAAGTGTAGAACATCAATGCTGACAAGACGTGCATCATCCCCCTCAATTGTTACTAAGAGCACATTTCCAGCAACATCTGCAGTGGTTTTGTTGTTCACTATTTCTTGCCTGTTGGAATACTGTAGGTAGACAGTTTTCCCTCGAACCTGAGCTGGCTCTGAAGATGATGCGTAATATGATATCATAGAAATAGCTTGATTTTGATCTGCCTATAAGGATGAAGAGAGATACAAAGCAATAAGAATTAATCAAAGAAATCACCAAAACATTCAATCAATTACGAAGTGTCGAGTTGATAGGAGGGAAGAATTGACAATTACACTTACAAATTCAATAAAAGCTTGATTTCGATTGGCTCCGACATTACATTTTGTGTTAACAACTTTACCAAATGGCTTCCCCAGTTCAATCAGTTCCTCTTCTGTACATTCCCATGGTAAGTTCCTTAAATGAAGAACCTTAGAGGGAGGTTGCGTGTATCGGAACTGTGGCTGGCTGGAGACAGATGACATTCCACACTAAAACCCTAACTGCAGAATGGCAAACTAAATATTAAGTCCTTCAGGAATTGATCAGTGCAAATAGACATACATAATGCAATCTCAATCAGATTTTTTTACAGAACACGTAAATTGTAATCAAGATTTACACAAAAATAAGAAAAGTGAAAATCTTAGGCCAACCTTGTCATGTCCCTGCTATGCATCTCTCTAATTTTGTAAACCAGTTATTCTGCGTCCCAGGATATAATCTCAATTGGTTGATAAAACACACAAGGATAAGGCAAGTTTTTAATCCCAGGATATAATCTCAAAGGATTCATTTCACATTTTGTGCCATCGAAAGTTAAGGCACCTTTTAATAGCATAAATCACAACACTGAATAATCATAACATCATAAGAAGCGACCCAGCTCATTACAAAGGAATCCACCAGATAACTTTCAACATTATAATCCACTAATCAACTACAGATAACTGAAGAACAATAAAAAATCCCACCCTCAATTTGTTTACTGTTTGAAGGCCAAAGGGGGAGGGGGAAAAAAACCTAATCTAAATCAAGCAAAACTCCACTTACTTTTCCAATAAATAAAAAGTAAAATAGTAATTTTGAGAAACTAAGATTAATGAAATCATGACAGATTAGCAACTACATCATTTCAGCCATCAAAACTTAAAATAATTGAATTCGTACGAAAAACTAACTCTAAAAAAAAACCCTAATTTAATGAATTTAACCGAAACCAGAAAAACTGGAATAAAACAGAAAGGGAATAGAGAGAGAAACTGGCATGTTTACCTGAGAGAGATAAGCAATAGGGGCTCCGAGAGCGCAGAGTAGCTGCAACTATGAGGAGAGATTCCGGACGCGGCGTGGCTGGCGTATTTTAGAATGGGATCGTGCTACTCCAATTGAATAGCCAAAAGAGGATAATGAAAATATCTTATATGGGCCCCATATTGGGCCAACTATTAGGGCCAGCTTTAAATGTAGGCCCAGTTACCATGCTCCAGTCAAATTGTGTATTACCATCCAATTTATTTATTTAATTTTGAATTAATGAATGTTGTGCTAACATGATAATCAGCTTTGCTAATCGATCATTTATTTATGACAATTTATATATGACATTGACATGATGAACATGAAACCGTATAAAGTCAAATGATGTTCTTAATTTTTGCCATATAAATTGGTTACATGTAAGTATTTTTTGCCGGTCATGAGCAAAACAATTTGGCCCATTTAGTTTGCTTTAGTTAGTGATAATAATTTTTTTTCCCCGAAATTTTTAGGGCATGTTTGGTGTTTGGGAGAGTAGTAGAGATTTATAAAATAATCTCGATTTGCGTAATATTGTTGTTTGAGTTTTGAGAGAGTTATTTGATAAAATAAAGTAAGTTTAGGTTTTTTTGGAAGAATTAGGCTATATGTGTAATATATGTAAGACTTTATGTCAAATTATATTTGTTATGTGAAATATATGTGTAAGAGATATGTTACTTTATTGGTACGCATTGTATTTCGTATTTCGTATGTGTAATATATGTAAGACTATGTGACGGCCTGGCTCCGCGGGTCCGTCGGATAACGGTAAAAAAAAAATATTATTATTTTAGAAAAGTGTTAAAAATATCGATTTTTTTTTGGAACGATGAACTAAAAGGTTTTAAAGCGGAAGCTATTTAAAACGAAATAAGAACAATTTAAATTACTAAGTTTTCTTTTTGACGAACAAATAAAATCAATTTTCATAGTAAAATTTTAAAGCGAAAACATTTAATTACAACATATCAAAATATTTGAACAAAATCAACCGAGAGAGATAATTAAGTAATTTATGAAAATCTTGTCTCTTTTGCGAAAATATAAATCATCTTTAACGAATCAAATAGTCTAAGCAAGGTTTTAAACAAAATCGAAAAAGAGCATAAATCAACCACAAAATATTACTACTCTCCGAATACTAGGGTGGGACCGCAACCGTGATGACCTAACCGCAACCCGACTATTATTTCCAGAACACCTGAAACTGAAAAGAAATGAAACACGGAACGCATAAGTTGATCGTCCAACTTAGTGAGGTTGTGTGCGAATTTGCATGGTGATGTATGAATGCAACATATTATATAACATAAGCATGTTATCAAACAAATAAACATATATTCAAGACGGAAGAAACACGGAATTCACATAACCAAGAATTTGCTGATGTCGTCCTCCACTTATCCTCCATCCTCAGTCTGATGTCTATCCAAACTCACCAAGTAAGGAGCGACCTTACTATCTGAAATGCATCGACATGTCTTTGCCGGAGTTCGTCCTTACTCCCCAAGTGTTCCTCCCCACTTGGGTTGTAAGGCCAGGCCTACAGGTAACCGTGACAATCCTGCCGGCCCTTGCCGGCCAGGTTGGCATCGGGTCCATATACCAATCAAAAGAGGGCCCACACAAAATCGAAAACAAACGGAAACATATAGTCGGAAACAAACGGAACATAACATATCAAACATATTAACATATTATCAACATTTAATAACTTATCAAATAAAATTTTGGGTATCATGATAATTTCGAATAATATATTCGCAACTAGTAGATTCGGATGTAGCATGTATTTGGATAATCATGTTGAAATGCTAAGTGATTTCATGCGAGTAATGTTGACCTAATAAGTCAACCTCTTCGTGACGACATGCAAGAAAAGTTAGAATAAAATTCATGCTTTGATTATTAAGAGCCTAAGTGCATGTTTGGACTCGATCTACTAGCACATCGGACCGACATACAAATTAAACACACAGCGCTCACCTTTGTCGCTTAGTATAGCGACTAAAACTCCACAAATGAAGCGTATCCGAAACCTGAGCAAGTATGTATACGACTTAGAAACATAACTAATGAAAATCCTACACAAGGATTTCCTAAACTAACACATCACACAAAGTGCTTAAAAATTTACGACATCAACTCCACTTAAAAGTTCTTATTTTCAAAACTCAAAATTCTAATTTCAAAAAAACAATGCCAAAACCGCAAAATTTTCCCTTCATTTTCCAGATTTACAAAACAGCCCCTAAACTTTTAAACATATCCATCTTTGCAAAAAAAATTGCGACAAACTTTAAATCAAAAGATTTTTAACTAAACTTATATCGAAAATCAAATAAAAGTATTAAGTATCTTGTTACTTCAAAAATCAAAGCTTTGAAATTCCCATAAGTTTAAAACTTTTCAAAAATATCCTTATAGTTTTCAAAAACTTAATAAAATCAATTTTCTTGAAAAATAATTCAAGATCCAATCATCAAAGCAATATTTAAAAATAATCAAGCACATTTTTCATTATAAAACTGGGATTAAAGATAAGTTTTAATAACTTTCCACCAAACTAACAATGAGAAACAAAAAGTTCTTTAATCATAAATTTTTCATTGGAAAAATTTACAAATTTTTAATCTTAAAACTAAAATGAATGAACCACTATGTCAAATCAATTAATTAAGAGTTTATAAAAGAACCATGTAAAAACAGTGACAAATCAGCGCATTTGCCCCTTATTTTCAGATTTACAAAAATAACCCCAAATGTTTCAAAAACTCCCATTTTTGCAAAATATCGAAGCAAACTTTAAAACAAATGCTTTTCAAGTAACCCTAACCAAATATCAAACAAAAGTTATATTTTCAGTCCCTTTTTACTCCCAATAGAAATCGCAACCCTCAACCGTTCAACTTTTAAAATCTTTCAAAAATACCCCAAAGTTCGAATATTAAATAAACATTAATTTTCTTACACAAATAAATCAAGATCCAAACATATAAGCAATATTTAAACAAAACCAAAGCAAGTCACACTAAATATCTAATATTAAACATAAACTCAACAACTTATCACAAAAGCTACAAGAATAAACTAAACTTCTTAATATATACTTTGAAGATAGGAAAATAAAATCACAAGAATTAAAGAACACATGCATAGACGGATTTTTACCCAAAGCAACGACGGGGATGAAACTCTCTTCATTTTCAGACCTCTGAAGGTGGTGGTTTCGGCTCCGGTGGCAGTGGTGGTGGCTCTGATGGTGCTTCATATCAAAAACCCTCAAATCTTTACTTTTCACCAACTTGTAACGACTGGAAATTCACTTTGGGAGCTCCAATCGACGATCCGAACGGTCAATATGTAGCCCCGTGTGTGTAGGCCCTTCACAAAATTTGGGCATGATCCAACGGTGGACGAAGATGGAATGTGCGAAAAATCGAGGCTTGGCTGTGTATATCCGAAAATTTTCTTTCTAACACTCTTATATTGTTTCCTCTTGAATATTCACTCACTTGATTTAAATATTTGGCAAGAATGGGAGAGAGTGAGGAAGTGACTATATATATATATAAGAGCCTAATTTCAGATTATAGATGTATATACATCTATACACACTACATGGGGAAGGAATATATAATCATTTTCTTTTCCCACCCATACTTGGTTTCTTGTTTGGTGAAGTTTTCTTCACCCAAGAGAGAGATGGCAGCAGGAACCATCATTACTTTGCTGCATAATTGAAAAGATTGAGGCAATTTTGCACTTTCCCTCCCCCCCCCCGAAGTTTTGGGAAAGTGCAATTTCGCCCCAAAATAATTTTTTTTGTACAATGAAGTCCAAAAATATTATAAAACGACCCATTTTCTTTTATAAACTTTTCTAAAACTTTCATAAGGTTTTTTTATAAAGATGTTCTTGTGAGTTTTGAGGCTAATAAATTATTTTAAAGTATTGTAAACTTTAAAATAAAAAGTCGCTTTTTTACCACTTCTTTTTTCTCAAAGTTGTTGATGTGTCGTGGTACAATTTCTCCTTCAGTTTAATATTCTCAAAAATCTCTTCCCCTTTTCGACAACACATCCAGTTTCTGTCTTTTTTGTCACTTTTTTATCTGATACAATTCTGTCATGATTTTATAATTTATACTTTTTTATCTGATTAAATTACCTTCGAAATATTTCAAGTATAATTTCCTCAAGTCAAGTCATGAGAATAAAATAATTTTCTAATAACTGAATTTTACTTGTTATTTTAATTGTTGGATTTGACTGAATAGGCCAGTATGCGCGTCCTATGATTTATGTGGATTTGGATTTAATTTAATTTTCATGTGAAAGAGATATCATACCTCGCTTGCAAATGATCATACTTCCAAAAGTTCTATGCTTGTGTTTAAATTTGATAAAACGAAGATATATAATAGTATTTATTAGAAAGAATTTTGTTTGATACATATCACATATTTTTTTTATACAAAAGTTATTGATTTAGTATATTTTTCAGATTTTCAAAAGTCAAACTGAATAGTAATTGTTCTGTTTTTTTTAAGTCACTTAAGCCAATTCTTCTAAACCAAAATCGACATAATCGGACCCATACCAATTCACCCAATTCACATGAATTGACCATTTGCCAAAATTATTTAAAAATTTATTCCTCTATTTAATTTTTCAATATTTTGGTTGTGATAGATGTATAAAACAGTTATAATTTACACTTATTTCAACTTTCATAATTATGAGGTTTGAGCTTTGTTTTATTTGTTTATTTCTTTTATGAGGTTAACTGAGTTATATCGAATTTTAATGTAGCACATGCTTTAAATTTTTAATTTTTCTAAAGGTGTTGCCTAGTCGCATATATACTAAAGTATATTGTGTTTAATAGGTGCATAATATGTTATATGCTCAATTTACCCATAGATATACATGTGATTGTGTTTTGTGCAAAGAGAGAAATTTTAAGGAAAAGTACAGATGGCAACCGTTGGAAATGTTACAAAATCTGATCGTAAATGAAAAACACGGTTAGATCAACAATTATATGAAATACAGAAACTGTAAACAACAATAAAATTTAATTCGACAAATACAAAATTGAAGCAAACCGAGGCCCGTGTGAACACGGTGTCCTTAAGACAGATTCGCTCCCTCACCCTTCTGGTTGTGCTCGAGGTCCCTTCGAGCGTCTGTCTCCCAGGATACAACGGCTCCAACAAAGTACTTTGCACCAAAGCTTTGTTAGACGAATTGAAACAACTAGAACTCTAGGAAGTAACGAGTAAGAGAGAATTGAAAGTGAATTTGGTGTGTTTAGAGTGGAAAAAGAAGCCACTATTTATAGGGTCGGAGTGAGGGGCAAAGTCGGAAAAAAAAATTAATGGCATTACCGTTACGGGAGTTACAACTCCATAATTACGGAGGTTACAAAATTTAAAATTGATTTTCATTTTCATTTTTTTTCAACAATCCCCCACAAGAATGAAAATTGAATAAATTCCTAGCACGAAGTTCTAAGAAGATAGAGTTCAGCGGCAGACACTTGCATAGGATAGGTAGGAGTAACCCTTTGAACCTTCCCTTGAGAAAGTATGTTTACTTTACTGGCTGATCAGTAGACACGGTGTCCTTGAACTGTTCTGCTGTTTATGTAAACGATGACATACTCCTCACACGCATCTTACCTCGTAATGTTTCAGTTCTTACGGTTATGTCCGTTTTGGCCATGGACATCTGTCTGGTTCAGCAAGAGTTTCTAAGAATTGTGCCCTATACAATTCCCTTTGAAGCGGCCCTTCTTCTCTCTCACATAGGTGATTCATTTCCTTCGAGTATCTCGAGTTACTCTCTTTACAAGAATCATTAAAAGCTTGGCTTAACCTTATTCAACCATTATCACTGTTTTCATCATAGGAATGGACTTGAGGGTAAAAACCCCCACAGTGACTTAACTAAACTTTTGCGGTTAGGTTGTCCCTTTGAACCTAGATCTTGGGATCTCCAGTCAACTAGGTTGGGTTTTCCTTCGCTAAGTTTTTTATTCCATGGGCTTTAGTCCCATTCCTCTTGATGACTTAGCAACTATCTCTCTTGTTAACCCTTTGGTTAGCGGATCCGCTAGATTATCCTTTGACTTTACATAGTCAATAGTAATCACTCCAGTTGAGAGTAGTTGTCTTATGGTATTATGTCTTCGGCGTATATGCCTAGACTTACCATTGTACATTTTACTCTGTGCTCTTCCAATCGCAGATTGACTATCACAATGAATGCATACTGCTGGCACAGGTTTAGACCATTGTGGAATACCCTCTAAGAATTGGCGTAGCCACTCAGCTTCTTCACCACATTTGTCTAGAGCTATAAACTCAGACTCCATTGTGGATCTGGCTATCACAGTTTGTTTAGAGGATTTCCAAGATACAGCTGCACCACCTAAAGTGAAAACATATCCACTGGTGGATTTTGAATCTTTTACATCAGATATCCAGTTTGCATCACTGTATCCTTCTACAACAGCTGGATATCTTGTATAGTATAGCCCGTAGTTATGAGTATACCTTAAGTATCTCAGTAACCTTACTATGGCTTTCCAGTGGTCAGTACCAGGATTACTAGTATATCTGCTTAGCTTTCCAACAGCGTAAGCTATATCCGGTCTTGTACAACTCATCAGGTACATTAGACTTCCAATAATCCTCGAGTACTCCACTTGAGAAATGCTCTCACCTTTATTCCTTGATAAAGGTTGACTTGGATCTATAGGAGTTTTGGCCTCATTAGAGTCATCCTTATTGAATTTTTCAAGAATTTTTTTCAATATAACTGGATTGACTCAAAATGATGCCATCTGATTTTCTCGTGATTTTAACTCCTAGTATCACGTCTGCTAGGCCCATATCTTTCATTTCAAATCTAGCATTCAACATATCCTTTGTGGATTTAATCATCTTATCATTACTTCCAACGATAAGCATGTCGTCAACATAGAGACAAAGAATGACATAGCCATCTCTTGTTTCTTTCACGTAAATGCATTTGTCGCATTCACTGGTTTTAAAACCTTTCTCCAACATGACATCATCAAATTTCTGATGCCATTGTTTCGGTGCCTGTTTTAAGCCATATAATGACTTAACTAGTTTACAGACTTTCGTTTCTTTCCCTGGAGCAGAAAAACCCTCAGGTTGTTCCATGTAGATTTCTTCTTCCAAATCTCCATTTAAGAAAGCTGTTTTTACATCCATTTGATGTACTTCTAAGTTTCGCAAAGCTGCGATAGCAAGTATCATCCTAATGGAAGTTATTCTCGTCACAGGAGAATACGTATCAAAGTAATCAAGGCCTTCTCGTTGCCGATAGCCTTTTATTACTAGTCTGGCCTTGTATTTATCAATTGTTCCATCTGGTTTCATTTTTCGTTTGAAAATCCACTTATATCCTAGTGGTTTGCAACCTGGAGGAAGATCAACTAACTCCCAGGTATGGTTTTGCAAAATGGAATCAATTTCACTATTGATTGCCTCTTTCCACAAAGGTCCTTCAGAAGAAGTTACAGCTTCTTTGAAGGTTTGAGGTTCAGTTTCGAGCATATATGTTAGAAAATCTGGGCCAAAAGATTTTTCTATCCTTGCTCTTTTACTTCTTCTTGGCTCAACCTCAGTTGGCTCATCATCAATTACCTGTTCAGACTCATGGTCTTGACTATGAGTTCTTTTGGATGAACTCACTTCTTTTTTCGTTTTTGCTGGAAATATATCTTCAAAGAAAGATGCATTTCTAGATTCCATTATCGTGTTTTTGTGAATCTCAGGATTTTTAGATTCATGCACAAGAAACCGATAAGCATTACTGTTCTGAGCATAACCTATGAATATGCAATCTACAGTATTCGGTCCTATCCTTTCTTCCTTGGGTGTAGGAACTACCACTTTGGCAAGACACCCCCACACTCGCAAGTATTTGTAAGAAGGTGTTCGACCTTTCCATAATTCATATGGAGTTTTCTCCTGATTTTTCCGGGGTATCTTATTTAAAAGATAATTGCTAGATAGGATAGCTTCCCCCCACATGTTTTGTGGTAATCCAGAACTTATCAACATTGAATTCATCATTTCTTTCAATGTTCGATTTTTCCTTTCCGCAATTCCGTTTGATTGCGGTGAATAAGGTGCTGTTACCTCATGTATGATTCCATGTTCAGCACAAAATTCACTAAATGGTGATACATATTCACCACCTCTATCACTTCGAAGTACTTTGATCTTTTTATCAAGTTGATTCTCAACTTCTTTTGTGAATAGAATGAATTTATTTATAGCTTCACTTTTTGCTCTTAGCAAATATACATAGCAATATTTAGTACAATCATCAATGAAGGTAATAAAATAATTATAACCTCCCCTTGATTGCACACATTTAAGATCACTTATGTCGCTATGTATCAAGTCGAGTGGTTTAGTATTCCTTTCAACCTTTTGAAAAGACGTTCTCGTTAATTTAGCTTCAATACAAGTTTCACACTTGTGCTTTTGATCAATTTGAAATTTAGGGATATGTTTCAAATTAATTAATCTACGCAGGAAATCGTAGTTAACATGTCCTAGTCTACCATGCCATAGATTAGGATACTCAAGCAAGTAAGCAGAATTATTAACTTTATTAATAACTTTAGGCTTAATAGCCATTACATTCAGCTTAAACATTCCGCCACATTCATATCCCTTTCCGACAAACATACCACTCTTAGTCAAAATAAATTTGTCAGATTCAAAAACAAGGCGGAAACCATGCTTGTTCAGCAGCGTCCCAGAAACCAGATTCTTGCGGATATCTGGCACATAGAGGACATCCTTCAGAGTCAGCTCCTTCCCAGAGGTCATTTTGAGAATTACATTCCCTTTGCTTTCTATTGCTGACGTAGCCGAGTTTCCCATGAAGAGTTTTTCCCCATTCTGTGATAGAAATAGTGTCCTGCAAGCCAGCTGTATGGCTAGCATTAATTGTAATTAATGAGGAACTATTCAATTTAGATTAATAAATGCACTTTTATTAAATGGTCAACTTTATCTTATGTAATATTTGTCTACGCATAAGGATAGAAGTCCTTAGATCACAGGGCTATGGGACAACCCGTGGACTGATCTCTAAGGCCGTGATCTAGAATATATTCAAGAGTCGTAGAATCCAATCGAGATAGGACATCGTTGGATTCGGTTAGACTCTCACTATTGTGTATACTCCGATGAACTGGAGGACGCTGGGATCCACGAGCGTGACTGGGATAGTCGATACACATAAGTGGGTGGCTTGCTGGGATGGCAAGCGCACTGAATACCCCAATTAGGAAATAACTCACCATGGAAGCGGTAGTCGCATATCGGGGTTGAAGTTATTCCAATTTACGATAGTATACGAGGAACGATCCCTAACTACTTGAGATGATAGGGTTTATCTGGTACGAGAACGTCTATACTTTGATATGAGTTCCGACTGACTGGGGATTACCAGAAAGTCTCTGTGGACTCATGTTGGGTATAGAGGAACTCGTATGCAGATTCATATCATCAACAAAGGATCCATTGACTCGACTTGATAGGTCGAGAAATTCTCCTATGGATTTCTGTGAGAAATTAATTCTGATGAAATCCTTGGCCAAGGTAACTGACGACTTTATGTAAGTAGCTCATAAAGAACAAGTCAGAAAGAATTTATTTCGAGATCAGAGAACATAAGGTCAAGACAAAAGATAAGGGAATCCGATGAAAGACCATACCCTTAAGTCTCGACTGGGAGATTGATCGATGGAGAGATTGTGTCGTATATGGAAATTGTAAATGATAAAAGGTTCACTGAATTAATTCACCAGTGATTGGGCTCCATGGGCTTGTGACTGGACATCGACCGTGGAGTGTGGGAGAATTCCCAAATTAGCAGGGGTGCTAATTTTGGAATGATTAATCGACAGAGTGTTCGATTAATTTAGAGCATTAATTGCTCAAGTAATTAAATAATATTTAATTACAACCCACGGCCAATTATGTGGTGAACCTACGGGGGCATACACAATACACAAGTAGCGAAAGCGAGGAAACAGGAACGAACCAGTCGACTGGGTCGACTGGGTCAAAATCGACTGGGTCGATTAAATGGATGGGTCGACTGGGTCGACCCATGTGGAACGAAATTGGATCCAATTGGAATTGGATCAAGATTATAAATTAAATTGGAATTTAATTTATGAGTAAATTAATTAATTAGGATTTAATTAATTAATGGAATAATTAATTAATTGGACTTGGAGTTTAATTAATTAATTGGGAGATGATTTAATTAATTGGGCTATTTAATTGGGAGATTAAATAAAGCCCTGAAAGATTAATTAAAGTGGGCCATGAATTAATTAGAAAACTTAGTCTTCTAATTAAATAGGGCCATGGCCCATGTAGGAGAGAGAAGACCTAGTCCTAATAGGACTAGGATAGAAAGAAAACTATAAATAGCTTTCTTCTAGTTAATTTTCATACAACTCCTTAAGCAAAAATTGAGCAAAGCAAAAATCTCTCTCCCTCTCCCTACCAGATCGGCCGAACCAGTTCTTCCCTGTGGAAGAAATTTTTTCGTCTTCGTTTTGTTCCCAAATCGTTCCTAAAACCTAGATATTAATATAGCCTATGTTCTAGTCGATTAGGTATATTAATTTTCGTGATATTGTGGTGTATCAACTCGTAGAGGCGCAACACGTGGGGCGCTACAAAAGGTGTGGGTCGATCTTACCGGGGTCAGAATTCAGAGCTCATATTGCTAGCCGAGGATTTGCAAGGAGACAGGTATAAACGAGAAAACTTATACTGTCGTTTAATTATATTTATATATATACAACTAGAGAATATCCTGGCAAGATTCTTTAAGAGGCCCTAGAAATTTTTTTTTTATATTCCGCTGTGCCTAGGGCTGTTTTTCTTACCGAATCCCAACAGTGGTATCAGAGCCAGCTCTAGGCTTTGTATATATATGAATTTGCGAATTCTGTGTTTATTAAATCATATGTTTGATTTATGTGGCTAGTTCTATAACTTTGCATGTTTTAGGACTTTATTGTTAACTTAGAGTTAATGGGTAATTTTAGATTCGTAATTTTATCATGTTATTTTAATTTTGGATTATGATTTAATTGGGACTGTTTTTAAATTAAATCAAAAGTAATCAAAACAAAAAAAAAAAAATTTTTTGAAATTGTGTTCGACCGCGGTGGCACGCGGCGGTGCGCAGCAGCGCACCGCGGCTGGGCGGCCACCGCACGCTGCCGCACGCGGCAGCACGCACACAGCGCGCTGGCTGCGCGTGCCGCGCACGGCAGCTGCCTACGGGCAGTCTGCCGCGCGTTGGCTACGCGCAGCAGCACGCTGCTGCGTGCTGTCACGCGCAGCAGCAGTCGCTGCGTGCGGCTCACGCGCGGCCTCCGTGGCCGCGTGTGTGCTGCCACGTGGCGGCACCCTGTTCGTCACTCCGTGGCTGAATTTTGGTTGGATTCAATTTCTGCCTATTTTGGATGTCCTGAAAATCTTTGAGAATTTTAGAAGATTAGGAAACTTGGAGTTTTTGGATAAGGTAGTTATTCTGTTAGAATTAATCACTACCTTAATTAAACTAATCTAATCAAAATAGGATTATCTTGAGAATCTTGGAGATTTAGGAATATTGGGAAACTTAGAGTTTTGGATAAGGTAAGAATCTTAGAGATTTAGATTACCTTAATTAACCAATCTTAATCAAGATAGAATTTGTAGATTACTTGAAGCTCAAGTAAGAGCTAATTAATCTTAGAGGTTAATTATTAATTCAAAAATTGATTAACTTGGATAATTTTTATGAATTAAAATTAAAGAAGCCGGTAAATTTACATTTTTGCCCTTATGTGAATTTATGCATGTTCTTGAGTGAATATGTGGATTGGTCGATTTTGCCCTTAAGCCCTGTGTAGTTTTGGTTTATTTATTTTATGGGTTGTAATTAAATGGGCCTGATTGGTGCCCTTGCTTGCGCAAACAAATGTAATAGAATAGGACCATTTAAATTATGTAAGCTAGGCTTAGATTAGGCTTGGAGCCGAGAAGACCTCATGAAGACTTGGAGATCCACATGGAGGCCCATTTACCTTGGAGGACATGGAGGCCCAATTCATTACATGGAGGCCCAATCAAGCTGGATATTACAAGAAGGCCCATGATGTATGGGTTTAAAAATTGTAATAGTTAGGACATTTAATTTTCACCCTAGACTGACCAATTGATTCATCACGTGGCTCGTGATGGATCGCATAGGATGGGCAATCGACCAATCATATCTTGCTAGGTGATGAATGTTTACTTTTTCGCACATTATTCTTTGATGTATGAGATGCATGCTTAGGATAGAAAACGTAAACAAGATAAGAATAATCTGATGAGACCTCGCACACTTAGAAACCTCCAATTGAACTTAAAATTCAATTAGAATATTAAATCGAATAACGGGCGCATATGAATAGTGTCTATGGTCCGAGCCTATCCAATTACTAGGTCTTAGGCATGTTGTACGAATATATCTCGATGTCTCACGAGTCGTGGGTCGAGCTATAGGAAGATAATATGTCTATTGCCTCGATGCACGAGTTAAGTGCCAAGGAAGGGGATAGCGAGGTTTTAGGCGCTGTCTCACGAGTCGTGGGGCGTCTAGGATTGAACTATTTCTCTTCACGAGTATTGGACATGATTTAACGCTAGTAAATATGGATGTCTCACGAGTCGTGGGTCCATATCGAAAAACGAGGCTAAATGAACTTAAGGGTTAGCTGCGATGGTTAACCGTTGACATAGTCGACCACCAAGTGGATCAAATAGTATGGCCAACGAGTCGTGGGTACTAGGAGATTGCATTTGGGCCTTAAGCCCACTAGGATATTTTAAATTCCCGAAACTTATGCGGGGGCATAAGATTTTGATTAAAATAGTGGGAGTAATTTGCAAATGAAATCCATGTTTGTGAATTGTGCATTTTTAAATTAATCTTTCGCGTATTTATTTCTTCTATCGTCATTTTATAGATATGATGTCAAAAGAGCTTAGAGCACTTAGAGATTTGTCCATCTCATCACTTGAACGTAATATTTTAACTGGACCCAACTTGCATTTCTGGACGCATCATTTGAATGGATTATTTGAAGCTGAAAACATATCTTATGTTTTGTCTGTGCCACCACCCATTACTATTTCACATAACGTTCCTGATGAGCTCCGTAAAAGCATCACCAAGTGGAAACTGGATGATGGCTTAGCTCGTGAATACATGTTGGAATATATGTCACTTGATCTGCGTTTGCAACATGAGCATATGGCATCCGCGAAAGAGGTTCTCTCGAATCTCAAATTCCTTTATGGGATTAGAGATGGTCGTCGCAGATTCGCGATCACGAGGGAACTCTTGCAAGCAAGAAAGAGAAGGGAAACTCCTGTCGGAATCCACGTACACAAGATGATTCGACTTCTATCTGAACTCGATGATATGGGTGTCGTGATGGACAATGATTTCCGAGTGGATATTATTCTACAATCTCTTCCTAGATCATATGACCGATTTATCGCGGACTTGAATCTCCAGAGGCGAGAGATCACTGTACATGTCCTGCGACAAATGCTCGAGGAACACGAAGCTTCTTTTGGAAAGAAAGCAAGGGTTGGCGAAAGGACTGGGCGGCGTTCAAAACCAAAGCAAATGGAAACCAGAGCTCCTTACTGCACAAGGTCAAGGGAAAGGATTAAATTCGAACCTATGGAGAGTTCGAACAGGTATATTCCTTGTTGAAGTTAATTTTACAATTAACTGTGCATTTTTGGTGTTAGACACTGACTGGAGTTCTCATCCTTGTAGGTGATGGGAGCATTAAGGAAACTGGAGCCTGAGGATTGGATCCTTGAATAAAGGCAATGGAGCTGGAGCTGCTACCAAGGCCGTAGGCAAAAGTAGATTTAGGTGGTTTGATAAAGTCATTAGGAAAACTTTCATTTATGTACCTAGTTTTTAATGAAAAACCTTTTTATTCAAGTTATTGAATAATGTTGATTTTAAATAAAAACTTGTTGCGCTCCAAATACGAGTGCGTTTAAACGCAAGTATACGGTCGCTTTCAAGTAATAAAGTGGTAAAGGGTGTCGAACCCACGAGGAATATAACGAATAATTATCAAGATCTATTCTAATATCTTTTGCGAACTTATGTGATTAAAAGTAGTTGGTTTGTTGTTTGTTTGAACATATAAAAGTGAATTAAATAAAAACACAATACGTTGATTCGATTAGATAAAGGTTCCTAGATTTCCATGTCACTAAGAGTTATCCAATCTCGAATGATTCGCAAGTTGACGACTATACTTATGTTTGTTGTTCAAGATTTCATAATCTATTCATACGTATCTTTCGATATCGTACGAACCTACCAAAGTAAACTAATCCAATTTATTTCTAAAAGGATTAAGCTTAAATGATGCTTTAATTTCCAAATCTTAATAGAACATGAAATGATCTAGGTATATTTCTATCCTAAAATCAAATCACAACCTAGTTTTATAATCTAATCTTTAATCAACTATATCTAGCCATTAAAGATCAATCCATTTCATCCTATGGTTGGCCTAACCACAAGTTGACAAAGGCTCAAACTAGATTAACAAACACATGTAAGCATAGCAATAATCATAAACTTATCATTCAATCATAGATCCATCAAAGCTTCATGAAAACCTAGGAGTTAAATGCTTAGCTACTCATATTTATAAATAAAACCTTCATTACATTCAATGAAATCATAACTACAAGATAAATATAAAGGATAGAGATAAGCTTATGTAATGGAAGTCACTACAACTCTTCTCTCAAGCTTCTTTAGTCTTCCAACCAAAGCTCCAAGCAAGAACTCTTCTTCTTTTCAATGGAGGCAAGAGATATTTCTTTTTCAAGTATTTTTGTTGTAAGTTCCAAGAGTTGTCAAATGATTTCCACCTTCTACCCTTTTAACCTAGCAAACTATCACCCACCAATGCCTAAATTGCCCCAAAAACTATAGCAACTTGGCCCAAAAGATCCCTAAAGGAAGGTTCTAATTACAAGTGGGGAGGAAGGTTATATACATAAAGGCCCTCAAAAACGCAGAAAAACAGAGCAGACCTCGCCGCGGCGAGGTCCCACCTCGCCGCGGCGAGGTCCCACCTCGCCGCGGCGAGGTTTATGCCGTAAGTAAAAATCCTTTTTTTCTGCTACCGCCTCGCCGCGGCGAGGCTCCACCTCGCCGCGGCGAGGTTCTTGCCGTAGGTAAGATTGAGTTTTCAGCCCTGCCGCAATTTCTTCCGAGCAGCATATCTTCTGATTCCGAACTCCGATTGCGGATCCGTAAAGTCCGTAGCGTAGCTAACTCACTCATCTATGATATATCCAAAACTCAGCTCATTTGGATCATCCATGAAATATTTATGCATGTTCTAGTGAGCAGCTATCTACATTCTTGTAATATTCGCACCGGGTTCTAATTCCTTTGAAGCTCAAGCTTGACTCGCGGGGTGGTTAGAGCGACTCGCATCATTGATACGCAACTCCGAATTTCTCTAAGATGTCAATATCTACAAATCACAGAGAAAACGATCAAAACACGAACAAAAAGATAAAAACCGAACAAAGGCCTAACAAAGGGCCAAGAGCACAAAAGACGCGACAAACACGCAAAGACACACGAAAACTCGGATCAAAACAAGATGTTTCGGGCTTAAAGAGATGAGTAATAACGACGTTTTCACGGCGTTATCAACACCCCCAAACTTAAACATTTGCTCGTCCTCGAGCAAAGAAAACAAAACAAAAACAAAACAAGCATGCTTGATACCAAATCACCAAAGCTTAACACTTTCAAATTATTCTCAAAACAAGCTCCACGTGTGTGTGTGATGGCTTTTGGCTAGATTCTATCTTAAGTGAATAATTCCCGATAGGTCAAAATCATCGGTTCTATTAGCATGGGCTTCTAATGCTTAACAAAGAATCCCTCCTAGCCGTAGACTGTAAACTTAATGCTCAAATCACTTCACGGGACTAAGTTATAGGTAATTTAAGAGTGTTGTCCCTATTCTTGAGTTAATTGACGATTTTAGCTCCTAACTCTTTTCTCACCATTCTTTACTTTTCTTTTGATTTACAATAATAAAATAGCACTTTGTGCTTTACAAGAGTATTGCGATACGAAACTTGCACTAATGGCGAACTTTATGCAATCTTGCTTTTGTGGGCTACTAGCTCCACTCTTTTCTTTCTATTACAACTTTTGCACTAAAGCAATGAAATAGAGTAATTACCAAAAATGATCAATGAAAACTAGCAATTGAAGGCTTAGCCTTTCTTTTATCTCTTAGAAGTGCGTACATTTTAGCAACTTCTCTACTCATTTCTTTTAAGAGTTAGGTGTTCAAAGGTTTTTCATTCTCGAAAAGGGTTTACTCCCCCAAACTTAGGCCTTTTATGCTCTTTTTACATTTAATTTCCAAGCTAAAGATTGGAGCGATTTTAAGTTAAGCAAAAGGAGTCCTAGATCCTATTATCGCTAAAGTTCGTTATCCACTTTAAATATAATCATAGCCATTGCCAATGTGTCTTAAGCTTTGTGGAGCATGTTCAAATAATAATAAGAATTTGAAAAATTTTGGTGGGTCGACCTAGCATGCAATAAAAGACCTTACTCCCCCAAACTTAAAATGCACAATGTCCCCATTGTGTGAATTGAGAGTGACGGAATAAGGTACGACACGACAAAACAAAAGCAAAACAAAACAAAACAAAACAAAACGAAACGGTAAACGAGCGAGCACGGCTCTAAATAAGTTCAACAAGTACAAATTGTAAGTTAAAACTAGCAAACAAGTTAATGTCTCAAAAGCGCGAAGTAGCAACACAGTACAAGACGAAAAATAGAATAAAACATTGTAAGATCAATAGAAACCGACGGGACTGCGTAAATTTAAAACCAACGTCCCTTTTTGTATGCATCCCGTGGTTGCTCTTGTCTTTAACGGTTTCGCCTATTGAGTGCACACTCTTCTTCATCATCAAAATGTAGCTCGTCTCCTTGATTTCTCGGAGGCTGTGGAGGCAAGTTGATACGCTCAGGAAAAGTATTCTGGGGAAGGGCATTGTACCGGTCGTCCCCGAGCACTGTTCGGTACACAGCATCATCTCTGTCTTTCATTGCATAAACATACCGAGCCAGCTGGTCTTGTCTATCAAACATGACATCTTGCCTGTTACACATGGCATCTTGCTTGTTACTCATTGCTTGAACAAGCTGAATCAGTCTGCCAATATCATCTCCGTGGCCTATCTGCGCTTGACCGCTCGGTTGCTCATCAACCTGTGCCCCTTCCTGTCCATCCCTACCCTCTTGATCTGGTTGATCTTCTGGCTCTGCCTCATCCTCTTCAGCCTGACTATAAATGTAAGTTTTAAGGTTGTACGGACTCGTATAGTCCAACTGTAAGGTCCTGCAGATAGCTAACGTGTTGATCGGGGTAGGTAACTTAATGATTTCTCCTACTTCTTCAAAGTCAACTCTTGCCTCTCTACATAATCCGTCTATGAGGTGCGGAAACAAGAAACTCCTGCTGTTATAATTCGTTCTCGAAATGGTTTCCTCGAGCACCTCATATATTACCCGACCTACATTGAAGGACCGCCCACGGGTGAGTGAATAGAGTAAGGGGATACGATCCTCACCGTAGCTTGTAGTAAACGTGGCAGGACGGAAGTGCGAAAGCAAGACTAATGACCAAGCTTTTGCCTCCAGAGTTAACCTGTTGCGTGCCACCTTTGGTATACCACGAACTACTGTGCCTGGCAGGGCAATGAACTCTTTCATTTGATCAAAAGTATACCACCGCTTATCTACAACATGATCATCTATTCGGTTAGCAGGCCATTCGATCCCGTAATAAGCATTGATAGTGTCCGGATCGAACCTGACCTCCGTACCCCTCACGTACGTGATACCATTTTCTCTAGTCCAAGTGGCATTTGCGTAGAATTCTCTAACAATATCACCGTCGAAGGTATCCCTAGGTGGCCGTTTCAGAAATTCAGTCCAACCCCTCGCTTCAATTTGATCCTGTAAATAAGGAAAAGCTTCCCTTTCGTAGTCGACAAACCTTTCCTTAACAAACGACCAACTTATGGCCTTCTTATAAGCATCCCAAGCCGTTTTATCCCCGAACTTGTAGGTGTCGTATTCTTCCTCAACTACCTTCTTCTTTCCCTTTGGATCCCTCTTCCTTTTCGGAGGTGCACTTGTACTTGCGCCTTTTGATTTTTTCGTCATTGTGTTTAAAATCGTTCTTTCCTTTGTAACCAAAGTGCACCAATCTCCCAAATTCAAGTAGCAACCAACCAAAAACAACTAATCAACCACTCCGGCAATACCACAATCAAGAACTAGCACAATGAGCAAGAAATTCTCACACACAATTTGTCAAACACTTAGAGTGCACTTCCCACTCTACTAAATCTCTTTAAAATTTGTAAATACTTCCACCCAAAAAATTCAATACCAACAATTCACAAACAATACACCATATCAATACAACAAAATCAATAGAAAAGTTTAGCCACACTTACTTTGTTGAATTTCGAATCCTTGGCTTGATTTTCGGATTTGATGTAATGGTGAAGAATTGGGAGTGTTTTAGGGGTGATATTGTTGCTATTGATGAATTAATTGAGAGGGGGATGGGTGATTGTGTGATTAGATTGAAGATTGAAAGAGTTTGTGGATGTAGGAAAGTGAAAATGAGCGGGAGAGAGTTTAGAGTGCAAGGTGAGAATGAGAGTGAGAGCTCGGGTTGTGGGGGGGGGTTATAAAAAAAAAAATTTTTTCTGGGCCGACTCGCCGCGGCGAGGTCAGACCTCGCCGCGGCGAGGTTTTCACCGTAAGTTACTGGCAATACCTCGCCGCTGTGAGCTGTAAGCTCGCCGCGGCGAGGTTGTTTCCCTCATCCTTCTTTTTTTTTTTTTTTTTTTTTTAAAGAAATCTGGCCACTCACCCTATGACGTTGCGATCCATTGGTTCGTTTGCTTGACCTCGCTCGATTCGTGCTTGTCAAACTTCGATCCTATCACCCGTGCTCGTTTACCTACAACACAAAACGCAAAACGCAAACAAAAACGAACGACAAAAACAAACACAAAAACAACACAAAACACAAAACACAAAAGCAATAGGCTCGGGTTGCCTCCCGAGAAGCGCTTGTTTATAGTCATGAGCTTGACTTGGATACGGTATGATATCTTCACGATAGGACTACGGAAGTCTTATTCCTTTCAAATTCTCCACCCCAATAGTGTTTGAGGCGCTGACCATTCACTTTGAACTTGTTTCCGGTTGATGGATCGGAAACCTCCACAGCGCCATAAGGGAATGCTTCAACAACTTGAAACGGCCCCGACCAACGTGACTTTAGTTTTCCGGGAAATAACCGAAGCCTTGAGTTGAAAAGTAGCACTTGTTGCCCCGGTTCAAATTTCCTTTCCAATATACGTCGATCATGCCATTTTTTCATCCTTTCCTTATAGAGCTTGGCATTCTCATAAGCTTCCAAACGAAATTCATCAAGTTCATTTAGTTGGAAGAGCCGCTTTTCTCCGGCTAGACTTGCATCCATGTTTAGCTTCGTGACAGCCCAATAAGCCTTGTGTTCCAATTCTAACGGTAGATGGCAAGATTTTCCGAACACAAGCTTATAGGGAGACATTCCAATTGGCGTCTTGTACGCGGTACGATAAGCCCATAGAGCATCGTCAAGTCTTAGCGACCAATCTTTCCGGTTAGGAGACACCGTCTTTTCCAAGATACTCTTTATTTCACGGTTGGATATCTCGGCTTGCCCATTAGCTTGCGGGTGATACGCAGTCGTCACCTTGTGCTTCACTCCATATTTCGCCAAAAGAACATCAAGCCAACGGTTACAAAAGTGAGAACCACCGTCACTTATCAATGCTCTCGGCGTGCCAAAACGACTGAATATATTTTTCTTTATGAAGCTCATGACTGCTTTTGAATCATCCTTAGGAAATGCACTTGCCTCGACCCACTTGGAAACATAATCAACGGCCACCAAAATGTATTGGTTCCCATTAGAAGGTACAAAAGGACCCATGAAGTCAATTCCCCATACATCAAACAACTCCACTTCAAGAATGGTCGTTAGTGGCGTCTCATTTCTTTGGGAAATGTTTCCTACCCTTTGGCACCGATCACATTGGGACACGAACATGTGCGCATCCTTGAACAAAGTAGGCCAATAGAATCCCGATTGCAACACCTTTGCAGCCGTACGATCTCCCTTGAAATGACCTCCATAGGGTGCGGCATGGCAATCTTTTAGAATTGCTTGTGTGTCCTCCTCGGGAATGCATCTCCTTATAACCCTGTCTGCACAAATCTTAAAAAGAAACGGCTCATCCCATACAAAACTCTTTACATAATGTAAAAACCTTTTCTTTTGTTGATAAGTAAAATCAGGGGGTAGTAAACCACATACCAGATAGTTCACGTAGTCGGCATACCATGGAGTTGGAGATAGTGCGAGGGCAAAGAGTTGTTCATCCGGAAAAGATTCGTTAATAATCTTGGGATCTTCCGTAGTCTTAGCATTCTCAAGCCTAGATAAGTGATCGGCTACTTGATTTTCGGACCCTTTTCTATCCTTGATCTCCAAATCAAACTCTTGAAGCAATAAGATCCAACGGATTAATCGGGGTTTCGCATCTTTCTTTGTCATCAAGTATCGAATAGCTGAATGATCCGTGTAAACTATTACCTTTGTACCAACCAAATATGCTCGGAATTTGTCGAAAGCAAATACCACCGCTAACAGCTCCTTTTCCGTAACTGTATAGTTCAGTTGGGCGTCGTTCAAAGTCTTGCTAGCATAGTAGATAGAATGGAAAACTTTGCTCTCCCTTTGTCCCAAAACAGCCCCAACCGCTATATCACTTGCGTCGCACATTACTTCGAAAGGTAAACTCCAGTCCGGTGCTACAACAATCGGTGCCGAGATTAGCATTTGCTTCAAAGTTATGAAGGCTTGCAGGCATTCATCCGTGAAGAAAAAGGGAACGTCTTTCTCTAATAAATTGCATAACGGTTTGGAAATTTGCGAGAAGTTTTTGATAAATCTTCTATAGAAACCCGCATGCCCAAGGAAACTTCGAATTCCCTTCACAGATGTAGGCGGAGGTAGCTTTTCTATTGCTTCAATTTTTGCTCTGTCAACCTCGATGCCCTTACTTGATATCTTGTGGCCTAAGACGATGCCCTCTTTAACCATAAAATGGCACTTCTCCCAATTCAATACCAAGTTCGTTTCTTCGCACCTTTGAAGCACTTTGCTTAGATTACCCAAGCATTCATCAAATGAATCCCCAAAGATAGAAAAATCATCCATGAAGACTTCTACGAACTTCTCGATCATATCGGTGAAGATAGCCATCATACACCTTTGAAAAGTGGCGGGAGCATTACACAAGCCGAAAGGCATTCTTCTAAAAGCAAACGTACCATACGGACATGTGAAAGTTGTTTTCTCTTGATCCGCAGGGGCGATGAAGATTTGATTGAAACCCGAATATCCATCCAAAAAGCAATAGAAAGCTCTTCCCGCTAGTCTATCCAACATTTGATCAATGAAAGGCAACGGAAAATGATCTTTCTTCGTATTTTGGTTCAGTTTTCGGTAGTCCATGCATACTCTCCACCCGGTAACCGTTCTAGATGGTATCAACTCATTCTTTTCATTCGTAATTACCGTCATTCCGCTTTTCTTTGGAACACATTGCACCGGACTCACCCATTTGCTATCGGAAATAGGAAAAACGATTCCGGAATCCAACCACTTGATTATTTCCTTTTTGACCACCTCTTTCATAATTGGATTCAATCTTCTTTGGTGCTCAACGGACTCCTTGAAATTGTCCTCTAAGTTGATCTTATGCATGCAAAAGGTGGGACTAATCCCTTTGATGTCGGCAATAGTCCACCCGATGGCTTTCTTATGGCACTTGAGAACTCTCAACAGTTTCTCCCTTTGAGTCTCCGTTAAGTCCGCCGCAATAATAACCGGCAAAGTAGAAGAATCTCCCAAATAAGCATAGTTCAAATGAGATGGAAGTGGTTTCAACTCCAAGATAGGAGGCTCCTCAATAGAAGATTTCAATGGCTTGGGGTTTGACAACGGCAAGTCAAGAGATTCAAATCTTTTTCGATAGTTCTCCCCAACCGAATTAGCTTCCAATTGTGAGATTACTTGAGCCATTTCCTCGATTTCTTCATCAAGTTTATTCAAGATAGCTCCCTCAATTAGATCTTCATAATGATTCTCTTCAAATGTATTAGCTACCAACGAATCAATCATACAAACGGAAGAGATTTCTTCCTCATCATCCGGGTATCTCATAGCATTAAAAACATCGAATTTCACTTCTTCATCATGTACCCTCATGGTGAGTTCACCTTTTTGTACATCAATCAAAGCTCTACCCGTAGCTAAAAATGGTCTCCCAAGTATGATAGGCACATTGACATCCGCCTCATAATCAAGAACAATAAAATCGACGGGGAAAATGAATTTATCGACTCTTACCAAGACATCGTCGATTTTTCCTTCCGGATAAGTGATGGAACGGTCGGCGAGTTGCAAAGAAACCGTAGTAGGTCGTGCTTCTCCGATTCCAAGCTTTTGAAAGATAGATTTGGGCATGAGATTAATGCTAGCTCCCAAATCACAAAGAGCTCTTCCAAAATACTTATCACCAATAGTACACGGGATAGTGAAACTCCCCGGATCCTTGAGCTTTGGAGGTAATTTGTTTTGTAAAATAGCACTACATTCCTCGGTTAGTGCAACCGTTTCAAATTCCCCCAATCTTCTTTTCTTTGATAGCACGTCTTTCATAAACTTGACATACTTAGGCATTTGCTCAAAAGCTTCCACTAGAGGGATGTTTATATGCAATTGCTTCAAGATATTTAAGAATTTTTCAAATTGCTTTTCATCCTTTTTCTTTTGGAATCTTTGAGGGAACGGAGGAGTTGGTATACTTGCCGGAATTGGCGTTGAAACGATCGGTTCTTTAGATACCTCCTTTTCCGACTCTACTTCCTCAACAAAAGACTCCTTGTTTCCACCTTGAGTCTCCTCGGCTTCTATTGGATTTTCGTTAGGCATAGCCGGACCTTCATACCTCTTTCCATTTCTCAAAGAAATAGCTTTGCAATGTTCATTCGAGCCTTGATTAGGTGACTCGGTTGTACTTGGCAAAGCTCCTTGAGGTCTCACACTTAAGGCTTGTGAGACTTGCCCCATTTGAGTTTGAAGATTTCTCAAAGCTACCGAATGCTCTTGTTGATTCTTGAAGACATCTTGCAACTTAGAGTCATTGGCTACCATATATTTGGTGGTATGTTTCATGAAATCACCAAATGCATCTTCCCATGAAGGTTTCGACTCTACGGGTTGCTTTTGTCGATCTTGAAATCCGGGGGGAGCGGAGGATTGATGACCTCCTTGATATGGTGGTTGTTGTTGGGCATTGTTTGGATTACTCCAAGAGAAATTTGGGTGCTTTTGCCAATGAGGAATATAGTTGTTGTTTTGATAGGGGGCATGTCCTTGATTGTTTCGATAATTGTTCCCAAGGTAATTCACCGCCTCGGGACTTCCGGGACACATGTCATAAGTATGAGCTCCTCCACATGTCACACAACTTGGCGGCATAGACTGTACTTGTTGTACTACTTCCGGCTTTTGGCCAAGCTTGTCTACTTTGTTGCTCAAGATCGCCATTTGGGCACTTAATGCCGTAATTGCGTCCAATTCGAGCCTACCCGGAGTAGATTTAGCTGAAGTTCCTCTCTCGGACGTCCATGAGTGATTGTTATAAGCCATGGTGTCAAGAATTTCCCACGATTCATCGTAGGACTTGGAAAGCATAGTACCACCCGCAGTGGCATCAACGAGAGCTCTAGTAGGCCCGTGCAAACCATTATAAAATGTTTGCATCAAAATATACTCCGCTATGCCATGGTGTTGACACTTCTTTAACAACTCTTTGAATCTCTCCCAAGCTTCATATAAAGATTCTTGATCTAATTGCCGGAAGCCTAGAATGTCATTCCTCAATTTTATAGTCTTCGGGGGAGGGAAAAACTTCCTCAAGAACTTTCCCGTTAGATCTTCCCACGAATTAATAGATTGGGATTGAAGAGAATCCAACCAATCTTTTGCGAGGTCTCTCAACGAGTATGGAAATAGCATCAACCTCAATGCCTCCTTTGTTACACCCGCTATGATGAATGAATCACTAATCATCATAAACTTCTTCAAGTGAGCGTGAGGATCTTCGCTAGAATGACCTCCAAATTGATCTGCGGCATTGAGCATATTGAACATGACTGGCTTAAGCTCAAAGTTAGTTGCCGTAATTGTAGGTCTAACGATGCAAGAACCGAGCTCATTCAACATAGGTGTACCATACTCATTAATAGGCCGATTCCTATTATTTGGCTCTTCGGGAGCAACTTGTATAGGATTAACCATAGCCGGGTTAACTCCTTGATCGTCCATGGGTAGAGATTTACCCTTCTTTTTCCTTGCTTTTCTTCGCTTTCGAAAAGTCCTCTCAATCTCCGGATCAACAAGAGCTAGGGGTGATGACGAAGCTCTTGGCATACACTAAGAGAAAGGCACCTATGAATACAAAGATCACAAGGTAAATAATATGTTCAAGCTAAGATAAACAAGAATATAAATTGGCAATAATCGTTACTACTCCCCGGCAACGGCGCCAAAAACTTGTTGCGCTCCAAATACGAGTGCGTTTAAACGCAAGTATACGGTCGCTTTCAAGTAATAAAGTGGTAAAGGGTGTCGAACCCACGAGGAATATAACGAATAATTATCAAGATCTATTCTAATATCTTTTGCGAACTTATGTGATTAAAAGTAGTTGGTTTGTTGTTTGTTTGAACATATAAAAGTGAATTAAATAAAAACACAATACGTTGATTCGATTAGATAAAGGTTCCTAGATTTCCATGTCACTAAGAGTTATCCAATCTCGAATGATTCGCAAGTTGACGACTATACTTATGTTTGTTGTTCAAGATTTCATAATCTATTCATACGTATCTTTCGATATCGTACGAACCTACCAAAGTAAACTAATCCAATTTATTTCTAAAAGGATTAAGCTTAAATGATGCTTTAATTTCCAAATCTTAATAGAACATGAAATGATCTAGGTATATTTCTATCCTAAAATCAAATCACAACCTAGTTTTATAATCTAATCTTTAATCAACTATATCTAGCCATTAAAGATCAATCCATTTCATCCTATGGTTGGCCTAACCACAAGTTGACAAAGGCTCAAACTAGATTAACAAACACATGTAAGCATAGCAATAATCATAAACTTATCATTCAATCATAGATCCATCAAAGCTTCATGAAAACCTAGGAGTTAAATGCTTAGCTACTCATATTTATAAATAAAACCTTCATTACATTCAATGAAATCATAACTACAAGATAAATATAAAGGATAGAGATAAGCTTATGTAATGGAAGTCACTACAACTCTTCTCTCAAGCTTCTTTAGTCTTCCAACCAAAGCTCCAAGCAAGAACTCTTCTTCTTTTCAATGGAGGCAAGAGATATTTCTTTTTCAAGTATTTTTGTTGTAAGTTCCAAGAGTTGTCAAATGATTTCCACCTTCTACCCTTTTAACCTAGCAAACTATCACCCACCAATGCCTAAATTGCCCCAAAAACTATAGCAACTTGGCCCAAAAGATCCCTAAAGGAAGGTTCTAATTACAAGTGGGGAGGAAGGTTATATACATAAAGGCCCTCAAAAACGCAGAAAAACAGAGCAGACCTCGCCGCGGCGAGGTCCCACCTCGCCGCGGCGAGGTTTATGCCGTAAGTAAAAATCCTTTTTTTCTGCTACCGCCTCGCCGCGGCGAGGCTCCACCTCGCCGCGGCGAGGTTCTTGCCGTAGGTAAGATTGAGTTTTCAGCCCTGCCGCAATTTCTTCCGAGCAGCATATCTTCTGATTCCGAACTCCGATTGCGGATCCGTAAAGTCCGTAGCGTAGCTAACTCACTCATCTATGATATATCCAAAACTCAGCTCATTTGGATCATCCATGAAATATTTATGCATGTTCTAGTGAGCATCTATCTACATTCTTGTAATATTCGCACCGGGTTCTAATTCCTTTGAAGCTCAAGCTTGACTCGCGGGGTGGTTAGAGCGACTCGCATCATTGATACGCAACTCCGAATTTCTCTAAGATGTCAATATCTACAAATCACGGAGAAAACGATCAAAACACGAACAAAAAGATAAAAACCGAACAAAGGCCTAACAAAGGGCCAAGAGCACAAAAGACGCGACAAACACGCAAAGACACACGAAAACTCGGATCAAAACAAGATGTTTCGGGCTTAAAGAGATGAGTAATAACGACGTTTTCACGGCGTTATCAAAGCTCCTGTTTTTGTTTTTCATTTGGTACATTAAATTATTGACTTTACATTATGAAACCACCTAAGTTAGTCATGCACGTACAACAAAACAAAAGGAAACAAGATAATGAAACGTCTGCCCAATTGTGGCACGCTCGACTTGGACATATATCTAGGTCAAGGATTCAAAAGTTAGCATCTCCTGGCGCGATTGAAATCAATCGCATTGATGAAATGCCAACATGTGAACCATGTTTAAAGGGTAAAATGGCTAAGTTGCCATTTAAAGGAAACCCTGAGCGAGCCAAGCAAACATTGGACTTAATACATACTGACGTATGTGGACCACTAAGAAAAAGCGCCCGTGGTGGCTATGACTACTTCATCACTTTCACTGACGACTTTAGTCGTTATGGATATGTGTTCTTGTTGAAACACAAGTCTGAAGCCTTTGAGCGATTCAAGGAATTCAAGATGGAAGTAGAGAATCAACTTGGTCATACGATAAAGGCTCTTCGTTCTGACCGAGGTGGAGAATTTCTTAGTAACGAATTTCTGAATTATCTTGTAGAGCATGGAATATTATCGCAGTGGACTCCTCCTGCAACACCGCAGTTAAATGGAGTAGCAGAGAGAAGGAATCGAACATTGATGGACATGGTTCGATCCATGATGAGTGCCACTGACTTACCTCTTTCATTTTGGGGACATGCCCTCCTCACGGCAACGAAGATACTGAATATGGTACCTTCGAAATCCGTAGAAAAGACACCATACGAACTATGGTTTGGCAAGGCACCTTCATACGCATTCATGCGCATATGGGGATCTCCCGCTTACGTTAAAAAGCTAGTGGGAGATAAATTGGAGACGAAATCCACTTTGTGCAAATTCGTGGGGTATCCAGAAAACTCAATAGGATACGAGTTCTACGATCCTACAAGACAAACAACGTTTGTCTCGAGGAACGCTCACTTCTTGGAGAAGGATTTCTTGGTGGACAAGAAAGAAAATAACGTAGAACTAGATGAGGTCACTGAAGCTGAAAAGACCTTAGAGGTCGATCAAGCTGACCCGTCACCACAGGCAGTAGGAGAACAGGAGCATGAAATTGCACCAGAAAGTACACCGATACTTCGTAGGTCAGAAAGACAACGTAGAGAACCCGAGAGGTACTACGGTCTGCTGCATGAGACTGGACAGTCTCTAACCGACCCAAGGACTTACGAAGAGGCTATGCTAGACATAGACTCGGGAAAGTGGCGCGAAGCCATGGAATCCGAACTGGACTCCATGCACTCAAACAAGGTCTGGGCCTTGGTAGATCCACCAGTGGGAGTGGCTCCCGTGGGTTGCAAGTGGATCTATAAGCGAAAGCTTGGAGTGAACGGAGAGGTGATTACCTACAAGGCGCGACTAGTGGCAAAAGGATACACTCAAAGACCAGGTATCGACTTTGAGGAGACCTTCTCGCCCGTCGCAATGCCCAAATCCATTCGGATCTTGCTGGCCATAGCTGCGTGGTATAACTACGAGATATGGCAGATAGATGTAAAGACTGCCTTTCTCAATGGAAACATTGATAAGGAGATCTACATGGAGCAACCAAAAGGATATGCATCCAAAGGAGATGAACACTAGGTGTGCAAACTCCAGAGGTCCATTTATGGACTGAAGCAAGCTTCCCGAAGTTGGAACATTCGTTTTGATGAGACAATCCAAACTTTTGGATTCATCAAGAACATGTTCGAACCTTGCGTGTACAAGAAGATCAGTGGGAGTACAGTTGAATTTTTGGTGCTTTACGTTGACGACATTCTTCTCATTGGAAACAATGTAAAAGCATTGTCTGAAACTAAAGCATGGTTGTCTACACAATTCTCAATGAAGGATATGGGAGAAGCATCCTTTGTACTAGGTATAAGGATCTACCGAGATAGATCAAAAGGACTGCTGGGCCTCTCCCAATCCCAGTACATAGACAAAATCTTGAAAAGATTTAGTATGGAAGAATCCAAGAGAGGATTGCTTCCAATGAGACATGGAATTGCACTCTCCAAGTCTATGGCCCCAAAGACGCCAGAGGAGAGAAGCAATATGTCTCGAATACCGTATGCATCCGCGATAGGAAGCATAATGTATGGTATGCTGTGTACGAGACCAGACGTAGCGTACGCTCTAAGCGTTACAAGTCGCTACCAGTCTGATCCAGGTGAGCAGCACTGGATAGCCGTAAAGGCAATTCTGAAGTACCTGAGAAGGACTAAGGAACTGTTCTTGGTATACGGTGGAGGAGAATTGAAATTGGAAGGCTATACAGACTCAAGCTTCCAATGTGATGTAGACGACTTCAAGTCGACATCAGGATATGTTTTCTGTCTCAATGGTGGTGCGGTTAGCTGGAAGAGCTCCAAGCAGGAAACAACCGCGGATTCAACCACTGAAGCAGAATACATTGCCGCGAGTGACGCAGCAAAGGAAGGTGTTTGGATGAGAAACTTCATCCAGGAACTGGATGTGATACCTAGCATTGCTGAGCCCATTACTATCTTCTGCGATAATAATGGGGCAATAGCGCAAGCAAAGGAGCCGAGATCTCATCAGAAATCCAAGCACGTACAGAGACGATACCATGTGATAAGAGATATCATTGGTAGAGGAGACATTAAGATGGAACGTGTCGACTCGGAAGATAATACGGCGGACCCGCTAACGAAGCCTCTGCCTCAAAAGGCATTTGAGAAACATCTGCATAAGATGGGACTCAAGAACATAAAAGACTGGCTTTAGGACAAGTGGGAGATTGATAGAAATAGTGTCCTGCAAGCCAGCTGTATGGCTAGCATTAATTGTAATTAATGAGGAACTATTCAATTTAGATTAATAAATGCACTTTTATTAAATGGTCAACTTTATCTTATGTAATATTTGTCTACGCATAAGGATAGAAGTCCTTAGATCACAGGGCTATGGGACAACCCGTGGACTGATCTCTAAGGCCGTGATCTAGAATATATTCAAGAGTCGTAGAATCCAATCGAGATAGGACATCGTTGGATTCGGTTAGACTCTCACTATTGTGTATACTCCGATGAACTGGAGGACGCTGGGATCCACGAGCGTGACTGGGATAGTCGATACACATAAGTGGGTGGCTTGCTGGGATGGCAAGCGCACTGAATACCCCAATTAGGAAATAACTCACCATGGAAGCGGTAGTCGCATATCGGGGTTGAAGTTATTCCAATTTACGATAGTATACGAGGAACGATCCCTAACTACTTGAGATGATAGGGTTTATCTGGTACGAGAACGTCTATACTTTGATATGAGTTCCGACTGACTGGGGATTACCAGAAAGTCTCTGTGGACTCATGTTGGGTATAGAGGAACTCGTATGCAGATTCATATCATCAACAAAGGATCCATTGACTCGACTTGATAGGTCGAGAAATTCTCCTATGGATTTCTGTGAGAAATTAATTCTGATGAAATCCTTGGCCAAGGTAACTGACGACTTTATGTAAGTAGCTCATAAAGAACAAGTCAGAAAGAATTTATTTCGAGATCAGAGAACATAAGGTCAAGACAAAAGATAAGGGAATCCGATGAAAGACCATACCCTTAAGTCTCGACTGGGAGATTGATCGATGGAGAGATTGTGTCGTATATGGAAATTGTAAATGATAAAAGGTTCACTGAATTAATTCACCAGTGATTGGGCTCCATGGGCTTGTGACTGGACATCGACCGTGGAGTGTGGGAGAATTCCCAAATTAGCAGGGGTGCTAATTTTGGAATGATTAATCGACAGAGTGTTCGATTAATTTAGAGCATTAATTGCTCAAGTAATTAAATAATATTTAATTACAACCCACGGCCAATTATGTGGTGAACCTACGGGGGCATACACAATACACAAGTAGCGAAAGCGAGGAAACAGGAACGAACCAGTCGACTGGGTCGACTGGGTCAAAATCGACTGGGTCGATTAAATGGATGGGTCGACTGGGTCGACCCATGTGGAACGAAATTGGATCCAATTGGAATTGGATCAAGATTATAAATTAAATTGGAATTTAATTTATGAGTAAATTAATTAATTAGGATTTAATTAATTAATGGAATAATTAATTAATTGGACTTGGAGTTTAATTAATTAATTGGGAGATGATTTAATTAATTGGGCTATTTAATTGGGAGATTAAATAAAGCCCTGAAAGATTAATTAAAGTGGGCCATGAATTAATTAGAAAACTTAGTCTTCTAATTAAATAGGGCCATGGCCCATGTAGGAGAGAGAAGACCTAGTCCTAATAGGACTAGGATAGAAAGAAAACTATAAATAGCTTTCTTCTAGTTAATTTTCATACAACTCCTTAAGCAAAAATTGAGCAAAGCAAAAATCTCTCTCCCTCTCCCTACCAGATCGGCCGAACCAGTTCTTCCCTGTGGAAGAAATTTTTTCGTCTTCGTTTTGTTCCCAAATCGTTCCTAAAACCTAGATATTAATATAGCCTATGTTCTAGTCGATTAGGTATATTAATTTTCGTGATATTGTGGTGTATCAACTCGTAGAGGCGCAACACGTGGGGCGCTACAAAAGGTGTGGGTCGATCTTACCGGGGTCAGAATTCAGAGCTCATATTGCTAGCCGAGGATTTGCAAGGAGACAGGTATAAACGAGAAAACTTATACTGTCGTTTAATTATATTTATATATATACAACTAGAGAATATCCTGGCAAGATTCTTTAAGAGGCCCTAGAAATTTTTTTTTTATATTCCGCTGTGCCTAGGGCTGTTTTTCTTACCGAATCCCAACATTCTGGACCGGCTCAAAGGTGGTAAACACTTCCCCGTCAGAGCATACATGCTTTGTAGCCCCTGTATCTACCCACCACTCTTTAGGGTTAGAGTCAACCATATTCACCTCCGATTTTCCAGCTTGGCTCAGAGGTGCCACAGCTCCAGCTTGGCTCAAAGGTGCCACAGTCTGGTTTGGTACTGGAGCTCCAGATGAGTTCCCAGTTACCACAACTTCAGTGTTCTCATTGGTTGCCATTTCTGAAACCAAAACACAATTGTCAATTTCCACAAAGGAAATTCAGAAATATTTAAGTGAGTATCTTAACAAGATTACAACACTAAATTTTCTGTCCCAAAATTCGTTTTATTCGAAAATGTTTTTCCAAATTTTGCAAATAATTTTTCTATCTCAAGATAGATGTTTAATAACCAATTTTGAAATCAAATTATTATTTCCTCCAAAACAAATTTTTAAGGACTCCCAAAAATTACTTTTCCAAACTTTATGTCCGAAAAAGTTTCTTCCAATATCTAACAATATTTTAAATGTTTCTGTTCAAAAGTTTCAATTGGAACTATGTAAACAATTTTGGAAATAACAAAAAGTTTTCTTTTTTCCTTTTTTTTTTTCAATATCGCAAAAATTTTATCTGTCCCAAGATGGATATGTAATCGTACCAAAATTTTGTAAACAATTTTCTGTTCCAAAATTTTTGTAACAATTTTGAAAGTATTATAAAATTGGAGGACCAGTATTGCTAATACTTTGCAATTACTCCCTTCTTTAATAAAATTTACAAAACAGTAAACTTTATTTTAAATGCACCACCAATTATTTTCCCAAATTCTTATTTTGTCACACCACCAAATTTTCTTGTAACAAAACTTTGTAAATGATTTTGAAAATAAAATTTAGATGGAGGTCCTAAAGTGCTAATATTTTACAACCAATTTAATTGGCAAACTTTTGCAACGTATTTTGGATATATTTATCCTTGTTGTTCCAAAACAACCAATTAATGTATACAAGGTACGTACTGTACCGTTAAATAATCACAAAAAAAAAATTGTTACTTGTTCCTTGGCCGTAAATATAAAATCCAGTAACAGCTTTTACAATCTCCTTTTGAAACCAAAGGTATTTTTCCAGTAAACAGTTTCTTAAACAAAGTTATTTTTCCAAGCGTTTTCCTTTTACGAAAAACCGGATCTGTCTTAAGATTGTTACAAAATCTGATCGTAAATGAAAAACACGGTTAGATCAACAATTATATGAAATACAGAAACTGTAAACAACAATAAAATTTAATTCGACAAATACAAAATTGAAGCAAACCGAGGCCCGTGTGAACACGGTGTCCTTAAGACAGATTCGCTCCCTCACCCTTCTGGTTGTGCTCGAGGTCCCTTCGAGCGTCTGTCTCCCAGGATACAACGGCTCCAACAAAGTACTTTGCACCAAAGCTTTGTTAGACGAATTGAAACAACTAGAACTCTAGGAAGTAACGAGTAAGAGAGAATTGAAAGTGAATTTGGTGTGTTTAGAGTGGAAAAAGAAGCCACTATTTATAGGGTCGGAGTGAGGGGCAAAGTCGGAAAAAAAAATTAATGGCATTACCGTTACGGGAGTTACAACTCCATAATTACGGAGGTTACAAAATTTAAAATTGATTTTCATTTTCATTTTTTTTCAACAGGAAATGGTAGTTGGAATTATGCCAACTGCGTCTATGAAAAGCATATTTGACTGATTATCAAGAAAAAAAAGAACAGAAAAAAAAAAAAGCATATTTGTCTAACTAACGATGAGTCATTTATTGTTTGTCTCATATTGTTGAAAATGATGTCCGAAAATATTAAATTTATAATCATTTTATAATTGTCGGTGTTGATTGAAAATTACCCTTCTGATAAGACCCTTTCTTTAATTAGCCATGCAATTGTTGAGTCATTTGAATCTGACTTAAATTATTTAAAAATACATTAAAGTTATTCTTTAAGCACTTATTTTCAAATCAAGTCTTGTTATTATAAGCGACCTCTCTTTTAGATACATAATATCTTATATATGTTTTGTACTTGTTTCCCATGATGAAAATGACTACTTGTGTTATATATTTGGCTCATAACTTGTGATTGACCATTTATTTCTTAATCAACTCTAATATTTTACTCCCTATATGTTGATTGATCTAATTACTTATCCTTGCTTAAGCTCTAAGATATAGTTGGGTATTCTTTATTTTAATTTTTAGGTCAGAATTAGATTTCCTTCTCTAAATTCAATATAAGATCTATAGATATTACTATATAATTTGTGCACTTATCTTGGATTTTTCGTACTTCTCATCACCAAAATCTTTTTAAACAAAAAATAAAAATTTATTTCTCCATGTTAAAGAGATTATGCAATTATGAGATATATGTTTTATGGATAATTAGGGCCTATTTGGAAGAGTTTTGACTCGCGAGTCTCAGTTTTAAAAAATTGGTTTGGGTGATTTCGGTGAAACTTTTGAAACTTCATTTAGTTTGGTTTTGGATGTTAGGTCTTGTGGTTTTGAAAAAAATGAAATCTTACTTGGATTGAGTTTGGATGTTGGGATTTGGGAAAAATAATAGATGATGACCATTTATTTCTTAATCAACTCTAATATTTTACTCCCTATATGTTGATTGATCTAATTACTTATCCTTGCTTAAGCTCTAAGATATAGTTGGGTATTCTTTATTTTAATTTTTAGGTCAGAATTAGATTTCCTTCTCTAAATTCAATATAAGATCTATAGATATTACTATATAATTTGTGCACTTATCTTGGATTTTTCGTACTTCTCATCACCAAAATCTTTTTAAACAAAAAATAAAAATTTATTTCTCCATGTTAAAGAGATTATGCAATTATGAGATATATGTTTTATGGATAATTAGGGCCTATTTGGAAGAGTTTTGACTCGCGAGTCTCAGTTTAAAAAAATTGGTTTGGGTGATTTCGGTGAAACTTTTGAAACTTCATTTAGTTTGGTTTTGGATGTTAGGTCTTGTGGTTTTGAAAAAAATGAAATCTTACTTGGATTGAGTTTGGATATTGGGATTTGGGAAAAATAATAGATGATATGTGTCAAATCAATGTCTTTTTTATGGAGTTTTGCGGAGAGAAAGTATGTGGTAAGTGTTAAATCACAGTTTTATTGGTTTCAAGAGTTTGGATGTTGGTTTCTGAATAAATTTGTGATGAGGTTCTTGAGTTTGACGAAAACTTATTTGATGGGTTTTGGCCCGATCTCACGAAACCCACGAAATCAAACCAAAACTCAATGGCCGAGTCAAAACCCAACCTAATAGACCCTAGGTTATCTTTGCTGGGTGGATATGAAAAAAAAAATTGTAACAAATTTTCATGTGGGCCCATGAGTTCTTAAATTTTGAAAAGGCATTTAGCCTGCACCATAAGTTTGGCTTGATCAAGACACCTATGTTTTCTTTTTACCTTCTGTTTTCTATCACAACATTATTGCACTACTTTTTGAAGTTGTCTTGTATTGGTGGACCTTATACTTTTCATTGTTTTAGATCAAGTTTGCAAGTATTGGGCCTTAACTTGTTGATTGTTTCTTTTAATAGATAAAACTTGATTTTGCAATTGGGAAAATACAGAAATTATTTTCCTTCAATATATGGTTATTCTTTTTCTGAATCATAAGTTATATACGTATCTGGAAACTTTTAAACTATATTTAGTTTTTTTTTTTTTTTTTGCAGATAAAAGTATGGTGAAGGAAAATTTTAGGAAGCTTTGTAGGACCCAAGTGGATCAGTCTGTTTCAGTTGAATTGGAGCCCACTGATAAGCCCAATGGGCCAAATACTTCAGATGCAAAATATATTTCTTGGTTGGTAAGTTCCGTTCCCATTAGTTTATTTATATACTCACAACAAACATTACTTTTTTTCTTTTGTTAATTATAATTGAAATACTAATAAATTTTAGACCTTGTTTTACTTTACTTTTGTTAAATAAATAAATTTTGTATTTTTCAGGAGGAACACCCTTCTGCACTAACTTCATTTAATTCAATGATGACCACTATGGAAGGAAAGCAAATAGTCGTGTTTTTAGATTACGATGGAACACTTTCACCTATTGTTAGTGATCCCGATCGCGCTTTTATGTCCGATCCAGTAAAATCGCTCTTCTTTTGTATCTAAATAAATCTTCGTATATATATATATATACACATATTTTCCTAATTCCTAATTTAATTGAATATATATATATATATATATATATATATATATATATATATATATATATATATATATATATATAGATGCGCTCTGCTGTACGCGAAGTGGCTAAACATTTTCCAACTGCTATAATAAGCGGTAGGAGCCGAGACAAGGTAAAATATACTGCTACCAAAATTGCATTTTTTTATCTCAATTTATTTAAAAAGTTGGACCAAAAATGCAATTTTACCAAAGTGATCGATGATGATTATATATATTTCATTTTTAATAATGTTATTTATGAAGTTTTATTATAGGTATATGGATTTGTTAAGTTAGATGAAGTATATTATGCTGGGAGCCATGGAATGGATATAATGGGACCACCTTTGCATGTAATTAAAAAATCATATGATCATAGCAAGTACTATCAAACAAATACCCTGGATGAAAAGGTCAGTGTTTATTTATATATATGGAGTATTTTTATTCTAGTCTCGCTCTAAATTGATTTTTAGTTTTTTTTTTTTTTTTTTGACATATATAATTTTATTGTAAAAATTAATTAATGATGATCTTTTGTGTATATATATAGGGCAATGAATTCACAATTTTCCAACCTGCTAAGGAGTATCTGCCCTCAATCAAGAAGGTAATATAATTACAAATTGATTAAACATTACATTTGATTTTTCCATAAGTTAGATATTAATTGTAGTTTTGAATATATATATATTGTTGTGTACGTACGTACGTAACAGATGTTGCAAGAGCTGAAAAATAGAACCTGCGACGTACCAGGTGCTTTATTTCAGTACATTACAGACATGTGTTGGATGATGTAATATAATTAATTAAGATCTTAATTAATTGCAGTTAGTTTAATTTCCTAGCTAGCTAATGTAAATTGTTAATAATAATGTATATATATATATATATATAAACTTAATTAATTAATTAATTAATTTGCTGCATGCAGGATTATGGCATGCTTGAGGAGATAATAAAAGATGTGGTTTTAGAATATCATCCTTGTTTTCATTTAACTCAAGGGAAGAAAGTTTTAGAGATTAGACCATCCATTGAATGGACCAAAGGGGACGCTTTGCTCTATCTACTCGACACTCTTGGTTTTTCGGATTCTAATAATGTACTCCCTTTTTACCTTGGCGATGACAAAACTGATGAAGACGCGTTTAAGGTATAACCCGATCGATCGAGCTCCTTAATTGAGAATATTAATTAATTAATTTTTGCATTTTCACTTAAATTTTTTGTTTAGGTACTTGGAAGCAGAGGACAAGGGTACCCTATTATAGTATCGACCACGCCAAGAGATACTGCTGCTTCTCATTCTCTACGCGATCCATCAGATGTTATGTCCTTTCTCCTACGCTTAGCTCGATGGGCAGAGGGATTACCTTAATCATTGATTAATATTTATAAAATTTACAATTAGTAGCATATATTGTATTGTAAATACTAAATATATGCAGTCCTATAAATGTCCAAGTTGTAGGAATAGATCAAGGGAATGGAACAGGCTAATTTTTGGGAGCCACCATTTACTTTCCAATCTGTTATTGTCTAATAGTTCTTAATTACTAACTATTTGGATATAGTATCTTTATTTATATATAATATTGTTAGTGAAGTTGATTTATTATTATTATTAGGGTAATTTACACTTTGTTCTCTCAATTTATAAATTTTTTTCTTTCAATTTACCTTATCAATTACTTAAATTATTATATAGTTCACCACTTTTGAACCTCTTAGGCTTTGGAGGGGACTGCAACTGTTAGGTTTTATGAATTCACTAGATGATCAATCATAGTTGTTATTCTCCACTATCTATTTGATGAGGTGGTAGTATAAATATAAATGATCTTTTCATTTGTAGACATCGATGTTTTAATGAAATGAAATAGTAAAGCGCAACCTAGTTACTAAGTCATGATTAAAAGCCATTTTCTGCTAGACGTTGTTTGCATCTACTTGATAACCATATACATAGGAAAGCGCAACCTAGTTACTAAGTCATGATTAAAAGTTATGTACGATAATTAGAAAAATAAGAAAAAAAATCATAGGAATGTACATACAATGTATCCATTAAAACTTATTCGAGATATGTTCATTATTTTTATTATTGACAGTGTGACATATTAAGTCTTGTAAGTTTCACCTCCGTTATGAAAAATTGTCTTTCAACATATTATATAATTTTTGGCATAATTTATTTTAGAGTTTTATTCAATTTCATGTGAGTTGATGCGTCTTATTGATGTAGCTTAATCCTCTAAGTAGAATTCATCGAGTTTCATCATATTTCAAGTACTGATTACTGAAGCTATATATACATTTTAAAATCATGCATGAGTATAATTCAAAGTATTAATTAATCTTTTCATACAATTAGTAGTAATACCAACACAAAATTTAAAACAATTTTACAAATGTCATATTGATATACCAGCTATTATAAATGGTTATGAATGGTGATGAAGTGTCGTGTTTCATGCTTGGCCGGTGATGTCGTGATGGTGGGTATTTCAAAAATCAAGAATTGATTTATTTCCTTGTTAAAATATAAGATTAATAAAGGAAAAATAATTAACAATGGAGAGAATTTCACTTTTGATACCATAACTCAACCTACTTTAGGGATTTGATACCACAATTTTTTCTCCCAACACATTTGATACCATAACTCAACCTACTTTAGGGATTTGATACCACAACTTTTTATCCCGACACATTTGATACCATAACTCAAATCAACTCGACACATTTGATACTTCCGTCAAATTGGAAACGGAATTGTCACGTGATTGTCACGTGGCCGTTAAAACTTTGCACATTTGATACCATAACTTATCTTGACTGATAATTTTACCCCATAACATTTCAGATTACCAAAAAAACCCCACATCTCCAAATTTAGTGACGATTTTAGTCCACATTGTTGCAAAATTTCCAAATTGACTCGAATAAGACCACGTGCTGACCAATTTAGAACTTTACACATTTGATACCATTACTTATGTTGACTGATAATTTTACCCCATAACATTTCATGTTACCAAAAAAGCCCCACATCTCCAAATTTAGTGACGATTTTAGTCCACATTGTTGCCAAATTTCCAAATTGACTCGAATAAGACCACGTGCTGACCAATTTAGAAAATTTTACTTATTTTATTTAAATAACTAATTTAATTTATAAACAATATTAATAAATTAAATAATACATTAACATAAATATCACCAAAATTAAGAAAACATATAATTTTTAAATATAAAATTTATATAATAGAATTAATATATTTAATATATATTAAAATAATAAATTATATAATTTAAAACTATTTAATATTTATTAAAATATTAAATAATAAATAATTTTAATTTAAAAAAAAAATCCCCACCCCACCCACCACCTCCCCACCCTTCCCCCCTACCCCCCGAATCCCAGGCCGTCGGCGGCCTGGGTCTTCTGTCCCAGGCCACCGCCGGCCTGGGTTCTTCGATCCCAGGCCACTGCCAGCCTGGGATCTTCGGTCCCAGGCCGGCGTTGGCCTGGGAGAGAAGACCCAGGCCGCCGGAGTCCTGGGAATCTGGGGGTAGGGGAGGGGTGGGTCGGGTTGGAATGGGTTAGGTGGGTGGGTGGGGTGGGGATTTTTTTTTAAAATTATAATTATTTATTTTTTAATATTTTAATAAATATTAAATAGTTTTAAATTATATAATTTATTATTTTAATATATATTAAATATATTAATTCTATTATATAAATTTTATATTTAAAAAGAATATATTTTCTTAATTTTGGTGATATTTATGTTAATGTATTATTTAATTTATTAATATTGTTTATAAATTAAATTAGTTATTTAAATAAAATAAGTAAAAAATTTTAAATTGGTCAGCACGTAATCTTATTCGAGTCAATTTGGAAATTTGGCAACAATGAGGACTAAAATCGTCACTAAATTTGGAGATGTGGGGCTTTTTTGGTAACCTGAAATGTTATGGGGTAAAATTATCAGTCAACATAAATAATGGTATCAAATGTGTAAAGTTCTAAATTGGTCAGCACGTGGTCTTATTCGAGTCAATTTGGAAATTTTGCAACAATGTGGACTAAGATCGTCACTAAATTTGGAGATGTGGGGCTTTTTTGATAACCTGAAATGTTATGGGGTAAAATTATCAGTCAAGATAAGTTATGGTATCAAATGTGCAAAGTTTTAACGGCCACGTGACAATCACGTGACAATTCCGTTTCCAATTTGACGGAAGTATCAAATGTGTCGAGTTGATTTGAGTTATGGTATCAAATGTGTCGGGAGAAAAAGTTGTGGTATCAAATCCCTAAAGTAGGTTGAGTTATGGTATCAAATGTGTCGGGAGAAAAAGTTGTGGTATCAAATCCCTAAAGTAGGTTGAGTTACGGTATCAAAAGTGAAATTCTCTCATTAACAATGTATTAATAAGAAAGAGAGGATTGAGTTGTCAATTGAGTAATAAGAATTGTTATGGGAATTGAGAAATATATATTTTATGACATTTGACTATAAGGGAAAATTAGGAAATCAAAAAAGATTGTTCCGACAATATCGCTAGCCCTTGTATAACTCAATCCACAACGTCTGAAAATGGATTTCTTAAGAATTTGCATTTAAATGGTTTCGGTTTATCCATTGCTTCTTAGACACGTGTCCACTTGCCATTGAATGAAAATGATGGCTAAGTAAGAGCATCTTCCACCCACCTCCATATTTGATGAATATGTAGGAGGGACTAAATAGCAAACTCCAAATATGGAGTTTTGAACAGTGATTTGAATGCTTCTCCAAATCACTATTCACTTGTTTTAATTTCAATTGTGTCCCAAATTTTCTTTTATTTTTTTTTAATTACTTTTACATCATCTATGATATTAATTATTTCTATTTTTTTAAAAGTAATAATAAAAACATGAATGTTTGATATAAATATTTTTAATAGATTATAATTTATATTAGTTTTTAAATAGAAAATATATGTTTTTAGTTAGAAAATTTATAAATGAATAAAAATTAATATAGAATTGAATATATTTTATTTTTTATTTTTTTTAAATTACATGAAAACTATAAATAGAAACCAACAACTTTTAAGAATTCACTAATACTTCATGAAAATTCAATATTATTTGATTTTTATTTAATCATATCTAATATTATTTAATAAACAACACAAATTATAATTATAATTATGTAGTATTTAATAAATGAATATTGGTTTGCAGGTTGTGGAATAGTGTTTTGAAGTTTTTGAGTGGGAGATGATAAGTGGACAAGTGTCTCCAAATTTGGAAGAGGATTCCAATTTGAAGTCCAATTTATGAGGAAAGTTAGGCTTTGTATATTTTTTTCTGTTGCATAAAGACGTGCCCGTTCTTTTAATATTGGTCAAACAGAAACGTCTAAGAGCTTTTTATTAAATATAATCATCTAAGACAAGTTATCAAAAACAAGTAGATGAAATGTGCGAGGAGAAATATGAAAATATGAAATATGAAAGGTCTAGCTACATGCTGCTTTGCTTTCTCGTCATTCTTTTCTCCATTTCCCATGAGATATTGCATTGGTTTCTCTTCATTTCCAAATTTCAAAATATGAAATATATTTGATATAGGGAATTAAGAAAATATCAGAGCCTATATATTTGTTGAAGTAGAACTCTACTAACTTTAAAATCTGAAGTATTAAATTAAACCCTGAAATATCCTAAGGCAATAATAAAGGTTCGGAATTAACACAACTGAAGTCCATGCTTTTGAAATTCCTACGAATGTAGGAATTATATTATGCAGCAGTAGCATATAAGAAATCATACGCCCACATTTTTGGCCATTTTTTTCGGATGCATAAAATCTTTTAAAAACAAAAAATAGCTTATACGGGTAAGTACAAAACTCTCGATAATTTTTCGTATGATTCAGGTCAGTTTTGTAACATTTTGAGCCAGTGAAAAAATTAAAATTTTCTACAAGGGGTAAGTTCACAGTTTTAACAAATTTTTGTGCATACTAAAAATCAGTTTAAATACCAAAATATATTAAAAACGGTACATACAAAGACTTGGGAAATGTTATTCCTATGTTATATGTTGGTTTTTCCTATATTTTGACTGCGTGGAAAAATTGAATTCCTCGAAGGGGTAAGCCCACATTTTTGGCCAATGTTTTACGGATACATAAAATCTTATAAAAACAAAAAATAGCTTATAGAGGTAATTACAAAACCCTCGACAATATTTCGTATGATTCAGGTCAGTTTTGTAACATTTTGAGCCAGTGGAAAAATTAAAATTTTCTACAATGGGTAAGTTCACAGTTTTAACAAATTTTTTGCGCATACTTAAAATATTTTAAATACAAAAATATATTAAAAATTGTACATACACAGAGATCGGCAATGTTATTCCTATGTTATAGGTTGGTTTTCTGATATTTTTAGTACGTGGAAAAATTGAATTCATCGAAAGGGTAAGCTCACAATTTTGGCCAAATTTTTTAAGGATAATTAAAATCTTATAAAAACCAAAAAATATCTTATAGGGGTAAGTACAAAACCCTCGACAATTTTTCATATGATTCAGGTCAGTTTTGTAACATTTTGAGCCAGTGGAAAAATTAAAATTTTCTACAAGGGGTAAGTTCACAGTTTTAACAAATTTTTGTGCATACTAAAAATCAGTTTAAATACCAAAATATATTAAAAACGGTACATACAAAGACTTGGGAAATGTTATTCCTATGTTATAGGTTAGTTTTCCAATAATTTGACTGCGTGGAAAAATTGAATTCCTCGAAGGGGTAAGCCCACATTTTTGGTCAATTTTTTGCGGATACATAAAATCTTATAAAAACAAAAAAATAGCTTATAAGGGTAAGTACAAAACCCTCGACAATTTTGTAATATTTTGAGCCAGTGGAAAAATTAAAATTTTCTACAAGGAGTAAGTTCACAGTTTTAAATTTTTTTTTGCGCATACTTAAAAATCAATTTTAATACAAAAATATATTAAAAATGGTACATACAGAGACATGGGCAATGTTATTCCTATGTCATACGTTGGTTTTCTGATATTTTTAGTCCGTGGATAAATTGAATTCATCGAAGGCGTTAGCTCACAATTTTGGCAAATTTTTTTACGGATACTTAAAATCTTATAAAAACCAAAAAATAACTTATAGGGGTATGTACAAAACCCTCGACAACTTTTCGTATGATTCAGGTCAGTTTTGTAACATTTTGAGCCAGTGGAAAAATTAAAATTTTCTACAAGGGGTTAGTTCACAGTTTTAACAAATTTTTTGCTCTTACTTAAAATATTTTTAATACAAAAATATATTAAAAATTGTACATACACAGACATCGACAATGTTATTCCTATGTTATAGGTTGGATTTCTGATATTTTTAGTACGTGGAAAAATTGAATTCATCGAAGGGGTAAGCTCACAATTTTTGCCAAATTTTTTACGGATAATTAAAATCTTATTTAAACCAAAAAATAGCTTATAGGGGTAAGTACATAACCCTCGACAATTTTTCATATGATTCAGGTCAGTTTTGTTACATTTTGAGCCAGTGGAAAAATTAAAATTTTCTAATGTGGGTAAGTTTACAGTTTTAACAAATTTTTTGCACATACTTAAAATAAATTTAAATACAAAAATATATTAAAAATGGTACATACAAAGACTTGGGAAATGTTATTCTTATGTTATAGGTTGGTTTTCCAATAATTTGACTGCGTGGAAAAATTCAATTCCCTCGAAGGGGTAAGCCCACATTTTTGGTCAATTTTTTACGGATACATAAAATCTTATAAAAAGAAAAAAATAGCTTATAGAGGTAAGTACAAAACCCTCGAAAATTTTTTGTATGATTCAGGTCAGTTTTGTAACATTTTGAGCCAATGGAAAAATTAAAATTTTCTACAATGGGTAAGTTCACAGTTTTAACAAAATTTTTGCGCATACTTAAAATCAGTTTTAATACAAAAATATATTAAAAATGGTACATACACAGACATGGGCAATGTTATTCCTATGTTATAGGTTGGATTTCTGATATTTTTAGAACGTGGAAAAATTGAATTCATCGAAGGGGTAAGCTCACAATTTTTGCCAAATTTTTTACGGATAATTAAAATCTTATTTAAACCAAAAAATAGCTTATAGGGGTAAGTACATAACCCTCGACAATTTTTCATATGATTCAGGTCAGTTTTTTGAAATCAGTTTTAATACAAAAGTATATTAAAAATGGTACATAAAGAGACATGGGCAATGTTATTCCTATGTCATACGTTGGTTTTCTGATATTTTTAGTCAGTGGCAAAATTGAATTCATCGAACTCACAATTTTGGCCAAAGTTTTTACGGATACTTAAAATCTTATAAAAACCAAAAAATTGTAAGTACAAAACCCACGACAATTTTTCATATGATTCAGGTCAGTTTTGTAAAATTTTGAGCCAGTGGAAAAATTAAAATTTTCTACAAGAGGTAAGTTCACAGTTTTAACAAATTTTTTGCGCATACTTAAAATCAGTTTTAATACAAAAATATATTAAAAATGGTACATACAGAGACATGGGCAATGTTATTCCTATGCCATACATTGGTTTTCTGATAATTTTAGTACGTGGAAAAATTGAATTCATCGAAGGCGTTAGCTCACAATTTTGGCCAAAGTTTTTACGGATACTTAAAATCTTATAAAAACGAAAAAATAACTTATAGGGGTATGTACAAAACCCTCGACAAGTTTTCGTATGATTCAGGTCAGTTTTGTAACATTTTGAGCCAGTGGAAAAATTAAAATTTTCTACAAGGGGTAAGTTCACAGTTTTAACAAATTTTTTGCGCAAACGTAAAATCAGTTTTAATACAAAAATAAATCAAAAATGGTACAAACACAGATTTGGAAAATGTTATTCCTATGTTATAGGTTGATTTTTCCTATATTTTGACTGCGTGGAAAAATTGAATTCCTCGAAGGTGTAAGCCCACATTTTTGGCCAATGTTTTACGGATACATAAAATCTTATAAAAACAAAAAATAGCTTATAGAGGTAATTACAAAACCCTCGAAATTTTTTCGTATGATTCAGGTCAGTTTTGTAACATTTTGAGCCAATGGAAAAATTAAAATTTTCTACAAGGGGTAAGTTCACAGTTTTAACAAATTTTTTGCGCATACTTAAAATCAGTTTTAATACAAAAATATATTAAAAATGGTACATACACAGACATGGGAAATGTTATTCCTATGTTATAAATTGGTTTTCTGATATTTTTAGTACGTGGAAAAATTGAATTCATCGAAGGGGTAAGCTCACAATTTTGGCCAAATTTTTTACGGATACTTAAAATCTTATAAAAACAAAAAAAATAGCTTATAGGGGTAAGTACAAAACCCTCGACAACTTTTCATATGATTCAGGTCAGTTTTGTAACATTCTAAGCCAGTGGAAAAATAAAAATTTTCTACAAGAGGTAAGTTCACAGTTTTAACAAATTTTTATGCATACTTAAAATCAGTTTAAATACCAAAATATATTAAAAATGGTACATACAAAGACTTGGGAAATATTATTCCTATGTTATAGGTTGGTTTTCCAATAATTTGACTTCGTGGAAAAATTGAATTCCTCGAAGGGGTAATCCCACATTTTTGTCAATTTTTTATGGATACATAAAATCTTATAAAAACAAAAAAGGCTTATAGGGGTAAGTACAAAACCCTCGACAATTTTTCGTATGATTCAGGTCAATTTTGTAAAATTTTGAGCCAGTGGAAAAATTAAAATTTTCTACAAGGGATAAGTTCACAGTTTTAACAAATTTTTTGCGCATACTTAAAATCAGTTTTAATACAAAAATATATTAAAAATGGTTCATAATGAGACATGGGCAATGTTATTCCTATGTCATACGTTGGTTTTCTGATATTTTTAGTCCGTGGAAAAATTGAATTCATCGAAGGCGTTAGCTCACAATTTTGGCCAAAGTTTTTACGGATACTTAAAATCTAATAAAAACCAAAAAATTACTTTTAGGGGTATGTACAAAACCCTAGACAACTTTTCATATGATTCAGGTCAGTTTTGTAATATTTTGAGCCAGTGGACAAATTAAAATTTTCTACAAGTGGTAAGTTCATAGTTTTAACAAATTTTTTGCGCAAACTTAAAATAAGTTTAAATACAAAAATAAATAAATAATGGTACATACACAGACTTGGAAAATGTTATTCCTATGTTATAGGTTGGTTTTTACTATATTTTGACTGCGTGGAAAAATTGAATTCCTCAAAGGGGTAAGCCCACATTTTTTGCCAATTTTTTTCGGATATATAAAATCTTATAAAAACAAAAAATAGCTTATAGAGGTAATTACAAAACCCTCGACAATATTTCGTATTATTCAGGTCAGTTTTGTAACATTTTGAGCTAGTGGAAAAATTAAAATTTTCTACAAGGGGTAAGTTCGCCGTTTTAACAAATTTTTTGCGCATACTTAAAATCAGTTTTAATACAAAAAATATAATAAAAATGGTACATACACAGACATGGGCAATGCTATTCATATTTATAGATTGGTTTTCTGATATTTTTAGTCCGTGGAGAAATTGAATTCTTCGAAGGGGTAAGCGCACATTTTTGGCCAAAATTTTTACGGATACATAAAATATTATAAAAACAAAAAAATAGCGAATAGGGGTAAGTACAAAACCCTCGACAATTTTTTTGTATGATTCAGGTCAGTTTTGTAACATTTTGAGCCAGTGGAAAAATTAAATTTTCTACAAGGGGTAAGTTCACAGTTTTAACAAATTTTTTGCGCATACTTCAAATATTTTTCATACAAAAATATATTAAAAATTGTACATGCACAGACATCGGCAATGTTACTCCTATGTTATAGGTTGGTTTTCTGATATTTTTAGTACGTGCAAAAATTGAATTCATCGAAGGGGTAAGCTCACAATTTTGGCCAAATTTTTTACGGATAATTAAAATCTTATTAAAACCAAAAAATATCTTATAGGGGTAAGTACAAAACCCTCGACAATTTTTCATATGATTCAGGTCACTTTTGTTACATTTTTAGCCAGTGGAAAAATTAAAATTTTCTAATGGGGGTAAGTTTACAGTTTTAACAAATTTTTTGCGCAAACTTAAAATAAGTTTAAATACAAAAATAAATAAAAAATGGTACATACACAGACTTGAAAAATGTTATTCCTATGTTATAGGTTTTTTTTCCTAAATTTTGACTGCGTGGAAAAATTGAATTCCTCGAAGGGGTAGGCCCACATTTTTGGCCAATGTTTTACGGATACATAAAATCCTATAAAAACAAAAAATAGCTTATAGAGGTAATTACAAAACCCTCGACAATATTTCGTATTATTCAGGTCAGTTTTGTAACATTTTGAGCTAGTGAAAAAATTAAAATTTTCTACAAGGGGTAAGTTCGCAGTTTTAACAAATTTTTTGCGCATACTTAAAATCAGTTTTAATACAAAAATATATTAAAAATGTTACATACACAGACATGGGCAATGCTATTCATATGTTATAGGTTGGTTTTCTGATATTTTTAGTCCGTGGAGAAATTGAATTCCTCGAAGGGATAAGCGCACATTTTTGGCCAAAATTTTTACGTATACATAAAATATTATAAAAACAAAAAAATAGCGAATAGGGGTAAGTACAAAACCCTCGACAATTTTTATGTATGATTCAGGTCAGTTTTGTAACATTTTGAGCCAGTGGAAAAATTAAATTTTCTACAAGGGGTAAGTTCACAGTTTTAACAAATTTTTTGCGCATACTTCAAATATTTTTAATACAAAAATATATTAAAAATTGTACAAACACAGACATCGGCAATGTTACTCCTATGTTATAGGTTGGTTTTCTGATATTTTTAGTACGTGGAAAAATTGAATTTATAGAAGGGGTAAGCTCACAATTTTGGCCAAATTTTTTACGGATAATTAAAATCTTATTAAAACCAAAAAATATCTTATAGGGGTAAGTACAAAACCCTCGACAATTTTTCATATGTTTCTGGTCAGTTTTGTAACATTTTGAGCCAGTAGAAAAATTAAAATTTTCTAATGGGGGTAAGTTTACTGTTTTAACAAATTTTTTGCACATACTTAAAATAAATTTAAATGCAAAAATATATTAAAAATGGTACATACAAAGACTTGAGAAATGTTATTCCTATGTTATAGGTTGGTTTTCCAATAATTTGATTGCGTGGAAAAATTGAATTCCTCGAAGGGGTAAGCCCACATTTTTGGTCAATTTTTTACGGATACATAAAATCTTATAAAAACAAAAAAATAGCTTATTGGGGTAAGTACAAAACCCTCGACAATTTTCAGTATGATTCAGGTCAGTTTTGTAACATTTTGAGCCAATGGAAAAATTAAAATTTTCTACAAGGGGTAAGTTCACAGTTTTAACAAATTTTTTGCGCATACTTAAAATCAGTTTTAATATAAAAATATATTAAAAATGGTACATACACAGACATTGGCAATGTTATTCCTATGTTATAGGTTGATTTTCTGATATTTTTAGTACGTGGAAAAACTGAATTCATCGAAGGGGTAAGCTCACAATTTTGGCCAAATTTTTTACGGATACTTAAAATCTTATAGAAACCAAAATATAGCTTATAGGGGTAAGTACAAAACCCTCGACAACTTTTCATATGGTTCAGATCAGTTTTGTAACATTCTGAGCCAGTGGAAAAATAAAATTTTTCTACAAGGAGTAAGTTCACAGTTTTAAAAAAAAATTATGCATACTTAAAATCAGTTTAAATACCAAAATATATTAAAAATGGTACATACAAAGGCTTGGAAAATGTTATTCCTATGTTATACGTTGGTTTTCCAATAATTTGACTTCGTGGAAAAATTGAATTCCTCGATGGGGTAAGCCCACATTTTTGTCAATTTTTTATGGATACAAAATCTTATAAAAACAAAAAAAAAAAAAAGGCTTATAGGGGTAAGTACAAAACCGTCGACAATTTTTCGTATGATTCAAGTCAGTTTTGTAAAATTTTGAGCCAGTGGAAAAATTAAAATTTTCTACAAGGGGTACAGTTTTAACAAATTTTTTGCGCATACTTAAAATCAGTTTTAATACAAAAATATATTAAAAATGGTACATACAGAGAGATGGGCAATGTAATTCCTATGTCATACGTTGGTTTTCTGATATTTTTAGTCCGTGAAAAAATTGAATTCATCGAAGGCGTTAGCTCACAATTTTGGCCAAAGTTTTTACGGATACTTAAAATCTTATAAAAACAAAAAAATAACTTATAGGGGTATGCACAAAACCCTCGACAACTTTTCGTATGATTCAGGTCAGTTTTATAACATTTTGAGCCAGTGGACAAATTAAAATTTTCTACATGGGGTAAGTTCACAGTTTTAACAAATTTTTTGCGTAAACTTAAAATTTTCTACATGGATCCACGTGAATTCTTGCGAAGCCCCTCATGTCTGTCCACCGCTTAGTGTGGGGCTCTGCGCTGCCGTTGTGAACTGTAGGGGGTGATAGAAATAGTGTCATGCAAGCCAGCTGTATGGCAGATATTTATTGTAATAAATGCGGAACTATTCAATTTCGATTAATAAATGCACTTTATTAAATGGTCAACTTTATCTTATGTAATAATTATCTACGCATAAGGATATAAGTCCTTAGATCACAGGGCTATGGGACAACCCGTGGACTGATCTCCAAGGCCGTGATCTAGAACATATTCAAGAGTCGTAGAATCCAATCGAGATGGGACATCGTTGGATTCGGTTAGACTCTCACTGTTGTGTATACTCCGATGAACTGGAGGACGCTAGGGTCCACGAGCGTGACTGGGATAGTCGATACACATAAGTGGGTGGCTTGCTGGGATGGCAAGCGCACTGAATACCCCAATTAGGAAATAACTCACCATGGAAGCGGTAGTCGCATATCGGGGTTGAAGTTATTCCAATTTGCAATAGTATACGAGGAACGATCCCTAACAACTTGAGGTGATAGGGTTTATCTGGTGCGAGAACGTCTATACTTTGATGTGAGTCCCGACTGACTGGGGATTGCCAGAAAGTCTCTGTGGACTCACATTGGGTATAAGAGGAACTCGTATGCAGATTCATATCATCAACAAATGATCCATTAACCCGACTTGATAGGTTGGAAAATTCTCCTATGAATTTCTGTGAGAAATTAATTCTGGTAAAATCCTTGGCCAAGGTATCTGACGACTTTATGTAAGTAGCTCATAAAGATTAAGTCAAAGAGAATTTATTTCAAGATCAGAATACATAAGGTCGAAACGAAGTAAAAGGGAAACCGATGAAAGACCATACCCTTAAGTCTCGACTGGGAGATTGATCGATGGAGAGATTATGTCGTATATGGAAATTGTAAATGATAAAAGGTTCACTGAATTAATTTACCAGTGATTGGGCTCCATGTGCTTGTGGCTGGACATTGACCGTGGAGAGTGGGAGAATTCCCAAATTGGTAGGGGTGCTAATTTTGGAATGATCAATCGACAGAGTGTTCGATTGATTTAGAGTAAGTCTTACTCGAATAATTAAATAATATTTAATTATAACCCACGGCCAATTAAATGGGAGATTGAGTTAATTAATTGGACTATTTAATTGGGAGATTAAATTAGGCCTTGTCAAATTAATTAACTGGGCCATGAATTAATTAGAAGACTTGGTCTTCTAATTAAAGAGGGCCATGGCCCATGTAGGAGAGAGAAGACCTAGTCCTAATAGGACTAGGTTAGAAGGAAAACTATAAATAGCTTTCTTATAGTTATTTTTCAAATAACTCCATATGCAAAATTGAGCAAGAGCAAAATTTTCTCTCCCTCTCCCTAGCTAAAGTCGACCGAACCCTTCTTCCACTTGGAAGAATTTTTCGTTTTCGAGTTTTGTTCCAAATCGTTCCTAATTCCTAGTTTATAATATATCTTGTGTTCTAGCTGATCAAGTTATATTATTTTCGTGATATTGTGGTGTATCAACTCGTAGAGGCGCAACATGTGGGGCGCTACTCAAAAGGTGTGGGTCGATCTTGCCGGAGCAGAATTCTGAGCTCGTTTTGCTAGCCGAGGATTTGCAAGGAGATAGGTATAAACGAGAAAACTTATACTATCATTTTATTTATATTAATATATATACAACTAGAGAATATCCTGGCAAGATTCCGTAAGAGGTCCTAGAATTTTTATATTCCGCTGTGCCTAGGGCTGTTTATCTTACCGAATCCCAACAGTGGTATCAGAGCCAACTCTAGGCTTTGTATATATATGAATTTGCAAATTATGTGTTTATTAAATCATATGTTTGATTTATGTGGCTAGTTCTTTAACTTTGCATGTTTTAGGACGTATGTTTAACTAACTTGGAGTTAATGTTTAATTTAGGATTCGAAATTTTTTATCATGTTGTTTTTTAATTTTGGATTGGGATTTAATTAGCTGGGTTTGTTGAATTAAATCTGTGAGTAATCGAAACAAACAAAAACATTTTTTTTAATTAGATCCGACTCGCGGTGGCACGCGGCAGAGCATCGCGGCTAGGCGGCCACCGCAAGCCGCTGCCAACGGCAGCGTGCTGGCAGCACGCTGGCCGCACACGCTGCGCGCAGCAGCAGCCTTCGGGCTGCTGTTCGCGTGCTGCTCGCTGCCGCACGCAGCCGCGTGCAGCGGCTGCTGCCGCAGGCAGCTCAAGCGCCGACCTGGTGGTCGCGCGTGGGCTGTCCTACGTGGAAGTCCTGATTGGTCTCGACTGGTCGTTTTTGGGTTGGACTCTAATTCTGTCTATTTTGAAAGTCCTAAAAATCTTGGAGAATTTTGGAAGATTAAGAAACTTAGAATTTTTGGATAAGGTAGTTATCTTGTTAGATGTGAACACTACCTTAATTAAACTAATCTAGTCAAAATAGGATTATCTTGAAAATCTTGGAGATTTGGGAATTTTGGGAAAGTTAGAGTTTTGGATAAGGTAAGAATCTTAGAGATTTAGATTACCTTAATTAACCAATTTAATCAAGATAAGAATTGTAGATTACTTAGAGCTCAAGTAAGAGCTAATTAATCTTAGAGGTTAATTGTTAATTCAAAATTAATTAACTTGAATGAATTTTTGCGAATTAAAATTAATGAAGCCGGTAAATTTACATTTTTGCCCTTATGTGAATTTATGCATGTTCTTGAGTGAATATGTGGATTGGTCGATTTTGCCCTTAAGTCCTGTGTAGTTTTGGTTTATTTATTTTATGGGTTTTAATTAAATGGGTCTGATTGGTGCCCTTGCTTGCGCAAACAAATGTAGTGGAATAGGCCATTTATTTTTAATAAGTTAGACTTAGATTAGGCTTGGAGCCGAGAAGACCTCATGAAGACTTGGAGATCCACATGGAGACCCATTTGCCTTGGAGGACATGGAGGCCCAATTCATTACATGGAGGCCCAATCAAGCTGGATATTACAAGAAAGCCCATGATGTATGGGTTTGAAAATTGTAATAGTTAGGATATTTAATTTCCACCCTAGACTGACCAATTGATTCATCACTTGGCTCGTGATGGATCGCATAGGATGGGCAATCGACCAATCATATCTTGCTAGGTGATGTATGTTTACTTATATTCTTTGATGTATGTTATGCATGCTTAGAATAGATCACGTAAACAAGATAAGCATAATCTGATGAGACCTCGCACAAGAAAACTTAGAAACCTCCAATTGAACTTAAAATTCAATTAGAATATTAAATCGAATAACGGGCGCATATGAATAGTGTCTATGGTCCGAGCCTATCCAATTACTAGGTCTTAGGCATATTGTACGAATATATCTCGATGTCTCACGAGTCGTGGGTCGAGCTATAGGAAGATGATATTGCCTCGATGCACGAGAAAGTGCCAAGGGAGGGGATAGCAAGATTTTAGGCGCTGTCTCACGAGTCGTGGGGCGTCTAGGATTGAACTATTTCTCTTCACGATTATTGGACATGATTTAACGCTAGTAAATATGGATGTCTCACGAGTCGTGGGTCCATATCGAAAAACGAGGCTAAATGAACTTAAGGGTTAGCTGCGATGGTTAACCGTCGACGTAATCGACCACCAAGTGGATCAAATAGTATGGCCAACGAGTCGTGGGTACTAGGAGATTGCATTTGGGCCTTAAGCCCGCTAGGATATTTTAAATTCCCGAAACTTATGTGGGGGCATAAGATTTTGATTAAAATAGTGGGAGTAATTTACAAATAAAAACCATGTTTGTAAATTGTGCATTTTAAATTAATCTTTCGCGTATTTATTTCTTCTCTCGTCATTTTGTAGATATAATGTCTAAGAATCCTATTTCCATCATACTTGAACAAAACAAATTGACTGGACCCAACTTCCATGACTGGGTCAGGAATCTAAAGATCATTCTCGCTTCTGAAAAGCGAGGTTTTGTCCTTGATGGGCCCCCTCCCGAACTTGATAAGGATGCCGATGATACTGAGAAAGAAGCCGTGGATATGTGGCTTGACGATGACTTACAGTCACGTTGTCTCATGTTGGCATCCATGACGAATGAGCTTCAAAAGCAGCACGAGCATATGAAGTCTTCTTTTGAAATCTACACGCACCTGAATGGACTATTTGGGGTGCAAAGTAGATATGAGCGGTATGAAACTGTCAAGACTTTGCAACAAACGAGGATGGCTGAAGGTGCTGATGTTCGATCTCACTGCATCAAGATGATTGGGCTTATTGAAAAGCTTGGTCACCTTGACGTAAAGATGGACAAGACCTACTGCCAGGATATAATCCTCCGGTCGTTGCCAAGATCATTCGAGCAATTCGTAGTGAACTACAACATGCACAAGATGGATGTTGAACTTCACGAGTTGGCTAATATGCTCGCCACTGCCGAGGCTTCCATGAAAAGAGAGAAGCCAGTGATGGTTGCTACCTCGACCCAGTCCAAGTCCAGAAGGACAAAGAAAGGGAAGGGGAAGGGAAATGCTTCTTCAAGCAAAGGCAAAGCGCCATCTGGGCCCATAGGGAAGGGAAAGAAGCGTAAAACTTCGTCTGGTGAACATAAATGTTTCTACTGCAAGAAACCAGGACACTGGAAGAGGAATTGCAAAGAGTTCTTGGAGAGCTCGAAAGGTATATTCCTTGTTGACGTTAATTTATCAATTAACTGTGCATCATGGGTGCTAGACACTGCTTGTGGTTCTCATCTTTGTAACGATTTACAGGTGATGGGAGCAACAAGACCACTTAGGCCAAGGGATTGGATCCTAAGATTTGGCAATGGAGCTAGAGCTGCTGCCGAGGCCATTGGCGAAGTGGAGTTAGATTTAGGTGGTAATAAGTTAGTCCTTAGGAACGTTCTTTATGTACCGGATTTAGTGAAAAACATTATTTCAATTCCTGTTTTGGATAATGAAGGTTTTAATTTTTCAATTAATAAAGGTTCCTTTTCGTTATTCATGAATGACAATTTGTTTTTCACTGGTACATTAAAAGATGGACTATATACCATTGAACCACCTAAGTTAGTTATGCACGTACAACAAAACAAAAGGAAACAAGATAATGAAATATCTGCCCAATTGTGGCACGCTCGACTTGGACATATATCTAAGTCAAGGATTCAAAAGTTAGCATCTTCTGGCGCGATTGAAATCAATCACATTGATGAAATGCCAACGTGTGAACCATGTCTAAAGGGTAAAATGACTAAGTTGCCATTTAAGGGAAACCCTGAGCGAGCCAAGCAAACATTGAACTTGATACATACTGACGTATGTGGACCACTAAGAAAAAGCGCCCGAGGTGGCTATGACTACTTCATCACTTTCACTGACGACTATAGTCGTTATGGTTATGTGTTCTTGTTGAAACACAAGTCTGAAGCCTTTGAGCGATTCAAAGAATTCAAGACGGAAGTAGAGAATCAACTTGGTCATACGATAAAGGCTCTTCGTTCTGACCGAGGCGGAGAATTTCTTAGTAACGAATTTCTGAATTATCTTGTAGAGCATGGAATACTATCGCAGTGGACTCCTCCTGCAACACCCCAATTAAATGGAGTAGCAGAGAGAAGGAATCGAACCTTGATGGACATGGTTCGATCCATGATGAGTGCCACTGACCTTCCTCTTTCATTTTGGGGACATGCCCTCCTCACGGCAACGAAGATACTGAACATGGTACTTTCGAAATCCGTAGAAAAGACACCATACGAATTATGGTTTGGCAAGGCACCCTCATACGCATTCATGCGCATATGGGGATGTCCCGCTTACGTTAAAAAGCTAGTGGGAGATAAATTGGAAACTAAATCCACTTTGTGCAAATTCGTGGGGTATCCGAAAAACTCAATAGGATACGAGTTCTACGATCCTACAAGACAAACTACGTTTGTCTCAAGGAACGCACACTTCTTGGAGAAGGATTTCTTGGTGGACAAGAAAGAAAATAACGTAGAACTGGATGAGGTCACAGAAGCTGAAAAGGCCGAAGAGGTCGATCAAGCTGACCCATCGCCACAAGCAGTGGGAGAACATGAGCATGAAAGTGCACCAGAAAGTACACCGACACTTCGTAGGTCAGAAAGACAACGTAGAGAACCCGAGAGGTACTACGGTCTGCTGCATGAGACTGGACAGTCTCTGGACGACCCAAGAACTTACGAAGAGGCTATGTTAGACGTAGACTCGGGAAAGTGGCGCGAAGCCATGGAATCCGAATTGGACTCCATGCACTCAAACAAGGTCTGGGCCTTGGTAGATCTACCAGTGGGAGTGACTCCCGTGGGTTGCAAGTGGATCTATAAGCGAAAGCTTGGAGTGAACGAAGAGGTTATTACCTACAAGGCGCGGCTAGTGGAAAAAGGATACGCTCAAAGACCTGGAATTGACTTTGAGGAGACCTTTTCGCCCGTTGCAATGCCTAAATCCATTCGGATCTTGCTGGCTGTTAACTCTACAAAATAGGGTTAATTTCTATGTATTTTTGCGGGGAATGACATAAGTTTCTAGAATTCTTAGATCGTTTTCACTTGGTTTAGCATGGTTTTTCTCGTTGGTGAGTCACGTATTCATTTTGGTATTTTCTTTTGAATTTTTCAGATTTTTTTCTTGATTATTGGATGTGCGGGCAGAAGCCTCTTCGCTGGGGCGAAAAATCTCTCCGCTGGAGCGAAATCACAAAGCAGACCTCCGCTGGGGCGAACTAATTTTCCGCTGGGGCAAAAGCTGTCCGCGAATTCTTACTTTTAGTGTCCTAGTTTCACTTGGAAACTTATATATATGTGGAGGAAGAGAGAGAAACGGATCTTGGAACACTTTTTGACAAGAGGAGAGACCAAGAAGAAGAAAATATCATTGAGAAGCGTGGAACAACATCGGAGAAGACAATTCTTGAAGATTGGAAAAACAGATCTACTTCTCTTTTCTCATCTTTTGCAATTTCTTTTCTCTTTTGTGTTCTTGAAATCATGACTTTGATGATTCTTGAGTTTATTTCCGTTTTAGCTATGAACTAAATTTAGTTTTCTAGGATTACAATGGATTTCTTTGTTTAAATTGATTGTTGTTTATTTTTCCTTATTCTATTTTATTGAGATCTATTGTTTACCCATTCTTGTGCTTAAATTTCAATAGCCTGATCAACCATTGTTTCACAAATCTAATTGAATCGGAAGAGGAAATTAGGTTTTAGGTTAAAGATTGGGTAACCTTTGTACGAATTGCACCCACATCGAATTGGGTAATTTGTTTAGCAATTAAGATAGGAATATACTTAATTGCCTTAGGTAGTCATAATTAGGGCTTGTTCTTGACTCGATTTGGCCTAACTTCATTGGCATAGGAATATAGCTCTTTGATTAGGTTAGATTAGTTTTACAATATTCTGGAAAGAAATTGTAAAAACTTAAGTGCCCTAGACTAGCAATAAATCTTAATTAAAATAGAATTGTTGGGAAAATAGAAGCAATTAGTTTAACATTGAAGGAATTTGTAATCCTAGGCTTTAATAATCATAGTTAATCTTGTCAGTTCATAATTTAGTTTTACTTTCATTGTTGCTTAGTTATAATAATCACAAAGATTCGTTTAATTTGGATAAGAAAAAGAGTGATCTTTAGTAATTAGTTGTTTAGTTCATTAATTCCCTGTGGAGACGATACTCTACTTATCATTATATTACTTGATGCGATTGCGTATACTTGCGTTTATAAATCCTGCATCAAGTTTTTGGCGCCGTTGCCGGGGAATTATCTGCGCTATTTTGCTAATATTAATATCAATCGTTCTTTTCTTAGATCAAATTTTTATTTGTTTTCTCTTTCTTTATTTTCAGGACATTTATTCTTTGTATGCGCAGCGATCAAAATAAAGAACTTATTCCATTAGATCTTGAAATCGAGCGCACCATTCGAAGATTAAAAAGACTGAAAATAAATTCCGAGGCTCAAGGTCAGACTATGGCCGAACAAGTCAATGGAGATGCAGCAGCTGCTGCTTATCGTTCTATCAGAGATTATGCAGTCCCTCATGTTGAAGGACTAGGATCGAGTATTGCTAGGCCAACTGTTGAGGCCAATAATTTTGAGATCAAGCCAGCAGTCATACATATGCTTGAGTCGAAACAATTCTTCGGGCATGCTCATGAGGATCCGAACAAACACTTGAAACTATTTTTGAGGATGTGTGATACATTCAAATTCAATGGAGTATCATCAGATGCTGTCAGACTGAGATTGTTCCCATTCTCTTTGACTGGGAAGGCTGCAGATTGGTTAGAAGCTCTGCCAGATGAGTCTATTACAACGTGGAATCAGTTAGTGGATAAATTTTTAGCTAAGTTTTTTCCACTTGCAAAAACTGCTCGGATGAGGAATGACATCACTGATTTTCTGCAACATAAAGATGAAACTTTAGATGAAGCCTGGGAGAGGTTTAAGTATATGCTAAAAAAATGTCCTCACCATCAGATTCCAGATTGGTTACAAATTCAATCTTTTTATAATGGGCTTACAGATAACATAAAAGGAAACCTCGATGCTGCAGCAAATGGTGCTCTTGGAGGAAAATCTCCTGAGGAAGCCAGAAATATTATTGAGGAAATGGCATCAAATATTCAACAGTGGTCATCAAGACGCACGGAGCAGAACAAAGTAGCCGGAGTTGTAGATGTTGACGCTATTGCTTCTCTAACATCTCAATTGGCAGCTCTCACAAAGAAACATGATGAGAATTGTAATAGAAACAATGTTCAGAGAATATATGCCACGTGTGACATTTGTGGAGATAATCACACGGTTGCATACTGTCCCGAGAATCCGGAGTCTGTCAATTTCGTGGGAAATTCTAACCGCCAGAAGAACAACCCTTATTCCAACACATATAATCCGGGATGGAGAAATCACCCTAATTTCTCATGGGGTGGTAATCAATCAAACATTCAAGCCCAAAGACCAATTGCACCTCCGGGTTTTCAACAAGCTCATGCACCAACACAAGTACAAAAACCATCTACAGAAGAATTATTGCTCCAATACATGCAGAAGACAGATGCCATGATGCAGAAGACAGATGCCATAATTCAAAACCAGAGCGTCGTAATTCAAAATCAGAACGCTTCTATTCGTGCTTTGGAGACTCAGATTGGCCAATTGGCTAATAGTCTTAATGCTCGACCTCATGGAACCTTGCCCGCAGACACGGAGACAAATCCAGGAAAAGATACTCCGCATCACTGTAAGGCTATAACTCTCAGAAGTGGAAAAGAGATTGAGGGCAATACCAGAAAGCTCGAGCAAGAAGAAGTGAAGTCATCGAGTGAATCAATAGAGAATGAGCAAAATAATGGAGATGATGTGGAAAAGAAATCCAAAGAATATGAAGAAAAAATGGAGAAACTGAAAGTGCAAGAATATCCACCGCCTCCATTCCCTCAGAGATTACAAAAGCAAAAGTTGGATAAACAGTTTCAAAAATTTCTTGATATTTTCAAGAAGTTATCCATCAACATTCCCTTTGTTGAAGCACTGGAGCAAATGCCCACCTATGCAAAATTCATGAAAGATATTTTATCAAGAAAGAGAAGGTTGGGAGACTATGAAACTGTAGCACTTACTGAAGAGTGCAGTGCGCTTATTCAAAGAAAGCTTCCGCCAAAACTGAAGGATCCAGGGAGTTTCACCATTCCATGCACGATTGGAAACCAGTCTGAGACTAAGGCATTATGCGATTTAGGTGCCAGCGTAAATTTGATGCCATTGTCGATCTTCAGAAAGCTTGGTGTGGGGGAAGCAAAGCCCACGTCAGTTACGTTACAGATGGCAGATCGAACTCTCAGTTATCCACGAGGGATAGTGGAAGATATTTTAGTCAAAGTGGACAAATTGATTTTTCCAGCGGACTTTATTATCCTTGACATGGACGAAGATCGCGATGTACCAATCATTCTTGGAAGGCCTTTCTTGGCAACTGGTCGAGCGTTGATCGATGTTGAAAAAGGAGAACTGAAGATGAGAATTCAAGATCAAGAGGTAACCTTTAATATCTATTCATCTTTGAAACATCCTAAGGATAGAGAAGATTGTTTTGCAATAGACGTGGTGGATAGAGCCATCTCTGAAACTTTCTTGGAATGTTTTCCTACTGATTCTTTGGAAGCATCTTTGACAATGGAAATTGATAGGGAGGACGAAGAGTTTATAGAATGTGTGAAAACTTTAGATGCCACTCCAAGATTCAAACCTAAATTTGAGATCCTAGAAATGCCTGAAAAATCTGCGAGAGCTAATAAACCATCCATTGAAGAACCTCCAATTTTAGAGCTTAAACAATTACCAACGCATTTGAAGTATGCATTTTTGGGGGAAAATTCTACTTTGCCAGTTATTGTATCTTCTTTGCTAACGGCTGATCAAGAAAATAAGCTACTGCGCGTGCTCAGAGAATTCAAAGAAGCAATTGGTTGGTCGATAGCAGATATTAGAGGTATAAGTCCATCTATTTGTATGCACAAAATCCACTTGGAAGATGATCATATACCTACTGTTGAGCATCAACGACGTCTTAACCCTGTGATGAAAGAAGTGGTAAAGAAGGAAATTATCAAGTGGTTAGATTCGGGTATTATCTTTCCAATTTCTGACAGCTCATGGGTTAGTCCAGTCCAATGTGTTCCAAAAAAAGGTGGCATGACTGTAGTTGAAAATGCGCATAACGAGCTTATTCCAACAAGAACTGTCACTGGTTGGCGGGTGTGCATGGATTACAGAAAGTTAAATAAGGCGACTCGAAAGGATCACTTTCCATTACCGTTCATCGACCAGATACTGGATAGATTAGCAGGTAAAGAGTACTTTTGCCTACTTGATGGGTATTATGGCTACAATCAAATAGCCATCTTTCCGGAACACCAAGAGAGGACAACATTTACTTGTCCATATGGGACGTTTGCATTTAGGAGGATGCCATTTGGCTTATGCAATGCACCTGCAACATTTCAGAGGTGTATGATGGCTATCTTTACAGATATGGTGGAGCAATGCATGGAGGTATTTATGGATGATTTTTCTGTATTCGGTGATTCATTTAACACTTGTCTTGTTAATCTAGCTTCGGTGTTGAAGAGATGTAAAGAAACCAATCTCGTTCTAAATTGGGAAAAGTGCCATTTTATGGTCAAAGAGGGAATAATTCTTGGGCATCGAGTCTCTGAAAAAGGCATTGAAGTGGATAAGGCTAAACTCGAAGCAATAGAGAAACTTCCTCCTCCGACATCTGTAAAAGGGGTCCGTAGTTTCCTTGGCCACGCGGGGTTTTATAGGCGATTCATTAAGGACTTTTCAAAAATTGCTAAGCCATTATCCAATCTTTTGGAAAAGGATGTGAAGTTCAATTTTGATGCTGCTTGTATGGATGCATTCCTTGAGCTCAAGAAAAGGTTAGTCTCTGCTCCTATTATCATTGTGCCCAATTGGGATTTTCCGTTCGAACTAATGTGTGATGCAAGTGATTTTGCTATTGGAGCTGTTTTGGGGCAACGAAAGGAAAAGGTGTTTCATTCGATTTATTATGCTAGTAAGACTCTAAACGACGCACAAATCAATTACACCACCACTGAGAAAGAATTGTTAGCGGTAGTTTTTGCATTTGACAAGTTTAGGTCTTATCTAGTGGGTACGAGGGTGACAGTATATACAGATCATTCTGCAATAAAGTATCTAATTGAAAAGAAGGATGCGAAGCCTAGATTGATTAGATGGATACTTTTATTACAAGAATTTGATTTGGAAATCCGAGATCGGAAAGGTTCGGAAAATCAAGTGGCTGACCACCTGTCTAGGCTAGAAAACCGAGAGCATTTTAAGGATTCTGTTGGAATAAATGAAACATTTCCTGATGAACAATTGCTTGCTATTTCAAATAACATTGTTCCTTGGTATGCGGACATAGTCAACTATTTGGTAAGTCACAAGTTGCACCCTGATATGAACTATCAACAAAAGAAAAGGTTCATGCACAATGTAAAGTCATATTTCTGGGAAGAACCATTTTTGTTCAAACTATGCGCTGATCAAATCATCAGAAAATGTGTTCCCGAAGACGAGGTTGAAAGTATTTTGCATCATTGTCATTCTTCGGCTTATGGTGGTCATTTTAGTGGAGAAAGGACTGCCGCAAAAGTCCTCCAATCTGGTTTCTTTTGGCCTACTCTATTCAAGGATGCGCATTCGTTCGTTATTCGTTGTGATCGTTGTCAAAGGGTGGGGAATATTTCGAGAAGATATGAAATGCCTCTTAATTATATTCTGGAAGTGGAGCTTTTCGATGTGTGGGGCATTGACTTTATGGGACCTTTCATATCATCTCACAAGAACAAATATATTTTGGTTGCTGTTGACTACGTATCTAAGTGGGTGGAGGCATCTGCCTTTGAAACCAATGATGCTAAAGTGGTGCTAAGATTTCTTAAGAAGAATATTTTCACTCGTTTTGGTACTCCAAGGGCGATAATTAGCGATGAAGGAACTCACTTCTGCAACAAACAATTTTCAGCTCTCTTGGCCAAATATGGGGTCACACACAAAGTAGCTCTAGCATATCATCCTCAAACCAGTGGACAAGTCGAGATTTCTAATCGAGAGATAAAAAGAATTTTGGAGAAGACAGTGAGCACGTCTCGAAAAGATTGGTGTATGAGATTGGACGATGCACTGTGGGCGTACAGAACCGCTTTCAAGACACCAATTGGTATGTCGCCGTATACATTGGTATTTGGCAAAGCATGTCACTTACCTGTGGAACTTGAGCACAAAGCATTCTGGGCTATTAAGAAGCTAAATTTTGACGTTAATGCATCGGGGGAAAAGCGTCTTTTACAGCTCAATGAGTTGGAAGAATTTAGGTTGCAAGCATATGAAAATGCGAGGATTTACAAAGAGAAAACCATGAGAATACATGATGGAAAGATAATACGTCGAGAATTTGAGCCAGGACAACGAGTATTACTGTATAATTCTCGTCTTAAGCTATTTCCAGGAAAACTCAAATCAAGGTGGTCTGGTCCGTTTCTTGTTACGGAAGTTTTTCCCTATGGAGCCGTAGAAGTACAAGACGAACAAAGTGGGAGAACTTTCAAGGTCAATGGACAAAGACTAAAGAACTATTTGGGGGGCAACATTGATCGGCAAATTGCCACCATTACCTTGGGCGATCCTAAATATGAAGGACATAGTCAAGCCATGACTATAACTAAGGCGCTTGTTGGGAGGCAACCCAAGTAAAAAAAAAATTTCCAGAACATGATCCGCCCCCGCGAAGTAATGTTTCGCCCCAGCGAAAATTGATGGACCAAATTTTGAATGAATTTCCAGAACATCCTTCGCTGGGGCGGAAAAATAACACCGCCCCCGCACAACTACTTCAGTAATGTTGAGCAATTTTCAGAATAGCTTTCGCCCCCGCGCAAACCCACCTCCGCCCCAGCAGAAAATTCCAAACCCTAAGCACACCCTTCTCCACATAATTCTCTTACCATTAACCAAAACCATCTCTCAACAATCAAATCTCATCCGACCACTTCAGACCACCGCCGTCCAACATCAAAACCACAACTCCCATCACCACCAGATGAGATACAAGACGAAGATTGACCTCCATCTGAAATCAGGGACGTTCTTTAGTTGCTTTATTTGTTTTATAATTTCCTTGTGTTCAGTTTCAAATCCTTCTATCTCTTATCTTCATCAATTTCATCATTGAGGACAATGCATTTCTTAAGTTTGGGGGTGATTGCATTTACGCCGTGCATGCTAGGTCGATTTTTGATCAAAATTTTTGAAATTTTATGTGTTGTTAATTATTTTTCCTGCAAAAATTCAAAGCACGAATGCATAATCAAGGATTTAGGATGAAGTCAGTGAAGTATAGTCTAGAATAGAGCTTAAGAAATTTTATGTTGCCTACCTGATCTCTAGATTCGAGGGTTAGAAAACTTAGAATCTAAGTGATAGTTTTGCCTATGTCTGGGGATAAGGATGACTTTAATAAGAACCGAATGAAGCAAAGTACTGAAAAGCTTTAAGTTAAATCAAAAGAAAATAACCTCACTTGTTCGAGACCTGAAAAATCTCGTCGCTTGAGACTTATACTTGTACTCCTCTAACTTGACTGCGATAAGATGAACGACGTATGGGTGCATTGACTTACTTATTCTGTACTCCTCTATGTTGACTGCTTCTTTAGAACAGGTTATGAGTGCGAGTGGTGCTAAATATACTTGAGTTAAGCTTGAAAAAAAAATATATGCTAAGTGAAAGTTCAAACTTAAAGGATTCCATAACTTCGACTGAAAGCATTGTTAGAACTTAGTGACGAGTTTAATAACCTGAGAAAATAGAGAATAGGCTTGGCAATTTAAGAATTCATGCAATTAGGCTCAATGATTTTGAAGCTATGGTGATATGGGTGATTCCGACATTCTTATATTATGTATACACACACACGCAGGAATTACATGATACAATGCATAACGTTTCGAAAGTGATGGTTATTAGTCTGACTTGGAATGCATGATTGTAAATGTTTGAGTTGTTGTCTTTTGTTTTTGGTCGTGTCCAATTCTTGTAGTCATTTTTTTGTCTTTTGCTCGGGACTAGCAAAATAGTAAGTTTGGGGGTGTGTTAACTCTACAAAATAGGGTTAACTTCTATTTATTTTTGCGGGGAATGACATAAGTTTCTAGAATTCTTAGATCGTTTTCACTTGGTTTAGCATGGTTTTTCTCGTTGGTGAGTCACGTATTCATTTTGGTATTTTCTTTTGAATTTTTCAGATTTTTTTCTTGATTATTGGATGTGCGGGCAGAAGCCTCTTCGCTGGGGCGAAAAATCTCTCCGCTGGAGCGAAATACAAAGCAGACCTCCGCTGGGGCGAACTAATTTTCCGCTGGGGCAAAAGCTGTCCGCGAATTCTTACTTTTAGTGTCCTAGTTTCACTTGGAAACTTATATATATGTGGAGGAAGAGAGAGAAACGGATCTTGGAACACTTTTTGACAAGAGGAGAGACCAAGAAGAAGAAAATATCATTGAGAAGCGTGGAACAACATCGGAGAAGACAATTCTTGAAGATTGGAAAAACAGATCTACTTCTCTTTTCTCATCTTTTGCAATTTCTTTTCTCTTTTGTGTTCTTGAAATCATGACTTTGATGATTCTTGAGTTTATTTCCGTTTTAGCTATGAACTAAATTTAGTTTTCTAGGATTACAATGGATTTCTTTGTTTAAATTGATTGTTGTTTATTTTTCCTTATTCTATTTTATTGAGATCTATTGTTTACCCATTCTTGTGCTTAAATTTCAATAGCCTGATCAACCATTGTTTCACAAATCTAATTGAATCGGAAGAGGAAATTAGGTTTTAGGTTAAAGATTGGGTAACCTTTGTACGAATTGCACCCACATCGAATTGGGTAATTTGTTTAGCAATTAAGATAGGAATATACTTAATTGCCTTAGGTAGTCATAATTAGGGCTTGTTCTTGACTCGATTTGGCCTAACTTCATTGGCATAGGAATATAGCTCTTTGATTAGGTTAGATTAGTTTTACAATATTCTGAAAAGAAATTGTAAAAACTTAAGTGCCCTAGACTAGCAATAAATCTTAATTAAAATAGAATTGTTGGGAAAATAGAAGCAATTAGTTTAACATTGAAGGAAATTGTAATCCTAGGCTTTAATAATCATAGTTAATCTTGTCAGTTCATAATTTAGTTTTACTTTCATTGTTGCTTAGTTATAATAATCACAAAGATTCGTTTAATTTGGATAAGAAAAAGAGTGATCTTTAGTAATTAGTTGTTTAGTTCATTAATTCCCTGTGGAGACGATACTCTACTTATCATTATATTACTTGCTGCGATTGCGTATACTTGCGTTTATAAATCCTGCATCACTGGCCATAGCTGTGTGGTATAACTACGAGATATGGCAGATGGATGTAAAGACTGCCTTTCTCAATGGGGACATTGACAAGGAGATCTACATGGAGCAACCAAAAGGATATGCATCCAAAGGAGATGAGCACAAGGTCTGCAAACTCCAGAGGTCCATTTATGGACTGAAGCAAGCTTCCCGAAGTTGGAACATTCGTTTCGATGAGACAATCCAAACTTTTGGATTCATCAAAAACATGTTCGAACCTTGCGTGTACAAGAAGATCAGTGGGAGTACAGTTGAATTTTTGGTGCTTTACGTAGACGACATTCTTCTCATTGGAAACAATGTAAAAGCATTGTCTGAAACTAAAGCATGGTTATCTACACAATTCTCAATGAAGGACTTGGGAGAAGCGTCATTTGTACTAGATATAAGGATCTACCGAGATAGATCAAAAGGACTGCTGGGCCTCTCCCAATTCCAGTACATAGACAAAATCTTGAAAAGATTTAGTATGGAAGAATCCAAGAGAGGATTACTTCCAATGAGACATGGGATTGCACTCTCTAAGTTTATGGCCCCAAAGACGCCTGAAGAGAGAAGCAATATGTCTCGAGTACCATATGCATCCGCGATAGGAAGCATAATGTATGGTATGCTATGTACGAGACCAGACGTAGCGTACGCCCTGAGCGTTACAAGTCGCTACCAGTCTGATCCAGGTGAGCAGCACTGGATAGCCGTAAAGGCAATTCTAAAGTACCTGAGAAGGACTAAGAAATTGTTCTTGGTATACGGTGGAGGAGAATTGAAATTGGAAGGCTATACAGACTCGAGCTTCCAATGTGATGTAGACGACTTCAAGTCAACATCAGGATACGTTTTCTGCCTCAATGGTGGTGCGGTTAACTGGAAGAGCTCCAAGCAGGAAACAACCGCGGATTCAACCACCGAAGCAGAATACATTGCCGCGAGTGACGCAGCAAAGGAAGGTGTTTGGATGAGGAACTTCATCCAGGAATTGGATGTGATACCTAGCATCGCTGAGCCCATTACTATCTTCTGCGATAATAATGGGGCAATAGCGCAAGCAAAGGAGCCGAGATCTCATCAGAAATCCAAGCACGTACTAAGACGATACCACGTGATAAGAGATATCATTGGTAGAGGAGACATTAAGATGGAACGTGTCGACTCGGAAGAAAATACTACGGACCCGCTAACGAAGCCACTGCCCCAAAAGGCATTTGAGAAACATCTGCAAAAGATGGGACACAAGAACATAAAAGACTGGCTTTAAGACAAGAAGGAGATTGATAGAAATAGTGTCCTGCAAGCCAGCTGTATGGCTGATATTTATTGTAATAAATGCGGAACTATTCAATTTCGATTAATAAATGCACTTTATTAAATGGTCAACTTTATCTTATGTAATAATTATCTACGCATAAGAATAGAAGTCCTTAGATCACAGGGCTATGGGACAACCCGTGGACTGATCTCCAAGGCCGTGATCTAGAACATATTCAAGAGTCGTAGAATCCAATCGAGATGGGACATCGTTGGATTCGGTTAGACTCTCACTGTTGTGTATACTCCGATGAACTGGAGGACGCTGGGGTCCACGAGCGTGACTGGGATAGTCGATACACATAAGTGGGTGGCTTGCTGGGATGGCAAGCGCACTGAATACCCCAATTAGGAAATAACTCACCATGGAAGCGGTAGTCGCATATCGGGGTTGAAGTTATTCCAATTTGCAATAGTATACGAGGAACGATCCCTAACAACTTGAGGTGATAGAGTTTATCTGGTGCGAGAACGTCTATACTTTGATGTGAGTCCCGACTAACTGGGGATTGCCAGAAAGTCTCTGTGGACTCACATTGGGTATAAGAGGAACTCATATGCAGATTCATATCATCAACAAAGGATCCATTAACCCGACTTGATAGGTTGGGAAATTCTCCTATGAATTTCTGTGAGAAATTAATTCTGGTAAAATCCTTGGCCAAGGTATCTGACGACTTTATGTAAGTAGCTCATAAAGATTAAGTCAAAGAGAATTTATTTCAAGATCAGAATACATAAGGTCGAAACAAAATTAAAGGGAAATCGATGAAAGACCATACCCTTAAGTCTCGACTGGGAGATTGATCGATGGAGAGATTATGTCGTATATGGAAATTGTAAATGATAAAAGGTTCACTGAATTAATTCACCAGTGATTGGGCTCCATGGGCTTGTGGCTGGACATCAACCGTGGAGTGTGGGAGAATTCCCAAATTGGCAGGGGTGCTAATTTTGGAATGATCAATCGACAGAGTGTTCGATTGATTTAGAGTAAGTCTTACTCGAATAATTAAATAATATTTAATTATAACCCACGGCCAATTATGTGGTGAACCTACGGGGGCATACACAATACACATGAAGCGAAAGCAAGGAAATAAGAACGACCGAGTCGACTGGGTCAACTGGGTAAATAATCGACTGGGTCGATTATATTGGGTGGGTCGACTGGGTCGACCCAATTGGAACAAAATGGGATCCAATTGGAATTGGATCAGGATCATAAATTGAATTGGAATTTAATTTGTGAATTAATTAACTAAGTTGGATTTAATTAATTAGAAAAAAATTTAATTAAATAGACTTAGAGTCTAATTTAATTAAATGGGAGATTGAGTTAATTAATTGGGCTATTTAATTGTGAGATTAAATTAGGCCTGGTCAAATTAATTAACTGGGCCATGAATTAATTAGAAGACTTGGTCTTCTAATTAAAGAGGGTCATGGCCCATGTAGGAGAGAGAAGACCTAGTCCTAATAGGACTAGGTTAGAAGGAAAACTATAAATAGCTTTCTTATAGTTATTTTTCAAATAACTCCATATGCAAAATTGAGCAAGAGCAAAATTTTCTCTCCCTCTCCCTAGCTAAAGTCGACCGAACCCTTCTTCCACTTGGAAGAATTTTTCGTTTTCGAGTTTTGTTCCAAATCGTTCCTAATTCCTAGTTTATAATATATCTTGTGTTCTAGCTGATCAAGTTATATTATTTTCGTGATATTGTGGTGTATCAACTCGTAGAAGCGCAACACGTGGGGCGCTACTCAAAAGGTGTGGGTCGATCTTGCCGGAGCAGAATTCTGAGCTCGTTTTGCTAGCCGAGGATTTGCAAGGAGATAGGTATAAACGAGAAAACTTATACTATTATTTTATTTATATTCATATATATACAAGTAGAGAATATCCTGGCAAGATTCCGTAAGAGGTCCTAAAATTTTTATATTCCGCTGTGCCTAGGGCTGTTTATCTTACCGAATCCCAACAGGGGGTGCCCTATAGGAATCAACATTGGGTTAAAGATTAATAGTTGCGCCATCACTAATAGCAATTGCTTTTGGTGCAGTGGTAAAGCGCTTGAGATCCTACAACTGGTATCAGAGCAAGGTTGCAGGTTCGAATCCTCCCGGGTGCCGCTGGGGGGGAGATTGTTGGGATTTATGGGGTTCCAGCAGTCACCCTTACGGATTCGATGTGGCGCTTGCTACATCGTAGTCTGGCAGCCCAACTTGCCGAGGTTCACGGAGGAGACCCGATGATCCACGTGAATTCTTGCGAAGCCCCTCATGTCCTTCCACCGCTTAGTGTGGGGCTCTGCGCTGCCGTTGTGAACTGTAGAGGGTGCCCTACATGAATCAACCTTGGGTTAAAGATTAATAGTTGCGCCATCACTAATAACAATTGCTTTTGGTGCAGTGGTAAAGCGCTTGAGATCCTACACAAGTATTCTGGTATTAAAACTGATTTTGCTGGAATCAGCTAAGTCATTATTAGACTAGTGGTCAACCAAGTTGTTCAAAGATTTGTTCGCGATCAGCTTTGTAAACTTACTGCTCTATAACAGCTTAGTATGCTGACAGCTAAGTGAAAAGTTATAAAGTTAAAATTTAAGAAAAAGTTTTAGAGGTCTATCACCCCCCTCCCCTCTAGACCTCATCTGACCACTTGGGACCAACAAGTCGTATCATAGCAGGTGATTCATTTGAATCAGCTGCCTCATCAACGAGCTTGATCCGAGTGTTTTTCAAAGGTTTTCAAACTTTTTCAAAAGAGCATATTTTTGAAAAATCAAAAACTGTTTGAAAATGGAGTGCATCAACCATGTTCCCCACATTGCTGGCATGAGTTTTGAAGATTGGAAGATAAGAATGGAAATCTTCCTTGCTGCCTACAATGACAACATGTTCACTTGCATCACAAAAGTTCCATTCAAATTCACCAAAATCAATTGGATTCAAAAAATTTAGATCCGATCACAATCCGAACAAAATCGAAATTCGATAGAATCTAATCCGATATAAATAAAGCCAAATTTGGACGAGCCTGATACGACCAAAATCCAACTCATTGACCAGTCCTACTATTATGTAGTGCAATGACAATCAAATCCATTTAGCCCACTGGGTTAGCTTTGTAGCAGATCTGGACTGATGGTTTCAAAACCCATGGACAACTTTTTCCTCCATATATTTATAGTTTGTTCTTTTTCAATATTATGCAGTTAAGTTGATTTTTCTTTTTCAATAAAAAAGGGTTTTAGACACTAGTAATTCTTGTTACCTTTATAGCCTAAAGACTGAATTTTATGTTTTAAAATGCTTTTCGTAATTTGCTAATTCCTCAATTTTTGTTGTACTATTTATTTAGAGGACTCTTAAAAATGGCTAGTATATGTTTTCATGTTTTGTTGGAATTGTTTTTGCTATTATGGTTTTTTAATATTTTGTTGGATAAAATTATAATGTTAGTTTTTCCTAAAATAAAAAGTTATTTAAAACACCAAACTGGGCTTTGGTGGCTTCGTCTAAATAGCCTTTAGTCACTTTATATTGAAGAGTTTAAGGAAAGCCCGATTACTATAAGGCCCAGTTCGGTTGGTACAATTAGCTCTCAATTAGCCCAAGATTGATGTAATCGGCCCAGAATATTTTCCCTAATTACCTGTTCGGTTGGGCCAAGATAATTGCGGGCAGCCCGGACTTATTGGGGAAACATGTGGGCCAGACCCACTTATCGGACCGATTCAAATTGGAGGGTTGGGCCAGATATTAATTAATTGGGTCAAATTGTTAAATTTTGAGACAAAAATGACCCTAATGTTCAGAATAATTATACCAATTGCCATTGAAATAATTGCTCAGGATTAGAAATAAGTCTTCAGCTTTCATCATCTTCCCACTTCTTCCATTTTTTATTTTCCCTCCATTGAAATTGTGAAAGGTGAGCTTCAATTTTTTTTTTCTTTTGTTATATTTTACTATTTTGTTAACAAAAACAATGATTTCTTGAGTACCCAAACTTTGATATATTAATTTGTTTCAATTTTTTTTTTTTAAATAGGTGAAGAAGAAGGTGAGTTTTTTTTCTTTTCTTTCTTCTTCGTTTATTCTTTTGTTAACAAGAAGAATGATTAATTCTTGACTACCCAAACTTTGAGATATTAAATTTGTTTCAATTTTTTTTTTTTACTTTTTGTAACATAGGTGAATGATACATTTAAGAAGAAGAATATCTAGGGTAAGAACACATTGCCCATTAGTTGTAATATTTATATTTTGGTTTGTTAAAAATATTTTATATGAGCTGGAGTGTTAAAATTTTCTCCAAATTGCATTTTATGTTCCCTGCTTGGCCTTAATTTCGAAATCTGGAAATTTTTTTTTTTGTTTCATGAACTATTTTTATGTTGTATTGTTGTACTAGGAATAGTGTATGATTGAACTATTTAAAATTCGCTGGGGGTATAATAGTAATTGCGGCATGAGCGGCCCAACCGAACATCCAATTAATACATTGGGCCAAAGTCCAACTAATATATTGGGTCCAGATTATAATCGGGCGAACACCAGACAAAACAATTGGGCCCGATTATTTAATGAACCAAAATTGGAATTTGGGCTAATTGCAATCGGCCAAACCGAACTGGGCCTAAAGGTACAAAATAATCTGAAGCCCAATTATAGGGTGACTAGGCCAGGTGATTTAAACCCTATACTTCTCTCATATATAATCACGAAACTGAAGAGCTTGTGTTCAGACAAAGCTGCGGCGGAAACAAAAATCACCAGAATGGGTTCAATATCCAGGAAGAAACGAAGGACGAAAATACTTAAGAAACCACGTACATCAAATCTTCCATATGATATTATCGAAAATATTCTCTCAAGGCTGCCAGTCAAATCACTGCTCAGATTCAAATCTGTGTCCAAGCAATGGTATTCAATAATCTCTGATCCTAAATTCGCTAGATTTCATTTTCATCAATCGAAAAATTCAAATTATAGAAGTATACTTGCTTTTTCGTTCCTTATGGTAGATCCTGGAGAAATATATACTTGGCTCAAATTAACAAACCAAAGCAAGTCTTTTCACCCTACAAAGTCAAAGGTGTTAAATTCACCTCTGCCATTTGAACCAAACGATGTCTTGTGTTCTTGTGATGGTCTTATTTTATTCGAGAGATACTCTCAAATTAACAATATTTGTATATGGAATCCATTCACTAGAGCACTAACAATGTTTTCATGCAATTATTTTATAAGTACTAATTTCAGTAACACTTTTGGGTTTTGTTATGATGCATTCAATGATGATTACAAGTTTGTTTTGTCTATCGGTCACACTCGCGATGCCATTCGCTATGCCATTTATTCCTATAAAAATAATTCCTGGATAGAGAAGGAAGATCATTCTCTTTTAGAAATTTGGCCGCAACCAGGCCTCTTCGTTCAAGGAGCTCTTCATTGGGTTGCGTACAAAAGGAGCAAAGATAAAGATATTCAATTCCAACAGGCACGCTATAAGCGTCGTGATTGCATGTATTGGAAAAGTGAGATTACAACATATGAATATGGAATATGTTGTTTTGATCCTAGAGAAGAAAAGTTCAAGAAGTTATCTAAGCCCGCTTGTGTTGATATCAATTTTAAATTTCGATTGACTGATTTGAGGGGGCAATTGTGCCTGTACCGTAACACACATGATTATACAGTGGTTGAGATATGGATGATGAAAGAGTATGGCGTTTGTAATTCTTGGATGAAATTTCTGACTATTGAGAACGTGCCCGTGCCAAAAACATGTCTTCAAGTTACGCCATTGTGTTTGACAAATGAAAACTATGTTGTTCTTGATATCTATGCTCCACATCATCATTCAACTATAGTTGCCTACAATCCAGAGGAGAAAAAGTTTGGTGATCAAGAGGAGATCACTTCAAAATTGTGTTTTGATGAAAGTCTTCTATTACCTACCAGAATCAAATGAGACTAAGAGTAGATTAGTTGTTTGAATGGTGAAATCTAGAGGCGTATTTAATTCTATATTTTTTTTTTTGTTAAAGTTAAATTTTTTGTTTTATTTTTAGTTTATATCGATGCTTGGAATAATTGATTTTGTTGGTACGAAAATGTTATGCAATCCCATAATAAAATCTTATCTGTAAATGTAATCCTACTTAGTAGAGTTTTTAGTAATTTAATGGTTTATTCTGTTGAGTTTTATAAATTAAGTGATCATTTGAGTTTGATCAGTTGATTTTATGCTTGTTGAACTTGTTCCTGTGATGTTTTGAGAGTTAGTTAGCTTTTTAATGACTTGGAATGTTAGATATTTTCGACAGATCGATGAGCTCCTTTTGGACGAGAGAAAAAATTGTGTTGTCAATTTAAATGCTAAATAATGAAGAGAAATTGTAGGGTTTCAAGTAATTTACCTTTATGTGTTAAAAAAAATATACATACCCCTTTGGGAAATAAAAATATGGACAACAGTATAACTAATCGTGTTTCAGGAAATTTACTAACATGTACTCTCTCCGTTTTAAATTAATTGTAACATTCTTTGTTTTCACACATTTTTAAAAATCTCATAATTAATCATTTTTCTATGGTAAAATGTCAAAAATTCCTTCTTTAATGATTGCTATCACTTTAGTCATAAACTATTTCGTAAATTTTTTGCTACCTTTTTAATTTATTATCGATGGCCAAAAAATTGCATTGAAAATTCAAACATGTCAATCTAATTGAAACATAAAAATTTGACAAATGTGCCAATGAATTTTGAAAGGGAGACTATTAATTATTTTGCAAGGAATCTCCTGGGTTTTTTGTATTTTGCACCCTCTTTTATTTTCAGGCGAAAATAACCACTGGTGTCGAGGCAAAAAAGGTAATTCAATTGTAGATCTTTGACACTTTGCACCCCCAAAATAGAATTAGCAGTTAGCACCATCGAATTAAGAACAACTCAGCAACTGGCACCCTCGATACACAATAAATGGGCACTTTGCACCCAGAAACACAAAATTAACGCTTGACACCCTCAAATTGAGAAAAACTCAAACACCTCGTGTTTTTCTGGGACAACCATGTTGTGGTGTTCTTCTATGTTGTGCTTGCACTTGATTTTTATGGTTGCCCAATGATTTGTCTCCAATATTTCCTCACAATAGCTTCATAGTTTTGCATGCTCCATCTTTGTGTCATTGTTTAGTTTGGTAGCCCGTTTTCGCTAAATTGAGGGGTTTTAATTTTTCTTAATTTGAGGGTGTTAAATGTTAATTTTGTAATTCGGGGTGCAAAGTGCTCATTTATTGTATTTCGGGGGTGCAAATTGTTGAGTTGTTGAGTTATTCTTCATTTGAGGGTGTTAAGTTCTAATTCTGTTTGGGGTTGCAAAGTGCAAAAGATCCACGATTGAATTACCTATTTTGACCTTCACTCGGGTGGTCATTTTTGCCTGAAAATAAGAGAAGGTGCAAAGTGCTCAATTTTTCATATTTCGAGAATGCAAAGTACTAAATTTGAGTTTCGTGGATGCAAAGTGCTCAATTTTTCATATTTCTTGAGAATGCAAAGTACTAAATTTGAGTTTCATGGGTGCAAAGTGTCTATTTTTCATAGAGGTGCAAAATACAAAAAATCCGAATATCCATGTGTTTTACAAAATATTGCACATAATTCTTTTTTCATCCAACGGAGAGTGTTTCTTGTGTTTTGTGAGAGTGGAATAGAACACAACGAAAATGAAATGCCAAGATCAACATCATGCAATTTGAGTTTTTCATCTAGAGTTGCATTTCCAGATGAACAAAAATAAAAAATAAAAAAATTCCATATTCATACATCCACAAAACCAGCACCGAATAGTGTTTATTTTCCATTTTCTGATCTCCCATATATAAGCAGTGTTTTTAAAATCGGGCTGGACCGGCCGGTTCGTTCGGTTTAACCGCTAATCGATTCTTAATTTGGTCCGATTTACCTCTAAAAATCAGTCCCCTAAGCAACCAGTTTGAACCGGTAAAACCAACTCCAAAATCGCTAAAACCAATGAACCGATAAAACCAGTGATTCACTAATTTTTTATTTTTTTTATTTCTTAAATTTAGAGATTTTGTATTATTATTATTTATTTGAACTCTTGTTTAACATTTAATAGGATTACATTAATTGGAATTGCATTCATTAGTTTAAGTGTTTAACAATCAATGCAATACTCTAATTTTTTTTTTTTTTTTTTTTGATAAAGAAGTACATAACAATTTTCTCATAATTGTGAACAATATTCTTTCGTGTATGAATGGACTATGCTAGCATCACAGACAACCATCATAGCCCATAATATAAAATTATACTAATAAAAACCATAACTAATCATCAAATAAAAATAAATCCTATTTATAAAATAAACCCTAAACCCTAAATCAAATATTATGTCATAAATCCTAAATTCTAGGCATTGCAAATACTTTTAAATTATGAGTTTATATTTTTATTGTAACGAGATATTTTATATTCAAATATTGATAAATGATAAATTAACATTTGAAAAGTAATGAATTATTTTTTATATAAGTAATATCGTATAATTTAGGTGTTCTTTTGTAATTTTTCAAAGTTGAGATATTTATATTCAAATATTGATGAATGTTCAATTATCATTTGGAAAGTATTGAATTATTTTTTAAATGAGTAATATCGAATTTTTTTTATGCTCTTTTGTAGTTTTTGAAAGTTGAGTGGGTTGTTAATAAATTAAAAAAATTATTTCAAGAAAGAAACTTGTTAAACAGGTAGTAGGTAACACAATTAACTTTAAAAATATAAAATATGGGTTGTACAAAGAACTGTGAAACTTTAAGCTGTGATATAATCATTTTCCATGTATGAAATTATACAAATCAATTACCATAAACACATCAAGTTATAACAATATAACCCAAATAAACAAGTCAAAACTTTGAAAATGAGATGAAATTTTAATTTTATTGTCTTGTTTTGAATGTATGAATCTTTGAGGGATACTTGAGATTTATATTTTTGACATTGATCTTGATTTACAATTTGATTATTTGCATAAAACAATAAAATTTTATTGACAAAAAATGATAATTTCTTTTAATTATAATTGTATTTTATATTATATATATATATATATATATATATTACATAATAAAAAAATCACACCTGTTATTTCAATCAAACCAATAATCGACCCGTTCGAATCAGTAACCAGTTGAGCTTCCGGTTCAATGACACTGTATAAAAGCTGTTATATGACAGAAAACGATCCACCAGAGAATCCACCTGAAGAAAGATGAACATGAACAGAGACCAATATTTGCTTTTAAATTCAGAAACTAATCTACGATTCTATTCAAATAATTCAATTTAAAAAAATAGAGTAGCTTCATTTATTCTAATATGCATGAATTTTTGGATGTCCCTTTAGATTAACATTTAGTTCTTGACATTTTAAGAAAATTGAAATCTTTCAAATTTTTGGTTATATCGTTCCAGGACTTTGGTCCAAGTATAAGGGCGGATATGCAATCAATTTATGTCTTTTGATTGAGCAATTGTCTAAACTCATACATCACCCAGCCTAGCTAATTAATGAAATGAATTTGGATCTCATCAACTTTCTTTATTAACTTCAAAACGTTAGAAATTCACAACAAAGATGTTTTGAGTTGGATTTTTTTCTTCCCTTAAATCTAACGAGTTAATGGCAATTTTCTCCTGCGATATTCATAACATTTAATATACCTCCCCGTTATTTAAAAAATAGCACTTTAAACCCATCCTAAATCTTATAAAAGTTTCACACTGCCTCTCTGACATTATTATATGTGGCACTTTGCCATTGTGTTATGATATAAATATGTATGTGTTATGGTATAAATGTGCATGTGTTATGATATATGTGCAATTTTGGATGTGTTATGATAAATATGGTAATTTATCCCCCTATGTTATGAAAATAATTTTCATGCTCACTCTCAATTTCGACAAGTGAGTACACTATTCGACTGAAAAAGGTAAATTGCTTATTTAAAATTTTTACAGAGAGATCAATTGTTCTTTTTCAAATTACAGGAGTAAATTGAATATTATGCATTTTATATGAATAAACTAACATTACCTCTATATCTAAAAATTAACAATTAGCATCAACATATTCTAAGTTTTTACATGATATGATCTTATTTTTGTAAGAAAGGCAACCTAAATGTAAAATTTGAATGTTACTTGCTTCAAATCAATTAAGACACTAATTATGTAGCATAAAAAATTATGTAAAATTGGCAGTACAAAAAGTTTAATTTTTATTTATCTTGAATATCAGGCCATCTCCAAGAGCAAGTGCAAAAATTAAATTTTAAGAGTTTTGTTTAAATTATGACAAAAAGTGCTCTCCAAGAGCACATGTAAAATTTAAGAGTTGTTAAAATTTATAGGTTTGGATGGCCAAATACAAATTGCTATTTGCAATTATTTACAAGAAAGTACTTTCATGCGAAACATTAAAATATTATGCCCATAAAACTCCAAAAATTAATATATTTTTTTAAAAACTATTTTTAATTATGAAATTAAATGAAAAAATTAATATTATAAATATATCATTATTATTTATATAAAATACTTCCTCTGTCCCATTACTTTTTATCCCTTGGTACTATTGACCATTCAACTTGACTAAATTCAAAAGAAAATTAATAAATAATTTAATTAATATATTTAACTAATAATTTGATAATATTATATTATACTATGTATATTAATATTTAAAAAATTTAATACGCCAAAAATGTGAATAATTTATCAAGATAAATCACTTAAAAGATTGAAAATTTTGACTGGATAATATAGCTAATTGAGTAAAAATAATGGGATGGAGGGAGCCATATATAAAAGTTATATGTTAAAATATAAGCTAGCTGTTGGAGTGCAGAGTAAAAAGTGGAAGTGTATAACAATGTTCATTACTTATATTTTAGGATAAGAGGCTGAAATTTAAAGGAGTTGTTGGAGATTACCTCATATGCTTTAAGGAATTAAGACACAGACACATGCATCAAAAGCACACTATTATATTATAAGAGTTCCAAATTCCAATATTCATGCATCCATCCATTTCCTGTTGTTTGTGTATAAACAATATGGCTGCGTTCGGTTTGGCAAATTGTAATTTGGCACAATTAGTAATTTGATTCAATTATATAGTTGGGATTGTAATATAATATTCTGTTTGGCAGATAATAATCCGGTGAATTTTAATTGGGCTCATAAATTAATTTCCAGTTCAATTGGGCTAATTAATGAGCAAGAGTGAAAATTGACAAAAATACCCTCGAATCCAGCTGTAATGAAGAGGCCATTTTGACCGTTCATCTTGTTTAAATTTGATCCGTTTAAACACAAAAGGGTGTTTTTGCATTTTTTTCAATAATAACAACATAAGGGGAGTTTTTTTTACAAAAAGGCCTAATGAACATAAGGGTATTTTTTGCATTTTTCAATAATAACAACTGGATAAAAAAGTATTTTTACATGTTCTTCAATACGAACCACTGCCACAAATTACGAACAATCAAATCATACAATTTAGGGGCATATTAATAATTAGTACAATTCAAACATCAATTGCAAAAATCTACGTCTTTGGTCTAAAATTAGATAACTGTTTGTGTAAATAAATACACCCAAAGGCATTAAAATAAACCAATATTCCAAAATTCTTGAAAATAAGTCCAAAATTAGTAATCACCAAACCATAATCTAATTTGTTTCCAGTCAAAAATACTCAAAAATACTAATACATGCAAACATCAACATTTGAAATTAAAAGTTCATTATGCTTCAAATACTTCAAGTACAACCATACACCCCAAGTCACCACTTATTTCAAATTCTTTGTCAAGGCATACACCCCAAATTCTTCTCCTTCTTAATTTTCTCTTGTTTGATTTTCTTTGTCAATCTCGGCTTTTGGTCCAATGGTATCAAATTCCAAGTTGTAGGGACCATGCGTCAAAGAAAAACTCCGCCCCATCGGATGAATCCGTGTTCAAATCCACACAAGTGCTACTATACAACAAATCATTATTTTTTACATCACTCATCACCTCTTTTCCTTTGGGACCTCCACTGCTTGTAAATAAATGCAACCTCTAGTGCTTGAAAAGACCACAAACATCTCATAATTCATCCTAAAAAGTGTACTTCTATACATCCACGTCATCTAAAATGTATATTAACTAGTTGCAGTAATCCCCTGCATGATTTTGAAAATTTTCAAATACCCCCTATTATTATTATGAAAACTAGCAATAACACCCTTGCATAAATTTGCAAACTATCAAATACCCATTCATAAATTAGTGAATTTGCAAATACCACAATATGTTATTCTGAAAAGTAGGAGTAACCCCCATCCCTATAATGCATCCAAAGAATTATATACATATACACACATACACAACATCTAAACCCTATATTACTTACATATCAAAACCCAATCTATAATGATGTGCAAGAACCATAGTGCAAAAAGTATCTTTGAATACCCAAAATTCAACAACAATAGATGACCCAAAAACTCCATTAACAGAGAGGAAAAACCAAAACTAAAAAAGATGACCCAATAGCTGCAGTAATGCTTATCGTTAGAAAACATCATAAAAGTATCAATACTCTATTAGAATGTTTCTAATTAAGAGAGATTTACAGAAAGGCCATAATCAAAAATAGAATTTAATCAAAGGCCATAAACCTTTTTTAGTTTAAAAAAAAAAAAAAATGTTAATAATATTTAATATCTCATAACAATTACCTTTACCCCCTCAATTTTCTTTAATAAACCAAAAACACCCCAACACTAACTAACAAAAAAAAAAAAAAAAAAAAAAAACTCTCCTCTCTCACTGTTCAAAATCGGCCAAGAAGAAAAAGAAAAAAAAATCCTCTCTTTCAATTTTTTATCCCAAATTCTTGCAACAAATTGGAGATGGCATACGAAAGAACAATCGATGATGGTGAGATAAACATTAGCAATTGGCCATTTGAGGTAAAGTTTCGAGCCCTTTCTCAAGCATTTCGAATGAATTTTTGTTCCCAGATTTCGTAAATTCCTCGATCTGCTTGAATTTGTACATGGCGTTTGCCGTTTGAAAGCCAAATGGCGTTTGGCAAACGCCGACGTTTGCCGAACAGCTGCGTGCCAAACGGAAAACGCCCGCCTGTTTGCTTGCAGCATTTGCCGTTTGGCTTTAGACCAAACGGCAAACGCCGTCAAGCCAAACAGCGGCTTTTGCCATTTGGCTTCCAAACGGCAAAAGCCGCTGTTTGGCTTGACGGCTTTTGCCATTTGGCTTCCAAACGGCAAAAGCCACTGTTTGGTATCCGTTTGGTATAATTTCATTTGAAATTTAATTGTTACGAGCATCGAATATATACAGGAGAACTTCAGCTAGTTAATCTTAGAGAACTCTAAATCTAGATTGTGGTAATCAGATAATTTCATTTGAAATTTAATTGTTACGAGCATCGAATATATACAGGAGAACTTCAGCTAGTTAATCTTGGAGAACTATACGCCTGTGTATGCTTTTTGATCTTATTTCACCTTTCATAGTTAATCATCAAACAAACAGCTTGATTAATTTTTTTTAACTGATTGATCAGCTATATATGCACAACATATTTAAATCAACAGAGTAAATGTAAATATTGTACTTAGCTTTTTAATCGTTTTTAATCAATGAGTGTTGTGTTGCAGTAAATGTAATGGAAGTTCTTTGAATTCACCAGTCGTCACCTATATATTAATATTAATTATTAATTGGATATATGCAATACTGAAATATGGTGTGGTATATATATTGGAGTTGGGTTGTGGCATATATATTGGAGTTGGGTTTACTGGCCCTGCAAAGTTAATATTTGTATTCACGACTGATGCTTGGAAACTAAGCTTTACACAATTACACATGCATGCCGCTGCTGGGATTATTAATATTTGTATTCACGGCTGAATGAAAATTTTGATTTTTTTGTTGTTTTTTCATGACATAATGAAAATTTAATTTTTTTTATGTTTGTTTTGGAGTTGTGTTTATCTAAATGATGGATTTGTGTTTATTAAATTGGTTTTGGATTGTGTTGCACAAATTGGTTTTGGATTGTGTTTGATATGAATTCTTAATATACGCATTTTCAGGGTAATAATGAAGAAAATAATTCAGATCATGGTGATATCGAAGTCGATAATTCAGATGATAGTGTACCATCATTTAGGAGTGAGCCAAGACAAAAGAAAAGAGAAGATAGGATTAGATATCCTAGTAGGCATTTAACAAGTCCTTATATCCCAAATGATGGGAAAAAATCTACTAACTAAGTAATTAGTTTTTTTTTTTTTTTTTTTGTAATATTTAATTCGGTAGGGACCAGAAGTTATAAATTTTGAGGGTAAAATTATGATTTTTTAAAAGTTATGGACCAAACTGTAAATTTGGGTTATAATGCAAATTCGTAGTGAATGTACATCCTAATTTTGAGGTACTAAAGGATTGAATCGCAAAAATGATTTTTTAAAAATTTTGGGGTAAAATTGTAATTTTTTAAAAGTTATGGACCAAACTGCAAATTCGGGTTAAATGCAAATTCGTAGTGAATGAACATTCTAATTTTGAGCGACTAACGGATTGAATCGCAAAAATAAACTTTTTAAAAATTTTGGGGTACTTATCCTTTCGAGTGATAAATTGATCGAATCTTACAAAATTGACCAATATGTACGAAGTTATGATTTACGGAGGATATAATGTTACCGTAAGTGTTACTTCTCCTTTCGGGTGATAAATTGATCGAATCTTACAAAATTGACCAATATGTACGAAGTTATGATTTACAGAGGATATAATGTTACCATAAGTGTTACTTTTTCTTTCGGGTGATAAATCGATCGAATCTTACAAAATTGACCAATATGTACGAAGTTATGATTTACAGAGGATATAATGTTACCGTAAGTGTTACTTTTTCTTTCGGGTGATAAATCGATCGAATCTTACAAAATTGACCAATATGTACGAAGTTATGATTTACGGAGGATATAATGTTACCGTGAGTGTTACTTCTCCTTTCGAGTGATACATTGATCGAATCTTACAAAATTGACCAATATGTACGAAGTTATGATTTACGGACTCCTTTCGGGTTATAAATTGATCGAATCTTACAAAATTGACTAATATGTACAAAGTTATGATTTACGGAGGATATAATGTTACCGTAAGTGTTACTTCTCCTTTCGGGTGATAAATTGATCGAATCTTACAAAATTGACCAATATGTACGAAGTTATGATTTACGGAGAATATAATGTTAGTGTAAGTGTTACTTCTCCTTTCGGGATGATCAAATCTTACAAAATTGATGGGTAAGGGTTAGAGTTAGGGTTAGGGTTAGGGTTAGTTTTAGTGTTAGAGTTAGGGTTAGGGTTAGGGTAAGGGTTAGGGTTAGTGTTTACATGGCGTTTGGCTAATTTGGCGTTTGAAGCAAATGTCAATAGCCAAATGTCAATAGCCAAAATGTCAATAGCCAAATGTCAATGGCAAACTTTTATAGATTATAATTTTACACAAAATTTATAAAAAAATTCATAATTACGATTCAATTGCACAAAATTAAAATAAAAATTCATAATTACGATTCAATTCATTAGTTGCACAAAATTAAAATGTTCATTAGTTGCCAATAATAAACATCAATTACATCAAACATTGTTCAATAAACATAGTGCTTTACCCCGGGTCATAAGTTTCTTCGATTTCTCTTTTCTCCTCGGAGTTGTCATCTGATACTTTCACTATTGAGTTATTAACACATTCGCGCATAATCTAAAAAATATCAGTATACCGATCTAAATTCAACTTTCTCACAAATTTATCGAGTAGTTACTCAAACGAAATTCTCCTATCCACCATTATTGTTTTCATAGAATTTCTATCATCACCACTCCAATGTCATTTATCATCCATTTGGCGTGTAAAATCACCGCCATATCGAACATATATTATAATTTTGTCCATTCCTACAATTAAAAACAAAAATTAATACACAAACTATAAAAAAAAAAAATGCATTCTTGGATTCTGGCAGTATGACGTTTGGCTTTTGGTCCTTCCCAAACGCCAAAAGCCAAGCCTACCTTCATGGCATTTGGCTTTTGGCAAACGCCAAATGCCACGAACATAGGCCTGGCTTTTGGCTTTTGGTCCTTCCCAAACGCCAAATGCCAGGCCTACCTTCATGGCATTTGGCGTTTGGCAAACGCCAAAAGCCATGAAGATAGGCCTGTCATTTGGCGTTTGTTTCTCCCAAAAGCCAAACGCCAAACACTGCAAAATTTGCAGACTATATTTTTCTCCATTTTGCGAACTAAATAACACAATAATACATCCAAAACTTGCAAATGATTACCTTTTATGTTATTCTTCTTTCTTTTTTTTTCCGTGATTTGAGTGAAATTTGTGTGAAAATAAGTAGTTTTGTAAAGAGAATCGGGTTAGGGTTTGGGGTTGATTTTGGGAGAGAAATCGACGGGAGACGGGTGGGGTTGATTTTGATTTTTGAAAATTTTGGGGTATATTTGTTAAAGTTTAGTTTAATTAGATAGAGTTAATTAATTTAGTTTAATTGTTTAATTAATCTTGTGGCCTTTGGTTAATTTTTAAAGTTTTAATGGCCTTTGAGTAAATAAAAATTGATTTTGTGGCCTTTTTTAAAATTTGACAAAAATGTGCTTTTGTGATGCAAATTGGTTCCTTAAATACATATATCATTCATTTGATTTTTTATAGTCAGTGATACAAGGAAAGTCTGGGCACATATTCACATTAACAAGTTATTCAATCTTCAAGCGAGTAGCCAGAAAGGAAAGGACAAAAAGAAATGCATATGTGCAAGAAAAATGTGATTAGATCAAGGATTATCCAATATTACAACCTGTTAGTTTTATTGTTAAAGGGAAATCAAGCACTTCAAAAGGAAAATCAAAATAAGTGAATATACCTGATGAAAACCTTTGGAACCCGTAGTAATGGAGCCTAGTAGTTCAACTCCAAATCTGGAAAAAGAAATGGATAATCAGTTGAAATCTAACATGGGAGAAACAAAAATGGGTAAGCATTTTCATTTTCGTCAATTAGGGTTCATCATCAAACGAAAAGAACGACAAGGAACTGTTGTGCAAAAATGAGGGGAAGTGATGTTTGTCGTTATAAATGTGGAAGGTTTTCTTGTAATTTGTACAACATTAAAGGGTAAAGAGGTCACAAAATTTTTAGTTTGGGCCAATAATTCTAATTGGAGGGGATGGTCCAATAATAATCTACCCAATTAAGTGCTATGGCCCACACATTTAACAGATTAAGCGGGGCAGCCCGTAATTTAGTCGGCCCAACCGGATAAGGAATTAAACCCACTTTTAATTTATTGTGGGCTAATTGGAGGCTTACCGAGGGCTTGTTTGGGCAACCGAACGTACCCTATGCGTACAAAATACTCTCGCAAAATAATAATTTATAATTAATTATAAGGGAAATTTACCTAGACACCCCCTGAGTTTAGGCCTAATTACAGGAACTTACCCCGTTGTTTGAAAAATTACCTAGACACCCCCTCTGGCAAAACAGTATTACAAGAACACCCCTTACGGCGTTAAATTTTGACGGCGGAGGATGACGTCATCATTTTTTTTTAATGTTTTTCCAATTTTGCCCTCGGTATGTATTTGTAATATATGTTATATTACAGGGGGTGTATTTGTAATATTTGAAATTTGATTGTTGTAGGCTGAAAATTACTGTTGTATGTGTAATGTATTTCCATTTCAATATCAAAACACCCAATAAATACATAAATATCAATCCACCAAGCCAGTAAATGATGAAAAAACACCCAACTATTTTTCAATGTAATGTTTCACTTTGCATTAGATCAAAATACATAAATACCTTGCCAGTAAATGATGAAAAAATCACTAAGTAAATCGAAAAAACACCAACAAAAGCACCAAATAACAAAAATAAAACCCAAAACCAGCAAATAACAATAAAAAAGAGCAGAAAACAGCAGGAAAATGCAGCAGGAGAGCAAAAAACCATTCGGCCCGATCTTGTTCTTCACGGCCCGAAATTGTTCTTCGCGGCCCGAGTTCACCAAACCCAAAATTGACTTGGGAAAACTGAAATTAACACTATCATGAAGAAAAGCCCTAAAAAATTCAGTAGAAATCAGTTCGATAACACCCCCAATTCGGAGATCGAAGTGGGCGCATAAACCCTAAATGCCCAATTCGATCCAAATCTTCAATCCCACCTTCAATCGGACAATTAATCCAAGGAAAGTGACGAAATAAACATATAGAAGTGAAACACGAAGCAATTTTCCAGAATTAGAGGCTCAAATCCGCGAATCGGGATGAACCCTAGAATTTGGGGACGAAAAGAAATCACTCCCAATATCAAAACCAGTCCATAATCCCGAAAATTGCTCCAGTAGGAAGATGCGCGATGAAGAGGCAAGTCTAACACAACAAGAATTACTAAAATCCGTCCACAAACAAGGGATAAATCATGATTTTTGTGAAGGTAGTGAAAAATGTGCGAAAATTTTTTCCATTTTTTTTTTTTTTTTTTTTTTTGTAAATATTGAAAACAACTAAGGGCATTTAAGACATTTCACAATTTTCGTTTAGCGTTGACTAACGGCCGTTAAGTCAAGGGGGTGTTTTTGTAATATTTCAAACATGAGGGTAATTTCTTGTAATTAGGCCTAAACCTAGGGGGTGTCTAGGTAAATTTCCCTAATTATAATTATAAATCTTAACCAAGTTTATTCTCACAAAACAAACAAAAGTAATATTAAAATAGGGTAAACACCACTTTTGGTCCCTCTTATCATTAACTTTTTACAGAGTGGTCCCTCTTATGTTTTTTTTCCCACTTTAGTTCCTACTATGAATTATTTGTTTCACTTTAGTCCTTTTCAAGTGATCCAATGCGATTCCGATAACATATGATATGCTTATGAGAGCAATTTTGTCATTCAAGTAAACTAACATGGATATTTTCGTCTTTCTAATTATTTAAAAAAAAACTAAATTTTCAAACTAGGCTTTCATTCCAGTCGAACTTAATCGTACATTTCGTTCCAAACTAAAGTTTTTTCCTAAATTTTTTTTCAAACACCAAAATTGCTCACCAATTAAACAATATCTCAAATAGTCTCAATAGTGAACGGACGAAAATGCCCTAAAAAATATTCATATGCATGTCACGTGTTATCGGAACCACCTGATAAGGACTAAAGTGAAACACATAATTCATAGTAGGGACTAAAGTGAAACAAATAATTCATAATAGGGACCAGAGTGGGAAAAAAAACATAAAAGGGACCACTTTGTAAAAAGTTAATGATAAAAGGGACCAAAAGTGGTATTTACCCTATTAAAATATCACCTTAATCAAAATTTAATAATAGCAATAACACTTACTGATTTAATTTTGAACCACAAATGAATCGATCGAAGCTTGTAAAAGCAATGTCCATAAGACAATTTTTTTTTAGTCAAAGGTACAACAATTCGTCACAATAGTCTCCCAATATACAACAATACTCGAATACTTGTTTATTTGCACAAAGAACAAGTCCACAACAAACTTCAACAAACATAAATTTTTAATGTGAAGAATAGAGAGAAAGGATAGGATTCTAGTTGCTAGAAACTGGGGTTAGAAATTGTCAGATTATCCTCCTATTTATAGCAGCATAAATGGTGTTTTCTTTTGGAAGGACATGACTGTGCGGATTAATCAGTAGCACTGGTTTGATCCAAATAGGTGCAATCGTTAAGTTAGAACCAAACGGACACACCACTCCATTTAAAAGCTGGCGCGCTGATCTTATCACACGAACCAGGCCAGTTCGTGGATCTTGTTAGCGTCAATCGGATCTGCCACGCGAATCTATTTAGATTGGATTTAATTATTGAGCTTTTTATTTTGGGTCAAAAGGTTAAATAAATTTTCTCTAAAGAATTAATATCTTTTAGAGGCTCAAACCGGAGATAGGGCCTGACTGTGTTCTGCCGAGCCACCAGGTCGGACAGAAGAACGGCAGTGGCGCGCGTGTTTGTTTGGATTTTGAGAGAGTGGTTTGAGAAATAAAGGAGGTGTAAGTTTTTTTTTGGAAGAGTTATGCGGTAGGCGTAAGACTTTATGTCAAATTATCTTAATCACAAGAGATAAATTGTGTAAGATATATGTTAATTATGTCAAATCATAGTGGAGTTTGTATAGGTTTTGTTTAGAAATGAGAAAATTGTTGTTTGTTCGGCTTTTGAAAAAATAGTTTCAGAAAATTAAAAGATGAAAAAGTTATTTCGGAAAGTAAAAAACATATTTATTTGGTATTTTTCAAACACGAATAATTTTGGGAAACACCAAACAAACAAGCCCTTAAGCTTTTTACAAATTCAATTGTATAAATGTATTTTTAATTCATGTAGTACTAGTATCAAAAAAATCATGTAGCATCCTAAGGTTCATTTTTTCTAATCTGGTTTGGTAAGAAATTGGAGGTTCATTGAAGGATATGATTAAGGTTAATTAAGAAGAATAGTTACATATTAGGTTCATAATTAATTGGACCTAATGTCAATTTAGGTCCATAAGTATTTGAATTACCTCTCTTTTGAAAATTTTAGAAGAGCAATTTACCTCCTTCAAATAAATAATGTAATTCACTCGTCGAAATTGAGGGTGCGCTTGAAAAGTGTTCATGCAATATTTTTCATAATACATAAGTAAAATGTCACATTTATCATAACACAAAACTTAAAGTATCACATATAATATGGATAGTTTTGATAATTCATAATTTTTTCTAAGTTAAACAATGTCAGACAAATAATGTAAAACTTTAATAAATTAAATAAGAAGATAAAGTGTTCTTTTTCAAATTATAATAAGTTAGATAATATCACTAGATAAATTGCCACAAACTCTTGTTACATGTGACCTTAATAATCAACGTTATCTAATTATGTCAAATATATGGAAAAAAATTGCACGTGGATATGAATATAATGTATGAAAATGAAATACACATTTCTAATTGTCCACGAAAGAACAATAATTTCGACAAAGAAAATTGAATTATTATCACTAACTAAAGCAAACTAAATGGGCCAAATTGTTGATCAAAGCTAAAAAACCAAGAACATCATGTGACTATACGTTTCATGCAAAAGTAATGTAGAAACAATATTTTTCATGTCAATGTCATATATACATAATCGATTAGCAAAGCTGATTATTATCATGTTAGGATGTGAATAATACTCACATTTTCAAATGAAAAATATAATTTAATTTATAAGTATATTTTTGTGCCAACTCAAAACTCTATAAATATTTTATCACGTTCTCCATAAATCCCTGATCAATCACATCTCAAAATTTTCAACTGTTTTAAAAAAAAAAAGAGTTGTATATGTTTGTTTGGTGTTGGGAAAGTACTTTGGGAGAGTAGTGGTGGTTTATGAGATAATCTCGATTAGCATAATGTTATTTGTTAGAGTTTTGAGAGAGTGTTTTGAGAAATAAAGTAGGTGTAAATTCTTTTGGAAGCAGAGTAAAGTTGTAGGTGTAAGACGTGTAAAACTTTATATCAAATTATGTTTGTTGTGAGATAAATTGTGTAAGAGATAAGTTACTTTATCTCAAATCAGAGTAGAGTTTGTATATGTTTTGTTTAGAGATATAAAATTTGTTGTTTGTTTGGGTTTTAAGATAGCAGTTTGAGAAAATTGAGAGATGAAAATATATTTCAGAAAATAAAAAACATGTTTGTTTGGCATTTCCCAATATTTTATCTCAAATTTTTTGCGTAAACTTAAAATAAGTTTAAATACAAAAATAAATAAAAAATAGAACATACACAGACTTGGAAAATGTTATGCCTATGTTATAGGTTGGTTTTTCCTATATTTTGACTGCGTGATAAAATTGAATTCCTCGAAGGGGTAAGCCCACATTTTTTGCCAATGTTTTACGGATACATAAAATCTTATAAAAACAAAAAATAGCTTATAGAGGTAATTACAAAACCCTCGACAATATTTCGTATGATTCAGGTCAGTTTTGTAACATTTTTAGCCAGTGGAAAAATTAAAATTTTCTTCAAGGGGTAAGTTCGCAATTTTAACAAATTTTTTGCGCATACTTAAAATCAGTTTTGTTGGGATTTATGGGGTTCCAGCAGTCACCCTTACGGATTCGCTGTGGCGCTTGCTACATCGGAGTCTGGCAGCCCAACTTGCCGTGGTTCACGGAGGAGACCCGAGGATCCACGTGAATTCTTGCGAAGCCCCTCATGTCCGTCCACCGCTTAGTATGGGGCTCTGCACTGCCGTTGTGAACTGTAGGGGGTGCCCTATAGGAATCAACCTTGGGTTAAAGATTAATAGTTGCGCCATCACTAATAGCAATTGCTTTTGGTGCAGTGGTAAAGCGCTTGAGATCCTACAACTGGTATCAGAGCGAGGTTGCAGGTTCGAATCCTCCCGGGTGCCGCTTGGGGGGAGATTGTTGGGATTTATGGGGTTCCAACAGTCACCCTTACGGCGCTTGCTACATCGTAGTCTGGCAGCCCAACTTGCCGAGGTTCACGGAGGAGACCCGAGGAGCCACGTGAATTCTTGCGAAGCCTCTCATGTCCGTCCACCGCTTAGTGTGGGGCTCTACGCTGCCGTTGTGAACTGTAGGGGGTGCCCTACATGAATCAGCCTTGGGTTAAAGATTAGTAGTTGCGCCATCACTAATAACAATTGCTTTTGGTGCAGTGGTAAAGCGCTTGAGATCCTACACAAGTATTCTGGTATTAAAACTGATTTTGCTGGAATCAGCTAAGTCATTATTAGACTAGTGGTCAACCAAGCTGTTCAAAGATTTGTTCGCGATCAGCTTTGTAAACTTACTGCTCTATAACAGCTTAGTGTGCTGACAGCTAAGTGAAAAGTTATAAAGTTAAAATTTAAGAAAATGTTTTAGAGGTCTATCACCCCCCTCCCCTCTAGACCTCATCTGACCACTTGGGACCAACAAGTCGTATCAGAGCAGGTGATTCATTTGAATCAGCTGCCTGATCAACGAGCTTGATCCGAGTGTTTTTCAAAGGTTTTCAAACTTTTTCAAAAGAGCATATTTTTGAAAAATCAAAAACTGTTTGAAAATGGAGTGCATCAACCATGTTCCCCACATTGCTGGCATGAGTTTTGAAGATTGGAAGATAAGAATGGAAATCTTCCTTGCTGCCTACAATGACAACATGTTCACTTGCATCACAAAAGGTCCATTCAAATTCACCAAAATCAATTGGATTCAAAAAATTTAGATCCGATCACAATCCGAACAAAATCGGAATTCGATAGAATCTAATCCGATATAAATAAAGCCAAATTTGGACGAGCCTGATACGACCAAAATCCAACCCATTGACCAGTCCTACTATTATGTAGTGCAATGACAATCAAATCCATTTAGCCCACTGGGTTAGCTTTGTAGCAGATCTGGACTGATGGTTTCAAAACCCATGGACAACTTTTTCCTCCATATATATATATATATATAGTTTGTTCTTTTTCAATATTATGCAGTTAAGTTGATTTTTCTTTTTCAATAAAAAAGGGTTTTAGACACTAGTAATTCTTGTTACCTTTATAGCCTAAAGACTGAATTTTATGTTTTAAAATGCTTTTCGTAATTTGTTAATTCCTCAATTTTTTGGTACTATTTATTTAGAGGACTCTTAAAAATGGCTAGTATATGTTTTCATGTTTTGTTGGAATTGTTTTTGCTATTATGTTTTTTTAATCTTTTGTTGGATAAAATTATAATGTTAGTTTTTCCTAAAATAAAGAGTTATTTAAAACACCAAACTGGGCTTTGGTGGCTTCGTCTAAATAGCCTTTAGTCACTTTATATTGAAGAGTTTAAGGAAAGCCCGATTACTATAAAGGTACAAAATAATTTTATGAACCCAAATCTGAAGCCCAATTATAGGGTGACTAGGCCAGGTGATTTAAACCCTATACTTCTCTCATATATAATCACGAAACTGAAGAGCTTGTGTTCAGACAAAGCTGCGGCGGAAACAAAAATCACCAGAATGGGTTCAATATCCAGGAAGAAACGAAGGACGAAAATACTTAAGAAACCACGTACATCAAATCTTCCATATGATATTATCGAAAATATTCTCTCAAGGCTGCCAGTCAAATCACTGCTCAGATTCAAATCTGTGTCCAAGCAATGGTATTCAATAATCTCTGATCCTAAATTCGCTAGATTTCATTTTCATCAATCGAAAAATTCAAATTATAGAAGTATACTTGCTTTTTCGTTCCTTATGGTAGATCCTGGAGAAATATTTACTTGGCTCAAATTAACAAACCAAAGCAAGTCTTTTCACCTTACAAAGTCAAAGGTGTTAAATTCACCTCTGCCAATTGGACCAAACGATGTCTTGTGTTCTTGTGATGGTCTTATTTTATTCAAGAGATACTTTCAAATTAACAATATTTGTATTTGTATATGGAATCCATTCACTAGAGCACTAACAATGTTTTCATGCAATTATTTTATAAGTACTAATTTCAGTAACACTTTTGGGTTTTGTTATGATGAATTCAATGATGATTACAAGTTTGTTTTGTCTATCGGTCACACTCGCGATGCCATTCGCTATGCCATTTATTCCTATAAAAATAATTCCTGGATAGAGAAGGAAGATCATTCTCTTTTAGAAATTTGGCCGCAACCAGGCCTCTTCGTTCAAGGAGCTCTTCATTGGGTTGCGTACAAAAGGAGCAAAGATAAAGATATTCAATTCCAACAGGCACGCTATAAGCGTCGTGATTGCATGTATTGGAAAAGTGAGATTACAACATATGAATATGAAATATGTTGTTTTGATCCTAAAGAAGAAAAGTTCAAGAAGTTATCTAAGCCCGCTTGTGTTGATATCAATTTTAAATTTCGATTGGCTGATTTGAGGGGGCAATTGTGCCTGTACCGTAACACACATGATTATACAGTGGTTGAGATATGGGTGATGAAAGAGTATGGCGTTTGTAATTCTTGGATGAAGTTTCTGACTATTGAGAATGTGCCCGTGCCAAAAACATGTTTTCAAGTTACGCCATTGTGTTTGACAAATGAAAACTATGTTGTTCTTGATATCTATGCTCCACATCATCATTCAACTATAGTTGCCTACAATCCAGAGGAGAAAAAGTTTGGTGATCAAGAGGAGATCATTTCAAAATTGTGTTTTGATGAAAGTCTTCTATTACCTACCAGAATCAAATGAGACTAAGAGTAGATTAGTTGTTTGAATGGTGAAATCTAGAGGCGTATTTAATTCTATTTTTTTTTTTTTTTTGTTAAAGTTAAAATTTTTTGTTTTATTTTTAGTTTATATCGATGCTTGGAATAATTGATTTTGTTGGTACGAAAATGTTATGCAATCCCATAATAAAATCTTATCTGTAAATGTAATCCTACTTAGTAGAGTTTTTAGTAATTTAATGGTTTATTCTGTTGAGTTTTATAAATTAAGTGATCATTTGAGTTTGATCAGTTGATTTTATGCTTGTTGAACTTGTTCCTGTGATGTTTTGAGAGTTAGTTAGCTTTTTAATGACTTGGAATGTTAGATATTTTCGACAGATCGATGAGCTCCTTTAGGACGAGAGAAAAAATTGTGTTGTCAATTTAAATGCTAAATAATGAAGAGAAATTGTAGGGTTTCAAGTAATTTACCTTTATGTGTTAAAAAAAATATACATACCCCTTTGGGAAATAAAAATATGGACAACAGTATAACTAATCGTGTTTCAGGAAATTTACTAACATGTACTCTCTCCGTTTTAAATTAATTGTAACATTCTTTGTTTTCACACATTTTTAAAAATCTCATAATTAATCATTTTTCTATGGTAAAATGTCAAAAATTCCTTCTTTAATGATTGCTATCACTTTAGTCATAAACTATTTCGTAAATTTTTTGCTACCTTTTTAATTTATTATCGATGGCCAAAAAATTGCATTGAAAATTCAAACATGTCAATCTAATTGAAACATAAAAATTTGACAAATGTGCCAATGAATTTTGAAAGGGAGACTATTAATTATTTTGCAAGGAATCTCCTGGGTTTTTTGTATTTTGCACCCTCTTTTATTTTCAGGCGAAAATAACCACTGGTGTCGAGGCAAAAAAGGTAATTCAATTGTAGATCTTTGACACTTTGCAACCCCAAAATAGAATTAGCAGTTAGCACCATCGAATTAAGAACAACTCAGCAACTGGCACCCTCGATACACAATAAATGGGCACTTTGCACCCAGAAACACAAAATTAACGCTTGACACCCTCAAATTGAGAAAAACTCAAACACCTCGTGTTTTTCTGGGACAACCATGTTGTGGTGTTCTTCTATGTTGTGCTTGCACTTGATTTTTATGGTTGCCCAATGATTTGTCTCCAATATTTCCTCACAATAGCTTCATAGTTTTGCATGCTCCATCTTTGTGTCATTGTTTAGTTTGGTAGCCCGTTTTCGCTAAATTGAGGGGTTTTAATTTTTCTTAATTTGAGGGTGTTAAATGTTAATTTTGTAATTCGGGGTGCAAAGTGCTCATTTATTGTATTTCGGGGGTGCAAATTGTTGAGTTGTTGAGTTATTCTTCATTTGAGGGTGTTAAGTTCTAATTCTGTTTGGGGTTGCAAAGTGCAAAAGATCCACGATTGAATTACCTATTTTGACCTTCACTCGGGTGGTCATTTTTGCCTGAAAATAAGAGAAGGTGCAAAGTGCTCAATTTTTCATATTTCGAGAATGCAAAGTACTAAATTTGAGTTTCGTGGATGCAAAGTGCTCAATTTTTCATATTTCTTGAGAATGCAAAGTATTAAATTTGAGTTTCATGGGTGCAAAGTGTCTATTTTTCATAGAGGTGCAAAATACAAAAAATCCGAATATCCATGTGTTTTACAAAATATTGCACATAATTCTTTTTTCATCCAACGGAGAGTGTTTCTTGTGTTTTGTGAGAGTGGAATAGAACACAACGAAAATGAAATGCCAAGATCAACATCATGCAATTTGAGTTTTTCATCTAGAGTTGCATTTCCAGATGAACAAAAATAAAAAATAAAAAAATTCCATATTCATACATCCACAAAACCAGCACCGAATAGTGTTTATTTTCCATTTTCTGATCTCCCATATATAAGCAGTGTTTTTAAAATCGGGCTGGACCGGCCGGTTCGTTCGGTTTAACCGCTAATCGATTCTTAATTTGGTCCGATTTACCTCTAAAAATCAGTCCCCTAAGCAACCAGTTTGAACCGGTAAAACCAACTCCAAAATCGCTAAAACCAATGAACCGATAAAACCAGTGATTCACTAATTTTTTATTTTTTTTATTTCTTAAATTTAGAGATTTTGTATTATTATTATTTATTTGAACTCTTGTTTAACATTTAATAGGATTACATTAATTGGAATTGCATTCATTAGTTTAAGTGTTTAACAATCAATGCAATACTCTAATTTTTTTTTTTTTTTTGATAAAGAAGTACATAACAATTTTCTCATAATTGTGAACAATATTCTTTCGTGTATGAATGGACTATGCTAGCATCACAAACAACCATCATAGCCCATAATATAAAATTATACTAATAAAAACCATAACTAATCATCAAATAAAAATAAATCCTATTTATAAAATAAACCCTAAACCCTAAATCAAATATTATGTCATAAATCCTAAATTCTAGGCATTGCAAATACTTTTAAATTATGAGTTTATATTTTTATTGTAACGAGATATTTTATATTCAAATATTGATAAATGATAAATTAACATTTGAAAAGTAATGAATTATTTTTTATATAAGTAATATCGTATAATTTAGGTGTTCTTTTGTAATTTTTCAAAGTTGAGATATTTATATTCAAATATTGATGAATGTTCAATTATCATTTGGAAAGTATTGAATTATTTTTTAAATGAGTAATATCGAATTTTTTTTAATGCTCTTTTGTAGTTTTTGAAAGTTGAGTGGGTTGTTAATAAATTAAAAAAATTATTTCAAGAAAGAAACTTGTTAAACAGGTAGTAGGTAACACAATTAACTTTAAAAATATAAAATATGGGTTGTACAAAGGACTGTGAAACTTTAAGCTGTGATATAATCATTTTCCATGTATGAAATTATACAAATCAATTACCATAAACACATCAAGTTATAACAATATAACCCAAATAAACAAGTCAAAACTTTGAAAATGAGATGAAATTTTAATTTTATTGTCTTGTTTTGAATGTATGAATCTTTGAGGGATACTTGAGATTTATATTTTTGACATTGATCTTGATTTACAATTTGATTATTTGCATAAAACAATAAAATTTTATTGACAAAAAATGATAATTTCTTTTAATTATAATTGTATTTTATATTATATATATATATATATATATATATATATATTACATAATAAAAAAATCACACCTGTTATTTCAATCAAACCAATAATCGACCCGTTCGAATCAGTAACCAGTTGAGCTTCCGGTTCAATGACACTGTATAAAAGCTGTTATATGACAGAAAACGATTCACCAGAGAATCCACCTGAAGAAAGATGAACATGAACAGAGACCAATATTTGCTTTTAAATTCAGAAACTAATCTACGATTCTATTCAAATAATTCAATTTAAAAAAATAGAGTAGCTTCATTTATTCTAATATGCATGAATTTTTGGATGTCCCTTTAGATTAACATTTAGTTCTTGACATTTTAAGAAAATTGAAATCTTTCAAATTTTTGGTTATATCGTTCCAGGACTTTGGTCCAAGTATAAGGGCGGATATGCAATCAATTTATGTCTTTTGATTGAGCAATTGTCTAAACTCATACATCACCCAGCCTAGCTAATTAATGAAATGAATTTGGATCTCATCAACTTTCTTTATTAACTTCAAAACGTTAGAAATTCACAACAAAGATGTTTTGAGTTGGATTTTTTTCTTCCCTTAAATCTAACGAGTTAATGGCAATTTTCTCCTGCGATATTCATAACATTTAATATACCTCCCCGTTATTTAAAAAATAGCACTTTAAACCCCTCCTAAATCTTATAAAAGTTTCACACTGCCTCTCTGACACTATTATATGTGGCACTTTGCCATTGTGTTATGATATAAATATGTATGTGTTATGGTATAAATGTGCATGTGTTATGATATATGTGCAATTTTGGATGTGTTATGATAAATATGGTAATTTATCCCCCTATGTTATGAAAATAATTTTCATGCTCACTCTCAATTTCGACAAGTGAGTACACTATTCGACTGAAAAAGGTAAATTGCTTATTTAAAATTTTTACAGAGAGATCAATTGTTCTTTTTCAAATTACAGGAGTAAATTGAATATTATGCATTTTATATGAATAAACTAACATTACCTCTATATCTAAAAATTAACAATTAGCATCAACATATTCTAAGTTTTTACATGATATGATCTTATTTTTGTAAGAAAGGCAACCTAAATGTAAAATTTGAATGTTACTTGCTTCAAATCAATTAAGACACTAATTATGTAGCATAAAAAATTATGTAAAATTGGCAGTACAAAAAGTTTAATTTTTATTTATCTTGAATATCAGGCCATCTCCAAGAGCAAGTGCAAAAATTAAATTTTAAGAGTTTTGTTTAAATTATGACAAAAAGTGCTCTCCAAGAGCACATGTAAAATTTAAGAGTTGTTAAAATTTATAGGTTTGGATGGCCAAATACAAATTGCTATTTGCAATTATTTACAAGAAAGTTTGTACTTTCATGCGAAACATTAAAATATTATGCCCATAAAACTCCAAAAATTAATATATTTTTTTAAAAACTATTTTTAATTATGAAATTAAATGAAAAAATTAATATTATAAATATATCATTATTATTTATATAAAATACTTCCTCTGTCCCATTACTTTTTATCCCTTGGTACTATTGACCATTCAACTTGACTAAATTCAAAAGAAAATTAATAAATAATTTAATTAATATATTTAACTAATAATTTGATAATATTATATTATACTATGTATATTAATATTTAAAAATTTTAATACGCCAAAAATGTGAATAATTTATCAAGATAAATCACTTAAAAGATTGAAAATTTTGACTGGATAATATAGCTAATTGAGTAAAAATAATGGGATGGAGGGAGCCATATATAAAAGTTATATGTTAAAATATAAGCTAGCTGTTGGAGTGCAGAGTAAAAAGTGGAAGTGTATAACAATGTTCATTACTTATATTTTAGGATAAGAGGCTGAAATTTAAAGGAGTTGTTGGAGATTACCTCATATGCTTTAAGGAATTAAGACACAGACACATGCATCAAAAGCACACTATTATATTATAAGAGTTCCAAATTCCAATATTCATGCATCCATCCATTTCCTGTTGTTTGTGTATAAACAATATGGCTGCGTTCGGTTTGGCAAATTGTAATTTGGCACAATTAGTAATTTGATTCAATTATATAGTTGGGATTGTAATATAATATTCTGTTTGGCAGATAATAATCCGGTGAATTTTAATTGGGCTCATAAATTAATTTCCAGTTCAATTGGGCTAATTAATGAGCAAGAGTGAAAATTGACAAAAATACCCTCGAATCCAGCTGTAATGAAGAGGCCATTTTGACCGTTCATCTTGTTTAAATTTGATCCGTTTAAACACAAAAGGGTGTTTTTGCATTTTTTTCAATAATAACAACATAAGGGGAGTTTTTTTTACAAAAAGGCCTAATGAACATAAGGGTATTTTTTGCATTTTTCAATAATAACAACTGGATGTTTTGTACAAAATGCCTAAACATAAAAAAGTATTTTTACATGTTCTTCAATACGAACCACTGCCACAAATTACGAACAATCAAATCATACAATTTAGGGGCATATTAATAATTAGTACAATTCAAACATCAATTGCAAAAATCTACGTCTTTGGTCTAAAATTAGATAACTGTTTGTGTAAATAAATACACCCAAAGGCATTAAAATAAACCAATATTCCAAAATTCTTGAAAATAAGTCCAAAATTAGTAATCACCAAACCATAATCTAATTTGTTTCAAGTCAAAAATACTCAAAAATACTAATACATGCAAACATCAACATTTGAAATTAAAAGTTCATTATGCTTCAAATACTTCAAGTACAACCATACACCCCAAGTCACCACTTATTTCAAATTCTTTGTCAAGGCATACACCCCAAATTCTTCTCCTTCTTAATTTTCTCTTGTTTGATTTTCTTTGTCAATCTCGGCTTTTGGTCCAATGGTATCAAATTCCAAGTTGTAGGGACCATGCGTCAAAGAAAAACTCCGCCCCATCGGATGAATCCGTGTTCAAATCCACACAAGTGCTACTATACAACAAATCATTATTTTTTACATCACTCATCACCTCTTTTCCTTTGGGACCTCCACTGCTTGTAAATAAATGCAACCTCTAGTGCTTGAAAAGACCACAAACATCTCATAATTCATCCTAAAAAGTGTATTTCTATACATCCACGTCATCTAAAATGTATATTAACTAGTTGCAGTAATCCCCTGCATGATTTTGAAAATTTTCAAATACCCCCTATTATTATTATGAAAACTAGCAATAACACCCTTGCATAAATTTGCAAACTATCAAATACCCATTCATAAATTAGTGAATTTGCAAATACCACAATATGTTATTCTGAAAAGTAGGAGTAACCCCCATCCCTATAATGCATCCAAAGAATTATATACATATACACACATACACAACATCTAAACCCTATATTACTTACATATCAAAACCCAATCTATAATGATGTGCAAGAACCATAGTGCAAAAAGTATCTTTGAATACCCAAAATTCAACAACAATAGATGACCCAAAAACTCCATTAACAGAGAGGAAAAACCAAAACTCAAATAGATGACCCAATAGCTGCAGTAATGCTTATCGTTAGAAAACATCATAAAAGTATCAATACTCTATTAGAATGTTTCTAATTAAGGTTAAATTTCTTAGATACATAAAGCGCATCAGGAAAAGAAAGCCAAAAAGGATATTGATGCCCTTCTCATAAATACAAACATCGTAAAAGTTCAAGACTTTTATCTCCGCCTCTTAGCTATAACTGTACTTTGCAATTAAAGAACCCCATTTTTTATTTAAAAAAATGGAGAGATTTACAGAAAGGCCATAATCAAAAATAGAATTTAATCAAAGGCCATAAACCTTTTTCAGTTTAAAAAAAAAAAAGAAAAAATGTTAATAATATTTAATATCTCATAACAATTACCTTTACCCCCTCAATTTTCTTTAATAAACCAAAAACACCCCAACACTAACTAACAAAAAAAAAAAAAAAAAAACTCTCCTCTCTCACAGTTCAAAATCGGCCAAGAAGAAAAAGAAAAAAAAATCCTCTCTTTCAATTTTTTCTCCCAAATTCTTGCAACAAATTGGAGATGGCATACGAAAGAACAATCAATGATGGTGAGATAAACATTAGCAATTGGCCATTTGAGGTAAAGTTTCGAGCCCTTTCTCAAGCATTTCGAATGAATTTTTGTTCCCAGATTTCGTAAATTCCTCGATCTGCTTGAATTTGTACATGGCGTTTGCCGTTTGAAAGCCAAATGGCGTTTGGCAAACGCCGACGTTTGCCGAACAGCTGCGTGCCAAACGGAAAACGCCCGCCTGTTTGCTTGCAGCATTTGCCGTTTGGCTTTAGACCAAACGGCAAACGCCGTCAAGCCAAACAGCGGCTTTTGCCATTTGGCTTCCAAACGGCAAAAGCCGCTGTTTGGCTTGACGGCTTTTGCCATTTGGCTTCCAAACGGCAAAAGCCACTGTTTGGTATCCGTTTGGTATAATTTCATTTGAAATTTAATTGTTACGAGCATCGAATATATACAGGAGAACTTCAGCTAGTTAATCTTAGAGAACTCTAAATCTAGATTGTGGTAATCAGATAATTTCATTTGAAATTTAATTGTTACGAGCATCGAATATATACAGGAGAACTTCAGCTAGTTAATCTTGGAGAAATATACGCCTGTGTATGCTTTTTGATCTTATTTCACCTTTCATAGTTAATCATCAAACAAACAGCTTGATTAATTTTTTTTAACTGATTGATCAGCTATATATGCACAACATATTTAAATCAACAGAGTAAATGTAAATATTGTACTTAGCTTTTTAATCGTTTTTAATCAATGAGTGTTGTGTTGCAGTAAATGTAATGGAAGTTCTTTGAATTCACCAGTCGTCACCTATATATTAATATTAATTATTAATTGGATATATGCAATACTGAAATATGGTGTGGTATATATATTGGAGTTGGGTTGTGGCATATATATTGGAGTTGGGTTTACTGGCCCTGCAAAGTTAATATTTGTATTCACGACTGATGCTTGGAAACTAAGCTTTACACAATTACACATGCATGCCGCTGCTGGGATTATTAATATTTGTATTCACGGCTGAATGAAAATTTTGATTTTTTTGTTGTTTTTTCATGACAGAATGAAAATTTAATTTTTTTTTTGTTTGTTTTGGAGTTGTGTTTATCTAAATGATGGATTTGTGTTTATTAAATTGGTTTTGGATTGTGTTGCACAAATTGGTTTTGGATTGTGTTTGATATGAATTCTTAATATACGCATTTTCAGGGTAATAATGAAGAAAATAATTCAGATCATGGTGATATCGAAGTCGATAATTCAGATGATAGTGTACCATCAATTAGGAGTGAGCCAAGACAAAAGAAAAGAGAATATAGGATTAGATATCCTAGTAGGCATTTAACAAGTCCTTATATCCCAAATGATGGGAAAAAATCTACTAACTAAGTAATTAGTTTTTTTTTTTTTTTTGGTAATATTTAATTCGGTAGGGACCAGAAGTTATAAATTTTGGGGGTAAAATTATGATTTTTTAAAAGTTATGGACCAAACTGTAAATTTGGGTTATAATGCAAATTCGTAGTGAATGTACATCCTAATTTTGAGGTACTAAAGGATTGAATCGCAAAAATGATTTTTTAAAAATTTTGGGGTAAAATTGTAATTTTTTAAAAGTTATGGACCAAACTGCAAATTCGGGTTAAATGCAAATTCGTAGTGAATGAACATTCTAATTTTGAGCGACTAACGGATTGAATCGCAAAAATAAACTTTTTAAAAATTTTGGGGTACTTATCCTTTCGAGTGATAAATTGATCGAATCTTACAAAATTGACCAATATGTACGAAGTTATGATTTACGGAGGATATAATGTTACCGTAAGTGTTACTTCTCCTTTCGGGTGATAAATTGATCGAATCTTACAAAATTGACCAATATGTACGAAGTTATGATTTACAGAGGATATAATGTTACCGTAAGTGTTACTTTTTCTTTCGGGTGATAAATCGATCGAATCTTACAAAATTGACCAATATGTACGAAGTTATGATTTACAGAGGATATAATGTTACCGTAAGTGTTACTTTTTCTTTCGGGTGATAAATCGATCGAATCTTACAAAATTGACCAATATGTACGAAGTTATGATTTACGGAGGATATAATGTTACCGTGAGTGTTACTCCTTTCGAGTGATACATTGATCGAATCTTACAAAATTGACCAATATGTACGAAGTTATGATTTACGGACTCCTTTCGGGTTATAAATTGATCGAATCTTACAAAATTGACTAATATGTACAAAGTTATGATTTACGGAGGATATAATGTTACCGTAAGTGTTACTTCTCCTTTCGGGTGATAAATTGATCGAATCTTACAAAATTGACCAATATGTACGAAGTTATGATTTACGGAGGATATAATGTTAGTGTAAGTGTTACTTCTCCTTTCGGGATGATCAAATCTTACAAAATTGATGGGTAAGGGTTAGAGTTAGGGTTAGGGTTAGGGTTAGTTTTAGTGTTAGAGTTAGGGTTAGGGTTAGGGTAAGGGTTAGGGTTAGTGTTTACATGGCGTTTGGCTAATTTGGCGTTTGAAGCAAATGTCAATAGCCAAATGTCAATAGCCAAAATGTCAATAGCCAAATGTCAATGGCAAACTTTTATAGATTATAATTTTACACAAAATTTATAAAAAAATTCATAATTACGATTCAATTGCACAAAATTAAAATAAAAATTCATAATTACGATTCAATTCATTAGTTGCACAAAATTAAAATGTTCATTAGTTGCCAATAATAAACATCAATTACATCAAACATTGTTCAATAAACATAGTGCTTTACCCCGGGTCATAAGTTTCTTCGATTTCTCTTTTCTCCTCGGAGTTGTCATCTGATACTTTCACTATTGAGTTATTAACACATTCGCGCATAATCTAAAAAATATCAGTATACCGATCTAAATTCAACTTTCTCACAAATTTATCGAGTAGTTACTCAAACGAAATTCTCCTATCCACCATTATTGTTTTCATAGAATTTCTATCATCACCACTCCAATGTCATTTATCATCCATTTGGCGTGTAAAATCACCGCCATATCGAACATATATTATAATTTTGTCCATTCCTACAATTAAAAACAAAAATTAATACACAAACTATAAAAAAAAAAAAAAATGCATTCTTGGATTCTGGCAGTATGACGTTTGGCTTTTGGTCCTTCCCAAACGCCAAAAGCCAAGCCTACCTTCATGGCATTTGGCTTTTGGCAAACGCCAAATGCCACGAACATAGGCCTGGCTTTTGGCTTTTGGTCCTTCCCAAACGCCAAATGCCAGGCCTACCTTCATGGCATTTGGCGTTTGGCAAACGCCAAAAGCCATGAAGATAGGCCTGTCATTTGGCGTTTGTTTCTCCCAAAAGCCAAACGCCAAACACTGCAAAATTTGCAGACTATATTTTTCTCCATTTTGCGAACTAAATAACACAATAATACATCCAAAACTTGCAAATGATTACCTTTTATGTTATTCTTCTTTCTTTTTTTCCGTGATTTGAGTGAAATTTGTGTGAAAATAAGTAGTTTTGTAAAGAGAATCGGGTTAGGGTTTGGGGTTGATTTTGGGAGAGAAATCGACGGGAGACGGGTGGGGTTGATTTTGATTTTTGAAAATTTTGGGGTATATTTGTTAAAGTTTAGTTTAATTAGATAGAGTTAATTAATTTAGTTTAATTGTTTAATTAATCTTGTGGCCTTTGGTTAATTTTTAAAGTTTTAATGGCCTTTGAGTAAATAAAAATTGATTTTGTGGCCTTTTTTAAAATTTGACAAAAAAAAAAAATGTGCTTTTGTGATGCAAATTGGTTCCTTAAATACATATATCATTCATTTGATTTTTTATAGTCAGTGATACAAGGAAAGTCTGGGCACATATTCACATTAACAAGTTATTCAATCTTCAAGCGAGTAGCCAGAAAGGAAAGGACAAAAAGAAATGCATATGTGCAAGAAAAATGTGATTAGATCAAGGATTATCCAATATTACAACCTGTTAGTTTTATTGTTAAAGGGAAATCAAGCACTTCAAAAGGAAAATCAAAATAAGTGAATATACCTGATGAAAACCTTTGGAACCCGTAGTAATGGAGCCTAGTAGTTCAACTCCAAATCTGGAAAAAGAAATGGATAATCAGTTGAAATCTAACATGGGAGAAACAAAAATGGGTAAGCATTTTCATTTTCGTCAATTAGGGTTCATCATCAAACGAAAAGAACGACAAGGAACTGTTGTGCAAAAATGAGGGGAAGTGATGTTTGTCGTTATAAATGTGGAAGGTTTTCTTGTAATTTGTACAACATTAAAGGGTAAAGAGGTCACAAAATTTTTAGTTTGGGCCAATAATTCTAATTGGAGGGGATGGTCCAATAATAATCTACCCAATTAAGTGCTATGGCCCACACATTTAACAGATTAAGCGGGGCAGCCCGTAATTTAGTCGGCCCAACCGGATAAGGAATTAAACCCACTTTTAATTTATTGTGGGCTAATTGGAGGCTTACCGAGGGCTTGTTTGGGCAACCGAACGTACCCTATGCGTACAAAATACTCTCGCAAAATAATAATTTATAATTAATTATAAGGGAAATTTACCTAGACACCCCCTGAGTTTAGGCCTAATTACAGGAACTTACCCCGTTGTTTGAAAAATTACCTAGACACCCCCTCTGGCAAAACAGTATTACAAGAACACCCCTTACGGCGTTAAATTTTGACGGCGGAGGATGACGTCATCATTTTTTTTTAATGTTTTTCCAATTTTGCCCTCGGTATGTATTTGTAATATATGTTATATTACAGGGGGTGTATTTGTAATATTTGAAATTTGATTGTTGTAGGCTGAAAATTACTGTTGTATGTGTAATGTATTTCCATTTCAATATCAAAACACCCAATAAATACAAAAATATCAATCCACCAAGCCAGTAAATGATGAAAAAACACCCAACTATTTTTCAATGTAATTTTTCACTTTGCATTAGATCAAAATACATAAATACCTTGCCAGTAAATGATGAAAAAATCACTAAGTAAATCGAAAAAACACCAACAAAAGCACCAAATAACAAAAATAAAACCCAAAACCAGCAAATAACAATAAAAAAGAGCAGAAAACAGCAGGAAAATGCAGCAGAAGAGCAAAAAACCATTCGGCCCGATCTTGTTCTTCACGGCCCGAAATTGTTCTTCGCGGCCCGAGTTCACCAAACCCAAAATTGACTTGGGGAAACTGAAATTAACACTATCATGAAGAAAAGCCCTAAAAAATTCAGTAGAAATCAGTTCGATAACACCCCCAATTCGGAGATCGAAGTGGGCGCATAAACCCTAAATGCCCAATTCGATCCAAATCTTCAATCCCACCTTCAATCGGGCAATTAATCCAAGGAAAGTGACGAAATAAACATATAGAAGTGAAACACGAAGCAATTTTCCAGAATTAGAGGCTCAAATCCGCGAATCAGGATGAACCCTAGAATTTGGGGACGAAAAGAAATCACTCCCAATATCAAAACCAGTCCATAATCCCGAAAATTGCTCCAGTAGGAAGATGCGCGATGAAGAGGCAAGTCTAACACAACAAGAATTACTAAAATCCGTCCACAAACAAGGGATAAATCATGATTTTTGTGAAGGTAGTGAAAAATGTGCGAAAATTTTTTCCAGTTTTTTTTTTTTTTTTTTTTTTTTTTTGTAAATATTGAAAACAACTAAGGGCATTTAAGACATTTCACAATTTCCGTTTAGCGTTGACTAACGGCCGTTAAGTCAAGGGGGTGTTTTTGTAATATTTCAAACATGAGGGTAATTTCTTGTAATTAGGCCTAAACCTAGGGGGTGTCTAGGTAAATTTCCCTAATTATAATTATAAATCTTAACCAAGTTTATTCTCACAAAACAAACAAAAGTAATATTAAAATAGGGTAAACACCACTTTTGGTCCCTCTTATCATTAACTTTTTACAGAGTGGTCCCTCTTATGTTTTTTTTCCCACTTTAGTTCCTACTATGAATTATTTGTTTCACTTTAGTCCTTTTCAAGTGATCCAATGCGATTCCGATAACATATGATATGCTTATGAGAGCAATTTTGTCATTCAAGTAAACTAACATGGATATTTTCGTCTTTCTAATTATTTAAAAAAAAACTAAATTTTCAAACTAGGCTTTCATTCCAGTCGAACTTAATCGTACATTTCGTTCCAAACTAAAGTTTTTTCCTAAATTTTTTTTCAAACACCAAAATTGCTCACCAATTAAACAATATCTCAAATAGTCTCAATAGTGAACGGACGAAAATGCCCTAAAAAATATTCATATGCATGTCACGTGTTATCGGAACCACCTGATAAGGACTAAAGTGAAACACATAATTCATAGTAGGGACTAAAGTGAAACAAATAATTCATAATAGGGACCAGAGTGGGAAAAAAAACATAAAAGGGACCACTTTGTAAAAAGTTAATGATAAGAGGGACCAAAAGTGGTATTTACCCTATTAAAATATCACCTTAATCAAAATTTAATAATAGCAATAACACTTACTGATTTAATTTTGAACCACAAATGAATCGATCGAGGCTTGTAAAAGCAATGTCCATAAGACAATTTTTTTTTAGTCAAAGGTACAACAATTCGTCACAATAGTCTCCCAATATACAACAATACTCGAATACTTGTTTATTTGCACAAAGAACAAGTCCACAACAAACTTCAACAAACATAAATTTTTAATGTGAAGAATAGAGATAAAGGATAGGATTCTAGTTGCTAGAAATTGTCAGATTATCCTCCTATTTATAGCAGCATAAATGGTGTTTTCTTTTGGAAGGACATGACTGTGCGGATTAATCAGTAGCACTGGTTTGATCCAAATAGGTGCAATCGTTAAGTTAGAACCAAACGGACACACCACTCCATTTAAAAGCTGGCGTTCTGATCTTATCACACGAACCAGGCCAGTTCGTGGATCTTGTTAGCGTCAATCGGATCTGCCACGCGAATCTATTTAGATTGGATTTAATTATTGAGCTTTTTATTTTGGGTCAAAAGGTTAAATAAATTTTCTCTAAAGAATTAATATCTTTTAGAGGCTCAAACCGGAGATAGGGCCTGACTGTGTTGTGCCGAGCCACCAGGTCGGACAGAAGAACGGCAGTGGCGCGCGTGTTTGTTTGGATTTTGAGAGAGTGGTTTGAGAAATAAAGAAGGTGTAAGTTTTTTTTTGGAAGAGTTATGCGGTAGGCGTAAGACTTTATGTCAAATCATCTTAATCACAAGAGATAAATTGTGTAAGATATATGTTAATTATGTCAAATCATAGTGGAGTTTGTATAGGTTTTGTTTAGAAATGAGAAAATTGTTGTTTGTTCGGCTTTTGAAAAAATAGTTTCAGAAAATTAAAAGATGAAAAAGTTATTTCGGAAAGTAAAAAACATATTTATTTGGTATTTTTCAAACACGAATAATTTTGGGAAACACCAAACAAACAAGCCCTTAAGCTTTTTACAAATTCAATTGTATAAATGTATTTTTAATTCATGTAGTACTAGTATCAAAAAAATCATGTAGCATCCTAAGGTTCATTTTTTCTAATCTGGTTTGGTAAGAAATTGGAGGTTCATTGAAGGATATGATTAAGGTTAATTAAGAAGAATAGTTACATATTAGGTTCATAATTAATTGGACCTAATGTCAATTTAGGTCCATAAGTATTTGAATTACCTCTCTTTTGAAAATTTTAGAAGAGCAATTTACCTCCTTCAGACAAATAATGTAATTCACTCGTCGAAATTGAGGGTGCGCTTGAAAAGTGTTCATGCAATATTTTTCATAATACATAAGTAAAATGTCACATTTATCATAACACAAAACTTAAAGTATCACATATAATATGGATAGTTTTGATAATTCATAATTTTTTCTAAGTTAAACAATGTCAGACAAATAATGTAAAACTTTAATAAATTAAATAAGAAGATAAAGTGTTCTTTTTCAAATTATAATAAGTTAGATAATATCACTAGATAAATTGCCACAAACTCTTGTTACATGTGACCTTAATAATCAACGTTATCTAATTATGTCAAATATATGGAAAAATATTGCACGTGGATATGAATATAATGTATGAAAATGAAATACACATTTCTAATTGTCCACGAAAGAACAATAATTTCGACAAAGAAAATTGAATTATTATCACTAACTAAAGCAAACTAAATGGGCCAAATTGTTGATCAAAGCTAAAAAACCAAGAACATCATGTGACTATACGTTTCATGCAAAAGTAATGTAGAAACAATATTTTTCATGTCAATGTCATATATACATAATCGATTAGCAAAGCTGATTATTATCATGTTAGGATGTGAATAATACTCACATTTTCAAATGAAAAATATAATTTAATTTATAAGTATATTTTTGTGCCAACTCAAAACTCTATAAATATTTTATCACGTTCTCCATAAATCCCTGATCAATCACATCTCAAAATTTTCAACTGTTTTAAAAAAAAAAAAGAGTTGTATATGTTTGTTTGGTGTTGGGAAAGTACTTTGGGAGAGTAGTGGTGGTTTATGAGATAATCTCGATTAGCATAATGTTATTTGTTAGAGTTTTGAGAGAGTGTTTTGAGAAATAAAGTAGGTGTAAATTCTTTTGGAAGCAGAGTAAAGTTGTAGGTGTAAGACGTGTAAAACTTTATATCAAATTATGTTTGTTGTGAGATAAATTGTGTAAGAGATAAGTTACTTTATCTCAAATCAGAGTAGAGTTTGTATATGTTTTGTTTAGATATATAAAATTTGTTGTTTGTTTGGGTTTTAAGATAGCAGTTTGAGAAAATTGAGAGATGAAAATATATTTCAGAAAATAAAAAACATGTTTGTTTGGCATTTCCCAAATGTGAAGTGTTGGGATTTATGGGGTTCCAGCAGTCACCCTTATGGATTCGCTGTGGCGCTATTGCTACATCGGAGTATGGCAACCCAGCTTGTCGAGGTTCACGGAGGAGACCCGAGGATCCACGTAAATTATTGCGAAGCCCCTCATGTCCGTCCACCACTTAGTGTGGGGCTTTGCGCTGCCGTTGTGAACTGTAGGGGGTGCCCTACAGGAATCAACCTTGGGTTAAAGATTAATAGTTGCGCCCTCATTAACAGCAATTGCTTTTGGTGTAGTGGTAAAGCGCTAGAGATCCAACAATTGGTATCAGAGCGAGGTTGCAGGTTCGAATCCGCCCGGGTGCCGTTGGGGGGGAGATTGTTGGGATTTATGGGGTTCCAGCAGTCACCCTTACGGATTCGCTGTGGCGATATTGCTACATCGGAGTATGGCAATCCATCTTGCCGAGGTTCACGGAGGAGACCCGATGATCCACGTGAATTCTTGCGAAGCCCCTCATGTCTGTCCACCGCTTAGTGTGGAGCTCTGCGCTGCCGTTGTGAACTTTAGGGGGTGCCCTACAGGAATCAACCTTGGGTTAAAGATTAATAGTTGCGCCCTCATTACCAGCAATTGTTTTTGGTGTAATGGTAAAGCGCTAGAGCCCGGCTCCGTGGGTCCATCGGATAACGGCCGAAAAATTATAATTGTTTTTTGAACAAGTGTTAGAATATCGAAGCCCATTTTTTTTAACTGAAACGATAAATTAAAAGTTTAAAAGCGGAATCGGTTTAAAACGAAATAAGAACAATTTAAATTACTAAGTTTTAACGGAAAAATCAATTTTCCATAGTAGATGTTTAAAGCGGAAGCATCACAATATATTAAGATGTTTGAACAAAATCAGTCGAGAGAGATAAATAAGTAATTTATGAAAACCTTGAATTCTTTTTGAAAATATAAATCAACTTTAACGAATCAAATATTCTAAACAAGGTTTTAATCAAAATCGAAAAAGAGCATAAATCGATCACAAAATATTACTACTCTCCCGAATACTAGGGTGGGACCGCAATCGTGATGACCTAACCGCAACTCGACTAATATTTCCAGAACAACTGAAACTGAAAAGAATGATAAAAGGAACGCATAAGTTGATCGTCCAACTTAGTGAGGCTATGTGCGAATTTGCATGGTGGTGTGTGGATGCAACATAAGTATGTTATCAAACAAATAAACATATATTCAAGACGGAAGAAACACGGAATTCACATAACCAAGAATATGTTGATGCCGTCCTCCACTTACCCTCCATTCCTCAGTCTGATGTCCATCCAAACTCACCAAGTAAGGAGCGACCTTACTATCTGAAATGCATCGACATGACTTTGCCGGAGTTCGTCCTTACGCCCCAAGTGTTCCTCCCCACTTGGGTAGTAAGGCCAGGCCTACGGGTAACCGTGACAATCCTGCCGGCCCTTGCCGGCCAGGTTGCCATCGGGTCCGTATACCAAACAAATATGGCCCACACAAAATCGGAAACAAATAGAAACACAAAATCGGAAACATAACGTATCAAACATATTTAACATATTATCAACATTTAACAACTTATCAAATGAAATTTTGGGTATCATGATAATTTTGAAAAATATATTTGCAACTAGTAGAATTAGATGTAGCATGTATTTGGATAATCATGTTGAAATACTAAGTGATTTCGTGCGAGTAATGTCGACATAACAAGTCCAATATATTCGTGACAACATGCAAGAGAAACTATAATATAGAACATGCTTTGATTATTAAAAGCATTAGTAAATGTTTGACTCGATCTACTATCACATTGGACCGACATACAAATTCAACACACAACACTCACCTTTGTTGATTAGTATAGAGACTAAAACTCCACAAATGAAGCGTATCCGAAACCTGAGCAAGTACATATACGACTTAGAATTATCTAACAACCTTACTGAAATATAACTAATGATAATCCTCCACAAGGATTTCCTACTAACACATCGCACAAAATTGCTTAGAACTTTCGACGTCAACTCCACTTAAAAGTAATTATTTTCAAAACTCAAAATAATAATTATATAAAACGGCTCCAAAATAGCAAATTTTTACCTTCATTTTCCAGATTTACAAAAAGAGCCCCTAAACTTTTAGAAATATCCATTTTTTCGAAAATTTAGAACAAACTTTAAATCAAATGATTTTTAACTAAAACCATATCGTAAATCAAATAAAAACAGATTATTAAGTATCTTTGTTTGTCCCAAGTGGTCAGATGAGGTCTAGAGGGGGGTGAATAGACGTCTGAAAAAATTTTAGACTTAAAAAACTTTTAAGTCGTCTGTCAGCAGACTAAGCTTATAAGGAACAATAAGCTGACTAAGTTGATCGCGAACAAATCTTTGAACAGCAGAGTTGACCACTCTTCTTATAATTACTTAGCTGATTTCAGCAGAAATCAGTTTTAAACAAAATACTTGCAGCTGATTGTTTGAAAGTGCTTTTCACAAGTAAATTAAGTCTTTTGAAATATTTTATCCCCAATTTTAAACTCCCTTTAAAATCTTCAATCAAACAGTTCTAAGTGTTAAGATATCCAATTTTGAAATATGCAAGTAAAACTTATGCAAATTAACACACAGAATTTTTATAGTGGTTATATGGATAAAAATCCTTTAGTCCACTCTTCCAAGTCACTTAGATCTTGGGTTATACTATAATCACTCATATTACAATTTTTGATTAAAAGTGAGTAGATCTGCGAGAAATAATTTGCTATAGAACAGAGAGCTCAGAGAGTTAGAGAATTTGGGAATTTTAGAGTGCGTAAGTTCACTAATCTGATCAGATCGGGATTTAAATGTTCAATTTGTTTCGGTTTCCGTGAATTACGTTAACCGTTAGATTGATCTGACAATTTTTAGATCGTGGGAGCGAGATTTATGGATTTCAAATTAATTAAATTCGTTTCAGATGAGCGGGAAACTCTATCGTCACTAATCTGGTACTTATTAAAGCGTATTTTCAAAAATGCGTTTTATAGTTGTGCTTATATAAAGTAACAGATGAGTAAAATTTAACTTATCTGACAGACGAGTGTTCTGATAACAGATATTACTAGTGAAAGCCAATAACTAGTAATCTTCCTTTGCTATTTGTCAATCCAGTAAGATAAATTAATCTTCAGTCTTCAAGAATTAAGATATCACTTGTTGAGAACATAACCTCAACTAACTGTCATCAAAAGATTTCATCTTTTAATCAGAAGTACCGCTAGTCTTACACGTTCCCCCTGACTTTAAGAATTCATCAGTTGACTAGTCTGTTGATAGTTAACCTTGAAGATGAGAAGATGAGTAAGCTGATAAGTTCCAGTCTTCTGATAAGTTCCTCAGCTTATGCATCTAAATTTAACAGTCCTAGTTCAGCTCTTAGAGTTGAAAACCTTGCCTCACTTAGTGGTTCGGTGAAGATGTCCGCAATCTGATTGTCAGTATGAACATACTTGATAATAACATTTCCCTTTTCCACATGATTTCTAATGAAATGATGCTTAATGTCAATATGCTTAGTCCTTGAGTGACTTGTAGTATTCTGAGTAAGAGAGATGGCACTTGTATTATCACAGTAGATTGGAATTCCACTGATCTTTATGTTGTAATCTTCTAGTTGATGCTTCAACCATAATGTCTGTGCACAACATGCTCCAGCAGCAACGTATTCAGCTTCAGCAGTAGAGATGCACACTGAAGTCTGCTTCTTACTCATCCATGAGATCAGACGACTACCTAAGAATTGACATGCATCTGTTGTGCTTTTCCTGTCAATCTTGCAGCCAGAAATGTCAGAATCAGAATATCCAATAAGCTCAAATCCTGATTCTCTAGGGTACCACAATCCCAATTCTTGAGTGCCTTTAAGGTATTTAAGTATCCTCGTGGCAGCTAAGAGATGAGATTCCTTAGGATTTGATTGATATCTCGCACAAACCCCAACAGAGTACATGATATCAGGTCTGCTAGCTGTTAGATATAACCGTGACCCAGTTATGCCTTTGTACTTGGTTATATCTATTGATTTGTCATCTTCATCTTTATTCAAACGAAGTCCAGTAGACATAGGAACACTAACAGATGAGCTAGTTTCCAAACCAAATTTCTTAAACAGATCTTTTGTGTACTTTGCTTGGTTGATGAAGATTCCATCTTGCAACTCTCTAACTTGCAAACCAAGAAAGTAATTAAGTTTACCCATCATGCTCATTTCAAACTTGTTTTGCATCAGCTTGGAGAACTTGTCACACATCTGTTGGTTAGTTGAACCAAAAATAATATAGTCCACATATATTTGCACAAGTAATATATGATTCTCCCATTCAATAGTGAACAAGGTTTTATCTACCTTACCTTTATGAAATCCTTTAATTAAAAGAAAATCAGATAGGGTATCATACCTCTTGGAGCCTGTTTCAGTCCATATAGAGCTTTCCTCAGACGATATACTTTTATCTCCTTCTTGATAAGCTTCAAATCCAGGAGGTTGTTCAACATAAACTTCTTCTTGCAATTCTCCATTGAGAAAAGCTGACTTCACATCCATCTGATAGACTGTGAAGTTCTTGTGAGCAGCATAGGCAAGAAACAATCTGATGCTTCTAGTCTTGCCACTGGTGCGAATGTTTCATCAAAGTCAATTCATTCTTCTTGACAATAACATTTGGCCACTAGTCTTGCTTTATTTCTAGTGACAATACCATCTTCATTCATTTTATTTCTGAATACCCACTTAGTGCCAATTACCCTTTGATGACTTCGTCTAGGAACTAAGTACCATACTTCATTCCTTTCAAATTGATTTAGCTCTTCTTGCATAGCTTCAATCCAGTTTGAATCACTAAGAGCTTCTTCAATCTGTTTGGGCTCGATTTGGGGTAGAAAGCTGACAAACATGGCATCATATGCAGCAGCTCTTCTTGTCTTTACTCTATCCAAGGGATCACCAATCACTAACTCAGGCGGGTGATTCTTGAGCCATCTGAGATCAGGTTGCAAATCTGGATGTTGTCCTCTGTTTTGATCTTGCAACACTACTGTTAGAGTTCCAGTAGTAGTCTGATGAACAGTATTTGGTCTGTCAGCTGTTTGTAACTCGTCTGTTAGACAACCAGCAGTCTGATTTTGAACAGCACTTGAGCTAGCAGCTGAGTTGAGATCAGGTAGTATGATGGGAACATATTCTTCATTCTTTTCAATACTCAATTTCTGAAAATCAGTAGACAAATTTAGATTAGTACTTTGATTCTGTTCAGAAGATTGGTTTGGCTCATCAAATACTGTATGAATAGATTCTTCTACTAGTAAAGTTCTATTGTTAAAAACTCTATAAGCTTTACTAACAGTAGAGTAACCTACAAAAACAACTTCATCAACCTTTTCTACAAAAGCAGTAAGGTAATTTTTCTCATTATTTAAAACAAAGCATTTACAACAAAAAAATTTAAAGTAATGAATATTTGGCTTCCTGTTGTTCCAAACTTCATATGGAGTCTTGTTCTGATTTTTGTTGATCATGCATCTGTTCTGGGTAAAGTATGTTGTATTTGTATCTTCTGCCTAGAATCTGTGGGGCAGTTTTGCTTTAGCTATCATTATTCTGGTAGCTTCTTTTAGAGTTCTGTTTCTCCTTTCAGCAACTCCATTTTGTTGAGGGGTTCTGGCAGCAGAGTACTCACGGCTAATTCTTCTGACATTACAATACTCTTCAACAGTAGAGTTTGTAAACTCAGTCCCTCTACATGGTCTGATCTTCAAAATCTTCAAGTTTTTCTCGTTCTGGATCAGTTCCATCAGATTTGTAAGATGCTCCTTGGTTTCACTTTTCTTTTTCATGAAAATCACCCAAGTGTATCTTGAATAATCATCCACAACAGCTAGGCATTATTTCTTTCCACCATTGCTGATTGGATCAATAGGGCCAAATAAGTCCATGTGTACCAGCTCCAAGATTCTTCCAGAAGATTGGTGCTTCTTGCTTTTGAATGATGACTTGATTTGTTTACCCTTCTGACAGGCGTCACAGAGCTTATCCTTGCTCATGACTGTTTTTGGAATCCCTTCTAACAGATCATTCTTGATTAATCTGTTTATGGTCTTGAAGTTTAAGTGATTAATCATTTTATGCCACAGCCAACTAACTTCACTTGGTGTTGATGCCACCAAACAAACGCTGGAATTCTTGTCCACAGAATTCCAGTCGACTATGTAGACATTTTCTTGTCGTCTTCCAGATAAGATGGCCTTCTTTGTACCAATCTGTTCAACGTAGCACTAATCTGATGAGAAGATAACCGAAAATCCCTTGTCACAAAATTGACTTATGCTCAGCAGATTATATTTGAGGCCTTTAACATAAGAGACGTCAGATATCTCAATGTTTCCTTTGATCAGCTTTCCACTTGCTTTAATCTTGCCTTCTTTCATGTCCCCAAATGTTACATTAGGACCGTCCACAGCAATAGCATCTGTCAGCTCATGTATGCGTCCACACATGTGTCTTGAACATCCACTGTCCAAGTACCAGATTTTCTCTACTTTACTCCTACTCCTAATCTAACCTACAAAACAAAGAAAAATTGTTTTAGGTACCCTTATTGAGAGGGTCCTGGAGGATTAGTTCAACCCTTGACAACCCAAGATGATGAAGTCTTAAGCTTCTTAGGTCTCTGAGTTTTAACAGGAGCATGAACATATTAATCTTCATCATAATCAACAGATATGTTATGTTGATGATCAGTATGATAAGGATGATGTTCATAAGCAGAATAAGATGCATGATAAGCAGGGTATGCATGCATTGGATGAGCAGGGTAAGGTGCATAGTAAGTTGGAAATTGAGGTGCATGATACATAGGTGGATATGCAGTAGGTTGCACATAGTAAGATGACTCATTTCCATACCAAGCATTTTGATTTTTCTTGTTTTTATGCTTCTTTGGTTTACTAGATGCTTGCTCATTAATAGACGACTTAGTCTTACTACTGGTCTGATTGGTTTTAGCCTTATCAGCAGACTTCCTAGGACTCTGCTGTTTGGTCTTACTACTCTGTTTTCCTAAACTAGGCTATTTGCTCTTTTTAACCTTAGGAGTTTTCATCTCCTTTAATATACTTTCTTAGGTGAAACAGGTTTAGTAGTCTGAACATACAGTATGACCTTATTATTGTCAGCAGATATAAACTTTTCAGTATGATTCAGTTCTAGCTTGTCCTGATCTAAAGGTAGTTTCTGTTTACTAGATATATGCGATGATGCCACATAAGACTTATCATGAGACTCAATAATCTTTTCAAGTTCCATGATTTTTTCTTTATAAACTTCACATCCAGCTTTCAGAGGTTCATTCTCTTGCTCAAGCAGTTTATATTCAACAGATTCCTTTGGTTTTTCAACCTCGAGTTTCAGTGAATTGTTTTGCTCTCTCAGCAATATCATCTCTTCCTTAAGCTTTGCAAATGCGTCAGCTATGCTTGTGTTATTGACCATCATTTGCTCAAATGAATTAAATAATTCATTTTCAAAAGAAGTTACCTCATCCTCAGAGTCGTCTGACTCTTTGGCCATCAGACAGATCATTGCAGCGTTCTCATCATCAGAAGATTCGCCATCAGAAGAGTCGGAGTCTGAATCAGATGAGTAGACATCAGCAAGCTTTTCAGCTTCAGCCAACAATACCTTTCCTTTCTGATGTTTTTTATCCTTTCTTATTCTCTTCTTTTCCTCAGTGTATTTCTCAGCTTTAGGATATGGACCGTCTCTGATGAAATGTTCTAATTTCCTGAAGTTGTAACATATTCGTTTGGATTTATAATCATTTTTATCATGAGAAGAAGAGGTAGGGTTAGAAGTAGAAGTGTTGTTGTTGTATTTGTTCTTCATTTTTTGCTTGTAGAACTTCTTGAAATTATTCATTAACAACGCAACATCTCCAGCAGTGTACTCCTTCTTGTTGAGTAGTGTGGCTTCATCAGATGAGTCCACTTCTTTGCTTTTGTTTGCTGATCTTCTTGGGTTTTCAGCAGCAACTAGTGCAGCTGTGGGGCCTGAAGTTGAGGTTTCTTCAATTCCCATTCTTGGCAATTTATAATCATATGCCTTGAGTACGGAGAACAGCTCTGTAAGAGAAATCTTCCCCATATCTCTTGATTCTTCCATGGCTGTCATCTTCATGTTGAACTTTGGTGGTAGTGCCTTCAGTACTCTGACGGTGATTTCTTTGTCAGTAAAGGTCTTTCCCAGCTTTAAGACTTCATTCAGTGTTCTGGTGAACCTTGTCTCCATCTGATCAATGTTCTCTCCAGACTTCATTTTGAAGTTGTCCAGTTTTTCCAAAGCAACACTAAGCTGATGCTTCTTTATAGCATTATTTCCTTCGCTCATATCACGGACTTTATCCCACATCTCTTTTGCAGTTTTGCAATGTTTTATTTTATCAAACCGATCATTATCCAGGGCCTTAGTCATGATAAAACGTCCGATTTTGTCCAGATTGAACAACTTGAGTTCCTCAGCTGTCATCTCTTGTAAATCTTTGTCCACCACAGTATCTACTTCGTCGACCTTTATTGTCTTGGTGAACTTGAATGGACCTTTAGTAATGCATGTGAACATGTTGTCATTGTAGGCGGCTAGGAAGATTTCCATTCTGATCTTCCAGTCCTCGAAGCTCATGCCAGCAATGTGGGGAACATGATTAATGCACTCCATTTTTCAAAAAGTTTTATTTTTCAAAGTATGCTCTTTTTGAAAACTTTTAAAACCTTTGAAAAACACTTCGGAACAAGCTCGTTGATCAGGCAGTTGATTCAAATGAACCACCCGCTCTGATACCACTTGTTGGTCCCAAGTGGTCAGATGAGGTCTAGAGGGGGTGAATAGACCTCTGAAAATTTTAGACTTAAAAACTTTTCAGTCGTCTGTCAGTAGACTAAGCTTATAAGGAACAGTAAGCTGACTAAGCTGATCGCGAACAAATCTTTGAACAGCAGAGTTGACCACTCTTCTTATAATTACTTAGATGATTTCAGCAGAAATCAGTTTTAAACAGAATACTTGCAGCTGATTGTTTGAAAGTGTTTTTCACAAGTAAACTAAGTCTTTTGAAAGATTTTATCCCCAATTTTAAACTCCCTTTAAAATCTCCAATCAAACAGGTCTAAGTGTTAAGATATGCAATTTTGAAATATGCAAGTAAAACTTATGCAAATTAACACACAGAATTTTTATAGTGGTTATATGGATAAAAATCATTTAGTCCACTCTTCCAAGTCACTTAGATCTTGGGTTATACTATAATCACTCATATTACAATATTCTCCACTTACACCAAACAACAAATGTAAAGGCCGCAAGCTCGCAATAGGAAATCACAAAGAAATACCTATCATCTGAAGTTAGATCACTCACAAAGATGGATCTAGACTCCTCACAGCACTTAGCTATTACAGATTCACTCGGAAAATGTTTTCTTTAAGCTTTAACTGTGTTCCGCCAACAAATGACTTCACCAGACGAGTGAGCTGTTCTTGAGCTTTTGAGACTTAGAAAAAATTCTGCTTCGAAAATAAAATCTCAGATTGTTGTTGTGTATCCAGCTCTTGAAATCAGCTCATTTTATACTTGAATTTGAAAATATGACCGTTGAAGAGAGACAAATTTCAAATCCGCAGTATTGGCCCCCGTTTTCTGGAATGGCTACCTGCAACTGTACTTTTCTGACAGTAGCATTAAATGCACCCTGCTGATCCGAGAATAACTTCAATGATTTGCCATTAATACCCTTCTCTTGCAGTATTTATTACACCAAGTGCATTTATTACCGTTAGGGCAGACTTCTTGATCATTTCTACGCTGCTGATCGAATCACCCTTCTGATAGATACTCTGTTGATCAAAACTTGAGCTCATCTGATTTGAGTCAGCTGATGACCTACCCTTCTGATTACAAATTCAGCATAAGATCAGTAGTCTTCTGAAACCTTGACCCTTCTGATATCTTCTTTACTTGGTCAAAATTCTTCTAAGGGTTCTAAGCATTCCATACTTAGCTGATTATGATGTTTTGGAAATCATCAAAACCTCCCTTAACATTTTAACTTCATTACACTTGATCTTCATCTTCATCCAACTATCTTCTTACTCCAAAAATCGAACCTTTAAAAATCCCGCAAGTTTAAAACTTTTCAAAAATACCCTCATAGTTTTGAATACTTGAGAAAATCAACTTTCTTGAAAAAATAATTCAAGATCCAAGCAATTAAGTAATATTTAAAAATAATCAAGCATAATTTCAATATAAAATTGAAATTAACAATAAGTTTTAATAACTTTTCACAAACTAACAATGAGAAACAAAAAGCTCTTTAATTATAAACTTTCTTCGAAAAATTTACAAATTTTCAATCCTAAAACTAAAATGAATAAACCACTACTTCAAATCAATAAATCAAGAGTTTATAAAAGAAACATGTAAAAACAGTGACAAAACAATTCATTTTCCCCCTTATTTCTAGATTTATAAAAATAACCCCAAATGTTTCAAAAACTCCCATTTTTGCAAAATATCGAAGCAAACTTTAAAACAAATGCTTTTCAGGTAACCCTAACCAAATATCAAACAAAACTTATATTTTCAGTCCCTTTTTTACTCACAACAAAAATCGCAACCCTCCACCCTTCAACTTTTAAAATCTTTCAAAAATACCCCCAAAATTTGAATATTAAAAACATTAACTTCCTTACACAAATAATCAAGATCCAAACATATAAGCAATATTTAAACAAAACCAAAGCAAGTCACATTAAATATCTTATATTAAATATAAACTCAACAACTTATCACAAAAGCTATAAGGATAAACTAAACTTCTTAATATATACTTTGAAGAAAGGAAAATAAAATCACAAGGATTAAAGAACATGTGCATAGACGGATTTTTACCCAATGCAACGAAGGGGATGAAACTCTCTTCATTTTCAGACCTCCGAAGGTGGTGGTGGCGGCTCCGGTGGCAGTGGTGGTGACTCCGGTGGTGGTTCATATCAAAAGCCCTCAAATCCTTACTTTTTCCCAACTTCTAATGACTGGCGATTCACTCTCGGAGATCCAATCAACGATCTGAAAGGTCAATATGTATCCCCATGTGTGTAGAATCTTCACACAAAATTTGGGCATGATCCAACAGTGGACGAAGGAGGAATGATCGGAAAACCGAGGCTGTGTAGTGAAAATTCAAAAATTCTCTTTGTGTTGCATGTTCTCTCTCTCTCTCTCTCTTATTTTTTTCTCACTAAACCCTTCTATGTGCTTTTTGTTGTGGCAAGGTAAAGAAGAGTGGATAAATGAGTGGGTGTATATATACATACAATCCAAAATCAGATTCATATACATATACATCAATCAATAAACATGGGGAAGAGAAGTTTATCATTGTTTTTTTCTCCCGCCAATGTTTTGATTTCTTGTGTGGTAGGATTTTCTTCATTCAAACAAGAAATGGCAGTCTCGGAGTGTCAAGGGAGAAGAAATCATTATTCTGCCTCTGCAGGATTTGAAAAGATTGGGGCGAATTTGCACTTTGCCCCTTGAGCTTTGGGAAAGTGCATTTTTGCCCCACAAACATAAAATTTTGCGCACTTAGGTCCAAAATAAATTGCAAATAGACCCCATCACTTTAAAAAGGTACTTAATATTATTTTAAAGTAACTTTTATATTTTTAATTATTTCAAAGTTCAAAAGATCACAAGATTTAATTAATTTGTATACTTTAATTCAATTTAATGCTTAACTTTGAAAATAAAATGTAGCACATAAATTGGAATAAAAATCCAATCAAAAGTCTTCGAAATTTTGGAGGCGTTACAATCCTTCCCCCTTAAAAGAATTTGGTCCCCAAATTCGTTCTTGAGATTCGCATGGTACGGTTAACGCCGACGTATTTTATTTTCTTGCTCCCGAAACGTTTCTTCCTTACTCTGTGTGTGTCATAAAATAATTTCTTGCCTTCTTGATTAAAATGAGTGTGCGAAAACGTTCTCTATTACGTTAGGCGTTTTCAAAACTCTGACATATCTTTTTCTCTAACTCCCAAGTCGCCTTTTTTATACTCTGGTCGCGCCATAATGGAATTCAGTTGTTTCTTCATCTAGACGAGTATGCAAACGTATCTTCGTTTGTACGTTAGATATTTTTGAAGATCTTAAGATATGCATTCAGGTTCACGAGGATGATCGATGTAGTACTCCATATACATTATGCATAATCATGACGCGGTAGAATGGGATACGACGATAATTCCAACTCCTATGCCTTGGATTAAGATTTTTCTCAAAAGAAAAACTACCCACATAACAATATATAGTTCAGTTTGGCCCAGAGAATTCAAAAGGTATTGAATGACATTTGACTTGGGATTCTCGCTGTTGGGAATCGAACATGACCCAACCCGAGCCGCAGCGGAAGCGGGTAAAATTTAAAAAATTCAGGTGGTCTTTCGATTCAACCCAAGAATCCATATGCATAATATAAACCGAGTATAAACCAACCATAGGGGGTTTAGGATTTCACCTCACTACACTTGGTAGTGGTTGAGGCTTTCCGAGCAAGGCGTGGCCGAACTTCTTTGGCTCTCGGAATCAGGAAATTCCAAGTGGTTCTTCGAAAGCTCCTCCAAAGAAAACAACACACAAAGAGTCTTTAAGGAAAGAACTCGTCTAAAGAAAGTTCACACTTCACAAGTCTTACAATCTAGAAAGAATTTCTTAGGCTAAGAACTTGAAATTCCTTCGTAAGCTATTGAAGTTAGATTGGAAGAGAATTACTACTTAATTCTACTAACTTGAAAGGAAGTATAGAGAAGAAGAACTTTTATTGCAATCACTTAGTCTTCGTAAATGAGAAGCTAGGGCCTCCTATTTATAGAAGGACTTACTTCACCATTAAGCTTTCAACCAAACTTAGTTGAGAAGCTATCCACAAAGCTTCTATGATAAGCTTTGTTCCTAGCATATCTTATCCGATAAGCTTTGTCATATAGCTTATCCGATAAGATTTGTCATCAACCTTATCAGATAAGGTTTGTCATTTACTTAGTTGAGAAGTTTCGTACTTTTCTTAGCCGAGGAATTTCGTACTTTTCTTATCCGAGAAGTTTCGTACTTTTCTTAGCCGAGAAGTTTCGTACTTTTCTGATAACGCCATGAAAACGTCGTTATCACGTGCCTTCTTAAGCCCAAAACGTCTTGTTTTAATCCGAGTTTTGGTTGCTTTTGTGTGTTTGCGTGGCTTTTCCTTTTTTGGCCCCTTCGTTTGGCCTTTGTTTGTTTTTCGTGCTTTTGTTCTCGTTTTGATCGCTTTCTCCGTGGTTTGTAGGTATTAACATCTTTGAGTGATTCGGAGTTGCGTATCATTGATGCGAGTCGCTCTACCAACCTCGCGAGTCAAGCTTGAGCTTCAAAGGAAATAGAACTCGAATCAAATTGTACAAGATTGTAGACAGCTGTTCACTAAAGCATGCACAACTTTATCAAGGATCATCCAAATGAGCTGAATTTTGGATATGTCATAGATGAGTGAGTTAGCTACGCTACGGACTTTACGGATCTGCATTCGGAGTTCGGAATCAAAAGATATGCTGCTCGGAAGGAAGTGCGGCAGAGCTGGAAGCTTACTGCCAGACTTACACCGCGGTGTGTGATGTATACACCGCGGTGTATACCTGTTTTCACCCCTGCTCTCAGCTGATATTCATCCGCGGGAAGCAGGGGTGTATTTAGTCTTTCCCCCCCTTGTTTTCCCCTGTAAATAGAACCTCATTTGGGGACTTTTTGGTCTTTGTTACCATAGATTTTGGGGTAACTTAGGCATTAAAACTTATAGTTCACTAGGTTAAAGGCTTAAGTGGTGGAAAATCATTCACAATCTCTACACCTAACTTCATCATCTCATTTTCACACACTAGCCGCCACTTTGGGAAAGGACTCTCACTTGGACTCCCCATTGAAGACAAGAAGGCTTGAGGGAGAAGTTGTTGAAGATCTCAACCACTAAGCTTACTCTAGCTAACTCTTATTACTTTGTTCCTTTACATATATGGTTTTCATTAATGTATTGGATGATTTATTTAATGTTATGAGTAGCTAATTCCTCTTTTCTTGGGTTTTATTGATCCTATGTTTGGTTCTTGATTAAATGACGAGTTAATGTTTGTTGCTATGCTTACAAGTGTTTGTTAAACTAGTTTGAGCTTTTGTCAACTTGTGGTTAGGCCAACCATAGGATGAAATGAATTGATCTTTAATTGCTAGGTATAGTGGATTAAAGATTAGATTGTAAAACTAGGTTGTGATTTGATTTTAGGATAGAAATATACCTAGGTCATTTCATGTTCTAATAAGGTTTGGGAATTAATGCATCACTTAGGCTTAATCCTTTTAGACATAAATTGGATTGGTCTACTTTGGTAGGTTCGTACGCTATCGGAGGATACGTATGAATAATTTACGAAATCTTGAACAACAGACATGAGTGTGGTTGTCAATTGTTAAGTCGTTTGTCTTGAATTGAACTAGGTGACGTAAGATCCTAGAAGCCTTTACATATTGTTAAGTCAAGTGTTAGTTTCCCCTAATCGTCTTTATTCAGTTTTAATATCAAAAATCCCATCACTCTACCCTACTCAACTCACAAATCTAAGTCAAAGTAACAAGATGTTAGTTGGTAATTAATTGAACAATTCCTCGTGGGTTCGACACTCCTTATCACTTTATTACTTGTAGACGACCGTATACTTGCGCGATTACGTACTCATGGACGATGGGAGTAGTTTTGGTGACAATCAATTCATCCCTCGTATCAAGTCAAGCTCGTGACTTAAAACAAGCATTATTTCCGTTTTTCATCATATTGTCTTGTTTTGTTTTGTTTTGCTTTTTTTTGTGTTGTGTTGTAGGTGATGATTGTGCATGATAACGAAGTAATGGCAAGCATGATTGAGGATTCGAGACGGAAGTTAACCACGGGATACACGGACTCCATGATCGACAAAAGGGCATAACCTTAACATTTTTGTATTCCGTTTGGTTTATTTTGCGCTTACAATGCCATATTTATATGTTCGTGCTTGATTAGTTTTAATTATCCATGCTTGTTTGAATTGGATAGAGTCGTGCTTGATCATTCACCTTGTTGTTTTCTTTGTTTTGTTTTTGTTCTGTGTACTTGTGTGGCTGTCGTGTCGACCTCCCTCCATTTTTCTCACTTCACACAATGGGGACATTGTGCATTTTAAGTTTGGGGGGAGAGGTCGCAAGTATGTTGATAACGCCATGAAAACGTCGTTATCACGTGCCTTCTTAAGCCCAAAACGTCTTGTTTTAATCCGAGTTTTGGTTGCTTTTGTGTGTTTGCGTGGCTTTTCCTTTTTTGGCCCCTTCGTTTGGCCTTTGTTTGTTTTTCGTGCTTTTGTTCTCGTTTTGATCGCTTTCTCCGTGGTTTGTAGGTATTAACATCTTTGAGTGATTCGGAGTTGCGTATCATTGATGCGAGTCGCTCTACCAACCTCGCGAGTCAAGCTTGAGCTTCAAAGGAAATAGAACTCGAATCAAATTGTACAAGATTGTAGACAGCTGTTCACTAAAGCATGCACAACTTTATCAAGGATCATCCAAATGAGCTGAATTTTGGATATGTCATAGATGAGTGAGTTAGCTACGCTACGGACTTTACGGATCTGCATTCGGAGTTCGGAATCAAAAGATATGCTGCTCGGAAGGAAGTGCGGCAGAGCTGGAAGCTTACTGCCAGACTTACACCGCGGTGTGTGATGTATACACCGCGGTGTATACCTGTTTTCACCCCTGCTCTCAGCTGATATTCATCCGCGGGAAGCAGGGGTGTATTTAGTCTTTCCCCCCCTTGTTTTCCCCTGTAAATAGAACCTCATTTGGGGACTTTTTGGTCTTTGTTACCATAGATTTTGGGGTAACTTAGGCATTAAAACTTATAGTTCACTAGGTTAAAGGCTTAAGTGGTGGAAAATCATTCACAATCTCTACACCTAACTTCATCATCTCATTTTCACACACTAGCCGCCACTTTGGGAAAGGACTCTCACTTGGACTCCCCATTGAAGACAAGAAGGCTTGAGGGAGAAGTTGTTGAAGATCTCAACCACTAAGCTTACTCTAGCTAACTCTTATTACTTTGTTCCTTTACATATATGGTTTTCATTAATGTATTGGATGATTTATTTAATGTTATGAGTAGCTAATTCCTCTTTTCTTGGGTTTTATTGATCCTATGTTTGGTTCTTGATTAAATGACGAGTTAATGTTTGTTGCTATGCTTACAAGTGTTTGTTAAACTAGTTTGAGCTTTTGTCAACTTGTGGTTAGGCCAACCATAGGATGAAATGAATTGATCTTTAATTGCTAGGTATAGTGGATTAAAGATTAGATTGTAAAACTAGGTTGTGATTTGATTTTAGGATAGAAATATACCTAGGTCATTTCATGTTCTAATAAGGTTTGGGAATTAATGCATCACTTAGGCTTAATCCTTTTAGACATAAATTGGATTGGTCTACTTTGGTAGGTTCGTACGCTATCGGAGGATACGTATGAATAATTTACGAAATCTTGAACAACAGACATGAGTGTGGTTGTCAATTGTTAAGTCGTTTGTCTTGAATTGAACTAGGTGACGTAAGATCGGCAAAAATTCAATTTTGGTACCATAGAATAGGGCAATTTTCAATTTTCATACCAAAAGTCCAGAAATAACACCAGTTCCTACTCAGTCGTTTCAAAAAAGGCACTTCCGTTAATTTTCTTAACATTTCTGCCACGTGTCCGTTAAGTTTTCGTGGGCGGGCTGATCACGTGGGTCGGATTCTGCCCGTTGGAACATAAAATTCAATTTTGGTACCATAGAACTGGAAAAATTTCATTTTTCATACCAAATTCCGTTATGTTTTTCTTTTTTTGAAATGGTTGTGGTGATATGTTTGAATTGGTTTGTTCTACAGTAGACTAGTAGTCATGTTACTTTTTTTTTTTTCATTTCATTTTAACAATAAGCTAAAAAAAAAGTTTAATTTGCACAATTTAAATTTGCAACTTAGATTCTCGGGACTCCCGAACCCGTCCCGAAATCCCGAAATTAAATCGGGTACCCGAAACTCACGGGACCTTGGTTGATCTATCGGGTTTCGGGACTTAAATTTGAAATCCCGAAACTCAAAATCCCGTCCCGAAATACCCGAATTCCCGAAAACCAGTCTCGATCCCACCCCTACGACCGCCGGCTCTGGTGGCTTTTGGTCGGAATTGGTTGAGGGTTTATGTTCCCCTTGTCGTGGAGAACTCGTACATATAAAGATCTTTTCAATCCTTTGAGTAATCTATTCGAAATTTGAGTTCTAATTTTCGAATTGTAGTCAAAATTTTCGAAATTTCAAATCGTGATTTCTTCTTCGATTCTTAACCAAACTTCGTAATTCTTGTTGCATTAGTTCCCATGACCGTGGACATCATTTTCCATAGGTTTATTGTAGCTGTCATAGACGGTTGAGCTCTGCCCAAGTGGCTGCCATAGACAGTTGAGCTCCGCCCATGACAAGAGGAACAAAAATCTTCAACCAATTTCGACAAACGGCCACTGGAAGCCGGCGATCGTCCATAGGAGGAAGAAGGCAATAATTGCAAAAACAACCTGCTCAATTTTAGACAATTGCATTTCCCCCCTATTTTGAAACGGCTGAGTGAGAATTGGTATGATTTTTGGACTTTTGGTATGAAAATTGAAAATTCCCCAATTCTACGGTACCAAAATTGAACGGGCAGATTAGTACCAAAATTGAACAGGCAGATTAGTGCCCCACGTGCCCCTCACATGCACTTAACGGAGGAGACTAAACGGTCGTGGCAAAACTTAACGGATGTATGATTTTTGGACTTTTGGTATGAAAATTGAAAATTGCCATATTCTATGGTACCAAAATTGAATTTTAGCCCGTAAGATCCTAGAAGCCTTTACATATTGTTAAGTCAAGTGTTAGTTTCCCCTAATCGTCTTTATTCAGTTTTAATATCAAAAATCCCATCACTCTACCCTACTCAACTCACAAATCTAAGTCAAAGTAACAAGATGTTAGTTGGTAATTAATTGAACAATTCCTCGTGGGTTCGACACTCCTTATCACTTTATTACTTGTAGACGACCGTATACTTGCGCGATTACGTACTCGTATTTGGAGCGTAACAAGTTTTTGGCGCCGTTGCCGGGGAATTGTAACGATTATTTGCCAATTTATATTCTTGTATATCTTTGCTTGGATTTGTTATTTACGTTGTGATCTTTGTCTTCCTAGGTACGATGGCCTACAATGATTGCTATCCAAGGTCAACCGAGGGAACATCACTTTGTTATTGTATGCATTGCATGGGGGAGAGCACAATCGCCGGTTACCCAATGAGTCCAACTCATTTTCAATATGAGAATTCATACATGGGTAATCATTATGAGCCGAGTCCCACTTACAATGGCTACAATATCGAATGGGGTGATAACCCGTATTATCCAAGGAACAATGAATGGGGAGGTGGACCACACCCGGATATGATGATGACTACATCATTCATCCAACCGAACTATCATGAATATTCTCAACCTCCGGTAGAAGCAAAATCATCTTTGGAAGAAGCATTCACTATGTTCATGGAGCACACCACCAAATACATGGTTGACAATGATTCTAAATTGGAAGAAATTTCCAAACAATTGCAAGAAGACTCGGGGACATTAAGGGATCTTCAAACACAAATGGAGAAAATCTCACAATTTTTAAGCATAAGACCCCCTGGAGCTTTGCCGAGTACAATTGAATCAGTTGCTCCTAATGAAAGCTTTAATGAACCGAGTGAAATGTTAGAAACAAATGGGCTTCCTACTAGAAATGAAGATCAAGGTGGATCGAAAGAGCTTGCGAGGGAAGAAAAATTCATCATGGATGAAGAGTTTGATCAAAAGGTCATCAAATGTTCTTATGTGGACTTGATTATTCCCAAAGAAGACAAATGGATCCACCCGAGCAAAGCGACATGGATAATTATGGGTAAAGATTATAAGAGATTTGAACCGGGAGATAAAAGATTTCGATTTGATATGTGGTTCAAATCCGTCCCAAAAGACCGTGTAATGGAAAAACTAAAGCGTGGGACGAATTTAAAAGCAAAGAGGCCGGGGCTTATACTTGATCCCGATGGGATCCTATTCGATTATTGGCCACCCTAAAAGAAAAAAAAGAAGCTTCAAGTCGAGCTACCGACTATAAACAAGCGCTTCTTGGGAGGCAACCCAAGCCTTTAGTTTTCCTTTTCGTTGTCTTGTTCTTTGTGTTGTTTTTGTTGTTTTTGCGTCGTGTCTTTTTGTTTCTTGTTCTTGTGTGTTTTGTTGTAGGTAATGATTGTGCATGACAACGTAGCGAAATCGAGCGTGAAAATACAAATCGGGAATTGTGAAATTGAGCCAATCGAGAATCGAGGTAAGTTTTTAAATTTTGTTGTTTTGAAGTGTTCAAATTTTGAACACAAAACTTACCTCAATAAGTTTTGTATTCAAAAGACTGAAAGAAAAAATTTCTGGAAATAATACACCGCGGTGCAATTTAATTCACACCGCGGAGTAAAAATTCCAGTGGCTCCAAAAATTCACACCGCGGCGTAGAAATTTTACACACCGCGGTGTACAAATTACACACCGCGGTGTGTGTGTGTGTGAGCAGAAAAAAAAATTGAAATACCCGTTTCCTTCATTCTCCAATTTAAATTTCCTAGTCTCACAAGCTTCCCCAATGTTACGAACTCTTCCTCTCAATTTCCTTCCTCAATCTCTCCTCACTCACACAAATCACCCAATTCTCACAAATAATTCATCAATCACTCAAGAAAACTCTCACTTTCCTCCACACCCCACCAAAACCGAATTCACCACCCCCAAAGTACCAAAAAGTTGAATTTCTTCGGTTTCAACGGAAAATTGTGCAATCAAAAGGTAAGTATAGCTAAACCCTTGATGGTATTGCTTGGTTGGTATTGGTATTGATTGGTATTGCTATTTTTGGGTGAAAATTTTAGAAAATGTTCTTGAAAAAGAATAAGTTTGGGGGTGTAGACAAGGTGTTCGACGAATTGACTAAGTGAGAGGTTTTGGTTGTTAGTATGAATTCTTTTGTGATTTCGTTTGAGGTTGGTTTGGTAGCGATTTTGAATTGATATTTGGATCGTTTGGTGGATTTTGAATAAAATTGATAACGATGCCGATAACTAGAGGTAGGGGTTCACGTCCACCTTCGAAGCGAACTAGGAAAGGGAAGGAACCCATGGTCGAGGAGGAAGACTATGATATCACTCGACGATGATTGTATTTCATTGCTTTATTATTATATTATAACCGTGCTCTTTCATTTACCGTTTTCTTTTCTTTTCTTTTGTTGTTGTTGTGCTTGTGTGCTTGTTTTGTCGTGTCAACCTCACTCCGTTTTCTATATTTACACAATGGGGACATTGTGCGTTTTAAGTTTGGGGGGAGAGGTCGCAAGTACTTTCTTACATGCTATTAGGTTGACTCGCAAAATTTTTTTCAAATTCTTATTATTACTTGAACATGTTCTACAAAATTTGAGCACATTGGCTAAAGATAGGTTGTATTTGAGGTGGATAAAGAACTTTAGTGATAATAGGTTCTAGGACTCCTTTTGTTTAACTTAGGCTCTCTCCAAACTTTAGTTTGAAAACTAAGTGTGAAATGAGCAAAATGGCCTAAGTTTGGGGGAGTAAACCCTTTTCAAGAATGAAACACCTTTGAACACCTAGCGCTTAAAAGAAACGAGTAGAGAAGTTGCTAAAATGTATGCACTTCTATGAGAGAAAAGAAAGGCTAAGCCTTCATTGATGAAATTCATGACTCATTTTTGTAATTACTCTTTTTCGTTGGAATGGTGCTAGTAGCCCAAAAAGTTAAATGTTTAGAAGCACAAACAATCATCATAAGTAGTGCTAGTTTTGTATTGTAATATCATTGTAAAGCACTGCTTTGTTATCATTGTAAATCAAAAGAAAAAGCATAGTATGGTGAGAAAGAGCTAGGGACTAAAATTGTTAACTAGTTCAAGATAGGGACAACGCTCTTAAAATACCTACAACTTAGCTTCGTAATGTGATTTGCACATTAAGTTGGAAATCTATAGCTAAGAGAGACTCTTTGTGAAAACCTTAGGAGTCTACGCAATTAGAACCAATGATTTTGATCTATTGGGACGTATTCACCTAAGATAGAATCTAGCCAAAGCCATCACACACACACGTGGAGCTTGTTCAAAGAATAATTTGAAATTGTCAAGTTTTGTGCGTTTTGATCTTAAGCATGCACGTTTTGTACTTGTCTTTTGTTTACTTTGCTCGGGGACGAGCAAGCGTTTAAGTTTGGGGGTGTTGATAACGCCATGAAAACGTCGTTATCACGTGCTTTCTTAAGCCCAAAATGTCTTGTTTTAATCCGAGTTTTGGTTGCTTTTGTGTGTTTGCGTGGCTTTTCCTTTTTTGGCCCCTTCGTTTGGCCTTTGTTTGTTTTTCGTGCTTTTGTTCTCGTTTTGATCGCTTTCTCCGTGGTTTGTAGGTATTAACATCTTTGAGTGATTCGGAGTTGCGTATCATTGATGCGAGTCGCTCTACCAACCTCGCGAGTCAAGCTTGAGCTTCAAAGGAAATAGAACTCGAATCAAATTGTACAAGATTGTAGACAGCTGTTCACTAAAGCATGCACAACTTTATCAAGGCTCATCCAAATGAGCTTAATTTTGGATATGTCATAGATGAGTGAGTTAGCTACGCTACGGACTTTACGGATCTGCATTCGGAGTTCGGAATCAAAAGATATGCTGCTCGGAAGGAAGTGCGGCAGAGCTGGAAGCTTACTGCCAGACTTACACCGCGGTGTGTGATGTATACACCGCGGTGTATACCTGTTTTCACCCCTGCTCTCAGCTGATATTCATCCGCGGGAAGCAGGGGTGTATTTAGTCTTTCCCCCCCTTGTTTTCCCCTGTAAATAGAACCTCATTTGGGGACTTTTTGGTCTTTGTTACCATAGATTTTGGGGTAACTTAGGCATTAAAACTTATAGTTCACTAGGTTAAAGGCTTAAGTGGTGGAAAATCATTCACAATCTCTACACCTAACTTCATCATCTCATTTTCACACACTAGCCGCCACTTTGGGAAAGGACTCTCACTTGGACTCCCCATTGAAGACAAGAAGGCTTGAGGGAGAAGTTGTTGAAGATCTCAACCACTAAGCTTACTCTAGCTAACTCTTATTACTTTGTTCCTTTACATATATGGTTTTCATTAATGTATTGGATGATTTATTTAATGTTATGAGTAGCTAATTCCTCTTTTCTTGGGTTTTATTGATCCTATGTTTGGTTCTTGATTAAATGACGAGTTAATGTTTGTTGCTATGCTTACAAGTGTTTGTTAAACTAGTTTGAGCTTTTGTCAACTTGTGGTTAGGCCAACCATAGGATGAAATGAATTGATCTTTAATTGCTAGGTATAGTGGATTAAAGATTAGATTGTAAAACTAGGTTGTGATTTGATTTTAGGATAGAAATATACCTAGGTCATTTCATGTTCTAATAAGGTTTGGGAATTAATGCATCACTTAGGCTTAATCCTTTTAGACATAAATTGGATTGGTCTACTTTGGTAGGTTCGTACGCTATCGGAGGATACGTATGAATAATTTACGAAATCTTGAACAACAGACATGAGTGTGGTTGTCAATTGTTAAGTCGTTTGTCTTGAATTGAACTAGGTGACGTAAGATCCTAGAAGCCTTTACATATTGTTAAGTCAAGTGTTAGTTTCCCCTAATCGTCTTTATTCAGTTTTAATATCAAAAATCCCATCACTCTACCCTACTCAACTCACAAATCTAAGTCAAAGTAACAAGATGTTAGTTGGTAATTAATTGAACAATTCCTCGTGGGTTCGACACTCCTTATCACTTTATTACTTGTAGACGACCGTATACTTGCGCGATTACGTACTCGTATTTGGAGCGTAACATTTTCTTATCCGAAAAGTTTCGTACTTTTCTTAGCCGAAAAGTTTCGTACTTTTCTTAGCCGAGAAGTTTTGTACTTTACTTCTCCTGGAAGCTATCTACTTAGCTTCTCTCAGAAGCTATGTAGTTAGCTTCTCCAAGAAGCTTTCTACTTAGCTTCTCTCAGAAGCTTTGTAGTTAGCTTCTCCTAGAAGCTTCTCTTAATTAATTAGTCCGACTAATTAATCTTATTATTTCTCTTAATTTTTTTCTTGATCAATGGTTTAGTTAAGTAAACTCATTTGCTTAACTAATCAAGTCTTAATTAATTAATTTCTTCCAATCTTTGTTAAACTCTTTTAACAACATCATTTAACTTTTAAATAATGAATTTAATATTCTGGTTGCATCTTGTGAATATTATGTGTGACCCCTTAGGTTCACCGTTAGCTAGCCGTGGGCTCACAACACTTTGTGATTTAATTAGTGAATAATTACTATAATTATTTCGGTCAATTAAACAAATTTAATTGACCACCTTAGAACTAATCTCCATTAGTCCATGGATACCCACACTCCATAGTCGATGTCTAGCCACAAGCCCATGGAGCCTACTTAATAGGTGAATGTTGTTCGTGTGAACCTTCCCATTTATGTTTTCCATGTACGTACGGTCCTTCCATTGACCAACCTCCCAATCAAGGCCTGGGATGGTAGTTGATCGGTTTCCCATAATACCTCGCTTCTATGTATCTTATCCATAATTAGATTTCCTTGTGACCACAATTTTGGAAACTCCTTCCCAATTGTCACATACCATGCGCATGGATTTTATCAAGAATCTAATACTTTAGAACACATAGGAGATTCGCTCGACTCATCACATTGAGTCAATGGATCCTTTATTGATGTCATCAACCTCCATGTACGACTACCTATACCCAACGTAAAACCACATAGACCCACTAGTAAGTGGTCGGGAAATACATCAAAGTATAAGCACCCACACATGAGATTACTCTAACCATCTCAAGTCCAAGGACGAATATCCGCACACTAATGTAAATGAGAGAATACTTTGTCACCGATGTGCATTTTATGCCTCCAAGACAAGATTCTCTCGGTGGGGTGTTCGGTGCATTTGTTCTACAACAAACCACCCACTCGTATATTCTGGTATCCACATACCGGCATCCATGGAAACACAACGCCTTCCAACTATTGGAACATGTATATTTGTGTGAGTCTATCCGATCACATCGATGTCCAGTCTCAATGGGTTCTATGACTCAGAACAAGTTTAGATCACGACCTTATAGGCTTATTCCATGATTGGATCGATGCAATGCCCCATAGCCATTTGTGATCTAAGGACTTCATCTAATTGGTAATTGATTACAATTAATGAATATGGCCAGTAAAATATTATTAATCAAAATCAGATTGTTTTTACAAGAGTAGATTACTAGTCATTAATTGGCTCGTCGGGCACTACCCTAACACTCGCAAGGAACAAATGAGTTAAATGAGGAGACACGATAAGGATTATAAAAGATGATCGAATCAAGATGCTTAAGAAGACAATATAAGAATTAGCAATGGCAACATAAAGAAGGATCAACGAAGATTGCAAAAGGACTGAAATATCGATAATAAAGATAATCAAATGAATAGTTCGATATAAGTGACAAGGAGAAGAATTTTGGCGCACCGATAAGAATAACGAAAGGGATGAGCCTCATATTTCAAAATGTGTAAGTAAAAGAAAGATCAAATCAAGGATATTGGTAAGAATAATAGAAAGTCGAAACAAGTATCATGACAATAATAACCAAAACATTAAAGTGTGTTTGGTCATTTGAAAAGCAAGCCAAGATAAATGGCGCGATTTAAGGATTAATTTCAATAATAATTGCAACAAGCTGCAATAGAAACAAGTAAAGCTCAATAGTGAAATCTGAGAACATCGAAACGATCAAATTGAGCGAGACGGGATTAGAAATAAGTTCAAAACAAATAGAAGGTAAGTCCGAAGTTCAAAAGAAATTGAGAATAAATTGATCTGATTTATGCGGCTTGCAAAAATGAATGAAATAGACAAAGGAATAACAATTTATAAATGGACAAATGAAAACGTGAAGTTAAAAGAAACCGAGACAATTCAATTCCTTCAGGAAATTTAGAAAATTGTATAATTGAATACAACGAAAAAGAGTAACATTCATATGGATAATTTGAAAATGATCATAACGGAATAAATAAGCTCTGGAAAAAGAAGGACAAGGAACAATAACAATCATAGAATCCGATAAAAATAAAAATTTTGGTTTATGAAGTCGATACGAGAAAGTATCTCATGAAATAGGGAGGGGTAAACTCTGAACGAGTACAAAAATAAGGGATCAATATAAAAGCTGATAGGATACAAGAAGTCAATCCCCAATAAACAAGGACATGTTAATTGAGAGTATCGATAAGCACTGAAGGAAAACAGTCAAATAATCAAATTAAAGTTAATTAATGGCATGGCTTGAAGAAGCCATATCAAGAATGAGGCTAAAATGATTGAAGAATATCTTACGGTAAATTACACAACATGAAGGAAAAGATACAATCGGGCAACCGCATTTAGAAACTTCAGAATAACACGAGCGGAAATAAAGAGATTGGATATGAACATAGGATAGTTTTAGAATTTAAAATGAAGTTACTCGCTAACAAAAGTGAATCATAGTTGAATTCAAGGAATGGGTAGTAGACGAGTTAGAGCACAAGATTGGTGTCAATGAAATTTGAATGATATTTTGTCTATTGAAAGAGAGATTACATACATAACAATTAAAATCATCAAAATGGTGAAGAAGACATCTAGGGATCACAAGCTAAAAATGAATAAGTACCAACATTTGGGGAGAAATAATTAGTTATAGTTAAAGTAGGCTCAAGAGAGCTTACTAAATATGAGAGATCAATTTGGAGATGGATACATTTAGAATCAGAATTATGAGTTTTGAGTAAGGTAAACTCGATAATGGAATTCAAAAGGATTAGGGCTATTTCAGTCATTCTATGTACTTCAAGAAACGTCACTTGATTCAAATATTTTAATTTACGTAAAATCACGGAACGCACACATATACAATCAGAACCAGACAATAATATCAACAATAAAGTTCGAATAAAATTATGGTATTCGGGATACCACCAACAAAACAATTAATCAAGAAAACACAGAATCAAGCAAAAATAACCATTAACCCCAAGGACACGTACTAAACATATGGTTTCGGTTGCGGTCTTGTCCTAAAAGTGAACTACCCAATGTGGGTAGATACCCTAAAATCATGACGGTGAGTCCCACCTAACTAGCACCTCAGTACAAATCCGAGGATCCTATCCTAGCCTTGAGCCGAAGCTCTGATACCATCTGTGACGGCCCGGCTCTGCGGGTACGTCGGATAACGGTCGAAAAATTATAATTGTTTTTTGAACAAGTGTTGGAATATCGAAACCCTTTTTTTTTAACGGAAACGATAAATTAAAAGTTTAAAAGCGGAAGCGGTTTAAAACGAAATAAGAACAGTTTAAATTACTAAGTTTTAACGGAAAAATCAATTTTCCATAGTAGATGTTTAAAGCGGGAGCATTTAATCACAATATATTAAGATATTTGAACAAAATCAGCCGAGAGAGATAAATAAGTAATTTATGAAAACCTTGAATTCTTTTTGAAAATATAAATCAACTTTAACGAATCAAACATTCTAAACAAGGTTTTAATCAAAATCGAAAAAGAGCATAAATCGATCACAAAATATTACTACTCTCCCGAATACTAAGGTGGGACCGCAACCGTGATGACCTAACCGCAACTCGACTATTATTTCCCGAACACCTGAAACTGAAAAGAATGATAAAGGAGCGCATAAGTTGATCGTCCAACTTAGTGAGGCTATGTGCGAATTTGCATGGTGGTGTGTGGATGCAACATATTATATAACATAAGTATGTTATCAAGCAAATAAACATATATTCAAGACGGGAGAAACACGGAATTCACATAACCAAGAATATGCTGATGCCGTCCTCCACTTACCCTCCATTCCTCAGTCTGATGTCCATCCAAACTCACCAAATAATGAGCGACCCTACTATCTGAAATGCATCGACATGTCTTTGCCGGAGTTTGTCCTTACGCCCCAAGTGTTCCTCCCCACTTGGGTAGTAAGGCCAGGCTTACGGGTAATCGTGACAATCCTGCCGGCCCTTGCCGGCTAGGTTGCCATCTGGTCCATATACCAAACATATAGGGCCCACACAAAATCGGAAACAAACGGAAACACAAAATTGGAAACATAATGTATCAAACATATTATCAACATTTAACAACTTATCAAATGAAATTTTGGGTATCATGATAATTTTGAAAAATATATTCGCAACAGTCATTATGTAGCCCCATGTGTGTAGAACCTTCACGCAAAATTTGGGCATGATCCAACGGTGGATGAAGGCGGAATGATCGGAAAACCGAGGCTGTGTAGTGAAAATCCAAAAATTCTCTTTTTGTTGCCTCTTTTCCCTCTCTCTTATTTTTTTCTCACTAAATCCTTCTATGTGCTTTTTGTTGTGGTAAGGTAAAGAAGAGTGGATAAATGAGTGGGTGTATATATACATACAACCCAAAATCAGATTCATATACATATACATCAATCAATAAACATGGGGAAGAGAAGTTTATCATTGCTTTTTTTCTCCCACCAATGTTTTGATTTCTTGTGTGGTAGGATTTTCTTCATTCAAAAAAGAAATGGCAGTCTTGGAGTGTCAAGGGAGAAGAAATCATTATTCTGCCTTTGCAGGATTTGAAAAGATTGGGGCAAATTTGCACTTTGCCCCCTGAGCTTTGGGAAAGTGCATTTTTGCCCCACAAACATAAAATTTTGCGCACTTAGGTCCAAAATAAATTGCAAATAGACCCCATCACTTTAAAAAGGTACTTAATATTATTTTAAAGAAATTTTTATATTTTTAATTATTTCAAAGTTCAAAGATCACATGATTTAATTAATTTGTATACTATAATTCAATTTAATGCTTAACTTTGAAAATAAAATGTAGCACATAAATTGGAATAAAAATCCAATCAAAAGTGTTCGAAATTTTGGGGGTGTTACACCAAACATGAAATTTTTTTGGGAAATGCTAAACAAACAAGACCGTTGTGATTCATATTACGATTTGTATTAATTTTTTTAAAGTGTGAAACAATTTTTTTGCTTTCCCTGGCAGGCTTAGTTTATACTTTATGCACGATATACATCAATTCAAAATTAAATAAACTGGATGGTAATACACAATTTGACTGGAGCTAGGGTTGTTAATGAGTTGGATTCGAGTTGGATCAGGTTCGACTCAAACCGGTATCTTTTTATGTCAGATTGGACTCGGGTGGATTTGGATCTTGCCTTGAACTAAAACTTTCAGGTCCATTAAATCTTGGACAGAATCGGTCGGATATGTAATTTTTTTCGGATTTAATAAAATTTTATTTTCAAAATTTATATAAGTATTTTTTCCTTAAAACATTTTTTTAATTCTGCGATTTTATTTCTGTTTAACTCAAATATTCAAACTTTCTTAACTATTATTCATATTTTTTATGAAAATATGCATAAAAATAAAATTATGAATGAATTATTAACTATTATCATCTTAACCTAATGTTAATATATTATAAATGTTACTCTTTTTAAATAAATCATAATATATATGTATAATTACTTTATTATCGTCGGATATGGATCTCAACGGATCGGATCGACATAAATTAATATCCCCTCCATGTACTTCAAAATTTGGATGTTTATAATCGATGAATTAAATCCATCGAATATCTAATCGGATCAAAATCTTAAATCAGGTCGGACTACTCATATCTTTACCTTCCCAAGTCCCATTGACAGCCCTAACTAGAGCATGGTAATTGGGCCTACACTTAAAGCTGGCCCAATATGGTTTCATATAAGTAAGACTGTCAATGGGGTGGGACTTGGAGCTGATCAGGGTGGCCCTGAATCCGAAAATCAAAAAATGTATTCGAATTCGATCCAAAATTTTAACGGATCTTCAAAAGTGCTACTGAAATTGTCAATTAAACATATTCATGTATCAAATTTGTATTACCAACAACTTAACTTCCATTCGATTATAAATGGTGGTGTTTAGTATTTTACCATTTATTGTAGAAATTGCGAACTTCATATAATGATTCTACAAAGTTTAGACAAACCCAACATAGTTTTACCATTACTTCTACAATTTATAATAGTAGTATTTTTCCTTGTTTATTAAGTATGAATCAAACAAGATAATGTAATTTTTTAATAAGTTAAGGAAAATATCTTTCCTTTTCACTTGTATCAAAATTATAATTCCAAGTGAACATAATATATTACCAAAAAAAAAAAATAAGCGAACATTAGAAATAATTTTAATTTTATGATACATGAAAGTTAAATGTATAGAACTCTATATTAAATATTAATTAAATATATTTAACGGATCAGATCAACCTAGAACCAGTCGTATTAGCTCCATATAATTCGGATCACAAATCTTCTTATTCAATGGACCATAAATAATTTTTCTAATTAATCGGACCAATTTTGAATCCAACCCGAAATGAAATCCGCCCCCATTGACACCCCTACGTATAAGATATTTTTATTATCCTATTTTGGCTATTCAACTGGTGTAGCAGGAATTTAATTTTACAAAGGCCCCATTCTAAAATACGCCAGATACGCCGCGTCCGGAATCTCTCCTCATAATAGTTACAGCTACTCTGCGCTTCGGAGCCCCGATTGCTTATCTCTCTCAGGTAAACATGCCGGTTTTTCTCTCTATTCCCTTTTCTGCCTTATTTCAGTTTTTCTGGTTTCGGTTAAATTCATTAAATTAGGGTAATTTTTTTAAGTTAGAGTTGAAGTTATTCGTACGAATTCAATTGTATTATGTTTCGATAGCTGAGATGATGAAGTTGCTAATCTGTCATGTTTCATTAATCTTAGTTTCTCAATTTTTTTTATTTACGTTTTATTTGTTTGAAAAGTAAGTCGAGTTTTGCTTGATCTAGATTAGGTCAACCCCCCCCCCCCCATTTAGTCTTCAAACAGTAAATAAATTGAGGGTCAAATTTCTTATTGTTGCTCAGTTATCTGTAGTTGATGTGTGGATTATAATATTGAAAGTTATCTGGTGGATTCCTTTGTAATGAGCTGGGTCGCTTCTTATGATGTTATGACTATTCAAGGTTTTATAAAATTAGAGAGATGCATAACAGGGACATAAAGATTTTCATTTTTCTTAATTTTGTGTATATCGTGATTATGTGTTTCGTAAAAAAATCTGACTGAGATTGGTGTATGTCTATTTGCATTGATCAATTCCTGAAGGATTTAATATTTAATTTACCATTCTGCAGTTAGGGTTGTAGTGTGGAATGTCGTCTGTTTCCAGCCAGCCACAGTTTCGATACACGCAACCTCCCTCCAAGGTTCTTCATTTTAAGGAACTTACCATGGGAATGTACAGAAGAGGAACTGATTGAACTGGGGAAGCCATTTGGTAAAGTTGTTAACACCAAATGTAATGTCGGAGCCAATCGAAATCAAGCTTTTATTGAATTTGTAAGTGTAATTGTCAATTCTTCCCTCCTTTCAACTCGAAACATCGTAATTGATTGAATCTTTGGTGATTTCTTCGATTGAGTCTTATTGTGTCGTATCTTTTCATCTCTATAGGCAGATCAAAATCAAGCTATTTCTATGATATCATATTATGCATCATCTTCAGAGCCAGCTCAGGTTCGAGGGAAAACTGTCTACCTACAGTATTCCAACAGGCAAGAAATAGTGAACAACAAAACCACTGCAGATGTTGCTGGAAATGTACTCTTAGTAACAATTGAGGGGGACGATGCACGTCTCGTCAGCATTGATGTTCTACACTTGGTAAGCAGCCATCTTACTCACAAAGTCAGAGCAATGCGAGTTTAGAAGCAATATAAGGATGTTCTCTGTGATGTTTTTTTTTGTGTCTTGATTGTAGTATGCTTTGCTTTTTTAAGATTTTATTTGACAAGAGTGTGAATGAATCAGCAGGCACATATCAAGGATATATCTACAATGGCAGCTTATTGCATCGAGAGAAAGAGCACACGTGTGTTTGTTTCCTTTCTCCTTTGTTTAACACTGACTCTTTCTTCCCTTCTTCCTTTTTTGATTCTACACCTGACTTTTCTAGAAGCCTAGAATGAGTTTCTTTCCTTTTCTATTTTTTGGGTTTAGGCACCCCGCTCTTTAACTTTTATACTTCGTTCCTAATTTCTTGTTTTTTCCTTTTTGTAGCATAGTATCCTAGAATTCGATGTAGATATTTGTTATTTAGTTTTTTATTGTGATTACTCATATATAACCATTTCTGTTTTAGAGTTTTAATGCTAAAAGAGATCTCTTAAAAATCACTTTGTTTTCACTGGGATAGCTTGAAATTTCGTGCATCTTTTGGGAAACAACTTAGTTCCCTGTGTATATCACACCTATTCTAATCTGAAACTTGACAAAACTATTGGGTGTTTTTGCAACCTATGAAGAGTTGCCTTATTTATTTTTTGAATTAGTCAGTTTATATCCTGAAATTTTGTCTTCTTATCTGTATCTTAGTTATTACATGGAAACATATTGTCTATAACTTCTTAAGCAAGTCTTTATTGTTTTCTGGTTTTCTGTACTTCACATGATATGTAAGTAGCTGCTTTTTTGCTTCTAATATAAATGTTTTGGGTCAGTATGATTTACGACCTATTTAGCTTACAATATGATTAACCTAATGCGAAAATCTGAAATTGTTTGGAAATCATGTCTATACATAAATCTGAATTCTTGGCGTACTACTTATAGAGCACTTATCTGTCAGCAATAAGTTCTTGTATAATGCTGCCTAATTTCTTTACTGTATTCTATATAATTAACATTGCACATTATCCATAAAACTTAATAATCATTTTCCTAGTCTATGTGATTGACTGTGGCAAAAAATGTGTTGTATCGAGCTGAAGCATATTTTTGCATATTTTTCCGCTATTGGTGAGTTTTTATGCAATTTTTTCTTTGGGTGAACAATGGCCATAATAATCTGACTTGTTATGAAGTTGCACAAAGTATTATGATTTAGCTGCTACAGAAATTAATTCTTGTCCGATATGCAGGTGTTTTCTGCATTTGGTTTTGTGCATAAGATTACTACATTCGAGAAGACTGCTGGTTTTCAAGTGCGTATATTCTGCAAACCTTATCTTCAAATGATTTATTTCTTCGTTCTGATATGAGACTTTTGTCACTCATACAATCTCCATGTTTTTCCTCACTTATTAGGCTCTGGTGCAGTTTTCTGATTCAGAGACTGCCACTGCTGCTAAGGATGCCCTCGATGGAAGAAGTATTCCAAGGTGAATATAGGTTTATATTTCGGATTCGGATGTACCCCAACTGTTATCAGTCATTTGTCTGTAGATGTGGTGATCATACAGTGGTCCGGACATGTGTCAGGAGCTTTATTAAGAATTGGTACATGCGTACTCCTTACCCCACTTTAACTCTCTCTTTAGTTTCTCAAGTCGCATTTACCTTCCATATAAGCTATACTGTTGTAGATTGGGCCTGGCCTAGATAACTATTGCGAACAAATTTGGGTGGAACAGGGATAATGATACAATATTACATGCCCTTTCCCAACATTTTTACTCGCTTTTGATTTAACGCGGATTTAAGATAAGAGTTAAAAGTTAAATTTTCAGGAATCTCTACAGTATTGTTCAGGAACACGGTGGTTGGGAATTAATGTTGAAACATTATGTGGAGTATTTGTTTTGGGGAAATTATTTTGGGATAGGGAACCTGGTTTTCTGTCATCCCTAAAAAAAAACTGAAACAAAAAAATTGGGAGAGAGGGAGTATAAGATAAGGAGAATAAAAGTAGCATTTGGATCTGATTTATTAACAACTATAGGTGAAAGGTTGAACTTCTGAAGGCTGTGGAAGTTTCCCCTCCTGTGTCTGGTTGACCTCACCGTTTACATGCTAAATTTTACTAGCTTATTCAAATTGTTTTTCACCACATTTTTCTTAGATATACTCATTAATGTATAAATAAGTGGAAATAATCTTGTTAACAGTTCTTGCTACACATGTTCCTCAATTTTGATGATGTGTTGTACGTCTTATTTAGTCACCCTTTGTGAAATATTCATTTTTCTGAAGCTTAATCATGATTTTACCGCTTCTTACTGTGATGTTCAACAGTTATCTGATTCCAGAGCTGGGGCCATGTTCACTTAAAATTACCTATTCTGCACATACAGACCTCAGCGTAAAATTCCAGAGTCATCGTAGCAGGTAAAGTGAGTTTGATTTTAGCCAATTGCATTATGATAGATCAGAAATGGCATAAACAATTCATCATAATATTGTATTGTTTCCATCTGTTTTATAAACTAATATTTGGGACTACAACTGTGTTGAATGCCAATACATCATATTATTCTATTATTTTCATTATAAATTGATATTAGAAACTGCTACTCTGTCGAGTTATTTCTATCATCTGAAGATTGCTGTGGATTTTAACGTTTATATTACATGTGCTTTATGTAACTTTAGGGACTATACCAATCCTCTCCTCCCTGTTGCCCCTTCAGCCATGGATGCAAGCGGCCAGGTAAATATGAAGATGCTATTTAATTAATACTGGTTAGTTATTCACTCATGTTATTGGAAAAGGGTGAGAGAATGGGATTATACTATTTCTTGTTGAAGTTATGAAATCTCTTGATATGTATCTGCTTTTACTAAGAAGCCTCCAAATATGTAACGTGCTTTTAAAACAGTTCTTCAAATATTTTATGGTATGCAGTGAAAACATGTTACTTGTGGACATAGCTTGATAACTTAGGACACTTGTCAATTTGGAAACTCTTAGATTCATCTCTTCCTATTTCTGTTTATCATTTTGTAGACTCTCTCTGTGTATTTTTAGATTCAGATTTCCTGCAATTGTTGTTAATTATTATGTAGACTCTCTTTCTGTTTCTGAATATCTGTCTCCTTATAATGTGATTGAATTCACCGGCCTTCTTACAGTTTAGTGTAGGATTTGATGGGAAAAAAATGGAGCCAGAGAGTAATGTTCTTCTTGCCTCAATCGAAAACATGCAGTATGCAGTCAACTTGGATGTTTTACATACGGTAACCACCTGCAAACATGAGATGCCTTTTGGATATTAACTGCCGGGTGCATTTTCTGTGTGGACAATCAACTTACTATAGCTGTGTTTATTGTTTAGGTTTTCTCGTCTTTCGGGCATGTCCTGAAAATTGCCATGTTTGATAAGAATGGGGGTCTTCAGGCTTTGATTCAGTATCCTGGTAAGATGATATTTAGCAACTTGTATTACCTGTTGTTCCTTTTATCACTGTTGACTCCAATATGATATGTGAGAACCAAAAAAAATGGGCTAACAAATCCAAGCTTGGCATCAAATAGATAGGTAAAGACAGATGCAGTCAATGCCATAGGTCTGGTGCAGTATCATCTCTGGCAGCTAGTTTGCCGAACTTCAAAAGAAAAATAATGGTTTATTAAGAAAACAAATAATGTGATTTCAGTACCTGAGAAACCTAATATATATAACAAAAGGACTTCGTAGATTTTAACTATTCTAAAGTTTTGTGTGTATATATATGTGTGATTGTATGTATAAAAGTTGACCTTTTTTTCGGGAATTGCATCAATCAATTCAAGAAATTAGGTTATAAGTCCTAGTAAATACCCAATACCCAAGTTGGCTTACAAAGTTGATCATGATATGATCAAGTGCATTTTGGTCTGTCTCAGACTTTACGATTCCTATTTATCTCCAAAATAGTTGTTTGAGATTACTGTAAAGAGAAACTTTCTACAAAAATGACTAGAAAAGTGGTTATAGATTGAGGTAGTGACTAATATACATTGGGCTTGCAGATGTCCAAACAGCTGTTGTTGCAAAGGAAGCCTTAGAGGGACATTGCATATATGATGGTGGATACTGCAAGATTCATATGTCGTATTCTCGGCACACTGATCTCAGCATAAAAGTAAGGCCCTCAGGATGTCGATTCTAAACCAAATGGCCCAAAATGTTATTATTATCCTCTGGTTCTCTTGACATGGACTGACCATGATCTGTCTTATTTTTAGGTCAATAACGACAGGAGCAGAGACTATACCATCCCCAATACTCCAATTTTAAATTCACAACCCTCTATATTAGGGCAGCAACCATATACGATGGGTGGTCCAGGTGGTCATGCCTATAGTGGAGCACAATATTCTCCGGCTCCTGATCCTAGTGGGCTGCCTTCTCCTTCAGCCGGATGGAACCCAGCAAGACCTCAATCTATGCAAAACCCTTATGGGCCTCCTCCAGGGACTCCTACAATGGGCCCCGCGTCAGGCCCTTTCAATGGCCAGAACGGGCTACCGTATTCAACCCCTATGCCCCCTTACCATACCCAATAACCCAATTGTGCCCACTTTAATGAATGATTTTAACTAGATGTGAAACTGAAACTGCTTCACCTCACCCGGCATTTGGAACTGTAATTTTACTCTTGGATTTTCTTTATTTACGAGTTACAAAATCAGGGATTTCCAATTTATTGAATGATTCCTCCTCTTTTTTGGGACAAGAAATGACTTTTTGTGTTGCTCTTTGATCTGTATCATATATTGCTTAACCTTACACTTTCACCCTATCTACTTCGGTAAATCTTTTATAGTTGCATGTGGAACCATTGTGGTCTTTTGAAACTTAGGAATGGTGATCTGAAAATCAGATGCTTCTGCAATTTTTGAAGTCTATATTCTTTAATTTAAACGGACATTAATCTACAAAGCTTATGGAGACAGGTAATGGATGATATATGTTGATTTATATATTGGGAAAATTGCTTTTTTGGTACCATAGGATAGGCTGACTTGCAATTTTGATATCATTGGATACGAAAATGCAAATTTGGTGCCGTAGGATAGGTTTTCATTGCAATTTTGGTACCAAACTCAATTTTTCTACAAAGTTAATGACATTTTACTCCCTATAAAATGCATAATGTTCAATTTATCCCTCTATAATTTGAAAAAAAATAATTTACCCCTGTAAAATTTTAATGAAGCAATTTACCCCTTTTAGCCGGAGATTGTAACTCACTTGTCGAAATTGAGAGTATGCATGCAAACTATTTTATTTAACATAGAGAGATAAATTGTCACATTGATCATAACAGAATGGGTAAAATATCACATTATCATAATAAAAGTGGATTAAGTGTCGCCTATAAAAATATCATGGAAGCAATGTGAAATTTTTACAAAATTTCAGGGGATAAAATGCACTTTTTTAAACCACGAGGGGTTAAATTGAAAATTATGCATTTAATAGGGGGTAAATTGCCATTAATTTTGTAGAAAATTTGGATTTGGTACCAAAATTGCAATGAAAACCTATCCTATGGTACCAAATTTGCATTTTCATATCCAATGGTACCAAAAGTGCAAGTCAGTGTACCAAAAAAACAATTTTTCCTTTATATATTGGAACGTAGTCAGGTGAAAAAGTTTGAATTAACCCCATGATTTATTCAAATAGACTAATTCATGTAACCATTGACAATTACCTCATACTACTACCCAATTTGGGTAATTTTTTGGATATGCATTGAATTGCGCAGTCCAAGCATTATTGCGAATGTTTTTACTTATATGATTTCTCATATGCTATTCAGTATTTTTAAAATCGGACAGGTCATTGAACCGAAAGCATTACTTGTTACTGGTTCGATCGGTTAAATCGAGTCAACAACTGGTTCGATAGGTATAACCGGTGTGACTTTATTATTATGTAATATATATATATATATATATATATATATATTATCTAAAATACAATTATAATTCAAAAAATTATTATTCTTTGTCAATATAAAGTTTTATTGCTTCATGCAAATAATTAAAATGTCTTAATAATTAAGATCAATGTCAAAAATATAAATCTCAAGTATTCCTCAAATATACATACATTCAAAACAAGACAACCAAATTAAAAGTTCATCTCATTTTCAAAGTTTTGGCTTGTTCATTTGGGTTCTATTGTTGTAAGTTGATGTTTATATGATAATTGATTTGCATAATTTCATACACAAAATAATATTATTCACAATGATGAGAAAATGGTTATGTATTTCTTTATGTAAAAGAAAATGTATTATTACATTGATCGTGAAAATACTAAAATAATGAATGTTATTCCAATTAAAGTATATAAATGTAATTCTATTAAATGTTAAACAATAGTTCAAATAAATAACAATAACAAATATCTCTAAATTAAAAAAAAAAAAAAATTAAGTGAACCACTTGTTCACTGATTTTACTGGTTTTTGAGCTGATTTTACCGGTTCGAACTGATTAATTAGGAGACTGATTTTTAGAGGTGAACCGGACCAAATTGAGGACCGGTTAGCGGTTGAACCGGGTCAGCCGACCGGTTCGATTCAGTTTTCAAAATACTGATGCCACCGCTACATAATATATTCATACATTCGTAGGAATTTTTCTTATTCCTGGCTAGGGATATTTTAGGGCTTAGTTTAATATTATCAGATCTTTAACTTAGTAGAATTCTACTTCAACAAATGTATAAGTGATAGAGTATGCATCCAGTTCCAGAATATCAACCACACAATTAAGCTAAAATCAATGAATAACACAATTTAAATAGAACCCCAACAATTATCAGCTATATTAAATCAATAATCCAACTCAAATCAATATAGTCCAGCTCCAGTGTGAAGGTAATTACACAACCAAAATAAGAATCAAATTACAACCAAAATCTAATCAAATCCAATCAACAACTCTAGCACATCAACTACAAACAATCATACACAAGGATTGAAGCAATTTCCAATCGGATGCATGAATTATCCCAAGTGAGATCTTCGTATTACCTGAAACCAAGATGGGCAGCTTGGATTAGAGCTCAATTCGAAGATAATTTAACAGAGAAAAGGAAGGAGGCAAAACTCACAATATTCAGGAGTTAGCTCTAAAATTGAGAGAGCTTGCTTTAAATAGTTGCACCCCTTGCTCGCATGGCTTCCATGTCAGCTCAATCCTCCAATCAGCTTCGGGTGTGAAACGGTGGCGTTTTGCATTGCTAACACTTATAAAAGCGTTAAACATTTCTCACACGTTCTGGCAGTTAAATTAGTTGCTGACTTAATTGATAGCAATTTCCCCCCTCTTCTTTATTCTTCCTTCCAATTGTTGTGTAATTCCTCTCACATTACTGTTGATTAGTCTTAAAAGAAAGGGAGACTTATTTAGTGAATGCACACAGCTAATTGCACATCAATAAGCTCTGATATTCCTTAAATACCTACATCAAATATATTCATATTTTGAAATTTAAAAATGAAGAGAAACAATGAAGGAAAGAAAGACTAGAAAGAAAAACATGTAGTACAAGAAAATTCTTACATAGACCATGTCTATAACCCTAAGCTTGCTTATAGATCTTGTGTCTAGATTTTGCCACTTTATTTAAAATTAAAAAATTTTAATTGTTATTAAATTGTACTAACTCAATATAACTATACTAAACTAGAGTTAAAAGAAACAAAAACATCAATTTGTGGGTTCTTTTAACTTTTTTCCTCTTCAAGTAATAATTCAATATTCTTTTCTTTGCACATGAAATTAGAATTAGTAACAGAGTGATGTTTTGTTTCCCTTGACTCTAGTTTAGTGTTGCTAGGTTGAGTTAGTATAATTTTACAATATTGAGGGTTTTTTTAAATTCTAAATGATTCTTTAAACTTATACTCACAGTAAAGCCTATGTAATTGATTATTTAAATAAACTATTTTCTCTAATGGCAGAAACCAGTAACAGTGTTAAAAGTTTGTGGATCATGTGCAGGGAAGATGTATAGGCCTTGAGAGAGGTCACCCTTGCTAGTTGCTAATCATCTTTAAGGAATAGAGAAGCTCTTAAGCCAAAAATTTATAGACATTATTGTTGTGCAAAGATCTAGGCTATTATAGGCAAAAATATTTATAGACATTAGTGTTAAGAGGAAAGTTTGGTAAAAATTTATAGACATTATAGGCAAATTCAGGTACATACCTTGGTAAGAGTAAAATCATTATTAAGTTGACAGTACCAGTAAAGTTAACATGAATATATATAGAACTGATTAGGCAACAACAAGTTTTACCAAACATTCCTCTTAACACTAATCTTGACAATACAATACAATACCAAATTGTCAAGAGTTACATAATAATAAGGCTGAAAGCGTAATACCAAAGTAGATCAAAATATAGGGCTGAAAGTGTAAGGTTAATTAATCATTATATAAAACAGATCAAAGAGCAAAACAAATAATCTTTGCTCTGGCAATATCTAAGTAATATGTTACGTATGTAAAATGATTCCGAATTATCAACCGAATTTCATGAAAGGCTATTAAGAAACAATTTAATTTTCTTCTCCTTATTTATGTGCCAATGATTTCTTGCGTAACAGAAGTTGAAAAAGCTGAGAGAGTTCATTTAGTCTAGGTATTGAAGTATTAGCAGAGCAAATATATATTTATGAGTAGGACTCTACTAACTTAAAAATCAGAAAATATCAAACTAAACCCGAAAATATGATTATGTAATTTTAAAGGTTGAGATAAACACAACTTGTCCTGAAAATTTTAACCTTTACATGACAGTCTAATGGTAGCTTTAACATACCTTGCAACAGGGATTTACACGGTTATATTTGTCTACGCTCCTAGAATGGAGAGAGTCATATCTAGACATTGTTTAGGGAAGTTTTGACCTAGTTTAGGTAAAAGAAACTTCAATGGCAACCCCTACACATGAATACGTAATTGCACCCAACTCTGCAAAACGTGAAAGCAATTCAACCACCATTTTATCCCACCTAAAGTCTACTTACAGAATTTAGTACCATCATGTTCATCTTCTCATTCAACAAATAATAACTAATAAAAACCTTGTTCCAACTTCACATAGACAAAAAGTATATGCACTTATGCATACACAGGCAGAATAGATTCCAATCTGTATAAACTAAAGGTAAAATTGTCAATCAGAATTAATTGCTCTGTCAAAATCTAAAGCAGCTCTAGCATTATCGCCAGCCATATCTTTGCTGCATATTCTCATCTTAGTTTCAAAACGATATACTTAGTTGCATAGAACATTCAAAAGAATTTTCTCGTAGTATACTACTAAGTTCAACTTATTGTAAAATATAAGCAAAGTTTGAATACTACTATCAAGATCATCAGAAATACATTCTGCTTTCGAATTCTTCCTTCAGTTTGTATGCTTGTTTGGCCTGTTTGGCAGCCAAATGGGCATAGCGAATGGGGGCAACTGTAGGGAAAACATGCACAACATAAGAAAAAATCAGAAAACAAAACCCAAAAAAAGGGATGTAATAATTACCAACAGATATTGCAGTGGAGCTACGTTGGTACCTACAATTAGAAAAAAAAAACAAATTTAGACTAGCTTATATAATGAATGGTGCATTTGATTTTATTTCACAACACACTTACGCATACGAGAGACAATGCACGATCTCCTGGAGATCATCCACACTGAAACCAACTTGGTCTAATAGCACATGGTAATGAGTTGGCCTAGCAGTAGTGCCCTACAAGAAAAGCAAAAGTAAATAAGAAAATAAAATAGTAGAATTTCATTATGGTGTGATGACTCATTCCAAGGAATGGCTGAGAAGTGCTTGTACAAAATGAAGAAGATGGATAAGCATTTTCGACAAAAGCATTGGATTTCTAAAATAGTACAATCTCACTTTGTCAAATTTGTGTCCCAGATAGATCATCAAGCTCAGCCTTATAATCCAAAAAAATAACATGTAATACATGGTCGAAAATAGGATTACTTTAGCATAAACTACTTTCCAGCACTATATAGTATATACTATTAGAACATTAGATTTCTAATTGTGTGTAATATCTTATTAATATAATTCCCCCCAAATGGAATACAACTTACGAACCTTTTAAAACATACTAGTAGAATGCTAGTATAGATTACTTTTCCAGCTCCATACACTAGTAGATGTATGATGTGTGCAATAAGCTAGCATTCAACAACAATAACGTAACCAACTCCTATAACACACCCCATTTGTAAACTGTGACCAGAATGAGAGATTTTTATGCAGGCATAAATTTTGGCTTTTACTCCCTCTGTCCCAACATATCCCCCCCTTCGAAATTAAGGAAGAAAGTTGAAAGGGTAAAATTTATATTTATGTACATGTTTTTGCGTTTCTGCCTAGAAAGTAGTGGTTGGGGGAGTTAGTCAGATCACGTTATTACAATAAGTGGAAATGGTAGTTTTGGATGCAAAATTTTATGTTTATCAAATGAAGTTTTGTTCCACAGAGTCACAGTATAAAAAGCATCAAACAAAACCAATGAATTGTATGAGCTTACCGTCGTCCCTGCGTGTGCCCACATGTAAAACTCACGTATCCCTTGATTGATCACGGTTCCTGGGGGGGGCACATCTACTGAATTCTGTTCAAAGAATTCAGTGTGGTGGCATTTTTGTGCAACGACCACCACAAACTTTGGTGTCCATTTTTCGTCATAGAACTTGCAAGCCTGCAGAAAAGTGGAAGGATGGTTAGGAATTAGATATATATGTAAAGGATTGTGGAATTTATAATAGGTCAAATGATGACCTCGATGATTTGGTGCAACTCAAAATCTAGTATTCGATTAAACTGCGACTCAGATACAGCATCTCTGAAAATTAAGAATAGTGTTAATTATAGAAAACCAACAAAATTTATATTTCGATAATTAAAATTATGTACCTAAATATCATAATGCGCTCAGGTCTGGTGTCATTACTAGTTTTTAAAAAATCTAGCAGAAGCTCCCTGTTCCAGTAATTAACTCAAAGTCAAAATTGTTATAATATATATTTCAAACTATCAAAGATTACCTAAATATGCCTTGATCATTGTTTGCCACGGGTAGGAATAAGGAATCTATAATTCCAGCTTTTGAAGGTTGAGCGCGCAGGCGTGCTCCATACTGCGAGACTGATGGCCACCTCATGGACCCAACTACCTATTTGATTAATTGACCAAAAATCAAAAAAGGCGCTTATATAAATCAAAGAGTTGCAAATAAGGATCTAGGAGCACTTAACCGCAGCGATTGAGGATACACTAGATTGGTGAGTTGAGTTCATCCCAACAATCATTGTGGGACAGTGTAAGGAGCTGCTAGCAGTCAACATAGAGCTCAACCCACCGAGCTGCATGCCATGAAGCAGAAAAAATATTATAAGCAAGAGTAAAATATTGCAATCAAGACCACATGATGAGCAACAAACCTTCGAATTAATTTTGATCATGAGCCCTGTCAGATAATTGCAACTAAGTCCTTCTGGAGGTGGCGATATGCACTGAGTAACGATGCCTTCAAACAAGCTCCTTTGCTTCCAAGGACCTTACAAGTTTTTAAATCATGTTAGACTTAAAAGTCGAAGGACCTTAAAAGAAAATAAGATTACAAGAACAACTAAATTAGACAAACCGTAGAGGCAACTTTTACTCTCCGCAAGCAAGCAGAGAATAAAATCAGCTTTAGAAATCTTGGACAGTTTATCGAACATTCTCTGCACCCTCACATTGGGTGCAGAATTTTCGTGCTCCCTGTCCTCGAGCAAGACATTTACTGGGTTTCGTATATCCTAGAAAAAAGATAAAAAGTTAAGAATGTGAACTTTTAAGTTAACTTTTAATTGAAACATTTAACGTACCATCCCTAATTTTTTCCCAGCTTTTATGAGCTTTTTGACCAAGCGATGAATATTGCATTGACAGGAAAAATTCACCACTGCCCAATTCTCCATCTTGCATGGCTCGACGAATTTCTGTTTTTTTGTTTTTAAGAAGAAATACACACTAAGACATCACTTTTTTTAAGATAAAATTGATGAATTGTGTACCTTGTCATGGAAGTTCCAACTGCCCTTCTTCCCCGGGAACATGTAGTCATCATTTCCAAATTTCATCTGTAATAACAAAGAGAATCAATTGATAGTTTAAAAACACAATGCAATGTATTATCTTCGAAACATACCTTTGGGGGCTTGAGGACACGTCCTTGAATTACCATGAAGATATCTTCAATTGAAATGCCACAAGTTTGTAGCGGTGGTTTAGCATCATTATTGGTGTTCCTTAAAGCCTGACCAAAACTCAAGAGTATATAGATAAGTATGCAATGCCATTTATTATATTGATAAGTCATCAAAAACAAGAATCTTACGTTTCTTAGAATTAACATCCTCTCTTGTGGCTTGACCAGATACATCGTGTTTGTGTAGCGTTGTTGTACCAAGGAACAAAGCTGTTTTACAAACACACAGCCATCATTACACAATTTAATATTCAAAATTTTCTTACAAAAATTAGGTACACTCTAAATCAAGCGATCACCTCAATAGGGATGAAAGGACATTTGCGCTTTTTGACAATAATGCATGGATAATCAGCAGAATCCAGCACATCAATATTGAGGATGTTCATAAAGTAGTCACACACTGTCATTTCAGTTGTTACAAATTCGCCATTCTTGGTTCTTTGCTTGAAAGTGAACCTACACAAATTTTAAAAATTAATTAACATCTAAGTGTTGCCAGGGATTGGAATCAAAGAAGGGAACTTCGAAAACCAATACATAATCAGTTCCAAACATACATCTGTTCTCTACAACACTTCTCGCTGAATCCAGTTATCTTGTACTCCTGGTTGTTGTGACTTGTCTTCAATGTCAAGTCCTCAAGAATACGTTTGGCCTAAGAAAATTTCAATTAATTGTATAATAATATATCGTTGGCAATTGGGAATTCTCCTAAGTAATAATATATAATCTCTTGGATAAATAAGAAAAAAGAAAACATGGATCTCTTACCTTTTCCCAGTCAATTGAGCTATTACGTGAATCAATTTGATTATCTAACAGAAAATTCAGCACAGGAGCAGGTTTTATAAATGTTGTCGGCGCGATTTCTGAAAGCATCAAAACAGCAATCCATGGGTCACAATAAACAATACAACGTTGGCAAGATGTATTTCATATTGAAAGTAAAAAATATGAAAAGAACAGTTGTAATAACCAAATATTACCAATCCTTAGTGATAATCCACTTTGAGTGGTCCTCAAGCTAGTTCGAAAGCCTTGGAGAACAACAACTTTATCCACAAATCGTAGATGCTTTGTTCTCAAAACCACATTGAGGAACTGTACGGCCTCTTTGTAATATTCAGTTATTTTTCCTTCAATGGCATCGTGAATTGCCGCAAATGGGATTTTCCCTAAAAACTGAGTTTCTACTTCTGGTCTCTTCCGCTTGAGATTACACTCAACCGGTGTGGCTGATGGTAACATCTCAAAACTGTAAAACATGTTACCATCACACATACGTTCATCTAAGTTCAGCCCCCCCACGTCAAAATCACCTCCATTATCGGAAGTCACCTACACATAACATAATAACATAAGACCCTTAATTGAGTGCTTTCAGGAAATTAAAGAAAAACCGAATTACCTTATATCGGTATATAAATCTCGAAGAAATTTCCCTCCGATCAATCTGTAAACCCACGTGATTTGTTATGATATTGATGGTTTTCGCATTTCCAGCAACATCTGCAGCGGTTTTGTTGTTCACTATTTCTTGCCTGTTGGAATACTGTAGGTAGACAGTTTTCCCTCGAACCTGAGCTGGCTCTGGTGATGAAGCATAATATGATATCATAGAAATAGCTTGATTTTGATCTGCCTATTAAAGATATGAAGAGATACAGAGCAATAAGAGTAAATCAAATCATCCAAGGCTCAATCAATAACTATGTCAAGTTGATAGGAGAGAAGAATTGAAAATTACACTTACAAATTCAATAAAAGCTTGATTTTGGTTGGCTCCGACATTACATTTTGTGTTAACAACTTTACCAAATGGCTTCCCCAGTTCAATCAGTTCCTTTTTTGTACATTCCCATGGTAAGTTGCTTAGATGAAGAACCTTAGAGGGAGATTGCGTGTATTGGAACTGTGGCTGGCTGGAAACAGACGACATTCCACACTACAACCCTAACTGCAGAATGGTAAACTAAAAATTAAACCCTTCAAGAACTAATCAATGCAAATAGAAATATGCCAATCTCACTCAGATTTTTTTACAAAACATGTAATCACAAAGATATACACAAAAATAAGAAAAGTGAAAAGCTAAGTTCAGGCTTGTTATGTCCCCATTATGCATCTCCGTGATCTTATAAAATCAGATGTACTGCGTCCCAGGATATAATTTTAATTGATAAGATAAAATACACAAAATTAATGCACCTTTCTAATCCCATGATATACACTCAATGGATTCATGTCATGTTTTGTGCCATCAAAAGTTAAGACACATTTTAATAGCGTAAAGCGCAAAACTGAATAGTCATAACACCATCAGAAGCAACCCAACTCATTACAAAGTTATCCACCAGGTAACTTCTAACATATATAATCCATACTCAACTACAGATAAATGAGCAACAATGAGCAATTCAACCCTCGATTTCTCTATTTTTTGAAGACTAGGGAGGAAAGAAACCTAATCAATTCAGCGAAACAGCACTTACTTCTCCAATAAATAAAACTTAACATAAGCAATAATATGAGAAACTAAGATTAATGAAATTATGACAGATTAGCAACTTCATTATTTCAGCTAACAAAACTTAATATAATTGAGTTCGTACGAGTGACTTCAACTCTAATTAACAAAACCTAATTTAATGAATTTAACCGAATCAAATCAGCCAAACTCCACTTACTTTTCCAATAAATAAAACGTAACATAAGCAATAATATGAGAAATTAAGATTAATGAAATTATGACAGATTAGCAACTTCATCATTTCATCTAACAAAACATAATATGATTGAGTTCGTACGAGTAACTTCAACTCTAATAAACAAAACCTAATATACCGAAACCAGAAAAACGGATTAGAGCAGAAAGGGGAATAACCGGCATGTATACCTGAGAGAAATAAGCAATCGGGGCTCCGAGAGTAGCTTTTAACTAAGTGTAAATGACATATTAGAATTGATAGAAGATTGGGGGGAGGGAATTGATGAATTGGGAAACAAGTCAGAGAGTAGAGATGAACTGGAGTTTCTATCTTTTTATAATTTCTGAATACCTCCCGAATTACATGATTCCTGATTTATATACTACTGTATTTACTTTCCCGCCCTTGCTATGCCACGTGTCCCTGATCCAACATTATTAAAATGATTGTTGTTTATATTATTTATATTCTATTAAAATCGTGCTACTCCAGTTGAATAGCTAAAAAAGAATAATGAAAATGTCAAGAAGGGCCCCATATTGGGCCAAATAGTAGGCTTAGCTCTAAATGTAGGCCCAATTCCATGCTCCAGGCTCAGCTATTTTAAAAGAATTGTATCACACTTTCAAAATAGTAGTACACATCGTCGTATGGATCACAACTTTTTTGTTAAAACAGTTGAAAATTTTGAGATGTGTTTGATCAGGAATTTATGGAGAACGTAATACAATATTTATGGAGTTTTGAGTTGGCACAAAAATATACTTATAAATTAAAATGTCTTTTTCATTTAAAAATATGAGTATTGTTCAACTCCTAACATGATAAACAACTTTGCTAATCGATCATGTATATATGACATTGGCATGAAAAAATGTTTCTACATAAAGTCAAAGAATGTTCTTGATTTTCTAGCTTCAAATTTAATTTTTGCCATATGAATTGAATACATCTAAATATCTTTTCATATTTTTGCAAGTCATGTACAAAACAATTTGGCCCATTTAGTTAGTTATAATAATTTATTTTTTTTATCGAAATTATATTTTCTTTTTTTGACAATTAGAGATATGTATAGCCTTTCATACATTATATTCACATATCGACGTGCAATTAACTTTCATATATTTGACGTAATTAGATAATGTTGATTATTAATGTCACATGTGACAATAATTAGAATTAATGATTCCCCACTGTGATATGTTTAATGTTCATTTCTATGTAATTTAAAAAATAACATTTTATTATTTTATAATCCTATAAAAGTTTATTGTTTGTCTGCTATTTTAAATTAAAAATAAATAAGAATTGTCAAAATTATCCTTATTATATGTGATACTTTATGTTTATGTTATGATAAATATAACACTTTAACTTGTGTTATGATAAATACTGTATTTTACCCTTTATATTGCAAGAATATTTTTTCATGCATACTCTTAATTTTGATGAGTGAGTCAGATTATCTATTTGAAGGTGATAAATTGCTCATTTAAAAATTTCAAAGAGGGATACAATGCTCATTTTCAAATAACATATGGATAAATTGAACATTATACATATAATTAAGTGTAATTATTCCTCTTGATATCTTAATCATAGCTTTCAAACAACCTGCAATTTCTAATCAAACAAGGTTATAAAGATGAACCTTAGGATACTACATGAATTAAAACACATTTATACAAATGAAATGAATGTGTAAAAATCTTATTATTTAACCAAATTAATTATAATTTGAAGTGATGAAGTCTAATCCGGTAATGGAAAGAGAATCGTAGTTCTCAAAGACTTCCGACGCCGTTTCAGCAAACAAAGCAATCACTCCACAGTCTCCACTCCACTCCCACTACATTACACTAAAAATTGAAACCGGCGATATCGAACATGCTCGCCACCTGTTCGACAGAATGCTCATACGAAACATTGGTGTTGTAGAACGCCATGATCATTAGATACTCTAAATAGAGAAAGTTTCCTGACGCTCTAGTCAATTGAACGAGATAAAATTCTCTTAATTACATCATTCAATGCTAATTAGTTTTGGATGAATATGGTCATTTTAAGTTGATTTTGTGGTCAGCTGAATGGCAGCATTTTAAATGTTGAATCAGTTATTATTACTATAGAAGGACGATGAATACTAAATCAGTTAGATAACTATTTCTACTTTGTTTTTCCTGTCTCAGATCAGCTTGTGCTTGCAATTAATGAAGCTTTTGTGATTAAAAATTATGAATTTTCTTCACAAAGTAATCAGCTGTTGTTTGTCAATATTAAATTGTTTATTACATTCCAGCAGGTACAATTTCACATTCCTTTCCTTTATCCTTATCATTTTTTTTCATAGATTTTATGCCTTGGTTCTGCATATGTTCTCTTACATATGTCCATGACATTTATTTCATCGAATAATTAACAAAGTGCTCCCTGTCAAAGAAAAAACAAGTACGAGAGTTAAAAACTTTGAAAAGACTCTCAAAAACATTTGTGAGAGTATTTTAGCACAGGGGTTTGGAATGCGAACTACGTAAACACGATCAACTGCATAACGTTTTTAAAGTCATTGCCTTCTGAATTATTGATTGCTTTCTTGAGCTAAATTCACATGTTCTTATATACTCAGTTTTGACATTATTCTTAGAAGGCAGAGCAGGGTCTACCAAATTATATATATGCCTTTTTATCTTTTATTGAAGAAAATTAGCTCATGGATAATATGATAGTAGAAAGAGAAAAGTCCAAACCTCATGTAAAATTCTTCACATTTCTCCAATTGCACCAGTAACCACCATCTGTAGATGCTGCTTTGCTTTCTCGTCATTTCTGTCTCCATTTCCCACGAGATATTGCATTGGTTTCTCAGAGTTTTTCTCCGTATCCCATTTTTGAGGCTCTTCCATAGATTCCCTTGTTCTGTACTTGCAGTACAAAAAGAGCTGGAGGATGCCTAAAGGGCTACCAACCAAATTTGGAGACTGTAGGATACATTTCAATATATGCAGTCAGAAAATCAAACTTTTTTATTTTGTGCAACATATTCTTTAAATAAGTCTTATAGTCGTACTAACCGCAAGAAAGAGATCGTGGCTTAAAAGCCCATATGCCATCCAAAGTGAACTAGCCAGAAATGAGAAAAATGACAAGTAGAATGGCATAAATTCCACGCTTTTAGTTTGTATTACTTGTTTCTGGAATAATTCGAACAACAATATCAGGAAGAGCATATGGCGTAATAAACTAGAATAAACTTTATTTATTAATTGTAAATATTTTATTATCTTGTATGCATAATGACATTGCTTGAGATGAAAATGACTTACCACAGCAATCAGTGGAGAACCATACATTGCTATAGATGCTACCAGTCCAATGCTTCCAACAAATGCCTTGCGATGACGGTGTGATGGAATAGTGCCCAGCAAGCCAATATTAATTAGCTTGTTGAAATACTATTTTCTTATGGTTTATAATTAATACACCCGTTCATTCATAGTATGTGAAACTGAACAATGGCCAACTTCATCTCTCGCGAACTTATCTAAGCGATTGGATGAAATCCTAAGGTCACAATAGACTATGGGACGATTCACTTCAGTACTGAGTGCAATCATGAAACAGTCTCAAAGGTCGTGATCTTAAAACCGTTCCAAGTCATAGATTCCAAACGAGACGGGGTATCGTAGGAATCGCCAAGACTTGTACAAATATGCATGATTCACATGGAGTGAATTTGTAGAGTTTCATGAGCAAGGAATTTGAGTCCAGTGCATATGAGTAGGTGGTTCAATGGAGGATTGAACGCATCGAACGACCCGAACAGAGAAACCCATTGTGGAAGCGCATGTCGCATATCGGTGATGGGATGTTTCTCAAGGCTTATAATAGTGTACGATTTAGTCCTTAGACTTGAGGTGCTAGGGTGAATTCGGTGCACGAGTGTGCGTACTTAGATTTAGGTACTGGTCACGTAGCCTGGCCACAAAGTGCCTAAGTTGGGTGCGTAGACGACTGTACGCGAGTGGTTAGTACTAAGAAAGGATCCATCGACTCATCCTGATAAGATGAGAGTATTTCCTATACGTTTCTTAGATAATTGATTCCGAGAAATCTATGGCCATAGTCGGTGATGCATTTGGAAGGGGTTTCCAAATTTGGCAGTCACACTGGAATCATTGTCGGAAATTAGAAAGTATAGTTATCAAGATAATTAGAGGTGCCGATCAATTCACACACCCTAGGTCTCGATCGGGAAATCATTCGTGGAAGGACCGTATGTACATGGCAATTATAAGAGGTGAGGTTCACAATAATCAATTCACCTTTGATTGGGCTTCATGGGCTTGTGGCTAGACATCGACCATGAAGTGTGGGTACTCCTAAATTAATAAGAAAATTAATTATAGGAGTGGTCAATTAAAAGTTGTTTAATTGATCGGAGCATTTAATTGCTCGTTAATTAAATCACGAAAGTCGTGGGCCTGCTGCCAGTTGATGGTGAACCCAGAGGGTCACACACAATACAATTGGACAGTGACAGTCATAAAGGGAAATAAGTGATTTAAAGTTAAATCAAAGATATTGAATTAAGGTATTAATTCAATGGGAGAATATTAATTGGATATCTAATTGATTAATGTTTAATTAATTAATTAAGATTATCTAATTAATTATAAATAATTAAAGTTGTTAATTGGTAAAATTGGAAGACTAAATAATTACCCAATTTTAGGATTGGATAATTATGGGTTGATTTATGATAATCTTGAAAGTTAGGCATAGGGGGCGATTTTTGGAGAGGAAAAGAAGGGAAGAGTTTGTTACTTGGTCATCAAGCTACAAACAAGAGATTTGGTCAAATCTTGTTTCCTATTATGATAAGGAAAAGATTTGCCATATCTTGATGAGATATCTAATAAGAGAAGAACTCTTCTCTTATAAATATCAGTCATCATACATCTTCCAACGTGACACAAGGTTGAGAAAATAGTTTTACACAACACAAGAAGAAAAGAAATTGCCAACTCCAAAAACCGCCCCTAGCCCCTACTTCTCGGCCAAACCCTAGCCGCCGCCCTAGGTGGATCCGAAGCCTAGCCGCGCCGCCCTTGGTCGATCCAACCTAGCCGCATAAGTCCTGTGGTCGTGGTTGTCTTCCTGCAATTCTCCAAATCCAGATCCAATTGATATCCTGATATAGATCTTCTCATTCCTTTCTTGACAATCTCCAAGATCTAGTTCTTAGCCTGTGACTTGGAGACGTTGCTACAATCCAATTGGTGTGGATACATTCTGGAGGTGAGACACATGGATCACTCCGTTGTGAATCGAACAAAGAAGCCCGGAGGTAACCACCACCAAGCTGTGGTGAGGTAAATTGCGAAAACCCCCTTTGATAATTATGTTATTGTTTGATTCAAGCTTTTCGTATAAATAACTATGGAGATCTATTTATGGGACAATTAAGAACCTCGAAAAATTTTAAATTCCGCACTTTGTTGTATTGACAATCGAGCCCTATACTAGAATATCCCAACAGTGGTATCAAAGCCAACTCCATACGTTTTTTATGCGAAAAGGCCTGAACATAATGTGTTTTCACTGTATATGCTTGATTGTATGTATGAGAACGCATGTTAATTATGTTCTAGTGATTGATTCTTGCTTGTTATGACTGGATCTATGATTGGGTAAAACTGCTTTTTTAGATCTGTGGCGAATTTATAGTTTTTCGAAAAATCAGGGCTTTTATGCAAAAATCGCAAAACATGAAAATTAGGGCTGAAAATTGAATTTTCTATTTCTGGAAGTTTTTGAAAAATCTGGGTTATTTCTGAAAATATGATTTCACGCAATTTTGGACCATTTTGCAATTTTTGAAAATTCGAGGACTGTTTTGTAATTTCCGAAACTTCAGGGGTCTGTTTGCAAATTCGAAAATTTTCTGGATTTCAAAATTTTAATTTTCTGCTCATTCTGACCGAAAACTTTTTTGGGGGTATTTTGTAACTTTTCAAAAGTTTTGGGGTCAAAAGTGCAATTTTCCGAAAGTATAGGGGCCGAACTGCAATTTTCAAAAGTTGAAAAATCAGAATCTGAAATTAAGGCAGAAAAGTTGTTTTGTTTATCCGAGAATTTATTTTGTCATAATTAGTAGTGACTAAAAAGCAAGAATCATAGGAAGTTAGTTTTAAAAGGTGTTTTAAAATTAAGATAGAAGAAAGTAAAAGTTGTTTACATGTTTCTTTGCTCTACGTGAACTGTTTACGTGGTTTTCGATCGCGCCGAGCCTTGACCTTAGGTTAGATGTGATTGGTTTAATTTAATGCATGGTTTTTATTGGGCCTGCGAGCCTGTTATTATTTTTGGGCCACTTTGAGCCTTTGTAATAGAATAGGGCTTTATTGCTTTCCTAGTTTAGGATGGAGGCCCATTTACAAGCAAGGTGGGAGCCCAAGAAGAATTGAAGGCCATGTATGCGTGGTACATTGTGTAATAGCATAGGTTCTTTGAGAACCCTTTAGATTGACCAATTGGGCCAACATCATTGGCTCGATGATGGCCTGCATAGGAGGCTCCCGATCGAAAACATATTGTGGTAGTATGCATGCTAGGCTTGTATGGCTTTTATTTATTAGTCGATTTATGATTGCTTGTGTGTTTGCGCGCTAGAATCTAGATCGTAAATAAAAGATAAAGCATAATTGAAGCGGTGAGATCTCGAGGAGAGTTTCCTTAAACTTTCAAAACCGAAAATTCCCCTCTCGAATAAATATTAAGTCATATTGGGTTAAATATAAAATGAGGTTTTATAAAATCCAAGCCTTCCATTAATAGGAACTAGTGTATGTTGTTTACTTATCGATAGAGGTGATCCAGAGTCTGGCACCCGAGTCGAAGAAAGGAGCAATACACGAAATTCCTTGATTCTAGTTTTTCTTAAAACTCGACAAGGGTAAGGACTGGTCGGGACGTGAAGATCGACCGATAACTAGTTACGGAGAATTCGTGACCGGGCCCGTTGCTTATCATGATTAATGGGTTAGACTTAACGCGTAGTAACATTTATGATGTAGCAGTGCTAGATAAATGCGAAAAACGAGGCAAAATAACTTGAAGGTTGTGTAGTAGACACAATTGGTAATATGTATACCTACCTAGGGAATTAATTGTATGGCCACGAGTCGTGGGTGCAACTAATTGCTGCTGGGACGTCAAGACCTACTAGGAAATAGATTTTTCCCGAAACTAGAAGGGGTTACTGTTTCGATAAAATAGTGGGAGAACTTTTTCGATAAAAAGTCCAAATTTCGTTAATTATAAGTATTAATATTAAACCTGTCTGCCTATAGTTGTCTGTTTTTAAGTGTTAGCCATTTACCATCCACTGTCCGATACTCGATGCGTTTAAAAACCGAACCAACTTTGAAAAAGGTGATGTGCAATTTCCTCTACGAAACCGACATGGCTAAGTTTGACAATGTTAAGGAATATTGTTCTTACTTAAGCAAGACATTCGAGCTGATCAAAGGGTTTGGAGCCCAATTGACTCTCGAAGATGAGATAACGATAACCCTTCAAGGATTATCTGAGACCTTCACTCATTTTATGCAACATTGCATTATTCCGCCTGATGGAATACAAACAAAGCAATTGCATGAGTTGTTAGACAAATATGAAGAAGCTCATCGACAAGGTTTTGGTCTGTATGATTGGAATTGCCCTCTGTGTAAGTACGAAAAGAAAATAAGGAAGCTTGTTGAAAAGGATTTCCTGGAAAGACTTGACTACGGTATGACTTTTTAAGTTATACACTTGTTGAATCTTTTGATGTAAGACATCTGATTAAAACTTTCATTTCTATAAGAGCATTTACAAGCAATGATAGTCTTCCCTCTCAACCTAAAAGGAGGAAATTCCTTGAAAGGGAGATGCAATTAGTGCAGAGAGAGATGAGGGAACTCGAATTCCGGGACTGGGTCAAGGAAGAATTGTACCTAGACATTCCTTTTAGCAAAGAAGTTTTTTTTCTTAGCTTTTCGTGTTAGCATGAGTTTTAAGTTTTAGTTTACTTTGAGTATTATTTCACATTTTGTACGAGACCTTATTGCTTTACCATTGAGAAATGGAATTTATTTAATTAGAGCAATTTAACTTTGTACAAATGTTGATGTTTTGAAACATAGAAATAAACAATGATAAACGAATCGAAACTTTGAAGACTATATGCTAAATCGAAAACGAGTAAGACAAACTGGATAATCGTCCGCGCTTGAAATGTTCACTCTGGACATTCTTCCTAAAGATGCGAAAGGAAAGTTTTTATTTACTGATTCCTGAAATAATGAACTTGGGTAAATTCGGAACTTTCAAATCTTGAAGGAATGATAACCGAAGTGAAGGATTGCTAAGGCATTCCAAAACATTTCAATCGACATGAACTAAAAGCACTAGTTCAAAGGGATGCTACTTCATATATACTTACGATTTCAATCGTTAAAATATATGTGTACTTGGCTGAAGTACAATTCTGAAACTATTGAAGTAATTCAATAGAAGCTTTGGAAATGAAGTAACTAGATGCATTATGTCAAATGCAATTTGATTTAATCAAACCTGCTGAAACATAAGCAAGCTTAACACCTCGATTATCTAAGACGAGAATAGAATTCTCATGAAGCAAATCAAAAGGGAAATCGAACTTTGTTTGATTCTCGACTCTGATCTTGCTGAGTTTCCTTCATTCACTTTAGGGGATACCTTCCCTTGACTCTTCAAAAATACTTGGTATAGTATATTTCGAAGTAAGTTCTTACACCGCCATGTCTTTTAAAGATATAGCAGAACACCCTTATATGAGAAATTAGATGGTAGATCTAGTTCATATAAAGTTCATGGGGTATTCAACAAAATCCATTGAATACCTGTTCCACGACAACAAGAAACGAAAGTATCTCGTAAGTAGCTTGTTCCTCTGTTGACAAGACCTTGTCAAAGGAAATAAGGAATGTCGTAGAACTTGATGAAGTCCAAGGATTGGACCCGTCCCCATGAACAGTGGGAGTAAACACTAAAAGAAACTGCTGAATCAATCCACGCACAAAGAAATCGTAATCTGATCAAATTCGTAAGGAACTCAAAATTCCATTTTACGAAATTGAGAAATTTGATTCTAATCAAAGATTACAAAGAGATTATGTTAAACGTAATCTAAGGGATATGGCACATAGCCATAAGATTCGAAGTTGAAAACTTTGACTCACTTAAATGGCAATAGGTCATTATTCAAAAGTCCTTTTAGGATTGATGAAAAATACCTTATATCCATTAGCTACGTCAAAATTCATTTCGAAACTATTAGCCGTAGAAAGGTGGTTTTGACTACCAAGACATGACTATTGGATATGAATCTTGCATCTCACAATTGAAAGTTGATGAGAAGATCTCTATTCTAATCCAAAAGTCAATCTATGACTTTTTCCAAATTTGGAACATGCAACTTGATAGTTGATCAAGAATGTTGAAGTTGTCAAAAGGCATATAGATTCCAAATGTGCAAAAGAATCAGTGGGAGTATAGTTGAGTTCGAAGCGCAACAAGATGATGTTCAGTACATCAAAACAAGATATAAGCATATCAGAGAAGCACAGACGAAAGCGTGTTCTTCACGCAATTTTCCATGATAAGGTTTGGAATTACATCTCACGTACTGGCAATACGTATCTATGGTAGATAGAAGGAAGTAGATGTTGCAATTCACCAAATCTAAGTACAAAGACTATATATTGATTGAATTCAATATGGAAGAATCCAAGAAAGGATTGTTTCCAAAGAGACAGAAACTATCTCACTTATTTAATGAGCCCTAAATTAATAAGTAAAGAAGTAACTGTCTCAAGAAGCCTTATGCTTGGCATTTGGGTTGCATGTAGCATGCAAAGTCTTGTACTAGACCTGACTCATCAAAATACTCTGATCATTCACGAGCTATTGATAGTCGAACGCCAGTCAAGGACACTGGTCTACCATAAAAGCAATCCTCGAAGATAATTGAAGGATATAATGCTGGTCTGTGGTAGTAGTGGAAAATCGAATACTCGAAGGATTTTAGAAATTCGAGATTCCCAGTCTGAAGTGGATAATTTATTCTATCTCGATAGAGCAAAGGTAAATTGGAAGAAATTCCAGTAATATACCATTGCCGATTCAAACAAGAATAAAGGGCACCATTATGATGCTGCACAAAAGAAGGTGTTTAGATGAGAAACTTTCATCCATTGGATGAAATACCTAGCATGACAAAAGCCTATCATAATCTTAACCGATTTAGATGAGGCGATTGCTCAATGAAAGAAAATCGAGATCTCACCTACAATCTGAACACAATACCGTCTGATTGAACAAGTCATAGGTAGTTGAGACGAGTAGAAGTATTACTTCATCTCGACAAGGACAAACTTAGCAGATCCACTAATTAAGCTCTTTCACAAATGGTTCGAGGGACATCTTGGTATAGATGGGTCTTAGAAATGTTGTGATTGGCTTTAGGGCAAGTGGGAGATTGATGGAATAGTGCCCAGCAAGCCAATATTAATTAGCTTGTTGAAATACTATTTTCTTATGGTTTATAATTAATACACCCGTTCATTCATAGTATGTGAAACTGAACAATGGCCAACTTCATCTCTCGCGAACTTATCTAAGCGATTGGATGAAATCCTAAGGTCACAATAGACTATGGGACGATTCACTTCAGTACTGAGTGCAATCATGAAACAGTCTCAAAGGTCGTGATCTTAAAACCGTTCCAAGTCATAGATTCCAAACGAGACGGGGTATCGTAGGAATCGCCAAGACTTGTACAAATATGCATGATTCACATGGAGTGAATTTGTAGAGTTTCATGAGCAAGGAATTTGAGTCCAGTGCATATGAGTAGGTGGTTCAATGGAGGATTGAACGCATCGAACGACCCGAACAGAGAAACCCATTGTGGAAGCGCATGTCGCATATCGGTGATGGGATGTTTCTCAAGGCTTATAATAGTGTACGATTTAGTCCTTAGACTTGAGGTGCTAGGGTGAATTCGGTGCACGAGTGTGCGTACTTAGATTTAGGTACTGGTCACGTAGCCTGGCCACAAAGTGCCTAAGTTGGGTGCGTAGACGACTGTACGCGAGTGGTTAGTACTAAGAAAGGATCCATCGACTCATCCTGATAAGATGAGAGTATTTCCTATACGTTTCTTAGATAATTGATTCCGAGAAATCTATGGCCATAGTCGGTGATGCATTTGGAAGGGGTTTCCAAATTTGGCAGTCACACTGGAATCATTGTCGGAAATTAGAAAGTATAGTTATCAAGATAATTAGAGGTGCCGATCAATTCACACACCCTAGGTCTCGATCGGGAAATCATTCGTGGAAGGACCGTATGTACATGGCAATTATAAGAGGTGAGGTTCACAATAATCAATTCACCTTTGATTGGGCTTCATGGGCTTGTGGCTAGACATCGACCATGAAGTGTGGGTACTCCTAAATTAATAAGAAAATTAATTATAGGAGTGGTCAATTAAAAGTTGTTTAATTGATCGGAGCATTTAATTGCTCGTTAATTAAATCACGAAAGTCGTGGGCCTGCTGCCAGTTGATGGTGAACCCAGAGGGTCACACACAATACAATTGGACAGTGACAGTCATAAAGGGAAATAAGTGATTTAAAGTTAAATCAAAGATATTGAATTAAGGTATTAATTCAATGGGAGAATATTAATTGGATATCTAATTGATTAATGTTTAATTAATTAATTAAGATTATCTAATTAATTATAAATAATTAAAGTTGTTAATTGGTAAAATTGGAAGACTAAATAATTACCCAATTTTAGGATTGGATAATTATGGGTTGATTTATGATAATCTTGAAAGTTAGGCATAGGGGGCGATTTTTTGGAGAGGAAAAGAAGGGAAGAGTTTGTTACTTGGTCATCAAGCTACAAACAAGAGATTTGGTCAAATCTTGTTTCCTATTATGATAAGGAAAAGATTTGCCATATCTTGATGAGATATCTAATAAGAGAAGAACTCTTCTCTTATAAATATCAGTCATCATACATCTTCCAACGTGACACAAGGTTGAGAAAATAGTTTTACACAACACAAGAAGAAAAGAAATTGCCAACTCCAAAAACCGCCCCTAGCCCCTACTTCTCGGCCAAACCCTAGCCGCCGCCCTAGGTGGATCCGAAGCCTAGCCGCGCCGCCCTTGGTCGATCCAACCTAGCCGCATAAGTCCTGTGGTCGTGGTTGTCTTCCTGCAATTCTCCAAATCCAGATCCAATTGATATCCTGATATAGATCTTCTCATTCCTTTCTTGACAATCTCCAAGATCTAGTTCTTAGCCTGTGACTTGGAGACGTTGCTACAATCCAATTGGTGTGGATACATTCTGGAGGTGAGACACATGGATCACTCCGTTGTGAATCGAACAAAGAAGCCCGGAGGTAACCACCACCAAGCTGTGGTGAGGTAAATTGCGAAAACCCCCTTTGATAATTATGTTATTGTTTGATTCAAGCTTTTCGTATAAATAACTATGGAGATCTATTTATGGGACAATTAAGAACCTCGAAAAATTTTAAATTCCGCACTTTGTTGTATTGACAATCGAGCCCTATACTAGAATATCCCAACACGGTGATCATGAAATACAAGTGCTGATAATATTGCTGTGATGCAGCATACTAGGAGGACAGGTATCGTCATCATGGCTACCTTCTTCTGTATATTCATCAATTCTTAATATTAGTGATATTTTGAGATTTTGTTTCTGGAGCTAAATACAAAAATATCCCATGTTCTTTGCCTGATTGGATGTAACTTGCCTTTCCATTAGTTGAAGCATAGTAGAAATACATTAGTATGAAGGAGAGCTCCAAAAGGACCCCTAATCCGTTAATTGTGACTACAGGAAAGTTTTCCCACTTGTGACTTACAACTGGCAAACCATACCAAGTGTAGAGGAAGCAGTTTAGTAAGGCTATGATATATGGCACGCATGAAAACTCTTCAGTGCTTTTCTTTCTTACCACCCTTAAAAAAGTAAATCTGGAAGTATGATATTAGATTAGAATGTCAGTCACATTTTACTGTATATAATAAACTTTTTTTTTTTTTAATAATTTTGAAATAAAAAAGAGAAGTTGGATATTTAATATATACATTGGTGTGGCATAAAGTAACATAGAGGCTGCATTCCCTGCAAGAAATTTGAAAACTTTTAAGACTCGAGGCTTTCTAAAAATTACGTATCTAATGAGAAGGATCAAGGGGGAGAAAGTCTACCCATAATGCCTACTGCCAAGCGGATTTTCTCTTCCATGTCTTATGATGCTTAAGAATGACTGTGGAGGACAACCGAAAATTATTGTTGCCCTTGACCTTTTTAGCATGCTTCAAGAGAGATATATATAGTGCAAAAAAATATATGAAACAAAGGGAATAACATGCAGAAGATTGTAGCAATAAGAGAAGTGCAGTCTACATCTTTTCTACTTGTGGACCTAAATAATCAACAGAAAATAAAGAAATAAGTTTGTGGAGGGAAAACAATGGCAAAAATAAATTTATTTTGTTACATATGCTTCAAAACCCTTCTAATGTTTTCTGATTAAACAGTAATGGGATTGAAAAACATAATGGAAATTATTTGCTATTTTTGTTCTCTTGTAAGTGGAAGATGTCACAAGACTTCGACTGTCTACTTGATGCAGTCGAGGTATTCTTTTCATCATTTGTTATTTAGGCCTTGTACTTATTGTGTGAATATATATTGATATCAGTTAATTATATGCCAGTGACTCTTTTAACTTACATACATTGGTAGTAAAAAAAAAAAACCAATCTTATGCAAGAGCTTGAAGACTAATTCTTGTTATGCTACGTTTTGTTTTGTTTCAGATTCTAGTTGTCCTAACTGTAAATATGTTTTGTTTGTCGAATATATACACTTATTATGAAATCTCATACAGAAAAATAGCAGCTAATGGAATTTTACTCGATGATTCATTATCTTTTCAGTTTATTTGAAGGATCGGTATTTCTGAACCACAAACTAAAAATTAAAAAGACGATGATGTATTATAGGACAAGTTTGTCTTGATCAGTAAAAGAATAGTATATCTTAAGGTGTTAGTGCACATCCAAACATCCTGCATATCAGAACAAATGAAGCAACTACATTTTAATAGAATAAAATCTTAGTAACGCAAATCTTGGTCTCTATTCATGTTTATCTTTCTTCAGGTGGGTTGTGTGGTGAATCTTTTTGTGTGATATAGCATCTTTATAGGGGAGAAAATGGAATGAACACTTTTGGTGGTGGAAAATGATGAGAATGAAATTTCTTAATAATCTCTTTTTGCTGACTTGGAAAAAGCAACTCCAGATGAAAAATACCAATTACATGATGTTGATCTGAGCATTTCATTTTCATTGTGTTCTATTCTTTTTATCTAAGCTCAACTATCTTGTAAATATTTATATCCTCAACCAGCCATTAGTAAATCTGATGCTTAATTCTATCATACTTATGCACTTGAATTAATGTTCTCCAACTCAAAATTCATATTATTCCTAATATTCTGAATTTCTTTTAATATTTGTTTAATCGAGTATCGTTACATTTTCTTAGCTCTATGGACTGTCTGATGAAATTTGACGAATCAAATCATATTCTTCTGGATCACAAATAGGCTGAAGATTATGTTTCAGAGGTACTAATCGAATTTAATAAATTACAACCATATTCTTGAGTTTCACCATCTTTATATTAATAATATTTTAGGCTAAGTCATTTTTTTTTTCCTGAAATTAGACTTGTATATGGGCAGTGTTGATATCACTTAGAGTTGAAAATATACTGATTCTCATGAGATGTATGATATCATGTTCACTTTGTTGTCAATTATTTAAGTTAATGCATATACATGATTGAATGAATATCAACATACATGAACTACAAGTGACATTGTATGATAGGATACACGAACCTTTAGGTACATAAATAATTAGATACATGATTTAGGTGCATGCTAATTAATTAAGTATTTAGGTACATGAATTTATATGCCTAGAATAGTATAAATAGGTGTGGAGATTGTACTAGTCATTCTTCAAGTCTTTGACAAAAATTAAGGAAAGGAAAGACATGCTCCAGACATTTCCTTATTGTTCTTCTTCACTATATTCACAAATTATCCAACATCAATGTTGAGCCAATTGCCTAAGTGGGAGTATTTGGGGAATTGACTTTGAATTTGCAACTCTTGTGCTTGCAAAAAAAAGGAGCTAAATTCAAAAATATCCCATGTGATTTGTCTTATTGGAAACCCCCCCCCCCCACCTTATTTTTATTAGCAAACTCCCCCCCCCCCCCCTTATCTTTTTTTATTAGCAAAAAAAACTCGTTTGAATTTTCTTCATAAATCATTTGGGAAGTTATTGTAAATCTTGAAAGCGATTTATTGATAATTTTTAGGTTAATAACGGTGTTTTTGCATTTTAGGTGGGGGTATAATTGTTATTTTTCTGCAAAATATGTATCCCAGAATGGAAGGAGATTTTTTTGCTAATAATTAAAGTACACAAATACAGGTTTTATTTTTAATAAATATAACACATGGATATATTTTTGCTAATTAGACAAAATATAGGGGGTATTTTTGCATTTCCCAAAGGAAAGTGATTTCCATTTTTGAACAATATACTTTTGAGTGCAAACAGTCGCGAGGTAGCACAGGAGAGCATAGAGAGTTCGAGTTTACCTTTTCTTTTACCCTTATCGAATTTAGAATGCGTTTGAACTTGTATTGACTGCTACGATAACCAAGCTCAAGTGAACATTAATGAGTCACATACTAGTAGTTTGGTACTTCACATAACTTTTACCATCAACAACGAGCTGAATATTATTTTGGTTTTATTTTCATCTCATAAATCGTATGTAGGTTTATCAATTCTTTAAGTGGACATGGGTGTTAATGCCAGTTTTCAAGTTAACATGAGGATTATTGATAATTTTTTAGATTAAGAGAAATGTTTTTGTATCATTTGATGGGGTGTCATTTCGGCTTGGGAGAGATTTTTTGCTAATAAAAAAATAAGCGTTGGGGGGTTTTGGGAGTTTTGATAGTTAGGCAAAGCAAAAGGGCGTGTATTTACATTTAGTTCCAACATTCTTTGATGCAGAAACCAAAAAGACAGTAGATTAAAAGCTAAGACACTTTAAGGTGATTTAAGCTCTTTATATTCTTCTTCTTGTTCTTTCTCCTTTTGTTATAGTCCGAAAAGGACTATGTGATGATATCCACCAATTTTACTATCTTTTCTAATTCCCATTGTTCATATTCCTCTGAATTAGTTAATTAGCATGTAATTAGTATAAATGGCAGGGTAGGAAGATGTTAAATCTTGCAGTAATTGTCAGGTTGGAGGAGAAGTAGAGTACATGAGTAGAATCATACAAGATTTGATCAAATTAAGGTTGGTTGGATTTCCTCGTTTGAGATTTCGTTTAATTAAACTTTATATTGTTAAAATGACTCATGATCCAACATGCTTTAGTCGAGTTTAAACAATTCGATACTCTTATTTCTATTTTTTTAAACTTACTAAGATCTTGAAAAAAGTTTTATTAAATTGTCAAATAAATCATGCTCCAACATGATTTAGTTAGTCGAATTTAAACAATTTGGTGCTTGTATTTCTATTGTTTTTTAAACTTCTACTAAGACACTGATCCAAGTTTTATACGCTATCCAATGAGAGATTGTTTTGATTCTCCTGTGCTACGTGGACAAATTAAAGAGTATCGGATTTTATGATCACATAGATAGTCAATTTATAACTTGGAATAAGTGGCGGCTCATTTACAATTTTGTAGGATCTAAGCTAATAAACTTGTTAAAGGACTGACCAGTTACTTCTGAGTTCATCCGGCTCAAGATCCTCTGTACCACTTTTAGTGTATCATTAATAATTAATTGTCACATGTACATTTGATAATTATTTTAATTATCAAATATACATGTGACAATTAATTATTAGTGATACACAAATATGATACACTAAAAGTGGTACAAAGGATCTACACCCGAGTTCACTCTTATTAGCCACCTAATGGGCCATAAAGAAAAGAAAGACGATTGGTTATTTTAACTAAGATAAGATTTTCAAGGCAACAAAGATTCTTCTTCTTTTTTTTCCTTATTAAATGATTTTCCCAGTCAATGGGAACATTTTCTCGTCATTCAGGCACTGTCTTTGTCGGGCATTAATTCTCTGATCACAAATCTACTTTCAATAGTGTAGTTTAGTTCGCCATCTGTCATACACGATTTGGGAGTACCTACATAGTGGGTAATGCATATCGGTTCCCTTTGATCAACACGTGTCCAAAAAAGATCCCTTATGTTTAAATATATACCACATGTTAAAGTCCACTTTTTACACATGTCATGCAAAGAATGCTGATATGCATTACCCACTATGTAGCTTCTCCTAAACCGTCATACACACTATCCTTTTATTTCATATATCATAATACACTTAATTATCTCTAATTTAATTTGATGGATATTTATCGTAGATGGATAATGTTTTGTGCTATTCGACATGGCACACCACAACAACTTTAAAAATTGTCCAGGGCCGGCCCAAGTGCTAGGCAACTTGGGTCGGCGCCTAGGGTTCTTGGTTCGAAGGGTCCCAAAATTTATATTTAGGTCTTAGGAAAATCAAAATATTAAATATTTTTAATTTTATTAATTTTATGTATATAAGATATATCTTGGTTCACTTGGTAAAACTTTCCCTTGATGAGTGGGAGGTCTAGGGTTCAAATCCTAATATTGAGTTTTTTTCCTTATATTTTGATTGTTTTATGTTATTTAACTTTTTTTTTGTAATAATGTTCGTCCTTTTTATTTTCCATTCGTAGTAATTATTCTTTTAATCCTTTTTCTTACTTAATGATTTCTTGTCAATTTTTACCTTAATACGTGCTTTAAATTTTTTTTATTCTTTTATAATATGATTTTTCCGCTGATTACTTTCTCACTTAGTACATTGTAAAAAATAATTTCACCCACAATAAAATTGGTCTAGCCCGTCCATATTTTTATATGTATGTGTGTCTTTTTATAAATGATTTATAACTTTTTTCTATACATGATAAAATATAATTAATAGAGTTAAGAATGTCACGAAATGAAATAAAGTCAAGCAATCAATTATGATATTTGTAAAAGAATAAAATAGAGTTAAGGATGTACATATAATTGCAAAATTTGCTTCGGCTAAAATAATATTTTTTATATTAAAAATTATACAAAAAAATTCAAAGCTGAATTTTTTAAAATTTAAATAAGTTTGTTATTTAATTATCTATCTAAGGATTAATATGTTAGATTTAATTATCTATCTAAAAAATAATATGTTAGAGAATATAATATGTCAATATTTAATTAATATTTTGCCTTTAAAAAAATAAAAATTGATTATATATTTTTTATAACAAAGGGCTCGACATTTGAAATTCGCCTAGGGCCCCGGAATGTCTAGGACCGACCCTGAAATTGTCCAAATCATTTTTCGGAAAACTCTAGTCCGATTCTTGATTGGGATAAAAAAAAAAGCTGTTTAGAAGACAAACTTAATATACTTATGGCAAAATTTCATTTTGCATTATTATAACATTTGAACTTGAACGTTTTGTTATTTACTTAACCCCTCAACTATTAAATATTTTTCAAGCAATTCATAAGATGTAAAAAGCTAGAATCTAACATAATATTCATTACAACTTCCATCGACATAAGTACAAAGGTCACCTATGATATTCTTAATAGCTGAGGGGAATAAGTGAAAACTCACAATGGTTAATAGCAAAGTGAGAACACGTTCAAAAATTATGGGGCAAAGTGGGATATTTATACTTATTATGTAGGGCTTTTGATAAGTAACTTCTTATGATATACCTAATATGAAATTTACTCACTGTGAATGAAACAATGAACAAACTACCTTTTTTTTTTTTAAAACCCACGTGTCGATTTTATTCGGTGTAAAAGTAATCAATTTAACCCTACATTGATTACATATTCAATTTACTTTACTCTCTTGTAATATGCTAAAGAGTCAATTTATTCCCTATGATATGCATAAATAGTAAATTTAACTTCATGTAATATTGTATATATAATGGTTACTTATCTATAAAAAAAAATTAAAAATCAAGGAAGAGATAATGTGATTATTTTACAAAAATATAGGGAGTTATTTTGTCATTTTATTTATCATAAGCGGTTTAAAAATTGCACATGGAGGTGATTTGCTATAGAATCTTATTTTTATAGTGGATATTATATATTTTTATTTATCTGATTTTTAGAATAATACTTAAAAATATAAGATTTAAATCTCATATTCTAATTAATAAATTATAAATTGCACAAAAAGTTAATCTCTCAGAATTGAATATGGACCCCACGATGATGTTAAAACGAAAAAAGCGGTGGTCATCACGACCTCCCTCCTTTTTCTTCTCCACACCGTTCCTCTAAAAAAGACGTTATTTAAAAAGGAAATAATTTAACCAGCACGGCAATAACTAAAGAGAATAAATAAATAAATAAATACTAGTAATTAAAGCGTATAATTATTAATTCTCTCTCTGCTGCTGCTCGATCACCTGGTAGCACCACCGCCGCCGCGAGTCTTCGCAGAGGGAGAAATTAAAATGGAGCCGATCGCCACTACCGCCTCCGCCGACTCAAATTCATTTGCACCGGCGCCTTCTCCCACAAGAGATGGTATGGTATAATTAATAAAATACAAATACACACTGTCTATGTGCTTTATAAATTAATTTTCTTATCCGACCTAATATTTGGAAATTAAATTATTAATTTACAGGGACAGCAATAGATCAAGGGATAGCATATGGTCTAATGTTGTTGGCTTTGGTGCTGACGTACATCATTCATTAATTTTTTTTTTTTCAAATCTAACCAATTATTATCAATTAAAATTCCTAAAGAACACTAGAAAAGCAAATGACAATGCCCAGATTATAACCTCAATTTGCTCAAGAGAGTGTTCAGTTTTTGAAGAAGCAATTAATGTACTTTTTTCTTTCTTTCTTCTTTCTTTTTGTTAATTTGAAGAAAGTTGGTTTGTATATTTTTGTTTGTTAGGTGGTAATGGTAAATTTGCAGTATTAAAGTAGCGAGATTTTTTTCAAATATTGTTAGTGTAATTAAATTATTAAGATTAATAATGTGTTATTGATAACAATGGAATGCATGTCTAGAGGTTTAATTAACACAAACGCAACCTACTGATTTACAATATGTAACTCTACAAATGGCATGTAATTAATTACTACTTGAAAGATTTGAAGCTAAAAGAGTATAATAAAAACATACAATACAATCATTCTGGTTTCGTATAAGTTTTAAGGCCATCTCCAGCGGTTGCCTGCGGGGTCGGGGCGGGGTCGGGCTGAGGTGGGAGAACTGTTGGAGATGGAGAGGGGCCGGGGTCGGGCGGGGTGGCGGGGTGGAACGGGCAGGGCTGCGGGCTGCTTGGAGCCCGCAGCCCCGCCCGCTGCGCGCGTCCGATTTATGGGGAAGAAGAGACACGCGCCCCTCTTTAAAACAGGTGCCGCCAAGTGGCGGCACCTTATTGGGTCTTTCCTTTTTTTTTTTTTTGGTTTTTCTTTTAATGAATTATGTTATGTATAATTAATGTGTGTATGGTTAATTTTGTATAATTAATGTGTTGTATGTAATTTTAATTAATGTGTTATTTTAATTAGTGTTTTATTTTAAATAATGTGTGTATATAAATTTAAATGGTTAATTTTTATGATATGGTTAATTATAATTTAATGTGTTGTATGTAATTTTAATTAATGAAGCATGGTTAATTATTTAAAGAAATCGGCAAAAAAAGAAATGGAATTTGGAAGAAAATAGCAAAACTAGGCTCGACCGAGTAGGCTTTTCGGGACGACATTCGTGTGCTCAGGTCGCGGGCACGCACAAGTCTTGAAGGGCCGAGTAGTAATCCGAACCAAGATTTGCACCCCCCCTGCGCGCAAGGAGGGAGCCTTCTAGTAATAATTTCTTAACCCTTATGGTTTAGAAATCATATATAAACCCAAGTTTTTCTTATCACACTTCCAATGTGGGATTAGTCTATTTCTTTCCAATTTTTCTCATTACAAATGTGAACTTTGAGATTTAATTTCTCATTCACTCGTACTCCGATTTGGACGTACCATATACCATTTTAATCTACTCACGGAGTAGAATATAATTCCGTCAAGACCCGACTCTTTACTCAAAGTGGGTCCCACTTAAATTACGTCCAAAATGGTCCATTAACTTACTTTTTCCAACACTATGTTTATGAGGTTTATAAGGAGCTTTAGGACTATTTTTATTTTATTTTCCTTGATTATGTTGTGTAATTAATGTTGTGTATTGTTGTAATTAATGTGTTATTTTAATTAATACTCCGTATTTAAAAAAATAAAACTATAATATTAATAGGTGAGAGTTTGCGTATTATGTATTAATTTTAAGTTACTTTAATTAAATATTCTATTTAATATTAATATTTTAATATAATTAATAATTAAATTACGAGTACTAATATAATTACTATTATTAATATTAATATTAAAAAATTATAAATCTATAATAATAATAGGTGAGAGTGGGCAAAAAAGAAAAAATGGAATTAATTCCCCCACGGAGCCCCAACCATTGGAGACGACCAGCAGGGCCCCGGGCTGGCCCTGGGCTGCCCCGGGCTCCGGAGCCCGGGGCTACCCCTCAACCATTGGAGATGGCCTAACAATAACAATTCATCAAAATTAAAAGTTATATAACGAAATCATCTGAAATCTCGACATCCCATAATCCAATTGTAAAGTCAGACAATAGTATTAGATTTTCTCTAAAGATATGTACTCTTATTTAATTTTTAAAAATTTAAAATCAGAGACAAACTCGCACGTATTCCCATATTTTCAACATATGAGGAGAGATCGGAAGTGTAGGGAATTAATGTCAAGCACCAAAACGAAAACTTTACCCAAATGCTAACGAAACCATCTTCGTCTCGCAAAACCTAGGCCATTTATGAACCAACTCCAGTATTATAGCATTTAAATTAATTCACCTAAATTAGGTTAAAAATAAAAAAGATTTCCATACAGTCTCAATTCTAAAAAAGTAATGTTTAGGAAATCATGACAACTTTTTTTATTTCTTAAAATTGTTACATTTCTTGAGAGATTGTATCCACTTCTTGATATTTATGTCACTTTCGTATAAAAACACTATTTTTGTCTAATGTACAAAAATCAGGGAAATTCTTTCCTAGACCGAATTTGGCCGAACCCAAACTAATTACATGTTGCTAGGTAATCAATCACAAAGCAAGAGCAATATACTTGCTTGGTGATTGGATGGGTTTGGCCAAGCCAAACTTGGACAAGAGTTTTCCCAAAAATCAAGCGAGTCTCAAAAGTTCCTCCAAATTTCTACTAACACTCTTAGAAAATCCAAACAAACAAACTTGGAAGTGGGCTGCTGCAATCACTTGTGAAAAAAATGGGCTGCAGTCTAAATTCTATTCAGATAAAAATCAAATTCAGCTGTGTAGACATTCTGCAAGAACCCACAGGCCACAATCTTGATAAATGTTTATAAACTGCAGCAAAAACTGCTTACCAATCATCAAAATTTGTACAAAATCTCTTCCCACTTAGAGACCCAAAAGACAACTAACTAATTATCTAACTTGGATCAGAAAATTAAATAAGAAGAGACATTATTTCCACCCTTTCATCAAAAAAGGATTGTTGCAGCAGCATATATGCTTTCTACCATATTAAGAAAACTGTCCAAATCTATTACCTATTTATTGACATCAAAATTGCTTTGGTGCAACCTTAAAGAACCAGTGTTAGCTTCCAGTCAGCAGCCGCGGCTCTTTGTAATGCAGAGTCGAGATATTTAACTCATGTATTAAGAAATAGCATACTGATGATGAAGTAAGTATTTCATAACTTCGTAAAATGAAACCACAATACCAACGGAAGGACCTGCACGCCCAACACGGGGACCAACACCCGTAAACAATCCCTTCATCCCTCCATCCCTGTGAAAATTATGAATAATAATAAATTTATTAATTCTTACATATAAACCAGCATAAAAGAAGGGGTGAATTTGCTCCACATGGTACTTGAGGATCATAGAGTTCCTTGGTTATAATCAACATCCTAAAACTTGAAATTTGAAAGCTCCATAATAAACAAAAAACCATGGCCTTGTATGGTTTGCATTTTGGAGAGAGCTTTAAAGCTCTCGTAAAGGCTTATTAGAAATTATTTAACTGTAATTCTGAGAGAAAACTTATAATTTATAACCAACAAAGACAATAACTTATACATTATCTCACTTCTTCTCACTCTCTATTTATCTCTTTCTCCAGCTATTTCAAACCCCCACTGACTGTACAAGGGCCTTACAAATTAACCCCCCCACCCTTGTTTTAACTTTTTTCCATTTTCCAAAGCCAAAACTTACTATTCATTTTGACTCTAAAAATTAATGCAAGAAAACCTAGGCCATTTCTGAAATTTCAATACGTTTCTAAAACCACTCTCAGAAATACAAACCAAACAGGCCTTAATATTGCTAAATTTGAATAGAAACAAATAATAGAAAAGCTTAAATATAACGTCAATACACAAAATGTATAGTTAGCTGTCAAATATAGACATTACATACCTCCACACTTCCAGGAGAGTTTGCCTTGTCGTCATCTTCAGAACCCTAATGGGATCTTTCTGTAAATAGAAACAGAAAAAAAAATTGCAGCAGTTAGGAAACTTCTTCACCTCTGAGTTCTGTAAACAAACGTGTGGGAAATCGATCAATTTACAAAGAAATTGGGTATTCGGTTCAATAAAAAGGACCATAAAACCTGCACCTAATCCAGTTGGCAATCAATAAATACCGAACTTTCAATACCGGTCCATCTGGTTTACCGAACCATGCACACCCCCCAACTATAATACTTGGATGGTCTAGAAAGAGGGATTACCTCTATTTGCCTACGGGTCTTCGCAACGTCTAGTGGACACGTGGCAGCAGCAGCAAGGCTCCCAGCCACAAAACCTGCAGAAAAATTTGCTCCTAAGATACTAGCTGCATTAGCTTGGTCTCCAACCACACCAAGAAGCTTCCTCCTTACCTATACAACATTCCTTATGTGAAAAAAGTTTCTTGCACAAAAAATAAAAATTCTAAATGACATAGTGACAGGAGCTCTCACAGGTTCAAGGGTCGACCAGCAGATTGCAGAGAAAGGAACATCACGAGCAAGCTGAGCCCCAAGCCCTGTCCACAAGAGACGATAGTTTTGCACTGCACCAAAAATGCCGAAGGTATAAATAAATTATGAAAATGCAGGGAACTGTATTTAAATCATTCGAACTTCCCATTTCACAACTAAAAATTACATGGATTAGTTAAAAGAAGGTAAATAAATTTATTTCACATGGGTCTAGCACTATAGGTCAATAACAAACAAATGTATATCATTTCTTGTAGGCATAACTAAGTGGCTCAGAATTCACAAACTACGATGAGTGGATCATATTTGAGTACCTGACGCTTACACAGATTTAACTTTTTAAGCAAAAAGATTAAGGTTTTCTAGCAACCTAAAACAAAATCGGCTTACAGCTGTTATTGAAGCTGCTCGTACTCTTGACCTGTGTAACAACATCAACTAATGTCTTCCAGACTCCAGGCGGCCTTTTATCACCTTGAACGAGCTTAAATGCCTACGCACGATAAGTGATATATAATTTCTTAGTTAGAAGAAGGCACTTATATAATTAGAATTAGAAGAGTATTATTAAGCAACTAATCTATATAATACCTGCATACGTGTTTTGGCAAGCTCTATAGGATAGCAACTTGTGCAAGCTAAAGAGCGAGCAAGAGAACCAGCCACTAATGGTGTGTATGGTGTTAAGCTTGGTGCATTCTGTTCAGTAAACTTCTCTAATTTCTCGCGGAATATGTCGTAGCAAGGCAAGTAGATACCAACCTGTTTGTAAAACGCCAAAGCCCCTTAACTCAATTTAAATAATTATAAAAATACTAAAACTATTATTTAAAAGGTATAAGTTTTAAAAGTTAAGGGAAAATTTTCATTAAAAAATTGTGAGAATGTCAATTCTGATGTGACCCCCAAAAAAAAGGTCCAGAGGAATTCATATGAAGAGTGGCACCGAATATTTGCTATCTGAAATTTGAGGGTGGTCATTTAAGACTTACAGTTGGGACCGCAAGTGCTAAGCCAGCATGTGTGCCTCTCCAAAGCCTTGAAAATCCCTCCTACAAAAGCAACTTTAAATCAATCAAGGAGCAAATGAGTGCTCCACAAGCTTATGGATGAAGGATGATGCCTCCTGAGAATCCAAATGGCTATTGGGTGCTAAAATCACATCCATTGTCTGTGGCATGTGTTTCCTCTATACGTTAATATGTCGGAGTGTGCGGTTAAATAGAAAGCATAAATCATACTCCCTCCGTCCCATTATTTTTACTCCATTTGCTACATACCCGGTCAAACTTTTCAATCTTTTAAGTGATTTCTCATGTTAAAATATTCACATTTGTGGTGTATTAAACCTTTTAAATAATAATATATATGTTGCCATATAATATTATCAATTTATTAGTGAAATATATTAATTAAATTATTTATTTTAATTTTTATAAATTTAGTCAAATTGACTGGTCAACTATATCGAGGGATGAAGAAAAATGGGATGGAGGAAGTATTATATTCTAAAATAACAACTATGTCTAAAAATTCGATGCACTGTTTACTAACCTGCCGAATAATTTTGTAAAAGACATCTAGTGTCCCTTTGTAATGGAAACAATCAGGTGGGCAAATTGATACTGTACCATGAACCCCAGCTCGGGTGCATGAGGGAGAACACCTTAGATCAGCAAACATCTGGCAAACATATTACAACTCAGTAAATCAAAAGAAAGGGTGAAAACTGAAAAGTGTGAAAGAAAGAGATGTAGAAATAGAACAGCTTCTATATCGGCTAACAACTTATTTTAGAAAACCTTAGTTCCTTTATAAATTTTAGTGGTTATAAAATGCACTAAGGATGCATATGAATCAACATATATAAAACTGATTGCATTTTAATTACTACATATTTCTAAGTTTGAGGACTTCACTTTTGATCGTCTTCAGGGTTGAAGTAGGTATTGAGCGAGGGAGAAAATTATATTCAATACATTTAGCTGAATACACCGCTTTGGGTTAACTTACTGAAAGTCCAACAACTACCTAAATAGCCGATAAACCAGATTTGAATTAATTGTGCATTATAAATAATAAAAGATAACGCTCAATACTGTTACACTAAAAATATTAGTCTGGACATTGGGACAAAAATTAAGTAAATAAACAAATGAGATTAATATTTGTTGTATTAGCTCAGAGAGCTGCAGAATCGAAAAGAGGTACGACAATCAGTAGCAGTACTAATATCATGTTAAGCTTGGACAACTCAATTTTCATAAGTACTGAAAGCAAAAAGATCTTGAATATAGTTTAAGACAACAGAAACTAGGTGCGCTTAAAATCTAATAGACATAAGATGATCCGATGCTCTAATATTTCTGAACCATTAGAATGTGATAAACAAAAGGCATTCATTTAGCAAAGTGACCGAGAAAAAATATAGTAAAACAAAATATGTAATAACAGCGGAAATACAAATATACCATGTGCGGTCCAAACAATGCCATGCGAGTTGTAACATTACTTAACGGATGCGAGTAATGAACTCCAGCAGCCTGTGCCTGCAGTCTTGTCTGAAAAGATTACAAACAGGTACATCATAAGAGTGTCGCCTTAGAATTCAAAAAGATTAATATTGTTTCCTTCCGCAAATGGACCAAAATAAAAGTGAGGTCAATAAATCAAGTCTCATTCTTAAATCATATGTCTGAGGAGAGCAACCAGTTAGAACATTAGCAAATTAGTAAGATGAGTAATGCTACTAGAAACAAAAGTGTACATCACAATTTAGAAACAGCAAGACGGTCAAATGCAGGAACCACGACACCCTAAATGCACAAACAAACACTTAAGCTTGCAGGAAGCCATATAAGAAAAGGCAGAATACCCAATACCAAAAAAACTGTATTGTGTATGCTGTATGAAAACAAAAGAGACACAACAGCAGAGTATACTCGTTGCAAATAAAACACAAGAAATTACATAAACGAATAACAAAAATATCATATATACCTTAACAACATCAAGTGGATTAACCAAAATGGCTGATAGAAATGCAGCGCCAGCAGCAGAAAGAGCATGCTCGTGTAACCTTAATTTGCCACCGGAAGTGGCAATAGAATGGTGAATATGAGGCTGTGAGATTTCAGAGGTTTCAGTTCCATCTGAAATAACCATTGATTCAGACATCAATGTCACATGTTTATCAATGGTCGATATTCTGGAAGATTCTTCCACTGAAGCCTTCCATGGCGTTTCCGAGTGTTTTGATTGCTCAATCATCTTCGGTTTCAATTAAGTTCCAACCTTTAATCAACCTGAATTAAAGAATTTTACTATGTCAAACCATCACACGTAAAAATAAACAGCAAGAGGAGATAAATGAAACAATCATATATAACAGTTTGCCCTAGATTAAAACAAAACAAATTGGAACCGAAATAACAAAGAAAACGGAGTGCTACTATTGTTCAACAACATTCTGGCTATTCAATAAACAACACATTGTCCATCGAAATCGTACACAGCAGTTTGCCCTAGCCCTAGATGAAACGGAACAAATTGAAACTGAAAAAACAAAGAAGGAAACTAAAACCGAACCTTAAGTATGATATCAGGTTTGAATTGATGTATGAATGAATAATAAGAATAACACTTTTACTACTCTTTTACCTTTGTTTTTTCCTATTTCCTTGGAGAAAAAGATAACAGTCGTCCCCACCTCTCACACAGAGAGAGAGAGAGAAAGAGTGTTGAGGAAGTTTCTCGATTTAGGGCTATTCTTAACCAGCCATTGAAATACTAGTAGGAATCTCTAGTTATTTATTTATTTAATAATAATAATAATAATGAGAGGGCAAACATGAATACAACCCCTTTTTCCTTTTTTTTTTTTTTAAAAAATCGGTATCGAAAAGGAAATTCTTTTCTTTGTAGACCAAGGGCTTTTTGTGCCCGCGTTCCCACATGAACATACATAGATATCGACTTCTTTTTTTGTTTGTTTTATATTTTCAAAGATTTTTTTTTTGTTATTTCAATAAATTTTCTAAATGTATATTTTTCATAAATTAGGCGAGACTCAAGTTTGAATCCTACTGAAGACACCACATTAGGAAGGACATATCCCGCCAATTTTGGTTTCTTTCGGCTTGACGTCGAGTTTTAAATATAATTTTAAAAGATAATATCATAATATTAAGTAACTTTAAAATTGTTGTTTTTTTATAAAGTGTAATTTAAAATAATTCTGTACATTTACAGAAAAAAGAAAAGGAGAGAAATTTGAGGCCCTCGAATTCTAATTTTTCATTAGATAAAATGTTGATCCATCTATTATAGGCCTCAATTGCTGGCCCAGCACAAAAACTTTTTGCCTTAAGGTAAGAAGATTAGTCTGCGCTCGTGTAAATCAATTTGGGCCTGCATGCTAATTTACGCCCTGGCCCAAAAAGCTTCTTTAAAGTAAGTAAACCACACAAATTTGTGCAGCGCATAACCTTGTTTATTGGGTTTTCCTTCGGATTGGGTGGGACTTTGTCCCATTTCTAATTTATTTTATTACCTAAATGTTGTTTTGTTATATCGGGATTACCCCTTGTACGTATACTCATTTTCATTCAAATTGCAATGGATTTTCACTAATATTCGAAATAGAAAATGCAAAAAAAAAAAAAGGTTCATATTTATTTTGCAACTCTAATATATAAGCTATCAGGCTATTTACTAGGTAAGTATAACTTTAAATCTCAATAACCAAGTAAATGAAGTTTGATAGTTTAAATCTCACAAAACTATTAATAATAATTCACATAACAACGTAACCTGTATATTCCTCCAATACAAGTGAATCTTTAACCATTTCCTTTCATAAAGTTCCTTAATTTAATTTCTGTTATTTATATTAATTTAATTTATTTGCAAGTTGCTTCACTTGATCAATTTTTAACATCCTCATTCCAACCACTTAGCACTACTGTTTAAATATAGTGTAACAGATTACTAAAACTCTGTCTGGGCCACTAGTTAGCTAGGGACGGTATCAATATTGGTGATTGAAATACTAATTAGAAGATTCCTCTATCATAGAGTAATTTCTATTCATAATTACAGTCATATATATATATATATATATATGCCGAAATTGTACTTGTGGAGATTCCCCTGGGACAAATTTTCATGATGCGTCTCAAAATAGATTAAGTATTTGTCATGTCTTAGATAGTATTTGCTTCGGAACTTATTATTGCTCATAAGCTATTTAATTTGGAGTGTTTGCAAGAGATGTTTTAACTTCTGATTGATTCTCCTAAAATAAACTGATAAGCTATAAGCACCCCATAGGTCCTTCTGATTCAACTTATTCAAAAGTTATTGCAAACACTCATGAGACCTGAATACCATTGAGAAACCGAGGAAAACAAATTGTAATGGTTGAAATTGATTGTACCACTTGCTAGCTAGTATTACAATAATAAAAGTTTGATTGCATGGATAAGGTAAACCAAAATATATATAAATCAAATTAATGGACTAGCTAGCTGATGATATATAACTTATGTAAAATTTGTGAGTCTAATTAAGTCAAATATATCTGCATGCAGCATTAATGGCATAAATCTACTAGCTATAAAGCTATTCAACATTGTAAAGAGTCACTGCCACTTCCAGACTCAAGATTTGATACTGGGTTAAAAATTATTTTGACTAAATAGAAATTATAATAACATCATTATTAAACCGTTAGAGGTCTCTTAATTGCCTAAATATCTCTTCAATGCATGTGATTAGCTTTGATAATCACACTTAATCACACCTTTTTAGGGGTACGTATATGGCAACTACGCGACCATAACATCACCATTAAACTTAAAGTAAGAAATTAGATGTATAATTTGTAATGAATCATATATAGCCTTTAATATAAATTTAATCCTAGTTTGAATTTGAATTGATCGAACTTAAGTTATTCTTATATAATATGTAAGCAGAGTCTTGAACTTGCTATCATGCTATGTGGTTATAAGTATATTAATTCTTAGAAAAAGATCAATCATAAAACTTATGTAAATATATATATATATATATTGTGATTGAACGAGTATGCTCTGAATACGTAGTCTCTTATTTGGGCCATGCAATAATTAATAGGGCTTTTGAAAAGAAAAAAAATAAAGCAAAAGGAACATATATAGATATATAGTCATGTATTAAATCATTTTCCCCCCTTGATATCAAAACAAACAGATTGATTTAAAATTGGGGTTGTGATTATCTAGATATACAATTTATGAGGACCAGATTACAATAATGTTAAAAGAGATTTTTACTAGGCATGTTCTTCAAATATATAAATGGTGAGACGCTGTGGGCCGGTTCTGCAATAATGGTAAATAAATTCACCTCGACGACTCACGTTGAACTTTCTTCTGTGAAACACTTATGACTCGAAAGGATAATTTCAAAGGTAAAATAAAAACGAAAGAGTTTAATTGAAACTCGAAATTATTTCTTCAAAAGATTAATGTAGACGTAATTTTCACTTTTTACTATATTGTCACAAAACAAGATCAATGAAAAGTGAAAAAATGGCCATCACTGTATTTAGTAATTATTGGTTTTGTTGGGTTTTATTAGAATATTATGTCTTAAATTATGATATTGTTGATAATTAATTGATTATTTGTTTATCTTGTATTTCTTTTAATTTAATTCCTAACAGTGTTTGTTGTGATGGGAATTCCCTTTATCTCGGCCCATAAGAGTGACGTTGGGCTATTAGAATTCATTGCTTCTTAATTAATTTTAAGTAGTAGTACTAGTAATAGGAATCCTATTAATGATTTCATTTTCACTGTTAATTGAACTGATTGGACCATCTCATATGCAATTATATTAAACAATATATCATATGTGAAACTATAGCTATAGTACAAAACAATAATCATATATGTACGAAGAAGGCATAAAATATTTAAATTATAGTAAAATATATAGTACTCCTTTTGTTTACTACTCTTAGTTAAAAGAGTGATCGGGCAACAATTAATTATAAATCATACAATAGTATATTTATTTATTTATATGTAAATAGAAAATAGACGAATCGATCTTAACTATCAACCTCATATGCATATGCATAGAGGGGTCATTTTCACTACACTAAAGTACTTCAAGTAATTAAATAATGATATTAATGAAGACAGTAACTAAGAACTGAGAAAAATATGCCTAGGAATCCTAAACCAATTAATTATGTTTCTTGTTCCCCATAAATTAATTTTATACACCCGTTTCGTTTAGCTAGCTAGCCCAATAGTACATGGTGACCCATGTCGTGTATTTGTAACATTTTTAATTAAATAAAATTCACGTGTCAACTCCATATCTATAGAAGAATCTGATACGAACTATATAATTCATTTAATTTAATTCCGGCAAAAGGGTCGTGCCCACGAGTGGAAGGAAAAGGGAAGAAGCATGGACCCTAAAAATCTGGTTTATTTTATTATAAACCTAACTCAAAAATCTTTTTATTTATTTAATTAGATTAATTTCTTTTTGTCAGTTGTTTTGTACTTGTGGGATTTGTCTTAACTGAAGACAAGATTGAGAATGACAAGTTGAATCCCACTTCAAGTTTTTTTTTTGTGAGTGGAGGATTGCGTGGCGGAGTGGTGGTTGAGCTGCCGCCGGAGGAAAGCGGCGGAACAGGTGGGGTTGCTGTCTACACTCAATTATTTTGCAATAATAGGGTACTCATAATTATCTATTATCGAGACATGATGTTGGGAAGCACATTAAATGGTCTGTGCTTGGAAATGAGAACATTAAGGACATGTTTGGTGTTTGGTTGAGTAGCGAAGTTTTGTATATATATAATTACAGTTGTAAGATATTGTTTGTTTGAGTTTTCGGAGAATAATTTGAGATAAATAAGATAGGTGTAGGCCTCTTTTTGGTAAAAATTATGTTGTAAATGCAATATCTATAAGACTTTATGTCAAATAATATTTGTAATGTTAGAAAAATTATGTAATTAAGAGATATGCTATTATAATTCAAATTAATGTAGAGTTTGTGCAGGTTGTTTTTAGAGAAAAATAATTATTCTTTGTATAACTTTCGAGAAAGTAATTTGGGAAATTGAGAGATAAATTTATTTTGAAAAATAGAAAACATGTTTTTTCTCAAACCCAATTTTCCCAAACACGAAATAATTTTAAAAAATGCGAGACAAACTAAACCTAAGCCATTAGTTGATTAGAAAATATTGATATGTAGACGCTTGTTTGGAGTTCAATATTGAACTCAAACTCGTCCGCTAAAATTTGATTTCATTTCGGTTTGTTAAACATATCAAACACACTTGAATAATAATTGAGTTCTATTTTTTTTTATTTCTCAAGGGTTTAATACCTTTCGAGGCGTGTCGGGCACATAAAGTGGGAATTTCTCCCAACAGAAATTCGAACCTGAGTCCGCTATTTTATAGTGACTAGTCTCTTCCACTGAACCAATCACCTGTTGGTAATAATTGAGTTTCATAAATATTAAAGTTTGGTTCGAGGTCAACTTGAAATGCTAAAAGGTGAAAAATCTTATAAACATGTCAAATACTTGAGTTCAACTCATGTTATGTTCAATTAAAGCTCTTGCGAGCTCGGCTAGTTGAACAATAAAACCATGCTTAAATATAAATTTTAAGCTCGATAAAATTTTAAACCAAATTTGAATTCGACTCTTTTCACCCCTATGTGTAGCTGGTTATTACTAAATTATGGCATAAGGAAAAAAGAAAACGAAATGAAATCATTAAAATTGGCCAAAAAAATCTAGGCCATATGCAATCTGTTAAAAATAGTTGGGTCACATGGATTTTCTGTCCTTGTTTGTCTCGCATTTCTGAGAGTAGTTTCATAAATAAATTGAGATTTTTTAAGAATGTCTCAATTTTCGTTGTGTTGTTTATTTGAGTCATGTCAAATTAAATTAGAATTTGTGTATGTTCTTTTCAGAGACATATATTTTTTTTAAGATGTGCTTTGTTTGTTAATAGAGGATAAATTTCTTTCTGAAAACAAAATATGTTATTTGTTTTATATAAAATTAAATGGATTTACATCTTACACGACAAAACCTAAATTTGATCCACTCCAATCTTATTTTGTTTTGCTTAATGAAATATCAAAATTAGGACTGAACTGGACTGGATCGGAGCAACTTCTGGTCAACCTTGAGACTCAGGTCCACTATGCCAACTCTGATCCATTGAGTTATGATGTTCCGATTTTCTTTTGAGAATCAGTTGTGCTCATTTTTTCAGTTGGTACGTAGGTTTAGCACATATCCAATTAACGAAAATCCTTTTGTTATTTATTAGAAGTACTTCGACTTTTAAAGAGAGTATAATATCTACTATACATGTAATAATTACATTATCTATGTGGTTATAATATGATGTGATTAAAATATAATTTTATTTACTACAAAATAATTAATGAAAGTAACTTTATAATATTGAAATGAACTATATATATGTGTTGCTAATTTTCTGAAATATTAATTTTGACTTTCAAGTAGTACTTCATAATATCTAATAGATACATAATATATATATATATATATATATATATATATATATATATATATATTTTTTTTTTTAAATGAAAAAACTTTTTGCCTCATCCCTACTCCCAACCCCACTTACTCATGTAGATTAATATATAGTGGTTAATTAGCTAGCTTGTTAAGATTAGCTCATATGAATTTCCATATGATCGACTTGAGTGGTTTCCTAATTAATTTTGTATTCCATTTGGCTATTGTAACCAAATAATAAATCTTTAAGATTTAGCTTGAAATCGATTGAAAAAACTGATGGAGTTGATTGTTGATTAAAATTTAACGACATAGAGTAATATATAGTTTTTTAAACTTAGTTCAAGTTCAACATGATTAATTAGTAGATAAAGATACATATAGTTGTAGATAAAGATACATATAGTTGTCTAAAATTTAAGTAAAATCACTAGCTTATAAATCTAAGTAGAAATACAATATTTGGTTCTATTCAATGCATTGTTCAACTCAAATTGGTTCATTATAAAGTAAAAATTCAAACAACTAAAAGAGACGAACGGAAATGTTTCAAATTACCAATATCTGAATCCAAAATTAAGGTAGGCTGAGAATTAAGTAAGTACCAAAACCACCAAGCTTTTTCGAGGAAAATGGAGACAAAAGATAAATAAAAGACCTTTTTTTTCTCCCCCATCCTAAGGTATTTTCATAAAAATATAATTTTCATGTCTCCCCCATTTTCCGGGCACTTGGAATCCCAGACAGAAATTCCAATATCCAAACAACAAAAGTACCAAACCCATTCTCTCACTTAAAAGCAAGCACATATTTTTAATATAATAATAAAAAAAAAAAACTAAACCTTTCGTAACCGGAAAAAAAAAAATAAAAAAAAAAGCATAGTAGTTTAATTAATGATATATATATATATATATATATATATATATATATATATATATATATATATATATATATATATATATATATTGATTTGATCAAGTAGTATATGTGAACAATATATATATTCAGCCTCAACGACGTTATGTTATTGGTTTTATTCACTTAATTTGTTTTACGTACGTACGTATAGAGATCCACCACTCTGACAGCCGAACGGGTCGGATTAGGGAATTTGAGGCCAATCACTCATTTCTTTGACAATGGACGAACCCTTGTAATTCAGAAAATCAAAATAAAAATATTCAGAAAATTACATCCACGAATAAAAGTATATATGTTTCAGCTCAATCAACATGATCATATTAGCTTCTACCATCGATCTCACACTAAAAACTATAGGTAATTAATTTTATCATTTAATTTAATCTTAAATACTCTTCCAGTAAAAATTACATGGAGTAATCGGAGTATGGCCGGATTGGAATATTTGAATAATATATTTTTCAGAATTTTCCATTTTTTTTTTACTTTGGCATAAGATTACTATTTTTTAAGTAATCTAATATTTTGTGCTAATTAATTGTTAATATTTTTTATTTGATATTTTATCTTTAACACAAAATTTTGGTTGAGTCTATTCTAAATTTACTAAACTTGGCCTTTTTTATTAGTTTATTTTATTTTATTTATAATGAAGGTACGTATAGATTAGAATTTAGATTGACTGTATATTTTCATTTGAAATATCTACCTTTATTATACATAAATAATATTTTTAAGAAAATAAATACTTTTTAGCGAGGGTAATTTGTTGCGGCGAAAATTTTGTCGCTAATAGTTGAATTGGCAAGGGAGTCAACCGCCATTTTCATTTAAAAATTGATGCAAATATCGAATGTGTCATGTGTCGTTAAATTGTTATATGTAATGTTTTTTTTTTTTAAAAGTTTGATATAGTGTCTTTAAAGTATGTATAATTAAATTTGGTACCAAAAGTGTAATTATCTTGTCTCATATGACTTGGGTCTAACTCACCTCAAAAGCTATTTCAAGATGTCAATGTTGCTCTAGACCTTATCAGGTGAAATTAGTCTTGAACTCTTGATATTTAATCTTTTGTGGTGAAACAAGCCAACATATGACATACGAAAGCCAAACATTACGAATTGAACTGAGCTCAAATATGGTTCTGGCCCAACTCGCCTAAACAACTAGTTTAGTAGGTGATGATTGCTTTATATTCATTTCATGTGGTAAATTTAGTCTCAACACAATATATATGTTATCATAATTATTTTCTTGTTGTATACTTTTCATTAGAATTTTCCTATATTATAGCTACAATTACATATGATTTTTATATATCTAAAATCAACAACTATTTATAAGATAGTGTAAAAATAAAGTGTTTTCTTTTAATCAAGTGTCTGTAACAAAATAGAAAATGAAATAATATAGAATATTTTTAAAAGGATCACTTATTCAATACAAAACGTAAATAATAATTTGAAAGAGGAACCAACATCTCTTGCTTCAACTCGACGCCATGTGACACGATTTTTGTTGAAGATAGCATTTAATTTTTGTTTCAGTAAGCGTGTTTTAACTACTCATTAATTCTGGTTGCCTAATTCTAATTTTGTGCACATGAAAATTCGAGCTTTTTATTAATTAAATCTCTCCTTGCTTATACCAAAGTCTCAATAAACAATAGTAATAATAATAAGGTGGCCCTTCTTTTCAGAAGAGATCTCGTAGTAATTTAAATTAATTAGCGATTAATTAGTGAAACATAAGGATCAAAATTCCGAACGTTTTCTTCTTTTTTGAATTGCGTTTTTCTGTTATGATCGGAAACTGTCTTAGATAATTAGTACCATCATTCTTTGGTTTTTAGAGATTTCAATTTCCAAAATACGGCCCTTAATTGGTAAACATGTTTTTGTAACTTTTCATGGTACACTTTTCCCTTTTTCCTTTTTTTTTTGTTTTTGTATTAATCAATAGTATTTTTTTTTTGAGAGAAGTATTAATCAATAGTATTAGTACTCAACATTTTCCTCTATTATGATTGAAAAGTGTAAATACAAGTTAAAATATTTATAATTTGTCCTGGATTGTGACGATGTATAATATAAGGGTACGAATAAGTTTAGTAAAATAACGTATATTGGTAATTTAAATAAATCAAGATCGAACAAGCTCTATTCGAGTCGGAACACATAATATTGAACATAAAAAGTTTGATATTTAATTCATATATGAATTTTTAGTTTTAACTTATAATCGAGTTAATTAAGCTTGAACAAAAAATTTAGAAGTTCTCTAGAAATATAATTAGCTAATTATAGCAGTCGAAGTTCAAACGAAGATGAAATTCGAATCTAATCTCAAATGGTTTATAATCTGATTTCAATCCTATATATTGTAGTGACGTACATTTGAGTTTTACATTAAAACAAAAATTATTTTAAAAAGTCTTGAAAAGGGAGTAAACTCGAGCAATAAAAAATTGGATGCACGTATATGCATGATAAATAGTGAGAAAGTAACAATTGATATTTTGGTGAACACGTACACTATGTGCGTGCAATGCTTCTTAAAACATAATACAATTTATAATACGTAGTACGTGTAGGATAATTCTAAAGTTAATTAGTAGGCTTAGTGTTATTATAAACTAAAGTAAATTGCAAATGTTGCACGTACGAACACTTGAGCATAAATATTAGGATGAAACGAAGTTCATCATCCTAGATATGGATGACAATGTCATGGATTCTTTAGTTTAAATTATAAGTTGATTTTTATGGACATGCATCATGCATGTAATATCATAAATTCACACAAGTAACTATCAGAATCTGTCCTAGCTTGGGGCCTAAAATAGAGGCCCTATGTTATAGAAAAAGTATACTCATTTTTTTAAAATGCAAAAAATACTAATTAAATATTGATATAGGAGTATTAGTTTTTCTAACATATTACTTTTCATATAGATAATTAAATGACGATTCACCAGGAATTTATTTTTATAACTTCTAAGTTAATTTGAAAATATTCTTTTGACGGAAGTAAATTTACGACTTACGAGTATATGTAATTAATATAGTTCCATAACAAGTGCACGTAAAATTATTAAGAAATAATTATAACAAAAGAAGAAAAAAGAGGAACAATTATGAAAGAAAAAAGTTAAGTGACACCTCCCATATTCTGATGAAAGACTTTAATCATATAAGTTAAGAAACATGTTATGTGAAAAATAATTAATAAAAAGAATTATATATATATATATATATATATATATTATGAATCTTATATTTAAGATTTGAAACTTGATTACAATTGAGTAAATTCAGTCAAAATAGATGAAAAGATGGCCATAATATAAGACAAAAACCAAATTTTTTTAATCTATCAAATCACCTACAAAAAATCTACCACGGAAGTAGTCTAGCTAGTTTAATTTATCAACTAGCCAGCTTATGCATGAATATACACATACCCATGTATATATAACATAATAACCTTCTAATTAACTAATTTATACAACGACATAACGAGTATAAATAGCTGGTTTTTCACTAAAACCTAGGGCATCTAGGGTTTGATGACAATTAACTAAATGATCAAGGGGCCAATTTGAGTACTAATCACTAAATAACCATTAAAATTATCTTGGATGTGATGCTTATTTGACTTATCTCACAACTTATAAACTAAATATAGTAACCCTCCACATATGTATAACAAATCAAGAAAACAAATTAATTGTTGCGGTTTTGCTTAGGTTTCATAATCTAATTATTAATTTAAAATGAACGTAGATTGAAGTTCTCTTTGTTTTGCTCGATGTATTTATATCTTTTGTTTTATGATGTGACACTTGGCTCAATGGGGAGGCCAAACTCCAAGAGTACTATACCTTACTTTTTTTTTTGTACATACATTTTTATCTTCACAAATCCATATACGTGATCTCTCCTTCTAATTGATGTATCTTTAGCAAATTCCATATTCAATCAATGGCACAATGTTCGAAAGTTAAAATGAGGCTTCAATTTTTTATTAATATAGAATATATAGATTAATCATCAATCATTATACTCGAATTTATTTCAATAATTGTCCAAATGCAAAGAATTATAAATAATATATAAATCACTACTAAACACTAATATTAAACTAAAGAAAAACTCACATTATAGTGGGAGTTGAACCCAAGAGGATTGAAGCCTCTACTTTGCCAGTGATAAGACTACGCTACTGCTTCATTGACACTTCAAATTATCTTTATTAATATAAAAAACAAACTAAATTTAAAGAAAATGTCATTGCATCTGTACATGAAATTCATGTGTCTATATCATAGTTTTTTTTTTTTTTTATTTCATTTATTAAGCTTAATAACACAAAGAATTTTACTAGTTAAAATTATACATGCGGATATATTTTGGTAAAAGATTGTCTACATTGTTACGTAATTAAATCATTACAATAGGAAATCAATTTGAATTTATATTTTATCACTAAAAAGATAAATTTCACATTTGTGGGAATCGAATTCAAGAAATCTTGATATTGAGGCATCACTTTTTGTCGCTGGACTATAACCTCATCGAAATACTTGGATGTTTTTTTATAATTACAAACAGCACTAATTAAAGTAATTGCATTTATATATGCTCATAGGCCTTCTTTGTAATAAATTGAAATAATTGTGATGTTGGTACGTGTATATGTAATCACCTTTGGAATTTGTGGGGTAGTAAAAAAATACACGATGGCGAGCAATGCGCTGCAAAATGTGGACTCTGAGGAAGAGTTAGGAGTTAGGACACTCTTAAAGAGTAAAGTAAATCAAGGACTCGAATTTAAGCTCAAACCACAATTAAATAATAAGTTGTGTTATATTTTCAGACATAAATTTTACATTTGTTAATATCAACACACAACTCATTTTAACTCGTACATACATAAAAAAAATAAATAAATAAATAAAAAAGATGAAGTGTATAAAATCCTGTGGATCTGACTTGAATTAGATCAGTTGTGTCCGCTAGCTTCAAAAACTGAATAAAATTTACATGTTGTACCGGCGGAGCCTCCTCCGATGCTGAAGTCATAAAGAGTACTAGAACCTAAGATGCATAATATATAGTATATAGGTTGTGAATCTAATTAGGCACAAATTCATAACCTAAATACTATTATGCATCTTAAGTTATACATCAATATATAGACTTACCTGATATTTTAGGGATCAATCTTGTTTGGAAGATTGTTGATTTGGGGGATTTGAATTTCAGGCATGGGAGGAGTTCCCATAATCGAGTTCACGTTATCTAAAAAAAGTAGAAGTAGACAGATTGGATTCATTTTTCTCAAGTTTGGCCAAACAGGTTGCTATTTGGCATTGCTAGCTTGGCTTAGGGCAGAAGCCAGCGTAACTATCTTAATTGCGATCATACTCGATCGAGCCTGGACCAAGTCACGGGTGGCTCATTTGCTATTTCTATATCATTAGAATTCATGAGTTAAGTAGAATTTGACTGATACAGGTTGATTCATGAGGTGAAATCGATATTGCATAATTATGATAAAATTGTAAAATGTATGAGTTAAACATATTAATTAGTAATTATATAATATACTCCGTATCATGGATATTAAAAATATTATTTTTCATAGAAATTATATATGAAAAGTGGTACATGGAAATTTGAACTTTTTCACTTAATAAGCTCCTTTCGACATACATGCATGCAAGTTTGGAAAACAAGTTTGCACCAAATGAAGCTAATGGACCTTGGCATGATACAAGTTTTCAAATGTGTTTGTTAGTTTTATATATGTGTGCACAATATAGTCTGTGAAAATTTGTCACAAGAAATTTCACATCAAATAAATTTGAGATCTTATTATATTATTTTATTCTTAATTAATTATTGGAAAACAATATTGATTTGTGCCCAATTTTGTTTTTTTTTTTAAATTTCGTACCGACAAACTATGGCTCTCTTTTAAAAATATTATTTTTCTAGTATAAATCTCTCGCATATATATGGTCGCTATTTTAGTGCATAAATTTTTTCAAATATATTTAAAACTATATAAAAAATATTGGCATGATAGAAATGCTAAAATTATTTTTTGAATTTGCAATATATTTCCTCCGTCCCATTTTTCTTTATCCCAACTTGACTAAATTTTGTAAAGACTATAATAAATAATTTAATAAATATAATGTACTAATAAGTTGATAATATCATATGACACCATATATATTAATATTTAAAAGTTTTAATACACCATAAATGTGAATAATTTAACATGATAAATTATTTAAAAAATTGAAAAGTTTGACCGAATATTATAGCTAATGGAGTAAAAATAATGGGACGAAGAGATTATATAATACTTATCAATTTGCACACAGATGAACATGACATTGAATTTTGACAGATCGACCTCCCATCTTTTTTGCTTTTCCAATAGTTTAGGACTTTTTTTGGCTGAGTCCGAAAAGGTTAAAACTCCCATGAAGAATTTTCCAACTCAACCAATAAACACTAAATTGTAATAGGTTGGCCTCCAGAAACATATTATCTGAAGATAACAACAAATTTATGACAAAATACCAAAAATATTGACTCCCTTGAATAAAAAATGTACTAACTAAAATTTTACTATCCAAGTAATAGAATTGACTTGTTAGGGAGGAATTAAATAAAATCCTAAAATGACAACTAGTAGATTATTTATTTAACACCTAAAAAGTCCACAATATTAAGCAAATCAGACCAATATTTTCCAAAATATGAAAATCTGAATTAGAAGGAAATTAACTAAAACTCAATCACACAATTGTGAAGAATAATCATCACGTGTGCAGCCCCCACAATTTATCACGAGAATTATGATTATCTACAGACCAACTCATGAGGTTTTGAACAGTTACCATGTGCGTTGTGTGCGGTAAAGATTGTTGTTGCCTAAACAAATTTTACTAGAAAAAAGGTATTCTTTTTTTCCTTTTCCTTTTTCTCACACACTTTTATCCCCACGTGTGAAACAGTCAACATAAACATGAAATTTTTTCTTCCAAATATAAATTATACTATTTGTATCAAATCTCAAATATATCATCCATGAATTTAAATATAAAATTCTTCTATATATTTTATTTACATTTGTATAATGTATTTTCGAAATTTATATACATCTAAATAAGATTAAATTGACCGAGTGTGGCTACATAACATAAATTTATTTAATAAGTTAACGCAATTTTTTTGTTATATCTACTTTTAGAATTTTCCTAACAATCTAAATTATTGAATTGAACATCTTCTCAAATGTAGACTCTTGTATAAATAAAACAATGACATTATTAACTTTCAAAGAAATATTTATCAAAAATTTAATTACAAAAACAAATATATATTTATTATGATATATATAAATTGCTTGTAAATTTCTTGAAGAATTTTTTAGATCTTTTAAGCTCCCTACACCTCGTCAAAAAATTTGTAAAATTAATTTAGTACTTAAATGTAAAGAAAATGAAAATCTTAATTTTGTACTAACTAATTTCAAGTGAAAGCATAAAGTGTGGAGAACACGCGCCGGTTATTAAAGGTGGGGGACAATATCTCGAGAGGAGGAATTACTAGAAATGAAGGTAAAACCCAGAGAGCCGTACATAACCAAATTATAAATGGCGGCGAATCCTAGGCTGCCCGCCACGTTAATCCTAGCTGTAAAAATATTTATTCCAATTTTAATTTAAAAAAAAACATACCCGAAGTGACCAATACACCCTTTCTGTGTTTAACAGTTAAAATCACTTCGGTTAATAATACAGTAATAAAATTTAAATACAGTAGCTTTTTTTAACTAGTCAAAGAAGTGAGGAAATTGCTTTATAATTTGACCGACTTATTTTAACTGGGCCGGGCATCCTGGGCCTCACGTGACCGGCCACACGTAATTCGAGGTTAAAAAATCCCCATCCCATCCCATGCACTCACTCACTCACTCACCACTGACTCAGCAAACATTACATTTTCACTCATTGGACCAACCCCCGTGAGTGGGACCAACGTGGCCACGTGTCTATCTTGGATGCGGCTGGTCGTTTCCGCCGTTAACGGTGGCCGGAATCGTTAATACGGCCGTTGTTAAGTTTGATACTGATGATTAAGATGTTTTAGAATCTACTACTAAATTACTACTACTTACTTACTTACTTGACATTTATTTATATATTTGATAATTATGATAATTATTTTATCAATCATATCTTATAACAAATATATTGTGTTCTTTTATTGCGATGTATTAATGGTAATACGTAATCTAAATTAGAATTGTTCTTGTATTAGACTGTAATTATATATCAACGCATCCATCTCATTAATCAGATTCAACTGTAATTAATGCACAACTATAGTTTGTGATTAATCGTTCACTTACTGATGCTACTAAGTTACCTACTTGTGAATGGTTTTTAGTCATATTTGTCCAATGTTGAAAAATTAGATTTGGTTTGGTGTATAACAAATTTACTAGAGCTTGTTTCACGAAAATTATTTTCAATTGTATAAAAAAGATTATGATGAACTTGTTAATATAAAATTGCATTTGTCAAAAGCTATATTTTGATTTTTTTTTTCCTTTTTCTTTTGTGCGACTAAAATCTTAATTAGAATTTTACACCGAAGATCATATACCACAAAAATCACAATTCATAATGAAACTAATTTTGAATATTTTCAAAATCACCATAGGAGTCTAAAAATGTTTTGACAGCTCATGCCGCTATGCCAACTGAGTCTCCATGGTCATTTATTTCATTTTGACGTCATATTTTAAGCCAACAACCTATGTATCGACAACTGTATATGTGGGCTAGCTCATATTTATTTTAAATTTGGACTTTATTATTATTACACGTGAAATGGTATAGAGAATCCGTTCGTATGTATTGACAACTGTATATGTGGGCTAGCTCATATTTATTTTAAGTTTGAACTTTATTATTATTACACGTGAAATGGTATAGATAATCCGTTCTTATGTATTGACAGTTGTATATGTAGGCTAGCTCATATTTTATTTTAAATTTGAACATATTACTATTACACGTGAAATATTATAGAGAATCCGTTTGGATAATTAATCCTACATAATAATCAAAAAGCCAACAGCGTATATATCGACAACTGTATATGTGGGCTAGCTCTTATTTATTTTAAATTTGAACTCTATTATTATTTCACGTGAAATGGTATATAGAATCCGTTCTTATGTATTGACAACTGTATATGTGGGCCAGTTCATATTTATTTTAAGTTTGAACTTTATTATTATTACACGTGAAATGGTATAGAGAATCCGTTCGTATGTATTGATAGATGTATATGTGGGCTAGCTCATATTTATTTTGAATTTGAACATTATTACTATTACACGTGAAATGTTATAGAGAATTTGTTCAGATAATTAATCCTACATATATAACAATAAAAAAGCTAACATCGTATGTATCGACAACTGTATATGTGGGCTAGCTCTTATTTACATTAAATTTGAACTTTGTTATTATTAAACGTGAAATGGTATAGAGAATCCGTTCGGATTAATAGTTCTACATAATAACCAAAAAGCCAACAACGTATGTATTGACAACTGTATATGTGGGCTAGCTCATATTTATTTTAAATTTGAACTTTATTATTATTACACGTGAAATGGTATAGATGATCCGTTCGGATAATTAATCCTACGTAATTAAAAAAAAAAAAAGAGTATTTTTTTTCCCTCTTCTTTAAAAAAAAAAAAAAAAGGGAAAATATTGTTTGTGCCGGAAAAAAAAAGGAAAATATTGGTAATACCAATTTGAGGGATCCTATAAGACAACGTTTTCAGTGTTGTTGGTCTCTTCACAAAATCCTCAAAACTCAAGAATTCTCACTATATAAAACACAACCATTTTTAGCATCATATACACAAAATTGATTCTAATTTCGCAGAACAATACAACTAGGATCCTTCAATAGCTACACAGATTTTATAGTATTAATTTTATTTCCTTTTTGCTCCTTTACACAGAGATATTTTCCCACTTTAAATCCCCCCAACAATCAATACTCCTTTTCACCTCTCACGCTCTCATCTTTTGAGTTCATTCTTTTAAGGTGGTCTCTGTTTTTCTTTTTTTGTTTTTTGAAGCTTGTTCTTGAAGTCTGTCTTCAAATCAATCTCATATATATTCTTGTATGTTAAAGATTGTCTGTGTCTTTGAAGATTTACTCCAATGGATCAAAGCTTTTTATGGCCAGTAAAGGTGAAATACACAGAGCACAAAAGATTTACCAAAAAACTCATTAAACCCACAAAACAGAGCACCAAAAAACAGCCATTTGAAAACAGAAAAGCCCAAGAAAATTGCAATGGAGTCCCTAAAACCGTTCGAATTTCCGTTACAGACCCAGACGCCACGGATTCCTCAAGCGACGAGGAGAACGATCTTTTCGTGGTCCAGCGTGTCAAGAAATACATCACTGAAATCAAAATCGAAACTTCCAGTGCTAATAGTACCAACTGCAGGAACAAAACCGTTGAGAGCAGTCTCCATTCAAAACCCAAGTCAATGAAAGTGAAGGAACTACAAAAACAGAACTCTCCGCCGGCGCCGGCGAACGGCGGAGCTCGGAAGTACAGGGGCGTACGGCAGCGGCCGTGGGGAAAATGGGCAGCGGAGATAAGAGACCCTGCTAGGAGGGTAAGGCTTTGGTTAGGCACCTACAACACCGCGGAGGAGGCAGCTATGGTTTATGATAACGCCGCCATAAAGCTACGTGGGCCCGACGCTTTAAGGAATTTTACGACCCCACCGGAGAAAGTCGAGGCGGTGGATACCAATGTGACATCAATTTCCGGCTATGATTCCGGTGATGAGTCACGGAATCTTTCTTCACCAACCTCCGTCCTCCGGTTCAGGAGTAATAACTCGAGTGAAGACGGTGAGTCCGGTCCGGTTCAGGAGTCGGTTGAGACTTGGGTTATTGATTCGACCGATCATTTGAACCGGTCGGTCAAAGAAGCCGGTTTGGGTGAAGAACCGGTTCAAGAAGTGGAGTGTCAAGGTGAAACGAGTATGGAGTGTAATGACTACTTGTCTAGTGATGTCTTAGATGATTTCTTCAACTTCGAACCCGAAAATCAGACATTATTTGACGAGGTGCCGAGTGTTTTTAATGATATCAATATGTCCTTTGAAGATTTTTCTGGATTGGGCAGTAGCAACTTATCATGTCATACAGAGTTTGGAGATATTAAGAATTTTATTACAGATGAGGAATTTCTAGCTTTCGAACAAGTTGATGATTTTGGAGAGTTTAAGGATCAAGATATTGGTTCGCTTGAGGTGGATGACTATTTTCAAGATTTTGCAGGAGTTGATGGATTATTGGCGCTCTAAAAAGTTTACAGTATTGCCGGCTTGCCAATTAATGGCAAATTTTGTTTACCGGCTTATCGGCTTGTATTTTCTTTGAATTAACAATAATTATGGTTTATATTAGGAACCTACTACTACTTGAGTAGTATCTCTATGAAAAGTAAAATGAAGATATTATCATTATGTAGTTTTTTTTAATTAAGTTGTTATTAATATAATAGCCTTTTGAGTAATAAAATAAATTGCCCTTTTCAATAGTTTAGTATCACATCACATGTTCTTTTAAATATGCCAATTTTATTTTCTTTTCTGAAATATTTAGTCAAATTTTTTGATATTGAATTGACTTGTGTGTACATGTGAATCTAGTAATGCCAAAGTGGCATTCCTTTTGCCGCATTATATTGTCTTTGCCACACGAGTAGGCGCATTTAACGATTGTCTAATGTCCATGTTTGGCTTAACAATTTGCAAGTGTGAAAATAGTAGTTCACCAAATCTTTTCCCCTTTAGATTCACCAATTATAATAATAATAATAATAATAATAATAATAATAAAAAGGTTTTAATTCCATATATATTTTTTGAGAACTAAAAGCAAAATTAACTTGATGAAAACAAAGTTGTTCCGAAAGTAATTGATAGCAATATATGCAATAATTCAACATTACTGATACAAATCATGCACTTAGGTATTTAATTAAGGTTGAAAAATGTAGAGAATGGCTCATATTTACGAAGGTAGACATAACGTTGTTGTGCAGTTAAGCTTGGTACGTGTCTGCATTTATTATATTATGGGTATACATTTACATTGTACATATGCAGTACTTTGTAAAAATCGAGTAAATATTATTATTATTATTATTGTTAATTATTATGGTTATCGACAAATGTTTTTTAATCTCCTTGTAATAAATTGACGGGGTAGGATTGTAAATACCTTAAAATTAATCCAATTTAGTGACACGTCTTTTACGTCTGATTAAGCTTGAGTGTGTATGCAAATTATTTGATTTTCATTCAAACTCGTTTTAACAGGCCAGGTTTGAGAGTGTTGGGGTCAAGGTCAAGGTTTGGACTTTTTCAGATAAAAGAAAGAAAGAAAAAACTAACCCTCCACATTTTCACATTGAAATTATAATTTACTATATAATAAAATCATAAAAAAAAAACCAATATTAAAATATATTAATTATAAAAGAAGAAGTAGCTAACTAAAAGAAAAACATTATGAAGGGGATTGATCGATGGTACGTAGTGTGGGCTCAAGGTACTGTACTCTAAATAATTAGTTGGGCCTGATAATTAAACACTTACTTGCATTTTACTCCAACAAGGAATATATGTACATGCAAGGATAAGGGCCAATTATCATGACTAACGCGCCCTAATTATGTCGAAGATGTAATTTAATCTGATTAATTGATTTTGATTTATGATAACATAGATTCTCACAAGGTGAATCTGAGTTCAGTTATATGTCACGCGCAGTCCCCAATTAAATGATTATGTCTGAAATTTATTTGTATTTTTAGTACCACACACCTATCAATATTTTTAGGCTACTATTGTAAATTCAATTGTCTAGTCTCTATTTTATATTGATAAAAAAAAAATATCTTAATTAGTATGTCGTATACATGCATGAGACGGAACATTCCATTTTGCTATATTTTTTATTTAAATTATAATAGTTGTAGTCTGTTGATGTCACATTGTACTTAAGCGAGAGAATAAATTCTAGAGAAAAAGTTCTTAATATTTCTTAGTTACTTTTAGAATTGTGTATGCAAAAGTAAGAAAATCCAAGTTGAGGTATGGTATTGCTCTCAAATTATGAAGAGCGTATTTTGAGGGATAAATGCATTATATTACCCCGTGTTATGCGAAACATGCATAAAATTACCTTGTGAAATATTTCTTGAACCAAATTTCCTTGTATTTTCAAAAACTCTGCATAAAACATTCAATTTTCATTAGTTACTAACACCGTTAATTTTGCAAACTTTTGTTTGCGTAAAACTCCATTGTACTTTTGAATGTTTGCGTAAAACTCCCTTGTACTCTTGAATGCTTGCTTAAAACTCCATTGTACTTTTTAACATTTGAACAAATTTTCCTTGTACATTTAAATATATCTAGGGGTAATTTAGGAAATTTAATAAAAATTAATGGAGATAGTAACTAACGGAGATTTTTATGCAGGAATTTTTATAGTACAAGGGAGTTTGATGAAAAAATATTTCACATGATAATTTTGTGCAGACTTCACATAACACATAGTAGTATCATGCCGTTTTCCCTTAATTTGATGATATGAGATATAGTTTCTATAAATATTATTCAATTACAAAAGCAAATGTATTGTTATTATTTAATAAATAATTTAAATATAACAGAATTTCAGTGTAATTTGTAAATCAACAATAACTATTAAGTGGAAAAGTGATGAAGAATAGAAAATCTGACAAGGGCTTTTCTCCCCTCAACCCAAGTACTTATTTGTTGAGGGAGATGGGGTCCAATTTGTGGCTCTTTTCTGAAATAAAAGATGTTGAAAATCATCAGATGGTCTATTCATGTTGTTATTTGTGGAATATGAGCTATACATAATATAGTATATAGTTGCCTCCACTACAGTCTTATCCATGAAATGTTTTATGTAATAATTGTGGAAAGAAACTCCAAAGGGCATGTAGTTGAACTCATAGTAGATGGTAAAAGATGAATTCGGCTAAAATCAGGGTTGGTGTAATTTTAGAAAGTCGATCCAAATCTATCATAGACTATTCGCCCTCTATGATCCGACTTGTTTAAGGCTCAAACACACGTTTCATTTTTTGATGTGGCGTAAAAATGTTACAAGTCTAAATAGGATGGTAATTTGATATTCCCCCATCTCGAAATTGATCTAATCTTCACCTGAAACCGTTTTGAGGCTAGGATTTAATACGAATTTTAATAGTATAAAGGAGAGAAATCTCCTATTTACCCTTGAGCATTAATTATCCTTATTATTTATCGTTCAAACACAACGTAGCTAACACATTCAATGCCACAGTTAAAGAAACACCAAATTATAAATTATGTCCTACGACCATTTAAAATTAAAATAAATTACTCACAATTCATATAATAATATAATGTGAGTAATATTTATAAACATAAATAAATAACTAGTTAATATAAATCAATAGTAAATGAATTTATTGAATGACTAAATCTTCAAGCCTAGATTACTGGTGGTTACCGAAATTGTGTAAAATCATCGTGTAATCATTTGTTCAAATTGTTAAAAAAGTTTTTACTAGTGGCCGGAGTATTATATATTTTATCTGTACTTCTGCATTAATGTAAAAGTGTTTAATGTTAAATTCTTATAACTGGTCAGTCATGATGATGCTTCTTCGTTCACGTGAGATGTTACCTTTTGTGGGAAAGATTCATCACAAATTAAAAACTGAGAGGTAAACAATTTATTCTGTATCTCATTATATTTATATTAGAAAGAGCCTCTTAATTACTCCTAAAGTTTAATTGAAAAATATTCGTAATTTCAGTTTGATAAATCAGTTTAATAAATCAAATTGAACTGATATAGTTAATACATATATATCGATGTTCAACTAATTTTTTGTTATGTTAAATCGATACAAATTTGATTTTGGACCGATATTCGGTAGATCATTATTGATGTTCTACTTTGATTTACTAAATCAGGTAATAAAAAAACATTACTATATATATGCTAATTTACTTTTTAATCGTGTTTAATTCTAATACACGACTATCTAGATCTCTTACATAATTTTAGTTGTGCACTTTTAGTCACAGTCAAATTAATAACGAAACTTCAAAAAAAATTGAGATAAAAAATGCAAAACAGTAAATTACGGTATAAATAGTGTATATAAGAACATCGTACCTTGTTAACTTGTTTAATTTGTTTGACAAATTACCCAATACTCGTATAACAGATATATACTAACACACGTCAAGTAAAAGAGTCTACTCTTAAATTAAAAGACATATTTTTAACCTTGAGGTGTGGTGGCGTTATTTCATAAAACGATGAAACAATTAATACAAAGGCTACATGACGAATGGTGCAATGAAATATTTGGTGTCACATGGTTTTAACCTTCATAAAGGAAAATAGATACTGTAAAGTATTATATATTCATTACACAGAAAATTATAAAATTAGGATAAGAAGAAGAACGTAACTCTCAAAACCCCAAATTGCTCAGAGCCGAACTTTTGCACAGCCCTGCAATTTAATGAACAATGACAACACAATTACAGACCCCGCCCCATTGGTTTCTCTCTTCTTTCTGCTTTTATTTGGTCCCCCACTCCCACCAATTTTTTTTTTTAAAAAAAAAAAGAAAGAAAGAAAATTGAGCAGCACATAACTTTAAAATTTTATTACTGTCAATTTCTTATAGATTTTGTTTGCAGTTCCCACATATAGTCGTCAAAATATATAAATATATAGGGTCTATTTGGATCGGTTTCGCGGGTCTCGGTTTAAAAAAATTGGTTTGGGTGGTTTCATTTGAGACTTCATTTGGATGAGTTTTGACTCTTGGGTTTTGTGATTTGAATAAGTTGAAACCCCACTTGGATTGGGTTTTGAAGTTGGGGTTTAGGGGAAAAAGTAGGTGATAGGTGTCAAATCAATGTCTTTTGTGAGAATTGGGGGAAAAAGTAGGTAGTAGGTGTCAAATCAATGTTTTATAGGTTTGAAGAGTTTTGAGTGTGGGTTTCTGAATAGCTTTTTGATGGTTTTATGAGTTTGACGAAAACTCATTTGAAAGGGTTCTGACTCGGTCTCACGAAACCCTCGAGACCGGGCCAAAACCCATCCAAACACAGCCATACTATCTTAATTACATTGAACCTTACGTAAGCTGCTGACTGGCTCGTGTTAAATTATTACAATATTATATGGTAAAATTGTAGAAAAAATTTCAACCTAATTAGTGATTTTGAATTTTCGATTCGAATTATATCAGCTTATCGAATTTTGTTCCGTAATTTAATATTTTTTTGGATTATAATCCCAAACTAATTACTAATTTTGATTTTTCGCCCTAAACTATATCAACTCGCCGAATTTCATCACGATTCAATCTTGTATTTAGTTTGGAACGAACTCTGGAATATTGTATAATTGTTCATGCTAAAATTTGCCCCATCATGACACGTAAGCAACCATGTTGCAGTTTAATGGGCACATGCTTAATTTTCATCTCATAATTAACGGTATGACGATATTCCAAAGAAATATTAAATTATGGGACAAAATTCGGTGAGGTGATATAGTTTGTAACGAAAACCCAAAATCACTAATTAATTTAAAACGTTTTCGACAATTTTGTCTTAGAATACTGATGGATTGTAATAGAGAGAATATTTTAATCAACATTGTTGTTGTATTTCAAAATTAGTTCTAATAAGACGATGTGCGGATCAATTTTAAGATTTTTTTTTTTTAGAGCCGTGGAACCTCAGTGGCGGGTACACCCTCCCAGGGAAAGAGAAGTGCGACATGTACGTACGTACGTACGTGTTCTTTCCTTTTTTATTTGTTTAGTGTGGAAATAGAAAAAATTGAAATACTCTATTAATTAATTAATTAGTTGCTAGAAAATATGGTTGGAACTTGGAAGTTGGAGCACTATAATATAATCTAGGGAAACTTACTTAAATTATCCATGAAGTTTAATTATATTGGCCATCTTTCATGTTTGAAAAATTATTCAAATATCTTGATATGAGGTATCAGGTTCTTTATAGTTCCCCTTTAATTTCATCAAAAGAAAAATTGAATTCCAAAAATTCCCCTATGTACTAACAATAGAGGTTTATGTGGAAAAAGAGTGAAATTTATGAAAAAAAAAATAGTTTAATTGAGTTGAATCAGTAAATGACTAAAATATGTGGAAGAATGAGTGAAAATAACATTTGGTGCTTGTGATTTCTTAATTAGAATATAACCAGGGGTAATTTTCAAATTAGAACTTTTTTTTGGATGAAATTAACATTGTATGAGGCTAACTGTAATTAATCTAATACTTTAAGGTTAGTCTGAATAATTTCCTATTTATGGAGAGTGGCACGTGTAATTACTCTAAAATATAGGGATAATTTGAATAATTTTTCTAAAATGTTTAAATAATTACATTTTCGTGCTGCAAATTTTTTCTTTTTTTTTTTTTTTTTTTTTTTTTGATACGATGCTGCAACATTATTGCTTTGATATAAACTAAATAATTTCCAAGTATGGCGTATAACATAATATATAAAACTGTATGTCGGAACTATCTAAAATTTATAGAAATATTTACTTCCACAAGTATGGAAATAAAAGGTAATTAAAGAAAAAGAGAAGAATCATATATTATCCCTGCATAGTCGACTACATTTTGTTAGGGTAGAATAGAACACAATCTTTGAAAGTAGATATTCAAATTTTGTGCTCAAACTAGGAAAACGCGCTTTTGCCCGACATCAGCCTTTTGCAACTAATATGAACGCACATTGGCGATAACAGTGTCAATGGCATGCGCTTTTGATGGTACATCAATTGCGTGGAAGAGAGAACGTGAAATGTGTATGGGCTTGCTGTTAAATATTTATACTAATCAGAACTTTACATAATTACCCACGTGATTTTGGGTCAGTTATTCTTAGAAGAATTGGATGTTTGTGGGCTCAGGCCCTAATGCGTAGGGCCCATTAAGTTGTAACATCTGCATATATGGACCCTAACCACATGTGCTAAACACAATACTAATGTTGACTGTCAAATTAAAGATTTTCGTCGAATTTGTTATTGGAAAGTCAACAAACTTTTTATTTTCAAGTAGACATACATAATATATTTACAGTGAAATATAAAAAAATAAAAATCTTATACCAGTGTCTTTAAACAAATAAAATATTGCATTTTCTAATTATTTCTTTGAAGATCTATTATTTTGTGGATAAAATACCAAAATTTGTGTTTTCTCTCCGTATCAATGAGATATAAGTTTTAATATTTTTAAGAATAATTTCATCATTAATCTATATTTCTAAGAACACTTTTATTTTTTTAAGTAAAACTTTTTCATGTTCACTCTCAAATTCGCAGAAAAGACATATATTGCTCCTTTAAATTTTCACATGGAAGTAAAATAATTTTTTTTCAAGTTACATGTGAATAAATTAAATATTATGCATTTCGCGGGAACTAAATTTACACTGCCCCTAATTTAAACCAAGAAAAATAATGAAAATACATGTAAAATAATCGAACTTTGACTTTTCATGCGTTATTTCTTTTTACTTTCTCTTCTTTATCATATAATCATATTAATAACACTCGACAAAGTAAGGTTTGACCTAGCATGATGTGCAATTGCACATAAAGTTAGCCTTAAAAGAGCCAATGAGAAGACAAAAAGGCGAACATTATATATGCAAGGATTTTAGACTTAAGATTTTTTTTTGTATGAACTAAAATAGGAATTAAAAAGTCTTTAACTAGACTAGCTTTAACTCGTGCCGTGTATCAGCACACATACTTCCAAATATTTGCATATTGTATGTTGTGTAGTCAAAGCTTTGTAAAGCATTACATTCAACTTTCCGACATTCTTTCGGCAAAGATTTTGTGATTCTTGTCAATTTAATTTGTTGTCGTTGCATAGTAGTATTGGTTATTCATGTTAGTTCAACCCATACTTGTTAAAAAGGAAAAAAAAATTGAACCCATGTGTTTTTCTTTTTATGATTCAAAATTCAAACCATGTTTACACTTTACATACTACACTTGGTAAGATAATAATCCAAGAAGAAGTGGTAATTGCATTAATCTCTCGTAGATTTTAAACTATATATTTACATCCATCTTCTCTAAATTTAGTGAATTTTACTTCATCAAGAAAATGAATAAAGAAAAAGAAAATGAATGCAAATAAATCAAAATATAGAGGACCACGTTGTATTTTAACTTAATCCAAAAGACGGGTTAAATATTGACTTAATAAAATTTTTAATTCAGATTTCTTGAACACGTCTCAATATAAATGACACAAAAAGTGGTTAATTATGTCAAGCGTTAGATCTATTGTTTTATAGAATCTAATTTAGTTTTTCAGAGAAAGAACCTTATTGTTCATCAGCCAGAAGATTTCATTATATTGATTTTATTGAATATTTGTCTTCTCAAATAAATTTTGACTTTTAATTAGAATAAAGTTGATATTTAATAAAGTATTAGATTCGAAACATTAGAAGAGGTCATGATAAATTATATATACTAAATGTTTCTTCTTTCCAACAACTTAACTTAAATAAATTTAGGGTGTGTTTGTAAACTCTTTAGCAAATAGCTTGTGAGTTTTTCTGACCTCGTACGAAGTAATTTGATGTTTGAAAAATAAATTCAGTTTCTCTCAAAATAAATTAGTTTTATGCTCATGAGATGTAAATTTATCTTTTTAAGTGTTTCTGATTGTATCGAATTTAATTATCAATCTTCAATTTCAACATATGTACTAGACTTTACAAACTCACCCTTAAATAATTTAGACACTATAAATTATCCTATAGTGACGAGTGTCAATTGAAACACTACTCGTCAATGTGAGGATTAGCAGGTCAATCAAGCTTTTCCTCGATTTGTTTAAGGGATCCTAACCTGTAATCAAAGAAGGCTACGTTATGTTAATACCGGTGGTGACCCGGTGATAACCCTCCGATGCTTAAGTAAGTATCGAGATGAGAGAGGTGAGATCAAATTAGGTAGTTATTGCTTAGAGAGTAACTGTTAACTCATTTAAGAGGGGTATTTATAGTTTTACATTTCAACTACCGGTCGCATCGTGACATGACATATAAATTCGGATATGAATCCTTTTATTCGATTCGATCCAACCGTAAGTGGGTCATGAGGGTTTTTAACGGACATCGATTAACATGTCGGATTGGACATAAGAATCGACGTGATCGACGTGAATTGCTTGATATATATAGTCGATTACATCTGTTTTTACCACGTGTCTTAAACGGTTCTATATTATAACAATAGTTTGAGTGCCACGTAAATATCAAAAGTTTCGATTTTTTCCTACTACCACAAACTAGCTCTTTCATTAATCATCAAAATCACCTTTTGATTATCATTAGGCTTGCTGAAAGCGACTTTTGGCAACCAATGTCCAATGAGAACAGAGAACACGATTTTGGGAGCCAATCACTATACAGAAAGTGCTTTTGAAAATCTCATCAATTACGTAAAGATAGGAAAAGTTGTATGGGCTGTTGTACCAAAAATCAAGTCGAGCATGATTAAAAATCATTATTAAGCATTATAATAGCCCATGTCGACATTGGAATTTTCGTTACTACATAAGTAAATAATAAAATTACTATGAAGAGGATGGAAGTATATGTATCCTTTTTTAAGCACATTTTAATTTATTATTTAATTGTAAATAAATCATTACATCGATCATTGCATTAGAAAATCAATTCGATTTATTTGATTATTATCAAATTACAATGATAAATAACTACTAAAACTTTATTAAATTAAAAAGAGATATTTAGCTGAACTTAAATCCGAGACCTCTTGGTATTGATGCCTTGAACAGATGTTTTGAGATGACTATTTATCAAAATAAGTTACAATTATTTTTAAAGTAAAACAAAATATAAAGAGGACACAAGTCCTCAAAATTTGGTCCCTAAGGCCCCAACTGGGAAATGTAAATGAACTGGAAGCGGGCCCATGTACTGGGGCCCATAATTAACAATTTAAATGCTGCTTGGGCTAAACCTTATCTAAACGTAAATATGTAGGGCGGCCCAATGACTAGGCCCTTCAACATTCAGTCGAAGCAAAAATTGACTTTTGGACGAAGGGCTCGTTTGGTTTGCTATCATAGAGTGTTCTAAAAAATGAATAAAGTGGTATTATTCCCAAAAAAAATCAAAAATTAAGTTTTGGATTAGTTTCTGAAAAGGTTTAGCCCAATTAGCTAATAGTTAATACAGTTGTAAGGCGAAACTGTAAAAATCGTTTCAAATTAATTATTGATTCTGGATTTTTTAAATTTTTCAACTTAACGAATTTTATCCCGTAATTTAATATTTTTTTGAAATATTATCCCACCGTTATTATAAGACAGAAATTGTGCATTTGCCGTTAAATTATCAAAATGGTTGCTTACGTGTTATGACGTGGTAAATTTTAATATGAATAATTATATAATATTGCAGGATTCGTCTCAAACTAATTACAAGATTGAATTGTCATTTCCATAATATTAAAAATTTAATATTGGGACTAAATTTATACAAAATGATAAATTATGGGATAAAATTCGGCGAGTTGATATAATTTGAGACAAAAAAACAAAATTAGTAATTAGTTTGGGATGATATTTCAAACAAATATTAAATTGTGGGACGAAATTCGTTTAGGTAATATACTTTAGGACGAAAATTCAAAATCACTAATTAATTTGGAATTTCTGCAAATTTACCCTGTAGTAATATCCTTTCTTAAAAAATGTAATGTAAAATTGGTTGTGCGGCCATGGGTAAGATCTACCTGTTCGATGGTAAAAAATTCATCATTGATTTTGACATAAAAAATTTAACTGAATTATTTCATCATTGATCAAATTCGTAGCCGAATAATTAAACTCGGGTCTGGGTCTTGATGGAGATCGAGTTTAGTTAGCATCAACTACAATTCCAAAAATTTAACACATTACTTCAACTCAACTCGATCAATTAATGACTTCAACCCAATCAATTACGACAATTAATCGCAATTTATATTTATAATCTTCAAAAAAAATGAGATTTACTTATTTATGCACTCAATATTGTCAAATAGCACAATGACTCAAATATTAAACACAATTTAAGACTCGCCAGCATCATCACATATCTCAATTGTTAGAAAATGTAGGAAGCAACAGAGAATAATTGACATTTTGCACCAAATACACCATTTGTCACTTTACACCCTCAAATTAAAGCATTTACACTTTCCACCCTCAAATTGTTGCATATTCTTGGCACAACAGGCACTTTGCACCCTAGTAGAGTGCATTCTGCCAAAGTGGTGTATTTATGGGGTACAAAGTGCCAATCATTCAGCAAAGGATGGGCACATGGATAACCCACCGAATAAAATTTATAGTAAACATCCGAAAAATACACTAAACATACAAACATTTTAGAACATAAACACGTCTAGTCTTTCCTTTTCTTCAGGGCAAATCTTGGACCAATGTTTAGTCCAAGTTTAGAACTTTAAAGATAGATTAGTAGAAACCAATTCATTCATACATAAAACGCAATAACTGAAAAAACCTAATAGGCCTCCCCTCGTACAATATGAAACATGGTTAGTAGCTATCCCATGGCATATTTCTGAGTCCAGCTCCTTGCAGTGGTCTCGTACTTGGTCCTGTCTGTTTTGTACATATGTGCAATCTCGGGTACCAATGGATCATCTGGGTTTGGGTCCGTCAATAAAGAACATATTGAAAGCAACACCTGAAAACACATGAGACAAAAGTTTAGTAGCGCGAACGCGATGCAGTTGAAAGTTTAGGGGATGATTGCAATTAGTCGACAACCTTGGAAATAGTTAATGCCGGGCTCCATTGCTCCTTCAATATGTCGAGGCATATACTCCCGTTGCTGTTTATATTCGGGTGGAACACTTTTGTCCTAAAAGCAACCTGCAATATTCATCAAGATTAATTTTTTGAGTGAGTAGGGGAGTTTTAACATCTTTTGATGGGGGTATAATTGTCATTTTAGCTTGAGAGGGGGTTTTTGCTTACAAAAATTTGTTCAAAGGTGTTTTGGTTAATAAATAATAATGCAAGGTTTTTTTGCTAATTAGGCAAAGCTTTGGGTGTATTTCTGCATTTCACTCAATGCAAACCGATTAGCGGAAGAAGTGCAAAACAACCGAAAAGGAAATTTTTCCCTTCTTTAAATGCATCATTAGGAAACTAAGCCATGCTCTAAGAAAATGTGCCATCTACAGAAATGACCAAAAAGATTTTATCGAGTAACTGGCATTTTGCACCCCATAAATGAACTATTTGACACTTTGCACCCTCAGTTAAAACTTTGGCACATCGCACCCTCGAACTGCATATTCTTTGTCACATTAGACTCTATTAGGAAGCAAAATTCATGATGTAATGCAAAGAATATGCAATTTGAGGGTGCAAGGTGTATATAATTTAATTACAGGGTGCAAAGTGCCAAAATGATATAATAATGGGGTGCAAATTCCAATTAGTCAATTATATCTAAGATCATTGTATGCAAAACCATAAGCAAAACCCTATTTTCCTTAGCAATTAGCAAATGAAGGAGATAAATAGATGTTGAAAGACACTAAGAAAAGTGAAATTACCTTAGGAGGCTTGAAAGGGTAATCCGGTGGGAAATGAATGGTAACGAGGAAAACCCCACCGGAATATGGACTATCAGGAGGACCCATAATCGTAGCTTGCCAATGGAACATGTCCTCAGCAACAGGACCTGATTGTATAATAGTCGAAAGCAAATTATTAGCGTGAAATTATAAAAATCTTAAGTTTTATGAACAAGTTAACAAAGGTTTTAGAAAGGGCAAAAGTCGAAAAATACAAAAGCAAGAAGGTATATGGAGAAATTGGCATAGTACAAGCCACTTCTGAGACCATCAATTTAACAGAATGGGATTTGGAAGTGGTAATTTGTCATGAAAAAAGAGTGCTTCATGGATTGGATTGGAACGAAATGAAATAATGAGCAATTTATCTCTTTGCTAGTGGAGGTGTTGCATAACGGCCATTTTTTCTCCTTGTAAAAATGCAAAAATCAAGAAAGAGACAGTGTGCTTCTTTTATAAAAACACTGGGAGATATTTAGCCCTTTTATTTATCATAGAGAGTGAAATTGTTTATTTAAAATAACACAAGGAGTTAATTTGCTATTCACTCCTCAAACAAAATACCAAAAGTACTGATTTCAATAACTTAAATAGAATTCTTGTCATAAATGGTAACATACATTGTAACTTTTTGCATCTCTTATTATATAAAAATTGTAGCAACAGTTTTTTCCAAATTAAGTCACAACACAATCCCTACACAACCTAAGAAAATCCCAAGTTATAAGCAAATCTGACACAAGCAAAAGCTATTAAGGCTGATGAATTCTGTCACCAAAAAAAATATTTTACAAAGCTACCTGTAAAAGGAAATCAGAAATATGGATATTTAAAATAAAATAAAATAAAAAAAAAGCAAGAATTCTCCCTCAAGAAAAAAATGGTTATATAGCACAAAATTTATTTACAAAGATCCAGCCTTAAACAACCACAAAAAACTTATTAAAATACCCAGTACCTTAAACAAGCCAAAATAAATATTTTTATTTTATTGAATCCCAATACTATATTTATTTTTATAAATAAAATACCAGCACTGCAAGAGGTAGGAGGATCCTTTTGAAGATCCTTGAGCTCCTTCAAGATCCGCTTTGAAGCCATTAGCGATTCCTGTAATCCAACAAAAAACGAAACCCAGATCCAATTTATTAATCAAATACACGAATAAAACCTGAAAAAAGGGGAAAAAAATATTACCTGAGAGAAAGATTGGATCCTCCTACGGGCGTAATTCGAGGGGAAACTTTTTATTCTTTGCAAAAGTGAAAAAAAAAGGGATTAAATTGCAGAGGAAATGTTTGTTCCTTACGCCAAGTAATGAATTTTATAGGTAGTATTTAGTAACCGTCGGTCAGTAATTTTTTCTATTTTTAGTTTCTGTTAATAATTTAATATTAAATCAAAACTTTTGATATATGTATGTGTTACTTTTACCTTTTGTAATAGAAAAATTAGTGATATCATATTATTATTAGTGTAGAATATTAGTATTAAATATTACTCTCTCTATTTTCTTATTTGACGTTTTGAAAAAAAATTACTTTTTTATTTGTCATTTTAGGAGTTTAATGTAAAATTAATTTTTTTATAAATTTTTACTGTTCTTTTTTAATGATTTTAATTAATGTTAATTAATATTATAGTTATTTGATTAAAATGATTTATTTTCTTCAAAATTCTTTATATAATCTTACAAACAACAAAAAAAAAAATGGAGGACGAATATATTGGGTATGGTAAATGATAAGGAAGCAAAGCATATCAAGTATTATTGAATTATTGGAGAGTGATTTTCTCTCTAATAATTTTCCTTGTGTTGCCAGTCACTTTCTAATTGGGGATATGATTCCAATTTTTGAAGTGGGCTCCATCTTCGAAAATTTAAGGAGGAAATGATAATTATCACCACCAATTAATTTATGGGATTGGGATTTTCCAATGAGCTTTAACTTGTAATTTAATCATGTTTTGATTCCAGATGCCTAGTTTACTCCCTTCGTTTCAAATGGAAATTCTTATTAAAGTCTTGTGGTCTGAGTTTTATCAAATCATTTATATTTAAAAAAACTCAATTGTTTTGTCAACTCACTTAAAATTATAGCAAAAACTTAGTTCTATTTGTTTTGCGTTTTTCAAATTATTTTATGTTTGAAAAATATCAAACAAACATATCCTCTAATTTCTGAAATAAATTTTTCATATTTCAATTTTTTCAAACTACTCTCTCAAACGCTAAATAAACAACAATTTTATTATTTGTAAATAAATCTATATAAATTCTATTATGATTTGGCATAAAATAATGTATCTCTTACATATTTTATCTCACATAACAAACATGATTGACATAAAATCTTACACATCTTACACTGACACCTTAACTCTTCCAAAGAAAACGTACACCTACTTTATTTTCAAACATCTCTCTCAAATTCCAAACAAACAACATTACGCAATCGAGATTATTTCACAAATCTCCACTACTCTCCCAAACTACTTTCTCAAACACCAAACAAACAGGCCCTCAATTATTGTTATAAAGTATACTTATACTAACGAAACCAAAATAAAAAAAAAATTATTCCCAAAAGAAAAAGAACTTATTTTGATCCAATCCAATCCAATTTTGAGGGGCAAATTGAGGATTTGACAAAATCTAAGTTGGTAAAATGCATGATTAGTTGGATTTTCATGTGCATGAACTGGATTTGAAAAGGCCCACTTGGGGCGGCTAATCGTGTTTAATATGTAAGGCTTTTAAGAAAGCAGGTTTTAGGTTTAATCCAATTTGGACGTAGGTGGACAACTTCTTTCTGGCTGAATCCCGTCTGGAGTGTGACAAATAATTTCTGAATTTCTTTTTCGTTTGGACGTCGACATTACATGAATATATGGAGAGGAATAAATTAAATATCTCTATCAATTCATCCTCATTTCTAGTCATTGTCCAAGAATAGATCTACAATTTTCATTTGTTGAGAAGGATGCAAATCCATAGCCTTAATGTAAAAATAATAAACAGTTAGAAATACGATAAAAGATTTAGAGTGATCGAGCATCGTAATTTATATGTCATTTGATTACTTAAGTAAGTTTATATTATGTGTATCAACGTATGATTATTTTAATAGAAGGGACTAGTTAATTACTACAAACTAGCGAATTCAAGTTCGAATCCCAAATTTTTTATTAAAAGTGTTTGACGCACTTCGAAAGGAATTATATCTTAAAAAACCCAAAAAAATACATTTTATGTTTTTTGACAATACATCATAGAAGTAAATGTTTTTAGGGTCTTTAAACACAAAAGACCAACATTTTAAAAAACTCATCAAGTATGTAAATTTTATAGCCACAATACATTCTATACTTTTTCAAATGGTTGGTCAAATTCACTCATATATAAATATATATTCAAACAAAATTAATATGTGTTATACAAATTAAATTGAGATATACAACCTAAGGACTCCGGTCCTTGACCTAAAGAAAGAACGGAGAGGTAAAATCCCAACTTAGGGTTTATTTGGGTGCCAAAACACCAAAAAAAAAAGGGTATTTAAGTTATTTTAGCGTTGCATATATTTTGCCTCATTTTCTTTATGGGGTATATAAGATTTTTCATCACTTCTGTAAAAATTGACTAACGTCCGTTAAGTCAACGAGGTATCCCCATAATTTTTGAAACAATGGGGTATTTTTTGGAATAGGCCTAAATCTAAGAGAGTCTGAGTGTAAATCACTCTTGCTTGTTTAAAAAGGATACATATTTTTTTAAAGAATTATCATATTTATGAAAAGAAAGTTGAATGTTTAGAGATTAGATATCTCAAAAATGATAAGATAATTATAATATAATAAATTTATTTTGATACCTGCTAGCTAATGCTTAAAAGTCTCCAATTATATAAGTACTCAAATTAATTTATTTAAATCTAAAAGCAAATTTAACACATTTTATATATACATGTAGAATTAAAACTCTGAGGCTAGTGGTGTAGAATTAGGCTCCAAATTAAAATTCACTATGATATATTTGAAGGTGGCTGGCTTGACCATGGTAGTGTTGTATTGGTGCGGCTGTCTACGTTCGTGGAAGGATAGGTAGAGGATATTAATGGTAATTAATCGTGTCCTAATTATAATTAAATCCAACAACAACATAAGAAATGATGTCTCGTCGCACTTGAAAGTCGTCGTTCATCGACTACTATCAACCTGATAGGTGGTCTTGGCTAATAATTGTGCTTTCCAAAGAGGATATATAGTTTTGGGCCCCTAACCGGAGGCATTGCCGCTAAACCTTAGAAACTAAAGGAATAGACCCGACCCCTAAATAACCAAAAATATGAAAACAAAAATAAAACCTATATAATTACTATAGAAAACTAATAAGAAAGATAGATTTTATTTTTATTCTCCAGCTTACCTAGCTCCATCACGATCTTCCAAACTATCCCATGCATTTATTTGAGCCTGATGAAAAAAATCCACGAAAGAAAGAAAGTATTTCAGATCCAAAATCAATCTATATACCAACAAGCAAATCATGATAAATTTTTAGTAATATTTCAGATCATTTGCAGCTACAAACCTATGCTCCAGGTGTAACTCCGCACCAGAGGACTCGTATCACGCGTTGATTGGATGTCCTAAATCGATGATGGTATGGGAATTTATATTAACTCCAACAGATTTCTATTCATTTTTAAGTATTGGCTCATCTAGCTGGATAAAGGAAAATATTAAAAGGGAATTTGGAAATATTGTAGTGCCTACTGCTAAATGGAAAAGTGTATTTATTGCTACAGCGTGGACAGTTTGGAAAGCAAGAAATAAAGAAATTTTTGATCACGTTTCTCCTAATATTCATGAATTAGTCCATACAATTAAAGGTTTGGTGCTCGACCTTGAAATTGCTTTCCCCGCAAAACAAGTCGGCCTTGTTGCTACCAAGATAACGAGTGGGTGGAGTAAACCAGATCCCGGTTGGAACAAGATCAATACAGATGGTAGTTATGTGTCCCGAAGCGGTTTAGCAACCATGGGTGGATTAATCCGCAACGAGGATGGAGTTTGGATTCGCGGATTTAGCTGTAAGTTGGGGTGTTGCTCTATTACTAATGCAGAAATTCTCGCTATCAGAGAAGGTCTAAGACTTGCTTGGGAAATTCGGTTACGACGGGTGGAGTTGGAGTCGGACTCGGAGGTTGCTCTGGCAGCCATTCGTAATGCCGATACATCCCTTCACCCACTAGGGAATGTAATTGAAGAATGCAGGAGATATTTTCGGCTACCTTGGGACTTCCGATGGAGACACATACCGAGTGTTGCGAATTTTACACACGCAAATAAACGCAAGTGCACGTATCGAACAAGTAATAAAGAGTAAGTATGAGAGTATCGTCTCTACAGGGACTTGACTAATATCTACCAATTCCAGTTCCTAATTTACTTCTAATATGGTTCCTAATTCAAATATAATTTTAGGGATTTACTAATTATCTAAATTAATTAATTAAGTAAAGTACTTGGATTGAGTTCGAATAATGAGAAGAGAAACCTAGGGTTATAATCCACTATGTTATCTATTGATTGCTCAATTGGGATTTTCATAGTTATTGTGGTGACAAGAGTGCTACCCGAGGATTCAAGTATATTCCTACGTATCTTCCGAATTGCGTAAGAACCTAATGTATTATACAAATCGACTCTATTCCTAGGTGATTCATAAATAACACAAAGCATTAAACACGAACCTCATGTAACGGGTATAAACGCCTTAAGTATATTCCTATCCTAAGAGTCGTTTACTATTCAATTTCCTATCTAATCCTAATCTCCCCTTTCCAAGTTCAAAAAGAATATTAAATCTAACAACTAGGTGATCAATCAAGTTGCAAGCATAGAGAACGAAATTGAATCAAACACAAGAATTGCCCCTAACTACGAATAATCCAATAAAACTAATCAAAGTAACATAATCTCATAAAAAACCCTAGATCCTAAAGAATTAGTTCATGATAAATATAAAAAGAAAATAATAAAGGAAAACAAATCTGAGTTCATGTGGTTTTATAGACAAAACGATGAATCTGAGATAAAGATCTTCAATATTGCGTTCTTCTTGTTTGGGTGATCTTCAGGACTTCTCTCTTTTCTTCTTCAATCTTTCTCCAAGTAGATCTTTGATGTTGTAGGTGTATTCTATGAGAAAAATATGTTTAGAGCTGATCAAAGATGTGTAATTTCGTGACCTAGAAGTCCTTATATAGATCTACCAAGTTGAGTCCAAGTAGGAGACTTTGGGCCCAAGAATTCTCTTAAAAGCCCGCTGAAAATCGCGTCAGGTTTGCGCGACAGTTTTGCAAATGTCATAACTCTCAGCTCCGAACTCCAAATCAAGATCCGTAAAATCTGTGGTGCAGCTAACTCAATCCTCTACATCATAGTCGAAATTCAGCTTCATTGGAGCTTCCTTGAATGAGTTCTGGTCCTCGGAGTGCACAACAACATTTCTGACAGCTTCTTCGTTCTTGCACTACTTGACTTCATTTGATCTTTAATTCGGTGTTCTTCGCTTCCAATCATGTTCTTAGATCCAAAATATCTTAGGCCTACAAATATGAACACAATATATAAGAAAATATCTCAATTCATGCACAAAACAACTACACCAATGACTCGAGCGACAAAACACAAAACTAATCAAAACTGCCTAAGATTCTACCAAAACTCTAATAAAAGTAATCGAATGAGTAAAGGAAATAGACTTGATAACACTGTTTTCACAGAGTTATCACACCCCCAAACTTAAACTATTACTCGTCCTCGAGTAATGACAAAAACTTAAATAATGACACGGACATTTACAATCATGCCTCCCAAGTCAAACTACTAACCTACAATTTCAAAACGTTATGCATTCTATCCTGTAGTTCCTGCGTGTGTGTGTGTATACATAAAACAAGAATGTCGGAATCACCTAGATCCATATAGCTTCGAAATCATTGAGTCTAATTGCATGAATTCCTAAATTGCTAAACATATTCTCTATTTCCTCAGGTTATCATACTAATTACTAAGTTCTAGCAAAACTGTCAGTCGAAGTTATGGAATCCTTTAAGTTTGAACTTCCACTTAGCACTTTCTTCATTAATGATCATAACTTAAGTATATTTAGCACCACTCACACTCATAACTTGTTCTAAAGAAGCAGTCAAAATAGAGGAGTGCAGAATAGTAGAATAGTTAAGTCGATGCACCCATATATCATTCATCTTATCGCAGTCAAGTTAGAGGAGTGCAAGTATAAGTCTCAAGCGATGAGGTTTTTCAGGTCTCATACAAGTGAGGTTATTTTCTTTGAATTTAACTTATAATTTTTCAATTATTTGCTTCATTTGGTTCTTGTTAAAGTTATCCTTCCCCCCAAACTTAGGCAAAACTATCACTTAGATCCTTAGCATTTTAACCCTCGAATCTAGAGATTAGGTAGGCAAGGAAGGATTTCTTAAGCTCTATTCTAACTATAATTCTCTAACGTCATCCTAAATTCTCGATTATGTATTCGTGCTTAAAATGTGCAGGAACAACAGTCAAAAACACATAAAATTTCAAAAAATTTAGTCAAAGTCGACATAGCATGCATGAAGTAAATGCGACCTCACCCCCAAACTTAAAACAAACAGTGTCCTCACTGTGACATAAACACACGAGTTGAATCATGCCAGATTAGCCAAACAGGAAAAATGAGAATATGCACATGCAGACAGTAAGACAACCACCAGCAAAATATAACAGAGAACAGTGAAAAGAATACGTCCCTACGAGGCTGTGTCTGGCGATCTCCTGCATGTCTGTCCCTCCTACGCATCATCCTCGGGACCGCTCGACTTCGTGGTACCATTTGGTACACTCCACCGAAACAATCACTCCACCAAAACAGTTATTCCACAAAAAAAAATTAATCCGCAATTATCACACCGTTCAAGAATCCGTTCCTCCACAATCCGCAAATAATTATACACCAAATTCCAAGAATAGCAAAACAAGCCCTCAAACCTAATTGTTGCGAATTTTACACACGCAAATAAACGCAAGTGCACGTATCGAACAAGTAATAAAGAGTAAGTATGAGAGTATCGTCTCCACAGGGACTTGACTAATATCTACCAATTCCAGTTCCTAATTTACTTCTAATATGGTTCCTAATTCAAATATAATTTTGGGGATTTACTAATTATCTAAATTAATTAATTAAGTAAAGTACTTGGATTGAGTTCGAATAATGAGAAGAGAAACCTAGGGTTATAATCCACTATGTTATCTATTGATTGCTCAATTGGGATTTTCATAGTTATTGTGGTGACAAGAGTGCTACCCGAGGATTCAAGTATATTCCTACGTATCTTCCGAATTGCGTAAGAACCTAATGTATTATACAAATCGACTCTATTCCTAGGTGATTCATAAATAACACAAAGCATTAAACACGAACCTCATGTAACGGGTATAAACGCCTTAAGTATATTCCTATCCTAAGAGTCGTTTACTATTCAATTTCCTATCTAATCCTAATCTCCCATTTCCAAGTTCAAAAAGAATATTAAATCTAACAACTAGGTGATCAATCAAGTTGCAAGCATAGAGAACGAAATTGAATCAAACACAAGAATTGCCCCTAACTACGAATAATCCAATAAAACTAATCAAAGTAACATAATCTCATAAAAAACCCTAGATCCTAAAGAATTAGTTCATGATAAATATAAAAAGAAAATAATAAAGGAAAACAAATCTGAGTTCATGTGGTTTTATAGACAAAACGATGAATCTGAGATAAAGATCTTCAATATTGCGTTCTTCTTGTTTGGGTGATCTTCAGGACTTCTCTCTTTTCTTCTTCAATCTTTCTCCAAGTAGATCTTTGATGTTGTAGGTGTATTCTATGAGAAAAATATGTTTAGAGCTGATCAAAGATGTGTAATTTCGTGACCTAGAAGTCCTTATATAGATCTACCAAGTTGAGTCCAAGTAGGAGACTTTGGGCCCAAGAATTCTCTTAAAAGCCCGCTGAAAATCGCGTCAGGTTTGCGCGACAGTTTTGCAAATGTCATAACTCTCAGCTCCGAACTCCAAATCAAGATCCGTAAAATCTGTGGTGCAGCTAACTCAATCCTCTACATCATAGTCGAATCAGCTTCATTGGAGCTTCCTTGAATGAGTTCTGGTCCTCGGAGTGCACAACAACATTTCTGACAGCTTCTTCGTTCTTGCACTACTTGACTTCATTTGATCTTTAATTCGGTGTTCTTCGCTTCCAATCATGTTCTTAGATCCAAAATATCTTAGGCCTACAAATATGAACACAATATATAAGAAAATATCTCAATTCATGCACAAAACAACTACACCAATGACTCGAGCGACAAAACACAAAACTAATCAAAACTGCCTAAGATTCTACCAAAACTCTAATAAAAGTAATCGAATGAGTAAAGGAAATAGACTTGATAACACTGTTTTCACAGAGTTATCACCGAGAGAAGGAAATGCTGCTGCAGATTGTTTGGCAAAGATGGCACACAACCGACAACTTAGAGAAGAATGGTGGGATGATCCACCTGATGGAGTCCTTGACACAGCAGAAGCCTTATAAGCTTACCATTTGTACCAAAAAAAAAAAGATAAATTTTTAGTAATATAATAGTTACAAACTACTTTTACTCAAATAAATTAATATACTCCAAGCTATATTGTATTAGAATTGTTCAATACGTCGTATGTATATATAAATTATATATGGGTTAATTACAGGGACCTTCCCTGAGGTTAGGTGTAATTACCGCCCAATCCTCTCCGACTTTTAAAAAATTAATTTTATACATAAAAAAAATTCCAATCCCTTAAACCCCCCACCCCACCTCCTTCAAGGCCGACGCCGTCGGCCTTCAAGAAGTCAGGCCGTCGCCGGCCTGGGTTGAAGAACCCAGACTTGCGACGACAAACACTAGGCCGTCGCCGGCCTGGTTGAAGAATTTCCTTTTGCTTCTGAAATTAATATTTTGCTTCTCAATTCATCTTCTTCCCAATCAATCTTCTTCCCAATCGACCATTTGCCCTCTGTTTTTTTTATTTTAATTTCAGTTCCCCTCATCCTTAATATTTCGAAGCCATTAAAACAAAATTAAGGATGAGGGGACGGAGGTGTGGTGGACGGAGGGGTGCGGGGTGGGGTGAGGTGGGGTGGAGTTGGGGGGTTGGGGGAGAGGGCTGGGTGGGTGGGTTTTTTTTTATTAAATAATATATATTAATTTTTTATTAATAATTATTTTTAATATTTATGATTTATATAATAACTATTCTATTATATCAGGTAATTGAATGATTACCTTTTGTACAAAAAATTATTTTTTAGTTAAAATTTTACGAATCTTTTTAGTATGGACTAATTATGAACATGTGAGCATTTTTATAATGTCTAATAAATTATGTTCAAGTTTTTTTTTATTTTCATGATTGTATGTAATTCATTTATCTTTGTATTTAAATTAAGATTTTTTTTTAAATTACTACAATTTTGGGTTAAATGTGAAAGTTGAATGTATTTATATTTTTCTCTATGTTATACATTATTTTTCTTATAATTAATCATAATTTATTAATTTTTCCTTGTATTTTAATTGTAAAAGTATTATGAAAAAATATTGACATGTTATTATATTTTAATTTAAGAATTTATGTACACTAATTATAATACATGTAAATTTATAACATTTGAACCCATACATATACATGTACATTACAAAGAAAACCCTCATATGAATTAAACATAACAAGGGCATAATTGTCCGCCAAAATAGCTACAGTAATCCAAGGGTACAATAGGAAGTTCAATAAAAAATTGATGATGACGTCAGCAAAAACTAACGGAACCCTAACGGATGTAATTCTTTTGAAACCTCAGGGAAGGTCCTTGTAATTATGATAGTCGGAGGCGATTGAGCGGTAATTACACCTAACCTCGGGGGAGGTCCCTGTAATTAACCTATTATATATTAACTACTGGGATAAATATAACTATAAGCACTTCCACTTCAAATAGCTAGATTTAAGAGTTAAATACAAAAAAAAAAAAAAATGTGTTCATTTTTAATTAGCAACCCCCCTCCTCCCCTGTTTTTTTATTAGCACATGGAAGATTAATTTTTGGTCATAAAAATAACATAGGGGGAGTTTTGCTAATTAGACAATGCGTAGGGGTATTTAAGTATTTTTGCATAGAGTTCTCCTATGGTCATAGACTAGACTCATAATAATTGGCATACAAGCAGATTACTACTACAATATCAAGTAAATTTTTCGATTGTGCAGTTCCTCTGAATTTGATCAGTAGCTTCTTTAACCTCTGAATTTGTAGGTTTTCATCTAAACTCGAACTCGAACTGGAGATTAAATCAGATGATGATATGGATCTGATGCTTGTGTTTCTCAAGTTCGAGTTCAATATCATGAAAGAGTTGCCAAAATTACATCACAATTCCAAGTGAGATTGCTCAATTTTATGAGTATTTGTTACCGTAATGAAATGATGATTAAACGACATCTCAATTTGTTCTATTGTCAGACACATATTACACAAATCCTATTCAAACTAGATACGTACAAACAAGAAGAGCTATATAAACGCCCGCCAATATAATTGGGGAAAAACAGTACTATTGATTGAGTATTGGTACTATTTCATACTTACAAAGAAATTCTTCGGCTGAAGGTCGAACTGAAATCGGTGGAGACGGAGGAGGTACTGGAGTTTCTGGAGTGGGCGTGAAAGAGTTCCCATAGCTGCTGCTTTTTCACCCCGGCGGCCACTAGCCTCTCCCAGTTGTCATATACATGAGACATTTTTCAGCTTTCAAAATTGAATTACATTTTGTATCTAGTGTCAAGGGTTTTTTGCACTTGCACCCCCCAAAACATGGAGAATATGCACTTTGCACCCCCGAAACTTAGATTTAGCACTTTGCACCCTCGAAATATGAAAAATGCAGCACTTTGCACCCTCGTTTATTTTCAAGCAAAAATTCAAGGGCAAAATAGGTAATTCAATAGTATTAGCACTTTGCTACCTCAAAACTTGAGAATATCGCACTTTGTACCCCGAAATAAAATTAGCACTTAACACCCTCTAATTAAGAACAAATTAGCAATGTCCACCCCCGAAACACAATAAATTGGTACTTTGCACCCCAAAACACAAAATTAACACTTAACACCCTCAAATTTAAAAAACTCAAACCCCTCATTTTATTTGTCAAAGTTAACTATCGGTAGGACCGTCAATTGAGCCGGGCCTACCCGAAGCCCGATGGCTCGGCCCGATTAAATATGACCCGAACCCGAATAATTGTGAGTCGGGCCGATTTTGAGCCATTATATTAAACCCGATCAATTTATGAGCCGAGTGTGAGCCTAATAAGGCTCAGCCCGAATAAAGCCCGACCGAATATTACTGCTAATTATTTATATTAAAATTATTATGTACCAAATATCAAAATCAATTACATACAATTGTACAAGCCAAATGAAAAACATAAAGGAAAAAAAAAAGGAAAAAGATAAAAGAAAGTGATCAAGATTGGGAATTTGGAAGTCTTAGATCATTAAAACTTTACTTACCTGGAGTAAAAAAAAAATGTATATCAATAATTCTATTTCTTGGAAGATGAATTTTTTTTATCTAATACAATAATACAATTTAATGTTATTTAATGTTTAATATTATGAAGAACAAGTGTGGAATTTACATATTCTTGTCTCATGTGTATTAAGTAAGAGTGGTTTGTTCATATTAGTACGTAATTCTTTTATTTATGGAGTAACATTTGCTAGTATTAATAAACCCGACATAAGCCCGATATAAACCCGAAGCCCGAAACGTTGCATGAGCTGAGTTGGAGCCGAAACAATTAAAAAATTTATGAGCCGAGCTTGAGTCTATAACTATGAAGCCCGACGGTATTTGAGTTTGAGCTATTTAAAGCTCGGCTCACAAGGCCCGATTGACAGTCCTAACTATCGGAGTGAAAAAAATCTAAGGCAAAATAGGTAATTCAATTTTTTTCTTAAATTTGCAAAATACAATTATAAATACTCGAATACTCATTTCTCTCTCCATCTTTCTTTTCAACAATATCACCATAAATAACTAAATAAAGTACTCTCGAAGGCCCATTGTCTACTTCAACATATCAAAGACCCATAAATAATTACCTATTCTGCCTTAAAAAAAATCACCTTAATGGTCAACTTTACAGGAAAAAATGAAGAGTTTGAGTTTTTTTTTTAATTTGAGGGTGTTAAGTGTTAATCTTGTATTTTACGGTGCAAAGTATCCATTTATTGTGTTTCGGGGGGTGCAAGTTGTTAATTTGTTCTTAATTAGGGAGTGTTAAATGCTAATTTTTTTTTTTTGGGGGGGGGGGGGGGCAAAGTGCCAAATATTTACAATAAAATTACCTATTTTGCCCTTGGGTTTTTGCTTGAAAATAAAAGAGGGTGCAAAGTGCTGTATTTTTCATATCTTGAGGGTGCAATGTGCTAAATCTAAGTTTCGGGGGTACAAAGTGCCTATTTCCTATATTTCGGGGGTGCACAGTGCAAAAAACCCTAGTGTCAAAGGTGAGAAGTTAATAATTTTCATCGAAAATATGGAATTTTAAAAATGTCCTTACCAAATTATAAAATTAGAAAAATGCCATTAAATATTTAAAAATTTGAAAAATGCCATTGAGTATATTAATTAACATAAGTAACTTAATTAACTCTTCCTAATTAAACTATAATTTAATAAATTATTAACTATACCCCTAAATTTCAATCAAACCCCATTTTTTTCATTTTTCATTCTCTCTTAAAACCCTAAATCAATTATCTCCCAAATTTAAAATTTTCACACACATTTCACTCAAATCAAAGAGGAAAGGGAAGGAGAACAACATAAACCTAGATTTTTAAGTGGATTTTTAGTAAAAAACGCAGAAAAAAATATTTGCTTTTTTTTTTTCACATTTTTGTGGCGTTTGGTGTTTGGGAAGAACAAACGTCAAACACCCTGAAGCTCACCGCATTATACTTATCGCGGTGAGATTCAAGGCGTTTAGAATTACAAACGCCAAACATCAAACACCAAAAGCCATAAGTTGAATTTTAAAAGTATTTTTTATTTAAATATTTTATGTATTAATTTTAGTTGTTTACATGTAGAAATAGACAAACAAACGTCAATAGAGATATATCCAACCCTGGTCGGTGTCAACTCTTAGAATGTTGATATTAATTTTACTCAAATTAGCTGAACTCATAACTAATGGGGAAAGTATGCGGTGTAAACGATTCAAATCCTCAAATAATTAAAATAGTTTGGCCACTTTTCATTTTAGAGAGCTTGACCAATGATCTTGACTCTGTAAATAAGAAAACTTACGCTATATTTGGATGTAGCTCATTTTATAAGATCGATAGATAATGGTAATAGTTTTTCTAATGAGATCGTAGTTTATTGGCGAAGTTGAACTCCAAAATCAAAAAACTTTTGGTTCGATTTTTATTAGTGAAAGGATTTTTTAGTTTATTCTTTATATTTTCACAATAATTGAAAAAAATATGATTTGATAATTGATGTAATAATGTGTTTATTGTCAAAAAATTTATATTCATTACACATGCAGTGTAATTTGATTTTATTGCTAACCGCTACAAACACGTCCTTAATATTTCAATAAAATTATAGATATAAAGAGGTGTGACTTGAGCTTAGAAGCATTACATAAAAATTAAGATAAAAATATCAAGAACACATAACTTAAACCAAGAACAAACCATGTCACCCCAATAACTTCCCTAAGTAAAATATTTTGGAAAATGAATAAATTGGTCCCATAACTCATGATCGAAAGCAAATTTGCCTCCATAAGTAATCGGGCTTCTAATTTTACCACACAAGTCACTAAATTGAGGGAAATTTGGGGCCAAGAATTTAGTGAAGCTGATCACTCTCCCAACCGAGCCGAAAAAGTCCCGAATTCGCTTCAATTTAGAGACTTACGGGATAAATAGTCGGTCTGACTATTTATAGGGAAAACTTGTCAGCGACCATAAATTATGAAACTGAAATTGCCTTATTTCCTATAAAACCTTCAAAATTAAAAATCTAATTTTAAACGGAAGATGATCCAATTTCACCCACATATGAAATCGGAGTTCGATTCGGAGTCGTAGTTCGAGTCGAACCCAATGACCTAGTTCCACTAGATAATCCATTCCCTAAATCAATACTCCTAATATCCTCCACCATTTTCACCACATCCACGATTCTTGGCCTCTCATCGGGCACTCTAGCCACACAACTCATCCCTATTTGCAACATAGTCACCATTTCGTCCTCTATACCAGCATACCTCATAAGCTCGACATCAAATACTTCACCAGTCCATTCCTCACGTACAACCGAATGAACCCAACGTACAAGATGAATGATCTCTTCACCACCTGACGAATGTACAGGTGACTTTCCGGTTAAAAGTTCAAGAAGTACAACCCCAAAGCTATACACATCAGAGGCTTGTGTTGCCTTTCTAGTGTCCGTGATTTCAGGTGCACGGTATCCTGTGGTCCGCATAACCGGAGGAGCGATTGGACTCGTCAGTGTTGCTAAGCCGAGGTCACACATACAGGCATTTAGTTTGGAGTTGAGGAATATGTTTGAGGTTTTTATGTTTCCGTGAACTAGCTTCCCATTATTTCTTGTGTGGATGTGAGCTATGCCCTTTGCTGCACCTATTGCAATTTTTAGTCGCGTTTCCCAGTCTAATGGGATTCGATTATCTCCTCGTTTTGCTGCAAATGTGACAATCATGTAAGCATAACTGACTAACTTCTCAAAAAAGTATGGACAATAAAATTCTAACATACTACTAAATAATATTAGAGAAAATCTCTTATGTGCTATATATACCCCTGTGCTTGCTCAATCAGCAACAACTACATCTATGTGGCAGATACCCACTCGTGTTAATAGAATTGTAGCAAACTACCACCAATATGCTAAAATTCAATAATATTTGCAATTATGCATCTATCAGTATTCAATATATTAAACCATTTCATTATTTCATATTATTGAGTAGAAAAATAATAATTACCCGAACTTACAACTCTATTTGATGAAAAGACATTTCAATTTTTTAGTGTCAAAATACAAAGGTCTTAAAAGGCATGCCATCATATACAAAACACACAGATATCTAGAGATAATGTCACCAAAAAAAAAAAAAAAAGAATCACCAGTCGCAATTAAACAAGCTGCCTACAGGGCAGAGGGGTCTCATTGCTACATTTTAACAAGATCGAGGCTATGGGACGTATTCTAATTCATATAACACGGGTGTATTTGCCAGTTAAAATAAACACAGTGAAGTGTGTTGCAAATAGCTCCAATATATTATAACATATAGTGTAAATCATATTTATTAAGTTTTAAAATACCGTGTAGCAACGTAGACACGCTTCCATGGTTGTAAAAATCGTAGACCACGAGCTTTTCATCTTTCGAATAGTAGTAAGATCGCAACGGAGCCACATTCTCATGCCTTATACTCCCAACAATCTCCATCACTTGCTCAAACTCTTTTCTACCAACAATGACTTCTTTCAATCTCTTAACCGCAACTATTGTTGCATCCTCAATCGCCGCCTTATACGTGGTGCCAAACGTGCCCTTACCAAGGACCTCCGCGGAAGCCCTCAACAAATCTTCGAGATCAAAAGCAAGACTACATCCTTCAAAGAACGTTAACCGACTATTCTCATCTTTCTCGAAAACCATCCTTTTTTTAGATTTTTCTTTCTTCTGAGGAATTGAAGTAGTCGACTTATCATCATCATTTTTCTTTCTATTGGTAAGGACTAGTAATAAGGCAATTGATACGAAAGCCACTACACAACTACCAATAACGATTCCAAGAATGGCAGATAAACTAAATTTCGAGGAGTGCTCATTTGGTAATGTCGTGGGATGAGGAACCGAGGGCGAAGAAATGTTATTACCGGAGAAAGATGAATTTGGAAATCTAAGAAGAGATTGAGGTAAAACTCCGGTAAGGTTATTATTAGACAAATCCAAGAACTCTAAACTAGGGATATTAAAATCAGGAATATCACCAGAGAGCGAGTTATTAGCGAGATTCAAAGAAGTCAAATGAGTCAAATTTGAAAACGAAAATGGTAAACTCCCATTAAAGCTATTATTCGACAAATTCAACACCGAAAGATTTCTCAAACCGGAAAAGTCCAAAGGCAATGGACCCTGAAAATTGTTATACTGAAGATAAAGGTTCATCAAACTCGGAATCAACAAAAGATCAAGAGGGAAAGTGCCACTAATACCGTTGGATCTCAAACTCAATATTTGGAGCGAAGATAAACGGCTAAGAGTGTTTACAGGAATGCTACCTTTGAGTCCAATTGCAGGCAGTCTAACTGCTATAACTCTTGAATTATCATAATTACAAGTGATTCCAATCCAACTACTGCAAACTGGATTTCTTTCGTGCCAATTTAGGTTTCGTGAGTGGTAAATATTATCAACGAAATCGAGTAAAGCTTGTTTATCTTCAATAGGTTCACATCTGGCTAATAAGTACAGAGTACTGTATAGTAAAATCTGTGACAATATAAACTTCATCCTCATTTCTCCTATTTCTCTATTTAGTCAAAATTTTGAAGCCCTCAAATGGTAGTCGCATTCTCTGCCATTTCTACAATAATAATCAAAATCAAAACTAGAAATTAATGAAATAAAATGAATTTCATATAAAAATATTCATCAAGTACATTAATTAATACTCATCAACATTTTACTAGCCGCGCGTTTATTTGAATATTCTTAAACAAAAATTAAGCAACCAACCAAACTCAATAACAATAGGAAAAAAAAAAAACAATCATACAGTAATGAAAGATCAATTCCAATACATACCCAAATTTTTCATGATGCAAAAAAAAAAAAATTTGAAAAAAAGAAAAACTCTACATAACAAGAAAAACTCACCTCTAATTTAGAGATAAAAAAACTTTAACCTCTGCAAGAACACAAAATCCCTAAGAATTCTGAAAAAGGGCAATAAAAGCTAGCGACAGTTACAGGTACACGTAGAACAACAAAAGCATTAATGAAATCATATTAAGGACTAACGTATACAAGAATCCAAACACACGGAAATGATTGTGGGGGACAGAGAAATGTATAATTGAAGTGTTTACAGAAAGCGAAGCTGAAATAGTTTCGTTTTTGTATATTTTTTTTATACTCATTTATTAGCTGGGACTTGGGGAGCTTTAATGGCGCGGGAACAGTGGGAACCGCACGTGCTGTAGCGTAACTAACGACTGCAGGTACTGTAGAGAATTGAAAAGGTTTAATTTAATTAATATGTATGAATATGCTATTTGCAGTTATGGAGATGGTATGGTAATGGTATGGTGCGTTATGTCACGTTAATGTCCACGAGGTTGTATTAATTTACTAGGATATTTTGGAGGGCCAATTTGTCTAGTTTTTCTTTTTCAGGGAGTATTTCCATGCTCTCTACATAATTAAATAACTATTTTTTTCCATTAACAAATAAACTAATTGTATAATAAGTTTATCTCCCAAAATTCTTTTATCTTAAAAAAAAAAAAAACTTGAATAAGCTTTATTTTGATTATACAGAAAATAATTATTTCTCTACAACTATTCAATATATTTCATAACATTTTTTCTTATCTCACAATTTCAAAAGAATAATTAATGATATATAGATTTTTCTTCTATTGAAAAATTTACTACTTTTTTTGTAAAAATATTTGTAAGCTTCATGAGGATACGAGAAAATAAAGAAATGGAGAAGGAATATAGAGAATAGATCGAGAATAGCACATATGATATTGTTGGAGAATGAGTGTCAATTTATAAATCAATTAGTTTGTGTTAACATTATGGATAAAAGTTTTGTTTCTTGTGTATGTTTTAAAATTTTGTTTCTTGTGTATGTTTCAGTCAGTTAAATATTGTAAATTTTTCGATAATATCAATGAAAATTGTAAGAAAAAACTACTAAATTAGATTAAATAAAGAGAGTCTCAAAACAAACTAAAAATTTCAGAATTATACTTTATTTTCGTTTTCATTGATTCAAAAACAAACAAAAACTTTTCAATATTTTCTTCATAGTCTGTTAAAATTTTGATCCATGATTAACAACACTATGTTTGTTTTCGTCAACACATTATCTACACTAGCGTGTAACATAAAAAAATTGAATTTGTCACTTTGGCACATGCCTTCTGTGAAAGTATAAGGCGATTTTCCGGGGTCAAACCATTAGAAAATGATTGATTTATAGTTTTATATTAATGTCCAATACATATGTATTTTAGTAAATCATGTCTTTTACCCTACAGCTATTTGCATCACGTATAATTAATTTTATGGTATAAATATATTTTGTGTTCTTGCATGTAAACACGTATCTGACTGGTAAAGTCTTACATATCTTTAAAATGTGTTTTATTGTTTGTGAATTATATACTACTTTAATTTATTATGTCTTCATGACCACATTAATCATATATCCAGTTCAACCCATGCTCCTGCCACTGCTAAGGATATTTATTCATTTTAAATGGGTTGTATGTTAATTTCTATATATCTCAAAAATTATCAATCTGTCTTCAATTTGATCGATCTCTCTCTTCTTTTTTTCTTTTCTTAATTTGTCCAAAAATATCTCAAGGATCTGGTTAATAGAAATTTTCAAAAATTTAAGGGGGAGATTCTGCATGCTGAAAAGACCAGTTTATCAATAAAGTAGCTATTAATTGTTTTTGCAACTAGTTACTTAAAATGGAATTTTCATCCAAAATATCCAAAAAAGTAGTTGCTAATACCTGTTAATTAACATGTAGAGAGAAAATCAATGTTAATTTATGAAATTCTTACGCCTAAATGATAAAAAAAAATTAAGGTAGATAATTTCATAAGAACGATAAATATAACAGATTAACAGTGACCAAATAAAGTTGCACAGAATTAAAACCAAACTTAGGAGAAATAAACTATAAACAAACATCATGAATAAATACAACCTATAATTTTGTCTGTGTTTGACACTGATTCAACCGGATAATCATGTGAATTATGCAGAAATCCCTATACAATAATACAAAGTATTCAACTATAAAAAAATATAAAATAAAATACAAAGTATCCATGAATTGATGATCTTTTATAATACAACCACACAAACTGGATATGTATATTAACAGACTTCATGTCCCAGCATAATCATTTCAAGAAGTACCATTAAGTAAATGAGCCAAAGCCTTATCTGTATCATTATCATGCATGAGTAAGGCTTCTCCAACATTGTTCGACGAGAATCCCATCTCTCTCAAAAGTGTATATCCATTGGCAAATTCCTTAACCTAAGAATAAGCAGTTATCATAAGTTGCAATCTACTATTAAAAAACTGCAGTGGGGCCAAAAAGAAAATAAAGCCTAAACCATAAATAAATGATGCATAGAGTAGCAAGCCACAGAATCTCGCTCTTATAGTATAATTATGGTTCATTTTGCAGCCCCTTCCAGTATGAAAGGGATATAATACTTGAGTTACAGTTAAATTGCAGTTTCCTAAAAATTCTCGTTTGGATCCCCCAAAATAAATTCATAAGATTGTGCAGTTTGAAGAACTTGTTTTGTAGCCCATACAAGCGGACTTACAATTGACTGAAATGTTGAAGAACCCCTCAAAGTATGTTAAGTCTATTATCTGATAATCTTACTATATTGTGCAGGATTTACAAAATTATTTCAGGCCCAATGCAGTGATAGAGGCGCTTGTAAGCCTACTTCATCCAGGCCTTTGTTTTGTCATGAACCCAAAGCTTTTCCTAAACTTGGTCACAAAACAGGTTACAAGCCTTGCAAAAATTGTTGTAAAGGCTTGTAACTCGTACAAAACAAACCCAAAAAAAATAAAAATAAAAAAGAGAAGATATTACCTTGGTGGGATTGTCTCCAAAATTTGCTACTGCAAGTGGCACAGCCTCTCTGCTAAGACCTGCAGCCATATATTTGTTCACTATAGGATCTACGGTAGGACCCTGCATCTAAGCCAATTTATGGACAAGATTAGGCATGAGGAGTACCACAAAGCCAAGTGTTATAATATATCTAGTATACACTATAATTTAGACAATGTCAGCTCAAACTGGTCAGAAGCTAAGCATATAGAGCACACAAATCAAGTAAATGACCAACTCTAATCATCCATAAATCATTACTTTTCACTGAAAATACATGCTAAGAAAAGAAGTAAGGATCAAACCCATTCCAAACGAAGTCTGGGCACAAATTTCATGAAACTTATGTTTTAAATTATAAATCCTAACTTAATAAAACCCAAACCTATAAAAGATATTGATTTGACACCTACCACCTATTTTTCCTCTATAAACACATTGATTCGACACCTACCACCTACTTTTCCCCCTCAAATCCCAACATCCAAATTCAATCCTAATCACATCTCAAATTCTAAAAACCACGTAACCCATCCAAACCCGATCCAAATGGTGTTTCAAAGGTTCCACCGAAACCATCAAAACCATTTCTTTGAAACCGTAACCAAGCCTAAACCAATCCATATAAGACCTGAAGTGTCTCAATTAGATGACTGAAACTCGACACCAACAAATCAGCAATCTAACTTCAATATACATTCAAGAAATTTCTATCGTCTCATAAAACTCAATTATAAACAAGGCCCTCTAAATGTAAGAGCATGAACTCATATGACACCAAAGAAATCAAAACCATAAAATTCAGACTTTTTAAACATTAACCATAAGTTTAATAGATACAGCCTTCACCCAACCTGTAGTACAAGCTTAATAAATCACTGTAAGTATGTTGCTTCGTGAATAGTACCCAATTGACTTCGAAAGAACCAAAAGTGACTCTAACTTCTAACGAACTTGTATATGATACTGAAATTGTATGTGACATCAACAAACTATCAAAGATGAAACACTAGAACAAAACATAAACAATTTAAAATATTTACATCGACTAGTGATTTGGAAAACATTACCAAAATCCAATAAGAAAATACTTCGCATCAGAGTACCAACTAAAACTTATCGCATTAGGACACACAAAGTCATAATTCAACCCAAAAAAGTAAATAATGTCAAGATCCTTGTCTAGGATGAAACAACAATTACTACTACTTTGTAAACAATGAAAAAGCGACTTATTTTGCCTCCTTTAAGGAAATAAGTAAGATGCAGTAGACTTACAAAATTGGAAACTTACATAGGACGAAGTTGGTTCGATAGCTACCAACTTAAACCTATTGCATTAGGACTTACAAAGTCATAATTCAACCGAAAAATGACAAGATTGGAAACTTACATAGGACGAAGTTGGTTCAATAGCTACCAACTTAAACCTATTGCATTAGGACTTACAAAGTCATAATTCAACCCACAAAAGTAAAGCAAATGCCAAGATCCGTGTCTAGTTTCAAACAGCAGTTGCTACTATAACGTGGTAAACAATGAAAAAGCTACTTAATTGCCTCCTTTAAGGAAATAAGTTGCAAAACTTGAAACTTACATAGGACGAAGTTGGTTCGGTTGCCTTAGGAGGATGAGGATCAATACCAATTCGGCTCCAATTAGGGTTTTCCTTCACTGCTTCTATTAAAACATTCCTCTCAAATTCGAAATCAAAGTGGAAATTACTTCGCGGAATCTCTCCCACTTGTGGCAACAACGCAGGCTACAAATTTGGTTAATTTTAAAATAATTAGAGTAAATTATATCCAATAATTAAAAAAGAAAAATAAGTACAATTACCGGTGGAGTAATTCGATACTCTGGCTTTATAGCAACCCTAATCCCAGTCCCAGCTGCAAATCAAGCACCGCCAAAACAAGCCTAATTACTATACAAAGTCGAAATAAAAATTCAAAAAGTACGCAGATGATGGTAATACTAAAGGATAAGAGGTTTACAACTGGCAGGAGGAGTGGGGGCGGGGTGAAATGGCGGGTTTCGGCCGTGTCCCGCGGCAGCGCTACCGATCTTGGGGTAGAGTGATGGCTGCTGTCCATACATCGGGTGGGGGGAGGGCGATGACGTGGCAGCGTTCGGTGGCCGACTATACGCCGTGTTTGAATCGTAAGATGATCCTGTTCGTGTCCTGAAATCGTACTCCATTTTCAGAGGAAATTGTTTTGAGGAATCAGGTGAGGGAGAGAAATTTGGAGGCAATTAGTTTCTTAATTGCTTTGAGAAAGCCCAATGGAGAGTGGGCCATGAAAATGGGCCTAGATCTGATCTTTTCTTAGTGGTGTTTTTAGTGACTTAATAAAAATAATAAATATCAGTTTTATGATTTTTCTAGCTCCAAGAGTATTTGTAGTTTTGAAAAGTCAATTTATGAATTATTTTCTCTAAGGGAAAAAAAAAGGAAAATTTAAGAGACTCAGATAAAAAATAAAAAAAAAAGAAGGGATTTTAAGAGACTTTGATAACTTCGGGTTCACTCAATTAGGTAGATTGTTTGAATTTGTCTCAATCTTAATCCCAATTTTCAGCTTAGATCGAAAGTTATATAATTTTACTTGATACCTAAAGTTACTGATTGACATTTGTCATCAAATTTCACTCATGTAAAATATTAATTTGACATCAATCGCCTACATTTTTCCTTCAAACCGCAACAACGAAAATCAATTTAAATCCTATATTATAAATTTTCAAAACTCACTAATCATTATTTAATAATATTTTACTATCATAATATTTCATTGAAATCATTACCAAATCAAGTTTTAAAAGTTCATTGATAACTCTTAAACAACTTTTTTAAATTAAATTGGGACTAGACCTACTCAAACTACTTCCATAATAAGACCGAGTATTTTCAAGAATCATTAAACACTCCTTAATCTTAGTTTTCACAAAAATAGAATGATAAGTCCAATTCACTTCATCTAATGGTGATTATCGATCTGGATGGGTCAAGAGATGGTTTGGATAAGATGGAAAAGGTAAAACTGTTCTCGGTGAGTATTCACAATGACATTATCTTTTTATTAAATGTACTTTGTTTATTTGATTTATTGATAATTTTGTTGGATAAAAGTTTGTTCTTTATGATAATTTAAGTGATCAGGTGGGACTAAAAGTTCAAGGATGATTTATGTGCGAAGCACGTGGAATTGGACCCAAATTAATAGGTTATTTTATTTTAAAACAAATTGGTGCACAATTTTGGAGATTAATTAAACTTTAATTGGGAAAAATAACAACTTTTTTTTTTTTCATTTTAAAATAAACATTACAACTTCAAACACACAAACCTGATTAATATTACCATATATTTGAATGGTTTAACACATTTACCTTCGTAGAAAAAATTACATTTTTACCGTATTAACTTTTTATAATATGAAGTATTTTTTAGTTTAGTTTTATACCATGAACAATTCAACACAAATTCTGTAAAATTATTCAATCAAAATATAAACACGTGAGAAAATCTCTCAATTCAAAACCAAGCGAAAACCCCATTCTGTACTATCTGACCGAGTTTTGAAGAAACGATGAGTGGAAACGAATTTCGATTCTTCCTATCATGCGACATTAACCTTCCCCTCACTTTCAAAATCGAAAGATTGGAAGGGAAATTAAATACTAGTACTCCTCCTGATTCAGGTGACAGTAATCTACAATCAATTTTTGATAATTTCTTTTGTATATTGGCTTTTTGATCGATTCTTGTACACTACAGCTGATGTTGATTGTACGATAGAGGAGCGGAAACCTGAGTTGTATGTTGAGTGCTCGTTATACGTTGATGGGGCACCTTTTGGCCTTCCAATGAGAACAAGGTTGGAATCTTCAGGTCCTTCGTATTGTTGGAATGAACTCATTACGCTGAGTACTAAGTATCGCGATTTGACAGCAAATTCGCAACTCACACTTACTGTAAGTTCTAGGTTTAATTATGCCTGATTCCTAGAGGTCTTAGATGGTTATAGTAGTTTTAGGTAATAAATTGATTGTAATTATTCATGATCTGGCAGTTTGTTCAATTTTGATTAAGTGGACTTTATATTGTTGTATGTGTAATTTTATTGTTTATGCAGTGGTGTTGCTTATGTAGGTTTATGAGCAAGCTGTCGATCAGTGATTACTTCTTATGACATTTTACTACTTTTTTTAAAAATTCTCTAGTTTTCCTAAAGGTCTTAGTTAGTTATTAGTAGTTTTGAGTCCTAAATTGATAATAATTATTATTCCTGATCTTGCAATATGTGCAATTGAGATTATGTGGACTTTATGTTGTTGTTTATGGGTGTAAACAAGTTGAGTAGTGTCCAACAACCCATTGTTCAGACTTTGCTTGAATTTTGTATCGATTGGTTTGACTGTTAAAACGAACCGAGCTCCAATGAGCATTATAAAAGGAGCTTGAGTCGAATATTGAGTAGCTTGATATTCTTACATGTATTTTGTCATTTGAGCTCATCGACTGGAGCTCCAACCGAGCTTCTAAAGTTATCGAACAAAAAATGTTGTTCAATCTTGTTTGATATATATGACGAACCGAGCTTTTAGCGAACGAGCTTGTGTAGAGTATCGAGTAGCTTAATTTGATCTTTAGTCCTCCACTTCTGCATGTGTAAATTTCTTGTTTATATATGTATGTAGGTTTATGATGTTTCATGTGGTAAAAATGAAGAAGTGGTTGGAGGAGCAACAATTCATCTGTTTAACATGAAAAAACAGCTCAAAACTGGCAAGCATAAGCTTAGGCTTTGGTCGGGAAAAGAAGCAGATGGTTCTATTAACACAACTACTCCTGGAAAGGTTTCACTTTTACATTTCATGAGAATCTATCTTTAATTATTTATTTAAACGGATTTATGGAAATTGTTTGGTTGACTGCCACTTCTTGTGGTATGATAGGTTCCTAAAGATGAGAGAGGAGAATTGGAGCGTTTGGAAAAGCTTGTAAATAAATATGAGAGAGGACAGATTCAAAGAGTTGATTGGCTGGACCGACTTGCCTTCAAATCCATGGAGAAAATTAAGGAACGTGAAAGTATTAAAAATGGAAGTTCTCATCTATACATTGTTGTCGATTTCTGCAGCTTTGAACATCGAGTGGTTTTTCAGGTACTATGTTCTACTCATCCACTTCATTAACATAATCTAGGTGTTCACCAATTTATATACTGTTCATTTGTTCTCAATCATTTTATGTCCCAACCTTCCATTTTCGTAAATATACTTGTGCCCTTCTTTTCAAAATCATTTTCTACTTTTGCAAGTGTTGGTTATATGCTTAAAAAATTCAAGCTTAATATCACTTTGTTCTGTAGGAGTCTGGAGCAAATTTCTTAATACCATCTCCAATAGCTTCGACAAATGAACTAGTTACAGTTTGGGACCCTGAACTTGGAAAAATTAACCCCTCTGAGCACAAGCAACTAAAGCTTGCAAGAAGTTTAAATCGTGGCATCATCGACAGAGATCTTAAACCCAGCATTACAGAAAGGAAGTAAGATTTACTAAACCTACTTAAGCCTGCTTTCCTAGTGTTGTATTCCTTTTGCTAATATATTTTCTTCTTAACTCACCTGAAGTTTCTATAATATTCTTTCTTCCTTTACGAGCTTTTTCCCACTAATCAATTCTTAATTCTATTTGAGTGATAAGATTTTAAGGTAGAATATTACATGCACCAATTTGATTTCTAGAACTTCTAGACTTATATATAGACTAACCACCACTGGGCATTTCAGGCCCTTGCTCTGAACAAATCCTAGTGCTTGCAAGGATGGTATATCCCCTAATAAAGCATGATGTTTTATTTATATTGTATAATTCAGACACTGCCTTCTGATGCTAGAATCAACTACTATGTAAATCTACTGGGCTGTTTACACTATAACCTCATTTAATTTCAAAATATGCAGTGTTGTTGATTTGTTACATTGGTACATTGTTTTTTTCATTTTAGCTAATTAGCTAGCTTATTTGATATTCATAGGTCTATTCAAAGAATATTAAGATATCCACCTACAAGGACTTTGACTGGAGAGGAGAAGCAACTTCTCTGGAAATTTCGATTTTCATTAATGTCCGAGAAGAGGGCTCTAACAAAATTTTTACGTTGTGTTGAATGGAGTGATGTTCAGGTAAAATTTTGGTAAATTTCATATGTATCAGATCATAAATTTTATTTGGTAAGTTGTGGTCTTCTTTTGTTACCTATAAGTGTAACGTTAATGTTGTCTTCCACATTCACAATTTGTTAGTATGTCTATGATCGTAAGCCAGACACTCACCCTTAATTAAGGCCCCTGAAAAGACTTAAATGTGAGTACCTAGAAAAAGGTTTAGATATGAGCTATCCCCATCTAGACTTTCTAATCCACTCATGAATGACGGAGGATACAAACTTGGAGAAAAGAAATATGCACCTCTTCCTTTCACCTTTTCTCAAGTTCAGTTGGATAGTGGGTCTAATCTCCTTACTTTGCCCCTTTCTCTTGAGCTGCTTTACCTTTAACATTAACAAAGAATTTTATACAGGAAGCAAAGCAAGCATTGGAACTGATGGGCAAATGGGAGACAATTGATGTTTGTGATGCACTAGAGCTTCTATCTCCTGTTTTCGAGAGTGAAGAGGTTAGTGTAGATTTGCTTGCATTTTATGCCTCCCCAATGCACAGTTGAGATTTTTTCTTAGATAAAAAGTTCTGGAAATATCCAGTGTAAATAATTTGATGCCATCTGAGAGATATAGTTCCACAAACTATACATGTTAAGCAGTAAATTACTCCCTCCGTTCCATTTTACATGTCACTTTAGAGAAAAAAAAAATTCCACAATACATGTCACTTTATAATTTCAAGATAGATTTCAATGCAATTTGACATTTTTACCCTTCTTTAATCCTAAGTACTATACTTAATATCTCCCAATTTTCAAAACAAATAACCATGCATTTATTATGAGTGAGGAGATGAAGAGTCTCAAAATTAAAATATAGTGAGTAACATTATGATTAAAATGGATAGAATCCAAATTTACATTCTTGCATTTTTTTTCTTCTTCAAGGGCAATTTTGTCCAACTATCCTTTAATTTTTCTAAAATCTAGAGCATTAAATAATTTCTTAATCCTTGTGAAACAACCTTAAACGACATCTAAAATGAAACGGAGGGAGTATAGTTTGTTCTTAATTTATCAATCAGTGGTTGATTCTGATGACATCTCAAGAGAAGAACACCTGAGCTGCTAAACAAACATATACCAAGCAGCTCTATAGTTGCTAGGTTGATTCATTTTTTTAAGTCCAATATTGTTATATTCTGTTTAAGCTTCTATGGGTAATTCTTTTTCTTCCTCTTTCCTCTCCTTTTTTTGGGTGGGGGCATGGGTGTGGGTATCATCATTGTTTTTCTGTAGTAAATCAACTACGTATCACTTAATTTTGACCTGCATGCCAGGTCCGTGCATATGCTGTGAGCGTCCTTGAAAGAGCTGATGATGAAGAGCTCCAGTGCTACCTACTTCAGCTGGTTCAAGCTCTTCGGTTTGAACGTACTGATAAGTCTCGCCTTTGTCATTTTCTTGTGCAACGATGTAAGTACTACAAGATTAAAGTTTTCTGCCCTGGGTTGACATACTTTCGGGCTTATTTGAGGGTAACCTGAATCCTTTTTTGCATTTGGCAGCTTTATGCAATATTGACTTGGCTAGCTTTCTCCGGTGGTACGTGGCTGTAGAGCTACATGATCATGCATATGCAAGACGTTTTTATAGCACCTATGAAATTTTGGAAGAAAGTATGCTCAAGGTGCGAGATTATCTTTCTTCCTTTTGCTCTCCCCATCTTGTTTTTTGGTAGTCTCCTTCATTGCTGTTAATGCTGTCCTGTGGGATAGCTGTCAGCCTGCAACTGCTGTAGATGATAAACCGATTGACCACTCTTTGTAATTAGTTGATTAGCAAGATGATGATATTGTCAAAAGGAGAAACTTTTGTTTAAGGATATGTATATCCTGAATAATCTGCATTCAAACATTTTTATCCTGTTTCTTCTTATTAGATATATATATAATTACTAGTTTAATTCGCCACTTAGAATTTTTCACCTGATAATTTGACGAGGAAGATTTGTATCCTTCTGAACCTGTTGTCATAGCACTGGAGTTTCTAAGTATGGCAGGAAGTCTTATTATGGCACAGTATGTTTTGTATCATGAATAGAGAAAGAAGCCAATAGTCAGCAGCTTTTACTGTAATATGTGATAGTTTATTACTTTCCATTTCTTTAGTTAGTTGCTGTGTGGTTGACTGTGATGCATCATACAGTTGGCTCCTGCTTCCAGTGGTGAGGAAGATGGTGTTAAGTTATGGCACAGTTTAGTGCGTCAGACTGAATTGACAGCTCAATTGTGTTCTATAACAAGAGACGTGAGAAATGTAAGAGGTGGAACTCAGAAGAAGATTGAAAAGCTTAGGCAACTTCTGTCAGGGCTTCTTAGTGAGCTTACATACTTTGATGAGGTACTTGCAGTATGGTAATTTCTTTTGCCTTAATCATGATTCTATCACACCCCTTGTGGCTTTTCCAACATGATGCTCTGCATCTTACCAGTTCAAGACACACTTGAACCTATATTCTGTCATCAGTTTTACGATTGCAATTAAGTTAACATCCCCTAAATTCGTATTGTGAAAAAGTATATCCACTTCTTCAGCCCATACGGTCACCTCTGGCACCAAGGGTACTTATAACAGGGATCATACCATCAGAATCATCAATTTTTAAAAGTGCATTGCATCCTTTGCGGCTGGCTTTTCGAACAGCAAGTGGAGGAAGCTGCAAGATCATATTTAAAAAGGGAGATGATCTTAGGCAAGACCAGTTGGTAGGTACTATATATATGTTTACTGCTTTGGAGATTTATAAATTGAATTCTTTATAATTGTGAATGTGGCAAGTTAAAATCAGGTTATTCAAATGGTAACATTAATGGATCGGTTGCTTAAGTTGGAGAATCTCGATCTGCATTTGACTCCATACAGAGTATTAGCAACAGGGCACGATGAAGGCATGCTGGAATTCATTCCTTCCAAATCTTTAGCCCAGGTAATTTATCCTATTGGAGTCCCAGGTCATTACAGTTGATGCTGTTATTAGCTACTCAATATTTCCCTCTTTAAGTTTTAGAATTTATAATGCTCAATGATTTAACACTGTGTTGTATGCAGATTATAACATCGTGCTTTCTTGTGTTTTTTAGATTCTATCAGAGCATCGGAGTATTACTAGTTACCTGCAGAAATTTCATCCAGATGAAGATGGGCCTTTTGGAATCACTGCAACCTGTCTTGAAACATTTATAAAAAGTTGCGCTGGGTACTCTGTCATCACATATATACTGGGTATTGGTGATAGGTATTTCCAGTATTCCAAACCATAGAGGAGATATTCATGATGAGCCTTGGCATCTTAAGTTTGATAAACCTAACAAACTTAGGTTAATGAATCTTCTTGGTCCACAGGCACCTTGATAATCTGCTGCTTCAAGATGATGGCCGCCTTTTTCATGTTGATTTTGGTTTCATACTTGGTAGAGATCCAAAGCCCTTCCCTCCACCAATGAAGCTTTGCAAAGAAATGGTCGAAGCTATGGGTGGAGCAGAAAGGTATTTGACCTAAATTTATACAAAACTATCTAATATGATGTCTAATGGTCTGAGCTAGATTAAATATTTTTTATGCAACTCTTTTACATACATAATGTTCTCACTTTCTTCCCTCTTCTTCCAGTCAATATTACACCAGGTTTAAATCTTACTGCTGTGAAGCATATAACATTCTAAGGAAGTCGAGCAACCTAATTTTAAATCTGTTTCATCTAATGGCGGGGTCAAACATTCCTGACATAGCTTCTGATCCTGAAAAAGGCATTCTTAAGGTGAAGTTTCTTATAAGTTGTTAATTTCTACTTTATGGAACTACCATAGATTATTCCTTTTCTTTTATGACATTGTTTCCATTGTTTATGTAGCTTCAAGAAAAGTTCCGTTTGGACTTGGACGATGAGGAGTCAATACATTTTTTCCAGGACCTTATAAACGAGAGTGTTAGTGCATTATTTCCACAAATGGTCGAAACCATCCACAGGTGGGCTCAGTATTGGCGCTAATCTAAGAGCAAAAGCATACCTCAGGTCAGCAGAATATATACTTTCTCTTATTGGCTTGAGAATGAATAATGTTTGGTGTGTAAATGTTCAACAAGATCTCTCTTTAACTACTCTTATCATAATCCATCTTGTTTAATATTTGGTCTATTGTTCTATTTCACGAATCTGCGCAATCGAGAGACGGACATTTGGATGTATGTTACTTATACAGAAGAAAAAATTGTAATCTTGTAAATAAATTGTTTATATACTCTTTAGATATTAAGTAATGTTGTGTATATATTGCTTTCAAATTTTTGAGATCATTCATCAATATTTGCGGCAGTATTTGTCAATTCAAGATTGGTATTAAATATTGAAATGTACGAAAATGGGTTGGTTGAGTTGACGAAAGAATACAGGGCCCATTTAGATCGGTTTTGGTTCTGTTTCGCCCTGTTTCGGTGTTTCACATTGGTTTGAATGATTTTGGCTAAACATTTGAAATGCGACTTGAATTGGTTTTGGTTAGAATATTATGATAGTAATATAATAGTAAAATAATAGTTAGTGGATTTTGAAAATTTGAGATATGATTTGGATTGAGTTTGAATGTTGGAGTTTGAGGGAGAAGAATTGATGATAAATGTCAAATCAATGACTTTATTAGGTTGATATGTGATATTATATTGTTTGATGATTGATATAGTAATAATATTATATATATGATATTGATTTATATATATAATTATAAGGCCTCTTAATATGGAATATTGAAATAGTAATTTAGTTAGAATAAGAATATTAATAATTAAAACAAATCCACAAAAATAAATTAGTCTGAAGATAATTAAAAAATAAATTCAAGAGAAGTATAAATATTGACGCCAATAAAGAAATACTATCAGTAGACTAGAAACTATTAAAACGATGAAGCATAATTCTTTGCATGTTCAAACTCAATACTCACTACTATATGATATATATCATGAATTCCACTATATATTGTGCCCTATGTACTATTAATTAAATAGTCAATTTGTTGATAATATTGAGAGAAAGTACTGATTTTCTTTTTTATATAAGTGAGTAAGTATCGATAATAATAATAAAAGAACAAATAGAATTTTTGCATTAGCAAAAAAAAAAAAAAAAAGCTGATAAAGTGGACAGATTAAATAAGCATAAGAGAGAGGGAGTGATAAAAATAAAAATAAAAAGAGCCCGTAATTAATGAGGTTTGTACCTAGTTTCAATTTTATAGAATATTATACGGTTTAGGAGATGCTACATGGTGGGTATTGCATTATGGGTCTCTATGAATGACACATGTCTAAAGTAGACTACTTTTTTAATATAAAAGCAAAAGGAATTGGTTCACTTTGGACATGTGTCATTCATAGAGACCCATAATGCAATACCCACCATGTAGCATCTCCTAAATCATACTGTCTTATCTCACACTTAACATGGGGAAATGCGTCAAAAACAAGAATAGTCAAAAACCAGCGTCGATCAATAATTGCTCATCGACATCAGTAATGGAAGTTGAAGATCGACCTACAACACCATGTCTATCGATATGACATGCTACATCGACGTAATGCCCCTTTTATTGTAGCAAGAATGACTATAATATCTCTGGAAGGACATGACAATTACTAAACACTACAAAGATCCCCAGGTCGATTTGCCCTACCCGAAATAATCTGCATTAGAATTCACCATCTATAATTACCCTATATAAATACATTACATGGTATGCGCACATATGTACTGTTTACTTTGCTCGAAATATCTTCTCAAATTAAACTGAGTAAATCATCGGAGGGTCATAGCCGGATAAATTCCCAGCACACCGTGAAGAGTTTCTTTGAGTGCATACTTAGTTGCCCTAGTTGAAAAAGTGAAGCCTGGATCAATCTGGCCGTCCTTGAACTTCATATTGAAAAACCCTGACGAGTACAAATTTAAGTTCCAGCCGAGAAAATAGAGTCTGAATTAATTTTACTATCCTTGAACTTTATATTGAGGAAGGTTGTTGACAGTTGGTATCAACTATCTGACTCATCACAAGTGTCTCACATGATACATAATCCTAATTTACAAAAGTATAAGGGCTTTTGGCACTTTGCACCCTAGAATTATAGAATTTTGATACTTTGCATCCTGGAAATACAATTTAGTTGGCACTTTGCAACCTATTGTGTGTTTTAAATAAAAAATTCATTGACTGAAGGGTATAATAGTTATTTTTGTATATTTTTGGCATTTTGCACCCTAAAAGTATAGATTTTGACACTCTGAAATATAAAATATTGGCACTTTGAACAGAAAAATATAAGTTATGGCATTTTCAACCCCGACTTAATTTTGATAATTTAAATAGTGGAAATAACATGCAATATAATAATATGTTAGATATGTAAACGTATATTTTAGATATAAAGTAAATAATCTAGTTAGAGGATACTTAAAAATAAAATGAAGACAATATATTATTAATCTAAATTTTACTGAGAAAAAATGTTAAAATAAATTATTATAAAGTAAAATAAATTTAGAATAACAAGTTTATGATTGTTGTGTATATAAATGACTATTTTATCTCTACATAGCTGACATTCAGGCCATCTCCAGCGGCGCCCAGCCCGGGGCGCGCGTGCTTACACGCGCTCCTCTTTAAGTCAGCTTGTCCGAAAGCTAGAGAATTGGACTGCATTCGTGTCCGCATGTCGCGGGCTCGCACAAGTCTTGAGCGATACGAAGTGAATTTGGATCCATGATTTGCACCCCCCCCCCCCCTGCGCGCGAGGGAAGAGACTTCTTGTAATTAAGTAGTTACACAACTACATTGACAAATCATATATAAACCTCAAGTTTTTTCACTCCACTTTCAATGTGGGATAAATGCCAATTGCTTTTCTTTTCTTCCATTTCAAGAGGTGATTTTTTAGTGTCAATTTCTCATTCAACCGAACTCCGATTTGGACACACGATATACCGTTTTAATCTACTCACGGAGTAGAATCTAATTCCAGAAAAACCAGAATGAATTTTATATTTATCAAATTTATTTTAATTCTTGGTCGCCTTGGAACGAATTGCCTTCTTGTTGTATTTTCTTCCTTGTTATAAAAATGTTTGTTTGCGTATTATGTATTAATTTTAAGTTACTTTAATTATTTATTCTATTTAATTTTAATATTTTAATATAATTAATAATTAAATTACGAGTACTAATATAATTACTATTATTAATATTAATATTAAAAAAATTAAAACTATAATATTAATAGGGTGAGAGTGGGCAAAGTTTCAAAATGGAATTAATTCCCCCACGGAGCCCCAACCATTGGAGACGACAGACAGGGCCCCGGGCTGGCCCTGGGGCTGCCCTGGGGCTCCAGAGCCCGGGCTAGCCCTGAACCATTGGAGATGGCCTCATGAGTTTGTCTTTTTTAAGAAAAATAAATTAGGGTGCAAAATGTCATACAAATTATATTTTTAGGGTGCAGAGTGCCAAAACATTTAAATCGTGGTGAAAATGCTATTATTTTATAATTTTAGGGTGCACATTACCAGTATTTTATATTTTAAGGGTGCAACATCTATCAGGCCAAGGTGTAAAATGGAAAAAAAAATGAAAATAACTATTCTACCCTTCTATCAATAAATTTTCTCACTAAAACACACATTAGGGTGAAAAGTACCAAATAAATTATATTTTTAGAGTGCAAAGTGCTAATACTTTCAAGTCAAGGTGCAAAGTGCTAAAACCTTATAATTCCAAGATGCAAAATGCCAAAAACCCAAAGTATAAAGAGAAATTCAATTCATCATCTAGCTGTATAAATTGATATGGGTGGGCCAAGAGATGGTTCGGGTTAGTGAGAAAACGTGGGATTGTGCTAGGTTCCGGTGACCCATACAATTGAAATTTTATTAAATATACTATTTGATTTATTGATAATTTTGTTAAATCAAAGTTTTGTAGTTTACTGGTTTTAGTCCAATTCAACTTAATAAAATCAGAATTCCTTTTCAAATATTAAAAATATGGAAACGTGTCTTTCTTTAATGTTGTTTTCATGTATAAAAAAGTTTCTTATTTTTTCATATTTCTTGAAGCTTGCATGTCTTTTTGGTTATAAAAGATATGTTTTCTTTATGTCATGTGGATAAATGTTGTCATGCTTTTTAGATTGTAGACGTTGGTAAGACACTAAAGTTGAAGTCTTAGGATTAAGAGATCATGGATTTAACTTTCATTAATATGAATTTTCCTTTAATTTTAATAATATTTAGTAATTATATTTATTCATAATTTAAGTTTATTTAAATAGATTTATGATTTAATAATATTGATGTAATTTATACTTTAAAAAAATGTTAGTGATGGAATGAAATGTGACCATAAAGTCACTTAAGGTACTTATTAAGTTATTATGGGATAATCTATTTGAGCACATAAGATGCGCAGTTCATGATTATTTCATGTATGTATTTTATTTTATTAAGTACAATACTTATTATAATTAATATTATTATTAGTAGTAAATATTTTTAATTTAGTGTTAAAAATGTAAAATTGTTGTTCGAAATCTTATTTCTTGAACTTTCAGTTTGAAATGAACCGATCAATACTTCATGTAATAAATCTTTTTTTGTTTTTTTTTAAAAGGCTTCCTGCCTTGTAAACTGATTAAATTTTACTTGTTAAGTTTGAAATGATGTTTGTTTTTGTAATTAAAAAAAAAGAAGATGAAATTATATATCTAAATTTCAACACCAAAGAAGCTATTTCCCATCTATTCAAAATCAACATGCATGCACCAAAAGAAATCATTTTACAGAGTCCAATTCTCATCGTTTAAGTTTTTTGTTTTCTAGTCCTTATTAATCATCAATCATCATCAATCATCGTGTCTCACTACTGGACATATATATTTATACTTTCTACGTTCTCGGGACATTAACAATATGTATGGAACGTTGTACTTTTTTGGGATCTACTATAATTTTTTGCAATAAAATACAAAATATTTACTGTATTATTTATGTTTTAAATTTGTGCGAAATTAGTATATGTATATGTTTATAATATAGAATATTCATGTAATATTATAAGTTCAACACGAAATCAATATTAAGATGTTTATTACATAAAATTTCATTAGAGTAGATATTTATTTGTGATAAAGAAGTGGTTCACCCCTTGTATTTGATTAATTTGACTCTGCAGACCTTGTTATCATGTAAGGGCCAACTGAGAAAAACTTTAATTTGTAGGAAAACCGCCCGCCAGAATACTGAATTTTAATTATGCAATAAATATTATTGTATAGTAGTGTTGGGGATCCATGTCTTTCATTTTTTTTTTTTTTTTCCAGATTCTATAGACAAACCACAAATGCATTTGCAAACAAAAAATCTATTCTTTTGGCATGAAGTTAATTATTCCAAAAGTATCGATCACTTTAAAAATATCAAGGGAAAAGGGTATTCTTCTGTAAGATGTCGTGTCGTTCCACAGCAGATTGAGAAGTGGAGAATCAAAGAAAGATCATGAATATTTTTAGGGTGAATTAAGAATACCCTAGGATAAGGCTTAGATTACAAATATTCCCACGTATTGGGTATTATGAAAGTTTCCTTAAGTTTGTCATCATTTTACAATTAATACTTTAGAGCATCTCACATGGTCATCACTATTTTTTTCATCAAATCCTATATTTGGTGTGATGGAGATGAGTTGATCTCCCATGGTTAGCAAACCAATTCACCATTTCGTCATTTTTGATGAAAGAATGGTGTGTTTTTTATCTCCCATGATATTTCATCAAATGTGTCACCAAATACTAAATTTGATGTTTATCATAAGTTTATTTCATTAAAATTTCAACACAATATTATCAATTTTAAAGTGCTATTTACAATTACAAATCGTTATTAAAAGTAATAAATTTTTATAATTTTTTTTATTAAATTTTATGTTATAAGTTATGCTATAAGTTATGAAAAATGATTAAAACGTGTAACACAATTAACTCAAAATGTTATACATATAATAAAATCATAACATAAACAACATTTTCATAAACACTTGGATAATCAAACAAAATTACAAACTGATAAAGAAAATATAACATTACAAAATGAAATAATCTTTACTCATTACAAAACATCTCACTCATCATCGTTATCATCATCACCTATTTGGCTGCGTTTATCCCACAAATGTGCAACCAATCTTCTTCTTATATAGTTCATTGTGCTTTCCTTGATTTATCAAATTCCGATATGGACCAAGAAATTTTTTATACATCATATTATTTAAATCTCTCAAAAGCTCAACATGCAGTATAACATGTGAACTTTCATATATTAGTGTATTTATTTGATAAAAATCAATAAATTAATTGATTATTATACAATTAATTAACAATGTAAAGAATATTTATTTTTATTAAAAATAACTTTTTTATTAATAATAATTAGTGTATTTATTTAATAAAAGCTGATAAATTATTTAAAATATAGTTAAATACATATAAATTATAATAAACATGTCAATACGTTGCTAATCATGCAATTAGATGCTAATTAATCAAATAGGAATAATTACATTAAATTTTATTTATTTTCTATATTTGGTGAAAAATATAATATTTGGTGTAAAAATGGTGAAATGGTGGAATAGTGGGAGATGCAAATTGCTTCACCCAAAAAATTGGTGTAAAAGTAGGATTTGGTGAAATGGTGAAATGGTGGTTGACCACCATGGGAGGATAAAAAAATCTCTATATTTTATGGTGTTATGGTGGTTTAGTGATTTAGAGTGGGAGGCTAAAAATATCTAAATTAGGTGAAAAAATAGGATTTGGTGAACCATGGGAGATGCTCTTACCACTAAAAATTCCAACTTTATCCCTGGATTGTAGTTAAAATTTCGAAATGAGTTACCTATTTTGTTTCTAAAAAAATACAAGAGGGTGCAAATTGCTGAGTTTTTCGTGTTTTGAGAATGCTAAGTGATATTTCTATATTTTGGAGGCATAACGTGTCTATTTTTTGTATTTAGGGGTGCATAGTGAAAAAAAAAAACTCGTAATTAGTCAACTCAAAACTTATCTATCATATCATATGAAGACAAAGACATAAATCTCAGTAAATACTCCAATTTAAAAAACAACTTTTTTTTTTACACGTACCAAAAAAATAAAGAAAACAAGGTTTTTTTTTTTTTTTTTTTTTTTGCAAGAAAAGGGAGACCAATCATCATTCTAAACAAAATTTCAGCATCAAAAAGACGGTTGAAACTTGTCATCCCCATGAGTCATGACCCGTGAGACGTGAGCCATGACGCATTCAACCCCCCCCCCCCCCCCCCCAAAAAAAAATTTGCAGAATTGTATGTAAGCCTTATAAATTCATAATAGAGTATGTATGAATATATATATAACACAGTGGTGTGTGCAAAATAAAATCTTTGGTTCTTGATTTGGAAAGTGGGAATTGACCCTATCAAAGTGGGAACCAAAAGATTCGTCTTTTTTCAATTCTTTAATAAATATGTATATATACAGACCTATATAGACTCTATATCAGTTTGAAAGGAGTAAAATTGCTCACATTATATAGGCTCCTTCTCTGATGGTTAGTCGTTGCTTCCGATTTAATTTCTCTGCATTGTTTAATTTTTCCAGTTCTCGTGGCACTGGCATAATTTAATAATTAATAATTTATTTACCTTGTGCATTTATTAAGGGAATTTAAGAAATGGGTACTGATTAATATACTCTTATTTCCCGTTCTTAGAGTAGTTTCCAATGTTGATTTCAGATTGTTTTGTCAACGGTTGCTTTAATCTTTTTGAATCCTGAAATGCTTCTCACTCACACACACACACACACACACAACACACAAAACATGGGTTCTTTTATAACTTTATTCACATTATCGCCATTTCTTGACATTCTTTTTTTCTCTGCTTATAAGTGATTCGTATCTATTTCCTGCAGCAAAAAATCTAGTTCAAACCAGCACTGAGCTCTCTTTAATATTTCAAAACTACCCTTTTTGAGGTTTAAGTGCTGATGTGAATATGAGAGTTGCAGAGGTTCTTATAAATTGATATTTTTTATTTGGATACATGATCAAAGCTAACTGCAGTTTTAGATAATTTTTCACGTTTCTAGTGTTTAGTACTGTAAATGAATCTTTCTGTTTAGACCCTTTTTAGTTAAAGTAATACTTATTGATTACGCGTGTCAAAGTAGTAGATCACTTACAATTTTATGTACTTAAAGTAGGATCATGGTTTTATTTGCCTCACTTACTTGTTGATTTGAGCTAATTTTACTTTCTTGTTTTAATATATGAAATACAGAGCTATAGATAGTGGCTATAGATAGTGAAGAGAAGAGATGGAGGGTCTATGGAGTGTATTTTGTGGAGCATCAAATTGTTCAGACAGCCACAAGACCACCATTTGTGAATCCAGTTTGATCTATTTAACTCACCCTTCTTCATGTATCAATCATGGGTTAATAATTTGCTTCGACTTCCTCCTCTTGATATTGTTCTTGTTCACTATATTTTCCAAGACATCCTTAAAATCCTTACATTCTATTCCCCACATCTCAAAGCTGCAGCTATTGTCATCGATTTACAACGGTTTTTTAGGATTGGTTTATTTATCGTTAGGAATCTGGATTTTAGAAGAAAAGTTGAGAAAAACGCAAGAAATTCTCCCCATACATTCATGGATTTTGCTCGTGTTTCATGGATTAATATGGTTGTTATTGGGGTTAACTCTGAGCCTTAGGGGACATCGTTTTTCAAGAACCCTTTTGAAGCTATTATCCGTTGTTTCCTTTCTCTTCGCTGGAATCACTTGCGGTTTATCTCTTTTTGCCGCCCTTTTCGGAAAGGAGGTGTCATTTAAGATGGTTTTGGATACCTTGTCTTTACTAGGATCTAGTTTATTGTTATTATGTACTTACATAAGTTATAGATACGAAAATAATGTAAACCATATTTATGATCCTTTGTTGAGTTACGAAACTTCTTCGGTCGGGATCGTGACTCTGTTTGCAAAAGCGGGATTTTTGAGTAAATTTACGTTTTGGTGGTTGAATCCATTGATGAAAAGGGGAAGAGACAAAACTCTCGTGGACGAAGATATGCCTAAGTTGCGTTGGAATGATCGAGCGGAGACTTGCTATTTGTTATACACGGAGATACTAAATAAGAGGAAAATGTCAATTTTGAAGACCATTTTGCTATGTCATTGGAAAGAAATCCTCGTTTCCGGATTCTTTGCAGCTCTAAAGGTAGTTACTATCTCTACTGGTCCTCTAATTCTCAAAGCTTTCATTAATGTTGCCGAAGGAAAAGAGAGTTTCGAATATGAAAGATATGTACTGGTAGTGACCCTTTTCTTCGTAAAGATCTTGGAATCGATATCTCAGAGACAATGGTACTTTCGAACAAGACTAATCGGTCTTAAGGTGAGATCTTTACTAAGCGCAGCCATTTATCAGAAGCAATTGAGATTATCCAATGCTGCTAAATTGACACACTCTAGTGGTGAGATTATAAACTATGTTACTAATGATGCTTATAGAATTGGAGAATTTCCATATTGGTTTCATCAATTATGGACTACTAGTCTCCAACTTTGTCTTGCGGTTATAATTCTCTTCCAAGCCGTAGGATTAGCCACAATAGCATCAATGGTTGTGATTATTTTAACGGTACTTTGCAATATGCCCCTCGCAAAATTGCAACATAAGTTCCAATCGAAGCTTATGGTGGCACAGGACGAAAGGTTGAAGACTATGTCCGAGGCTTTAGTGAATATGAAAGTACTGAAATTATACGCATGGGAAACTCGTTTTAGATACGTGATTGACAATTTGAGGAAAATTGAGGATAAATGGCTTTACGCAGTTCAGCTTCGTAAAGCGTATAATTCGTTTCTTTTCTGGTCTTCCCCTTTATTAATCTCGACAGCTACCTTTGGAGCTTGTTATGTTCTTGGTGTTCCTTTAACTTCTAGCAATGTTTTTACATTTATAGCGACTTTGAGACTTGTTCAGGATCCGGTTAGGACTATTCCGGATGTTATTGGAGTTCTAATTCAGGCTAAGGTTGCGTTTGAGAGGATTTCTAAGTTTCTTGAGGCACCGGAGTTAAAAACGAGGGATGATCGAGTGAAGTTAGATACAGATGATGTGCGTAATGTTGTTTCTTTCAAGTCGGCTGATTTGTCATGGGATGAGAACCCTTTGAAGCCAACTCTTCGGAACATTAGTTTGGAGGTTAAAAAGGGTGAAAAAATTGCAATTTGTGGTGAGGTGGGTTCGGGGAAGTCGACCCTTCTTGCTGCAGTTCTTGGAGAAGTTCCAATTACCAAAGGAAATGTGAGTTTTTCTTTTACACTTCTTTTTCGAGCTAAAAAATAACCTTTGCGCTTTGTCTAATTGGAGAAAATCCCATGTTATTTTTATTAGCAAAAAACCCCTGTTTATAGGGAGGTTATTGCTAATCTTTTAAGTGAAGGGGGTTATTGCCAATTTTCAAAGTTAATAGGGGGATTATTTTCAATTCTTTTAAGTGAACAGGGGTGTTTTCGCATCTTTTGGTGGGGTAAAATTATCATTTTCACTTGGGAAGGGGGTCTTTTGCTAATAAAAATTAGAACATGGAGGGTTTTTGGTAATAAAAATAACACGGGGGATTTTTTGCTGATTAGGCAAAGCATTGGGGGTATTTTGCATTTCAGCTTGGAAAAATGGCCACCTAAAATTTTAACTATATTTATTTCTTTTCTTGCATATATCTTGCAGGTTCAAGTACACGGGACAGTTGCCTATGTTTCTCAATCAGCATGGATTCAAACGGGAAGTATACGCGAAAACATTCTCTTTGGTTCTTCATTAGAAACCGAAAGATATCAAGAAACACTTGAAAGATGTTCATTAACAAAGGATCTTGAGCTTTTACCATATGGTGATCTAACTGAAATTGGAGAAAGAGGAGTTAATCTCAGTGGTGGTCAAAAGCAAAGGATTCAACTTGCTCGTGCTTTATATAAAGATGCTGATATATATCTCTTGGACGATCCTTTTAGTGCAGTTGATGCTCACACTGCTACAAGCTTGTTTAATGTAACTCTTAATAATTCTTAATGATCTTTACTTTAATCATCATAAGTAGTTATAAAGCTGATTTTGAAATTATGCAGGAATATGTTATGAGAGCTCTATCGGCAAAGACGGTTTTACTAGTGACACATCAAGTCGATTTTCTTCCTACGTTTGATTCGGTTTTGGTGAGTTTCTCATTCAGCTTTTGTGTTGTGTTTGTAAGTAACTTTTTTTTTTCATACCCTCTTTCATCTTCCTATTATTAAACTTTATTTAGATCAAGAAATTGAGTTTCAATTACTTATGGAGAGATGTTGGTTAATTGATTCGGCTGTTATATTTGTAAGGAACTAATTGATTTATCAAGCTTGAAATTCTGTCTGAACTTGGCTAAGTATTAACTGAACCAAGCTTTAATCAAGCAGAACACTGATCTAGATAGCTTGATAGTTTTGCTTTTAAGTTCCTGTGTTTGTCTCTGTATTGGTGACTGGTGAATTTCTCATTTGGTTTTTGAGTCTTGTTTGAAGAAAAGTAGATAACACATATTCCTCTTTCATCTACCTCAATTAGAAGTTCTTTAGATGAAAAAGAGTCGAATTTTCAATTTTTTAGTGGAAAAGATATCAATCGGTCAATAGGTTACGAAACTAGAGACGTAAACTGAGTCGAGTTTAGTCAAACAGTATAGAGAACTGAGTCGAGTTTAGTCGAACAGTATAATGTTCAAACAATATATCGTTCAGACATGGTTTGATTTTCTTATCGAGTTTAAGATCGTGTTTGGACTTGGTTTGCTTTTCAAGGGAACCAAGCTCAAATGATCAACACATTCCGAGATCGAGTAGCTTGATATTTTTACATATGTGTTGAGTTCAAACCATCACTCATAAGTTATCATTTCTAATTGTTTATGAACAGTTGTTTTCGAACGGGGAGATTTTGCACGCGGCTCCTTATCCTCAATTGTTAGCCATAAGCCAAGAATTTCAAGAACTTGTTAATGCACACAAAGAGACAGCTGGCTCAGAGAGGCTTTCTGAAGTAAATTCTAACAAAAGTCATAACCCTTCTTCTAAAGAAATTCTCAAAACTTATGCAGAAATGAAAGTTAATAATAATAATACATCTGAAGGTGATCAATTGATAAAGAAAGAAGAACGTGAAGTCGGGGACACGGGATTTAAACCGTATACTCTTTATCTAAAGCAAAACAAAGGCTTTTTTATCTTCTCCATAGCTGCTCTATGTCACCTTACATTTGTTCTTGGTCAAATACTACAAAATTCTTGGATGGCTGCTAATGTTGATGATCCGAGTGTTACAACATTGAGATTAATTCTCGTTTATTTATTTATCGGACTTGGTTCATCAGTGGTTTTGCTTTTAAGGACCGTGTTAACTGTTGTTTTGGGTATGCAAGAATCGAGAGCACTGTTTTCCGGGTTACTGGTTTCTTTGTTTCGTGCACCTATGTCGTTTTATGATTCTACGCCTTTGGGAAGAATACTTAGTCGGGTAAATTTTCTTGGTTTCATATTTGGGTTTATTTTTACTTTTGAGCTACATGCAAAAATATCCCCCGTGTTTTTTCTAATTGGCAAAAACCTCATGTTATTTTTTATTAGCAGAAAAGCCCATTTAAAAATCTTTCATAAGTCGTAGGGAGGATATCATCAATTTTGGCTTGGGAGAGGTTTTTTGCTAATGTTTTTGATTTGTCACAGGTTTCTGCGGATTTGAGTATTATTGATCTAGACCTTCCCTTCTACTTGATTTTTGCTGTTGGAGCTACCATAAACTGTTACTCTAACCTTGTTGTATTGGCTGTTGTCACTTGGCAAGTTTTGTTCGTTTCTATACCGATGGTCTTCCTCGCTATTCGCTTGCAGGTAAGTAACTATAATTGAAGTTCTTAAGATTCTATTATCTCAAAAGAAAAAACACGGTAATGTCAATATGATATCCTGCTTAAATTGTATTTTTAGTCCCATAGACGGCCACTCGGCAATTCTAGTCCCGCATTGTAGGAGCTGCACTTCTCCTCGTTTCCTCCAATTTGGGACCTATAGTGCAAAACAGATATTGTCATATGAGATGTAACGTACATAAATTAGATGGAAAGTGAGGGAATAACCGAAATGTGAAATTATAGCACGTTTTGTCTTTGTGCTTTGGAAAAACCTGTCCATCCAGTTTAGGACCAAAAGTGCAAAACAAAGACTGTCTTATGGGATAAAAAGTGCAAAACCTGGATGCAAAGTGTGGAGAAAAACGAAATATGCTTTTTTTTTTTAAAAAAAATGGACCAAAAGTGCTAATATGTTTTAATGCGTGGAATTAAAAGTGACTAGTGTCCAGTTTCATGCCTTATATATATATATATGAACCATATTGTTCATAAGTTATATTTGTCAATTTTCGATTACAAATATGATATAAACTCCCACATCGACAGAGCTACTACTTTTCCTCGGCTAAAGAGTTGATGCGTATCAATGGAACCACAAAATCGTTCATAGCAAACCATCTTGCTGAATCTGTAGCTGGAGTCATTACCATAAGAGCTTTTAAAGAAGAAGATCGTTTTTTCGCTAAGAATCTTGAACTAATCGACACAAATGGCAGTCCTTTCTTCCACTACTTTACAGCAAATGAATGGTTGATCCAAAGACTCGAAACTCTTAGTGCAACCATTCTTGCCTTTGCAAGTCTCTGCATGGTTTTACTACCTCCCGGAACTTTTAGCTCTGGTACATAAAATTTTCGTTGTTTCGTAATCTTATTACATTTTGAAATCTAAGACTTTTTCCATTTTTCAAATACTGTTGCAGGATTTATCGGAATGGCTTTGTCTTATGGTCTCTCACTAAATATGTCGTTCGTGTTCTCGATTAACCTACAGTGCATGTTAGCAAACTATATTATATCGGTAGAAAGGCTCGACCAATATTCGCACATTCCGAGTGAGGCACCTGAGGTAATAGAAGAAAACCGCCCCCCGGTTGACTGGCCAACTGAGGGTAAAGTAGAGATTCAAGACTTGAAGGTAAGAACTAGAGTTAAATGCAAAAATACCATCTATGCTTTGCCTAATTGGCAAAGATTCCCTTCTTATTTTTATATTAACGGAAAAAAAAAAAAAAAAAAAAAAAACCCTCTGAGCCTCTTTTTTATTAGCATAAAAATCCATTTCAAATTTCTTCCCAAGTTAATATGGAGGTTATTATTAATTTTTTAAGTGAACTGGGGGTTATTGCCAATTTTTAAAGTTAACATGAGGATATTTGATAATTTTTAAGGTTAATGGGGAGTTTTTGCATTTTTGGTGGGGTTATAATTATGATTTTTCATACAAAATACGTACTCCAACTTGGGAGGGTGTTTTATTTTTTTTTTAAATTTTTACTAATAAAAAAAAACAGCACAAGGGGTTTTTGCTAATTAGGCAAAGCTTAGGGGGTATTTTTGCATTTCACTCTTTTACTTTTTGGCGTTGAATGCTCTCATTATAGTAAACTTGTCGTCAATAAAGACTAAATTGTGTTAAAATGGTGAATAGATTCAATATAGACCGGATGCACCACTTGTTCTACGCGGGATTAGTTGCACGTTTGAAGGAGGACACAAAATCGGGATTGTTGGTCGAACGGGTAGTGGTAAAACTACTCTTATCGGAGCTTTGTTTCGTTTGGTAGAGCCTGTTGGAGGAAGGATTGTAATAGATGGGATTGACATTTCAAGAATCGGACTTCACGATTTGAGGTCTCGTTTTGGGATTATACCTCAAGATCCTACTCTTTTCACTGGAACCGTGAGGTTCAATATGGATCCATTGGGTCAACATTCAGACCAAGAAATATGGGGGGTAATTTTCATTTGCTATATATAGTATCTTCATAATCCAAAGCATGTTTTATTGTATTAACTAAATGTTGAAAAACTATACAGGTTCTTGAAAAATGTCAGCTTAAAGAGGCTGTTCAAGAGAAAACCGAGGGTTTAGACTCCGCTGGTGAGTCTTTGGATGACGGTTAATGAAAATTTACCTCCCATCATATTCATAATGTTCAATTTACCCTTTTGTAATTTAAAAAAATGCACTTTAAATGCCTCCCTAGCATTTTTAACACGATTTGACAAAAATACCCTCAATTTAATTTTATATGGACCAGTTTACCCCTCAACCCCCGTGTTATTATAAACGTGACACTTTGCCCCTTTATTATTTCACATGGAGAAGCGTAATTCGTCTTTTTACGCTTATTTTAAATCTCAAACTCAATTTCGGGCAAGTGAGTACTCTTCAATGGAGAGTGGTAAATTGATCTTTTAAAATATTACAGGGAGATAAAACGCTCTTTTGTTTAAAATTCCAGGGAGGTAAATTGAACATTATGCATGCATTACACTGGGGTTTAAATGAGTATTAACCCACTATATATGTGTGTGAGTGTGTTGGGATTTTTTATATGAAAAGAAGTTGAATATGACTATTTGCAGTTGTGGAAGATGGATCGAATTGGAGCATGGGGCAACGACAATTATTTTGTTTGGGTCGAGCTTTATTGAGACGAAGCAAGATTTTGGTACTCGATGAAGCTACTGCATCTATAGACAATGCTACCGATATGGTATTGCAGAAAGCTATTAGGACTGAATTTGCAGATTGCACGGTGATCACGGTGGCTCATAGAATACCAACCGTGATGGATTGTACGAAGGTGCTAGCCATTAGTGACGGTGAGTAGTACTTGTGGACTATAGAATTCTCACACGCGCGAATAATATTTAACGTATTTTTTCAATATATTCTAATACAGGAAAATTGGTGGAATATGATGAACCGATGAAGCTAATGAAGAGGGAAGATTCATTGTTTGCGCGACTTGTTCAGGAATATTGGTCTCACAGTCAGTCTCCATAGTATCTTAGCTAATTTAGTTGTAACCTACTTATTATGTAATGTAATGAAGCAGAATTATCCATCCCATCTGCGAGTAAGACAAATAAATGTGTTTGAACTTTGATTTCATCTTCAAAAGGAGGACTGAACAGAACACTTGCGAGTTCAATTTGAATCGAGTTTCATAAACTATCAACTTCTTCTTTTCTTTCTTATTCAAGTGAAGTTATTATCGAGATTGGTGTAAAGCTATTGAGAGGGGTACTTTAGTACTTATGCTTTTACATTATTGTTGACAATACACGATCAAGGATGAAATCGAGTAGTACCAAATAACATATGTTTCAAATATTGGTTTGATTTCTTTCTTTTACTTGACAACTTAATTTTATTATTAAGTGAACCGAACTCCACTGGTTGTAATCGAGTAGAGCTTGAGTAACTTGATTATTTTTACATATATTTAGTCACTTTTACTTTATCGAGTCGAACCAAAAGGAGCTTCAAAAACAAAATATCTGTTCAAGCTTACGTAAACGAACAAAACGAGATTGAACAAACTTTTATCAAATAAGGTCGAACTACATATTAACTAACTTTGGTTTAATTTTCATATGATCTAAAAAAAATCTCAACTCCTAAATATAAGGAAGCATCTGCGAATTGGTACAGTTACCTTACCACTGTATCGATCGAAGATTAAAAGCTCTATCAAAATCTGGGAGAGCCAGAGCCAAGTTAAATGACACTTATGATATCTTTTACTATATATACCAACCAAAAAGAATAAATGACATAATTCTTCTGATATGCATAAAAAACAATCTGAAACAATTTGCAACTTTATAAATAAATTGAAGATATAATAAGTTCTTGACCTCATGGTCCTCCAAGGATAGCATTCTCTATATCTTCTCTACTTAGCGCGTAACTGAATCTCCTCTCCACCTCTTTTTCAAGATGTCCAGGTCCGTTCTTCAGATACCTGCATTTACCAGCACCAATGACCATATAAAAACCGACATTTGACAGTAATAAGCACTTAGGCTATGTTTAGTTCTTGGATTTCAGTAAGTATAAATATATGAAAAATGAAAATGAACAAAAAAAAAAATCCTAGCATTTCACTCCCTAAATCAAAGGGCCAAACATAACCTAACTACAAGATACAAAGCAAACTAGACAAGAGTATGTAGCTTCCAAGATTAACTTCAATGATTGAAACATTATGCTTAGTTCATTACTCTTGGTGTTTATCAACTTCGTATTTGCTAGCCCAGAGGCAATCAAGCAATATTATTCAAATTTCACTATTAAAATATATCGACAACTGAAACAAGACCCAGTCCAAGAAGAACAAATACTAAAACTGGAGAACTACGTAACTTTATAAATAACATTAGAATCATTAAACCGGACGTTCATAACGCAATATATGATGGAAAAATGCAAGAAGATCGATCGTTTACATAAAAAGAACATCTTTCAACATATGAATAACAACTTATCAAGCCAAGAGACTCAAGGTTTATTCTAGAAATCTTTCTTAAGATCACGTCTGTACTATTACAACACTGACTCGATTTTCTAATGCTTTGCCTGTTGAAGTTATGGACTTTAGTTGTTTCATAGACGAGAGAAAAAAAGGATATAATAGGGAGTATTTAATCTCAAAGAGTAAAGTTGGAAGAACTATCAATGAATCCTTATCTTCTAAATATAAATAATCATATTACAGTCACAAAAATCTTCAGAAAACAAAGATAACTTTAAGCTAATGAACCTCAATTCCTCATCAATAAGACACTACTAATTAAAAAAAACACAAACAACAACAAAAGGAGCACTTAATACATTCACATAAACTCTAAACACCCATAAAATACTTGAAAACAAATTGCAAAAAACCAAACCAAACCAAACCAAAATAAAAGACAACTGCAATCTTTGAAAATATTGGACCTTATGTATAAATCAGTGACATCTAGTGAAAGTTGTGCATGCCAATTAGGATTCTCCACAAACCAAACAGCTCTATCATCTTTACTCTGATAAAAACCTAAAGCTTTCAACCATGCTTCAACACAAGGCAAACTGTGAGAATATAAAGCTTTCTTTTTATCTGGTAATTTCTGAATCCATTCATCTTCTTCTGAAACTCCTGCTTCTTCTTTAGACGACTTGCAGTGAAAAAGGGTGGTCTTTTTCGATATTGAAAACGAAGAGAACTTTTTTGAAGGGCGAGATCGGAATTTTGTGAAATTTGAAGGGCTCGTAGGAAAAATTAATCTTGGATTTAATTGTGGTGGTGCGAGAATTGAAAATTTGGAGATAGAAATGGTGGGCATTTTATTAAATTTTTTATTTTAGAAGAAGAAGAATGACTGTCAATATTCTTTTTAAATTTTCTGCAATTGGAATAGGTAATGGTACAGTAAGGGTGTTAAGACACTCAAATCACTGTTCTAATTTACAGAAAAATGGAGAAGATGAAGATAGGGTTGCATACGACGTCGTTAAAAAAAATTACATCCAGGGGTGGGCACGGAGCGGGTTTGGAATGGGTTCGGGGTTAGAGATATGAGTATAATAAATTTCGGGATTGACACTTCTCATCCCAAACCCGTCCCGCAATAATCCGGATCCCGAATTATTGCGGGACGGGACGGGGCGGGATTACGGGTCCTATATTATTTTTATTCATCAATTTTTCGTCCCCCTAACAAATATTACATTATTACGTAATTATATTTCGTCATTTTCTTTTTGCTAAATCATATACTCCCTCCGTCCCATTTTAATTGTCGTTTTAGGTGTTTTCACACATATTAAGGCACCTACTTAATTGCCTCAATTTTAGGAAAAAAACAAATGATATTCCTAAAATACCATTACATTATCTCTCTTCCTTTTTCTCTTATTCTCTCTTTCTCTTTCTATCTTTCTTGGAGTAATAAAAAGCAAAGGGCAAAATGGAAAAATATGTCATTAATAGTGCATTGAAACTCTAAAGTGATAGATAATTTGGGACAAAAAAAATTCTCTAAAACGACACTTAAAATGGGACGGAGGGAGTAACTTTTAACTCATTATTACATTAAACAATCATCAATTCATCATAAAGACTATTTCAAATATATCCAAATACGATCACAAAGTGAAATCATATAATGAGCAAATTATAAAATACGATCAACATCGAGTCTCAATAAGAAAATTCAATCCAAATGCTATTTATAGTTGATACCAAAATAATTTATCCAAGTGCACGCCTCGAAAGGGATTAAACCCTTGGGAAACCAAAAAAAAAAAATTACGCAAAAGGTATAAATTTTTAAAATAACTAAAAGTCTAAAATCATATAATGACCCATAATATTGATTACTAATAACTAATGAAAGATTTAAAAGGAAATATTAAGGTAAAGTAAAAAAGTTCATTTATTAGATAATGTTAATTAATTAATTAATTAATTATATAAGTAAAGTGTATAAATTATATAACAATAATATTATATAGGCGGGTTCGGGTATTCGGATTTGGAGAGACCAAATCCCAAACCCGTCCCGTATTCCCGTAATAAAATACGGGGTATTCAAGTTCGGATACCCAAACCCAAAAAATACTCGTCCTATTCGGGTATTTTAAAAACGGGACGGGTCGAATTTGGGTTACCCGAACCCAACGCCCACCCCTAATTACATCTATCTCGGCGAATTTAGGACTATTTACATGGACGGATCCGTCTCTTGATCTTAATAAAGTTTATAAAGATTGTAAAAAATGCTAATAAATAGTTCAGGGGAGATTAATAATTTTTATCTAATTTTAAAATATGTTTTTTTATCAAATCTTGTATAAAATATTATTTAATTTCTATATTATTATATAAAATCTAATTAGTCTAAGATATTTGATATAATATATAAAATTTATTAAATATTATTAGTAATTTAAATATTATTGCAATTGTAGCTTAAATGTTTTTAATTTGTGAATTGTGGGGTAAATTTATCGATCAGAAAATATTATTTTTAGGGTTGTAAATGGATTGGATTTCGATAGATCTGATTTCATTTTATGTCGGGTTGGATTCGAATCTTGCTTTGGTATGTATTTATCGAGTTCGACGGATCTCCTTCGAATTCGATAGGATATCATATCTTTTCGGATCAAGTCAAATCTTTATTTTCAAGTTTTTAAAACCAATATTTTTTTCCCAAAACTACATTATTAATTATACAATATCGTTTAGTTTATCTCACATGTTCAAACATTTGTAACTAAAATTCATATTTTTAGATGAATTTATGCTTAAAAACTAAAATTACAAATGAATGGTTAACGATTGTCTTCTAAGTTGAAGGTAAAATATTATTAATGTTATTGATTTTAATAAAATACTATATATAAATACATAATATTTTTACTTAGAAGGTAAAATATTATTAATGTTATTGATTTTAATAAAATACTATATATAAATACATAATATTTTTACGTAATGTCGAATCTGATCTTTAACGGATCAACTCGACATAAATACATATAAAACTTTATAATTGTATCAGATTTATCGAATCATTAATCGAATTGAAATTCTAATAAATTGGATCGAATTCGGATAGAAATTTGTCCATTGACAACCTAAACTATTTTGATCGAGGAGATTGAGTGGGAGTTGGGACTTTAGATCGGGCCTGACTAGCCCAGTCTTAATTTTTTTTTTTTCAGATTTTCAGCCTATTAACTGTTTGCGTTTTTGGCCCATTGACATATTTACTCCTGCCAACCCATATTATGAATATACAAAGTTTATTTAATGTAATGTTTATAGTACTAAATTTTCCAATCCGCAAAAATGTCCAAAGTAATTTCTGGAAACTAATTTTTGAAAAATAAAAAAAATGCAATTGTTAACCCTCAAACTAAGTTATTAAACTTAGTGATGTTGTTTCTTCTACTAGGGTGGCAAATTAATACTCAATGAAAATAGAAAAAAAAAACCTCACTAAGTTACTTATTACTCCACACACACACACACACACACACACACACACACACACACATATATATATATATATATATAAGTATGAATGGATCGACGCTACATTCCTTAAATTTCAAAGTTAAAATTCATCCAATGGGGGAGACATTATTATTATTATTTTGTGTACACTGTGGAAAATTATATAGTAAAGGTGGAATGCCATTACACAATAACATAAAACATCGTAATATGAAGAAGAAGAACAAACACCACAAATGCAATATATGTGGTAACGTGTTCCCAACAAATGCCGAATTGGAGCAACACAAGACTGCTACGCACACCAAGAAAAAAAATGAGAAAATAAAGTAGAAAAGAATTAGGAGGAAGAAAAAGAAGGTATTATCAAAATAGTTAACTATACATTATTTATTATAATTATTATTATTATTGAATATATATTAGTAAATTAGTTAGGTCAAAAAACTCATAAATGACTTGCAATCTATTTATTAAGTGATCATGGGTTTGTTTTGAAAACAAATCCCCTTTTTCTTCTCGTCACTATTTTGATTGTACATCGGCTCTTAAGTTTATTTATCAATTTCATCAAAGTCTTTAATAAAAAGAGTTCGATCGTTTAAGTTTAATATATTTATCGTTTATATTAGTACTCTGTAATTGATGGACTGTAATTTATTAGTAAGACGACATGCAGCAGAATTTCAAATTCCTATGGAGTATTTTTTATCCTTTTCACTTTTTGAACAATTGCAACTTAACTTGATTTTTCAACCAAACCAGTCGAAGTGAAGACTATAAAAATTAAAAACAATTAAATTTAGGCCTAAATTTAAAAAATAAAGTTGACCCATTTGATTTCTCAGCCCGCCCAACAGAAAGTTGCCATAAATAATCTAAAAATTGAAGTCCAACAGGCAACATGTCTCATCTATTTAGCCCCAAATTAAAATTAAATGAAATATAAAGGAATAAGATATCCAATGAGCAAGAGCTATAAAGGCAAATGAAATATTTGGGAGTACATATTTGGGACTAGGCCTAAGACACTCAAGTTAAAAACACAATGAAAAAAAATGAGATTTTATTTACAGAAATATGAATCTAAAACCCTCTTATAATTTACGAATAATTCATCTTATGATTTATTTTATAACATTTAAACCATGTGACATGAAATACCTTCAATGGCACGACTATTTTATCAAAATTATTTAGAATTGAGCAACGATAATATATATAATATTAATGTGTATATATATATATATATATATATATATATATATATATATATATATATATATATATATATATAATGTCATTATTTTTTTTAGATTGACTATAAATATGAAGACATTTTGCAATTATTTGTATCTACTTTTATATGATGTCAATATTGCGAATAAGCAGATTATCATTATATTATCGATTAATGGTTATTACGGATTAATGGGAGGAGATAAATTGTAAAAGAGCATAATTTCAAGGGGCAAATTTAATCTTATCCTAAAGAAATTATAAATGTTGTTCAATAGTTCAACCTGCTAGTTATATACAGCAAAACAAATTCAAATTTAAATGAATTTAAACATATAAAAGTTTTTAATTTCCTATCTTAATTTCATAGACGTGATGGATAATCTAATCAATGTTATTAAAATTGGACCGGACCGGCCGGTCCGACCGGTTCAATCGCGAACTGGAAGCTGGTCCGGTCCGGTTAATTCCCTAAAACCAACGGTTCACCTGGTTCGACCAGTAAAATCGCTAACCAGTTGGCTCACTGGTTCGCTCTCCGGTCCGGTTTTAAAAATATTGAATCTAATACAGTAAAATGCACATTTATTAACTCGATAAAATCAAAGGGACTGTTTGTTTGGTGTTTGAAAAAGTAGTTGAGGTTTGTGAAATAATCTCGATTTGCGTAATGTTATTTGTTTGTGTTTTGAGAGAGTGGTTTGAGAAATAAAGTAGGTGTATGTTTTTTTTGGAAGAGTTAGGTTGTAGGTGTAAGATGTGTAAAACTTTATGTCAAATCATGTTTGTTGTGAGATAAATTGTGTAAGAGATATATTACTTTATGTCAAATCAAAGTAGAGTTTGTATAAGTTTTGTTTAAAGATAAAAAAATTGTTGGTTGTTTTGATTTTGAAAGAGTAGTTTGAGAAATTTGAGAAATGAAGAATTTATTTCAGAAAATTAAAAACATGTTTGTTTGGTACTTCTCAAACACGAAAAAATTTGAATAACGCCAAACAACCAGGCCCAAAATGTTACTGGAGTCAAAAAGAAAAAATTACAGTGTATTAATTAACAAAAGTTATGAGGAAAATGAAGACATGATCTACTTTTAAATCCCGCCAAATTTCATTTTCATTTTTCCCGCTCAAGCTCCTGAACCCGACTCCCTAAACTAAACTTCACACCAAGCGCACATTAGCCACCCCCACCACCAATGGCGCCGCCGAATCAGCCACCACCACCATCACCATCAGTACCACTAAACTTCTCGAAAACCCAACGATTAGTCCTCCTGATAGACCTCCACCCAATTCTCACTCTCGATAACCCTAACCCCTACATCTCCGCCCTCTCCGCCGCCGCCGCCCGTCTCGTCCGATTCCCTCCGCTCTCATCTTCCCTATCCGCCTACAAACTCTTCTTCTCCTCCCTATCACCTCTCCAATCCGACGCCGTTCTGCCACGTCACCTCTCCACCCCTTCCCTCTCCTTCAATCTCTCTTCTCAAACCCTAGATTCACTGTCCACCTCTTTAAATTACATCGCTAGCCTCTCAAATTCGATCAATTCACCTCCCCAGCTGTGCAAACCTTGTGAAAAGCATGTGGCCAGCACGTTGCTTCAGCTAACTCATGACTACGGTTGGGAGATTGACAACGAGAATCTATTAGGTAAGAATGGTTTAAATGATGAGGATTTTGTAAAAATTCGTTCTAATTTGGTCATGTTGTTTTCGCCTTTTAGTAGTTTGGTTGAGTGTTTTCATGTGCCTGAGTTTGATAGGGTGTTTTGTTCTGTGAGGGAGGCATTGGTTAGTAGGGATATTCATATGTGTTGGATTGATGTATTAAAGAATGTTGAGTTGAAAATTGAATTGGTTGATGAGAAGAAACTAGACTTTGAGGATAAATTACTAATATTTAAGGATGGGATCAGAAAACTGGGATGGGGTTTTTGTTCGAGTGATTTAATTGTTTTGGGTTCGGCTTTGTTGCCTATGGGATTGATCTATCCCAAAGTCGGGGTTACTTTTGATTTTGTGGATTTTCATGGTTTCGATAAGAGAAAATGTGATGGAACATTGAGCCTTGGGATCTTGGATGTGAATGGTGTTCCTATAGAGTGCAAGTGTTGCGATCTTGAGTTTGTGAGCCTACAGAGTTCGCGTAGTTGTGTTAGATCGAATGATGTTTTAAATGCATTGGAATCTAGGGATTTGCTAAGTGGAGAGTATGGCCAAGATACTATTTTTGGTCGTTTTGGTAGTGGGAGAGTAAAGGTACATGTTAAGAAAGTGCATAAATATGATGAGTGTGACAATATTGAAGGCTCGTCGGAGATTTTTTTGGTGCGTGAGTGCTTTCAGGGGTCGGAGAAAAACAGAAAGAAGGATGGTCATGATTTCTTCGCAGAAAGGGTTCTTGAAATGTTGCATGTAGAAATGGGTGGAGTCGCTTACGGAAGTGAATTACCAACTTGGCAATGTTTTTTGAGTTTTCTATATTTGAAAGGTTATTGGGCCTTAGTCTCCATATCGAGTAGCAGCGGGGATACAATCATGTGTAGTCTGAAGCCTTTCACGTCTCTTTTGGCTATTCTCTCCTATTTTGATGCTGGTCATATTTCGGTTAAAGCTAAAAGCGGATCGAAATTGCCCAAGATAAAGGATGCATCCCATGATACCTGTGCTGAGGACATGAACAACTCAAAAAGTTGTTCTCGTTCCCAAACTGAGACCTCAACATCTGGTAAATGTGTAACAAGCCGAGATGGAAAAGGCAAAAAATGCCGAAAGATGACTTGGGGTTCTTTCTGCGAGGCAGCTTTAGGGGGTTCCAATTTTGATCTGTTTGAGGTTTACAACAGTTCCAGACAGTTCGCACAATTTAAGAAGCTGAAGTTCTTGAGGAGTTGGATGAAACTTATTAACCAAGGTGATCCAAATCTTGTAATAACACCGCCTGGATCCAAGTCTATGGAGGAGTCAGCTACTTGTAATGGATTGTCCTCTGAGCCATCTCAAGTGAAAGAGGATGTTATGCCTATTTCAAATGCAGAGACCTCAGAAACCTTTTTCAACAATCTTTCTGAGAGAATCCAACACGGTGTGGAATCTGGAATGGACTTGCACAATCTAGCAGAGAGAGTTGTAAAGTCATCAGTTCATTGGTTGCATCAAAAGTGTGAGACTGAAAGTAATTTTGAAGGCCAACAACCAATGAGAGATTTGGATGATTCTTGTAATGAGGCTGTTGTTGGAAAATTAATCAAACTTCTACTAAGAAATCCTAAGGAAATGAAGAAATCACACCAGAATGATGATTCATGCACAAAGTCATCTGATCCCTGTTCATCATCAGAAAACATAGTCCGAGAGTATCCTTTCTTTATATATTCATTTTGTACTTTGCATTTTTTCTTTTGATTTTAGGTTTTACCTTAATCAGCAAAAGACATGAAATGCAGATTTTCCTTCGAATGGAAATTCTTCGATCAGATGTTTCAGTGATGATAGAAAAATCTAGAAAAAAGAAGCTGGTGAAGCAGATTTGCTCCCTTTTAGAGATCATTCAATATCTTGTTGCAGGAGGACTTCATGGTGATATCAATCTCTATGATTATGTTGAAAGGACTATCAAAGCAAGGTAAATACTTGTGTTCAAATTTCTAATGCATTCTCAGTCTCAGGTTTTCTATTTCTGTTTTTTTCCCAACTTTTGTTCAATTGCCTTCGGTATGTTATAACTGTAAGAACATAATAATGAAGCACATGGTAGGAAATCACGCATATTAGTGATATTTACCTATAGTTGGTTCATGGATTTTCAGCGATAAAAAATCTCAAGTTGAATGAAAATGAACAACTATTCAATTAATAAAGCCCATTTCTATCATTCATGCAAGAAAAGCATTTTCTATTGTGTTTTACTTGCTAAAATCGAAATCAAAGAATCAAATATAACCTTATAGCAATAAAACATAGATTTCACAAAGTTGCATTTATATCCTCATTGGGCTTATTGTCACTGTTTTTCATATTAACATATAGACAAATCTTTCCCTAGGTTTGTAGCTAGCTCATCCATGTGATAGGGAAAACCAATTAATTTCCTCAACCAATAATCTTAGGGTTAATTACAAATACCTCCCCTGTTCTTTGGTGTATTTCGCTTCCAATCCCTCGAAAAATCATAATTACAGAGACCTCCCCTGAGGTTTGTAAAACCTTACAAAACCCTAACGGAGACTAACGGAGGTGGACCGAATGCATGAAGTTACCTCTTGTCCTCGCCAATTTTAATTACTTTGACCTCCGAAGTTTTTTAAACCTTACAAAAAATCATTTTTGCATATTAGTCACTACACTTTAATAAAATCCAATTTATAGTTTTATACATAAAAAAACCCCACCCCAATTTATAATAAACAATAGAGAAAAAAAAATAGTTTATCAGTTATGCAAAATAAGATCAAATTTTATGACGTGTTATATATCATTTTCATATAATTTTTTAATGGTAAAAAATAATTTCATAAATATATAAATAAGATTTTATTTCCATATTTTATGGTAAAATATTATTTAATCGTATTGTATTTAAGTAAGAAATAAATTTATGATTGTAAAATATTAAATACTTGTGAATATACAAGTCTAAAACTAAAATAATTGGGTATCTTACTTTTTTTAGAAAACCCCATCAATTTATTTAATTGGAAAATACTATGTAGATAATTATTTTATTAAAAGGGTATTTGAATGAGTATTTTTTTATTTTGTAATTATTTTTAATTGATTTTTGTAGTTTAAATTTTATAAAATGTATATTTCATTATTATGTTAAAAAAAGAGTTGATTTTTTTAATTAAATTTTATGAATTTTCAGTACTGGTTAATTATTAATATTTTAGCATTTTTATACTGCAACTAATTAATGTCCAAATTTTTTCCTCATTAACCATAATTTTTATTCATTATCCTTGTGCTTTAATTTTTTTTTAAATTATGAAAAAAATTAAAATTATTAATATTACGGGTTAAATATGAATAATTATGAATATTTTTGCATTTTTATAATGGTCTTTATATTTATCTTCAAGTTTTTTTTCTTATGATTAACCATGAATAACTTGTACATTAATTTTAAAATATTATAAAAAAATCGAAATTAATATCTACACATTAATAAAATAAGTTAAAGTTTTAAAGTTTCACTGATTTTTATGACATTTACACCGACAAACAAATCATATCATTGCATTGAAACCCTTCACATGCACCAAACATAACAAGGGTATCATTGTCTTCATCTTCTCTTTGTTACAGTACAAGAAAGTTTTTAGTTCCTTTATGGCATGATGAAACAGAATGCCTTTAATCAATACTTTTTATGAATCTAATGTACAAACAATTTACCAGGTATTCAGACGGACTTGAAGATGTTGTAAACAAGATATACTCTGAACTTGAAATGGATATACTGCTATTTACTGAAACTCCAAATCTCCTGTTTAACAATGAGGATAGCAATCAATCATGGATGGATAAGCTTGAAACACACAAGATGTCCAAGAATAACAACAGTAACAAATCAGAATCAACAGAAGGAGACTCCTTACAGATTCTTACAAATGAGAACGAGAATCCGCAAGAGATGAGGGAGAGAAATAGAAGAAACGTGTCTTTTAGGAGTTGGGTTCCAGATTTACAAAGAGTTTGGGCTCCAAAGCAACCTAAGGCTGTGAAAGGTAAGTTTGACTCACTTTCGAAAAAATCGAAAAGGAAGGATAAGCAAAGAGCTAGTTATAGTGTGGTATGTGAGACTCCTATGATTGGAACTAAACGAACTAGCTCAGGAGATGAAGAACATGATCCTGGAAATTCTTTTAATCCTGTTTCCAAAGCTTTGTTTCAAGATATCTAGTAACATTAAATGTACCTTAATCTTTTGTGTTATAATCAGGAGTTGGGTATTTTTAAATTCTATTTATGGATGCAAAACAATAAGCTTAGTTATTGTTGATTCAATTATTGTACATGTATATCAGTATATGTTATGATTGCTTAAGCATATACATTGACATTGTTATACTTAAAAAGTGTTGTAACTCTAGGCCTCTTTACAAGGGACATTCTGTATTTGTGATGGATATATACTGTTGGTTTCTTCTAGTATGTGTTGAAGAAATTGGGATCTACGCTTTTCTAACCATTTTTATACATTAGAAAACATCCCTTTGTGCAATGGGTATATAAATTTTCCTCGATCGCTCATTCTTAACGCTGTTTGAGGAAAAAAGGTAATGTTGTCTAGCTGTCGTGCGTGTTTCTATTGCATAGTTTTAAATTGTGGCTAATTACTATGCGAAATAGTGGAAAAAAGAATAAACGCCAGCAGGTTTTTCAAAACATTGATCCAAACCAGAAAGAGCTTTCTGTAATTGACAGTTATTTAACATTTTCATGTACTCATTTGATCGGCGTTGTTGGTTCCTTAGAGCAGAATAATCATAATGTTATCAGTTATGATGGATTGGATTTAATATTCCAAACATTGATCTAAATAACCAAGAAGAACCTTCGGTAAACTAACACACATTGATTTAATGAGATCTTGTAGTTGTTGCAGCTGCAAAAACTGCTCAACCAAATAAATGTTAACAACCTCAGAGCATAACTTTTTTAATGAGAAAAACAACGAGATTTCATTTATGAAGGTATTCCTGCCACGTGATTCTTCACCATCAAATTAATGCCAATGGAATCGCCATGGAATCATCAGGATTGAAACCTGATCTGGGCATATGGCGTAACTTGTAACTAACACGAGTGCAGAAAATGTTAGATTGTGGAGTTGGAAAAGGAAGAATTAGTGACATGAAATGTTTTTATAGCAGCCATATACAAACAATTTTATGCCTAGAGAAGCGATTGATTTAGAAATGGAAGCTCTTGGGATAATATATATGTGATATACTACTTCTATATGACTTAAAAATGTAAAAGTATATGTCAAATATTTACATGTTTTTACTCTTATTTTGAATGAATAATATAAAATGACAAATGAACTTAATTTTTTCTTTATTTAACCATGATAAACATTTAACTCTAAAACACTTCTTTCAATAAAAGCAAATATTACAAGTATTGTGAGTATATACTATATGAGTAATGTAGGTAAATTGAGTCAACTTCATGTCAAAATCAACAAATAAATGTACGTAAAAGAAGATTTTTTTATGCTCTCTCAACTATGTTACAAAATGAGCTGCTCAACTAGGGATCCGTTCAGTAGAATCGAACCAATTTTTGGTATCTAGATCGATTCGATAATTTCAGAATTGTACGGTATGACGAACCAAATAAATTCAGATCCATTTGGATTTTTACTGAAAGGTTTTGTACCAAAAATAATCGAAAAGTGTAGTTTTAAACTTGGTCAATTTAGACTAATATTTGCCCCAATAATACTTGGTCAATTTATGACAAATGTGGAAATTTGGCTGAGGCAAGAAGGGTTCTTGATGAAATGGTCGTATATTGATATCGATCCTTGTTAAAGTATATACTTAATTATATTGCTAATTTTCCTAATTTTAGGACTACTAAGAAAATACATATAAAACATAATAATTTATGTATGAAGCGGTTGAATGTTGTTACGCTGTCAAAAAAAAAATATATAAAATATATTCAACTACAACTTGGAGGTTTTTTTTTCAAGAAATCCAAGATCAAAAGCCCATCAAATTTTCTCTTAAATTGCGATCGGTTTTGGTTGGATTGATTGATTTTGACGGTTTAACGGTTTCATTGCATTGGATTTTTTCTTTTACTATCAATATATTAATTGATACAAAATTATTAGGGGAAGATTAACATATTTTAATAAAATATGTCCTCGTTGCCATATAAACTTTGTGTTTTATAATTGAGTGGGAGTCTATATGAAGTAATTAGAAAAAAAGACTTAGTTTTTACAAATAATATATATACAGTTCTGTTCTTATATAAAGTGCAAAAGTTGAGTGGAGTCCACATGCATATAGTATTTTACTGTAGCAAAAATGGAAATTGGTTACAGTGACCACATCGTAGAATTCAGACCGCTGTAAGAGATAATTTCTCCTAAGATTGGCAGCTTGCATCTAAAATTCCTCAAAGGAAATGGTTTAAAAATTTGCAACTTAGTTTTTTTCCAGATTTTTGTAGTTTACTGAACACGATTTGAATTCTTGGACAGTTAGGCGGGGGAATTAATTCTTGAATTATGATTGTGATAGATTGCTAAATTTAATCAATCTGATGGGTTCAGATTCTCTAGACTTTGAATTTTAATTAGCAGCCTTTTTATATGTTTAATTTCTTCCAGATAATAAATAATAAGCTATTATTCCATTGTACCATCCAAAATACCCCCAAGATTTATATATTTACTAGGAGCATGCATGGATTAATTTTTTCTTTTCTTTATACGTGGTAAAATGAGATTTCTTTGTTTAAATGAAAAATTATTAACTTGAAAAGAATATGGAACTAACTAATGACACGTTACATTACATAAAAGTATATAAATATGAGTTTTGAAATTTCTATAGAATTGACTGACCAACAATTGCTATTTGCTAGACCGAGTTGCCGTCAAGACCACGCCTATCTATCTATCTATGAGTCTATATACTCATAACATAATATTCTTTTTTCCACAAGATCAAAATCACCACCTATAAAAACACCCCCACAAATCCAAATCCTCAAATTCCATCTCATATATATTAAATTATTAATAAAATGGCTCCTCAACCATCACTTGTTCTACTAGTCTCAATCCTCATCCCATTCTCTTTATTCTTTTCCACACACTCACAGGACACCGGAATCGCGGTCTACTGGGGCCAGAACGGAGGCGAAGGAACCTTAGCCGATACATGTGCCACAGGCAACTACCGGTTCGTAAACATTGGCTTTTTAACCACCTTCGGAAACGGCCAAACACCTGTTCTCAACTTGGCTGGACATTGTGATCCCCCTTCCGGCACATGCACTAGTCTAAGCAACGACATTCGGGCCTGTCAAAGCAGAGGAATCAGAGTTTTGCTCTCCCTTGGTGGAGCCACAGGTAGAGTGATTAGCTCAAAAGTATAAACGCGTTCGGTCCGTATTTTTGCATTTCACTCAACTTTTCGGTATATATCTTTATTCAATGAAAATTTTGATCCATATATGCAGGAAGCTACTCCCTCTCTTCCGCGGATGATGCAAGACAAGTAGCTAACTACCTATGGAACTTCTACTTAGGCGGGACATCGGGCTCGAGACCTCTAGGTGACGCTGTATTAGATGGGATCGATTTCGACATAGAATCCGGTTCAGGCCAGTTCTGGGACGAGCTAGCCCGGGCCCTGTCTGGCTTCAGTTCACAGAGAAGAGTTTACTTGTCTGCTGCCCCTCAGTGTCCTATCCCCGATGCTCATTTGGATACCGCTATCCGGGCCGGGCTTTTTGATTATGTTTGGATTCAATTTTATAACAATCAGCAGTGTGATTATAGGGGCAGTGTTGGTAATCTTTTGGCTAGGTGGAATGAGTGGGTGGGTTTGGTTCCTTCTGGTCGGGTTTTCTTGGGCTTGCCTGCGGCTCCGGGGGCGGCTGGCGGCGGGTATATGCCGCCGGATGTTTTGGTTTCTCAGGTTCTGCCGGTGATTAGAGGTTCTAATAGGTATGGAGGGGTTATGCTTTGGAACAGGTTCTTTGATCAGAGTTATAGTTCAGCTATTGTGGGCAATGTTTAAAGAGCCTTCTTAATCTTTCTTTTTCTGAGTATTGAATTAATAAATAAATAAATGCCTTTTTCTTTTTATAATAATGCGAGATATATATTGGCTTGTAAGTTCTTTTGTGTTTGAAATAAAATAATTAAGAGTTTGAAAATTTTGGATGTGTTCTTTTACTTGCACTTATAATTATTATTTGCAGAAAGGTGGTTGTTGTTTGGAAAATGTTAGTGACTTTGATCTATTGAATTATGTAAAATTTATTATATACTAAAAGAATGAAATGACATAATAAAAAATCCTTTGAAGCAAACATCGATCCCAAACAACAAAAAGGCCTTTCAATTCATCCTCCAACACCAGGAGGTGCAAGTGCAACACAACACAAACACAACACATAGAAGAGCTAAAACAGAAAAATCAAACTGTGAATATATTCCCTATTTATCCTGATGATACATAGCACTAACAAAATAAAACAACATTTTGTACTAAATTTTTTTTTTTCTTTTTTGTAAAAAAGTTATTTTCATATCTTATTTTGTACTACTTCTGACCTGCCATTAAAAAAAATATAATTTTTGGATATTTGGACAAATAATTCCTCATTTAACAGTACTAACAGTTTCTTATCATTTGCTAAGTTTAATTAAACAACAATTCAAAAGCTAAACTAAGAAAAAGTGGTTCATATTCAAACAAATTGGAAAATATGTCATCGTGTCATAGCTAATAAGTAACTATATAAAAAGAGGTGTAACCTTTGGAGGCGAATTCAATGGAGTGAAGGGATCTTGCTAGTGCTAGTGTGAAAAAACATATTACAATTTTTCAACTCTAGAGAATATCTTTTTGTTAACCAATCCTACAAAGAGTTTTGACATGAACCCAAACAACAAAACGAGGACAATGAATAAGGTCGTTGATGACTTTAGTCTCGATCAAGATGATCCAGCTCAATAGATTTTTTTCACCCACCCACCCACTAAGTCCATAATCTTTCTAAGTTACAAAATTCTTGTACATTGTCATTCTATAAATAAAATTACAAATTCTTGTACAAAACCACAAAAAAAAATTAAAATCAATTTTATAATTATTCACCAAAAATGGCAACAACCAGCCAATTCATACCTTTACTCCTCCCACTCCTCTTTCACTTCCTCCACACCTCAGCCACCGTCCACCGCGGCGGAATCGCCGTCTACTGGGGCCAAAACGGCAACGAAGGCACCTTATCCCAAACCTGCGCCACCGGCAGATTCTCCTACATTAACATCGCCTTCCTCAACATATTCGGCGGGGGCCAAACCCCCCAACTCAATCTCGCCGGCCACTGCAACCCCGCCACCACCTCCTGCCGCATCGTCAGTGACGGAATTCGATCCTGTCAATACCGCGGCATCAAAGTCTTCCTTTCCATAGGCGGCGGCGTAGGCAATTACTCCCTCACATCCAAACAAGACGCCGAAGATCTATCAATTTATCTCTGGCAAAGTTACCTCGGCGGGGGAAAAGAAAACCCTAACGCCGCGCGTCCTCTCGGAGACGCCGTTTTGGACGGCATCGATTTTGACATCGAACTCGGATCCCCAATCTATTACGACTATTTAGTAAAATTATTGAAATCTTACAGTGAAATTGGGAGAAAAGTTTATATAACTGGGGCGCCGCAGTGTCCTTTTCCCGATCGATTATTGGGGGCGGCGTTGAATACGACGCTTTTCGATTACGTTTGGGTTCAATTTTATAATAATCGTCCTTGTCAGTATAGTTCGGGGAATACGGATAATTTGAGGAGTTACTGGATTCGATGGACGAGCTCAATTGATGCTGGGAAGATATTTATGGGACTTCCGGCGGCGGAGAAGGCGGCGGGGAGTGGATTTATACCGGCGGAGGTGTTGACGGAGGAGATCTTGCCGGTGATTAGGAGGTCAAGGAAGTATGGTGGGGTGATGCTGTGGTCAAAGTTTTGGGATGATCGAAGTGGATATAGTACCGCCATTATAAAAAGCGTGTGAATTTTATTAGTGCGCATTAAATTATTTACAATTCAAATTCTTCGTGAATTTTGAAAAATAAGTTTTTGGTGAATTCTATAAAATATATTTAGGAAGAATTGGGTTGTAAGTGTAAAATGTGTAAGATTTTATGTCAAATTATGTTTGTTATGTGAGATAAATTGTGTAAGATATATGTTACTTTATGTCAAATAGGTACTGTTTAGAAATAAAAAAATGATGTTTGTTTGACTTTTTAGATAGTTGTTTGAGAAAATTGAAAGGTGATAATATTATTTCAGAAAATAAAAAACATGTTTGTTTAGCATTTTCCAAACACGAAATATTTTTGGGAAACGCCAAACAAACAGACCCTTAAATTTTTACTTGTTTTGTTTGTGTGTTTTTTCCTTCCAAAGTGGCATTATGGCGTGGATAATCTTTAGTTTTGGATATCAAAGAATTCTTCTCATATATTAAAAAGCAATTAATATTGCATAATTCTACCAGGAAGCTAGCATTAAAATTATTTTAAACATACAAAAGCAATAAAATAACAAAGTTTTGAAATGGTGAAAGAAAAATATTACTCGTGGATTGAATAATGACGGAGAGTTGCCTGTTTCAATGTTTTAATTTTTTGATTTTGAGAAAAAAACGATGAATTTTCTTGTGATTTTCTCGTTCAATATATTTTTCTCATTGACTGAAAGAATGGTTTAAATTGACCTATCCGGAAAAAGAAATAACTGAACCCCAAAAGAGTTGCAGGAATTAATTACTGCTCACATACAATTAACAAAAGTACTATTTACGAGTTAGTCAAATAGTAATTAAGAGCTGATCAGTTTCCACAAGTAATTAGCCCTGTAACTTAACTTGTGTGTTTCATCATTCACGAATTTTATTCATATGTTTTTGCTATTTTGTTGGCTGACGTTTTTGCTTCATCTGTTCTCAGGTATCTATCTGATTAATTGGCCTCACAATTCTTGAGATAGATTTAGGCTATGTTTGGGTATATTTTGGTTCAGTTTCACTCACTTTGAATGAAGATTATTTTGTTGGAAGTTTTGAAAGTTGTGCGAAACAACTGAAAATAGACTTTAATGTATTTTAGTTGGAATTTTTTGTATGTAATATAAATAGAAATATTAATTAAAGGAATAGTTGAGTTGAAAATTGTTAGTTATGTTTTAAATGTACTTTTGGATGTTGGAGTTTGAGAGTAATAATTAGTTAGTAGATATCATGTCATGGCATGTCTTTTTAAAGGGTACCGATATTGCCAGAGCAGCAATTGTTGCTGCCAGAGCAAAATATATCAATTTCCTAATATGCCCTTGTACTTTAACTAAAATTCCTTCATTATTCTTTATTGCATTCTCTCACCATATATATTATTTCTTTTCTCTCTCCCCAATAATGTAATGTTCACTATTTTACTCATATTAATCTCCACTCTGGTTATTTTTCATCCACCATCTTCCTCTACCCCGTCGTATCAGAGGTCTTTAAAAAATGAAATAAGACATTTCATCAAATAAACACAAATTGAATTTTTTTTATAATATATAGCTGATAGCTCTCTAGATAAATATAAGGACTGGTTTTATCAACCCAATAAATATAAAATGGTGATATTATAGTTGAATTGTCCAATAGGGCTCTACGTTTTTTCCCCCATAAGATCTATTGAAATAGATCATTCTTCTTTCTAGTTAAAATTCAGTACCATTAAACCCATATAATTTTAATTTTTTACATGATTAGGGATACTAATCTTATAATTTCTTTTATTTAATTACACCATGGATATACTTCTTCACGAAGCTTTTCCATATAAAATAATCATGTGCATAATCCATTATCAAGTCAGGAACGAAGCTTTAACACCAAAATAGGAAGAAAAAAAATATTACTGTTTGTTCTTTGGTGGGTGACGGAGGCATCGGGGATGACGTGAGTGGATGGTGGGTGAATTATTCATTTTTTCTTTTTTATTAAATGGATAGTTTGTTGTTGAATTGTAATGTTGGTGATATTTGGGAGCAGAAGAGTGATAGAAATACACGGAAGGTTTTAATTACAGATGAAACTAATTTGCGCATTAATTGATACTGGAGAAGTAGACAAAAAATATATCAACATAATTAAAGATAAGGGCATTTTTGGAAATATCATAATTTTGCTCTGGCAGCAACAATTGCTGCTCTGGCAATATCGCTAGCCCTTTTTAAATTGTATTGGAGTATTATATTGTGTATAATGAAGGAAATAATGATTAAAAATATAATATTTTAGGGTTAGAAGATTTGAATAGATATAAAATGAGTAATTATGTAGTAGATATATACTCTCTCCGTTTTATATCAATTGGCACATTTCTTTATTTTCACACAAATTAAGAAACCTTTTAATTACATACTTTTGATGGTAAAATATCGCAAATACCCTTTATAATTATGACTACTTTTTTATTTTTTACTAGTGAACGGTGACAATTGAGTTTTCCAACTCCAATAAAAGAAAGGGACAAAATTAGAAAGAAAAAAAAAGCTTTGAAAATTCAAACATGTCAATTAATTTAAAACAAAAAAATTGACAAATGTTTGAAAAGGAAGTACTGAATACATAAAATATAATATAGTATACTTTTATATAGCTAGACATGCTAAGGCCATCTCCAAGAGCCATGCTAAAAGTTAAATTTTAAGAGTTTTGTTAAAATTTTGATAAAAAGTGTTCTCCAAGAGCACTTCTATAATTTAAGAGTTGCTAAATTTTATAAGTTTGGCTTGCCAAATACCCATGGCCAAATTAGAATTGCTATATGCAATTGTTTGTAGGAAAGTACAAAAAACTTTTGTATTTTTATGCTAAACAATAAATTGGAGGCATTGCTAATTAAATTAATAATAAATTTAAATTCATAGTTTGTACTAATTAAATCCATATTGCTTGTACATTCAAATACATATTAATTAAATTCAAATGCATACAAATTTGAATAAAAATTTTAAAATTCAAATTTTATAATTTGAATATCATTATAAAAAATTTGTCACTATTGACAAATAGTGGAACCTCTTTAGCGATAATTAACGTTGTCACGATGATTTAGTGATAATATTTTGATTATAATTTTTGGGGCATCGCTAAATGTCAATACTAAAAGTTAATATTTTTTTTAAAAAAATTATTTTTTCTATTATGAAATAAAATTCAATTAGTATTATAAATATATTATTATTATTTATATAAAATAATAATTAAAGTTATTTGTTAAAATATAAACTAGCTATTTGAGTGAAATGATATAGTTGTTAAAAAGTAGTCTCTTAAAATATAAACTAACTGTTGGAGTGCTGAGTAAAAAGTGGAATTGTATAACACTGTTCATTAGTTATATTTTAAGATAAGAGGCTAAAATTTAAGAGAGCTGTTGGAGATGGCCTAATATGATGCCTTTTTGGTAGATAAGATTGATCGGAGACTTGTACCCTAGTCTTGAGAATTGGGCCGAAAATTTTGATCTGCTGAGTATTGAACCAAACAATGTTAAGCTTAGTGAAAAAATGAAAGGCATGGGACAAAATACATTCAAACACAACCTTAGAACTTAGAAGTTCTCATTGAGGAAGATTTTCGTCCAATATTTCTTGGAGAAAATGCACGATACTATTCTATGTTATTTGAAATATGTACCAAACTCCGCTATTCTTTCAAAAATCCTGTATAAACCGCTCAATTTTTGTTAGTTACAAATACCCTAAATTTTTAATTAAATTCTCTAAAATACCCCTAGATATATTTAAAGTACAAGGGAGTTTGGTTCAAATGTTCAAAAGTACAAGAGAGTTATCCGTAAACGTTAAAAAAATAAGGGAGTTTTGCGCAAATATTCAAAAGTACAAGGGAGTTTCACGCAAACGAAATTATGCAAAATTAACTGTGTTAATATCTAACGGATATTGAGTGATTTATGCAGGGCTTCTAAAAGTACAAAATAGTTTGATGCAAAAAAAAATCACATATACTTTTTTGCAGGTTTTACATAACACATGATAGTATTATGCATTTACCCCCAAAATAATATAAAATAAAGAAAAAACTCTTCATTTTTTTTTTCTCAAGGTCATAGATCCCATGAGTACAACAAGGAGAACTGATTCAAAAATTAACACCGTTAATATGGTGGTTTAGCAAACAAACTGAATCTAAGAATTAAGTGGAATTCATTAATAGGATAATTTGTATATCATTTCTATTGTGGAATCAATACAAACAGATTATCGTTTATTCTTTTGTGGTTGCGAATGAATTTGAGGGTACAACAGGGTACTGACAATAGAAGTCAGTGTCTTTGACCTGAGTTTGAATCCCCTTGTCAACACTTTCTATGTCGAGTTCGGCATACTTTATTTGTCTAGTGTGATTTACATTTTTCATGTGATTTTGTGAGCTATTACATGATGCCGATGTTTACTTTGTGCACTTCGGTGGTTGTGGGTTGTCTTGTCAACAAATATATATATATATATATATATATATATATATATATATATATATATATATATATGTTTGGTTTCTCAATTTTTAATAAACAAATGTACAATGTCTCTGTTGGGATGAAAATGAATGAAAATCAGCAAAAAAAATACACTAATTGGTTATCTGGTTATGGTGAGTGAGATTTAATGATTGAATTATTATTTTCATTTCTGTTAGGTCGATATAATTGGAGTTGGAAGGCGATATTTAATGAAAGAGAAAAATTATTCTATTTTTGTAATATACTTGTTAAAGGTTATTTATGTAATTTTAATGAATGTCTACTTTTTCAAATGTTCCATTGCCATGACATCATTGGATATGTTGATCAAAATTTGTGGTTTAGAATTTTTGTTGACTCTAAGTAGTTACATAATATATTCAATTAAATAGTTAAAATATATTAATATATGCTTAAACTCATAATTTCTCCAAACATATTACATTTAATTGATTTAATGTAATACGACTCAATCAAATTTATCAAATATATTTTTAATATAATATTCAATCCAGCTCTGATCTAATACACTTTAATCACATATACCCTACCAAACGGTCCCCGAGTCAATAAAGATTAAGTAAGATAAGAAATTTTAGCACTTAAAGGGTCAACTTGGATCTTACCAAACCACGTCAAGACCGGACTCGAACATAATCCTACACAATTTGACCTGTTTAAAGTGGGTTTTTATATCAATCATTTTATCCATTCATCTTCAGTACGATCATCTAAGAATATACAATTGAGTTCTCCAAATTTTTATTAATTTTTCCTACGAGTCTGAATGAAGTGATTAATTGTTGGCATACAATATCAATAAATTAATTAACTTATTTTGGTTTCCATTATTAGTCGGCTACTCGATTATACGTCCAGATGCTTTTACTTTTGATATTCAATTCCTTTTGAATTGACCTTTTTCTCTATATTTTTCCCAATCAGTGCCATTAAAGACACGAAGCCCTCTTTTTCACATAACAAGCAATTAATATTTGCCACATAAACTACCAAAGGAGAGAAGTGGAGAAAAGAACCAAAGGACATATAAAATAAACAAAATTGAAATTGGCAGAAGAATATTATTTGTAATATCCTCTCTTTCCTTTTATGCTAACTCTTGGTCTCTTTGTCACGTTCGACTTAGATCAACTAAAAATCTAATAGTGGGACCAAAAAGATCTTTTCAGCATACAGTAAAAGATGTAATCAATATAGGGAAAATTCTTCCATAGATTATGTCAAAAATTTCATAAATCTTGTAGTTATAGTTTCACTATATCATTATGTTGATGTCATATTTTTAAAATTAATTATGTGAACTTTTAACCACAAGGTTTATGAGAATTTTTCAATCAACACGTATTGAGTTTAGTAAAAAAGTTACTTCCTAACAGTATGATTAATTAATGTTAAATTTGTATTGTGACACGTGCCTACATGATAATGTTCGATTACGATGAATTACTCCCTTCGTTTATTTTATTCGTCGTTTTGGAGGAGTATTAGAGAACAAATTAAAATGGCAGCTTATTTCTTTCGGATTCTTGTAATAATGGCGTTGCTCTTTCGTATTGAAAGCTTTATCTGTGAACTGTCTTCTGAATTAGAAGGTCTGGTAAGATCTTCAATCAACAACGTCCGCGAAATCATTTCTATAGTGTCAAGCTTCTCCAGCATTTCCATTGTTTCTTCTTATGATTTTTGGTTGAGCAATGCCATCAGAGATTTCGTTGATTTGATGGAGCTCTCCGCTGATCAATTAATCTCCACGCTCTCGGCTATTCGTAATCCAAATGGTATACATACTCTCAAATTAATTCTTTAGTAATGCTTGCATGCAAGGAATTTTAACCTTAATTCTTATTTTCTTAATTTTATTAGAAAAGTGCATGTGATTAAATAATTTCATACATTAACATATAATAATTTTTTTTAAATATGTTATGACTTTTTTTTTGTAGTTTGTTAATATAATGCAACTAACATATAATCAATCCATAATATAATACAGGGGGGTTTTTGGGAGTTAGACAAAACATAGGAGCTGTTTTTGTCTTTTTCTCTTTCTTTAATTCTTATGCAAGATCCTTAAACTACATATATCTAGAAATGAAGGAAATACTATATGAAATTTAAATTGAAGGTCAAGATATTCTTCAAAACTACAAGAAGTAGTAGTTGAATATAAATGCTGTATAAATGAGATTAATTTTTGAGGAGTTTATCAATGATTCACACCGAAAATGTATGATGATTAATTAGTGAAAGGGAAGGTGTTCGAACTTAACACCTACGATATAATGTCCGTGTAGGTAAAAGAGTTTGTAGATTAAATCAACTACAGTTACTATTTCTATTTTTCAATTTGAGAAAGTAATAATAATAATTTAATACTCTACTTTATATTAATATGGGTAAGCCATAATTTTTTAAAGTAATTAATGGTTATTACCTTCTTTTTCTTAAATCATTTTACTATTAGCTTCAATGGTGCATTTTCAATTTATTCCTTATGTGCGAATTATACTCGTAAAATAAAATTTATGTTTGAGTCTTATTAGAAGCCTGATTATTAATTTAACTCGATAGTAATTATTAACTGGTGTGTAATGTTTATTCCGGAGAGGATGCTTAACATTTCATTCTTTCTCTGGTTTCCTCTTTATTAGTAAATAATTAAATGGTATATAAGTATATTCCTTCGTATCACTCCTTAATTTATTGTGAAAAGTTTTCCTCATTGTCTTTTTAGCTGGCAACTTTTGTTCTGGTTAGAATTAGAACTACCACATATCTTCTGTACTATGAATCCATTTTAATGTACCACTTATTTGATAATAAATCCAATGAAATCCGACAACGTCATTATGTCAACATCGCTAACATAAAGTGTATGTGTCTATTTGTTTGATATTTGAGAGAATCGATTTGCGTAGTACCGTTTGTTTAAATTTTGAGAGAGTAGTTTGGAAAATAAGGGACATTCTTGTCTAGATCAAGTCTAGAAAATTTTTCTATACCTTGTGGTTGAAAATATACCACACATCATCACAATTAATGATATAGTGTATTTTCGGAAGAATTTAAGTTATATGTGTAAGATGTGTAAGATTTTATGTTAAATCATGTTTATTATGTGAGATAAATTTTGTAAGAGATATGTTAATTTATGTCAAATCAAAGTAGATGTTGTATATGTTTTTTCTTAGATAAGAAAATTGATGTTTGTTTGACTTTTGGGAGAGAAGTTTGAGAATATTTAGAAATGATAAATTTATTCAGAAAGTAGAAATAATGTTTGTCTCGCTTTTCTCAAACATTTTTTTTGCGAGATGCCAAATAAACATGCCCTATACCACTTGTTATATGTTTTTCTGATCAAGGGCGGAATTTTTTTAATCAGACTTAATTCCTTTTATGATACATTAATTATGTAATATATTCAATTTCAATTATTTATTCAAATTTAATATGAGTCAAACTCGAATAATTTAATAATTATACATCTACTTTACAAATTTTCAATTTTTAACCTATGAAGTGAGTTTTTAAGAATTACCAATCTGTAACATCGTTGATATAATTTATTTTGTAAAATAAATCAACAGCTTTTACAAGTTAAAATTAGAATAAATTATTCAATGAGGCCATACTCAAGTGGAGGCTCCACGACATCCTGAACATGAGTTCAACTCCCATAAATTTAGTATTTTTTTTAGTTTCATATTAATTTTTCTCTATTTTAATATTATGAATTAGTTTACTTTGATATCATTCTAAGATTTAGATTCAATATAGTATAGTATTTGATGTAACAATATATTTACTATTAAAAAATAGAATAAATTAACTTGACTTTCAATCTTAATTAAGAAAGAGAAAGAACTCGTGCTACAGTAACTACGGATGACCCCATGGCGCACCATTAGCGACTGCGAGCCGCTGCCTAAGCTGGATAATTGCGTCATCAATTACGTCATTAACAATTTGGTAGAGTTGGAATTGTCTGTGGCGCAGGCTTTGCTTCTTTATGCAATACCACAGTCGAATTAGGTATTTGCCCAATATTCTTAGAATTTACAAAATCCACTACAACATTTCTCGGTTGCATAAAAGTGGCCATTATTTAGTGCAATTACATGAACATTAACTTCTATGCTCTTCCAAAATTGGATAAATCACAAATATGAGAATTTTAACTTTCGTAAGTTTGTGAGTTTGTCTGCCAAAATCCGGAAAAAGAAAATCAATCAATACTTTCTTAATAAGCAACGTCGACATAAAACTATGTATTTCTTTGATTTGTTGAGAGAACAATTTCATACAAATTAAAAATTTAAGATTCTTATATAGGCCATCTCCAATCCATCCATGGTTGGGTGAAGATGGCCCTAGGCTACCATTGGATGGTCCAAGCATCCAAGGGGGGGGGGGGGTCTAAATACACATCCATGGTTATGGGACGCGCTAATTATCAATTATGGCACCAGGTAGTGTCACTTGACGCCACCTGATGCTTTTACATTTATTTATTTTTAATTTTTTATAAATTAAAAATAATTATTAATAAAAAAATTAACTACGAATTTAACAACACCTTGTTTAATTAAACTAACTAGAAATGGAAGATACATTTAATTATAAAAGTTGTTTAAGGTTTAATAATAATTTGTTTTAAATTAAAGATGTAACATTATTAGTTTTAATTTTGAATATATAAATTTAACAACATTATAGTATAATAAAACACTTATCCATTATTAACGATGAATTTATATATTTGTCTACAAAAGTAAAATTTATTTAACCACATTTAAAATTTGATTTGAAATATTTAATGTCTATTTAATCTCTAATATAGTATAAATGTTAAATGTCCAATTGGGACAAAATGTAGAAATACGATATTTGCATTAAATTACGCAAAATTTTGGCACGTACGTTGATACATATAAAGACTTAGATAAATAAATAAAATTACATATTATATAGATACTAACTTATAAGAACTTATAAATAAAAACATTTAGAGAATTTAATTACGACGACGATGAAAGGCCCATGCATGAGCGACTAAGTCCTTTTGAAGTTGTTTATTGACTTCTAATTATCGTATTATGTGACAAAGCATCATATAATTTTCATATTTATTACTATTATTATTATTTATTTTTAAAATTATTATTATTATTATTATTATAGGTGAGAGTGGGAAAGTTTTTTTTTTTTAATTTAATTGAAAGAGTTAATCTTGATAGTTGGAGACGGTGCTCAAGGGGGTGCGAATTCACCCTTATGAAGATTGACACCCGCTGGGTTGTGAGGAGCCCAAGGTTGAAGATGTTCTTAATGTAATGAATGTTTCAATTATTAGTTATATTGGTTTTGAATTCTAATAACAAAAACGCTAGAAATCATATTGTTATATTTTGACAAATAAATACTTCATCATTGACTTATATTATTAATAATTTAAAGCATTCAAAAAATATAATATCCATTATTATATAATGGATTCTTAATTTTCTTGAACTACACTACTATTACAAGAATTGTTCATTCAAGAATGTAATAATTTGAATATTGTTATGGAACGTTGAGTTTATCAAGAAACGCAATGAACACAAACATGATCATAATGAAAAAATATTGTGCTTATGTTATCTATATATAGGTTGTGTATTATTTTATGAAAAATCATCTTTAAGCAATGGAAAATCATAAATCATGAACATAGTTAGATTGTGTATTACGTTTATATAAGTCACAAACATCATTATCATTATACTGAAAAAACATAGTCTACGAATTATTAATATATATATATATATATATATATATATATATATATATATATATAATAACCATGGATCAAAATTTCGTTTTGAGTGTATGTTTCGGTCAGTCAAATATTGAAAACTTTTCGAGACTTTTCGGATACAATAAGGAAAAATTGTAATAAAAGTTACTAAATTTAGATAAATAACAGAGTTTAAGGCAAACATATAGTTTCAGAATTACATCTTATTTTCGTTTCGCTTGATTTAAAAACAGAAACTTTTCGATGTTTTCGAAGAAAAAGATTGAAAATTTTGATAATTGATAATAACATCTACTGTTGAAGTTAACCTTTTCTTTACAATATTTGCTTTATCTATTATTGTATGTATGTTTTATTTTCCGTTGACCACAGAGGATGCATAGGAAGAAACGTGAGCCCGCACGCGGAGGATCGATAATGGTCCATTTAACGTGCGCCAATTCTTAACATGCGCCTCAAATTCCACTATTAATTGAAGGGTTTTTTGCACTTTGCACCCTCGAAATATGGAAAATAGGCACTTTACACCCCCGAAACTTAGATTTAGCATTTTGCACCCTCGAAATATGAAAAATGCAGCACTTTGCACCCTCTTTTATTTTCAAGCAAAAACTTAAGGGCAAAATAGGTAATTCTATTGTAAATCTTTGGCACTTTGCACCCCCAAAATAAAATTAGCACTTAACACTCCCTAATTAAGAACAAATCAACAACTTGCACCACCGAAACACAATAAATGAACACTTTGCACCTCAAACACAAAATTAACACTTAACACCCTCAAATTAAAAAAAAAACTCAAACCCCTCGTTTTTTCCAGCAAAGATGACCATTAAGGTGAAAAAAATTTAATGCAAAATAGGTAATAATTTATGGGTTTCTTTGATATTTTGAAGTAGACAATGAGTCTTCGAGAATCTTCGAGAAGTTTACTTGTACTTTATTTAGTTATTTATGGTTATATTGTTGAAAACAAAGATGGAGAGAGAAATGAGTATTCGAGTATTTATAATTGTATTTTGCAAAATTTAAGAAAAAAAATGAATTACCTGTTTTGCTAGATTTTTTTCACTCCAATATCAACTTTGACGAAAAAAATGAGAGGTTTGGGTTTTTTTAATTTGAGGGTGTTAAGTGTTAATTTTATATTTTGGGGTGCAAATTGCGAATTTATTGTGTTGCGGGGGTGGAAGTTGCTTATTTGTTCTTAATTAGAGGGTGTTAAGTGTTAATTCTATTTTGGGGGTACAAAGTGCGAAATTTTCAAGTTTTGAAGGTGCAAAGTGCCAATACTATTGAATTACCTATTTTGCCCTTGAATTTTTGCTTGAAAATAAAAGAGGGTGCAAAGTGCTATATTTTTCATACTTCGAGGGTGCAAAGTGCTAAATCTAAGTTTCCGGGGTGCAAAGTGTCTATTTCCCATGTTTCGGGGGTGCAAAGTGCAAAAAACCCTTAATTGAATTCTCACTCTTTTTTCTCTCATTTTCTCCACCAGTCTTTTTTGTCTCAATCTCTCTCAGAAGCTTTCGGATTTGCCGGTACCTCCAAACCCTAATTCTCTACGGCGGCGCATGCGTTACTTACTAGCGCCTCAATTCCGTTGATTAAATGAGGTGAATTAGATCATTAATTCAGTACTTTTGTCGTAGAAGTAGTTGATTTATACTTTGTTTGTTGAATTGAAGACGAAATCATATGTATTTTCGGAGGTTTATACGGAATTATGTTTGATTTTCTATCTGAGGGTTTATAATTACAATATTTTCTTCGTATGGAATTTGTATTTGTTTATTATTTTTACATTTTTTTAAGAAAAAGCTCTTGTATATTTTTCCTTTTCAATATTGGACAATTATTTTCTTGTTTGCTTGAAGGTGTGTACACATAAAAAGTTGGCATCTTTTTCGTTTTATTGACTACTTAGAGTTGATGTCTTTATGAGAAATTATATACTCCTTGTAAATTCACAGTTGGTGCTTGTCAGAGTTTGCAGAGTTGATTTGCTTGTGTCATTTCGTGTTTGCTAATCATTCTTTCATCTTTAATGCTTTTTTAAAGAAATGGAGCATGAAAAAATTAATTGAAATCTTGAAATTATCAAAAAGGGGCTTGTGATAGTTATTCTTTCATGTTTATTTTTTTCTCAGTAATAATGGAGGTTTTTGGTGGTAGATGGTGGACTATTTAACAGAGAAGTATTAAGGGAACTTGTCGTCTAGTGTTGGTGTGTCGGTTAAATGACATTCTTTTCCCAGAATGGCAACGTTTTATTTCTTAGTCTACCTGAACATATACATGCAGATAAATAAGTTGTTGATATCCTGGCATCAGTTTTATCTTAAAACTCTTAGCTGATAATTAATTTTAATTTCTTGAAACAGGATGACAGCTATGAGTTTCCTTCTGCAGTAAAATAAATGCTTCAATTGATGCTCTCTTGCAGCCTGTGAGGTGCTCAAATCGCATTCTTAGCTCTTATAATGGATCGCAAGGACACATCGGGTTTCGTTAGCGGTGGTTGCTTCATTTTGGGAAGCTCTAATTTCATCTTTAGCTATTAGATCTTTTTTCTTGGGAAGCTTAGATATTAGATAATTTTTCTGCCATCCTTCCTTTTGTTTGCACCTCAGAAGTCCCAGAATCTATTCTTTGTTTTATATATACATATTCTTGGTTTTAGTTCAGTTGGCACAAGTTGTGATTTTAGTGTATGGATGGTACCCCTGGCTATTCTTCTACTTTGGCCTTTGCTTCAAAAGATCTGGGCACAGTTAATGATTATGCAGTTGTTTCTGCTCTAGATTTTGACGCAGCTGGTTTGTCAAGCTCTTGTGCTTCCAATGGAGGCAAGAGAAAATGTAGTGTTATTGATCGACCTTTTAACTTGAAAGATGGGTCTTCTCTGGTTCTTGGGTTGGGACGTTCATCAAGCTCGTGCACTACCATATGCTTAGGTAAAGAAATAGAAGAGGATTCTTCTATAGATCTTGGTCTAAATTTCAACCTCAACATTGGAAATAACAGGTTATCCAATCGAAAGAAGATCTCTGCTGGAACTTTAAATGCAATCAAGATAAGGAAGCCTATTTTAGACCTGCAATTAAGCCTATCAACGGTACCTGCTGAATCTGATGTAACCACTGTTACCCAAGGGCTCTTGCCTTGCCAGAATTATTCTGATTCAACTGCTTTAGCCCCCACAGTTCAACTAGGTGATGAAGGTTCAACATCAAGTCGCTGGAAAGCAGGTGCCCTTTTTGCCCCATTGCCGAATGTAGAGAAAGCGAGCTCTCTTTTGGCCCCATTGCTGAAAAAGAAAGCAGGCCCTTCTTTGACCCCATTGCAAAATGTAGAGATTTCCATCCCCTTTAACCAAGGCCATACCCATGTCAATCCAGACCAACTAAGCCCGAATATCTCATCAACTGCAGAGGTAACACCAAGCTCAGTTAGCAGTCAACGGAAAACTAGTGTGAAAACCTGCAGGTTTGGAGGATGCACCAGAGGCGCAAGAGGTGCTTCTGGCCTCTGTATTTCCCATGGTGGTGGAAGGAGGTGTCAAAGAGCAGGTTGTCAAAAGGGAGCGGAAGGAAAAACTGTTTTTTGTAAGGCACATGGAGGTGGTCGACGGTGTCAGCATCTTGGATGTACTAAAAGTGCTGAAGGCAGAACTGACTATTGCATAGGCCATGGTGGCGGTAGAAGGTGCAGTCACGAGGGGTGCAGTCGTGCATCAAGAGGTAAGTCTGGTCTCTGCATTAGACATGGAGGCGGCAAAAGGTGCACGGTTGAAAATTGCACTAAAAGTGCCGAAGGTATCTCTGGCCTATGCATATCACATGGAGGTGGTCGCCGATGTCAATACCCCGAGTGCACGAAAGGTGCGCAAGGGAGCACAATGTTTTGTAAAGCTCATGGTGGTGGTAGAAGATGCACGTTCTTGGGGTGCACGAAAGGTGCGGAAGGGAGCACTCCGTTTTGTAAAGGGCATGGAGGCGGTAAAAGATGTACATCCGAGGGATGCACCAAAAGCGTGCATGGGGGAACTTTATTTTGTGTTAGTCATGGTGGGGGCAAAAGATGTGCTATACCCGAATGTACTAAGAGCGCTAGAGGACGCACAAGCTATTGTGTCCGACATGGAGGCGGAAAAAGATGCAAATTTGAAGGATGCGGAAAAAGTGCTCAAGGGAGCACCGATTTTTGCAAGGCGCATGGTGGAGGAAAACGTTGCTCTTGGGGGCAATCTGGTTCCGGGCTTTATGGTCCGGGTTTAATTCCATGTGACAAGTTTGCTAGGGGTAGATCTGGCTTATGTGCTGCCCACAGTGCACAAATGCAGGAGAGTCAAGTCAATAGCAGTTCTACAACTCAAGAGCCGGATTCAAGCATGTCTACACAGATGAAAGACATTTTTGTGGCTGGAAACCCTGATGACTCTGGGACAACATCATTTGGTTCGATAGGCTATGTGCATCATATGATTTCTCAACCAATTATGCCACTGGGAAATGTCATAGTTGGAAACTCTAGTTTGGATCCCCTCTGTCTTCCAGAAGGCAGGGTGCATGGAGGTGGCCTGATGGCAATGCTTAGAGGAGGTGCAGCATTTAGCAACAATAATCAAGAAGGCAATACTGGCCCATTGGAGCCATACCGCTTGCCTCACAGATGGGTGTAAGTGAGTACCCTTTATTTAGTTGTGTAATTCTGTTCTAGTAATTATGTCGGTTTTGAGTTGGACTAGTTTGTGTATTTGTTTGTGTCGCAGTTTGATTATAGTGGACAATAAATTCGTATCTATTTATTGTGTCGAAAGTGTAGATGTGCTTGTGGACTTCTGAATCAAGTGTGAAATAACTTAAGCTAGGTGGGTTGGGTATAATGTTGGTTTTAGTTAGGGTTGGTTCTGTTTTATGTGAATATTTTGTTGTAAATATTTTTTCCTTTTAGTACTTTCATTTGCTGGTTGATCTCAATTTATCTTTGTATCAAGCTGAGAATATGATAGTGGATAAACACGAACCGATTCTTGCATTTTTGACGCAATAACAGAACTTTTAGAGCCCGTTTGATCATTCCTTTAGATCCAAAGCTCTTTTGATCTTGATTTTGAAAATGATTTTGAATCTTGCATTTCTGTAACAATAAATTTCAAATTTTTAAAAGTTAACTATTTTTATTTTAGGGTGAGGTTGGTCTAGTGATTTGAAAAGTAATTATAGTAGAATTAATTTTACTAAAATTAATTTTGGTAATAATTGATTATGATAAAAGTAATTAATTATAGAATAATTGCTTTTGTAAAAGTAACATTTTAGTTGCTTCTAAAATAAGTTGATTTTTTTCTTCTCGAGATCCCAAAAGTAATTATGATATTGATGGCCAAACACTTCAAAAATCACAATAGAGATGTAAAAGTGATTTTAAGGGCTCCAATCACTGGGTCAAACTCACTCTTACTAATACTCGTCATTTTAAAATTTTATTCAAAATAATTCCTAATAGTGTTTCATATAGTTTCAAATAGAAGTTTTAAGAATTTTGCTGAAAACTCTTATTTTGTTATTTTGAAACAAGGGATGGTCTCCCGTTAGTTTTCAAATGTCCAACCATTCATAAGGTCGCCACCGAGAGGCGACACGTGTCCAAGAAAAAACTGGCAACCCCTTAAATTTGTTTTGACACTGACCAAAATACCCTTCTCCTTCTTCCATATTAAAATTGAATAATTTATATAAAACCTTATATCTATATAGCAGATTGTTTACATTTACTTGTTATAAAAAAATTCTGATTATTTTTTAATTTAATTCCACTTTTGGATTCTCCACTCAACTGTGATCATTTACACATCTCAATTGAGCAATTTGGTTCAATTTTGGGGTTTTTCTTATTTCTATGTAAAAAACCATTTGAACTCTTATGAATTGATTTCTTCAATTTGCTGTTGCTCAAGGTTCCTTCATCTACAACTAATGTTTATTCATCACTTTGGGGGCAAATTTAAGAGATTATAGTTGATTGCAGCGATTTGGGTGTTCATCGCTATTTTTTATGTCAAATTTTTTGTGATCAAATTGATGTGAATCGTTGTTGATTTCAATTCTTATGTGTTCGAATTTGTTGGTTGTTGATTTAATTTGGTGAAATTTGAGTTAATTTAGTGGAATTAAAAATTGATTTTATATGTATATTTCATTCCCTTTTGCTCGCTACTGTATGTTGTGTTGGGGAAGATGATATATTTGCACATTCAGCCCCAGACTATGTCATTGGTCAAAACTATCCTCAAACTTTCAATTTTGCTGAAAAATTAAAGATTTTGTAAGATTTAGTAAAGATTAAAATTTAATATTGCGATTAGTTTAAATATTGTTAGTTTTAATTTCTAAGTCTAAAATTTGAAAAATATGAAATAGCTAGTATGAATATAAAAAAATACGACTTAATTAGAATTTTTGAAAAAAAAAACTTAGATAAATCTTAATTAATATACAACACATCATAAATATAAACACAACTATTTTTTTTTAAGATGGCGAATTTCCTTTTTAAAAAAATTCCTTTTCTAAAATTTTTATTCATTTTTTAATTTTACAAATTACAAATTCATTTGATTTGATTTTTTTTTTTCAAATTCTTGTTTTTTAAATTCCGTAATTTGAGAAAATATTGATAATTTAAAAAATAAAATTATTGACTCGGTCATTATTTCGATCAAATTGTACTTTAGATGGTTGAAACACTAACTCCTCCATAATTCGAAAATATATTGATAAATTTAAAAAAAATTGATGATTTGGTCATTATTTCGATCAAATTGTCGATAATTTTGAAAATTTTGATGACTCGGTCATTATTCCAATCAAATTATCTATTAGATGGTTATGTAACACTGAGTCCTCCGTAATTTAAAAATATCTTGATAATTTTGAAAATTTTGATGAGTCGGTCATTATTCCGATCAAATTGTCTATTAGATGGTTATGTAACATTAAGTCCTCCGTAATTTGAAAATATATCGATAATTTAAAAAAAAAAATTGATGACTCGGTCATTATTTCGATCAAATTGTCTATTAGATGGTTATGTAACACTGAGTCCTCCGTAATTTGAAAATACATCGATAATTTTGAAAAATTTGATGAGTCGGTCATTATTCCGATCAAATTGTCTATTAGATGGTTATGTAACATTAAGTCCTCCGTAATTTGAAAATATATCGTTAATTTTAAAAAAATTGATGACTTGGTCATTATTTCGATCAAATTGTCTATTAAATGGTTATGTAACACTATGTCCTCCGTAATGTGAAAATATATCGATAATTCAAAAGAAATTGATGACCCGGTCATTATTCCAGTCAAATTGTCTATTACATGGTTATGTAACACTAAGTCTTCCATAATTTGAAAATATATCGATAATTTTAAAAATTGATGATTCGGTCATTATCCGATCCAATCGACTATTAGATGGTTATGCAACACTAAGTTCTCTGTAATTTAAAAATATATCGATAATTTAAAAACGTTGATGACTCGGTCATTATTTCGATCAAATTGTCTTTTCGATCAAATTGTCATTACTTAAATTTGATTGATAATGACCGACTCATCAACTTTTTTAAATTATCGATATATTTTAAATTACGAAAAACTTAGTGTTACATAACCATCTAATAGATGATTTGATCGGAATAATGACCGACTCATCAATTTTTTTAAAATTATCGATATATTTTCAAATTATGGAGAATTTAATGTTACATAACAATCTAGTTTAATATTTTTAGTATACATCTACTAAATGAAAATTAAATTTAGAAATGTTTGTTGCAATTTTGAATTATAATAAACAAATATGCAATTTCAATTTATCATTTTTGTTTATGTCATAAATACAAAAAAAAAAAATTCCAAAAATAGAACAGGAGAATTTAAATAAATATTGAAAATTTCTTTAGATAATAAATATATTTATTTAAGTTGAACCTAAAAAAAAAATATAAGTTTAGATCTATTTAGATTTAATAACATATATCAAATACAAGTTTAGACACCACCATTACAAGCTATGTCTTCTGAAGTCAAAAGGACTCCCACAATCCAAAAGATCCCATAACCGGATGCTAACCTTAAACCCCCATGACACACATCACCTCATCAACCTCAAAAAGAAGGGAAATTAATCCAAATTCCACCAACAAACTGAAATCACACATATACAGAAGCAAATACAAGGTACTAATCAAAATTAACAAATAACCCCCTGAAAAAAGCAAATAGCCCCCTGCCTCGAAAGTGATCCAAACAGGCAGCTGAAATACACCCCAACCAACTCAAAACAAGAGCAAACAGCCCTATGGAGTAGCAAACTGCCCCCTGGATTAGCAAACAGCCCCCTGAATTTGCACAATCCAAAAGGACTACCACAATCCAAAAGTGATCCAAACAAGGACTCCCACAATCCAAAAAATCCATAACTTGATGCTAACCTTAAACCCCCATTGACAAACTCCACCTCATTGGCCTCAAAAAGAAGGGAAATCAGTCCAACTGTCACTCACCAACAACTGAAATCGCACTTCAGAAGAAACAAGACCGGTTACAAAGCAAACAATAAGAGATTAGCAAAAAAAATACCAGCCAATAGCAAATAGCCCCATGACTAGCAAAAAACTCCCTGACTAAAAGCAAGCAGCCCCCTATCTCCCACAATTCATTCAAACACAAACTGAAACACCATAACAACAACAACCAGTGAGAAAGAACTGAAGCAAGAGCAATTTCAGTCCCCTCCAACCAGTGAACTCAGGCCAAATGATAGAAGCAAAACGATCTCAAACCAACTTCAAGAGCCACATCAACACAGCAAACTCACTATGAAATCAATTGAATATAACTTTATGCAACTAAAGTGACTGAAGTAAACCAGCTGCCTCAACTCATGGGTTACGTACACTTCCATTTAATTGATCCATTAAGCTTGATGAATTAAGTAGCATAATCCCACTCACTGGAAATTAAAAAACCAAGCAGCTGAAAATGAATGATCTCACAAGAGAAACCATGCAACCAGCACTAAGTACCGGAGATAATCCAATTATGTCAAGCAATCAGCATATCCATAGCAAGCAACTCAATTTAAATCTCAACCAGGCAGCTCCAATCAATTAACAATTGAATAAGCAGCTACCTCAAAACAATTAAATGGTCTCCACAATTAATCAACCAGGCAGCTCCAATCTCCATTAACAATTGAATGAAAAGAAGACCGATTATATAACAGCAGCCACCTCAAATACTTGTACACTCAATCAATTAACCCGATAGCAATGTTAAATGACCGTAAATGACGTGTGAACATAAACCAAAACAGAATTACAATCACATAAACTCAGAAAATGAAAACAAAATTGATCGCGTACGCCCAAATTACAAACTCCCAAATTCGTCAATCAAACCTGAAATTGATCAATTACTTAATTAATATAGGCAATTTCGAACTGGAATGCAAGAGGAATTGGATTAAGTCAGCCGCAAACAAGCCAATTCAACGAACAGGCCCTCAAAGTGCTATTACATGAAAAAATTCAATTCCAATATTGCAATCGTTTAAATCCAGAATTGATCAACGAAATCAACTCTAAACAGCTCTAGTAATGATCTAGAAGTGATAAAACAATCAATTACTCCTTTAGATATCGCAATTTGATCACAAAACAATTTGACGTAAAAAATAGCGATGAACACCCAAATCGCTGCAATCAACTATAATCTATGAAATTTACCCCAAAGGATGAATAAACTCTAATTGTAGATGAAGGAACATCAATCAACAACAAAATTGAAAAAATCGATTCCTAAGAGCTCAATGGTTTTTTACGTAAGAATAAGAAAAACCCCAAAAATTCAACCAAATTGCTCAATTGAGATGTGCAAATGATCGCAGTAGAGTGGAGAATCCAAAAGTGGAATTAGATTAAAAAAATAATCAGAATTACTCTGGTTTCTTTGGCCGTGAAAAGAAGAAGAGAGAAGAGAATGAATTTGGAGAAAGAAGAAGAGAGAGAATAAATATTTAGCAAGGGCTCTAAGGTAAATTCAATAATATATTTGGGACAATGACAGGTTGTGTCGGTCATCTCGAAAATATTAAAAAAAAAAAAAAATTGAGTCCCAAGGCAAATTTATTGCTGACCTTATGAAAGGTATTTTTTGCTGAACTGATGGGAGACAATCCCTTGAAACAAACAAAGCAAATTCGAGCCAAAATGGTCAATATTAGCAACACTTATTAGAAGTTAGAACTTCCACGGTTCCACCTTGCCTTGGGAATATGGTTTCAGTTTTATGTACTTTCTCCATCTCAATTATTTTTATTTCTTGGTATAGTTGACAAGTCAACTTGACTAAATTTATAAAAATTATAATAAATAATTTAATTAACATATTTCACTAATAAGTTGATAATATCATATGACACCATATATATTAATATTTAAAAGGTTTAATACACCATAAATATGAATAATTTAATATGATTAATTACTTAAAATATTGAAAAGTTTGATCAGGTATTGTAACAAATGGAGCAAAATAAATAAGATGGATGGAGTATAAGAAATCAAGTTTAAATTAACTTTGATTTCATTTTCAATTAATCCGCGACTAATTTGATTTTCTATGTTCATACCAAAGAAATGTAGAGTATGTTTGTTTGGTGTTTGAAAAAGTAGTTTGAGAAAGTAGTGACGGTTTGTAAAATAATATCGATTTGCATAATATTGTTTGTTTGAGTTTAGAGATAGTGGTTTGAGAAATAAAGAAGATGTAGGTTTTTTTTTGGGAAGAGATAGGTTGTAGGTGTAAAATGTGTAAGACTTTATGTCGAATCATGTTTGTTATGTGTGATAAATTGTGTAAGATATAAGTTACTTTATGTCAAATTATTGTATAGATATTGTGTAGAAATAGGAAAATTGTTGTTTGTTTGACTTTTAAGAGAGTAGTTTGAGAAAATTGAAAGATGAAATTTTATTTCTGAAAGTAAAAAACATATTTTTTAGCATTTCTCAAGCACGAAATAATTTTGAAAAACGTCAAACAAACAAGCCCGTAGTCTTTTGATCATGCAACAATGCTCTCTTTCAATGCTGCAACAGTGAATGGTACAGGTTTTGAGGCTTATTCCCACTTTGCATCATGAAAATGTTTCAATTTGATACTTTGCACCCTAAAAATATTAATTTCATTTTGTACCTTCAAAACATATTTTATCTTTCACTTTGTACCCTGAGTGATTTTTAGGACAAAAAGGAGTAGTTTTGTCACTCTTCAATAGTAACATATATTACCTTTAAAATATAATAATGTAATATTCATGTGCAATTAAGAGCAAAATTGACAAATTACTCATTAAAATAACTCCGACAAAAAAAATAGGGATCATGGACGGATCCAAAATCAAAAAGTCGAGAGAGAGATTAACGATGAAACTAGTTGACAACAATGTTCAATGAATTCTATATAATGTGGGTTGTTTGCATAATAGTAGTACTAAAACATAATTTCTGATATTAATGGAGGGGATTTTCCCCTTAATTGCACATAAATTTCAAGTTATTATATTTTAGAGGGAATATATATTGACTTTTCAAGAAAAAGACAAAAATTGACCCTAAAATTCACCCATGATGCAAATTGAAAGACAATATATGTTTTAGGGATTTTTGTACTGTCACCCTCCAGTTTTTTTCAATTTTTGCACTTTCCCCCTCGAAATGTCTTAAATATGACAGTGCCCCCTGCTTTTATGTATATTTCTTGTTGCTTTCTTATTAATTTTTTATGGAGACCTCTTCATTATATACACCGAAAAATCAAGTCACCTAGGAATTGGAATTGGATATGGAATATTGCCGCACCGCTGGTAATATTACCCTTTTGCCCTCTTAAATTTTGTGTGCTTTGCACGTGCTTTAATTCCGGCGGAAAATTTGACTGGAATTTAGTATGGGGTAAGTGCACAAATATACACAAAAACACAGGGCACGGTCACATTTAAGGCATTTCGGGGGGATAAGTGCACAAACATACATAAAAACAGGGCAATGTCACATTTAAAGCGTTTCGGGAGGGAAAGTGCGAAAATTGAAAAAAACTGAGGGGTGAAGTGCAAAAATCCCTATGTTTTAATGGTGTAAAATGGGATTGGTTTTATTAGGTTGCAAAGTGCAAAATTGATACATTTTCAAGGTGCAAAGTGAAATTAAGCCCAGATTTTGATATTACCGGTAATATTACCAAACCGGCCTAGATATCAAAAATCTGTACTCCACGGTTCAGTGCACAGCCTTTGATGATATCATCACCGATCAACTTTCTCACACTTGCAAAAACATAGGAGATGGAGATAGTAGAAAAAATTATAAAATAAATTAGGACACGGTGCGGACAAAATTGTGCATTATTATACTGAATCATAATATCCCACCATTCAAATTTTACATCTATGGTATTAAAAGGGAGAATAGACAAACTGAAAATTCCAACCACTCTTTAAGTTCATACATATCATAAATTCATTACAAGCTCAAAGCAAACTGGCGACATATGACAAAAGGCAAAATCACAGTTACAAAGGCTGAATATTGAGGAAGAAACGGACGAAAAAAAAAAACTCAAAACTTTAGAACAAGAAATGAACTTTCTGATTGCTAAAACAAACACTAAGATTATTGCTTAATGGTAAGTAGGTTATTGAAGCTATCAAGAATCAACTACCAATGTAAGCAATGACATACATCTCCAACCTCTGTTCCTGACTAGAAATCGGGAATTAATGTAATGGGGGAGCATACATTTTCAATCCCCTTTTACATCTATACTTTCCTGACCTGAATATTATGTGTGGATTGGAACCTCCAGATAGGCTGTCTGCCGCTTTGAACTAGAGCAACCTGCTCACCTTCTTTCACCAGTCCTTGCTTCTATAAATTGGGAAAAAAAATTGCGAGTACATTATAGACAAGAACTAGATCTAAAAACAAAACTTTGCGAAAATAAAAGCCCTTTCGTCTGTTTTGTGATTGTGTATCCATTTTTTTAATAGACTGCAAAACAATCAGAAACTAAGCATGGATTAGATTTCACCTTTAATAATGCCAAAGAATTGGTAAATGTCTCATCAGCATCACTTGAGAACTCCATATGGATGGGACAAACTCCCTGATATAGAGCCAGTCTCTGCTGTATCCTCTTACTGTCACACAATCACGTGATAAAAATTAATCATTTAGAGTCGCAGAATTTTCAACAGACTTTAAGATTATGAATACCCAAAATATCATTCCTGAAATTACTTATGAAAAAATCATTTATCTGGTCTTGTTTTGTAATCGATTTATGGAAAATGCAGAAGCACCAAGATGAATTAAATTGGATGAGCAGTCTCATATTGTTCAATGATGCTTTTTTCACTTGAAAAGGGAAACATTTTGCAATAAATTTTGTATAATGTACTTTAATGACTCACTCGTTTGTGAAAGCAAATATAGTGCCAGATGGACGAAAATGGCTCAGTAGAATGGCCATGAACCCTGTTCTAGTAAAGACAACAATTGAAGTTCCAAGTGTATTTGACATCTTTGTTGCATGGAAAGCAAACATTTCACTCATATGATTCTGCATAAAAGAAGAAAATATTCAGTACTTTATATGCAGATATATAAAGGCTATAAAATGCCGAGAAAAGACTGTTGTGACCTTGAAAGCTTGGCCCAGATTCGATGGAGTTTGGTCACCAACTATAGTAGCTTCAGTCCTCAAAGAGACTGTGTGCATGACCTTGACAGCTTTCAGAGGAAACCTATCAGGTGAATGAAATTACTACGATGATTTTCTTGGTCCAATAAAATATTTAAAAAGATTAATGGTGCAATATGAACGAATATGGAAAAGCTACTTACTTTCCATGCGCAGTTTCTCCAGAAAGCATAACTGCATCAGCACGCTCTTTCACAGCAATGGCAATATCTGATACCTCTGCTCGGGTAGGAGTGGGATGTACTATCATGCTTTCAAGCATATTTGTTGCCACTATGACTGCTTTTCCCATACTACGACATCTATTGATAATCTCTTCCTACATTATATGATAAAAAAGGCTTTCATGATACATTTCATGGACTCGATAAAGCAACCAGCTAAATTAGCTAAGAAGGAAGAGAGAAGATATTTATGTTTCCTAATTTTCTTTATGATATGTACCTGCAATAAAGGAACCTCTTCTATTGGCAGCTCTGCACCAAGATCTCCTCGGGCAACCATAGCCTGACAAAGAGAAGACAAATAGTTATTTTTCGCGTGGCATTATGTAATAATTCAACAAATTAAAAGGTTGTATTGAACCATAACAGAGATAGACGGTTGTAATGATTCTTGTGGCCAAAGGCAGAGTAAGAGTCCTTGATAAACAAGTGTGAGGTTCATATATATTCATATTTAGAGAGGCATAACAGCATTTTAGAAGATAAACAGGTCAGCTCACACTACATTACTTACTGGCCCAAATTTTCGAGACTTGACGATCAGAAATGTCAGGATCAACTTATTCAAACTCTGTTTTTTCACTTAAATACAAATCAACTGGAGCAATTGCTACTTCTTTAATAGAAATGATCTAAATTCATGTTCTTACCCCATCAGATGCAGTTATAATTGAATGCAAATTTGGTATGGAATCTGCACTTTCGATTTTTACAATGACATGAATGTCTGCACCAGCGTCTGCAGGGGAAAGTTAAAGAAACTAAAGTCAAAGATACAGCACTTATTATGTTAAGAACACAAATAAACTTGTAAGATGTTATCTAATAATACACATATATTGAGATATTTACCTTTCAGATAATTCTTTAGTTCATGGACCACAGCCGCATCCTTGACAAAGGAAACGGCATAGAAGTCAACTTGGTTATCGACTCCAAATTTGATATCATCCCAATCTTTATCTGTTTCATGTTCGCAGAAAAAGTCCTTCAATTTCTAACGGAAAGAAAGAAAAAGGAAATAAAATAAATAATACCCTGCAGTCAGAAAAATTAAAGCATAGTTGCTTATCTGACCAGTAATGGATGGAAGTGTTGCGCTCTTGCCACGAACATTCAGATGTCTTCGAGATTTAAGCTCTCCTCCATCCACAACTTCACATTTCACCGAATCTTTGGTCTTAGATTTTACTATGAATGACATCATACCACCTGCATAATGAAGCAGTAGTCAATAACAGCAGCAACTTAGAAGAAAGCATCATGATTTTCTCAAGAATGAATCTAGAAAAATGGTCACCAGTTGTGCGTTCATGTTGACTCCCTACATCCCCACCTCACCTTAGAAGAAATGGTGAAAGGGTAAAAAGTGAAATATGCATGCTATACATGCACACCTCATGCGAAGGTAAATAAGACTGAGCACATGCAAAGAGCGTGAGAGTATTTACAAAATGTTGTTTTTGGTTCAACAAAACAATAAATTGCCATTAGTGGCAGCCATTGGAAAGGCTTGGAAGTTGGAACTAGTGAATGGTGAGTCCTTAAAAATAAATTATTCTGTTACAATGGCCACCAAGTCTATATATAGGGGACCTGGGAGTTGGTGAAAATATGTACATTAAAAGTTCATGAGGTGCTTGGTGCAGACACTTGAAGGCGATATATAACATTACTTAAATCATCTAGAAAATATACAGCAGAAAATGATAAGAGTAGAAGTACCACATTTTTTAACAATAACAGTTTGTGTTGATATGTGAAGAAGTTGAAGAGTTAAGATTGTGAATGGAAAATAAACTATCAGACTGTAGACCTTGCATGTGATTTAGTAAGTTTGACCAACACAATGAGATGATTGAAAACATAATCAAATTTCCTTCTGGAATGTCAAATATTACTATTTATTAGTCGTCTGAATTACCAGCGACAAAAAGAACAATTTCAGGAAAAAAATTAGTTTTATACCATCAACAAGAAGCATGTCCCCTGCATCTACATCATTCACAAAGTCGTCATAGTTGACACTGACACAGTCTGCTGTGCCAACTCCTCTTTGAATTGTGAAAGTAAACTCCTGACCAGGATCCAATGTGATTGGTTGAGGTAAGTCACCACTCCTAACTTCAGGACCCTGTCAGCAGAATCACACAGAATAAGCATACATTACACATGAATCAACAACTTTTTAGCAAATAGAAGGAATAAACTGGCTGCCCTCGCAAATCAATGGTTATATATTTCATTTGTTTTATTTGTCAATCCCCTGCTATACTCTTTAGGGTTTTCACACCCTACAAGTACTGAAGCAACATGCCAATGTCATTGTACTTATACAACCAAAGACGACTTGACTGAAGCTGTAATAAACAACTTCGCCTTGTCCATGCATGTCACAATGAGGTCTGCACATCAAAAGAAAAAGACTTGCCTTGGTATCAAGCATGATGGCAATAACATTATCTTTTGCTTGGGCATTATATTCCTTGACCAAATCAATGACTTTTTGGTGAGATGCATGGTCTCCATGAGACATATTAAGACGAGCAACATTCATTCCAGCCTCTGCCAGCTTCCATATCATCTCCTTGGTGTCAGTTGAGGGACCAATTGTGCAAACAATCTTTGTCTTACGCCTGACTGTAGGCTTAGACCACACGCCCACTGACGTGTCACCAAGTTGTGGAATCCCCTGTAAATAGTGACTTTGCTCTGCTGCCTGGTCGAAAGGAGAAACAATGCAAACATTATTACCAGAAGTAAAGCCCTTTCCTCCAATGCATGCAAAAACAGCTATATTGCGGGACGTGCATTCTCTTTTTCTTTGTTGCAATTCCAATTAATAAGATTCAAATCATAAAATTTAATATACTCCACAAAACCGTATCATGATTCAAGAAACCATTCTTCAATGGGCACAAAATAAACTCTCTTGACCAACAAAATGACATTAACAAATCTAGAAATATGCTTTTACATCCTAAACAGATCAGTAAGGGTGTAAGTTGAGTATCGAGCTTGAAATTTTGTTTTTGGTTTGATTGTTAAATGAACCAAGCTCAAACAAAATTTTATCAGATGAGCTCGAATCAAGTATCAAGTTGCTAATATATTTACATGTAATTTGTCAATTAATAGCTTATTGAGTCGAGCTCAAACCAATCTTCAAAACTTATCAATTAAAAAAAAAGGATTAAAGTTTGTTTGATCTGTACGACCAACCAAGCTCTAACCAGATTTTGTAGTATCGAGTAGGTTGATATATTTACATGTATTGTTAATTTTTAACCTATCGTGCCGAGCTTCGGCTCAAACGGAACTTCAAACTTATCAAACAAAAAAATGTTGTTGTTTGATTTGTACGTCAAACCGACTTCAAACTAGTGTTTACATAACAAGCTCAAATCGAGTATCGAATAGCTTGGTTTAATTTGCAATGCTAATTCCAATTAATATGATTCAAATCTTAAAATTTAATATGCACCATATCATCATTCAACAAATCAATCTCCAAAAGGCACAACAAAGCATTCTTGCTACCAACATGCATATACTCCTAAACAGATCACCTTTTCGAAAAATCTATATGCATAAAAACAAAAGAAACAAAATATACAAGCAAAAAGAAAACTAGGCGAGGAAAAATCATGACCTTAGGCACATCTTCAGGTGATACCGGAATCACTTCCGGCTCAACGCGAGTAGATCTCACGGCCGTGATTGGAGCGTTCACGTGGACAGCTCCGGTACGGCTCTTATTCTCAAACTGGCTTAAAACCTTTGCCGCAAATAACGAACTCGGCTTCAACTTATCGGCTCGATTCTGCATAGATCCAGAGCTAGGGTGCGCCACAAATGCACCATGAATCAGCCGCGTCGCCACCACTTGAGCCATCGCCGCCAAAAAAAAATTAGAGAGAGGAAGACAAAGAAATGAGGGAGAATAATGAAGATTAGAGAGAGAGTTTTGGAGTATAAATTGAAAGAGAGATTGGAAAAATCGTCGATAAATTTGGAGGTTGTGCAAGTAAAGCTTCTTGTTTGTATCGAAATATAGAAGTACTAATAGAGAGGCGCTCAAGTTTTAGCTCATAACGGTTGGGGGTGGGGGAGAAAATGGGGTTTTTGTTATGGAACGCCGTCGTTTAAGGTTATTCGGGTTTTGGGCAGGTTTAATCTACATCACGAGTACTGTGGTTACCGTGGGTTGTCAACTAGTGGGCCCTTAAATTAAAACAAGAATTTAAAATTTAAAATTTTCCTTTAAAATCTGTAATGCTACGGGCATGTTTGTCTCGCCTTTCGGAGAGTGGTTTGAGAAAGTGGTAGAGGTTTGAGAAATAATTTCGATTTGCGTAATGTTGTTTGTTTGGGTTTTGGGAGAGTAGTTTGGGAAAGTAGCCGCAATTTTTGACTTTTCTAATATAGAGAGAAATAGAAATAGAGTAGAAAAGTGGCCTGTTTGTTTGGCCTTTCGGAGAGTGGTTTGAGAAAAAAATTACTGTAGCTAATTAATTGGGAAAGTGGTTGGATTGTTTGTTTGGCTTTTCCGAAAACCGAATTTTTTTTCGGAAAAGCGAGACAAACAGGCTCTACGAGTCTTTGAGTTGTTATTATTCCTAAAGTATGGAGTAATTTCTTGCACATATATATTCTGGTTTAATGTGAGAGTAGTATTTTTCATGCATTTGAGTTTTGACTATATAAATAAGTATTTTTCCAACTTTAGTTTGGAGTTAATTTAGAATGATGAATGTATTAAAATGCATATTTAAAATGGTTGAAATTTGCAATATACTAATTAAAATGATTGTAGATATAGCCAAAACAAGAATCCTAAATCATGAGCAATTATATTATTCTCCATCTTTTGCAATTCAGGATATAACAGCAATTAATGTTAACATAAATGCACCACATTCCTTAGAATTAATGACAAATGTCTCTTACCTAATTTATCACCGGATATAGGAGAGTCCATCGAGAAACATATGCCAAAAAACATGTTATTATTTTAGTATTATTGTAATTCTACAAGTTTTTTTTTTCTTTTACCAAAAACAACAAAAATATCCAAATACTATAAAATTTTGAAATCTACTAAAAAAATAATCTAAAAGGGACATCAGGAGACTTTAATGGCAAACATGACAAAAACTAAAGGAAAGACTTTCTCTTCTGACTATGGATTATAAGAAACGAATATCAATTCAAACTTAAATATATATTTGTAGTAGCTTTGAATATGAAAATTGAAACCATGCATGTTGGAACATAATGGATAAAGTTTTTTGATATCCATAAATATTGGCCAAATACTAGTTATGATGGTCCACTTGTAGTAGACTAGGAGCTCCTATACATACAATATCAACTGGTACAGCCTAGGGTTGGCATAATGGGTCTGGACCCAATGGGCCGGCAGTGACCCGCCCAGACCCATTAAGACCCAACCCATTAGTGAACATAATTATTGGGTTGGGTTGGGTCTGGACACACATTAAATTTAAGAGGTCTTAACCGGGCCTTTAACGGGTCTTTAACGGGTCTAAAAAATTAAAAGCCAAGCCCTACAATTGAACTCCTTCTCCTCTGCACAAAACAGCCGCTTCTTCATCTCTCTCAGTCTCTTTCGGTTTTTCCAGTCTCCACGACAAATCTCCGTCGTGTCTCTCTCTGCCCCCACCGCCGGACCGTCGGAATTGATGGAACCCACCACCGGACCGCCGGATTTCATGGAAGGTAAGTTTATGTAATTTTTTCTTAAATTTTGTCCCCAGTATTATGCACCTATTGGGCTAATATTAGAAATTAAATTGGAAGAGAAATAGTGCGTATGTATGTGTATATCAAACTAGATAAAAGAGAATCAGATCATTTAATTTTAAGATAAGTAACATTTGTACCCACGGCTTAGAATTTGAAAATTAATTTATGGGTAATCAAAACAAAAAAAAAAAACCAGACCCATTTAACTTTTGAAGAAGAAGAAGGAAAAAAAAAAAAAAACCGGGCCGGCCCGACCCGGCCCGACCCAGACCCGTTTGAGACCCGACCCATTTAAGGCCCGGCCCGTTTACGACCCATTTTTTTAGACCCGAACCCGGCCCGACCCATTTAGCCCAAGCCCGAACCCGACCCGACCCGCCCGTTTGCCATCCCTAGTACAGCCCAACTTTAAACCCAAATCATAAAACATTGGCCCATTTGATTTCCTTTTCCCTCAAAGAATTATCTTGAAACAAAATCTCTTTAAATTAGGTTGAAATTGAAATGGTTAGTTAGATAAAAGTTATTTCAATCGATTTATTGTGCATAACAAACTAAGACGAAACATCATGTATTTCTTTACTTTTTAAAGCACGAACTGATGTTGTAAGTCGAAATTTAGAAAAATATATGAAAGTATCAAAGTACCCTAATTCAGTTATTGCATGATTAAATTAGGGTTAGTTCGAGCTTGTTTATCTAATAATTAATAATCTCAATTACAATTACAATCTCAATAAGAAAATAAACCTAATTTAAACAATAATTCGACTCGTTTATATTCTTAGTAATAAGTTTATCATTTTTTCTTGATTAAGTTTGTCACCAACCAATAATAACTTAACAAGTTGGTGACTTTACTTTCTTGGTTGAGATAGGGAACGTAAATAATAAACCTCATTGAGAATTGCAAATGAGAGCATCTCCAACAATGTCATCTATATCAAATTATACATAGTGAACAATATTTTAGCTACTCAGTTTTAGCTATTTGCTCCAGCAGTCATCATCTAAAATTTCAGAATTATTATATTTTATTTTTATTCTTCTTCCAATATTAAATTATAAATAATATTTTATTACATTTATTATATTTTCACATACAATATTAATAATAAATACATGTTTTAATGTTTTTTCATTTGAATATAATAAATTAATAATTTTATTTTGAAATAAATGGCTTTAAATAATGATTTAATAAACTATTAGATTCAAATCGATAATTTTTATTTTTTACTAGCAATTATATGCATTTAATTCAAATAAACATAGATTTGCTTATGTGGATGTCCTGTATATTTATACATGGATATCCATATATGCAAGTTTAATCTTCTATTATGCATAGGCTTGTATAAATATAAGTCACTGCTGGAATAATTTTTTTTACTTTGGTTATGTATAATCTCAATGCATGCTGATAGAAATGCTCTGATGAGAGAGACTAATTAAAAGAGTAGAGAAATAAAAAAAAAAAGTGTCATTTTCGTAGAAACTAAGGGCCTGTTTGTTTGGTGTTTGAGAAAGTAGTTTGGGAGAGTAGTGGAGGTTTGTGAAATAATCTCGATTTGCGTAATGTTGTTTGTTTGAGTTTTGAGAGAGTGGTTTGAGAAATAAAGTAGGTATATTTTTTTTTTGAAAGAGTTGGGTTGTAGGTGTAAGATGTGTAATAATTTATGTCAAATCATGTTTTGTGAGATAAATTGTGTAAGAGATATGTTACTTTATGTCAAATCATAGTATAGTTTGTATACGTTTTATTTAGAAATAAGAAAATTGTTGTTTGTTTGGGTTTTGAGAGAATAATTTGAAAAAATTAAGAGATGAAAATTTTATTTCAGAAAATAAAAAACATGTTTGTTTGGCATTTTCCAAACACAAATTTTTTTTGAAAAACGCCAAACAAACATGCCCTAATAATTTTTGGGTGTTATTCGATTTGATATTTTGCTTATGTACCATGTTTCCCCTAAAGCAATATATATATAGCTGTCAAGTTGTTTGCTTCGCTTTTGACCTACTTCTCAAAAGTGACTAGTCAGGACCATTCTACTCTATTTTATTTGTGGTTTGTGGTGGGATCAACATAGACTTCAACACCAAATATTTATTGGGAATGAAAAAGTAAATTTTAAATTTTGCTATCATTCAATTTAATTTGATACATAACGATTAGTTCAATTATTTTATGAACATGTAACACTTCTACAAAATTTATCACGCATACTTCCGAGTTCGGATGGTTTTTTTCACTTTACATTATTGAAACATAGGAAATAGACACTTTGCACTCTCGAAACTTAGATTTAACACTTTGCACCTTCTTTTATTTTCAAGCAAAAACTCAAGGGCAAAATAGGTAATTCAATTATAAATCTTTGGCACTTTGCACCCTCTTTATTTTCAAGCAAAAACTCAAGGGCAAAATAGGTAATTCAATTATAAATCTTTGGCACTTTGCACCCTTTTTTATTTTCAAGCATTCAAGGGCAAAATAGATAATTCAATTATAAATCTTTGGCACTTTGCACCCCCAAAACTTGAGAAATTGGCACTTTGCACCCCCAAAATAAAATTAGCGCTTATCACCTTCGAATTTAGAACAAATCAGCAACTTGCACCCCCAAAACATAATAAATTGCAGTTTGTACCCCGAAACACAAAATTAACATTTAACACCCTCAAATTAAAAAAAAAAAAAAACTCAAACCCCTCCTTTTCTCCGGCAAAGTCGACCATTGGGGTGAAAAATATCTAAGACAAAGTTGAACTTACCAATTTTTACTTATTAAATTGTTTTGCATAGAATGTTTAATTTGTACAAGCTATAATTCATGGTTGCTAATTTGTTATATGATAGAATCATTCCAAATTCATGGTATTTAATTTGTATATATGTATATAAATGTAGGTTGCTCAATCGGATCGGAAACTTACCTATTTTGCCTTAGATTTTTTCACCCCGATGGTCATTTTTGTCGGAAAAAATGAGGGGTTTGAGTTTTTTTTAAGGTCTCTAATGTTAATTATGTGTGTTCGGGGTGCAAAGTGACCATTTATCGTGTTTTGGGGGTGCAAGTCGCTAATTTGTTCTTAATTCGAGAGTGATAAGTGTTAATTTTATTTTGGGGGTGCAAAGTGCCAATTACTCAAGTTGGGGGTGCAAAGTGCCAAATATTTATATTTGAATTACCTATTTTACCCTTGAATTTTTGCCTAAATATAAAAGAGGGTGCAAAGTGCTGCATTTTTTATATTTTAAGGGTGCAAAATGCTAAATCTAAGTTTCGGGGTGCAAAGTATCTATTTTTTATATTTTGAGGGTGCAAAGTGCAATATATTTGAGTTCGAATCATGACTTATTTATTATTTTTATTTTTATTTATGTAAAAATGCAACAAGCAGAAGCCTAAAATAACAACCGTCTTACTTATTTATCAAAAAAAAAAAAAACCGTCTTACTTTTAGGCTTACATTAATTAGCAATTCTTGTAACTTATTATTGGTATTTAGATGTCGTAAAAAATTTAAAAATGTGATTTGCTACGTCTTGATTAATCTTGTGAGACCTAATTAAACTTACTTATTGTTGAAAATAGTACAAAAACTTGAAGTCACAATCGACAAATCCATGTCGGGCCAAAATTATACAACTTAAGTTTGGCCATTTGCCAGAAATTGTTCCAAGTAGCACATGGGGTTGGGTGTCTACTCAAACCTTTTTTCTTTTCTTGAAGTCTCGGTGGAGGAGTTCTAGCTCGGTTTCGCGGTTCTCGATTTAAAAAAATAATTTTGGTGGTTTCGATGAAACCTTTGAGACCTCATTTGAACGAGTTTTAATTATTGGGTTTTGTGGTTTGAATAAGTTGAAACCTCACTTGGATTGAGTTTGCATGTTGATGTTTTGGGAAGAAAATAATTGATAGGTGTCAAATCAATATAATTTTTAGTGAGATTTGGAGAAAAAAGTAGGCGGTATGTGTCAAATCAATGTCTTATATGTTTGAAGAGTTTGAATATGAGTTTCTGAATATGTTTTCAATGGTTTTATAAATTTGACGAAAAACTCATTTGAAATGGTTTTACCTCGATCTGATCAGACCAAAACTCATCCACATAGACCCTAAGTTGATCCCTAGATTGTGTAACATAATTTAAAACTTCCTTTTTATTTTTTTATTTTTTATGATCAACATAATTTACAACTTTGTGAAATTCTACTACCCAAAAAAAAAAAAAAAAAAGGAAAAAGCGCCATGGGATTTAGATTTACTGTGCCCCCATAAATTGGACACATTATGTCCAATCAGTTGAGTTATGTATTGCGATTGAAGAAAAGTGAAAAATATGATAAATATATTATAGAAACATTAATTAAGTCATAAAGTTAAGGGAAACAAATAGTCAGAACGCATGAAAATAAATATAAATGAAGAAATGATATAAAGAATTTTGCGTAATAATTTTTTATTTTGTTCCCTTTATTTTGTGTGTGTGGGTATAGGTTGTAAAATCTTTTTTATCCCTGGGGGGCATCTTCACTCTTTGAGATTTTGGATAGTTTTTTCTTTTTTGTTTTTCTTATCTTCTTCTGTTACCAAAAAAAACAATTAAAGCATCCTAAGCTATATCTTGTTCATAAATTTGATCGAGTGAACTAAAAGAATTTATTATAACTAAACGCGGATTTTACTTTCCATAAATAATTAATTAGTGTTTACTGATTAAAAAGTAAAGTTTCCTTAGAGCATCTCCCATGATACACCAAATCCTATTTTTTTCACCTAATTTAGATGTTTTAAGCCTCCCACCCTAAATCACTAAATCACCATAACACCAAAAAATATAGAGATTTTGTTTTAGCCTCCCATGGTGGTCAAATAAATACACTAATTATCATTGATAATTAAAATGCAATACACGACAACAAATCATTTAATGAAATACATTGTTAATAAAATGACAATAAGCTACATTTCTATTATTAAACCTAAATAATACATGAAATAAAATACATGACGACAAACTCCTTAGCGAAACACACGATTAATTAAACAACATAAAAAGATACTAAACGAAACTAGAAATAATACGAAATTGAAATACTCATAGAAAACGAAAATGAAAATTTCGTTTTAATAACTTACCCACTCGTTCAAGTCTTGGCGCCACTACTTAAAGAAAGTTTTGGCTGTCATAGTTCAAATCAGGAAAATGTCCATCTACTGGATTCCCGTCAGTATATTCACCAGAGTTGTACTCCTTGTTGTTAGGAGATTCCGGGACATACACATCTTCGTAGCTTCCTCCACTTCCTCCTGCACTAAAATCCAAGTTCCTAGCTGCTCTTGGCATGTTTCCTCTATTAATGAGGGCTTGTTTCTTATTAGTCCAGAATTGTTTGCTAAATGGTGTGAGATTACTCAAATCCTTGTTCATAATCTCCATTTCTTGTTCATGAGCCTTAATCTCGAGCGCTTTTTGCTTCATGGCTAGTTTTTCTTGCTTAAGAGTCACCAGTAAATCCGCACGTGCTTCTCTTCTTTCTTGGATAACTACATACTCTGCATGTTGCTTTTCCATTAGCTCTTGACTCTTTGCGGCACTATTCATCATTTCCTTCCACATCGGATCCTTTTCCTTGGTCATTTTTCTTTTTGCCTTTGCTGCTTTCATTCCAGTTGGCCTTCCCTGTGAACCGACCCCATCAGAGTCTTGGGATAAGATCGCACTATCTCCAAGGGGAGAGGGTGTATTATTCGTCTGGATAGGTTCAGCCCATTTCACGTGGAACTTTAGTATGTTCCAAGCATGGTCGAACTTAAATGGTTGATTTTTGGGTTCTTTAATGATATATAATTCTTTGGCCTCTGCAAGCTGAATATGTGAACATTAAAAATACTTAATGAGAATAGATAACAATAAATCTCAATTAATTATTCATAAGTTTCATTAAAGCATATACTTACCATGCTCTCAGCATTGCCACCACTCTGGTATCGGGATTGAACTTGAGTCAACACCGCCCAAAATAATGTGCACGATGTAGCTAATTTGTCAAAGCGAGAACATAAGGATCTCGTGTTCCTGCGCTCTAATTTGTTTACATCAACAGCTTCATGGTTGTAGTAACTTTCTATTTTAGCCCACAAATCTTCTTTACTCTGATATGTCCCAATCTCACTATTAGTTGAATGATGCACGTATGCATTGCAAAGAATCTCATCCTCAAGTTGTTTGAACCCTGCACCCCTTTGACTCATTTTGCTAAATGGCTAAAAAAATTAACTGGATTAGAATGGGATGAGAAGAAATATAGTAGTATGATTTTGAGTGGAGTAGAATGTTGTAATGGAATCATATATATAATAGATAAGATAATTGATGATGTAATCGCTTGCATCATCCGCAATCTTAGATGAGTGGATAAGACGTACGTGTCGCCTTGCAATTGGTTGTCCAAATCCATCTGCAGATAAGATAAGTGATGATGTAAGCGCTTGCATCATCCGCAATCCTAGATGAGTGGATAAGACGTACGTGTCGCCTTGCAATTGGTTGTCTAAATCCGCTTGCAGATAAGAGATAGGGTGGTTTACAAAAAACACCCTGCAAGGGGTGTCATTGTAATTTTTGAAACTATAGGGGGTTTTCTGTAATTTGATTTGTAATTGTCAATAGCACTTTGTAATTGATAATATTGTGTTGAAAGTTTAATGAAATAAAATTATGATAAACATCAAATTTATTATTTGGTGACACATTTGGTGAAAGACCATGGGAGATCAAACCAAATCCTATTCTCTAAAAATGGTGAAATATTATTATTTTATAATTTGGTGTAAATTTTGATGAAAACTATGGAGGCCAAAAACACCATTCTTTCACCAAAAATGGTGAAATGGTAAAATGGTGTTCTAACCATGGGAGATCAACTCATCTCCATTACACCAAATATAGGATTTGGTGAAAAAAATGGTGATGAGGGAGATGCTCTTATACTTAAAAAGAAAGAGTTATTGTAAAAATATAATACTATAAGTAAAAAAATCAACAGTTGTAAATCTCTCTCCCCCTCTCTCTCTCAATTAACAATGGCGCACCGCCCGCATATATTTATAGCGCGCACCAAATCTTACTACTGTTTCAACGTATTTTTCGGAGATTCGAATTTCCTGTCCCAAAAATCATTCATTTACAGAAAAAGCACCATCAAAATCAAAATAATCCACCCCTACCCCCCGCATTCTCACATTTTTCACATGGATCTTTGCTAATATTATACGTACATATATATAGAAATTTTTGTGTGTATTATGTGATGATGCGGTGGTGATGGAAAATCACGTTTTATTGTCTGCATTGAGCGTAGGGTTAGGGGTAGGCGTGGGTCTCGGGTTGGTCTCCGGTTCGACCGTCGGAAAATGGACCGGCGGTTCGACCTGCGCGGCTGTTGAACCTGGTATTTCAGACGACCAAATAAAGGCGGAGCTTCTTAGATTGGTTGTTGATGGAAAGGAATCCAATGTTACTTTTAAGGATTTTCCCTATTATCTCAGGTGAATAATGATTTATAGTAATTCAAATGAAAATACTAATATTTACTTGTTTGAAAAATAATGCTATTTTTAATTGTTGCTTCTTTGTTGTATGTGAAACAAGTTTTTTTTTGTTGAATAATTAGTTGGTTTTTGTTTGTGTTTGGTCTACTGAAAAGAAAATTCCTTTCTTGTTGCCAATTATCAATGTAAATTCCCTTTGGATGCTCATTTTTGTTATAAAATTCGTATGGAATTTTGAGTATAGTCTTCTAGATCCGTTAAGCATCCTTTTAGGTAGGTCACTACCAAATGAATAAAGTCGTATTTGCTTTCGCAGTCCTCTACAATTCCCTGGTCACTTGAACACTTTACAAGCCTAAGAATCAGATTATTCTCGATTGTGTTAGTTGGCTCCAACGATTCAAACTCATGAAGTTAAGGAGGGAGTGAATAGATTTTCATTGCATTCAATCATTTGATTGGTTATTATTGCTCTAATGTATCATGAGAACTTGTGCACTGAGGGACACATGAGATGATGAGAAATAGTTAGTCTTTGACACTTCTAAGGATTAAGTAATTTAGGACTACATTTTGTATAGTCTTGGTTCAATATATACAATTATACAATGAAATCATTGTCTTCCTTTGAATAATTTCATACTAGAAGATAAGTACCATATTCTTCACTAATTTTGTAATGTTCACGCAAATTACATCGTAGTATTATATGATAAAATTTCTATATTTGTCCCTTTGACAGTGAGCGGACACAAGCATTATTAACAAGTGCAGCATATGTACATCTTAGACACTTAGATGTCTCTAAGCACACTAGAAACCTCTCTCCCGCTAGTCGAGCTATATTGCTGTCAGGGCCTGGTGGTATGGTGATTTTTATGCAGTTTTAATATCTCTTAGAAATTCAGCTTTCATTGTCACTTTCCTTTTTTTTTCCTTCTAACTATCGTTATGACTTTTGTAGAATTTTACCAGCAAACGCTCGCCAAGGCTCTAGCTCATCATTTTGAAGCAAAGTTGCTATTGCTGGATTTGGCCGACTTTTCACTTAAGGTGCTTTTGATGTTGTTTTATTCCAGTGCCGATTCTTTCTGCATATCTGTAATGATGACATCTTGCTTATCTTTTTTTTTTCATTGATGAATGATACAATAGATGCAGAGCAAGTATGGCAGTTCCAAGAAAGACGCGGTACACACTATTGCCTTGTTAAAATTTGTTGGCAAATACTTCTGCTTTTTTTACGAACTCCAGAAGTCAATAACAACCATTACCTAAATTCTAGCTTTTGAGCGCTTTTAGGTTATTTTTTCTTCTAGCAGAAGCTAAAGCACAACCTTTAAACTTAATCTTAGCGCTTTCCAAAACCAAAAGATATAAAATACTTTCTATAAGCTCTTGCAAACAAGCTCATCAAGAAACGTACAATTTAGTTTAAAAGAATAATTTTGACCCGTAAATGCTGTTTATCTTGGTCTCATTGACCAAATGAAAGGTCAACAGAACATGCATACTTATTACTGCTAGAATTAGTTCATATAAAACAAAAAACCAATTTGCTTGATTCTAATTTATCTTTTCCTGTTGCAGTTTCTCAAAAGGTCTATCTCAGAAGTTACACTAGAACAAATGTCCAGTCTTCTTGGTTCCTTCTCTATTCTTCCATCAAGAGAGGATAACAGAGGTATACATTTAGTGCATTATATGATTCTCCATTTTTAACTTTTGACATTTAGTTTTCTTTTCTCCAAATTGTTTTTATCTATTTAGCAGCTGATTCTATGTGAACTATAATATTTTAATGAAGGAACGTTATCAAGGCAAAGCAGTGTTTTGGATGCTTCGGTGAGGTATGATTAGCTAATTTTTTGTGCACAATATCAACTTGACGCTTGATATTAAATGTTTGTTTGACCTTATGTTCTGTTCTTTAAAGAAATGCAGGAGTCAACAATTCTCTAAGGCCTCGCAGAACTTCCTCTGTTTCTTCAGATATGAGTAGCGTCAGTATCCAGTCATCCTCCTCAAGCCCAGGTGTGCATATATACATTCTTCTCAATCGGTATTAACTGCTTTATGTCTATTTTCGTTATAAACTTGTAGCATATGGCCTGTGGAAGAATTGGTATAAAGAAGTAAGTAAAGGCTTATGCTTTGGTCCTTGCTTAGCTTCAAGATACCTCAAGTTTCCTACCCATTGTGTTTATTTTATTCAAGATTCCAGTATGCTCCTTCAAACATCGTCAGTTCTTTTATAAAGAATATTTGTTCCTTGCACTTCTCAGTTGGGGTTTAATTAAGGACTCGAGTTTAGTGGAACAACTTTTATTTTAAAGATAGGTCTGATTGGCTTGTCAAGCTTGAGATTATACTCAAATTTTGTTTGATTTTTAAATGATCCGAGCTTAATCGAGTTGAATACGAGTCGAACTCGTCATACTTTTTCAATTTTTAAGCTTATCAAGTCAAACTTGAATGGGACTTAAAAAACTATCACAAATTTCAAGCGTGTTTGATATGCAGAAAAGCAAGCTCAAACAAGTTTTTACCAGTCTGACTTGCATCGAGTATTGATTAGTTTTGTTTTGATTTCTGTCCTACTTTTCAGCATGTGTTGAACAGTGGCAAAATTTCAAAAATTGTCGGGTTTTTTGCACTTTCCACCCCCGAAACATATGAAATATGCACTTTGCACCCTCAAAACTTAGATTTAGCACTTTGCACCCTCAAAATATGAAAAATACAGCACTTTGCACCCTCTTTTATTTTCAAGTAAAAACTCAAGGCCAAAATAGGTAATTCAATTATAAAACTTTGGCACTTTGCACCCCCCAAAATTCGAGAAATTGGCACTTTGCACCCCAAAATAAAATTAGCGCTTATCACCCTCGAATTAAGAACAAATCAGCAACTTGCACCCCCGAAACACAATAAATTGACAGTTTGTACCCTGAAACACAAAATTAACATTTAACACCCTCAAATTAAAAAAAAAAAAAAAACTCAAACCCCTCATTTTCTCTTGCAAAGTTTATTTTGCATATCACGTTTAATTTGTACAAGCTATAATTCGTGGTTGTTAATTTGTTATATGATATAATCATTCCAAATCCATGGTATTATATATATATATATATATATATATATATATATATATATATATATATATAATGTAGGTTGTTCAATCGGATCGGAAACTTACCTATTTTGCATTAGATTTTTTTCACCCCGATGGTCGACTTTGCAGGAGAAATGAGGGGTTGGAGATTTTTTTTTAAATTCGAGGGTGTTAAGTGTTAATTTTGTGTTTCGGGGTACAAAGTGTCCATTAATTATTGTGATTTGGGGGTGCAAGTTGCTAATTTGTTCTTAATTCGAGGGTGATAAGTGTTAATTTTATTTTGGGGGTGCAAAGTGCCAATTTCTCAAGTTTTGGGGTGCAAAGTGCCAAATATTTATTGAATTACCTATTTTGCCCTTGAGTTTTTGCCTAAATATAAAAGAGGGTGCAAAGTGCTGCATTTTTCATATTTTGAGGGTGCAAAGTGCTAAATCTAAGTTTCAGGGGTGCAAAGTGCCTATTTCCCATATTTCAGGGGTGCAAAGTGCAAAAAACCCAAAATTGTCCTAAAACTTTGGAATCCTTTTAAAAATAAAATAATCATATAACTATACTAAACACACATTTAATCCTTTAATTTTCAATAAATATCAATTCTAGTCTTATAACAAATTTTGTCCTCTTTAATACTCCCTCTGTCCCAATTATTTGTCATTTTACATGTTTTCACACATATTAAGGTACCTACTACATAGCCTCACTTTTATGGAAAAAATAAATTATATACCTCAAATACTCTTATTTTTTATTTATCCCACCATTAGCTATTTACACGTTATTCAAGTTTTACACTCTCTCTCTTACTTTTTCTCTTATATACCTAAATTATGTAATTAATAGTGTATTGAAATCCTAAAGTGACAAATAATTTGGGACAATTACTTTTCTCTAAAAAGACAGATAATTTGGGACAGAAGGAGTAAGTTTCAATTTCCGTCCCACAATTACAAATTTGGTCCTATTACTGGAGAAAAAGTTTGTAATTGCAGGATGGGATTGAAACTTACTGAAAGTTAAAGAGGACAAAATTTATAACTGCAGGACGTAAATTGAACCTTATTGGAAGTTAGAGGACGAAATTTGTTATGCATAGGAATAAAATTGAAATTGGGTGAAAGTTAAAGGACTAAAGGTTTGTGCAATGTAGTTACAGGACTATTATTGGAAAAATTCCAAGTTGCAGGACTATTTTTGAAATTTTGCTGTTGAACACTTTTTCACCAGAATTCAAGCAAAATGTAGTATTTTGTTGATCTTAATTCTACTGTGCAGCTCTTTTCAATCGCGTCAGCAGCTATTCTTTCGATGAAAAAAAATTCTTACAGTCACTCTATAAGGTAATTGTCTTCACTTATTTACCAAAAGTTAATTCTGACTTTGTGATATTTCCTTCTATAGTAACAACAATTTGTTCCTTGTAGGTTTTAGTTTCAGTTTCTCAGAACAGCTGCATAATTCTATACATCCGCGATGTTGACCGACTATTTCTCCAATCCTTAAGACTATACAAATTGTTCGAAAAAATGTTAAAGAAATTATCAGGATCTGTTTTGGTTCTCGGTTCCCGAATCCTGAACCTTGATGAAAATTCTAAGGAAGTAGACGAAAAACTGAGTCTTTTATTTCCTTACACGATCGAGATTAGACCACCAGAAGACGAAACTCATCTTGTGACCTGGAAAGCTCAACTAGAAGTGGATATGAAAAAGATCCAATTTCAGGACAACAAGAATTATATTGCCGAGATTCTTGCAGCAAATGATCTTGAATGTGATGATCTAGGTTCAATTTGTTTTGCCGACACCATGGTGATTAGTGACTACATAGATGAAATCGTGGTTTCGGCTATATCATATCATTTGATGAATAACAAAGAACCGAAATATCGAAATGGGAAGCTTGTTATATCATCCAATAGGTATGCATAAATAATATTTTGTTCTTTCTCTGTCTTTTTTTTTTTTAATTATTTTGGTGATTTGGTGCAGTTTGTCCCATGGCCTAAACATTTTTCAAGAGAAAAGTGGTGGCAAAGATACACTTAAAATGGAGACAAATGCTGAATTCTTCAAAGTTTGTCTTTCACCTTTCTGCTGTTTTTGAATTTATTGTGTCTTTTGAGATTGTTTATTTATCTTATTTTTTCTTGTTTTGATCAATACTAGGATACAGATGGCAACGAGAATGGTGGAGCAAATCCTGAACCGAAGAACAAAAACGAGCCAGAAAAATCTGTTTCTTCAGCTAAGACAGATAGTGAGATTTCACCTGTGTCAAAGCCCCCCGTAAGTCCTACACTTTGTTAAACTTATATTCCTTTTTCATGTAGAGAATTCCTTGAAACTTGAATCAATCCAAGTATTTCTTGAAATTGATCTAATTGGAATTTGACGCATGAAGGAAGTACAAATAGCCACACCAACATCTTAGCTATGTTGATCTCCCCCAGACCAGAGAAGACACTAGTTTATAAATAATGAGAATGAAATGTTGTCGCACCCATAGGCTTTGGTGACTTAAAAAGCTACAAAACCTAGAAATCTCATTAAACTAAAATTCTAGTAGTACTAAGAATCATAATCAATCTCCAAATTGCAGAAGGTAAACCGAAAATACTAAAAGTTATTAACATTCTAAAAGTTATCAGAAACTAGAAGAAATGTCTGTGTGAGGGCCTAAAAGATTTTTGGACTTAGCTCAAAACTCCAATGTGACTTATCATTTCCGATAGTCATTTCCCCGGATTTAAGGAAGTGTGCTCTGAGACTTCTACTTTTCATACATATGAAATCATAATTTTTTGTTCTTTCAGCTAAATTAAAAAGTACTGCTGTGATTTGCTTAATTGGCAAAAAAAAGTCCTGTGTTATTTTTATTAGTAAAACCCCGTGTTCTTTTTTTATTAGCAAAAAACCTCATTTGAAAATCCTTCATAAGTCAATAGAGCCCTATTGCCAATTCTCAAAGTTAACAGGGGGAGTATTGATAATTATTTAGGTTAATAGGGTTGTTTTTGCATTTTTTGTTGGGAGTATAATTGTCATTTTTCCTGGAAAAATATGTATTCCGGCATGGGATTTTTTTTTTGCTAATAAAAAAAATATCACGCGGGGGGGGGGGGGGGTCGCTAATAAAAATAACACAAGGGTGTTTTTGCTAATTAGACAAATCATAGGGGGTAGTTTTGCATTTCAGTCTTTGTTCCTTACTGTGACTGACTTTGTCCAATTATGCCAGGAAGTTGCTCCTGACAATGAATTTGAAAAACGAATAAGGCCCGAAGTTATACCTGCAAATGAAATTGGAGTGACATTTACGGATATCGGAGCTTTAGACGAGATTAAAGAATCACTTCAAGAGCTAGTCATGCTTCCTCTACGTAGGCCCGATCTTTTCACCGGTGGGCTTCTTAAGCCCTGTAGAGGCATCCTGCTCTTTGGTCCTCCGGGTACAGGAAAAACTATGTTAGCTAAGGCAATTGCCAATGAAGCTGGAGCAAGTTTCATAAATGTATCTATGTCTACAATCACTTCCAAATGGTTTGGTGAAGATGAAAAGAATGTTAGAGCTCTTTTTACTCTTGCAGCAAAGGTTTCTCCCACAATCATTTTCGTAGACGAGGTTGATAGTATGCTTGGGCAACGTACAAGAGTAGGCGAGCATGAGGCAATGAGGAAAATTAAAAATGAATTTATGACTCATTGGGATGGGTTAATGACAAAGCCTGGAGAGCGTATTCTTGTTCTTGCAGCAACAAATCGACCTTTTGATCTTGATGAAGCAATCATTAGGCGTTTCGAGCGCAGGTATGTACACAGTATATAGTATTAGTTTATTTCTTGAACTTCTTCTTGGTGAAATAATAAGTCAGAAAGTTGACATTAGACATTAGAAAATCTCTCTTCTCTTTCTGGAGATTCTTGCTTGGACCAAATTGCGTGAGTTATATTAATACCCCATGTGCTTTGTCTAATTGGCAAAACCCCCAAGTCTTCTTATTATTAGCAAAAGACCCCATTTGAAATTCTTTCATAAGTTAATAGGGAGGTTATTGTCAATTGTTTAAGTGAACAAGGGGGTTATAGCCAATTTCAAAGTTAACGGGGGATTATTGATAATTTTTTAGGCTAATAGTGATGTATTTGAATTTTTGTGGGGTATAATTGTCATTTTTCCTGCAAAATATGTATTCCGGCATGGGAGGGTGTTTTTGTGAATAACAAACATCATAGGGGGGTTTTCGAGTCGTAGACCAGGTGTAGGCAAACCCCACCCCCCCTCTCTCCACTATATATGCTTATAAAGGTCATGTTATTTATACAACAATTATTGAGATTTGGTTTTATGTTACGCAGAATCATGGTAGATCTACCATCATCGGAGAATCGAGAGATGATCTTGAAAACCCTTTTGTCCAAAGAAAAAGTCCAAGATTTAGATTTTAAGGAGCTTGCAGCCATGACAGAAGGATATAGTGGAAGTGATCTCAAGGTTCATTTTTATTATTTACTTATAATGTTGTCAATTTAAGTTTTAATTTTCCGACACTGACTTCTGGCAGTTATTATAAGCAGAATTTGTGTGTAACAGCGGCTTACCGGCCGGTAAGAGAACTTATACAGCAGGAGAGGCAGAAAGATAAGGTAAAATCAAACAAATCTCAGCGAAAATCTAATCATTGTCCAACTTCAATTCTAAAGCCCGATTACATACTTTAATCGATGTTAATTTCTCTTAGGAAAAAAAACAGAGAGACGATGAAGAGCAAAGCTCAGAAGAAGCTCCTGCTCCCAAAGAAGAAATGAAAGAGGAAAAAGTAATTTCTTTAAGGCCCTTAAACATGGAAGACATGAGGCAGGCAAAGAATCAGGTTAGACATTTTCACCTATTTTAAAAAAAATATATATATATTAAAGATTATGATAAAGTGACTGACTAATAAACGAAAAAGTTTATCAAAATTGAAACACGTCTATATAGAGCATATTCTTAAAAGAATAGTTTTCTGTGATTTCTTTAGGTTGCTGCAAGTTTTGCTTCTGAGGGATCTGTAATGAATGAGCTAACACAATGGAATGATTTATACGGAGAAGGAGGTTCAAGAAAGAAACGACAGTTATCTTATTTCCTCTAAAAGTGCAAGTTATCTGCTGTCATTTAAAGACTGTCGTGATAAAGTTTTGTGTATTGGGAAAGTAGCAAATGCTCGAGAATATTGGAATTTTTGGACGAAAACCAGCTGTCCTGGATTGCAACAAAAGATGCAAGTGGTATGTATTGATTGTGGTTGTATATCTTAGGACTTGTTAGAAATGGTATCAGCATTGAGAAAGTAAAGGTTCTAAATATTGTTTATAGGAATTCCGGGAACAACTTTTTTTGAAGGCGATAGTCTGTGTGTTGTGCATAAGAATGTGTTCTGTATCTATAGTTAGCAACAATCAGCATATTGTAAATTCTACTGCATATAATTATTGATTTTGAGATTTTTGGAGTCTTGTTTTCATTTTCAAATCATGTCAAATTTCAGATTTAGTGATCTTTATACATCAAGTAATAGAAATTTTAACATGTTCGAGACGTCCAAAGTGACTCAAAGAAATCAAGCAAAATTAAACGCACATTCATGTTCAACAGTCAACACATATCATCATCATGTTCAACAGTTCAATGTTTTTTTCTTTAATAAATCAGTTCGAAGAGAATTTTACAAATAAATAAACTGATAGCTGCACGTAAAATTGACACAAATTGCCCGCATTTAATGTGATGAAAATTGAACCACACTGTTCAAAGTTAATTGTTTCAGTTTAATTTGTATACAATACAAAATCAAACTTTTGTAAGAGTCGACATGATAAATTAAAATACAAAAAAATATGTAGTTATATCCTTCTACTGTTAAAAATCAAATCAATTTCCAACACAATTTCACGTTCAAAACAAGAATCTAGAAAGTTCGAACAAATACAGTTGGAGACTCTTCTTACCCTTTCCCACGCCCAAAAATTAATAAGAATCCCGGTAGGTCAACTCCGCCTCCGAGTCTAGTATTCATACTTGGGTATGTATAATGAGATACATATACATACCCAAAAAAAACAGCGTGACTTGCATACACAATTAAAGTATTTCAATCCACTGTGTGAGTGTGAGTATAAGTATCCATTTTGTTTTCAAATTTTATTATATTATCTATAATTTTATGAATCCATTTATTTATTTTTCCTGACTCAACTTTGAATTTTTATAGTTAATTAAAAATAAAAAAAGTCGGAGTTATATATTTATATTCTTGTTTTCCACCCTGTGCCTTGTTCCTAATTTCCTTTTTCAATTTAACTGGTTCTTGTTTATGATGAAAATATCCAAATAACTGTGAGAAAGAATTAATATTTTTGCAACAAAAAGTATCTGGATCAAATTATACTTCCCGGTCTTCCCCTTTCTCTGTTTCTTGGCAAGAAACTTGAAAATGGCAGCTCATACATCCTCCAACGATAGATGGTATGCCATTTCTCTCTCCTCCAAAGAATGTAAATCTAACACCCCGGCCAGACTTGAAAATACCAAAATGGATCCCCTTTCCAATATTCCCATTGGAATGAGAGAAATACAAAATATTGATGCAAAATGACAGTTATTGTTATGCTTACTCATTTCACATTCTCCATTGGAGCTACCCTTACTGTAATGTTGTTACTAAATTATACATACTGCAATTATTATCAACTTACACATTTGAAATGGAATTATGTTCTGGCATATTGTTTTTTTTTAACTTTTTAAATATACAACTTTATTTAAACTCTGTACGTAAAACTCCACCTCAAAACAATGAGGAGCAAAACCATTCAGAAAGCATGTAGCCACACATATAAGGTAAAAATAATGCCAAACACTAACTAATTCAATGAAAAGTGGTGATCAGACTTGAATTATGTGTTATTCAATTCAATATAGTATAGCTTGTTACACGCCTTATTGCTACAAGAACCAATTTAACAATTCATGAAGCCTAAAGTATAGCTAGGCTTAACCCAAAAGGAAATTCAAGAATCCTGGAAGCCATATAGTAATATCAACTATCAGTACAATTCACATAAATATAAAGTTGCAACACATTCTTAGATATTGCCTAATAAAATAACACATTCAATTTAAGTTATGAACCCAGAGGTCAGGAAACATAAACCATTAAACATGGGTTCTATCAAATAACTTAGTCACAACAACAAAAAGAAAAAAACCACAGCTACCCAACATGTTGATGCAAGAACCTAGTGAAACCGTCTACAAAAGTTTCTTGTCTTTCAATGGACCTTTTGGAATTTTACTCAAAACCTTGACATTGAACACAGCATATTGTTTCTTAATCTCTGCCTCAGCTTTCTCTGCAAAAGCATCAACCTGGTCCTCGTATTTTTCGTAAAGCACAGGCACCGTGTGCAACAAAATAAACACTGTTTGCAGGGTAAACCCATCAAGAGAAACGCAATTAGTACACACATGATAAAACTTATAATTCCAGGACAGAGCACCATTGATATATATGATACCAGAATATATTTCAGAATGTTACTTACATGTGTAAAATAAAGTCAGGAAGTTGAAGCAGCTTCCCAGAATTGAAAGAACCCAAAGTCCGGCAATCACCTAAAAGTCAGAATGCAATATTCTGATGAGCACAGGATAGAACATCGACAAGACTCATAATTTCCCCATTAAATGTCAACACATTCGTCAAACATTCAAGTAATAAAAGATATCTAGTAACCTAAATCGTTATGATCAGAAATCACATTGTTTAACAATGAGAGAGTAACATACAGCAAGGAATTTCTTTAGATCTCTTCCAGATGCAACCTCTCGAAGGATGGCAAAAGCTCTGTTGAATTCAATTCTAAGGGCAGACGCTACACCCAGGACAATATCCTCAGGAAGAATGACTTCTGGGAACTTAGGAGGAGACCTGAAAAGCATAATCATAAAATAACAAGCATGTAGAGAGTACCCACGAAAAATGAGTTCTAAGTCCATGTGAAACTATACTTGTTGATAAAGGTAGAGGCATTGGACCAAAGAAAAAAGATTGCCAAACCAAGAATCAGGATATGGCACACTAGTGTGAGCAAGTGGTACTCTAGTAATTCGAAAAGCACCCAAATTGCAGTAGCAACACCAACCACACCAGCGGAAACTTTTTTGTCCCTCCACAGGAAAATATCAGCAGCTGCCAATTAAAAAAAACTGGTTAGATAAAAAAAATCTAATACAATAAGACTACAAGTGATTTGTGGGAGAAAAATGTAATAAGAACCCAACAATTCCATATTACCACATTCAAACCATGTGATAACAGAGATATCATTAAAAGGCAAAAGAAATGAAAAATGTATCCTCTAGTATTTTCCACTAAAAGCACTTCTTCATTCACAGTTTCAAATCAAACAACAGGCATGTGAAAGCACCAATGAGAGGAAATTGAGCGCCATGAGATGTTAACAATGACTCATCAATAAGCAACTTTTTATTTAAAGCCTAATCCTTATAATATGTAACATCTAATAGATCTACAAGTACTATGCAGACAAAATGCTCTAAGAAGATGGAGTTCCATAGACCGGCATAACTATGAGTTTGATAACAATATTACAGAACAGTGTTGTTCAACTAATCCGTCATTCATATGCTAGATTCCACTATCACATGGCTAAAGCAAGGAGATCCTAGTGATTTAAAATTAAACATAAATAGTTTGAATAATACAACACATAAAGCACTCGGCAAGATGAATTGCTGTATAAAGAGGAATACATATAACTAAAAATAAAGACAAAGAACTAATTTATAAGGTATATAGCAATGACTACATGTAAAAACAATCAAAAGATTCTGGTCACAAGCATTTATCATGCAAATGTAAGCAATTTAAATCCATCGAGAAATTTAGGAACATGAAATCCATACGTTTTCCAGCGCCAAGAACTTTGTGCACGGGCTTTTCTCGGCCGAAAAGGCGGTAGATCTTGGATTTCACTGATGCAGCAGCAGATTTATCGTCGTCGGAATCTGACGAAGAGTCGCCATCGTGAAATTTCTCCGTGATCTTATCAATCAATGATTCAGGTACAGATTCATGTTTCTCGTGCTCACCGGCGTGATCGGCCATTGATTCAAATCTCCGATCTCAATCGCCGCCGATCCGGTGATTATGTCTTCTCCTTTTCGAAATTTAGGTTTCCTTCTCTGCTTGAATGTGAAAGAAGTGTAAGTGCCAAAGGATTTTAAAATTGTGGTTGAGGTCCGGAGATTTGGAGCCTAAGGTTTGGAGAGTCCGAAACAACGCAATTCGAGAAAAGAAATTCTTAATCCGCGTTGATGTATTCGAGGTTTAACGGACGTTAAATTCGACGGTATTACTATTATTAATATTAATAGGTATTTGTATTAAGGTGTGTGAGAATTGTAATATAAGTTATAATTCAACAAAAAGCATTATATACTGAATGAAAATCCAGCAAACATAAATAATTATGAATTGTAAAGAACAATAAAGAAAAAAATTGAAGCTATTGACAAAGTTATAACTTAAAAGCAAGCTTTATAAATTAGCACTTTAGAATAATGTCATTTATCAAATATAAAATAATTATTTAAAATAAATATGACATACTATAATTTAATTTTGACCTTATTCAAATTTATGAACGAAAATGTTTAGGACATTGTTAGTTATGAATATATCATGTTTGAGTTATTATAAATGTTTTTAAAATCACGTTTACACATTTTTGAACATATAAATGCAAAAATAAAAATGCCCCGAGACTATAATTATATATGCAACATTTAAATATTATCAAACCAAATATCTCAAAAATTACGAAATATAGCATTAAAAAAGTAAAACTTAATCAGCTTAAACAGTAATTTATTTATCATTATAAAAACCAGACTTATTAAAAAATTCTCGTAGAATTATATTTCAAATGTGCCATGAAGTATAAATCAATATGAAAGGTTTGGAATTTAATGATGTGTCGGTTAACGGCGTTAGTCGTGGTTGAAAAGAACGTGCGTGGCATTGTGTGTCATGTAATCGGAGCCGGTAGAGGGCGGTAGTTCTGAAGTGGTGTCGTAACGTGGCAGCAGATAATTGTATAGAGGTGGGCCAGATTCATGTCTTTTGGGCCTATTGCGTTTGTCTCTGGGCCGGTATAATATATAGGATTACTTATTGGGCAAGGAAATGTATTGGCTATATAGTAACACATATTTTGGGGTGTTTCATTTTTAATTGTTTCTCTAATAACGATTATTTATTTGAACAAACAATGATAATTTGGTATTAATCATTTTTCACATTGTTAGTTATCCACTACGGATGAAATAAAATTTTGACAAACAATGTAATGATAATTAATTAGAAAATAAATAGATATTTTTATACCCAAAAGTCAAATTTCCACTCTACAGTCCTATACTACAAATAAAGAACACGTTGAAGAAAATAATACTGTAGGGGCCGTTTGGTAGGGTGTATGGAATTAAGGTAGATTAGATTGGAGCTGGATTGAAGGCCATATTAAAATCATGTTTGGTAGATTTGATTGAATGCTTCCATGTTAATTCTAAATTGATATAGATTTTAATTTGTGATTTATTTATGTATAATGTTTTTCATTTTCAGATATTTGAGAAAAATTTATGATATTTAATGATATGTTAAAAAGAAAATATGTAAATTTGAGGTTATTAGTGATATTTACCTAATTTATATTTACCCGGATTAACTAATCCACCTACGTCTGGGTGGATTATTTTTTTTTGGTTTCCCAAGGGTTTAATCCCTTTCGAGGCGGGTCAGACACATTAAGTGGGTACCTTTCCCAACAGGGATTCGAACCTGAGTCCGCTACTTTGTAGTGACTAGTTCCTTCCACTAGACCAATCACCTGTTAGTGTCTGGGTGGATTATAATCTAGTCTTAATACCGGGTCGTAAGGATTCAATTCATTTGACCCGGTATTAGAGCAATGCCACCAAACGTTGTATTAACCCATATTAACTCATATAATATAACCTAATACCCCCTATTAGATCCTACCAAACGACTCCTTATAGTTATTGCATACATGTTTGCTTTTGAAACTATTTCTAAACATATTCATAAGCCCGAAATTGACTCCGCCTATAGTTCAATTTTTTGTGAAAAGGTCTAAAACTCAAAAGAAAACATGTACTTAATTATATTGTAGATCTTATAAATAAGAAAATAAACAAGAAAGGTTAGTTAGAGATTTACCTTGTGATCCATGGAGAACTCATGAGAGCATCAACCTCTTGAATTTGAAATTAAATTAGAAGCTTCATCAATTTGATGTTGCATATTTATTTATTTTAGATATTTCGAATTTGGCTTGTTGCTAATAGAACATGCTAAAGAATATTCCCTTCATTGTATTAAGTGAGTCCAGGACTATGAGTCAGTATTTGCTGTATAAAGATTCCTTACCAAAATTCACATGCCAAATTTAGTTGATTTGCTAACAGATTTCATAATTCCGTTCCTCTTAATCCTGGCAAAAATGGGGTCAACCCAGACCCATCCCAACCAAGACCCGGAAAAATTTAGTGATGGTTAAACTTCGGTTTGGGCAAATTAATGAAGTCTTGACTTAAGTAAATAAAATATTTTATCAATATAAGATAAATTAAAACTCAAAAAAGTCAAAATACTTTTTTGGCCTATATGATTTATATCAATAATTTTTGTTTTTACTTGATTCATCTTTGACCCGCCCGAACACCATTTTTGTTTATAATTATATCCATGTAGAGATTATAATCAAGTACCAAAATGTATATATAAATTCTGGAATTAAGAAAAATAAAATTTATAATACCACAGTGCCTACCTATTGATTTACCAAACATAAACTGTACTTGTAAAAGCCAAAAATAAAAAATAGACTCGTGCTCAAATTATAGGGGAAGTTTACACCGAAAAGTTCCTAATCATTACTTAAAGCTACTATACTGTCAGATTTTGCTTCAGAAATATCATATAAATTCTTTAGGCCCAAAATATGCAGATTAGATCCAGCCAAGAAGAAAACCTCAGGTCCAAAAGTACTTTGCCAAATTGTGTAGAAGCTGATGGGCTTTAGCGAAAAAATAAGCAGACCCATTAAAGAAATAGTCACTTGACATTTGCCCAAACCAACAAGAAGGTCCACCTCCTTTCCACTTCTTTGCCTCGATCAAGAGTTTCCATTATTCTTTGGTTGCAAAATTATTGGAATTTTTTCCACTTTGCACCCCAAAAATATGGAAAATAGATACTTTTTGTTGGAAAATTCCAATGGTTATGTGGGCCTAATATGTTAATTTAGTGTGTATTGCTATTATAAAGTAAAGTCCATAATTATGTGGTCTAATTATGTTATCTTTTGGACTATGGGTATTAAGTTTATCATAGAATAAAAGTGTAGATACCAATTTGATATTTTCAATTTGATGAAGGGCCGAATTGAAAATAATGGAACATATACTAACCCTAGTAGGTTATTATATATAAGGGGTTATGATCCCCACTTGTACACAACACAACAACAAAAATATAGAGTTACATAACTCATATTCTCTGCAATCCCTTTATGCATGAGTATTAAGATTCTAAGGTGTGTATCAAGTGGAAGATCATAAAACCCATCATCACTATATTATCAATAACATCAAGATTGCTGGCATGAATCAAGGTAAGTTTCCGCTGCATTAAAGTTTCAGATCTACTTTTAATCTCTTGATAATCGACATGGTTAGGCAATAAGGTTTTCGGTATTAAATCGAATTAGATCTTATGATCATTATGTTTATATATTCGATTTAGATTCAACAAGTGGTATCAGAGCCGCCCATGTTCGATTACTTGAGGTTTTCATAAACTTATGTTTATGATATATGAAAATCTGAATTTGGTTCTTAAGTTTATAAGATCTAGATTATGCATATTAGGATTTTTTGCTATCTGGATCTTGTTTATAAAAAACTTCAGAATTTCATGCTTTGTAGATCTTGATTATGCAAATTAGGGTTTATTGCTTTCTTGATCTTGTTTTATAAAGATTCAGTTTTATTATTTATGCTATTAAAATTGTTTTATGGAGTTATTGATCTTTCGCATGATCCCTTAAGTTAGATCTAATAGAAATATGCTTTCTTAACTAGATTAACGAATTACAACTTAGATCTCTTGTTAATTATTGAGGAACTTAATAATTTAATTAAGAAAATTAAGGATTAAAAAAAAAATTTAAAGAAAAGGGAATTGAGTGTACGGTATTCTTCTCCAAAATCAAGCCGTGAACTCCACTCATGAAGGAATAAAGGAAACCACTCCCATGGCTATGAATACAAGGGGAATTATAGTCACTGCCCGATCTCACTAAAGTGAAATTAATTGCCAGAATTTTTGGTTTTCTTCAACCGATTAAAATCTTGTTGGTACTTTCTTGATTTCTCTGATTTTGTTGTTAGAAATCATGATTCTTATGTTATCGTGTCTTTGCCGTGCTTCAAACGTCATAAACAACAACGTCAGAATATTTCCGGCAATTTCATAAATAGTTGAAGAAGACAATCGTTCGGGTCGGATTATTTGGATATGATCTGATAGTTTCATATCGGATCTGGCTGATTTATTTTTATTCTGGACCAAATCTGGACATAATTGGTTAGGGGCTGTTTGGCTCTGCAAAATTCGAAATTACTGTTCCTAAGGGCCTGTTTGGCTAATTTAAAAATTTTAATTTAAGGAAATTGTCTGGTTTGGCAATAAAATTCGAATAATTTTGATACATAACAGTGACTTTATCAGTCAGTCTGACATTCAATATAACCAATTGAAGCAACATGTCGCCAAAGTGACCTCTCTTGTGTAGATTGACTTATTGAGAATGTTAAGATGATTTGTGTATGCAAATTCATGCAAATATTAAACCGGCCCAAAGGAAGGATAATGTTTGGCCGAATTGCATATACACCTGTGGTGATGAATGTGTGATTATTATTAGGTGTCCATGTGGGTATTTAGTCGATCCAAAGATAGACTATTTATTTGACAGGATTTATTTTCAACATTCGATCACTACAACAAGAGTACCACTTACAATTAATATTACTGTCCAAAGACTTGATATTAATGTTGTGCTAGGTATCTTGCTATGTATTTAATAATTATTTGAATTAATGTCTTTCATAAAGTAAATAATTATTCTATAATTATTCAACATGTGAACATGTGCCTAACTTAAAATTTGTTCTTTGTAACAGCTATAATAACTGCTATTACTGTATCTACCAGTTCACTATTTGAGAATAATGATCGCATTTCCATGCTCAATGGGAATAACTTGGGCAATAAAATAAAATCAGAAAATAATGCTGCTAAAGGTTCTTTCTTTAATTTGGTTTGTTCTGAAGTTAATTTAGCTTCAGTACCAATAAATACTTGGTGGTTAGATTCTGGTTCTACTACCCACATAAGTGTTTCTATGCATGGTTGCCTAAGCTACCGAAAGCCAAATGATGTTGAAAGACACATCTTTGTGGGCGATGAAAAATCGGTAGAAGTAGAAGCAATAGGTCCTTTTAGGTTATTGTTAGGAACTGGTCATTATTTGGATTTGAAAGACACTTTTGTCGTGCCGTCTTTTAGACGAAACTTGGTTTCTGTTTCTTTATTGGACAAATTTGGTTATCATTGTTCTTTTGGAAACAGTAAGTTCAGTCTTTCTTTAAATTCCAATATTATTGGAACTGGTTCATTAAGCATGCATGATAACCTATACTTACTTGATACTATTACTTCTGTTGGTCCCAAGTGGTCAGATGAGGTCTAGAGGGGGGGGGGGTGAATAGACCTCTGAAAATTTTTGAACTTAAAAACTTTTCAGTCTTCTGTCAGCAGACTAAGCTGATGAAGAACAGTAAGCAGACTAGTCTGATCGTGAACAAATCTTGAACAGACGACTGACCACTCTTCTTACAATGACTTAGCTGTTTTTCAGCAAACAGTTTTTCAAGAGTATACTTGCAGCGGATTGTTTAAAAGTGTTTTTCACAAGTAAACTAAGTTCTAAAAAGATTTTATCCCCAGTTTAAAACTCCTTATAAAATCTTTTTGATTGATTCAAAGTGTTTAAAATGCAAACTTTAAAATATGCAAGAAAACTTTAAATGCAAGATAACACAAAGAATTTTTATAGTGGTTATATGGATAAAAATCCTTTAGTCCACTCTTCCAGATCACACAGATTCTGGGTTATACTATAATCACAAAGATTACAATATTTCTCCACTTACACCTAAACAACTAATGAGAAGGCTGTAAGCTCGCAATAGGGATTCACAAAGAAAACCTATCCTCTAAAGTAGAATCACTCACACAGATGGATTCTCACTTCGCACAACACTCAGCTATTACAAAATCACTCAGATAATGTTTTTCTGATTTCTTCAACTGGGTTTCTGTCAACAGATGACTTCCACCAGACGAGTGAGTTGTTCGAGCTTTTGAGACTTAGAGAAATTCTGCTTCAAAATTTCGATCTCTGATTGTTGTTGTGTTATTGCTCGATTTGAAATTCAGCTCTATTTATACATGGAAATGAAATTATGACCGTTGAAGGCAAGTCACAACTCAAATCCATCCTTCAGCTCTTTTTGAAACGGCTCCCTGCAGCATTCCGTACTGTGTACAGTACCTTTCTGTCCATCGCATTTAATGCACTCTGCTGATCCGAGGATATCTTCAATCATTTGCCATTACTACCCTTCTCTTACAGCATTTATTACATCAAGTGCATTTATTACCGTTGGACTAATCTCTTGACCTCTTCTACTCTGCTGATCAAAACGACTCTGCTGATAGATACTCTGCTGATCAAATACTGAACTCATCTGATTTGACTCGGCTGATGATCTACCCTTCTGTTCGCTGATTCGGCAAGAGATCACTAGTCTTCTGAGCTTTGAATTTTGAACTCTTCTGATGTCTTCTTTTACTTGTTCAAAATTCTTCTAAGGGAACTAAGCTTTCCATACTTAGCTGATTATGATGTTTTGGAAATCATCAAAACCTTCCCTTAATTACTTGTCTTCTTTCATCTTCATCTTCATCCAACAATTTCCCCCTTTTTGATGATGACAAAACTCCAGCTAAGTACCTGTACCTAAACTAAAGTTTTGATCCTCAAAAATTTCTGAGATAGAAATGATATGTTGGAGTCAAACTTGCAATTTTATAGATATAGAACTGATTACATTTTACAAGTTGAAAGATGAAAAGTACAAAATACTCTAAAAGATTACAAGAATTTTTAAAGAAATTAAAGAAAATCTAGCCAAGCTAGTCTTTTGTCTTCTTTTCTTTTTCAGCAGACTTGGAGGTTCCAACTTCCAATTTCTGCATCAACAGCTCTAGCTTCTTCTTTTTAATATCAGGATCAAGCTGTTCTTCAACTGAATCTTTGGCAGCAGCTAGTTCTTTGTCTGACTTAGCTTTTGCTTCAGATTCCTCCTCATCAGCTTGGTCTTCTTCTTCTGTGATCTTCTCATCTGCTAATCTGCTTGTGCCTTCATTTGCTGCTTCATTCCTATTATTAGCAGACTCTTCAGATTCTTCTAACACTTCTGTTTCTTCAGCATTTTGATTTCCTACCCTTTGGAAATCAACCCTTTGCTGTCCAAATATCCTTTCTTCCCCCTTTTTGTCATCATCAGCAGGGACAGATGGATATTGTGGCACAACTGGTGTGATTAGAAGTGAATCACATAGAAGCTTGATGTTTTCTTCCATAGCATTGATCTGAGCCTGTTGGTTAAGTTGATTGGCTTTAACAGTCTTGACTTCCTTGAGCAAGTCTTCTCCTTGATCACCCAACTGGATTTGAGTTCCTAAAATCCAATTTGATGAAGCATTGAAGTCTTTCATCATGTTGCCCATGACTTCATCTTCTGCTTGGAGAGCCAATTCAACAGTCTGTTCAATCTGCTTCCAACCTTCAGTGGTGCTTTGTGTCCTTCTCCTGAGTATATCCATATCCTGACATATAGATTGTACATTCTGAGCAGTATCTTTCATTAAGTCAGTAGGAACAGCAGCAGCAACCTTCTGAATAGGTTGATGAACAGCAGCTATCACTTCTGCTTTTATCTCCTCCTTCATTTCCTTCATTGATTTGATAATCAATTGTTGGATGGAATCCAACAGATTGGTTTGAGAACTCTGAGATATTGAAGGATCTTCTGATGGAGTAGCAGAGACGGTTTCCTTGAGATGTTGCTCTGATGGTTGAGTTATCATTGCAAGGGACTGATCTGCTGGTTCACCAGCATGGCTTGGAGTGCTTTCCTTCTCCTTAGCCTGATCATCTTCTTCAGCAGCAACTTCTTTCTCCTTTAACTGATCTGCTGGAATTTCTTCGTCCTTCTTTGATTCATCAGCAGCATCAGACTTATCATCCTGCACTTTGTCTTGATCAAATGGGTCTGAAGTACCCTCAATTTGCTTTGGTTGATCAGAGGACTCTGCTCCTTCTTTATCAGCAGGTGATATAATCTTCTTGACAGTGTCAACTGTCTTCATCAAACCTTCATTGTCCACTGCAGACCTGTTACAAATCCAAGTAAAGTTGTCAAGAGGAATAAAAGTAGTTGTTGGTTCCTCTGGCAGCTCTTCATAGGGTCTGATGTTTGGTCCATAGACAATATGCTTGATGTTAGGAAGTGGAACCAGTGAGCTTGGTTGTCCCCTTAACTTCCTTGCTTTCTTGGCCCAAAGCTCCATTGCTTGAGCAATAGCCAACTTAATAGATCTTTCTTTGAGATCTACTGAGTCATCAAAATCCTCAGGAATGGATGCAAAGATCTTCTTGGCCTCTTCCTTGACTACATGACATATTCTCATCCTCAACCTGTCCAGAAAGAACTCTGAATCAAGTGCTTGAATGAGTGAATTTGTCTCAAGCCACTTCAATACCCAATCTTCTGTAGCCTTGAATTCTTTCCACTTAGCCATTTCAGCAGGACTCTTTGTTAATCTGAATTCTCTCCATCTATTGTATTTGATCTTTTCAGAATGGAAGAGTGTCAGACGGTTGACTCTTTCATTTTCAGCATCCAGTCTTCTAAGGAATTCTTCAAAAATTGCAGGGTCTTCCCTGACAATTTCAAGAGACAGTTTGACTTCTTCTCTTCTCTTTTCCTTAATCTTGGGTGCAGGCATAGCTGGTATTGGTTTATTTGGATCTCTTTGCTCACCAATAACTATCCCACCACTATGCTGATGACCATGAGCATCCTTCATGCTAGCTTCAATGACAGCAGCCAACTCTGCTGCCTCAAAAGCATCTCTCTGCTCTTGAGTCATTTTGCTGGCTTCTTCCTCCAGCCTTTTCAATTCTAGGCTTTTCAGCCTATCTTCTTCTGCTTTCTCATCAGCAATCCTTTGCTTTTCAGCAGCATCCAGTTTCATCTTCTCTGCAGCAGTCACATAGGTTGAGGTCTTGCCTAACCTCTTTCTTCTTGATTCAGGGCTTTCAACTGCTTGGATAGGTGTTGCAGCAACTGGAGTAGGATGTATCAACAGAATTTCTCCCTCTAGTGGTGTACTAGTCTGCTGTTCCTTTTCTACATCAGCAGATAGTGCAGCAGTTGAGGCTTCTGTTGTCATTTCAACTGTAGGACCACTTTCAGGCTCAGCAGTGGCAGCCTTAGTAGCTTCAACAACTGTTTCTTCAACATTTAATGGCCTTTCTGCTTCAGTTGTTGTTTTCCTCACAGTTACAGCAGGCTCTTCAGGGAAAGTGACCTTTCTCTTAGCCTTTGACTTAGGAATTTTCTTGATAGCAGGGGGGGGCAGTAGGAGGTCCCCTTGCCTCACTCCTAGTCCTTAGTCTCTTCAGCCTTTGAAGTGGAATTTCCTCTTCAGATTCAGTTCCTTCAGAGGATGACCCTGTCTTCATGTTTTCAATTTCAACAGTGAAGTCATCTACCACCTTCTTAGAGACTTCAATTTCAGGCTCTGCTGATCCAGCCACAACAGCAGACTGTGCTGTTGGCTCAGCAGACTGACTAGTCTGACCTTCCTTCTTGCTCTTCTTAGAAGGGGTCTTCTTGGATTGTTTGGAGGCTTTTCTCTTTGGTTTTTCCACCAGTTGCCTCACTGGTTCGTAGAGTTTGAACTCTTTGCTTCCATGGGTTTGTTTTCCTCCACCCATAGGGCAATGCAGAGAAGCAAACAAGTTACTCAGCAGAATGGCATGAGAATGCCTTTTGTCACTTAACAGCTCATAAACATGAGCAGCCCAGTTCACTTTCATCCCATAGTAAATGCAAATCATAGTGTGAAGCCTTCTTCTAGGTAGGCCATCCAGAGAACCCGTAGCACAATCCAAAACCTTTGCTATGATATCAGCAAATCTTTGGTATTCATCCTTCAGCTGGGTCTTCATTAAAGTCCCAGTCATCTCCTCTCCCTTCTTAGCACAAATTCTCCAAAATTCCTCTTCTTTTTCTGACCCTAACGAGGTCACATCTCCTCCCTTGTCTGTCAGCTTATAAATTTCATGAAGAACAGCAGCAGATACAGCGATTTTCTTACCACCTATGACAGCAGTCATAACGGTGTCATCATCGTTGAACTCCCTGGAAGTGTAGAAGTGGTATACATCTTCAAGATAAACCCTATCTTCGTGTGCTTCCAAGACTGGGACCAAAGATGCTTCCTTGATCTTTTCCAGTAAAGCGCGCATCAAATCGGTGCCAGAGAAATGGAATTTGCTGTAGTTGAAGTATCTTCCTTCAATAACTTTGTCCATTTCTGAGATTTGTGAGTAAATTCTGCAAAATAGTGAGCTTTCGCAACAAGAGGGTTTGAGAGATAGAAAGTTTGAGAATTTTTGAGTGCGTAAGACGACTATGCTGTTCAGATCGGATTTTATAGGTTTCCTTTTAATTTGGTTTTCGTGATTTATCTAAACCGTTGATCTAATCTGACAGTTTTTAATCGAGCGGATGAGAGTCGCGGATTTCAATTTTATTATTTTAATGTCAGATGGGCGGGAAACTCTATCGACACTAATCTGTTTACTTATAAAAGCGTGTTACTAATAATGCGTTTTATGACCATGCTTATATAAGGTATCAGATGAGTAGAGTTAAACTTATCTGACAGACGAGTGATCTGTTATCTGATATTACTAGAGAATGCCAATAGCTAGTAATCTTCCTCTGCTGTTTGTCAATCCAGCAAGATAAAATAATCTTCAATCTTCAAGAATTAAGAACATGTCTTCTTGGTAACATAATTTCAACTAACTGTCATTAACAGATTTCATCTTTAGAACAGAAGTACCGCTAGTCTTACACGTTCCCCCTGTCTTTAAGAATTCATAAGTTAACTAGTCTGTTGAAAGTTAATTCTTGAATTAAGTAACTGATGACTAAGCTGTTGAACTCCAGTCTTCTGATGAGTTCCCCCTCAGCTTATGCATCCAGGTTGAGTAAACCTAACTCAGCTCTTAGAGTTGAGAACCTTGCTTCGCTTAGAGGTTTGGTGAAGATATCAGCAATCTGATTATCAGTATGAACATACTCAATCAAAACATTGCCTTTTTCCACATGATCTCTAATGAAATGATGTTTAATCTCAATATGTTTAGTCCTTGAATGACTTGTAGTATTCTGAGTAAGTGAGATTGCACTTGTATTGTCACAGTAGATTGGTATTCCACTGATCTTGATGTTGTAGTCTTCTAGTTGATGTTTCAACCAAAGTATCTGTGCACAGCAGGCTCCAGCAGCTATATATTCAGCTTCAGCAGTAGATATAGAAACTGAGGTTTGCTTCTTACTCATCCATGAGATCAGACGACTGCCCAAGAACTGACAGGCACCTGTTGTGCTCTTTCTGTCAATCTTGCAGCCAGCAAGGTCTGAATCTGAATAGCCAACTAGTTCAAATCCAGATTCTCTAGGATACCACAATCCCAATTCTTGAGTGCCTTTAACATACTTCAATATCCTCTTGGCAGCTAAGAGATGAGATTCTTTGGGGTTTGATTGAAATCTTGCACAGACTCCAACTGAGTACATTATATCAGGTCTGCTTGCTGTTAGATACAACAATGAACCAATAATGCCTCTATATTTGGTTATGTCTACTGATTTGCCATCTTCATCTTTATCCAAACGAAGACTTGTAGACATAGGAATGGTAGCTGTTGAGCTAGTTTCCATACCAAATTTCTTGAACAGATCTCTTGTGTACTTTGCTTGGCTAATGAATATTCCATCAGGCAACTGTCTAACTTGCAATCCAAGAAAGTAATTAAGTTCACCCATCATGCTCATTTCAAACTTATTCTGCATCAGCTTGGAGAACTTATCACACATCTGTTGGTTAGTTGAACCAAAAATAATGTCGTCCACATATATTTGCACAAGTAATATATGATTTTCCCATTCAATAGTGAACAAGGTTTTGTCTACCTTACCTTTTCGAAATCCTTTAATTAAAAGAAAATCAGATAGGGTATCATACCATGCTCTTGGAGCTTGTTTCAGTCCATAAAGGGCTTTCTTCAGACGATATACTTTGTCCTCTTCTTGATAGACTTCAAATCCTGGAGGTTGCTCAACATACACTTCTTCTTGCAATTCTCCATTGAGAAAAGCAGACTTCACATCCATCTGATAGACAGTGAAGTTCTTGTGAGCAGCATAGGCTAGAAACAGTCTGATTGCTTCAAGTCTTGCTACTGGTGCAAAAGTTTCATCAAAGTCAATTCCTTCTTCTTGACAATAACCCTTGGCCACTAGTCTTGCTTTGTTTCTGGTGACAACACCATCTTCGTTCATCTTATTTCTGAATACCCACTTAGTGTCAATTACTCTTTGATGACTTGGTCTAGGAACTAAGTACCAGACTTCATTCCTTTCAAATTGATTCAACTCTTCTTGCATAGCTTCTATCCAGAAGGAGTCATTTAGAGCTTCTTCAATTTGTTTGGGCTCTATTTGAGATAGAAATGTGACAAACATAGCATCTTGTGCAGCAGCTCTTCTCGTTTTCACTCTATCTAAAGGATCACCAATAACTAATTCAGGAGGGTGATTCTTGAGCCATCTGAGATCAGGTTGCAAATCAGGATGTTGTCCTCTGTTTTGATCTTGCAACACTACTGTTGGAGTTCCAGTAGTAGTCTGTTGAACATTTGCCGTCTGTTGAACAGTCTCTGGTCTGTCAGCTGTTTGCAACTCGTCTGTTAGACAATCAGCACTGTGATTTTGAACAGCACTTGAGTTAGCAGCTGAATTTAGATTAGGTAGTATGATGGGAACATATTCTTCATTTCTTCTAACGTCTAACTTCTGTAAATCAGCAGACAGATCTTGATTTACACTTTGATTCTTTTCAGAAGATTGACTTGGCTCATCAAATACTACATGGATAGATTCTTCTATTAGTAATGTTCTTTTGTTAAAAACTCTATAAGCCTTACTAACAGATGAGTATCCTACAAAGACAGCTTCATCAGCCTTTTCTGCAAATGCAGTAAGGTGATTTTTCCCATTATTCAATACAAAACATTTACAACCAAAAATCTTAAAGTAATGAATGTTTGGCTTTCTGTTGTTCCAAACTTCATATGGAGTCTTGTTCTGATTTTTGTTGATCATACATCTGTTTTGGGTAAAGCATGCTGTATTTGTTGCTTCTGCCCAAAATCTTTGTGGCAGCTTAGCTTCAGCTATCATGGTTCTGACAGCTTCTTTTAGTGTTCTGTTTCTCCTTTCAGCAACACCATTCTGTTGAGGGGTTCTTGCAGCAGAATACTCATGATGTATTCCCTTCATGTTACAATACTCTTCAACAGTAGAGTTTGTAAACTCTGTCCCTCTATCTGATCTGATCTTTAATATCTTAATACTCTTTTCATTCTGGATCAGTTCCATCAGATTGGTAAGATGTTCCTTGGTTTCACTTTTCTTCTTCATGAAAATCACCCAAGTGTATCTTGAATAATCATCCACAACAGCTAGGCAGTATTTCTTTCCACCATTGCTGACTGGATCAATGGGTCCAAATAAGTCCATATGCAACAGCTCCAATATTCTTCCAGAAGATTGGTGCTTCTTTTCTTTGAATGATGACTTGATTTGTTTACCCTTCTGACAGGCGTCACAGAGCTTGTCTTTGCTCATGACTGCTTTTGGAATCCCTTCTACCAAATCATTCTTGATTAATCTGTTTATGGTCTTGAAGTTTAAATGATTCATCCTCTTGTGCCATAGCCAACTGACTTCACTTGGTGCAGATGCCACCAAACAAACACTTGAATTCTTGTCAACAGAATTCCAGTCAACTATGTAGATATTTCCTTGTCGTCTTCCAGATAAAATTACCTTCTTTGTACCAATCTGCTCAACGTAGCACTTATCTGTTGAGAAGATGACTGAATATCCCTTGTCACAAAATTGACTTATGCTCAGCAGATTATATTTTAGGCCTTTAACATAGGAGACGTCAGATATCTCTATGTTTTCCTTGATTAATCTTCCTTTAGCTTTAATCTTGCCTTCTTTGCTGTCTCCAAAAGTGACTTTTGGACCATCCACAGCAACTGCATCAGTCAACTCATGTATGTTTCCACACATGTGCCTTGAACATCCACTGTCCAAGTACCAAATCTTCTCTACTTTACTCCTACTCCTAATCCTAACCTACAAAACAAAAATAAAATTGTTTTAGGTACCCTTATTGAGAGGGTCCTGAAGGATTAGTTCCACCCTTGACAACCCAAGATGTTGAAGTCTTAGGCTTCTTAGGTTTCTGAGTTTTAGGAGCATGAACAGTTTCATTTTTATCATAGTTATCAGATAAGTCATGTTGATGATCAGTATGATATGAATAATGTTCATAAGCAGGGTAAGGTGCATGATATGCAGGATATGCATGCATTGGATGAGCAGGGTAAGGTGCATAGTAACTAGGAAACTGAGGTGCATGATACATAGGATGATATGCAGCAGGTTGCACATAATATGACTCATTTCCATACCAAGCATTTTGATTTTTCTTATTCTTATGCTTCTTTGGTTTACTAGGTGCTTGCTCATTTGATTTTGACTTAGTTTTACCACTAGTCTGATTGACTTTAGCTTTATTAGCAGACTTCTTAGGACTCTGCTGTTTGGTCTTACTAGTCTGATTTCCTACACTAGGCTCTTTGCTCTTTTTAGCCTTAGGAGATTTCTTCTCCTTTACCACTTTCTCAGATGAGGTAGGTATAGAAGTTTGAACATACAGAATGACCTTACTATTGTCAGCTGATATGAATTTTTCAGTATGGTTCAACTCTAGTTTATCCTTTTCTAAAGGTGTCTCCTGTTTCTTAGACGTATGCATGGATGCAACAGTAGACTTATCATGAGACTCAATGATTTTCTCAAGTTCCATGATTTTTCCTTTATAAACCTCACACTCAGCTTTCAGAGATTCATGCTCTTGCTCAAGCTGTTTATATTCAGCTGATTCTATTGGCTTTTCAGCTAAAAGTTTCAGTGAACTCTTTTGCTCTTTTAGCAAGTTCATCTCTTCCTTAAGCTTAACAAACTCTCCAGCAATAGTAGTATTATTCAACATCATTTGCTCTAGAGAATTAAATAGTTCATTTTCTTGAGGAGTTACCTCATCCTCGGAGTCATCAGATTCCTTTGCCATCAGGCACAGGAGAGCAGGTTTTTCTTCATCAGATGATTCTTCATCAGACGAGTCTGAGTCTGAATCAGATGAGTAGACAGCAGCTGGCTTTTCTGCTTCAGCCATCATTGCCTTGGCTCTCTGATGCTTTCTTTCTTTTCTCATTTTCTTCTCTTCCTCAGTGTACTTCTCTGCTTTTGGATATGGGCAGTCTCTTATGAAGTGTCCCAATTTCCTGCAGTTGTAACACATCAGTTTTGATTTATAATCCTCTTTATCCTGAGAAGAAAAGTTAGGTTTAGAAGTAGAAGCAGCATGATTGTATTTGTTTTTCATCTTTCTCTTATAGAACTTCTTGAAGTTGTTCATCAATAATGCTACATCTCCAGCAGTGTACTCCTTTTTGTTGAGTAGAGTGGCTTCATCAGATGAGTCCACTTCTTTGCTTTTCTGAGCTGGTCTTCTGGTGTTTTCAGCAGCAACAAGTGCAGCTGTGGGTCCTGAAGTTGAGGTTTCTTCAATTCCCATTCTTGGCAGTTTATACTCATAAGCCTTGAGTGCGGAGAACAGCTCTGTTAGAGAAATCTTGCCCAGATCTCTTGATTCTTCCATTGCTGTCACCTTCATGTTGAACTTGGGAGGTAGAGCCTTCAGTACTCTGACAGAAATCTCTTTGTCAGTGAAAGTCTTTCCCAGCTTCAAAACTTCGTTCAGAGTTCTGGTGAATCTGATATCCATCTGATCAATGGTTTCTCCAGACTTCATCTTGAAGTTGTCCAGCTTTTCCAGTGCAACACTGAGCTGATGCTCTTTAATAGCATCATTTCCTTCACTCATGTCTCTGACCTTATCCCACATCTCCTTTGCAGTTTTGCAATGTTTGACCTTGTCAAACCGATCATTATCCAGGGCTTTGGTCATGATGAATCTCCCAACTTTATCTAGATTGTAAAGCTTTATCTCTTCTGGAGTCATCTCATGAAGGTCTTTCTCCACAACCGTATCTACTTCATTTATCTTTATGGTCTTTGTGAATCTGAATGGACCTTTAATGATACATGTATGCATGTTGTCATTATAGGCAGCAAGGAAAATCTCCATTCTGATTTTCCAGTCCTCAAAGGACATACCAGCAATGTGGGGAACATGGCTGATACAATCCATTTTTCAAAAAGTTTTTGTTTTTCAAAAATGATGCTCTTTTGAAAAGTTTTGAAAACCTTTGAAAAACACTCGGATCAAGCTCGTTGATCAGGCAGCTGATTCTAATGAACCACCTGCTCTGATACCACTTGTTGGTCCCAAGTGGTCAGATGAGGTCTAGAGGGGGGGGGGGGTGAATAGACCTCTGAAAATTTTTGAACTTAAAAACTTTTCAGTCTTCTGTCAGCAGACTAAGCTGATGAAGAACAGTAAGCAGACTAGTCTGATCGTGAACAAATCTTGAACAGACGACTGACCACTCTTCTTACAATGACTTAGCTGTTTTTCAGCAAACAGTTTTTCAAGAGTATACTTGCAGCGGATTGTTTAAAAGTGTTTTTCACAAGTAAACTAAGTTCTAAAAAGATTTTATCCCCAGTTTAAAACTCCTTATAAAATCTTTTTGATTGATTCAAAGTGTTTAAAATGCAAACTTTAAAATATGCAAGAAAACTTTAAATGCAAGATAACACAAAGAATTTTTATAGTGGTTATATGGATAAAAATCCTTTAGTCCACTCTTCCAGATCACACAGATTCTGGGTTATACTATAATCACAAAGATTACAATATTTCTCCACTTACACCTAAACAACTAATGAGAAGGCTGTAAGCTCGCAATAGGGATTCACAAAGAAAACCTATCCTCTAAAGTAGAATCACTCACACAGATGGATTCTCACTTCGCACAACACTCAGCTATTACAAAATCACTCAGATAATGTTTTTCTGATTTCTTCAACTGGGTTTCTGTCAACAGATGACTTCCACCAGACGAGTGAGCTGTTCGAGCTTTTGAGACTTAGAGAAATTCTGCTTCAAAATTTCGATCTCTGATTGTTGTTGTGTTATTGCTCGATTTGAAATTCAGCTCTATTTATACATGGAAATGAAATTATGACCGTTGAAGGCAAGTCACAACTCAAATCCATCCTTCAGCTCTTTTTGAAACGGCTCCCTGCAGCATTCCGTACTGTGTACAGTACCTTTCTGTCCATCGCATTTAATGCTGCATTTAATGCACTCTGCTGATCCGAGGATATCTTCAATCATTTGCCATTACTACCCTTCTCTTACAGCATTTATTACATCAAGTGCATTTATTACCGTTGGACTAATCTCTTGACCTCTTCTACTCTGCTGATCAAAACGACTCTGCTGATAGATACTCTGCTGATCAAATACTGAACTCATCTGATTTGACTCGGCTGATGATCTACCCTTCTGTTCGCTGATTCGGCAAGAGATCACTAGTCTTCTGAGCTTTGAATTTTGAACTCTTCTGATGTCTTCTTTTACTTGTTCAAAATTCTTCTAAGGGAACTAAGCTTTCCATACTTAGCTGATTATGATGTTTTGGAAATCATCAAAACCTTCCCTTAATTACTTGTCTTCTTTCATCTTCATCTTCATCCAACAACTTCTTATAATGAAATCCTGCATGTGGAATCACGTGGTACTAAACGCAAATTAAATAAAGAAAATTCTTCAAAATTATGGCACAAGCGCTTAGGTCACATCTCAAAGTCTAGAATTGAGAGACTTGTGTCAGAAAATATTTTAGATTCACTCGATTTTTCGGACTTCGATATTTGTGTCGAGTGTATTAAAGGAAAACAGACCAAACAAAGAAGATTAGGTGCCTATAGATCTTCAGACTTCTTAGAGATGATTCATACAGATATTTGTGGACCATTCCCTTCGGCTTCTTGGAATGGCCAACGATATTTCATATCATTCATAGACGATTACTCACGTTTTGGGTACCTGTATCTCATTCATGAAAAATCAGGGTCTCTGGACATGTTCAAAGCTTTTAAAGCTAAGGTTGAGAACCAACTCAACAAAAGAATTAAGTCCGTCAAGTCTGATCGTGGTGGTGAGTACTACGGCAGATACGATGGTTCAGGTGAACAACGTGCAGGACCATTCGCTAGATTCCTAGAGGAATGTGGAATCGTCCCACAGTACACCATGTCGGGGTCACCTAGCATGAATGGTGTAGATGAAAGACGAAACAGAACACTTAAGGACATGGTAAGGAGTATGATCAGTCATTCTACCTTGCCAGAATCACTCTGGGGAGAAGCACTAAAGACAGCAACTTACATTCTGAATAGAGTACCAACTAAAGCAGCCGCCAAAACACCTTATGAGCTTTGGACAGGCCACAAACCTAGTCTAAAGCATTTTCACATTTGGGGATGTCCTGCTGAAGCTAGGCCTTATAGGCCCAAAGAAGGAAAATTGGACTCCAAAACAGTGAGCAGCTACTTTATTGGATACTCTGAACTATCTAGGGGCTTTAAGTCCACACTAAGGTCAATTTTTGAAACGGAAAACACAATATTTTTTGAGGATGTTGAGTTTGGGGGGAGAAATAAGGTTAGAGACATTGTCTTTGAAAAAGAATCAATTACGGAGGAGGAATCAATTATGTCTCCTCCTACTACTTCTAATACTGTTCAGATTTTCATTCCTGCATTTAGTCGAGAAGCAGATTTGAATCCTCAACAAGACAATGTTGATCGAACCCCAACTGAAGTTGAGATGATTGATCCTGAAGTTCAACCTCAACAACCTCAAGTTCAACCTCAACAACCTCAAGAAGAACCACCCTTAAGGAGATCCACGAGAGAGAGGAGAAATCCTATACCAGATGATTATATAGTGTTTCTCCAAGAAAATGAGGAACATAATGGATCGACGGAAAATGATCCAATTAACTTCCGTCAAGCCATGAAAGATATTAATTCTCTCAAATGGATTAAAGCCATGAACGAGTAGTACAAGTCTATGCAAGACAATCAAGTTTGGGATCTTGTCCCATTACCTGAAGGAAAGAAACCAATTGGTTGCAAATGGATATTTAAAACCAAGAAGGATTCACAAGGTAATGTGGAAAGATATAAAGCCCGTCTTGTAGCTAAAGACTTTACTCAAAAGGAAGGCATCGAATATAAAGAAACTTTCTCTCCGGTATCTTCGAAAGACTCTTTTAGGATGATTATGGCTCTTGTTGCACATTTTAATCTTGAGTTACATCAGATGGATGTTAAGACGGTGTTTCTAAATGGTGACATTGATGAAACGATCTATATGGTGCAACCGAAAAACTTTGTGTCTGGAGACCCAAAGAGAATGGTTTGCAAATTAAGAAAATCCATCTATGGACTTAAGCAGGCTTCCCGTCAATGGTACTGCAAATTTCATCAATTAATTGTCTCATTTGGTTTTGAGACAAACACTGTTGAAGATTGTGTTTACCAAAAGTTCAGTGGGAGTGAAATTGTATTTTTGGTTTTATATGTTGATGACATACTACTTGCCACTAATGATATAAATATGTTGGACGAAACCAAGAAATTTGAGATGAAAGATCTTGGGTAAAAATTCTTTTGTATTAGGGATTCAGATACATAGAGACAACACTCGAGGTATCCTTGGATTATCACAAAGGAACTATATAGAAAATGTGCATGACATGCATGTAAACCAGAAGATACCCCTATCGCTAAAGGAGACAAATTTAGTCTCGATAAGTGCCCTAAAAATGAGCTTGAAGTTAAAGAAATGCAAAAGGTTCCCTACGCTTCAGTAGTTGGAAGTCTGATGTATGCTCAAATTTGTACACGTCGTGACATAGCATTTATTGTTGGGATGCTTGGCAGATACTTAGAAATCTTAAGATGGATCATTGGAAAGCAACCGGTAGAATTTTAAAGTATTTACAAAGAACTAAAGACTACATGTTTACATACCGGAAATCAGACCAGTTAGAGATCATAAGATATTCTGATTTCTGATTTTTTGTGGATGCCAAAACATTAGGAGATCCGCATAATGCTATAACTGTTTGCTAACTGGAGAAGCTATCTAGTTAAAGACTATCGAACAAACACTCGTTGCTTCCTCCATCTTGGCATAAAAGTTTGTAGCTTGTTATGAGGCATCCAATCAAGTTGTGTGATTGAAGAGCTTTGTCACTAGGTTGCATATTATGATTCGGTTAAAAAGACCACCGAAGATATGTTGTGACAATAACTTAGCAATCTTATATTATGACAACAATAGAAGCTCATCAAAGTCAATGCATATTGGCTCAAAGTTCCTAGTTGTAAACTAAAGAGTACATAGTTGACATATTTTCATAGAGCATATTGGGACAAACTCCATGATTACGGTTCAACTAATTAAAGTATTACAACCTGAAGGTCTTCCTGAGCATACTGCTCTTATAGGTGTAATATTAAATAAGGATATCAGATTTTAGTGGGAGTTTGTGATTTAGTTGCTCTATATGTCGTTAATTTTGGATCCATTTGTATATTTGGATATTTCTGCAGAAATAAGGTTTACAGTTTTTTTTTACTCTATGTACGATTATGTTAAAGTTGATCTCAATAAAGATTAAGGAGGATCAGTTGAAAATAGGCATGTTTAAGATCACATTACATGTAATTTTCATGCTACGCTCCATGATAGATCTATGTCATTTGGTTTTGTTGGTATATGTGATTACTGATGGGTTTAGTTACGCTATTTGTGACGAAAGCTCCTTTAGTCCTTTGCCGACTAAATCAATGGACGAGATTGTTTGGAATACCTAAGGAAATAATAGCAAATTTTGAGCTCATAAGGATATACACATTTATATGATAACACATGTGGCCCAAGTGGGAGATTGTTGGAAAATTCCAATGGTTATGTGGGCCTAATATGTTAATTTAGTGTGTATTGCTATTATAAAGTAAAGTCCATAATTATGTGGTCTAATTATGTTATCTTTTGGACTATGGGTATTAAGTTTATCATAGAATAAAAGTGTAGATACCAATTTGATATTTTCAATTTGATGAAGGGCCGAATTGAAAATAATGGAACATATACTAACCCTAGTAGGTTATTATATATAAGGGGTTATGATCCCCACTTGTACACAACACAACAACAAAAATATAGAGTTACATAACTCATATTCTCTGCAATCCCTTTATGCATGAGTATTAAGATTCTAAGGTGTGTATCAAGTGGAAGATCATAAAACCCATCATCACTATATTATCAATAACATCAAGATTGCTGGCATGAATCAAGGTAAGTTTCCGCTGCATTAAAGTTTCAGATCTACTTTTAATCTCTTGATAATCGACATGGTTAGGCAATAAGGTTTTCGGTATTAAATCGAATTAGATCTTATGATCATTATGTTTATATATTCGATTTAGATTCAACACTTTTTACCTTCGAAACATATATTTAGCACTTTGTATCTCCAAAATATGTAAAATTCAGCACTTTGTACCCTCTTTTATTTTCTTAAAAAAATCATACCGACAAAATATGTAATTTATTTATGGATCATTGGCACTTTGCACCATCGAAATATGAGAAAGTGGCATGTTGCACCCCTAAAATAGAATTAGCATTTAGCAACCTCAAATTAAGAGCAAATCATCAACTTGTATCCCGAAACACGATAAATGGACATTTTGAACCCCCTAAATACAAAATTACCACTTAGCATCTCAAATTAAGAAAAAATCAACAATTAGTACCCCTCTTTTCTCCGGCAAAGTTGACCACCAGAGGCAAAAAACCTATGGGCAAAATAGGCAATTCATTTTCTTTTTTCTTAAATTTGAAAATATGATTATGAATATTAGAATACTCATTTCTCTTGCCATCTTAAAATTTGTTTTAGTGATATGATTCAGTAATTTTATGTATTAACTTTCTAGAAATTTTTCAAATTCTTTTGGATATTTTAAGGACATTTGAAAAATTGATAATTAAAGAAATATGTTAAAATAAATTTTGCATATGAATACTCTAGTATTAATAATTGAATATTGCAAATTTTAAGAAAAAAATGAATTACTTATTTTGCCCCTAAGTTTTTTTTAGCTTGGTGGTCAACTTTGACAAAAAGAAAAGAAAAGAAAATAAGGGGTACTAGTTGTTTAATTTTTCTTAATTAAACAAAAAAAAAAGTGTCCATTTCTTAATTTTTCTTAATTTGATGTGGTAAGTGCTATTTGTGTGGTGTTTGGGGGTTTAAAGTGTCCATTTCTCGTGTTTCGGGAGTGCAAGTTGCTGAGTTGTGCTTAATTTGAGGGTGTTAAGTGCTAATTCTATTTCGATGGTGCAAAATGCCCGTTTCTCATATTTTGGGGGTGCAAAGTGCCAAAGATTCAAAAGTAAATTACCTATTATATCTCTAGATTTTTTGAGGAAAATAAAAAAAGTGTAAAGTGTTGAATTATTTATATTTTGAGTGTGCAAAGTGTTACATTATGTTTCGAGAACGCAAAGTGCCTATTTCTCATACTTTAGAATGTGCAAAGTAAAAAAAAAACCCAAAATTATTTTCTATATTAGAGATACTCCATAGATTCTTAATATAATTTGTAGCAGAAGTTCACGTGTTAAGTAAAATTGATTTATTATCTAATTAGAACTCGTATCTTTAGTTTAAAGTATGAGCATGCTCATAAAACAGACACATACATTCCCTATGTCGATCAGTATAGATGAAAATTGAGTCAAATATAAAATATTAGTAACAAACTGTTTCACGCATTTCAATTGAATGCTCCTATACATCTACTCTATATTATATCAATACATTTTTATGTCATTAAATCTAGTATTTCATAAGTAGCGGAATACAAAGAATAATCAACCAATCAAATTAGTATCAATTAAGCACAGGACATAAATTTCCAAATCCAATTTATCTTATAATCAAAGTAGCGCTCCTTAGACCATCTACAACCGAAGTTCTTGTCCAATTGTTCAATTATTTTGCTCTCTTGCCTTGCCCTCATGCCTTTTTGACCCACCTAAAAAACTAAACATAGTTAACGGAACAACGACTAACATAGTTAACGAAAAACAACACTTTTATTAATGCACTTGAATAGAAAGGAAAAACAACAAAGATTAAACACCAACGATTACACATAATTAAAGCAAAACAACAAAGATTAAGTATTTGAGTTTTTTATATAAGTTGTATTGTGTATTTTTAAATTAAGTATTTGTGTTTATCAAGTTGCATTGTGTATTTTTAAATTAAGTATTTGTGTTCAATAAATCTCATTTATTTAGATTTGTATTTGTCCAATTATATATGTAATTGTTCAACCAATCTCATTTATTTAATTCACGAATTTTAAAAAATAAATAAAAAATAGCACCCGAACCCCCGGGAGCCCCGTCCAGCCCCCGACAGCCCCAACCAGCGCCCAGCATGAACCGATAGGCACGTTTAAGCAATGGTTGCCTGCCTGTTTGCCGGGTTACCCGCCCCGAATCCCTTGCCCCCTTCCCCGCTCAAATGTCATCATCCATTTCCACCGAACCAAGCCGGCAACCTCTCTCATGCTCGGTTGAAGATGGCCTTAATGATAATTAAGCACAGGACATTTATACATACACTTGTCTTTGAATGATATTTACTACGTGTACTACTAGTTTTCCTGTCAATGCTCTATGGTTTGAACATTGTGAATATTCAAAAGTAGGGTCAAACTGAGACGTGTTTTTTCTCAGACCTGCATTTATATTGCAAGTGGGACTTGACTAGAAACTAGAAAGGGATTCATTTGTTGTTTGACCCTGACATAAATGATCCGTACGTTGTAACTTGTGTCTGATGCACAAGCATTTAATTGCCCCCCCTTATGGTTTCATCTAAATATTGATGGAAAATCATGATACTACTATGTTAAATTTTAAATTGGCATTAAATTATTTTGTGAATTTTTTTTCACCAAATTTTTTTGTATATTGAAAATTCTGCATAAAATACTCAATTTTCGTTAGTTACTAAGACCGTTAATTTTAAATTGAATATCCAAAATTATCCCTAAATATATTTAAAAGTATAAGAGAGTATTTTTCAAACGCTCAAAAGTACAAGGAAATATTACGTTTACATTTAAAAATACAAGGGAGTTTTGCGCAAATGTTAAAAAATACAGAAAAGTTTTACACAAAAATTATAAAGTACAAGGGAATTTTACTTATACAAAATCATGTCAAATTAACGGTGTTAGTAACTAACGGAAATTGAATGTTTTATGCATGTTTTTTGTAAGTACAAGGGAGTTTGATGCAAGAAAAAAGTTTACATGATAGTTTTGTGCAGGTTTTGCAAACACATGATAATATATCCCAAATATTGATTAATCGTCCTCAATTTTATTCATAAAGATAGTGCAATACAATCGTGTCAGAAAAAAAAATTATTGCAATACAATGATCTTACAATTTTGTTGTACTTTTATAAATTTATTTTTAATAAATATAGTACTTTTAGGCCATCTCCAATGGCGGGCTCGGGGCGCGCGTGAGGACCGGGTTGGGCTGGGGAACCGTCTCCAATGGTGATGCGGGGCGGAGCGCGGGGCGGCACGGGCTCTGGTGCGGTCACGGGCTAGAATGACAACTGGAACGGGGCGCAAGTGGATTTTGGGGAAGAAGATAGGAGAGTGAGATGCACTCTCCCCTTTTTAATTCAGGTGGCGCCAACTTCTTTTTTTTTTTTTTTTTTTAACTTTTAAAAGTAGATGAATAAAATGGGCTTCCGAATGCTGCTATGCATTTGGTTTCTTTCTTTCTTGCTTTATATGTATAGAAATTTAGTGCTTTTTTGTAATTAATTTTTTTAGTATTTATTAAAATTATAATAAAATTTGTAGTATTTGTTTAATTATCATTATTGATTTTAGATGAAAAAAATAAGAATAAAGAATTTGTAGAATTTATTTAGTTTGTAGTATTTGTTTAATTATTATTAATTTTGATTACAATAGTAATTATTAATGATTTAATAAGTGTAAAACTTCCTTCTAAATTGGAATTAGAATTACTTGAAAATATAATTAAACATCGACAAATAATTTTGATTAATACCCTAAGCATAGAATCAATAAATGTTGTAATCTTCTTTGTTTTTATTCAATATGTGTTTGTTGTAACCTTTATCTTGTTTTTATGTGTGCCTTTTATTTAATGTTATAATTTGTGTTTTGAATTAATAATTATAATTTATATTTTAATGTTTAAATATTATAATTATAATATTTTTAAATTAATTATATTATTAAAATAATAATTATTATTATTCTATCATTATTATTATTATTATTATTATTATTAATATCAATATTAAAACTATAATAAAAATGGTGAGAGTGGGGAAGAAATTTTTTTGGAAGAAATTGAACGCTGGAGACCACCACTGGAGATGATCACCCAGAGCCCGGGCTGGCTCGCGGGCTGGCCTGGGGTCTGGCCCGAGAATGGCCCCGGAAAACCATTGGAGATGGCCTTAGAATAGAAAATGAACAGCAATAAAGCATATAATTGTACTCCAAACTTGATGCATAAAGTTGTAGGACTTAACTCCTAACCTAACATAATTTTAGTTATAATATAATCTTTATATCAAATTTCAGATTATAGTAAATTTTCTATTACTTTAATTTGAACGTGGTTTAATTGAATTGAAGTAAGTCTAGTTTGAGTTGATTTTTATTTTACTCGTATATTGTCTTTTTATAGCTTATCAAGGCAACCTCTATTATTAATATTTTACACCAGAAAATGTATCATTATGACCTTTTGAGCTTACTATTGTATAACATTATCTCTAACCAAATCTTAGTAGTTAGTTCTAATACAAGGTACCAAAACAAGAACAATACTTGCTCTCTTTCCTCCAAGGCCCAATTACAATGAAATTGAAATGATACTTTCTTTGGCTTGAAGTAGAACAATCCAATTCATAAATTCAAAATACTCATAATTATTCTTCAGAAAACAGGAAATCAAATCTAAATATTCAGGCACGAAAGATTTATAATCATTCCTCTCCATTTTCTTTTCCTTTTTCTTTCACTAAATAAGACAAACAGCACTACACTTTTTACAGAAAAATAAATTACCTCTACACTCTACTCATTGGGCATATACACTGCCCATCGGCTATTTCAGATTTTTACAAAAAGATGAACCTATTTCCAACTCCTACTATTACTATTATCATCAAAGCTATGAAGATATATGACGTCACGCCATAGTCAGCAATATTGATATTCCCGCTATCTTTTTTTTTTTTTTTGCAGTTATTCAAATGCTGTATCGTTTTGGCTCTTCACATGAATTTCTACCCAACGGCCTCAGTATTTTGTGAGAAGGATCACTTGAAGATCGGAATAATTGCGAATATTCTGAAAAATGATTAAAAGTTAATGACTGAAATTTGAATATAAGGACGGAAAATTAACAATTAATTTTAGAAAAATAGGCATACCTTGAGATGAAGATTCATATGATTTTTTGCAATGAAGAATTGCGCCTTGGATTCCATCAGCCTGTTCAAGCAACGAATCGTCTCTCCGTCGAAGCGGCGGCGGCACTCCTATCATCGCCGACGCCGACCGACTTTTACCTAAATTCCTCGCCACGATCTTAAAACTCGCCACTCTACATCCCTCGGAAAATCTCCTCGGCGAGAAACTAACCGGCGCCGTGACTGGAGACGTCGACGGCGTTACGGAATCCGTCAATTTCGCCTTCTTTGAAGCTTTCACGTGGTAGAAAGGTTTTATCAGTTTCAAATACTTAGGAACCGATTTCCGCAACGAAACGACATCGGAAGAGGCTTCGTAATCTGAGCTCTCTTTCAGTAATTTGCTTCTCAAGGTGTTGTCTCTAGTAAAACTAGTCTTCAACTCAGTTTTCGACGATTTTCTGAAGCCTAGCAAAAATATTTTAAACTTCGGATTCGGCCTATAATTCGAAACATCACTTTTGCTCATAAAAACATCTCTCGGAGATTCAACGGCGGCGGGGCCAGGCGGCTTAATAACCAAATCGAAGAACGAGTCTTCGTCATCGGTTCCATCATCATCCGTCAATAGAGCCGCATTGCGCACGTCATCGCAGTCGGAGCCGACGTCAACTCCGGCCGCACTACTTTTCCAGAATTTTCGAATGCCTAAAGTTTCCATTGGAGAGAGAAAGAAAGAAAGAAAGAAAATGTATGAATCAGTGGAGACTGTAGAGAGTTTGGTGAAAATAGAAAGGAGAAAGGTGGTTATTTATATAGGATAAAAGACTAGGTAACGTCGTGTATGGAGTGAGAGAAAAAGGAGGGACATGTGAGACAAAGTAGTAAAGCGAAAAAGGGAATAAAAAAGATGATGCCAAACACAGCGTTAGAGGTTCAGAGTACAGACTGAATTTATTCTGGTGCAGTGCACCATCAGGCTCACAGCTCAGGCTTTTGAAAATTGAAATTACGGGTCTGTTTAGTGAATGGTCCAAATTTGGTCTCTGGCCCTTGGGGCTCGTGGGCTCACGATTCAGTTCATCCAATAGGTTAGCAACTAATCAAAAAAGTTTTGGAGAAAAAACAATATTCTTGAGAAGGACTGTTCCCTAAATTTATTTGTTGAGTTGTCAAATGGGAACTTTAGGGTCTATTTGGATGGGTTTTGACTTGGTTTCGAGGGTCTCAGTTTTAAAAAATTGGTTTGGGTGGTTTCAATGAAACCTTTGAGACTTCATTTGGATGGGTTTTGGCTCTTGGATTTTGTGGTTTGAATAAGTTGAAACTCCATTTGGATTGGGTTTGAATGTTGGGGTTTAGGGAAAAAAGTAGGTGATAGGTGTCAAATCAATGTCTTTTTTAGTGAGATTTTCGAGGAAAAGTAGATGACAGATGTCAAATCAATATTTTATAGGTTTGAAGAGTTTGAATGTGAGTTTCTGAATAGGTTTTTGATGGTCGCATCCAAACACACCCTTACTTGCTGACCATTTGTTATACAATATAAAGATTATAGTATCAATGAATAAGTTTAGTATATTTAAATATTAATAAAAGATGAATTACGAATATTAAATCTCAAAATTTGTGTGATCTAGTTTTAATCCAATCGAGATTTTTCGATATTATGAGTGGCATATTAGAAATTAATCATTTTGTTTTTTATGTAGGGGTGAAATTTTATTTTTGACTATTTAAAGTGGTTGTGTTTTAAAAATAATCATTTATTATGATATCTTGACAATATACTGTTATTTATTATTTCATCATCATTAATTTTAGTCTTTATCAGCTGAAATCATCATTTATTGTTGAAAGAAAAAATCAATTACTTCAAGAATTATACCAAGAAGGGTTGTATAGAAAGGGAGAGAGACATAATTACACATTTCTAAAAAATAGATTAATCGAAGAATTTATTCCTTTAACTGAACTATGATGTTTATTTGACAGGAAGAGGTAGAAGCTAGTGAATGTTCGTTGATATATACATAATTAGAGAACATGTATTATTTGGCTGGGATCTAGTTCAGTCTCGTCCATCTCGCGAAATTGGGTCAATATTTTTTTAAATGAAGTTTGACAAAACCTAAGAAACTCATCACAAACCTATTCAAACATTCAAACTCTTGAAACCTATAAAACATTGATTTAACACATATCACCTACTTTTATCCTCAAACTCCAATTTCTAAATTCAATCCAAACGAAGTTCGAATTTTTTTCAAAATCACAAAATCCAACATCCAAATCTTAACCAAATGAGATTTCAATTATTTCAAACACAACCACCTTAGAGGGCTACTATGGGTCCCGTTCTTGCTTCATATGCAACCTAAACCATTCACTTTGCCATTTGTTACCTAAACCATTCTCCATCGTCATTTATAAATTTTGTTTTTTTTTTTTTTTTTTTTTACTTTTTTAACTCGTATTGTTATTTTTTTCGTGTTTGTATTGCTTATGTATTTTTAACTATTATATTACATAATATTTTTTCATCACATTAAAAGAATATTTTCTTATAATAATTGTATAATATCATTATGAAAGAAAAATCGTATTTTATTATCTTTCCAAGATATAAAACTTATTAACTTTTGAAGAATTTTGCAAGATTGACGAAAAGACAAAATCGCAATTTTTCTCCTGAACTTACACAATAAGGTTGCACTTTTTCTTTGAACTTAATATTTTTGCATTGTCCAACCTAAACTTCCGTGGTTCACTTTCCCCTTGAACTCTTTGGATGGAAAAGTGCTGGGAAAAAGAGTTAAGATGGAAAATGCAACATTAATGTAAGTTCAGGGTGGACAGTGCAAAAAATTGAAATTAGGAAAAAAGTGCAAATTATACATAAGTACAGAGAAAAAAATGCGATTTTCTCATACAAAATTTGTGAAACATAACCATTTAAAAAGTTGATTGATATTATAATTTAATACAAAAATTATTGATGTTATGTAAAATAAGGAAAGTGTTGTTTCCAAAAAAAAAAAAATTGTTATGATTAATGCCTATTGAGAATTGAGAACTCAACAGTACTGAACTCAAATTACCAAAAAAAAATTAGTAGTACAAAAATTCAATTGAACTCTTCACAATACAACTATTACATCAAGTAGTATTTAAGAAAATGACAGTACATAAGAAGTGAGACCTCATCATGCCAAAAAGGAATAATTCTAGTTAAAAAAACACAACAATATAGTAACAAGAAACTTCCAAAAAGAAAAGATTTGGAAGAGAAAAGGAAAAATAAATAAATTGTTAAGTCTTTGTTAATGTGAAGCTTTCAGCTTTGCCTTTTCTTTTTTCCAGTCTTTTGCATATAAAATCTGACGGGTCAGACATCGGGGCACGGATTCCAGATGGGGCACGCCTATTTCCTTTAAAGCGGGTCAGACTTCAGGCTCCGACTCGGTATTTAAAGGTTTGACTTGCTACTTTCAACGGCTATGATTTGATATAATTTACTTTCACACTTCGGGTACCAAATTAAAAGTATTTTTTTTCTAAAAGAAAAAGGAATGCTTTATATTTAGAAAAAAATAAAGTTGCAAATAACGTGGGAAACAAAAGGGAAAAAGAAACAAAGTCAAAAGACTGTAAAAGGGGGTAAATAAATGTGCAAAAAATTATCACTCAAAAAACAAAGTGCAAAAATTAGTGCTTTTTTACCTCGCGCGCGCACATACTTGATGCCAATTAAATAGATAATCAGCCTGGCCGGCCTATATTTTGTATATAATTTCCTTTTATATTTTGTATTTCCTGCTAAAACAAATGCATGAAATAATATGGTATTGTAGGACCTAAAATAAATTTCATATATATGACTAATATGGTTAAATACTTGTATTCTAAGTTAAAAATTATTTGTATTTGTTAATTGAACGCATTATTTGTAATTTATTAGTGATCTAGTAGATTTGCGGATATGAAAATGTGATTATTGTTTCACTAAAAGAAAGTTTGCGCTTTCGGAAATAATATCTTGTCCTATTGAATAAAAAATCCATCTAGAACCAAAAATGCAAAATAAATATAATCACAATAGACCAAAAATGAACAAATGGAGAGAAAAGACAAAGTTTCGGGATAAAAATATGAAATATCATGAGACAAAATTGTAGAAAACGTTAAAAAATAATCAGTGATTTTGGATTTTCGTCTCAAATTATATCACATCACTGAATATCGTCCGTAATTTAATATTTGTTTGAAATATCGTCCCACCATTACTTATGAGATGGAAATTGCACATGTGTCCGTTAAATTGCCACATGGCTGTTTACGTGTCATGACGTGGTAAATTTTAGCATGAACAATTATACAATATTGCATAATTAGTTACAAGATTGAACTGTCATTTTTATAAAATTGAAAATTTAAATTGAGATGCAAAATGGTAAATTACGGGATAAAATTCGACGATTTGATATAGTTTGGAACGAAAAATCAAAATTAGTAATTAATTTGGGACAATATTCCGATTTTTTTTTTTATTTACGGAATGAAATTCGGTGAGGTTTATAATTCGGAATGAAAATCCAAAATCATTAATTAATTTGAGATATTTTTTGCAATTTTACCATTATTTATAAACTTCTAGACTAATATTACATGGACTAAAAATGTATTCAATATTTATTGTATATACTCACTCCTCGTCTTGTTCAACAAATTAATAAATCTTGAATCTGTAGTATTATGTACTTTACATGCCAGAATAGTTGTAAAGTTTCCCTTTCTTTTTCTAACGTAAAATTTAGTATAAACATTCTTATTATTAAATTAAATGTTATCCTATTATTAAATTAAATAGTTGTAAATGTCAATATTTTTAAGTACAAATTACATTATAATACATCATAATCTCTTAGTTGTAGAGCTTCGCCTAATGTATTATAAATGGGCTAGGATCTTATATATTGACAACTAATGACAATTTATTCTTTTACAATCAATTAAGAACATTTCGTTCATGATTACTTCTTACGATTGTAAGCAAGTTAACGAACTCAATTTAAATTAATAAATGGGTAGCACATAAATAGAACTATATATTTAATTTAAACTCTAAAAACCTTGGACTAGTATTATATTTGCTGCAAATTAAACTAGTTAAGGATGACGTATGTAGATACTGTTTTCTGAAACTCATTACTATTTTGAATAAAAAAATCACTTAATCTAAAACTTTAGCACATCAAATATAATGCATCCTTAAACATAATGCATCCACTCATATTCCTTATTATTCCTCAAGATCAGTGCCCCATGATTGCAAAAGGCTCCAGGGAAAATCAATCCGTAAAAAATGAAGCACATCATTATTAAAAATGATACGAATTAGATTTACTTACCTAGATCTAGTTGAGAATGTATCACGTAATTATTGTGAGAACATTGTGTCATCACGTTATGAATTTTTGATATATGAATTGTTTGAAGCTATCTTCTAAATAGTGTTTTATGAATTTAGTGAGCAACATGTGTTGGTTTCTAATTAGTTCCGAATTATTAAACATCTATTAATTTCATACTGAATTTAGAAAAAAGGAGAAAATTTTGTGGGACGCTTTGAAGACACATTTACGAATTTGAATTGTATCTTTTAATTAAGAGAATGAATATTATTATAATACGAGGAGAGGAATGAATTATTTCCCAAAATTGTAATATAAGCTGAATACAATGTACCAAATCAGGAGGTTTAAAAAAGCTGGGGACACTCTTTTTTCTTCCAAGAATTTTAGATACTCACTGTTCCCCTTGTTGATATTGCCTCTTCATAGCTCATAATTAAGTAAGACCTTTTAATTTTTTTATGAATATATAGTTATTTGTATGATCATTATCTGCTTAGATTCCGACACAGGCACATTGTAAAATTATATTAGTAGTTTCTTAATAACTGACTAATAACAGTGGAAGACGTTTTTTAGTACTAGATAGATTGCATTGATTAGTAGTATAATCTAATGTCCACATATATAGGAGATCTAGAAATTGGCGTGAATTCAAGAAGAATTATCCCATGCGACGGTTGCATACAGAATTTTCTGATAGTTTTTTTCCCAATTTGTTAATGTCCAATTTTTTAATTTTCTTTAATTAAATGATGCATGTGCTTCTGCTGTGATAATGAACTAGTCATCATTCATAAATGCAAACTTAACTAAAACACTTCATGTGATGCACATGGAGTGATTAATTGTTAATTTTTACGTGTCGATTCAGATTAATATAGACGACTTTAGGATAAGAACTAAGAAGTTGACTTGTTTAATTATTAATTCCAAAAACTAAGGTGTTTATGAAATTCATAATCTAGATCACATGTAGCAGCTTGTTTTGTTTTGGTTAATTAGTTGAGATACAGTGTATTGTATGAGGACAAACAAACGAGGAATATATTAATTAAATTGGGATGGCCTATAGGTAGACACTAAAACAGCCATAGATTTTCTGATTTTGCATTGTCCCTCTGCTTATATTTTGCCTCTTATATATATTCTATGTTGATTGAATTTGAATCCTTCATGGACGCAATGTCGCGTTGGGCGAAATTCTTGGTCCCTTTTCATATTTTCATTTCATTTAATTAGGAGAAGCCCCCCAAACCCACCACCAATATTTAAAATTAATGAAATTGTTAATTGTTATGAAACGATAATTTTTTTTGTCACATGGTAAGATTTACATTGTCATTTTTTTTTCCACTGAAATTCAAGCAAGAATGGAACTTAGTCATGAAGTTACTAGTAAATCAATTGGAGCATATGTGAATTAGGACTGGATTACAACCGGGCTGTTAGGTTAGCTGTCCTATTTATGGCTCTTTGGGTATAATTCTGCTTATATTTTGTCTCCTATATATATTCTATGTTGATTGAATCCTTCATGGACGCAATGTCGTTGGGCGAATTTCTTGGTCCCTTTTCATATTTTCATTTAATTAGGAGAACCCCCCCAAACCCACCACCAATATTTAAAATTAATGAAATTGTTAATTGTTATGAAACGATAATTTTTTTTGTCACATGGTAAGATTTACATTGTCATTTTTTTTTCCACTGAAATTCAAGCAAGAATGGAACTTAGTCATGAAGTTACTAGTAAATCAATTGGAGCATATGTGAATTAGGACTGGATTACAACCGGGCTGTTAGGTTAGCTGTCCTATTTATGGCTCTTTGGGAATAATTCAGGATGGGTCAATATATAAAGTTATTTGGGCCTATTAACTTCATATATTTATAATTGGAAGTCCATGAAGAAAAAATAAAATAAAAGAATAATATTATCATTTAATAGGACAAAAGATCAAGGAGGTACAATTAATATGAACACACTATGGCCAGTTGAATATATAGCTAGCTATCTCAAAAGAAATACTGTATAAAAGAATATGAAGTAATTAATAAGTATGCCATTTTACAATTACAATAGTAGTTATAGTAAAATGAGTAACATAAACAAAATTTAATTAAGATCATCAGCAAGAGATATTCCTTAAGAAATGGTGCAATTCATGATCGAATAATACCCATTAATTTTTCTTTGATACCCTCCCTCTCAGTATTGATTGGCTCGTCAATGGAATTAATTAGATGACAAATCGACCGTACGTGACAAAGAATCTCCTAGTCGATCGGGCTCTGTCACGTGCTTTAGGCTCGATCGCCTGTCCAACTCTAGTCCCGTGATAAAAGAATTTGATTGTGCTACTTTGATATCTAAAAGGACTAGAATTTGTATTTTTTTTATCCCCAATATTAAAAAATGGACTTGTATTTAAGGCGAAAACATAATATGTCAAATATAAATATTTCATGTGTTTCTTTAGTTTTACGTGCAAATTAAAGTGTGTATTATTTCTTTTATCTCTGTTAATGATAATAATCTTTACGTACTTTTGGTGCTTGAGTTGAAGATAATTTTGCCTTGAGGGATTGGAGGTAGTTAAATGGTTTGATAAGAATTGATGTAATGGATCGGAAGGCATTCATAAATCATATATGATATATATGGTTGGGGTGGCAATTTGGGACCACGTCTTTACCAAATGATATTGTATAATAAATGATCAGGAGCAGGAGAATTATTAAGGAACAAATTTAGTGAAGTATAATACTTCTGTGATTATTTTGTTTCCATAAAAATCTTAGTTATCTACATCTTTTATTTATATTGTTTCTTTTAAAATTGGATTTACTTTTACTTAGTTATTTTTTTTTGGCTATAAAAGTCCGGAAAGCAGATGATTATTATTCATTGTAAAAAATAGAAAAGAAGTTTATAGTTTTTACCATCTTGGATTCATTTTTATGCATTCAAAGTCTATGGACCATTCGTCGATGAGGCCTTAGCCAAGTGGTTAAGGATGAGGCTCCATGACCCGAAGGTCATGAGTTCAACTCCCACGAATGTGGTATTTTCTCTAGTTTCATACTAGATTTTCTCTAGTTTAATACTAGTAATTAGTTCACTTTGATATCATTTATAGTGAACTCCCACTTTCATATTATTATTATGCCCTAACTCTAAAATTATGTTTGAATAATATTTGTTTCAGTATTTTGAATATAATTTGAATTCGTGTTGAAAAACTTAAGAATATATTTTACAAATAAAAATATCAAATAGTTCCAATATAATTCTTGATTACTCTTCAATAAAGGTGTGTAGGCCAAAACACTAACAAGTAAATTCTAGTAACTCCGAATAAAAGAGAAATTCTAAAATATGCTAAATAGTTCGAATAAAGGTGCGATGCAAATACTAGATACTGACGAGTCGTTTTAAACTCATCCAGTTTTGACGATTTAACATGACCAGTTAAGAATCTAGCCATCCACTTTTTTTCGATCCTTTACAAATTAAGCGGATCCATTGAGTTCATTTGTAGTAGATGGAGCTAATATAAAACATGCAAAATGAACGGCCGTATAACTTTTATAATTAAAAGACTAACTAGCAGGTACAGACCTATTATAAAACCAATATGATTAAAGCTGCAGGTGGACTCAATTTATTAATTTTTGCAACGGCTGGATCCAAAACCAATTCGATACAAGTCAATCCAGTTATTTAATTTAATTTCTACCACCCGTCCCAAGCCCAACTTGCTATGAAACAAATATCGTTGGAGCTTCCAATTTATGCATGGTGGTGTAAATTAAAAGGTGTTTGACCTCTTAAATGAACATTATTTATTTATTGCAACTTTTTGTAGTGTTTTGGAAGTACAATTCTACAAGTTATTTATCGTTTAATTTGATTTTATTGAAAATAATTCTTGTGAAATTCTCGTTATAGTTAGATTTCGGAAGTACAATATAATGTATATAAAGCTAGCTGGATTTATCTAAATAAATGAAATATGATGTAAAAATGAATAACATGCTTGCATGCACATAATTAAGACTGAAATCATGATCTAGCTACACGAGATATTCCTTAGCTGTCTGGACGAGATATTGATTTGCATAGTGCAATTCATGTTTGAAGGCCTATTTCTCCTCGATATTCTTCCTCTTAGTGTTGATAGGCTTGTCAACGGAATTATAGCATGGGTCCTATTATCATTCGAAGACAGATCAACCGTTACATTGAACCTCCTAGTCGATCGGGCTCTCACACTTGCTCTAGGTACGGTCGTCTGTCCAACTCTAGATCCGTGATAAAAGAACTCAATTGCGCTACTCTGATATCTATAAGGACCGGAATTTGTATTTCTGATCCCCAATTCCGCAATCATTCTAATATTAAAATTAGATGAATTTGTGTTTGAAGTAACACTAGTATCAAATCTGTCAAAAGTAGCAGACCTGACACGAAACCGTGGAGTCTGGACCCTTAGAACCGTTAGACCGATTATCAACATTAGAGCTGTTAGGAAAACGATGAATGTAAGAGAATATACAAAGTATTTCATGCGCTTCCTTCGTTTTACTTCCTCCTCAGCCACTGCAGCAGCCTCTTCGTCCACCCGACCGTATGGATTGCCTTGTTGCGAAGTGTGTGTTTCTTCTCTTGTCTCTGCCATTGACAATTAATGTATAATTAATTTTGATATTTCGAGTTTGAATTGAAGATATATATATATATATATATGTTTAGCCTTAATTAGGGATTGAAAGTAGCTAGCTAGTTAAATGAGAAGATGTTTATTTATGTATGTATATAACTATATATCCAATGTGGTTGGGGGTGGGTGGATGAGGTAGACGTGCGTTTGGGACCAAGTCTTTATGTACGAGTATTGAAATAAGACTTAGCTAGGTTGCAACTTAGAACGTTGGGATTAGCTAAGTTGAAAATTAAGTTATGATATTTGAGATTTGATCACGGGAGAAGCTTGTTTAAATTAAATATCACAAATTAAATCTGAATAATTTTGGAAAGTTTAGCTCGAGTTTGATTAAAAAAATTATTAAATATAAAAATATCAAATTGGCTGGTATGGTATATTATATATTATGTTAAAATAAAAAGTCAGTCTCTGTTGTAGTGTATGCATCAAATTACCCGTCATAATCACGTTATTTAGGTTTATGAAAATTTTAACATATTAATTATTAAACATAAGATAGTAAATTAAAATCAGGCCAGCGTCAGATGCTTTACTTGAAAATGTGTTCAACCTCAAGACTAAGACTAATCAAGACCGAGTCTAATATATATATAATATTATTTTGTATTCCTAAAGCCAAAGGAGAGTGGGTAACTTTCAACGCACTTCATTAGTTTAATACGAGTATCTCTTCGTATGTGATAAAAATATCTAGCCCATCAATCTATTTTAAAGAAATTATGGAAGACCGAGTCTCGAAATTCAAATTATTCAATTACAAGACAAAGTATATTTATATATATGGAGCTAAATTTAAAACTACCTTTCGTATTTTGCCTAATTGGTAAGAAAAGATATAAGGATGGATCCAGCCCACTTTTGTGGGGCCAGGAATTTTGGGTTTTTTTCTTTTACTATTACTAGTATTATATAAACAACTCAATTATTGAGTCAATTATGATAAGTAATCAGATTAGTCATCATATTTTTCATACTAAATTGTGAATTACACCTTAAAACAATATAAAACAAAGGATTATCCAACATTTATGAGTTATGTTTAAATTATGATTGAGAACTAAAAGGAAGTATATGGCATAATATTTCATTTATCGTTTGATTCACTTGATACTAATTCTTCTTTTTACTACCACAACAATCGATTGATTATTTTGAGCAATGAATTTGATCAAAATTATTTGAATTAGAAACAAAACGAATGATCAATCTTTGTGATTTTTTGAATTATTTACATCAAAAAAAATATTAAGAATTTTGGTACTAATTCTATTATAAATGAATTTTACGATATATGAGAAAAAGTCAGAGTACAAATTTGATAATTTTTTGATTAAATATAGTTCCAATTGATAATATATTCTTATGCAAATAAAATACTTCTATATGAATATCATTTTCAACTAAATCATGCGATGGTTAAACGCAACCACCCCCCCCCCCCCCCCTCTTCGATCTTGGATCTGTCTTTTGGGAATATTGTTACATAAGGCGCAAACCAAATATTCCACAGAGCAATGAGGGACTTCCATGGTCAAGTTCAAGTTTAAAGATGGTCGATAACATTAGTAGTCCTCCTCTCCGGAATTGAAAATTCTTAAGCCTCAGTTTCATTAAGGGCCACTCTCAAATATCAAATATCAAGATTAAGCCACTTAAATATACAATAACCTCATTCAATCATACTCAGACTAATTACAGAAATACAATCTCTTCCCAAGTCAAAATTGCTCTAATACATAAATAACCATAACAATACTAAGTATCGACGCAGTTCAGACCCAAGTCATGCATATTCTGGTGTAAAAATAAAAAAAAAATAAAAAAAATTTGTTCCTGTGTTCATTGATGGCTAAAACAAAGCTACCAAAATCCTCTTCCCCTTCCTCTTCCACGTGCGCTGTAGCCCCTGCCCCTGCCCCTACCCAAAGCACCACGCCTCCCCCCGTAAGGTGGAAGTCCAGCAAATGCCCTATTAGAAAACTGGTTTGGTTCACTGCCAACTCCTCGTCCCCTTTTTGAAGGATAACTGCCACCGACATTAAGTGAACGCTTTCCTCTGCAGGTAATAATTTGTAATATTAGTCTACGTAAAACAAACTTGCACTTTTAGAAGTGCTGTAGAAGAGGCATACCCAGCAGCAGTAGCAGTTGATGGTGTTGAAGTTTTCACTACCTCTTTCCAAGATAAATTAATTTTCTTGTCTCCAATAAATGAAGGTGTCTTGGAATGCAGAGGCTGAGTTTTTCCCGAGAAAGAAAAAAAAAACAAAAAAGGGCCACATGATCAGTGCAAAGAAAATACAAACGTATTTCAAGATTGTAATAAATTATGTAATTTCACTTACCTGTATCATAGCCAATATATTATTGCATGTTTTTAACCCAGTTGTGGTGTTTTGCTTTTTTGTTTTCTGCAGATTGTATATATAGATTAAATATGTTTTCGAACATTATAGTTTAATATGCTATTTCTTGCAATATGAACTCACAATGCTAGCCTTTGCCTCGTCCGATACAGCAGCTGTCAATGCTCTATTATGTTCCGCCATTCCCAGAGTTAGCTTCTTCATAGTAGCCCGGGCTAGGTCTTCAACACAATTCAACCTGTGGTTGTAACCCAAATTTCAACGAATCATTGAAGGAATATTTTATGAATATGTTGGTTTTACATCTAAAACAATACATGAGAACACATAGGTTCCCTCTCCAAAAATAAGTAAATAAACAGAGTGAGTGTACAAATTTATTCTTTATGGATTCAGAAGTTGAAACTAAGCAAATAATGAATTAGTTTTTGATATTACTAGCACAACATCAGGTATAAAAACAAGTAAATAGTAGGATATTAGGGAAGCTTAATTTATTCTGGCCATGATGTGAACATCAAAGAAAATTCTGCTCTGTATAATTGATTTATTTAGAAATGAACAGATGCTCTATTGTTTCAACATTACTATGAACTTCCTACTTCTTATTCACTGGCCATGATAACAAGTTGCATAAAAGAGAATCCAAGGCATTAGCATTATGAAGCTCATGGCCATGATGTAAACATTAAATAAAATTCTGCTCTGTCTAATTCATTTATCTTGAAATGAACATATATTCTATTGCTTCGAGATTACTCTGAACTTCTACATCTTATCGACGAGAAAATTCAATTGTTAGAAAAGAACAAATACTCAAAATTTCTAGATTAGTGTATATTTCTACATCTAATCCATGGCTGATCAAAGTGAAGATTAAAGGAAAAGAAGGTAGCAACTCACCTTCCCTCCTCTCCGAGTATCTCATTACTAAAGCCACAACCAGTAGAAGGATATCACGAGCACATCTAAATCAAGCCCAAGAAACCACCCTGATATAAAGTAGGCAACCATGATCCCACCCAAATGTATGACACCAACTAAGATTAAACAACCCTTCCCTGATCCTTGTGGAGCTAAACCACATAACTACGGCCCCCCAGTCGTAATACTTGCTAACAGAATATCAGCAATCAATAAATATATTAAAAATTTGCGAGCACAACATCAGGCATAAGAACAAGTTAATAGGATTCAAGATTTGAAGTTTGCGGCAAACATGTTCCATCAGTTATGTCCAACTAATAACGACAGTGTTGCTGCTTTCCACCTCTATTTACTAATATCTACATTCAAAACACTTTGACGCAAGGAAATGGTTACATTAGTAAATTTGGGATTTTTCTTGTTTTGAGTGGTGGTGTGCAACTGGGATTGGATGTTTGCATATTTTCTATTGGAATTCTAATGATGGGTAGCTGTTCGCCTTTTTACAATTATTTCTGGTGATCATTAAATTGGTCTAGTTTCTTCGTAGTCAGGAAGTTATGGTTCTGTAAGAGTATCAATGAATTGTGGTAAATGATTTACCATTCCACCACCCAACGAAGTCATTCTATTAAAAACCACCATCAAAAGATAAATATTCATCAGAATTTGTTTATTATATCTCAGTTCTAAAGCTTTGCTTCACTTTTAGATGGAAATTTCTGCTGCTTATCACGTCAATATACTAATGTCTTGAATCCATAGAGAGGATTATGTATACGAAAATCCCTCCTTTCTCCCTGGTTGTTTTTAGGTCGGATTTGCACCAGGAATCCAAAAGAACAGTCATATGCGATTCGATCTGTCAAATACTTGGGAGAAAAATGTACACAAAGAAATGGAAAATCAAATGAACTCACCTCTCAGTGAAATCTTTGTGTTGTTCAGAGAAGTCCTCCCCAATCCTATCAGATGGTTGTCCAGTCACAATCTTGTAACCACATAAGCTATTAGTGGCATTAGGTGCCTGTCCAACAACAAGAGGAGGATGAGCATCGACAACGTAATGTACCATTCAAGATGAGTGGAAATGGTAAGATCACAAACACCAAGAACCTTGTGAGCTAAATGGTGGAATGCATATAGCAAGCACTCGGCATAAGTAAAGTTCATCTCGTCGCCTGCTTTTCTTCGAGGCATGAACTTCTGAAACAACACAGTGTAAGTTGCACAAAAGGGAATCAAAGGCATTGGCATCAAGAAGCATAATTACGCCCATTCTTGGGAATGAAAGAGAAAATGAAATGAATAAAACAGGGAAGCAAATATGTAGTGCATGTTTCGATTCGATCAGTTGTGCTTGAAGAGAACGCACACAAAGCAAATATCCCGGTACAAAAGTGAAACTGGAGATAGAGGAGAAAAATTGTCTTTTTTTCTTTCCCCTTTTTCTTCTCATTTTTGTAGGTGTTGGTGGGTGTGAATAACCAGTCGCATGTACGTTTTGAGCGTACATACAGAGTGCACACCACATTGTTTTCTCATTGAGTCCATAGTGCACAAGACACTGTATCAGATAAATTACGCATAAAAAAAGATTTTTGAACTTGCCTTTAAGAGTAGTACAACACCAGGGAGAATTTGTCTGGAGTCTTGCGGGGAGGTGTAAGGAGAACTCTCAGCAAGGTTTTTAAGAAGGTCCACTTTTCGTTCTTCAGGAAGCTGATGAACAAAGAACAGCCATATTCCTTAACTAAACGATGTTAAAATACCTTCAGTTATAACCACCCAATATGAGCAGAGGGCAAAATATTTTCTTCTAGTACATGTTTCTTTTCTTCTTTTTCCTAGTTTATGACCTGATTTAAGTTTTTATCATTCCCAGGTATACTTGTTTGAGTAACAGAGGTAACAATGTCAAATTGTTGATGATGCACAGATATCAGAGAAGATAAACAACATAGCTTCAAGAGCCGATGATCAGAATAGCTTTAAGATTAGCTGGAAGAAACATAATTTGATTTGCATAATTCTTCACAAAAACACATAAACATAGATAAGCATGAAAAAAAGAAACAAAAATTTAACTCACTCACATGACCATTGATTCCAGAAAATTGTCTGACCTAGAGCACAAGATGAAGCCAGACCTCAAGAACCAGCACTTCCAAAATGGGTAGCATCTTTACTAAATGATTAATGAAAACACCTCATCTTTTTTAGAATCACAGTGTTAAGATTGTAAAAGGGAGAATCCTTGTTCAGAAGATGTTTAATATACTCGATATAGTCCAATAATCTTAACAAGATGGGATGGACTGTACTCATAGAGTAATAAGAAAATGTCTTCCTACCTTCACTGGGTTATGAGAACACATAATAGCTTATACATCAAAATGGCATATAAAGGTCAGCCAAAATACAATGGGAAAAGTTGTAGAGACATGTACCTTTTCGAAAACAGGAAAAATGTGCTTGTTCAAATACTTGAAAAACTTGCTGTTAGATGCACCCCTCTGCGGGCAATGTAAGCGTCAGCTAACATACTTTCAATTAATCAAATTACAAGGAGAATAACCAATGAGCTTGACGCGAACCTCGAAGAACGGAAGAGCCATAAACAGGCATGAAATTAGTCGATCTATATGGTCTCCGTCATCAACCTGCACTTAGACCACATTAGAAAATGAGATTTGGAAACTCCCCCTCCCCCACCCGACGAATGAAGCAGATGGAGAGCGGTAATTTCACATCCATCTTTAAATTTCATTAATTTTAGGCCCATTGAGCTTATAGAATGGGTATAGTCTATACATATTTATCAAAGTGAATTTACTGAAAGCTATTGTTTCAAGAATCTAAGCAGAGCAACAAGAAGCCACACATAAACATGTTTGTGAAACAACGCAGGACTTGGTTTAGATTATAAGACGAGAAAACTAACTATTCCCTGCTGCAAAAGTTTGAATGTATCAGTAAAAGCATTGACATCGACTATAGAATCAGTTTCACAATCCTCTGCTACCAGCAAGTAATTTTTCCAAGCTATAATTCCTCAATTATCAGAGTTAATTTAGTATGAGAGGCTCCAGCAATGGTCAGGGGTGTTTACTAGTGCAAATGATGCATATGGTGCTTTTTCAGGACAAGAAGACAGAGTACAATATTGACAACATAATAAAGGAATGAAGTGCTTCCTTCTTATCAAAGAATCAACAAAGTATAAACTCTTAAGGTGGGCTTTTGCACAAGCTGCATGCTCACACTGCGAAAGCATTCACACAAAATTTCCTCATAATTTGCAACTTCGAAAAATTCGCCTAATTAAAATGTGCGCAACACGTGGCCATGTACGTGGAAAGTACACCAAACCTCCATATTAGTAAAGTGACAGCGGAGCTGTGTCCAGTGGGAGTTATGTCACGAGACAATAAGTCATAATTTAATAATTTAATCATACTAATATTACATTAAACGAGTAAATAACTCTAGGTACTGATTTCATATATATTAACCACATCATGTGATCCTAATGAAAGCTCTGGAAGTTATTACTCCCGTTTTCGCAAAGGATATCTAGGGTTCTTTCATTTTTCATTAGGATCACAGAATAAGTATCATATATTCTAAACTTCACACATTTTATTCATTTGTAGATGTCAATTAAGCCTTTCATTTCATAAATATTAAATGAACCTATTACCTATGGTATGAAAAGTTTAAAGTAACTAACAGGTCAACCTAAAAGGATGAAGAACCAGAAATGAAATTCCATGTGAAAGAATGCAATCTGAATAATAGACTAAATGACTAATTTAGCTTAGTTTATCTTGTACATCTTCAAAAAAGACAAAAAGGTACAAATTCTATAGTGACTTTATTTCCCTGGGGAACAATCAAATTTAAATATGTATCTATATGCATGTGCATATGAACATTACGTATGAAAGGACAGAGAAAAGAGAGATGGATGGAGAGTACATAGTTACTATCCTTAATGATACTTAATTTATACTATTAAGAAGAGAAGACATGTCATGGTGTAACAATCTTTTGATATTCCTATTTTGCCCTAAATTTAATTATATATCTTGTTGACTTCTTCACTTATACCATTACATCCCATAAATAAAATTTAATTTTACTTTCCCCCAGTAAAGAAATCCTTATTTTGTGTGCTGAAAAAATTTAATGAATGCAGGAACGCGTGCTGAAGAAATTAAAGCACGCGGATACACGTGCTGAGGATATACTAGTAAATGAAGTACTCACATTGAATTGGGCATCCAGATCAGCTTGACCTTCGATGATTTCAATTAGTTCTTGCACCCTCTCTGGAGGAGCTTTCTCACCAAACATGCTCAAGCTTTTTAAGAAATCCATAAACATCTGAAATTCGACTCCTGTCACATCTTGCAGACTCTGCAATTTAACACCATTAATTCTGAAAGTTGATGTTAAACTATCATATCTACATGAGAATGACAACCTACCACCAATTTCTTATACATCTTACAGTGAAAAAGTATTTAATGGGAAATTGAACATCTGAACTGATAAGAAGTTTGAACCCCTTTCACTCCCCTGAATTAGAAAGAATGAGAAAAACAAACCTTTCTTATCAGATCAGTTATATGTCTTTCCATTTGATCTGAGGGCTTCAAGAGCTCAGTTTTAAGTGGAAAGACCTGAATAAAGCATGTGTTAGGACAGTCCAAACCATGGAATTAAGCAGCAATCATTTGTGGATGAAAAGAGGTATGCTCCATAATAGTTGCTAGGAAATCCCAGTACCCCACCTTGTCTCTAATAAAAAGTAGGGTCCTCTCACGAAGATTTTCATCAGTTAGCTGCTCGTCGACACACTCAATGTGCTTAAAAAGTGCTGTCAATGATGCTGCATAAAGAATGCATACACCGTATGAGTTCAGAAAGATAAGACTAGACGAAGTTATATAAAGTCCATTAAAGAATCTCCAGGGTAAATTCTCTCCAATCAAAAGGCTGTCCAAATAATGAACATTGGAGAGAGAAAATGCAAAAAGAAATGCTGAAGCTTATGGCTGATCATGCAAGGCGGAGAGTTTTTGAAGCAAATGAAGGTTTAGCTCGAAGCACAATTTTTTTTTTCAAATGTTCAAGAATATCAGAACAATGGTGACGAGTATCTCAAGTATCATAGAGTCAATATTGGCACTACGATATTACTTGTTTGCATGGCAGTAAGTTCCCAACTACTTGTTTCCATAGTGAGCACCACCTTACAGGGTGATGAAGCACAGAGAGTACCATATATCAAGCTATCATGTAATTTGATATAGTTTGTTACTAGTTAACAAAGTGAGGTAAGACAAATACGAAGCCACAAAAAGATGCTTACAAGTTCAAGATACATAAAAATGGAGCAAGAATCAAAGATTCATATTGAGAAAGAGTCCAGACCAAAAGCATTTTCACTAAAAAGAAAATATCAAAGTTATGGGTTTGTTCATAAGACTTACAAATGATGTTTTGAAATTTCTCAATACCAATTTCAGCTACTTGAAACAATGAATAATGAAGAAACACTATATGGGTAAACAAAGCTTGTCTATAGGATGTAGTCGATTGTCTCCACCAAAATGAGATTCACTTTGATAGGATAGCTAACCAGGTCATTATCTCCCAATGGGAAATCTTAGAAATTTAAACTTTCTCAAAATCCGTATGGCAAGTTGCTCCATGATTCCAAAATAAACTGATAACGGGACTAGTTATACATTCGTGATATTTTTTAATAGCAAAATTGCAAGTCATTTCTACTGAAAATTGAAGGAATGGTGGACATAGAACTTAAACCAATATGACATCCAGATATTAATGAGAAAAAATTGCAAGATGAGAAAAATACATCTTACACTGGAATACTGCTTTCCTTTTAAGGATGATCTCATCCTATAAACAACTGAGAGACCTACTGAAGGACAAACGCACAATAACCAACTAGAAGCATATTAAACTATAATTGGATAAGACTAAAGATATGGTGATGGAATAAAGCCTTGCAATAATTCTGAAATTGCAAATACTATATCATAAAACATAAAATGCACTAATAGGTTTCTCTTATCCCATAATGTCGCGATTATATTAATATCAGGATACTATGTCAAACATCCTTGCTGAGAGCTAACTGTCTAGGAATTATGTCCATAAACCCCAACTTCAAAGTGATTCAATACTCACTGTGTTTGCTTTCATACATCAACCTTGGTGTGAGGCAAGTATCACTTGATTACTTTTCACTTTAGAGTTCATACCCAATAGTTCTAGCTTTATGCAGTGCCAAGTTAAAAGAGTGATTTTAATGAACTGTTCCATTCCTAGTTCTAATAGTACTTTCTTTTGCTTATTGATTTATCTTTCAGAATAGTTATTCATGTATTTGTAACTTCACATCCACAGTTTATAAACAATACAACTAACAAAGGCATGTTACTGGAAGCACAAGAAACAGTCTAGCATCAAACTAATCATATGGCTTGGATTTGAACCCTAATATAGATGTCGATGGTCAGTGTAAATACCTTTAACATCCTGCCTTAATAAGGACAGAAGTGCTTTATGTACCGCATCACGCTCCACATTTTCCACTAGAACAACAAAAATTACTCAAAATTACAAAATTATAATAGTCATTTCTTTACTTTCCTATCATGGAATTGTATCATTATACATTTCATGTTCTTAACAGATGTTTAGAGATACCAGCTGTGAGGAGTTGCGCAAGAATGTCGACAATCTTAGAAAGATGCTCCGGTGTATCCTTGCAGAAAAGAGGAAGCCCTCTAATTGCTTGCACTCTAATCTGAAATCATGAATGACAAACAGACACAAACGCACACAGGCACAGATGTTAACTTACTAAAAAATGTTGAAACATGCATTTGAAATTACAAATGATTTCAAGCATTGTTATACTGTTAGCAGTACTACCATGAATAAAAACACTTGAACTAAGCGCATCGACTAACTTTGTGAAAAATAACAAGAAAAACTAACCGCAAGTTCTTCAGCTTCACACAAATCAAGATGTGCATCAACTGCATTGACCGAGAGACTGGGAAAATACTTGAAGAACCTAGGAATTAACTGCGCAGCCAATTGCCTTGATTTCACACTACTGCTCCTTGCCGCCTTAATTATGTTATCATAATCATCAGCTTTCTGTTTCATTAGCAGAAATTACACTAATTACGCTTCTAATAAAATTTGAATTCAATTTATGGAAACCCTAAGCATAAAATTAGTCTCAGGTCCGTAACTCTCATATTTTGAGGAAAAAAAACAAAATGCAAGGAATTCAAAATATAGAGTTACGTACCTGAGACTTGTCTTTGACTTCGTTGAGGCGTTCTCCATACTCGTAAAGCTTCTCGATGTCCTTCGAATCGTCGGAGGCCTCTGCCATTGCACACTCTCAGTCGAGCGCGTGCGCGCGCGTACGTATGGATAAATTGAGGAGCTGCTTAATTATAAGTCAATGAGTGTTTATTCGGAAGTGAGAACAGAGTTGACTCGGCCGTGGATTTGATTTATTTTTGCATTATTATATTATTCTCAATTCTAATTTTTTATTTTTGACTCAAATAACAAGCTCAAAGTTCATGTCTAGTGGAAGGGACTAGTCACTACAAAGTAGCGGACTCAGGTTCGAATCCCTGTTGGGAGAGGTACCCACTTAATGTGCCCGACCCGCCTCGAAAGGGATTAAACCCTTGGGAAACAAAAAAAAAAAAAAAAAAAAAAAAAAGTTCATCAAATCTAAGAAGAAGCTCGAGTTTTTTTTCCTATATAGGCTTTTAAACAAAAGTATGACTCGAACTGAAAAGTATTTTTCTAAATGTATCTTTTAAGTAAAATTGTTGTTGGCAATATCGATTCTACTGAAAAATCGCAAGTTCCAACATCGATTTATCAATTATATTCGATTATTAAAAAATTAAATTTAATAAAAATCGAGATTAGTAACATCGATTCTTCGGAAGAATCGCTATTAGCAATATCGATTCTTCTAAAAAAAAATTTTCGGGAAAATGAGGGCATGCTGCTGGAAATTCCCAAGTTGTTGTTGAACTGCGATTATGCCTTTTTTTTAATCTTGTGAAATGTGAAGGAGCATAAGCTCGATTTTTTACCACTTGCCTTTGCTATTGTAAAAAACGAGTCCTTTAAAAATTGGGGTTTGATTTTTGAAGAGTCTTAACATATGTTTGATTTTTTATCGCCATAAAGGTATATTGTCAACAATCCGAGTAAGAAAATGGAAAAATGTGGAACATCGGTATTGTTTGAGGCATGTGCGTTTTAATTTTTGAAAAGTCTATACGGGTGGTAATTTAAAAAGGATAGTTTGGAAGGCATGTTGCTCACACCAGGATCGCAAGTTTCAAATTGTTTTGGATCAAATTGAGCTGTTAAGTCCTGATGTTCGAAAGTGGTTGGATAAACTCCCGGAAAAAAAATGGACGATTGCACATGATGGCAGTTATAGATATGGCCTAATGACAACGAACATTTCAGAAGTTTTCAATGGCATGATGAAAGGTGCTTGTGGTATGCCTATTACAGCAATTATTGAGACTTCATTTTATTGTTGTGTTTATTACTTTAAATCTAGACTTGGTATTGTTGAACTTGCTCGTCAAAATATTGGCCTACCAAACACCGAACCCCAAAATAGATTTAGCCCTAAGATTTATCAAATGCTCCTCCAAAACACCTCGAATGTTGGGGGTATACATGTAACAATCTTCAACAATTCTATATGTGGGGGCGGTGGGATTTATTATCTTGTAACCACATGTCGTCGCATGACGAAGGGAGGTAATGTTCAAATTGTGCGCATTGGCGAAAGGACATGCACCTCTGGTAAGTGGGTAGACTATCATGTTCCTTGTTTCCATGTTCTTGCTTGTTGTAGTAATCAAAATGTTGATCATTTATCTTTTGTATCATCATTTTATACCGTTGAGAATTATTCAAGAACATGGAGTGGTAGATTTGAACCACTGAAAAATGAGGCTTATTGGAATGAGTATTATGGTCCGGTGTTCAAACCAAACTCCAAGCTTGAACGGGAAAAAGGTCGACCAAAATCAAGGCGCATCCGCAATGAAATGGATTTTCAAACCGACAAACGGGTGATTCATTGTTCTACTTGTGGGAAGGAAGGACATACGCGTCGCAAATGCATGAATAATAGGACATAATTTCATAGATATTACTGTGACTGAGATAATATTGTTGAGACATTTTTATGTATTGAACTTGTTTAAGTTTACATTGTTGTAACCGACATTGTAGTTGTGCTTACATTATTGTGATTCTCGAATTTATTGTTGCGGTTGTGCTTGAGTTAAAAATATCGAGCTTCTGCTCCTTCACATTTCACAAGATTTAAAAAAAAGGTGTAAATCGCAGTTCAACAACAACTTGGGAATTTCCAGCATCATGCCCTCATTTTTCGGGAATTTTTTTTTTTTGAAGAATCGATATTGCCAATATCGATTCTTTCCCTGAATTAATTAGTCGCTAATTATTATAATTAATAAGAATCGATGTTACTAATCTCGATTCTTATTAAATTTTTAATTTTTTTAAGGGATTTTTGCATGTCACCCCCAGTTTTTTTCAATTTTCGTACTCCCCCCCTGAAATGCCTTAAATGTGACCGTGCCCCTGATAACGCCGTGAAAATGTCGTTATTACGTCTCTTCTTAAGCCAAAAACAACTTGCTTTGATTCGAGTTTTGTGTGCTTTTGCTTGTTTTCATGTTCTTTTGCGTTTTTGGCCCCTTCGTTTGGCCTTTGTTCGTTTTTGTTCTCGTTTTGATCGTTTTCTCCGTGGTTTGTAGGTATTGACATCTTAGAGAGATTCGGAGTTGCGTATCAATGATGCGAGTCGCTCTACCCACCCCGCGAGTCAAGCTTGAGCTTCAAAGGAAATAGAACCCGACGCAAATTGTACAAGAATGTAGATAGCTGCTCACTAGAACATGCATAAATATTTCATGGATAATCCAAATGAGCTGAATTTTGGATATTTCATAGATGAGTGAGTTAGCTACGCTACGGACTTTACGGATCCGGATTTGGAGTTCGGAATCAAAATATATGCTGCTCGGAAGGAAGTGCAGCAGAGCAGAAAATCTGCAGGAAGCTTGCTGCCTGTGTCACACCGCGGTGTATCATTCATACACCGCGGTGTATGCCTGCTACCAGCAGATTTTTGGTGCGGGAAAGGCAGGGGGCTTTTGGTATCTTCCCTCTTTTTCCCCACTTGTAATTCTAACCCTTTAGGGGGCTTTTGGTCTTGTTTTCCCTTAGGTTAAGAGGAGAGGAGGACACAACTTGCAACATATCTTGGAATCATTCCACTCTTGTGCCTCTTTTTCTCTTTAAGCTTCCCTCAACTTTTTCTCTTTGTTTTCCTTTGTTTTTCTTGTATTTGAAGACTCCACCAAGGGGGTGAGTTAATCACCACCTTGGGGGAGTGATTAGGTGGTGATTAAAGGGAGCAGAATCCTTGTCTCGATTCCATTTCGATTAGGTGATTTCTTTCCATTTCTTAGTTATTTATGATTAGGAGATGAATTTGTTATTTCCTTTTTGGATGAATGATTGTGTATTGGAATTCTCCGGATTTATATAAATTTATGTTATTGTTTGATTAATGATGTCTTGATGATTAGTATGGTGCTTATATGTGTTCGTTAATCCGATTCCGTGTTTATTGTTCGTCTTGTGGTTTGACAACCCTTTGAGATGAGTGTTATTGATTCTTGATTGCTAGATATAGTGATTTTGAGGATTTGATTATGAATTTGGATTGTGAATCGATTTTAGGATAGACATATACCTATGTCGTTTCATATTCGTTTAAGGTTTGAGTTTAAATGACATCGATTAGATTTTAGTCTATTTATACGTAAATTGGCTTAGTTTAATTTGATAGGTTGGTATGCTATCGAAAGATACATATGAATGTCATTGAATCCTTGAATAGCAAACACGAGCACAATATATTAATTGTCGAGTCATTGTTATCGTTTGATTAATTATGTTTGATGTTGGGTTATGTTTGATTTGTTGGGTTTATTGTTTTATCGCACTTTTGGCCATCTACCTTTAATGCAACCTAGACATAGGATGTAGAAAGTTAGGTGAGTGACGATTTGTGGATTTCAACCTAGGATAGACATATACATAGTTTGGTCCGTGTTTGTATAATGAGTTCGTCCGTAAATGCATCAAATAACTTAGATTCTCTTTATTCGGGGATTCGGGTTAGTTTTAGGTCCCGGGTGACAACGGTACGCCTTAGAATCCTCTTTTGGGTTCGAACTTTCCTTTGAGCATCGGTTGACAGCGATGTTCGTTATTGATCCGGAGATGGAGAGTTTGGGTAGATTGGTAGAGTTAAGTCAAACCGACAGGGAGACTTAACTAATTTGAACTCACAAACAACAACTAATTCTAGAATTGTTTGCATAGCTAACCTAACAACCGCATGATTTATCTGCTTTAACTAATCGCTTATAAATCCTCCTTACCGCATAATTAACTCCCCATTTACTTGCTTTCGTAGTTAGATTTACTTTATCGCTCTTAGTTAAATAAAATCACCCTTATCAATATTTGGGTTCGATATTATTGTATTAAGCGATCTTAAATAAAATAAGCCGTCGATTGATTCGTTTATTCCCACCTTTTACTCATTCGTGGGGATTCGATACTCGGTATGTACTTATCGTTTTATATTACTTGTAACGACCGTATACTTGCGTAGTTTACGTACTCGTATAAAGAGCGTAACAACCTGCTTTTATGTATATTTGTGCACTTACCCCCCTGAAACGCCTTAAATGTGATCGTGCCCCCTACTTTTATGTATGTTTGTGCACTTACCCTCCCCCCCATACCAAATTCCGGCCAGATTTTCCACCGGAACTAAAGAACCTGCAAAGCACACAAAATTTAAGAGGGCAAATGGGTAAAATTATCCTTATTTCCAACAAAACCTAAACATCAGTTAAAAACGTGAATTGAAATTGAGAAAAGAAATTAGGGTTTATCTCAGTTAGGCTCGATTTCTCCTCCATTTACTGAAATTGAGTGAATCATGAACAATTTCACAAATTCATATCGTCTCTCTCTCTCTCACACGAAACTCATGATTTAGAGAAATCAATATCAACATTTTTGTTGCTTTCTTGTTCCTTTTTCATGGAGACCCTTTCATTACATACACCGAAAAATCAAGTCACCTAGAAATTGGAACTGGATATGGAATATTGCCGCACCGCTAGTAATATTACCCTTTTGCCCTCTTAAATTTTGTGTGCTTTGCAGGTGCTTTAGTTCCGGTGGAAAATCTGGCCGGAATTTGGTATGGGGAGGGGGGTAAGTGCACAAACATACATAAAAGTTGGGGGCACGGTCACATTTAAGGCGTTTGTTTGGGGGGGGGGAGTGCGAAAATTGAAAAAAATTGGGGGGTGACGTGCAAAAATCCCTTTTTTTAATTATCGAATGTAATTGATAAATCGATGTTAGAACTTGCAATTTTTCAGTAGAATCGATATTGCCAACAGGGATTTTACCTAAAAGGTACATTTAGGGAAATACTTTTCAGTTTGGGTCATATTGGAAAATACTTTTGCGTAAAATAGGAAAAAAATTCGAAAAAGCTCAAATTTTCTCTATTACCTGATGAGCTTCAATATGAAAATATATAAATTTTGTAACGTGTTAACTACCCACTATAAATTATTTAACAAATGTTGTCAAAAGAATAACAATGTTTATAATGTTTTTAAAATAATTTGTGTTGTCAAAGGGGAGTTGACATTAAAAAGAAATGGAAACATAGATGAATATGTTAACAACTAGTATATTTTTAAACTAACTATAAAACCTTTTTGTGTATGATGACTTATGATGTTACCCATACAGATAAAACACTATATTTTTTCATTTATAATAAAAGTAAAACTCATATTTTAGGAATGAACTGAACTCCATATTTTCTCCAATTATTTTTAATATGGAATTTTTTAATCCATCAAATATTTTTACTAAAAACAAAGCATATATGATTTAATCAGCTCAATTGACACTATACTTTTACAAAATTGTTAAGAATCAATTTGCTATTTTTAGTTTTAATTGCATATATTCAAACTAAATATTGGACTTGTTTCACTTCTCTTTTAAAGCAAGGTGAAAAATGAAACTTAGGACTTAATATTAATAGGCATAGAAAGAAGAGGTTATTGTAAAAGAAAATTCTTACACATACCAAGTTTGATCGAACTAAGTAAATGTATTACATTTTTCATGTGATTGAACATCAATGCATCACACTTGTTAGGAAAATGAACCTGGAAAAACTCTTGTATTTTATTTATTTCGTGGATTCAATACAAAAAAGTTATGTGATATACCAACGGACAACCACAAGGAACTATTTTTGTCCTAAAAACCAAAACAAGAGAAGATGGGAAGAAACAATTATGGAAATAGATTTTCAATGTTGGAGGAATTAATTCATCTTTCACCTCAATTTCTTCAGATTATTATTATTTTATTGGTTGGATGACAGTATTGGCATCTCTAATGCTTGCAAAACATCTTCACACTACAAGAAAACTGGGCTTCACCTACGGCAGATTCCGTTGGTGAAGCCTTGATTTCCGTTGGTATTCATGCATAGCGACGCTTTTTTTCCGTTAGTTGATCCGTAGGTGAAGGCCCCGTAGGTAAATGAAGCAACGGTTTTTTTTTCCGTTGGTAAATGTTGCAACGGTTTGTTTTTGTTGGTATTTTTGTTGGAAAAAGCGTCGGATGAACGATCGGGCCCGATTATTTTTTGCGACAATTTTGTTGTTGGAAATGCGTAGGAAAGTTACTAACTAATTTCCAACGGCATAAATATGTCGGTATTTTATCGCCAATCGGTTGGAATCATTCTGACGGATTTAGCGTTGAAATGTTTCCGTTAGTTTATTTTTGTCAATAATTTGAAGGAAATCAGTTGGAACCTAGTGACAACTTATTTGTTGCTGATTTCGTTACTAGCAATCGGGTCGGAGCAAAAAATTGAACCTCGACTTAGCATTGACTGAGTCATTCCTGGGCGCGCCTGAGGCTGACCCAGGTGTCTAGGTCTCGCCAAAGCTTGACTGAGGCGCCTAGGCCATGCTTGGTTATAGCCTAGGCGCCGGGGCCACTCATGGGGCTGCTTCGGGCGCCTGTGTATCGCCTGGGCTTGGCCTAGGCGCCAATGCCACTCATGGGACTGCCTCGAGCTCGCCTGGGCTTTGCCTAGGCGCCTAGGTCTCGCTTGGGCTTGGCCTAGGCAATGTGCGCCCGGGCGACGCCTAGGCGACTAGGCAATGTAATTTGAATTAACTTGTTAGATGTGGGATTTGAACCTTTGACCTCATATATACATATTAAAGGATCAAACCAGTTGAGCTGGACAACTTTGTTGTATTTTCATTAGACAATTATATATATGAGCCAACTAATAGTTTATTTCACCAAGTTTTCATCGATTTAAATCATTTTTAACCGTTGACCCATTTCCCACCGATTTCATCTGTTTTATCATTAATTTCATCAATTAACCCGTTTTGTTCACAAATTTCAGCGATTTAAACTGTTTTGGACCAACTTAACTCATTTTTTCACCAATCTAATAAGTTTTTTTTTTCAATTTCATCGATTGAACCCATTTTTTCATTGATTTCACCCAATTTTTTCCCCAAATTTATTGATTTAATTATTTTTTTATCGATATAACTAGTTTTTTCCATTAATTTCATCATTTAAATCGTTTTGACCAATTTTAATAGTTTTTCCACCATTTTCATTCTCTTTTTCACTAATTTAATCAAATTTAACCGTATTCACCCATTTTTCATCGACTTCACTTATTTTTAACTAAGTTAGCTGAGTCAACATGTTTCAAAACAATTAAATTTTTTTTCCGATTTCATTCATTTTTTTACGAATTTCATCAAATTTACATGTTCCTGATAGGTTAAACTCATTTAAATCGAATTCACCAATTTTTTTCTTCAATTTAACTGAAATCACCTGTTTTCAATGACTTAACCCATTTTCACCATTTTCCCACCAATTTACAGATTTACACATTTTTTCGCCGAGTAACTTGTTTTTCACTAATTTTATCGAAGTGTAAAATCAGTGAAAATATATAAAATTAATGAATCGATAAAAAATTGGTTAATCCATTGAAAAATAAATTTAATCAATGAAAATATTCGGGAAACATATTTCTATCGTTGGTTTTGTCGCTATTTAGTTACACATTTGTTACTAGAGCTAAATAGCAACGGAAATTTCCGTTGGAACAATTTCATCGCTGTGGATAACTTTTTCCTACAACTTAACAACCGAATTCCTATGAAAAATATTTTTTTCGAATTTTTCGTTGGTTATTATTCGTTATTATTGGTGGAACATATTTTTGTTGATGGTTCCGTCGCTGTTCAGTTACTAAAATCTAAATAGCGACGAATAATTTTCTGTTGGAATGATTTCGTCGCTATGGATAAATTTTTCCTACAACTTAACAACTGAATTCCTACCAAAAAATATTTTTTCCCAATTATTCGTTGGTTATTATTCATTATTATTGGCGAAACATATTTTTGTTGATGGTTCCGTCGCTGTTCAGTTACTAAAATCTAAATAGCGACGGATAATTTTCCGCTGGAATGATTTCGTCGCTATGGATAAATTTTTCCTACAACTTAACAACTGAATTCCTACGAAAAATATTTTTTCCCAATTTTTTGTTGGTTATTTGTCGTTATTATTAGCGAAACATATTTTTATTGATGGTTCCGTCGCTGTTCAGTTACTAAAATCTAAATAGCGACGGATAATTTTCCGTTGGAATGATTTCGTCGCTATGAATAACTTTTCCCTACAACTTAACTACCGAATTCCTACAAAAAATAATTTTGTCGACATTTCGTCGGTAATTTGTCGCTATTATTGAAGGTAGATTTTCTAATTAAAATTATGTTGGTATTTGGTTACTAATCCGTCACTAATAGCGACAGATTTATTTTCGTTGGAATCAGGTCGTAGGTGAAGCCCCTTTTTTTTGTAGTGTCAGGTGACTTAGGCTTTGCCCTCTCAACATCCATAATTGATTTCATATATAGTCTTTGGCTGCAGAGGTGTGAAAACACTTGCAAAGCTCAATGACCTGCTGCAGAATCCAAAAGAGTCCCGAGGAGGGGCTGCAATCCGAAAAAAGTATAATTATGAGGATTCTTAATATGTGTAAAAAGTAAGAATGTGTCGATTAATTTGCAACATGAGAGGGAGTATTATATTGTAATGGTTGAGATTGATTGTAATTATTTAAATATGATTATGATAATAAATATTATTTATATAGATAAAATAATTGATATTTTTATTATTTTGTAAATTATAAGATATATACAATATCAGACACGACGTCATTTTCAGGGGCGGAACTACTGGGTTTCGATTGGGAGGGGGGGCGAGATTTTTTTAATAGCAAACTCATTATCATTTTTATGCCGTGATAAAATGAAATAAAGTAATGATGTCTTTTTATTCAATAAAAGGTGAAAAAATATAGTGCTAATTTTTTTTTAAGAATCCATTTAACAAATGATTTGATGCAATGTTTGGTTTATGGATTTCAGTGAGTAAAATGATAAGTAAAATGCAAATGAACAATAAAAGAAGCTCAACGTTGCCGTCATTGGATGCAAGAAAAAACATTTTCCTTAGCGCTTTAATCACTGAAATCCTTGAATCAAACATAGCAAGGAATTAATCAAACATAGAAACATTTTATAACATAAATTCAATTATGTGAAAAAAATATGCTATAAAAGTACCAAAATTAACACTAAAATTCCTCCTTTTTTTTTACTGCTTTTAATGTTCTTGAGTGCGTTTATGAAAATTAAATATTATTATCATAATATATTTACATTTCCAATTCAAGGTAATATGTTAGTCTAACTAAAAAACATTTATAGGAAAGAAACAGTTAAAAGAATGAAAAATTAATCTAGCATAAAACATTTAAAAGAAACAAAAATAGCATAAACCAAAAAATACAGTAGAAGAAATAAAAATAGCAAAACATATTTAAAAGAAAGTATGAAAATTAAATATTTTTATAATAATATATTTACATTTCCAATTCAATGTAATATGTTAGTCTAACTAAAAAACATTTATAGGAAATAAACAGTTAAAAGAATGAAAAATTAATCTAGCATAAAACATTTAAAAGAAACAAAAATAGCATAAACCATAAAATACAGTAGAAGAAATAAAAATAGCAAAACATATTTAAAAGAAAGTATGAAAATTAAATATTTTTATAATAATATATTTACATTTCCAATTCAAAGTAATATGTTAGTCTAGCTAAAAAACATTTATAGGAAAGAAACAGTTAAAAAAATGAAAAATTAATCTAGCATAAAATATTTAAAAGAAACAAAAATAGCATAAACCATAAAATACAGAAGAAGAAATCAAAATAGCAAAACATATATAAAAGAAAGTAGGCATCATGCGTCGAACTTGAACCAACCTGATACTACTGCAATACAAAAAATATTTATAGGAAATAAACAGTTAAAAGAATGAAAAATTAATCTAGCATAAAACATTTAAAAGAAACAAAAATAGCATAAACCATAAAATACAGTAGAAGAAATAAAAATAGCAAAACATATTTAAAAGAAAGTATGAAAATTAAATATTTTTATAATAATATATTTACATTTCCAATTCAAAGTAATATGTTAGTCTAGCTAAAAAACATTTATAGGAAAGAAACAGTTAAAAGAATGAAAAATTAATCTAGCATAAAATATTTAAAAGAAACAAAAATAGCATAAACCATAAAATACAGAAGAAGAAATCAAAATAGCAAAACATATATAAAAGAAAGTAGGCATCATGCGTCGAACTTGAACCAACCTGATACTACTGCAATACACTAACCACTGGACCATTATCTCTTCTTTATCCATATTTACAATAATACTAGATATATAAAATTAATTCGGATTATTCTTGGGGGGGGGGTGGGGAATCTAATAAAATTAATTCGGATTATTCTTGGGGTCCCCCCCCCCCCCCCCAACAGCCCCTAAGGCAGCCCGCCCCCGGTCATTTTGTAATTAACGAATATAATATGAAAATATACAATAAAATATGTTGATAACAATTGTTTGAATGCAAAAACCGTAAACTTCATTCACATAGAGCATAATATTACAAAATAGTTAATTGAATATCACAACATTAATAAAACCAAACAATATTTTATGAAATGTCTTGATAGTTTATTTATTTTTGTTATTTGGTAAATATGGATTGAATAAGTTTATGATAAGTGATGGATTTAATACCGTTTGCTTTGAACTGTAATTTCTTACAATACATGTCAGCACACATCCATGACATGGATTTTGAATAAACATCTGAAGATACAATATTGCAATTATAACTTAAATTTGTTTGCTTTTTCTTTTTCTTGGAAGAAAAAATTGTTTTGAATTGAGTGGGTTGTAAATTATTGTTTAACAAAAGTACAATATGTCATGTATAATGTGAGTAATTAATGCCACACAAAAAGTGGTCAAATTAAAATATTTTTTTACAATTTATCAATTAATTTGATTCAGTCTGGCTACACCAAATTGGAATGAGAAATTATTTATTATGATAATAATATTTAAAGACAACTCTAAAAGAATAATTCGAATATTCCTTTATTCTTTGCTAAAATGATAGGAAATGAAGTATACTAGAGTTATTTGCTTGGAGAAGTGAAGGTCACAACCTATGTAGTACGGATGCATATACGGAGATACGGATACGGTACGATACTAATATGATGACACGAATTTTTGAAATTTATTGAATATGATACGATATGGATACATATGTTAAAATATAATGTAAATTTATGTATAAGTAACTAGATTTTTCAATTCAAGCTCTAGAAGAAAAAATAATCTCATTTAACATAAACAAAAATGATATAACTACAAAATCTAACATAATCCATTCTTAACATATCGCAACAATGGGATAAATTCATATTCGAGATTTCATGACCTAGGAGAGAGACTTGAATAAGAGACTGAACAGTGATACTAGTCGTTTATATTTAGTCCTAGAGACTATATCATTTTATTATAATTTAAATTTGACCCATAATATTACATAAAAAGTTCCCAGAGTATCCTAAAGTCCAAATAATGTATTCGATACCTATTTATTTCAATTTTTATTTATTTTATTATCGATATGCTATGTGGTGTATCCATATATCATAGGCCACAACCAACAATGTTTACATTTGCAGCCCAAAAATCAATATTCAATAACTACTCTCTGGGATCTTAACATATCAAGAATGGGGCTTGGGTCGGGTTTAATATCCAGACCCGACCTTATCAATTTCCTTAAAGTCTAAAATTCAATTCAATAGTAAAATTTATCCAGACCCAACTTTATCAATTTCCTTACGAAGTCTATATATCAATTCAATAGTCAAATTTATCTGCACTTCACTAGCCTACGTCAAGCACCTGTCACCACCGTCCTTCGGCCGCGCCCGTTGATTAGGGTTTTGACCGCGTGTTGGAATTAGTTGGCAGTCTATTCAAATTCTGCAGGTTTCAATTATTTTTATTTAAGCTATTATGTTTTCTTATGTCTCTTTGCTGAATTGCTTGTTGTTCTCTTTGGTTGGTCTGTGTAAGTTTTTATGGAATTTCCTGGACATACAAACTCTAGTGAAGTCATTACATAATCTGTGCTACTCTTAGTACTTGATAATACAATTCATGCTTATTTTTTTAGTATAGAACTTCGACTTTTGATTTTCATGTTATTTAGCCTAAGAATCATTAACATTTAAATAAAAGGTTTTTCGGTTTATACTTTATATGTAAGCTTTGATGGCAGGTCCATATGCAGATATTAGGAGCAAATTAATATTTAAAAAAAGTGGATGATAGTATGCTTGTGGTAATGGAAGGAATATTGAATATGTATTTAGATTTTAAAACCGTACCGAAAATTTGATGACACTCAGTTTCTCTAGTTTGATTTAATTATTTCAAATTCTTTTGTAATGAAGGAATATGTATGCATGAGGTCACAGCTGCAGATTTTTTCCCCTTTTAATAATCTGGCCTTATTTTATTGATATTTGCAAATTTACATGTCAAAGTTATTGAGAGTAAGACCGTTGAGTTTACTTGTTATATAGTAATTATTCAAAATCGAAATACTTTTTATGTTAAGATGGATAAATAATTTTTTAAATGTAACCAAAATTGCTGAATTGAAGGAATATGAAGAAGGGATTACAGGGTTATTGACTCGGTAATTTCAGCTCTAATCCGATGTAATATAGTGTTGATTATTTCTCTGAAATGAAAGGAAGTGTGTGTGTGTTGTATTTGGAGATACTAGCTAACTGAAGTAGGAAATATTTATGTTATATTCTCGCATTATTTTTTGATAATATGTGCCCATAGGCAGTGCAGAGATGGTTATGTCAGATGAGGAAACTTCACGGCTCCACAGAATCCGGAAAACAGTAATGCAGATATTGAGGGATAGGGATTACATGGTGGGAGATTTTGAAATCGAAATGTCAAAGAGTCAGTTCCTTCAGAAGTACGGGGAGAATATGAAGAGAGAGGACCTTGTTATTATCAAAGGTTTGCGCAGCAACAGCTCTGACCAGGTCATTTTCCTTAAATTTCTCAAGGTTTTAATTTGTTTATACTATGCGAATTTCACTAGTGGTTTATGGCTATGGCAGCTTTATTATCGAATTGAAATAATTATATGCAATAAAGTTGCTTAGCCAAATGAAAATAAATTTGAATTTTTTAAAGCAATATATGCAACCTAATTACACGCTTGTCTTTCATTGTCGGTTTATTATCAGATATATGTGTTCTATCCTGATGAGCCCAAGGTTGGTGTGAAGACAATAAAAACTTATATTAATCGCATGAAAGAAGAGGGCGTTCATCGTGCAATTTTAGTTGTACAGCAGAATTTAACTCCGTTTGCTCGGACCTGCATAAGTGAAATATCTACTAAGTTTCACTTGGAAGTGTTTCAGGTGGTTGTTTAGGCTCCTATTTTCTTGTATGTTCATAATTTTTCTTCAAATATTGAGATATATTTTTGTTTTATGACAAAGATTTCATCTTAAAATTTTTATTAGACAATTTAGATATTATGTTTAGGGATAAAATGCATTGGAAAATAAAAGATACATTTTGTAACATTTTACCCCTTGAAGTGCCAAATAAGCACCGCACTTCCTAAAAAAAAAAAAAAGAGTAGAAATTATTTGCACAGTTCCCCCCTAGCTAATCCTTTCCAATTTGGCCTAGTGGAAGGGACTACTACCCCCAAAGTGGCAACCCAAGTTCGTATCCCTGTTGGGAGAGGTTCCCATATAAAGTGGCGACTCGAAAGGGATTAAACCCTTGGAAAACCAAAAAAAACCTAACCAGTTTTTTTGCCGGAGAATTGTAAATAAATTCTTACAGTAATTCGGAACACAATTGCACCTGTCCTAACTAAGCTTGCAACAGTTCCAGAGATAGTTTAAGAACCCGATAAAGCTTTTTGAGGTTTGAAGCATTTAAATGAGTTGTGTGAAATTAAATTCTTTGTATTCTCCCTCAAGTTTCAATCATTCAATGTCATTGATATTGGAGGCTAATTACTACAATTTTTTAGGAGGCTGAGTTGTTAATCAACATAAAAGAGCATGTTCTTGTTCCAGAGCATCAGCTGCTTACTCCTGAAGAAAAGAAGACTTTACTGGAAAGATACACCGTCAAAGAAACACAGGTTTGTGTATGATTACCATATAGGGTGTTAATATTTAAGATTTTGAATCCAATTGGTAGCAACTACAGAGTAATGGTGAAAATGTGAAAAATGGCAATACAAATAAAATAGTTTAACTTTTGAATTTCTTTGGGTAGCACGTCCTAATAAAGAGAGAACCTTGTTGCTTACTTGCTATCACGTCCTTGCACGGCTCTGGCCTCATATGTCTTCTACGTACCATGTTCGTATGAACATAAATTAGTGGAAAATTAGTATAATGAGAAAAATTCTCCATCTAAATCTTTTGATGATTCATGGAGATTATATTATCAGATGGTTGCATTTGTGATTATCACTTTTTTCAGGGCTAATATGCTTCATTTACCAATGCTACCAAACAAGGGATAAAAATTGGTAAAAGACCTAATTTTTGCTACCAAACGAGATTACTATACCATGTGATGTATTGAGTATAATAATAGGCTAAATAGCAATTTTAGTCCTCTTAACTTTTATAGAGTCGAGCAAATAAATTGGGGGGTTTTGTCCCATTGGAGGAAGAATACTTCATTTATTTCCCTACCTACTAATTATTAGGAGAAAGATGTTATAATGCCTCAATTTGGTTGCTTATGTGGAAATTTATGTCACTAATTTCAATTCCGGTAAAACATAAATGATGTAAAATGCTTGCCCGGATTACAAGTGTCCCATTTTCGCGTCCATGCCAAAGTTAAAGGACTATTATTGCTTTTTTGCCCATAATAATACATTGAGCTCTATGGACAATTTTCTTAGATATGCCTTTGTTGGAACAGCTACCTCGTATTCAAATAACAGATCCGATTGCCAGATATTATGGACTAAAACGTGGACAAGTTGTTAAAATTATCCGACCAAGTGAGACTGCTGGACGTTATGTCACTTACCGGTATGTGGTTTGAACTGTTAGAGCGCAATCCGTTCTATTTATTACGTTGACTGAAACATTAGAAAGAGAGAAGAACAATGCATTTAAACTCGTGGTGGTTTTGATTAATTATCAGCATATTTATGCTTGAAAAACTTAAGTTGATGTAAAGGGTGTGGACTTGGTAATTTGGTTGGATCACTAAATTGAATAGCTAATTTAATTATCAGCTACTCTTCTAGTGATTCTAATGATGTAAAGGGTGTGTAGTTTGTAATTTGGTTGTATCACTACATTGAGTAGAGTCGAACAATACATAATTTAAGTATGGTTTGATTTTCTTATCGAATTTGATATTGTTCTGGAGTTTTCTTTGAATAACCTATATTACTATGGCTTACTACCGAAACCCTTAACTAAAAGGTTTTCTTTTTTTTGTTTGAGTAAATAACTATCTTTTATTCAATAAATCATTTCAGCGTGTACAATGTTTCGAATCGAAGACGGACTGTAACTTAATGGAACTTCAGCTGTCTCGTGAGGTGTTTTATTTCCTTCCCGATGAATAAATTTTGAACATGAAAAGTATGAAGAGAACCCATGGATGAGAATTATATCGTCGTTGTCGATGATAGATTCAAATTCCGCCATGAAACTGCTGCTTCATTAATGACACCGTTATATTCTCCTTTTAAGAAAACTCCAAAGCCGCTTTAGCTTCGGCGCTAATCGGGTCCAAACACCTATTTATTACTCACGTACCAAATGATCCAACAATTCAATAAGCATTGTACCATTAATGACACCGTTATATTCTCCTTTTAAGAAAACTCCAAAGCCGCTTTAGCTTCGGCGCTAATCGGGTCCAAACACCTATTTATTACTCACGTACCAAATGATCCAACAATTCAATAAGCAATGTACCATTCATTGTTTCTTCAATAATAATAATTAGCATTAGCCCCACTTTTCATCAATAATAATGCAAAAATAAAAATAATAAAATGAGTTCATCAATATAGTCACAGTTATACTATTTGAAGTGGGATTCAAATGTATTCTGTTTTAAACTTTTTAAATATAAAATATTATTAAAAACATAAATATGAATTGAAAATCTAGATCTAGATAAAATATAAGTTTGAATATTATGTTTCGGGATTTAGGTGGGTAACAAAAGAAATTTTTTGTATAGACCTTATCTATTATAGAAAAAAGGTAATATTTAAATGATAGTTTCAATAATCATTTTTTAATGTCTAGATTTGTTGCATTCACTTTAATTCTTTGACCCATTTTTTGCCCAATTGTCTTTTTGCTCAATTAAAAATTAATCTTCAACCGAAAGTAATCAGCTTCCATTTAATTCAATTTCACAAATTTCTCCACTCTCACTTTCCCCACTCTACTCACTCTCACTTATTTTAATAATAATAATTTTTAATTAAAATCAAAATAATTTTTTAATAGTTAAACAATCATAAAAATTAGGCCATCTTAATAATAAGAAAATCAACAATGACTAAACATAATTAACGAAAAAACAACAACTAACATAATTAATAAAAAACAACAACACTTATTATTAATTTTTTTATTTGTATGAATTTTAGGAATATAAAATTTTAAATTTCAATTTTTAAACTAATCAAGTTATTAAATCTAACACAAAATAAAAAATACAATGTTATTAAAAAAAAAAAAAAAAAATTAATTACAATTTTTACGCAATATTATTTTAATTTTTTAAAAATAATTTAAACTAATATTTACAATTTAATTAATTAAAAAAAATAACCAAAAAACAAAAAGAGACATAATCGATTCAGCCAAGTGCAAAAAATAATTTTCACACAAAAAGCAAAAAAAATAAAAAAGTGCAAGATAAATAAATAAACTAGAAAAAAAAAATACAACAAATGGGTGGCCACTGGCCTGGCAGCGGCCACCCATATCAATTCAGCCTGCTGGGCAACGTGCCCAGCAGGGTTCATGCCTGTCCGAGGTGCCTGCCCGCCCTGTCCGCCTTGCTTCCCCTTATGCTCTTTGTCATCTCCAACCGAGCACCTCAGGCCATCTCCAGCAGTTGAGGGCTAGCCCCGGGCTCTGGAGCCCGGGCTGGCCCTGGGGCCCTGCTGGTCGTCTCCAGCAGTTGGGGCTTCGTGGGGGAATTACTTCCATTTTTTTCCTTTGCCCACTCTCACCTATTAATATTATAGATTTATATTTTTCTAATATTAATATTAATAATAATAATTATATTAGTACTCGTAATTTAATTACTAATTATATTAAAATATTAATATTAAATAGAATATTTAATTAAAGTAACTTAAGAATTAATACATAATACGCAAACAAATATTTTTATAACACGGAAGACAAACGTTGGATAATTATATGCTGCGTCATGAAGCAATTCGTTCTAAGGCGACTAACCGTAGACTTCAAAAAGACTTAATAGAACATGTTTATGCAAAATACGGTTAAAATTGAGTGTTTAAATTTACATTCTATTTTAGAATGTATTTAAAAGTTTAATTCGTATGAGTGTTTATTTTATATTTTTAACTACTTTCGTATTTTAAAAAAAAATTATTTGTATGAGTGTTTTAATTAAACAATAGCAGTGTCTTTAAATATCATAATTTTATTTATTTGTTACTTTAAATAATTAATCATATTATATAATATATAATTAAAATCTATCACATTAATTAAAATAACACATTAATTAAAACAACACAATAATTAAAACAACACATTAATTAAAATAACACATTAATTACAATAACACATTAATTAAAATAAAACACTAATTAAAACAACACATTAATTACAACAAAACACAACATTAATTAGATTTAAATACACAACAATATATATAAATACACAACATAAATATATTAATACACACATCAATACAACACAAAATAAAACAAAAAACAAAAAAAAAAGGGACGAATCAGGTGCCGCCACTTGGCGGCACCTGTTTTAAAAAGGGGCGCGTGTAACCACGCGCCCCTCTTCTTCTCCAAAAAAACGCAGCAACAGCTGCTACTCCCACTCGCCACCCCGATCCCCCGTACGAGCCGCCCCGAGCCCGCTGCCCAGCCCCAGCCGCCCCGCAGGCCGCCCCGCCCCGCCAGCCCGTGCCGTCTCCAGCAGTTTTCCTCCCCAGCCCGACCCCGCCCCGAGCCCGACCGCCACTGCTAGAGATGACCTCAAGTAACTCCCCCTCATGTCCGCTTGCCGACTAAGTTGGAGATAATCGAAGAAAAACAAAGTGAATATTTTCATAAATACCTTCTGACAATGAGAATAACTTTTTCCAGCAATATGAAGATGCGCGGTGCAAAATGCATTTAATAAGTTATTCTAAGAATGCAAAATTATTATACACTATAATTATTTTTTGAGAATTTAAAAAGTCAAAATAACCTAATTCAAAGCTGCAAAGCGAAATTTTTTTATGCATTTATAATCAATCATTACATTGGAAATTATTTTAATAATTTTAAATATAAAAAAATTAAATAATAAACCATTATCCAACAATAGTATTAAACTAAAAAAAACTAGTGAAAGTTAGTATAGGAACAAAAGGGAAAATTATGATAGGACCCGATGACAATAATAATAAATCAGAAAATAGTCAAACCAGCTACAATTAATTTTATGGAAAGTTAGCTGAAGGCACGTGACTTCTCTAGTTTCATTAAATAAAAATCCTTCATCTGTATTATGTAACGTATTTGCAAAAAACATTTAAATTAATTAGAAATTTTGAGTTTTCGTCTCAAATTACATCATCAAATTGAATTTGTTCCGAAATTTAATATTTTTTGAAATATCATCCCATCGTTAGTTATGAGATGAAAATTACACACGTATCCGTTAAATTGTCATATGAATGCTTATGTATCATGACGTGACAAATTTTATCATGAACAATAATACAATATTGTAGAATTCGTCTCAAACTAATTACAAGATTGTACCATTATTTTCATTAAATTAAAAATTTACTATTCAGTCTAAATCCATACAAAATGATAAATTACATGATAAAATTTCATAAGTTGATATAATTTAAGACGAAAATCATAATTAATAGTAATTTGTTTGGGATACTGTTCCGAAAAAATATTAAATTACGTACCAAATTGAAGAGGTGACATAGTAGTTTGAAAAAAAAAACCAAAATCACAGATTAATATTTTGGACTTTTATGCAGTTTTGCCCCTTTTTTTTTTTTTTTTTTTTTTTTGATACAAACAGTTTTGCCTATTTATATTTACTTTTTGTGCAGTTTTTTCTCCATAAACTTCTAACACTGAGCATCTATGGCGGACACAATAATTCTATACGCTTCAGCAGAACACTTAAACACCATGCTAGTATTAGCCAACTTCATAACCAAACACCACCCCTCCACCTCCGTCACAATTCTTAGCACCGCCCCTGACTCCGCCGCAGCTTCCATCTCCGGCGTAACTTCCATCACTTACCGCCGCCTCACCGCCGCCACTCTCCCTCCAAATCTCACCAAAAACCCCATCGAACTTTTCTTCGAAATCCCACGCCTCCACAACCCCAATCTACGCCAAGCACTCGAAGAAATCTCACAAAAATCAAACATCAGAGCATTTGTAATTGATTTTTTCTGTAATTCAGCTTTTGAAATTTCAACGAGTATGAATATACCCACGTATTTTTATATCAGTGGTGGCGCGTTTGGTTTGTGTTCATTTCTCTACTACCCAACAATCGACGAAATAATTGTTGAAGACCTTGGTGATTTTAATGATTTTCTTGAAGTTCCTGGTTGCCCACCAGTTCATTCATTAGATTTCCCAAAGGGTATGTTTTTCCGTAATAGTAATACTTACAAACACTTCCTGTGCACTGCTAAAAACATTCGAAAATCAACTGGGATTGTAGTTAACTCTTTCGACGCGCTTGAGTTTCGAGCTAAGGAAGCTTTAACGAATAATTTGTGCAACCCAGATGCGAAAACCCCACCCGTTTACTTTGTCGGACCTTTAGTTGCAGAAATTACAAACAGTAAAGATGTTGTATCGGAACATGAATGTTTGAAATGGCTCGATTCACAGCCGAGCAAAAGCGTAATTTTCCTCTGTTTTGGAAGAAGGGGTTTGTTCTCCGCAAAACAGTTGCAAGAAATTGCGATTGGGTTGGAAAATAGCGGCCATAAATTTCTTTGGTCAGTTCGAAGTCCGCCGGGTAATCCGAATTCCGACCCGGATTTGGAAACCCTTTTGCCTGAGGGTTTTTTGGAGAGAACCAAGGAAAGGGGATTCGTGATAAAGTCGTGGGCCCCACAGAAGGAGGTGCTGAGTCACGACTCGGTGGGTGGGTTCGTGACTCACTGTGGTAGGAGTTCTATTCTCGAAGCGGTGTCGTTTGGGGTTCCGATGATTGGGTGGCCGATTTATGCGGAGCAGAGGATGAATCGAGTTTTTATGGTGGAGGAAATGAAGGTGGCGCTGCCGTTGGAGGAGGCAGCGGAGGGTTTCGTGACGGCGGCGGAGTTGGAGAAGAGAGTGAGGGAGTTGTTCGAGTCGACTAATGGGAAAGCGATTAGGCTGAGAGTGGCGGAAATGAAGATTTCGGCGGAGACGGCGGTGGGGAAGGGTGGTTCGTCGGTGGTTGCTTTGGAAAAGTTTATAAGGGATGTGGTTAATGAATTTTGAAGGATTGTAATTTTTCGTTTTTTCAATTATTTGTGTGATGATTATGAGTTTTTAATTATTGTGTTTTCTTTATGGGGCAATTATTGGATAATAAAAGGACCTTAATTAATTATGTGAGAATTTGAGTTTAGTTTGAAATTTTTTTTTTTTTCGGGAGGATCCTCTATACCACTATTAGGCCATCTCTAATAGTACGGGAGGCTTGGGACTTTGGAGTCTTGGGGCTGCCTCTGCCCTCACTTCGAGCCTTGCATGGTCGTCTTTAATGGTCGAGCTCCGCAATGGAGTTAATTTCATTTTTTTTCCTTTTTCATTCTCACCTATAATTTTAATTTTACTTTTAATTTTAATTTTAATTTTAATTTTAATAATTATTTTATTAATATAATTAAATTTATAATATTTAAAATATTGAAATTAAAAAAAAAAATCAACTGATATAATAGTGGTAAATTGCAATTTACTCGTACGTAGATAGATTATTTATGCATACAACAATATTATTGATTCTTCATAGGCCAGCTGTTTCTCAATAATTAATTAGGTTAGTTTTTATTCCTTTTCTGGGACTCACTTCTTCCTCTCTTCCATTACTTGATTGTCCTTTTTAAACTGATATATAATAAGAAAATTAAAAACAATGGAAAAAGAAGGGGCCAATCAAGGGACGTGTCTTCTCCAATAAGACACGCGACCCTGTTACTCAAAAAACAAAAAAACAAAAAGAAAAAAGACTCACGCGGCCCGTTCCCGTCCACTGGAGACAGTCTACATTTAAACCTGTCATTCTCTCGATTTTCTTCGTATGCATGTCTATTGCATTGGATTAATAATAAACTATTTATAGTTTCATAATTCATATAATAAAATCAATCAACGATGTAAGACCTTAGATCATACTATCATTTCAAGAATACATCCAAAATCTATGTTGATTTGATGGAAGTATGATCTCAATTTGTACGTACTTAATTCTGGTTATGAGTTGATGTAATTGATGATCCATCATCCATGCATGTGGAAATAAAGAAGTAATTATGTGATAAATAGTAACTTTATTGTGAGTAAGGCTGTCAATGGGGCGGATTTCAACTCGGATTCGTTCGAATCTGGTCCGAGTTATTAGGATAATTGTCCAATTATAGATTAGATGAACCGGATCCGATTATAAACATCCGTAACTCGAAACATATAAAAATAATATGAATTTTGATCGATCTGATCCGTTAAAGATTCGTATCGATAAAAAATAAAAAGAATAATGTGTGTGTATATATATATATATATATATATATATATATATATATATATATATATATATATATATATAATATTTATAAAAGTAAGTATCATTAATAAATTTCACTATCAATTTTAAAAAATAGTCATTTATAACTCGTTTATAAATTTATTTAAAATTTTAAACCAACATTTTCATCTAAAAATATAAATATTAGTAAAAGATGTATGAACATGTGAGCTAAAATTAATAATTTTTTAAATGAATATTTTATTAGATTCGAAAAAGATCCGATTTCTGGTCAAATCCGACCAAAAATTTATTGGATTCGAAAAATCTAAATCCAAATATAATCCGAAAAAGATTCGAATTCAACAAAATTCAATTCTATATAAATGAAGTTAAATCTAAACGAACCTGATTCGACCAGAATCCGACCCATTGACTATCCTAATTACGAGATTGAAATGAATTCAAATTTGGAGAAAATATCGGGCATTAGTTTTGCCTTCTCCCGAGAAGAATCATTATGCAATAAATATTATTGTCTATAAATGTCAAGTGGGCTTGGACAATTAATTGGTGGTCCTTGTTTTAGGTATAAATGCCACTATCTACCACATTGGTCATTCATAATTTACTTTCATCCGAGCACGTCACGGAATATTCGTAGTAGGTAGTTCTTATCACATATCATCCATAAATCATTACTACCAATATGAGTGATATGAATCATGAACTTCCATGATTAAAGATTTATATCAGATTTTACATGCATTAGATTAGGACACATAACTTAAATTTAATTCATCTCAAAATCTAGTTTAAGAGTTGAATTTTTTTTTATACATTAAAATTGTTCAAGACTTTATATGATAAATTTGAATTAGTTATTCAATCCATGTGAGACGTACATTTTTAGTCTCAACAGTCTACATTGTGTCAAGAAAATCATTTACATGATAATGCTATATATTTGTATGTAATTCAACTATTTCTTTTCTCCTTATATATTTTGGAATAGAAGGAAAGAGATAAATTTTGATTAATTGAATATATAAATTGAAGATTTTGGTTCGATAATGAGGATTTTTTCACATGTATAAATATTTGGATGTACATTGGTTGAAACTTTCACGACGTTAAATAACATTAGAGACAATGTTATTAAAATGTTTGATATAGTTTCAAATTAAATGACGTAGAATAAAGTTTTCTAAAAAGATTTTGTATAGTTTGAAAGTTGAGATTTTGAATAAAAATATATGTTAATAGATGTCAAATAATATTTTATGAAAATTTAAAATAGTATTATATAGTATAAAATAAGGAAAAAAGGACTTTTAACGTGTAATCATACCAATCATAACCAATTTAGATTGGTATCCCTACCAAATAGTCCCAAATTTGTTAATTTTGTTTCATATTCATAGTGAGGTTTTCGAAAAAATAAGTTATGAATTTCAAAAGTAACAAATATGTTGTAATATTTTTTTTTATTTTTTTAATTAAAAGTTTAATTCTTTCAAAACACATCAAATATATTATATAAAAACCTCTCCGAACATAAATTCGAATTTAATCTCTACTTTTATTTTTAACTATATTTCTTTTGCAATTTGTAGGATAAGACTCTACTACGGCTGCATTTGGTTTGGAGAATGGGATAAGCCCAAGTGCTTATTGGCCATTAATATAGTGTTTGAGGCTAAAGTTTGATTGTTGTAGTTGGGCTTACCATGGTCATCCCAGTTAAGCCTACAAGCCCAAGATACGCCAAAAGTAAAGACCTGACCCAATCAGTCCTAATTTTAGTCATGCAAGAAGTAGTTTGATTGTTAATTATATTGAGATTTAACTAATCTTTTAGTGAATGAATTTGAGTTGAATATTTGATTGCTAATTTTGTTGAGATTGAACTATCCTTTATTAATTGAATTTGAGTACCAAGAGGTGATTGGTCTAGTGAAAGGGACTAGTCACTATAAAATAGCGGACTCAGGTTTGAATTTCTGTTGGGAGAGGTATTCACATTAATGTGCCCAACCAGCTTCGAAAGGGATTAAACCCTTGGAAAATTAAAAAAAAAATTGAATTTGAGTTGAATATCAATAATTCAATATTTTTATATGAATATTTCGTCGAACTCAAATTGAATTTATAGTTTAAACACCACTAATAGTCATCTTTATAATTAATTTTTTACATAGTATTCCTTCTAGTATTTTTTTTACGTTAGTGCCCACTATGAATTGATTGTTTCACTTTGGTCATCAACAAGGAGTCTTTTATTTATATTTTACACTTTAGTCATCATAAAATCATTTTGTATCAATTTAGTCCCTCATAAAACTATTTCATTATCAATTTAGTCTCTCATAAAACTGTTTTGACACTTTAATTCACCTTGGACCACCTAAAAATGACTAAAGTGAAATAAATAATTAATAGTGAGAATTAATGTGAAAAAAAAAATACAAAATAAATCACTCTATAAAAAAGTAATGATAAAAATGATCATAAGTGATATTTACCCGAATTTAAATTCTAACAAGTTTTTGTTATGCAAAATTGGACAAAAGTCGCTCCAGTTTTGTCGATTTCAGTACTAGGATATGATATTGACGCATCAGCCAATTTGGATTAAATTCAAAAATCTAATCCAATTTTCTTGAATCAGTTCTTTTGAAACGGAAATATGCATAGATAGCTTATTTATTTATTTATATCCACAATATATATACATGTCATAAACTTACATCATCTTTTTTAATGAGTGGTATAATTCATATTTGTGACTTTTATTAACTTTCCCCGTCTCCCCTAAACAAGCTATATTTCGTTCTCTATTAATTAAGAATATATATATGTTGGAGTTAGACGTGTCTTTTAAAAGGTATTAAACTCTTATGGAATTTATTTTTTGAAAATTATTGGCTTAATTTCACTTTGTATTTTGAAAATAAGTTCATTTTTAACTTTGCACCCTCGAGGAAAGTTAATAGTAATAATTATTCCCTGAAAATCATGTTTTCACTCTACTTTGCACCTTAGTCGTATTTTGGTTATTTAATTTGTCATTAGGTGGGTATGTTAGTTCATTTCAATTAAATATCACTATCTATTACTTTCCTCAACCTTTCAATTATATAATGTATTATTTCCCTCAAAAGTTTCTTGCCAAAATCAATAATAACCCACTTACATTGTTTTTCTTAAAAAGAAACGCACGCACTTAAAGGACTTTCTAACTTCAATCTCATGTTTCTAGCCAAAAATCGACAACGATCTTGCTCTAGATTTGAAGTTTGTCGAGTGAAAAATAATATCTCATAAACTCCAATTTATATAATTAGAATAATTAAAAATGGACTATTATTTTTTTGGGATAATTTGTCAATAGTACCCTTAATTGTACATCAAACTCACATGATGTTGTTATTTGGAGGGAATGTGGGGTGAAATAAAACGGGAACAAACTAATGTATCCTCCCAAAAACGAGTCAAATGTCCAGAGCAACGACTTGGGTGCAAAGAGAAGTGAAAACAAGGTTTTGAGGGTACAACCTGCTATTAAATTATTTTGAGGGTACAAAGTGAAAAATGAGCTTATTTTTCGGGTGGGATTAAGCAAAAATCATTTGTTGCATTAAATAACTTCTAGAATTAACCATCACATTGTAAAAAGAAAGCCAGAAATCTATCTACTTATAATATATTTCACAGCGGCCTTCGACTTCAATTTATTTGTTTTGACCAAAATATTATTTTCTTCTTATTTTGATTTATTTTATTTTATTTAATAATTACCTAATACATGTTATAACCACCTCCAAATTAATCCACTATCTAGTCCCTAACCCACGTTTTTCTCCTTATTTTGATTAATTTTATTCTATTTAATAATAAGGGAATTGCACTTTTTATACCAAACCTTTACCTACTTTATACATTTCATACCACACCTTTCATAATTGCACATTTCATATCAAAATCAATCAACCTTTTTCAATTTACATACCACCGTTAAATTTTGGACGGAAATGGACACGTGCGCCGCACGTGTCCGTTAACTCTTAAAAAAAAAAAAGGAAAAAAAAAGTGTCGCTTTTCATACTAAACATTTACCTACTTTATACATTGCATACCACACCTTTCAGAATGACACATTTCATACCAAAATCAATCAAACTTTTTCAATTTTCATACCGACGTTAAATCACAAAAAAAAACCTCGCGGGCACTGTACTACCACATATGCTATTCTTGTTCATCACTTTTTTACAATTAACCCCTTGCCCTCTAAAATGTTCCAATTTTACCCTTGGGTGTTATTAGTACTAATAAATATGTAAAAAATTGAAATTTATGGGCAATTATAAGTTATATAAATTAATGAATATGATGATTTTGAATTGAAACAGTAGTAGTAGTACCACATAGGGTCTTCTCAATTTGAGGAAACCGTAATAAATCATATGATCGATAACATTCCTACTTTTTTTTCGAAAGGGTACAAAATATAATAAAATACGGTCTTCTCTACCTATGAAAATCATACACAATCATAATTTTGTAATTTTTCTGCCAAATTTTTAAGTATAATTCAATTACAAAAAAAACCCCTCGTGTTTTTCACTTTCTTATAATTAATCCCTTGCCACTAAAATGTTAAAATTTTGACCATTGATTTTGAGCTGAAAATCTCGAATATGGTCTACTCAGTTTGGGGAAACCATAATAAATCGTAATTTGAAAAGACATACTTACAAAAATACACTCCACGTATTGGTTGTGACAATAAAAAAAAAACCCTCAGGGGGTATCTGCAATTGTACAGGGGTATTTGCAATTATATAGGGGGGTATTTGCAATAATACAGGGGTTTTTTAGGGGCAAGGGATTAATTATAAGAAAGTGAAAAACACGATTTTTTTTTGTAATTGAATTATACTTAAAAATTTGGCAGAAAAATTACAAAATTATGATTGTGTATGATTTTCATAGGTAGAGAAGACCATATTTTAGTATATTTTGTACCCTTTCGAAAAAGAAGCAGGAATGTTATCGATCATATAATTTATTACGGTTTCTTCAAATTGAGAAGACCCTACGTGGTACTACTGTTTCAATTCAAAATCATCATATTCATTAATTGATCTAATTTATAATTGCCCATAAATTTCAATTTTTTATATATTTATTAGTACTAATAACACCCAAGGGTAAAATTGGAACATTTTAGGGGGCAAAGGGTTAATTTTAAAAAAGTTATGAACAAGAATAGCATGTGTGGTAGTACAGTGCCCGCGAGGTTTTTTTTTTTTGTGATTTAACGTCGGTATGAAAATTGAAAAAGGTTGATTGATTTTGGTATGAAATGTGTCATTCTGAAAGGTGTGGTATGCAATGTATAAAGTAAGTAAAGGTTTAGTATGAAAAGTGACACTTTTTTTTTCCTTTTTTTTTTTTTTTAGAGTTAACGGCACGTGTCCAATTGCGTCCAAAATTTAACGGTGGTATGTAAATTGAAAAAGGTTGATTGATTTTGGTATGAAATGTGCAATTATGAAAGGTGTGGTATGAAATGTATAAAGTAGGTAAAGGTTTGGTATAAAAAGTGCAATTCGCTCATTTAATAATATAACTACCTCCAAACCCACGTACAATCCCAAACCCACTTATAATTCAATTTTTCCCATATTCTTCTCAATATGTTTTACTTTTTTTTTTTTCCATATTCTTCTCAATTTTTCATGGCTTATTCCTCATCTACATAACTTCTCACACAACTTCCATGTCATTTATCCATACCACAACATAGCATCTACGGAAATTGAGTTGGTATTCTTCTAATGTACATTTTCTTCCACTTATTTTATATATTTTAGTATTTTTTTGGTTGATCTAATTTTGTCTATGTATCTTTTAGACCAAACATATATCCCACACAACCCTATTCATAATGGAGCTTCAATGAGTTCACAACATTGCATGAAAAAACTGGCAGTTTGGTTAAGAAATTAACTTTTCAGTTTCATAATATTTTCAACTTTCTAATTTTTATATTTTCCTTACGATTACTCATTATGTTATGCTCTTTCCATTTATTTTTATGCGATGTCCTTAAATGTTTGGATTTTTATTCTTATGATAACAACACTTCATAAAGGGATAGACATAAAATTTAGATTTTGGTGGTGTTCTTTATTTTGTAATCGAGAGGTAAGCTTAGCTTTTTTTTTATCTCTTAACTTTTTTTGGGTAAGATTTTAAATGTTTTTAATTTGTTCTGTTTTTATGATAACAACAGTGGACTAAATGATATCTTAGGCAGGCAGTTAAGAAGATTTTAAAGGTATTATTTATTAATCAAAGAGGTAAGTATTATACGCCACTAATTCTTATGACGTTATATATATATATATATATATATTAGAAAACATTTTAAAGAATTTATATTTTCGATGCAAAAATGAGAAGTTGCTTTCAACGTGATGTTTTTAGTGTCCATTTAAATAGTATTTTTGATTTAAAACTTGGATGACCAAAGATCTGAACTTTCTTCCGATATTAAATCATGTTCCAATTTCTCATACAGACTTCCTGCCTAAGATTTTGTTTATAGTTAAAATTTGTCTCTTTGTGTTTTTACTTAAAATTTGTAAGTAATTTTTATTTAATACTTGGGTTACCAAACCAAAAATTGGCACCAACTAATCACATCATGAGGGTGTACGTTATTTCATTTTTTGTTGTAGTCATAGTTAAGTATGATTGTTTTGACATTTCTCAATGCAGATTAAGAAATTTCGGATCATTGCACGTATTCAAAGTATTGATGTTGACGACATGTGGGAAGCACATTGCGTTAATTGTAAAGGTTTATGCGTATCTTCGTTTGACAAAGTGATTTGGCTTACATGTGAAGATGTGGTCAAGGCTAATTTAAGGTATTAAATTAAATTTTTTCATTTCGTAAACTAATTTTTTTATATCCAACTAGAAGAAGGTTTGTACAAAATTTCAGGTATTGATTCATTAGATACATCATTTTTTTTAACTATTTATTCTTACATTTACACGAATGTATTTCTTTTAGATTTCGTGTTCGTCTTACAATAGCATATGGCCGTGGAACTATGAACTTGAAGTTATACGATGACCAAGCAAAATATTTATTTCGCAATAAAGTTGTATATCTTAAAAAACTACAAGACCAAGTATAAATATAATTTTGATATTAGTTTTAGATTTAACACTAATCATAATGCTCCTCTACTTAAATATATGTATTATTCAGCAAAATGGCCTCAAAATATTAAGGGAGAGAGTCTTTTCATTACTGCATCGTGCATTTACTTTTATCATCCCAGTACCACCGAAGTTTGCAAGGTCACATGTTTGTGCGGTGAAATTTATTTTGACTGTTGACTGGTCTGAAGAATGCTCACATCTTCCAAATGAACGGCCTATTTTAGGCTAAATAAAGTAATTCATAATTCATTTTCTTACATGAAATCCAAAAAATGCTTATATTGAGAATAAATAAATTATTACATTAACATAGCTTTTGCTCATTATTCAGGTATTAGTTTAACAATAATGGTGTGTAAATATTCCTATTTAACTTAGATGTCTAGAGTGATATATTTGTAAAGAATATAACTCCATCCTTTATCATTTTTTGTTAATATTTAACAAATTATTTTTCTTTGTATATGAATATTGTTATTTTCATTTTATATATTTTAAGTTTTAACCATGTCGTATAATTGATATTTCTAACATGTTAAACAAGATAGATAGTATATATATTTTTTAAAAATCCGTGCATGGGACGTATACTTGTTACTATAATTATTCAACACACAATAACTCCGCGCCCCCCTACCCAACCACATCCCTAATAAACTTTTCCAAAGCAACCACCGACGAACCACCCTTCCCCACCGCCGTCTCCGCCGAAATCTTCATCTCCGCCACCCTCCGCCTAATCGCTTTCCCCCTCGTCGAATCAAACAACTCCCTCACTCTCTTCTCCAACTCCGCCGCCGTCACGAAACCTTCTGCCGCCTCCTCCAACGGCAGCGCCACCTTCATTTCCTCCACCATAAATACCCGATTCATCCTCTGCTCCGCATAAATGGGCCACCCAATCATCGGAACCCCAAACGATACCGCTTCGTGAACCGAGCTCCATCCACAGTGAGTCACGAACCCACCCACCGAGTCGTGACAAAGCACCTCCTTCTGTGGGGCCCACGTCTTTATTACAAATCCTCTTTCTTTAGTTCTCTCCAAAAACCCATCCGGAAGAAGGGTATCCAAATCCGGGTCGGAGTTCGGATTCCCCGGCGGAATTCGAACTGACCAAAGAAATCTATGGCCGCTATTTTCCAAACCAATCGCAATTTCTCGTAATTGTTGAGCGGAAAACAAACCCCTTCTTCCGAAACAGAGGAAAATTACACTTTTACTCGGTTGTGAATCGAGCCATTTCAAACAGTAATGCTTAATCTCGCTAGTTTTAGTGTAGGTTTCTGCAACTAAAGGCCCGATAAAGTAAACTGGTGGGGTTTTCCCATCTGGGTTGCACAAACCATTCGATAAGGCTTCTTTAGCTCGAAATTCAAGCGCGTCGAATGCATGTACGACTATCCCATTAGATTTGCGTATGTTTTTAGCAGTGCACAGAAAGTGTTTGTAAGTATTACTCTTACGGAAAAGCATACCTTTCGGGAAATCTGAAGAATGAACTGGGGGGCATCCAGGAACTTCAATAAAATTATCAAAATCCCCAATGTCTCTAGGAATGATTTCGTCAATAGTTGGGAAGTAAATAAAGTTGCAAAGGGAGAAAGCACCGACGCTGGCGTAGAAGTAAGTTGGTATATTTAAACTCGTTGAAACTTCGAATGATGAATTACAGAAGAAATCGATCACGAATGCTCTGATGTTTGATTTTTGGGAGATTTCTTCGAGTGCTTGGCGTAAATTAGGGTTATGGAGACGTGGGATTTCGAAGAAAAGTTCGATTGGGTTTTTGGTGAGAGTTGGAGGAAGTTTGGCGGCGGTGAGACGGTGGAATTTGATCGAAGACTCGCCGGAGATTGAAGCTCCGGCGGAGTCAGGGGCGGTGGTGACGATTGTGACGGAGATGGAGGGGTGGTGTTTGGTTATGAAGTTAGCAAGAACTAACATGGAGTTGATGTGATCTTCACAAGGGTATAGGATTATTGTGTCTTCCATTGCTTCATTCATGAGCGATAAATTCGAGAGAGCAAATTGCAGTATTTAAAACTGCAGTTGAAAATTCCATTTATTTTGTTTTCAAGTCCTAGAAATTGAAGGCAATTCTTTTTTAATTTCTTGTTCCAACTTCACTTGTTCTTGTTCTTTTTTAATTTCTAGTTGATTGGTGACATTGGTTTAGTTGTAGGACTAACTAGTAGCGACTAGCGAGCTCATGTTAAGGTTTTTGTTGGGATAGATTCACATTAATGTACACGATGTGTCTCGAAAAGATTTAAATTATTGGAAAACAAAAAAAATATAATAAATATTTTATCATGTTAAATTGTTTACGTTTTTATGTTTTTAAAATTTAAATTTTTTAGTATTCATGGTAATTATTTAACATACACATTGTTATTCTTTCAAATTAATTAAATTATCTATTATGATATTTTAAAATTTGTTTAAGTTAAATTGATTAATCATGGATGGAACCGAAAATCAACCAAAATAATTCAATAAGTTAAAAAATTAATAAAATATATATAAATATGTTAATTATTGATTCTGAAGTTTGTATTTGATTCATCTAAAACTCAATAATTCAAATACAATTTTAACCTCCATATATTGGGATAATTCTTGCATAGATCTGGTCTATGAGTTTTTCATAGACCTTGTGGTTGTAAATGAACCAAATCATGCATTTTGAGAGTATGACATCATCAAAATGTATGATTTGATTCATTTACAACCAGTCTATACAAGAATTTTCCCATATATTGTCTTGCTCAACAATATTAAGATTCATTTACATCCCTAATCACGTACGTCACTATTTTTTGCTTTTCGAGAAAAGATTACTTTTGCGTGAATGAATTTAGTGCAAATTATAGGAAGTAAAGTGGAAATGGAAAAAAAGGGTGTAGTTCTCCGTGTAAGAAAGAAGGCCAAGTATATCAACTAATTAATCTACTTTTTGGTTCAACACTTCTGAAATAAGATCGAGACATAATGTGATATTCCTCTCAATGAAAATTCAATATTAGTTCATCATCATGATGTACTCTTAGATGTAGACACGTGCATACCTATCTATTGTATAAGAAGAGTATAAGATCATGCCACCACATGAGACGTGTAATACATGGATACTTACCTTTTAAAATAAAAGCTTTTTTAAAATAAAAGTGAGAATGTATAATACTGTTCATTCATCATATTCAAAGATAAGAGTCCAAAATTTAAAAGTATTGTTGGAGATGGCATAAGATTATTTCCAATCGATCATTTAAAATTCAAAATATAAGAAAAATGATAAAATTTCTTAAAAAGATTGGGCTACAACAGAGTTCTTATTTATAAATCATTTAAATATTTAAGTTTAAACTCTAAAATATAAGAGCCTAAAGTCAGATTAAAATTTGTTATATTTGAAGAAATATTAAGTAATGGCCATAATTTATGAAGTTGTTGGAGATGGTCAGATTGTGCCACCCCGCAACTTATCTCATAATGTAAAGTTTTTATTTTATTCTAATTGACATTCTAGAGTAGGTCAATTATTTAAATGACATTTCATTTTATTCGAAATTGAAAGTTCATTTGTTTCTAATTTCTTCTTTATTAGAAATAAATGTTACTAATTCATAAGAAGTAGTATCAAATTGAAAATTCAATTCTGCAATCCAGCAAATAGAGAGGTTATTTTATTGCACACATAACTTAGTGTAACAAATAAATGGGAATTATTCAAATTATATTTTGTATATTAATATTCAAATTTCGATGAGACCATGAAATTAACTTTACCTCAAATTTTGAAATTAAATATTAGGAGTATCGTTTTCATATATTTAATCCTAGAACGACTTTTCCTAGGAGACGTGCCACAATAAATTTGAAAAAGCGGCGCTACAGCCATCGAAAGGACAACTCCAGCCATCAAATTTGAAAAAGCAGATCATATATACCACATAAATGTACTATATTTGTGTATCACCATTATAAAATTGACACATATTAAAACTAAATAGCATACATTGTATAGGATTATATTCTCCACCCTTTCTCCTTCTTATCTCCATTTTTGGTTTTAACATTTTTTTTTTAAATAATAATACCAACTTTTATATATTTAGGCTGCGATTAATGTTATTATATATTTGTGTACCATTATTTGTAAATAATAATACCGACTTTTAATGAAATTAGCGAAATAACAACTCAAAAATCTTAATTATACTTTAAAAAACTATTTTTTTATTTTGAAATAAAATCAATTAGTATTATAAATATATCATTATTATTTATATAAAATAATAATTAAAATTATTTTTTAAAATATAAACTAGCTATTGGAGTGAAATGATATGATTATTAAAAAGTAATATCTTAAAATATAAACTAGTTGTTGGAATGTTGAGTAAAAAATGAAAGTGTATAATATTGTTCATTAATTATATTTTAAGATAAGAGACTGAAATTTAAGAGAGCTGATGAAGATAGCCTTACTATTATTTTTGCACCTTTTAATTTTGAGTAAAAGTTTGAAAAAATATTTACTAGTCATAGATTATGGCCGAACTAAATATTAATTAAAGGGATTTATCAGTCACTTGCTATGATAAATTTAAGTTTTTTTTTTTAATTTTTGGGTTTCTGAGATGAAACTTTACATGGTTTTGAGAAATAATTATATCGTATAATATAATAATTATTATTACATTATTATTATTTTGATAATAATATTAATATATAAATAATAGGATATAATGAGACTTGAGGCTGTTTCGATTCAAACCTCATTTCAAATAAGGTTTATCCCATATTAACTGGAGCAAATTGCGCCAAACTTTTTCTGAAATATGCCTTTTAGTTTCAGATCATTGAAAAAACTTAATAGTTTACTTTTTTTTTTTTTTAAAAAAATGTAGGACGTTTGTAAATTTGCTCTGAATTAATTGTATCATGTGACAACACCCAATCAAAACCATGTTGGATAGAATTTGATCTACAAGTGAAACAGGTCAAACTTTTTTAAGTATAATTCAGATTTTTGAGTTGTTATTTCGCTAATTTCATTAAAAGTCGGTAATTATTTACAAATAATGGTACACAAATATATAATATCATTAAATCGTAGCCTAAATATGTAAAAGTCGGTATTATTATTTACAAAAAGAGATGTTAAAACCATAAATGGAGATAAGAAGGAGAAAGGATGGAGAATATAATCATATGCAATGCATGCTATTTAGTTTGGACATATGTCAATTTTATAATGGTGGTACACAAATATGGTACATTTGTGTGGTATAGAGGATTTGCAGCCCAGTTAAGGCCTTCGGCCTATTTTGGGCTCATAGGATCATTTAAAACTCTAGATTTGTGAAATTATTAAATAAAAAAAAAATAGAGAAACTCTAGATTGGTGTATAGACTAGACTCTGTCCGCAATCTGGTTATAAGATGGGTCCGTCTAAAATGAGATTTGAGGGATGTAAAGCATATGAGATAACATTTATCTTGGTGATATGTGTTTCTTTAAAATTCAAGTCAAAATAATTTATTTTTTTCAAGACAAATTTACCATTTTTAATGAGTTAAATTCAACAATACCCGTTGGGTCATGTCTAACTTAAAAAAAAGTTTTGTGTTATTTTTATTAGGAAAAAAACCATGTATTTTCTTTTTATTATCAAAAAATATCCATTTCAATTCGAAATGACAATTTTACCCCATCAAAAGATGAAAAAATATCCCTTTAACTTAAAAAATTACCAATAACCCCTCGTAGCTTTAAAATTTTGCAATAACCCCCCCACCCCTTTTTTTTTTAAATTGACAAAATTTCTATATGATTTATGAAATCCACTTTAAAACATTGAAAGAAATCTTATCCCCAAAGTTATATATTGTGGCACTTTACCACCCATTTATACAAATTCGTTACCGCCTCAAATAATTTTATTTTATTTTTGTTCTTTTGAAAAATATACATGTGCCCCTTATGTGAATTTTCAAAGTTAGTCACAACACTTCTTACAAGTCCAACTACTTTGCTCATGTAAAGATTTGTTTTTAGGTGAAGAAAGGTTGGGCGGTGGTTGTGGTGGCGGAGGTGAAGAGAGAGGAATTGGTGGCGGCAATAATTGCAATTATCCCTCTCAATGCTTACCTTTTTAGGTATTTTTTGCCCAATTGTAAATATCCCCTGAAGAGTTAAAAATGGTGACTTAAAAGGATACGTGCTTGACGCATGACCTTTTTCATCCAAAAATTAACAATCGAATGAATGTAAAAAAAGTTGTCCAACTTTTGTACGAAATCTGTCTTTTTGAAAAGTTTGGTATGAAATGTATAATAAGGCAAAATTTGGTATGGAAAGTGTAATTCCCTCGATTTTTTTTTTGGGAAAGAGATATGAAATTAATTAGAGATTAGATAATTTTTTTTAAACATATTGGTTAAAGGGTTATGATGTAGTTTAACATATGTTTATTTTTCCCAAATGTTTGATGCCACATTATCATTGAACATTTTAACCATAAGTTATGATTCAGATTTGTTAACTTTTTTCAGTGTTTAAGATGGATATCTATGTATATTTATGTTCTATAAAATCTTATTTTATAAAGACCCTTCTAAGAATTAAGTAATTAAAAAGTGTTTGCATTTGTATATTCAAATGCATATTAATATATATCCCACTTAAAATCTTATTTTAAATGCATATTTTCACCTAACTACACAAGTAACTTTCGATACATTTACATCAATACTACTCCCTTCGTTTCATACTAATTGGTACATCATTAAATTTTTTTGTATCAAATTAATTGGCATGTTTGAATTTTTAAAGTATTTTTTTTCTAATTTTGTTTATTTCTCACATTTAAGTTGGAAAACTCAATGGTCACTACTTACTAATAAAAAATTAAAATGTAGCTATCTTTATAAAGAGTATTTGAAACATTTTATCTGTATGAAAAGAAGGAATATGCCAAATTAATATGAAACGGAGGGAGTAATATTTTCCAATGTCATTCTTTAAATCATTGAGGTACGTGATAAAATGTGTCTAAAGTTGATATTTTCAATTTTGAATTTTGGTAGATTATGAATTAAGTTTTAGAATATGACTTAAGTTGAATGAAAAAGTAATGTTAACAAACATATTACATATAAATGTATTTGTAAGGAATTTGAAATGGTACCCGAAAAAGATTCGAAATCCAACCGAGTCTGAGCAATGTTCAACAAACAGAAGCTACCCCCTACCTGATAAAAATGAAGCCAAATCTTGATCAAACAAAATTCGACTCGGGTCTAATTCGTTGATACCCCTATTTTCAAATTTCACTTCTAGCACTTACTTTTCTTGAAATATAAACACCACTGACTTCTGACTTTTATTCTCAACTATTATTACGACCTTTTCATCTAAAGTATGAATAAAAACTTGAGATTTGCAAACGGCCTTTATAATTGATTACAATTACCATGCTTCCATATCTGAATCAACTCATCCAATGCAGAAATGGAAGAACCTCCTTCTCGCAATGCAATCTTAGATTCTTCACTCTTTTCTTTAACTACCTTCCTGAGTTCGTTCCCTTTCTCCGAGTTTGAGTCCATCAATTCTCTCACCCTCTCCTCAACCTCTTCCGCCACAACAAATCCGTTCGCCATCTCGTTCATTCTTAACGCCAGCTTCATGTCCTCCACAAGCACCACCCTATTAAAATGTTGCTCTGCATAAAGAGGCCACGCCACCATAGGAACACCCGCACACACCGCCTCAAGCACTGAGTTCCACCCACAGTGAGTCACAAACCCCCCGACTGATTCATGGTTCAGTACCGCCACCTGTGGATAGAATTGAAAATCAAACCAATCAATTTGATATCGTACTTATTCTTAAAAGAGTTTGGTGCATTACACATATGAAACAAGTTTGAACATTATTTTCTGTTCGATAACATTTGAAGCTTAGTTCGAGTTTGATTCAAAAAATTAGAAGTTGATAAATTATGTGTTATAATATCTAGTTACTCGATATTCGGTTCGATCTCGATTTGTTTTACAATTAGGCCAAGGTAAAAAACCAATAACAAGTGAAAATTTTATCGCTCTCGACCATTATTTTTAAAATCATACCACATTAGTTGGTTCTACCACAAACTGATTGCCTGTCCGATCCAAACTAATCCAATTAAATAGGGGTGACAAACGAGTGGGTCGGGTCGGGACAAAATGGGTCATAAATGGGTCGGCTCCAAAATGGTCCGGGTCACAAACGGGTCTGGGTTGGGTGTGCAGAAACTCTTTTTTTTTTTTTTAAATGTTTTAACATAAACTCAAGAATTTGTCTTCAACAATAACATTTCTAATCATTAAAATGAGCGCTTCCAAGTTTCGCAATCAAGCTTTCAATATCCATGGAGAGTAATTTGTCTTCATCAGAATTATAATCTATCATAATTATGAAATGTTATGGACATATATAATAAAAAAATGAAAATTTAATATAAAATATGAGATAACCTATCATAATTATGAAATATTTGAATATTGAACTTGAGTTCAATTTTGTTGGAGTTATTATATGTAACCAATTGCGTTTAAAACAAATTATAAAAAAAAATGCATTTAAAATTAATTATCAATAAAAAAAATTTGCATTTAAAACTGTGAAGTTCCTCTCCATTATTTTTAAATATAAATATATAAATTTTATCTTTTTATCTTGTCAGTCTGCAAGAATATATTGAGTAAGTACATCATAGCTTCGGGGAAAATTTTTGTCAACATCTGGTATGGTCAAAACCATTCAACCACCAAGCAAGTGTATTGTACTTGTTTTGTGATTGATTATTCTCCTGGGAGTTACATTCAATCCCAAAGCAAGTGTATTACACTTACCATGTAGTTACTTTGGGTTCAATCAAACCCGATTTGAATAAGAATTTCACTAGCTTCGGGGCTAAAAAGAAGAAATTTTAATTGTTAGTAATTAATGAGAACATGTATATAAAGAGATCATGAGTTATGTGCTACGTGTCAATATCTGAATTAGTTTGAATTATGTGCATTTTAAATATTAAGATAAGGGGTAAACATCACTTTTGATCCCTCTTATTATTAACTTTTTACAGAGTGGTCCCTCTTATATTTTTTTCCCACTTTAGTCCCTACTATGAATTATTTGTTTCACTTTAGTCCTTTTCAAGTGGTCCAAGGCGATTCCGATAACATGTGATATGCTCACGAGGGTAATTTTGTCATTTCAAATAAACTAACAGGGATATTTTCGTCTTTCTAATTATTTAAAAAAAACTAAATATATAATCTGTTCCAAACTAGGCTTTCATTTCAATACAACTTAATCGTACATTTCGTTCCGAACTAAAGTTTTTTCCTAAAATATTTTTTCAAACACCAAAATTGCTCATCAATTAAGCAATATCTCAAATAGTCTCAATAGTGAACGGACGAAAATGCCCTAAAAAATATTCATATGCATGTCACGTGTTATCGGAACCACCTGATAAGGACTAAAGTGAAACACATAATTCATAGTAGGGATTAAAGTGAAATAAATAATTCATAGTAGGGATTAAAGTGAAAAATAAAATATAAGAGGGACCACTCTGTAAAAAGTTAATAATAAGAGGGACCAAACGTTATATTTACCCTAAGATAAGATATATACATAAGATCTTTGTCACCAAAGCGGGTTGTCAAATTTCCATTTGTGCTGGACTGGGCTTCAGAGTCTACTTTTTCTCAGACACATTAAAGACCTGTAAGAGGCCCATTAATGACCCCTTTATTTTAAAATTTGACCCCACCTGACCCAACCCAGTAAATAATGTGCATTCATGGTTGGGTCTTAACGGGCCTAGACGGATCTTGGCCGGCCCATTGGGTACAGTCCCATTTTGCCACCCTTAAATTAACCAATGTTAACCTAACTGCCGGTGAAGTAATTTTAAACTACTACTTTTTATAATAGAAGAAAATGAGTAAATTTTGGTACTATTCAATAAAACATTTCTTAGTATATGGGTATTTTTGAGCAATTTTAAACTTTTCTTACCGTTTTTATGTCTTATCCAATTTTAACATTATGATCTCGATATTACTTAATTTGTTTTTAGTACCCTTACCTGGGGAGCCCATGACTTGACCACGAGTCCTCGGTCCCGCGTCCTGTCAAGAAATCCAATCGGGAGAAGCACATCCAAATCCGGTTCAGGAGGCGGTGAAAACCGGTTTCTCTTCTTGTCGGATTTAGCCGGCGGCGACCGAACCACCCATAAAAACCTATGCCCGCTTCCCTCCAATCCCACCGCTATTTCCTTTAACTGCTCCTCAGAAAACAAACCCAAACTTCCAAAACAGAGGAAGACAACACTTTTACATGGTTGGGAATCCAGCCATTTTAAACAATCGGGGGTTTCTCCTTCGGGCCGGGCCTCGGCTGCCAACAGAGGCCCGACGCAGAAGACCCGCGGCACATTCCCACCCGGGTTACATTTCCCTTCTCTTATAGCTTTAAGAGGCTTTGCTTCTAGACTTTCGAACGTGTTCACAATTATCCCATCTGAATTCGGCATTTCAGTCGACACATTTAGGAAATTTTCATAATCCGTGCTCTCTCGATCGAGCATCGGTCTGATCATATCGGAAGACGGGATTCCGGGTAAACCAGGACAATCCAAAATCGCGTTCATATCTCTGAAATTTCCTGTGGTGTTTCGATGAAGCATTGGTAAGTAAAGAAACAGAGCAAGGACGCACGCGCCAGAAGTATAGAAATAGTAAGTTGGTATTTTCAACTCTAATTTGGAAATTGGTAAGGCCGAGGTGCAGAAGAAGTCGATTACAAAGGCGGAGACGGTGGAGGAATGGGAGATTGTTTCGAGTGCGTGGCGGACGTGGGGGTTGCTGCGGTGGAGGACCTCGAAAATGATTGATTCCATGGAGGGGAAGGATTCGAGGTCTAGAGGAATGGCGGGTAAGTGGTGGAAGGTGATGGAAGGGACGGTGGTGGAGATGTGGTGGATGTATGTTGCGGTGGTGCCGGTGTTGAACGAGGGCGGCGCCGTGAGGATTGTGATTTTAAAGGAATTGGTATTGTGGTGGAGGATGAATTTTCCAAGTTCCACCATTGAGATTAAGTGCCCCATTCCTGGAGAAGGGTAGAGGACTATAGTTGTTTGATCCATTGAAGAACGGATTAATTTAATTTGAATTGAATTGAATTGAATTGAAGTGATGTGATTCCAATCCTCTTCCTCTTCCTCTCCTCTGTTTATGAAATTGAAGAATTCAAGAAAAAATTGATTTAATCCGATTATGGTTGGCGAGAATTCATTGATGGATGGGTCGATATCATATCATATCATATCTTATCTTATGTTATAAGTGGTATATATATCAATCAAATCATACATGCCTACTTCTGTTTTAGAGAAATTTTAGTTCACACTATATTTCTTCTGAAATTTAAGGAGCAATAGTATTTCAACGTCACATCTAAATCGTGTATTGTTAAACTACAAAAGCATGTTATTATGTTATGTTATATCACTTTGTGATTGATTAAGTGAGCCTGATATTGTAATTGTCTTGAGATTGTCAGACAAATGTCGCAATGCAACATCAATATAATATTTAATAAATTTTAAGTTGATTTTTACAAATGTGTGATGAGCTAATTAATGCATTTGACATGTCCTGATTGATCAGTAGATGTCAAACAAACTTGGCCCCCTTGTAATGCACCACGAAATGGAAGATCAAAAATCACATTGTCATTTTCGAAGGAGCATCTTTTCGATTTCATTTTAGTTTTTAGTGAAATGATAAATTACGTTATTACATTAGAAATTTGAATCAACGAATTGAACAAACTTCAATGAAGGAATAACTAACAATTAAATTAATACTATTAAACTACGACAATTCTCAAGTTTCTGGTTGGATTCAAACGCAAGATCTCAAAATGTTAGAATCTCAACCGAGACAAAGCCTCATCTACATTGAAGGACTATTATTTAATTATCACAATATACAATGATCAGATATTCAAAGAAATATTATGCTGCACAAGAACTGAGCAAAAGGGTGGTATTAATATCAATGTTTTCATAATCGGACCGGACAGTGAATCGGTGAGCCGACTAGTCACTGGTTTTACTGTTCGAACCGGTCCTACCAACAGGTATTAATATCAATGTTTTCAGAATCGGATCGATTAGTGAACCGGTGAGCCGACTGGTCACTGATTTTACTATTATGATGTCATCATGATTTAATAAATATATCTAATTTTAAAGTATATGTAATATGCATAAAATTTAAACATTATCCTAAAATTGATTTCAAATATACAAAATCTTAAATTATATTTAAATTAAATCATATAATAATTATCTAACTTATATCATAACGGTAATGTGATACTAATTTGTAAGCTCATATAAATATAATATCATTATATTTCTTTATAAAATTTTAAAAGTGTAAGCTAAAAATACAACAAACTATGAGATTAATATATTTTAAAATATGATTATGTATAAAAGTCTATTATTCAAAATCAAACTTGCATAATATATCGATTTGACTTTCAAATTTTGACACTCTTTATCTTAAAAATAATATTGAAAAGAAATATCTTATAGAATAAATTTTAATAAAAAATTATTATTTGAGTATTAATATTCATTGATAATGTGTAAAATATTTATTTGAGTTAATTATCATAATCTAATTTATAAATAAATTTGGCTACACGTTTTCTAAATTTATAATTTTTTGTATTAAAAGTTCCACAAAAATGATGTATCTCAAATGGTAAGAAAATTATGTTTCATGTAAAAGGTTAGGTGTTCATATCCCACCTTCTACAATAAATTTTTGCTTATTTTTAACATTAAAAAATTTTAAAAAATCGAAAAAAAAGGAAAATTCATAATCGGATTGAACCAATCCAAAATCGGTGAGTCAAGCTGTTTTAGAGGTAAACCCGACGGGACCAACACTGATTCACTATCAAACCGATCGGACCGACCAGTTCGATCCGATTTTAATAACATTGATTACTATATACTGGATATAATTTCTAAATTACAACTTGCTTAATGTTACATGTCATTATCTGAAAAATTAGCACAAGTCCAACTAGCCATTTAACATCACTGAATAATCACCAAATAATTATATTAACTTGTTTGTATTAGCATTAATGCTAAGTATCAGAAATCCTAGGACAAATCCAATTATCCATTTCTAACACTAAATATAATTATTTTATGAATGCTTATACTAATGGGTTAAATACATTCTATTTGCAAAGTAGGGGTGCATCAATGACCCCCTAAAGTAAACTTGTAACTTACATTCTCCCTTTTTGTTGTAGTCAAAGTTAAACTTTTTATGCGCAAATTATCCTTCCCAATTACCATTATTATTTTAACAACTATTACATAGTTATATCCATTATTAGTATTACTATTAATGCTACATGTCAGAAATCCTAGGACAAATCCAATTACCAATTTAACACCATAACATACTTATCCTATGAATACTTATACTCACTGTATCACCATCAATGCTACATATCAGAAACCCAAAGGACAAATCCAATAACCCATGTAACACTACTAAACCATCACAAAATAATTACAATAATATACTTAGATTATAAATGGTTATACTTATTTACTATTAGAAATCCAATTACCATTACTTACTATTACCACACATCCACACATGAATACTACAAATCCAATTACCATTAATTACTATTACCACACTTCCACATCTGAATCAACTCATCCAATGAAAAAATGGAAGAACCAATGCAGTTTTTGCCTCTTCACTCTTTTCTTTGACCACCTTCCTGAGCACGTTCCCTTTCTCCAAGTTCGAGTCCATCAACTCTCTCACCATCCTCTCCACTTCCTTTGCCACCACAAACCCGCTCGCTATCTCGTTCATTCTTAATGCCAACTTTAAGTCCTCCACAAGCACCACCCTGATAAAATGCTGCTATGCGTAAAGCGGCCACGACACCATCGGCACACCCGCGCACAACGCCTCAAGCACCGAGTTCCACCCGCAGTGAGTTATAAATCCTCTGACTGATTCATGGTTCAATACCTCCACCTGTGAATATGAGTGAAAACAAATCAAACTGCTCTATATTCGATTTGAGCTCATTCGAGAAATTATCATTTGATCTCGGTTAGTCATACACATAAAACTACTTTGATTCCCATTGACAAAATAAAATAAATGAGGTAAGAAAAATCTGCACGGTACCACAATTGCTGATTTTACTGTACATAACTCACTTGTGTAATATAAAAAAATTCTGCTAACTATCTGAATTGTTAACTTCATTAGATTTTTTAAAAATAATTTTACTCCCTATAATTAGCCTTATTTACACATATTTTAACAAGTTGATTTTATGTACTTGGATAAATTGTCAAATAAGATAAAATGTATGAAATATAAGAAAATTAAAAAAAAATCAAATTGATAAACAAAATTTAATTAATATATAAATAATAAATTAAAAAAAATATTTGTTTGATATTATATAAATTGTAAAAGATTTAAACATGTCATTAGAATAATAAAGTGTCAATAAGTATGACATTTTATAAAATATAAGAATTTATTTATCATTATTAAAGTAATACAATTTATATAGTATTATTTAAAAATAAAAGAATAAAAGAAACAATACCCCATTGCCCCATATCACCTCGAAAACCCTGTAACGTCATTTAAGGTAATCACAAGTGACTCCTCAGCTAGGTTGCACGGATACTCCGAAATTATACACCGTGCAGTATCGTATGCGTATCGGATACTCGGATACTCAGATACTCGTACGATACTTGTGAAATACTCCACCGTGTCGATTTCAATTATAAGAAAATAAAAAATAAAAAAGATATGTTTCTAATACAAAGGAAGGCACATCGGAAATACCCAGAATACTTGAGAGCATGTATTTCTACAAATAATTTATAGATTATGTATCTTATCAAAGTAAATCTACATAAAACGCTTGAAAATCTGTATAGGGCCAAAGACTTTCCCTATCATATTAATACTATGGTTTTATTTGAACACTTATATAAGAGGTAGATAGCATTATATATTTTAATATATAATAAAAAGTGAAGTAAATGAATATTACATAATTTTTTTAATATATTTTTAAATATATAGACACGTATTTTTGCCGTATCGAATCCTATAAATTTAAAAAATCCGTATCGCCGTACTCGTATCGTATTATAACGTATCGACGTATCCGTATCCGTGCAATCTAGCTCCTCAGCCTAAGTCCAGCTTCCCCTCAGCTTCAGTCCATTTTCCCCTCAGATTCCAAGTTCATGTTACCCTTTCCTTTTCATAAGTCATTTCAAATGATTCAATCTAGCCATTCCATTTAATTTCAATTCTCATACTTCCCCATTCTCACTCTCACATTCACTTAATAATAATAATAATAATAATAATAATAATAATAATCATAATAATACGAAAAAAATTAAGAATATTTCTAAATTAATTTAAAATTGACATTAATTTCAAGAAATACAAATTAATGTTATGAAAGTTAAGAAATATTTAATATTGGGATTAATTTCAATACCTTATTAATTAAAGTTAAGCAAAATTTATTTATTAATTTTTTTTATCAAACATATTTATTAATTAATTAAAAAAAATTGAAAGAAAAATAGGTGGCCAACAAGTGACGACCACCTACTTCAGCGCGCAAGCTGGATTCAGCTTGAAGCTCAACACCTCAAGGATGTTAGCCCTCGAATAAAAAAATATCACTTTTTTTGCCATATTCAAGTCAAGTCCAAGGCAGCCTTGGACTTGGTTATTGGAGATGGCCTAACCAATCTGATGTTGGCCTGATTTAGTCTGTCCCGGCCCATCATGACCTTGGATCGAGATTACATGTCATAGCGATCTAGATTGAGGCTGGTTTATGTGCAATCTAGCCTATCATGACATGGGTTCCCCGATCCCAGGCCACAACGAATTCATTGCAAATATTTTGTTCGTACACTTATGTAATAAATTTATTACAATGGGGTTTTGTGCAGGTTAAACTTAACATGAGAGAATTTTTGCTATTAGCCTATTTTCTTTTGCAAATTGATTCGAGTTTGACTCAATAAATATAAATATGAGAAAATATGTAAAAATAACAAACTACTCGATATTATACATTTGTGTTCGTTCTAGTTTTAACTTCAACCGCATAAACACAACGACAAGAGCACATTAAAAAATTCAAGCCAACTTATATTATATATATGTCGACACTACTCGACTAGTTTGAAAAATAACTTGTGGAGCCTATGACTTCACAACAAATCCTCGATCTTGTGTCCGATCGAGGAATCCTATCGGTAAGAGCATATCCATATTCGATTCTGGTGGCGATATGAACCCCTTACTCTTGTTTTAGGAGCCCGCCGGTGGTGCACGCACTATCCATAAAAACTTGTCAAATAATAAATATTAAATATATTTTCTATCTGTTTGTCAACTTTTATAAACTTTTAAATCATTTGAATTTCTAATTATTATACTTTAGCTATGCCAAAAAAGATGATCGTGTGCTTGGATCATTTCATCATTAATTTCTAAATTTCAGGACATGAACCCCTTACTCTTGTTTTTGGAGCCCGTCGGTGGTGCATGCAATATCCATAAAAACTTGTCAAATAATAAATATTAAATATATTTTTTATCTGCTTGTCAACTTTTATAAACTTTTAAATCATTTGAATTTCTAATTATTATACTTTAGCTATGACAAAAAAAATGATCGTGTGCTCGGATCATTTCATCATTAATTTCTAAATTTCAGGATATGAACCCCTTACTCTTGTTTTTGGAGCCCGTCGGTGGTGCACGCAATATCCAAAAAAACTTGTCAAATAATAAATATTAAATATATTTTCTATCCGCTTGTCGACTTTTATAAACTTTTAAATCATTTGAATTTCTAATTATTATACTTTAGCTATGCCAAAAAAGATGATCGTGTGCTTGGATCATTTCATCATTAATTTCTAAATTTCAGGACGTAGAAAATGTGAATTATCTATGCTAGCCTCAAGTAATATAATAAATACTAATTTAATAAACATCATAGATGTCTCTCTCCTTCAGGGCATCTCCACCGATGAGGGAGATGGGAACGGAAAGGAAAAATTAAGTTCAATGAGGAGGAGAAAGAGAAAGAAGGGGTGGGTTGGCTGTGGTCACCCATCGCCCAAGTGGATGGGGCCACCCCCACACACTTCACTTTGGGGAGCCCTAATTTTTTTTCTTTATTTTATATTAATTAAGTTATAAAAATGTATTTTTTTAAAAAATTATAACCTTAATTTAATTTTATTACCTGTATAATTTGTAATATTATATATAATTTTATATACAATGTTTATTAATTGTTATTATTATTTATCTATATTATTATTAATTTTATTCAGTGAGATTGGAAATATATGAGAATTAGAATTTTGTAGAATAAATGGTAATAAACTTAACATTAATTTAATTTTATTACTTGTAGTATTGTAATTAGTTTGGGACGAAGTCAAGCAGTCTTATATAATTATTTATGATAAAATTTGTCACGTCATGACACGTAAGCATCCATGTTGCAAGTGGGACGATATTTCAAAAAAATATAAGATTACTGGACGAATTTGGCTAAATGATATAGCTTGGGCCGAAAATACAAAATCACTAATTAGTTTGGGACGTTTTTTGCAAATTTGCCTATTTTTTTCCTTAACCTTTCAATATGAAGTCTTGGAAAAGAGTTGAACCTATACAAATAATAGTTAAAATTATTACAAAAACAAGGAATCAAACTGGAATTACACTGAGAATCAAATACACCGAATCAAGCAACAAACAATTGTAAAGGGATTCTCCACACAACCGATTACAATCAAACTCAAGCTAGGTCTCCATATATCTGAAATGGAAACGGTAGACTTGAATTAGCTCCACTGAACTTCAATGAAGGAATTTCCCAGAAACGAGAGAGAGAGAGAGAAAGAGACTTACAACTTTCAGGGTGATGATCACAACAAATGCGTACACTTTGCTAAGTAGGCAACGTCTCTTTTCCAGCTCATCTTTTCCACATCAGCTGCAGCTGACATCCACATGTGTTAAGTTGTCTGCCTAGTCATCCAAAACGGCGTCGTTTGTTTCCCGCGCCAGTTTATTTATAAAAACGTAGTTAAGACAAAAACGTTTCTTCCTCAACTAACAAAACTACCAGGGGGTCTTTGCATTTTTATTCATGCAGCTTGTTCAACACAACCCACAACTTTATTCATGCATCAATACCCTCCTCTCCAAAACTTCCTTGACCTCAAGGAATGAATGTGGGAAACCTCTGCAGCAAGGTATAGAGATCTTCCTAAGAATTATCCTCATCTGAAGCATTGAACCACTTAATCAACACCTGAGTAGCAGCCTTCCCATTTTTCTTGTACAACCTTCTGTCCACCACTTTTCCAGGCTCCAAGAGAATGTGACCATGAACACTTTGAGCTATAGGTAAGGTAGGAACAGCAGGGGCAGAGCCAATCTTCTTTCTGAGCTGAGATATGTGAAATACATTATGAATTTTGGCATTCTATAGAAGGGTCAGTTTGTAGGCAACCTTGCCTATTCTTTCCACTATGGGAAAAAGACCAAAATACTTAGGACTAAGTCTAGTATAAGAAGAGCCTCTTAGTGAAATCTGTCTGTAAGGCTAGAATTTCACAAAAACCAGATCACCAACAACCAACTCCTTATCCAATCTATGCTTATCAGCCAAAGATTTCATCCTGGATTGAGCTATAGTCAAGTGGAGTTTTAGAACTCTAATAGTAGCTTCCCTAGCTGTGAGACTTCTGTCAACAGAATCTATAGTTGAAGTAAGGGGTTGATAACTTAAATGTGATGGTGGAGGTTGGCCATACACTATTTCATAAGGAGTACACTGAGCTGAAGAATGAAATGTGGTGTTATACCACCATTCAGCCAAATGAAGCAAATTCAGCCATGAATAGGGTCTATCCCCTACCAAACACCTGAGGTAAGTTTCCAAGCACCTGTTCACTACCTCTGTTTGACCATCTGTTTGTTGGTGGTATGCAGTGGAGTGTAAAAGAGTGGGGCCTTGGATTTTATAAAACTCAGTCCAAAAGTTGCTCAAGAAGATCACATCTCTATCACTAACAATGGTGTAAGGCATACCATGTAATTTGAAAACATGATCAGTAAAAGCTTGAGCAATTATGATGGCAGTATAAGGATGAGTTAGAGCAATGAAATGGGCATATTTGTTGAGCATATCAACAACAACCAGTATCACTTCTTTACCATGAACTCTAGGGAGACCTATAAAATTCATGGAGATATCAGACCATACCTTATCTGGGATGGGGAGAGGTCGCAAGAGTCTAGCTGGTAAGGAGTTAAGGGGTTTACAAGTTTGACATACAAGACACTCTTGCACATAAGTGAACACAGTAGTCTTCATTCCCTTCCAAAAGAAACTCATTTGGACTCTATGAAGTGTATTAACCATATTTGAGTGACCTCCTTCTGGGCTATCATGATATAGTTTGATTATTGTGTTTTGGAGTTCAGGATTGTCCCCCACCACTAACTTCCTTTTTCTTCTAAGTAAATCCTGATGCCCAGTGTAATTAGGTTTGGACAGAGGGTCAATCTTCAAGGTATTGATGATATCCTGCACTTTTGTATAATTTACCCAATTGGCTTTGATTTGATTAATGAGTGAAGAAGTGACCACTATCATGCTTTGCAAACTACTTCCATTCTGCCTACTTAAAGCATCAACAACCTTGTTGTCACAACCCTTTTTGTACACAATAGTAAAGTCATAGCCTAATAACTTAACCAACCATTTCTGTTGGGCAGGGGTGGCAATTTTCTGTCCAACAGAAACTTTAGACTTTGATGATTTGTATTGATAGTAAAATGCTTACCAATAAGGTAAGGTCTCCATTTTTCCATTGCTGCAACCAATGCCAACATTTCCCTTTCATATACAGGGAGAGCAGCATGCCTGTCATTCAACACTTTACTGAAATAAGCAATATGTTTGTTATGCTGCATCAAAACAACTCCCGGACCTTTACCTGATGCATCAGATTCTATCTCAAATTCTTCATTGAAATCAGGTAGGCTCAAAACTGGAGTTGTCATCATGGCTTGCTTCAGTTTGGTGAAGGCTTCAGTTGCATCTTCTGACCACACAAACATGTTTTTCTTAAGTAAGCTAGTCAAGGGTCTAGCAATGGATCCATAACTCTTGACAAACCTTATGTAGTAGCCTATTAATCCTAGGAAACCCCTCAGTTCCTTGAGATTTTTAGGTAAAGGCCAATCAACCATAGCTTGCACTTTCTGAGTATCAGCATATACTCCATCCTCAGATATTACATACCCCAAGTACTCAACTTGTTTTTGTGCAAATTGTAAAGGGATGCTCCACACAACCGATTACAATCAAACTCAAGTTAGGTCTCCATATTACCTGAAATGGAAACGGTAGACTTGAATTAGCTCCACTAAACTTCAATGAAGGAATTGCCCAGAAACAAGAGAGAGAAAGAGACTTACAATTTTGAGGGTGTTGATCACAACAAATGCGTGCACTTTGCTAAGTAGGCAACGTCCATTTACCAGCTCATCTTTTCCACATCAGCTGCAGATGGCATCCACATGTGTTAAGTTGTCTGCCTAATCATTCAAAACGGCGTCGTTTGTTTCCCGCGCCAGTTTATTTATAATAACGTAGTTAAGACAAAAACGTTTCTTCCTCAACTAACAAAACTACCAGGGGGTCTGATGAGAGTTGGATTGAATACCTTCCATTAATTCAACACCGATGCTGATGGGAGGGATTTGGAACTTGGTGTTTGGTTTATGTTATGTTGTTATTATCCCAAACCGGATTTAGTTTAAAAGAATGTTCATTGTTTAATAGGCGTTACACTATGTTATTATCTTATGTTTTAAATTGTATGACCTATAAAAAGTAATTGAAACCGCAAACTACAATAAGAATTGAGAAAACGAACTGGAAATTCCAAGTATCCAAAAAACTGAAAACAATGATCTAATCATCGAAGGTTAACTTTCTTACATCCCAAAAGAAATACACTTTTGCAGTTAAAGTAAATAAAAACCAGTAAACTAAAATTAAGCAAAAGGAAAATATGAAAAAAGTTCACAAACGAAGAACGCAAAAGGGAAAATCCATATCTCAGAACATTTGATGGATAGCGATTTCAGTACTCCCATTTCTTCACTTCCATTCCATCTGGAGGGCTTCCTTCAACTTTCTTTGAACCCACTTCTTTCCAATTGGTCGACAGCACTGTCCCGTGTGACTCAACCTAGTTATTTGTAAAACAAAGAAAATGTCAGCAGCAGCCTATGCACAAAGGAATAGAACATGAAAAAAATTGAATAGAACTTAAACATAGATTTAAATCTACTTTAAACTTGGAGTGAGTGCAAAACTACTATCCTTTGCCTAATTAGGAAACCCCACAAAAAAACATGCGAAACACTACTCTTGACCTAAAAAAAATCAATATTCGTTAACTTTGTAAATTGACAATAACCTCCCTATTAATTTATGAAGGAATTTCAAATGGATTTTTTAACTAATTAAAAACACAAGGGATTTTTCGCTAATTTCAATACAACGAAGTTTTGCCAATTAGACAAAGCACGGGGGGTTTATTGCCTTTAGCCCTGTAACATTTCAAGGACCATATAAATAACAAGAAGCTTCTAATATAACTTCTTTACAAGAGAAAAGCTTAAAGTTCTTACGAATGATTTGCTCATAGCTCTTTTGGTGTCCTCATCGGCATCTTTGTATATGTCTCTAAAAAATTTGTTCAATGCTGCATCACCATCTAGTTTCTCTTCCTTCTCCTGATATGCAAAAAGGACCATATCGAGTTATGCGATTGGAATGGGGTCTTCATAAGTTCTATTATCAGCTATAGAACTTGTTAACAAAAGCTTATGATTAAATAGCTATTTCATAATATATGGTTTTGGTGATTAAAACTTCTGGCCGTAGAAAAGCACACAAAAGTCACTTTCGGAAAAAGCATAAAAAAACTACCTCCTTTTTCACTTGAGCTTCCAATTTATCCCAATCCACTCTTTTTGGTTTGGAAGAAGGATAAGTGGGTTTTTGACTACCTGTGCAAAGGTTGAAAGTTTAGCTTAAATGGAAGTTCAATGTGATAAGATTATACCTTGAAATGACTAAAAGTTACCTGAGGATACATGTTCTTTGTGTGCAACTGGAGCATTCCTGCTAAATTCTAGGGATGTCCAGTGTAGGCTATCTGCTTTGGTAAGCCGAATTTCAATTTTGGTAGACATGACTTCGTATCTACATTTTGAGGGTACAATCTGTTTATCAAGAATATAATATCAATTGAAGGTAAGTAACTCCAGTCGAAGATTAGGATGATACTGCTATGTCAGATACAATCCAGATATATGTAACAAAGAAAAGGTAGTAACCCAAATAAGTCAAAAAATGAATTTGTACATTACCTTTCCAAATAATCTAGGTTGAAAATGATATGCCTCTTCACCAGGCACCTCAATGTCAACACTAAGCTGCATATCAATCAACAACAAATTGAATTTAGCACGTCAGAAAAGCTACTTAAATAACATTTGGGCCAAAAACACGAGAGCAGAACAGCGAACTTGCATTTTTAGTCCCACAAGAATTACTCTTAAGGATTATAGTTCCATGTCTACCTGATTTCACTTTTGGTCCTAAGTTTTTAAAATATTTGGATTTCACTTTTCGTCCCAAGTTCTTAAAATATTTTGTGCTTGTGGTCTTATAAAACTTTTCCATCCAATTTGATACGAGAAGTACAAAATTGAGATAATTGAGACCAAAAGTGGAGAAATTGGATAATGAGGGACCAAAGTAAAACATGTTAAACGGTAGGACCACAAGGGTTGAAGGTACAACTAAAAGTGGATAAAAATGCAATTTTGCCAAGTGGACTAATGGATCAAACACGACTCACTATTTGTTCACCAAAGTCAATCACCACGCTGTTTGCTGGTACCCGCTTCGCAAATATTGTTACCACCACTTCTTCTGGTTTCTGATAAAATTCATGCCTGCAATAGCAATGTATAGTCAAGGAAAATGGACAAATAAGAGTACGAATCATGCTCTGTGTCATCAACTCATAAAGAGGCTAATGGAAAAAAGCGAAACTCCATTACTGATATTTGACGACTCTTAAGGTAATTTGAAATATATAACGACTTACAAGATTTGCAGAGAAAAATTGATAGCTCAAGCCAAACGTGCCACACATTACCTATATTTTGGTTTGGTAGATGACACTGTTGTTCCTTCACTAGGCAAAGCAGCTGCTGGTTGCAAAACATTTGGAGTCACCGCTTCAATTGAAGCTTTGTTTACCAATTCTACAGGCAGCTCTTCAGCTTCCTCTAAAAGCAGCACAAAAAAAAAAGTCAACATTATAACAAATGTGAATTCTATTTAAAGAAAACAGAGGATATTGCATAATGCATACAGCACTTCATAAGCAAACTGAAAAAAAAGAAACAATTTAGCATGTCATACTCTCAAACAGTTCCATCCAAATGGGTTGAATTCTGAAAAACGTTGAATCAGTTTGAAATATCAAATAAATAAAAAAAGATCTCATGCTCAACAAGAAAAAACAAGAGCAGAGATGAAGGGTCACTTTCAACAGTGCAGTTTTCAAAGAGCGATCAAACTCATTTTGCATAGCACTTCTTTTCAGAAAATAATATGTGTGCCTTCTATATTGATCTCTTGGGAGTCCAATATAATCTTGACGTGACAAGCTCATATGTGATACTCTATACACATTACACAAGAAAAAAGAGAAACAGAGTTCCAGACTAAAATCCAGGTGATTGAACAAGATTAGAAAATATGATCATGATCATATGGATCACGGTAAAGTAATTGTTTGTAAAAGCTAGATAACAAGAAGTTCAAGTTTTATTAGGAGCAAATGAATTCACTCTTCAGGAAGGTAAAGATGATTTAAAAAAGATAAATAGTCACTGAACAATTCTTAGCACAAGTAGGCCATCAAATTACCTGCTGCTATACGTTCATCACATTCTTTGATCAATTTAGTAAACCTGGAATCGCCAGGTGCTAAGGAAGCCCCAGTTTCCAAGGCTGTCTTTGCAGTCTGGTATTCTTCAAGCTTGATACATGCCATGCTGTAGGAAGAATATGGAAGTAGAAGTAGATCAAACAAATATTAGTTCCAAAAAGTTGACATGAAACTTGTAGATTTAATCCTCAAATGAATCTTCATTACATTACAAAATTTTAGAAAATGATGGGTTAGTGGGAGGTCAGATTCAACAATCAAAAACGTTTAAAACTAAGAATGGGATAGGCTTACGAAGCCAAATTGTCCCTAAACCAAACATGGTCCCAAATGAAGACTTGAAAGGGATGAACTTTTATGTATGATTAAAACTGCAAACAGAAGCAAAATTATATCATACATGGCAATGCTCCTCTCTATCATAGAAAGCTCAATTTAGTATTAACAATAGAACAATAAACAGGCATGCTAGCTGAATTGAATGACAGATCAACAAAATAAACTGAAAAAAGGGGCATTGATTACTTTTACTTTGTTGGTAAATGGAAAACCAGAACCATGGAACTAACTAATTATTTCAGTGGCAGGAACGAGAGTGTCTGGCATGCAAATTGAAGACTTCACAAATTAAGATGGTGACAGTTTTGTGCTCCAAAATTGAAATGATATTTCCCTTTATTTTCATAAATCGAAGTTAATTATAGAAGAGCAGACAGCAAAGCATTATTATATGAATTCAACATCATAATTAAAAGACTCTTCAGTGAGTAACGTAGAAAGAAATTAAGATTGTTGGTCAATTGCAAATGTAACACAACTCCGGATGAGATATGATATACAACCATAAGATTTTAACAAATGTCTTAACTCTTTTTTTTTAATACAAGGCATGAGACATTTAATACACACCATACATCACGACAGAAAGAGAATCCTCCAAATAAAATGCCAAAAACAAAAATAAATGAAGTGGCCAGGGCAAGCAAAATCGAAGCAGTAACCAAATATAAAAAATAAGAAAATCATGAAACTTTAAACTCACGCTTTACGTAGGTATGCTTTGGCCATGGAAGGGTCCAACCAGATTGCCTTATTTGCATCGGCCACAGCCTCTGTTAATCAAATGTTGACAGAATATCACTACCAACTTTAAAACTAGCTACATAAACAATAATTACAAAACTACAGCAAACAAATTAATACAAAACAAATAGATCTTACTAATTCTCCAGATGTAAATCACATTTGGAATCAAAAGATCCAAGCATTTGATTTCAAACTAGAAACGTTTTATTCAAATGGAATAGACACACAAAGTAGATTAGATTGCATCAATCCATAACTTGACATCAGTTTTGGCGTGATTATCCTCAAACACAACTCTGAGTTTTTTTCACTTCAATAAGAATTAGAAACAGTCTAATGCTATAACCAAGCAAATCAACTAGAACAAACAACTTAAATTAAATCACAAGTACATAATGAATCTAATGGATAGACCAAATTAATGCGTTTGGATCTAAATTTAAATCAAGTCAACAACTTCGCCAAATAAAATAATGTCAAAGTATCCAAAACATCAATAAAAGTAAAAAATCCTTCTTTACCGGTGAAGTTTTGGAGTTTGATATTGGCTTGAGCGCGGTCAACGTAGAGTTCAGCGCTGTTTGGAGTTAAGGATATGGCTTGAGAGTAGAGGTCAACGGCAAGTTCGAAGTGGTCATCGATGAACGCCTCTTTTGCTTTCGTTTCCAGATCCGAAGACGCCATTGATGGATTGAATTGAATCGTCAAGCTCTTCGCGTGTGTGAAATCGTATATATTGGATTATAGAACTTTCGGGAAACTATTGACTAGTTGACTTTGAGGGTTAATAATACTCAACTAGGAGTATTAATTACCGTTTTATAATCAATTGGGCTATTAATATATACTATACTACTACTATACTATAAATTTGTAAATTAAGAAAGTATATATTGCATTAATGATTACATTGCACGGTTAAAACATAAAAGTAAACTCGTATGCATAATAATTAGGTTTAAACATGCAACTTTTATTTGTGTGGATTTGGCGTTTATTTTCTTTCTTTTTTTTATAATTAATTTATTTTGCATGGATTCAAAAAGATTAACAAAATTATTGAGTTTTTTAATTCAACTTGGGTAATTCTAGATTAATCCGAAATTAATTCTTTAAATATTGTTTCTACTGTCAATTGTTCGGTTGAAATTATTCGTACCTCTCTAGGTATTACGGTGTCTACATGTACCTTTTATGTGAAAATTTTTAGTCAATAAGCATCTAAAAAAAAAGAATCAAATCACTTTTTAATATTTGCTACAATGTTTTGATACATGTATAAAAGTTTTTTACTCCAGCAATAAGTATTAAAATTGGAGCATTATTCTAAATTAATTTCTATTTAATTTATCTAAATTAGGTTAAATTCAAATTAAATTAATGCTTACTTAAAAGTAAAACAAACTTAAATTTAATTTAAAAAATATTAAATAATCGTGCATTGCGTTAAATTATTTAGATAAAATTATTGTCTACATGTCAGTGTCTGATTTAATGTTGAGATATTTGATAATAATTTTCATCCACAATTTTTTTTATCAACGTGTTAACGTGTGATTCAACGTTAGATATCTTATAAAGATTTTTATCGATAAGATTTTATATCAAGGCGTCAATTTGTGATTCAACATTGAGATATATGATGACGATTTTTATCGATAAGATTTTTTTATTGAAAATTAACTTTATCTGATTCTTTTGCATGTGATTATTGAACTTGTGTATTTATTAAAATATGTGTCCATTTTAATAGTTGAAATTTTTTGTACTATTGCAAAATTTGAAAATATAAGTTATTGGGAAGGACAAATAACCGTTTTTAAATTTCAGGCAAAAAGTAATGCCCCTTGTCTGGGAATCACTTTTGATGCCAAAAAGTGTTGGACTAAAATTTAAGTCCAATGATAGTGCCTCTGCTGGAGCAGATTTTGGCATCATTTTGACACTTAAGACACTATATTTAACTTTTGTTCCCATTGCTGGAGTTAGAGCAACTCCAACAATGAGAGACTTTGATATAGTAAAACACTAGTTTACAATTTTTATTTTTTTAGAATATAAATTTAAAATTAGATATATGATCTAATAAAGTGTATAGTATTTTTGGTCCTCTTATAGGCTAAATTTTGGACTTTCGTCCCTCTTATAGTTTTTGTGACATATATATCCCTCTTATCAATGTAGTGTACCACATTCGTTCATCTTATCAAACATTTGTCCCTCTTAAATTTTTCGTTGCAGATTCGTCCTTCTTATCAATGTAGTGTACCACATTCGTCCCTGTTAAAACAAAATTTAGTTATGCAATATGCATCATTACCAGTTTGAGAAAACAAAATATCTATAAATTCTTATTTTGAGAAGTACCCAAAAGACTATAACAAAAAGTCTGTGATATAGTAAAACACCAGGTTACAAATTTTATTTTTTTAGAATATACAAACTTAAGATTAGATATATGATCCAATAGAGTGAATAGCATTTTTGGTCTTCTTATCGGTCAAATTTTACACTTTCGTCCCTCTTATACTTTTTGTAACATATATATCTCTCTTAAGAGGGACGAATGTGTTACACTTCATTGATAAGAAGGACGAACCTGCTACGAAAAATTTAAGAGGAACAAATGTTTTATAAGAAGGATGAATGTGTTACACTACATTGATAAAATGAGCAAATCTACTACAAAAAATATAAGGGAGACGAAAATACAAAATTTGGTTGGACCAAAATTGTGACTTACTCTATTATTATGTTACATAGATATGTTATGATTACAAATAAAAAATTTATTTCCTATAAAAGGTAGAGTTAACGTGTTATGATTATGATATGTCTCCAAATTTAGCAACTAGCATTAAAAAAATCATACGTTGTAGTATCAACTTTGCCAAACTGAATTCTGCAAAAGTAAATTTGGAAATTGAGTTTGACCAAATTATATATTGGTTTTCGACTTTTCGTAAATTAGTGATATGTTGCACTTAAATAATCCAATAGCAATTCAAGCTTATGCATATATATAGGAAGTCTTCCGGAATACAGCGTTCCACATTGCAAATTGTTAATAACAATCCACTCAACTAAACTGAAAACCAAACCAACCATTGAAATTGTACTCAAATTGGATTCATAAATACTCCTTCGGTTATGATTCAATTTATTATATATTATATATATAAATTAAATTAAATTAAATTTGAACAAATATTTATTATTAAAACTCGACTCAAATTCAACTCAACAAGCTAAAATGACATGCGCAAAAACCGAACTACTTGGATTCAATTAAAATCAAAGTGGTTAAAACTCAACCCATTTAAAAACGAGTTAAATAATGTAGAAATTAAAACCAAGAGTTAAATATTTTCAATTCAATGAATGCAATACTCAGTTCTTTTAACATATACAACCACAAACAAACTAATTGATCCATTTCAAAAGGCACGTGAACATACAACACTTCCCAAATCTGGTAGTGGTAGGGCAAGCAGTGCTTAAATGCTTTATTTCCCACAAGAAAATCATGATGCTACAATTAACATAACCAAATATTTTTCTTTGAGAAACCTCAAAAGTAGATTATTAACTCAAATTACAACTGTTGTCAAGATGGTCATAAATCTGATCAATTAAAGAAACATAAATTTCAGCAGCATAAACAAGAGACACAAAATCTAACACGAGCAGAAGATTTTGGTGCTTGACAAATAAAGCAACAGGTATGGCAACAAACTACTTAGCTTGTGGTTCGCCAGAAGCAATTTCAGGGTCATCTTTCTTTGAGCTTGAAATTGCCATCTCTAAAGTGCCAGTTTGAATAGCTTCCAACGTCTTGTAGAATTCTTCAGGAAGGGGACCAGGTCGATGCAAGGGAATATGCTTTGGTACTGGAGAGTCATTCTCAATAACTTCACATTCATAGTCGTCAGGGATACCCCATGGGTTCCACTCTGCATCCAATTCAAAAACTTGTTCATGCAATCACAGTCATACTTCATTTAAGAAAAGAAAAGAAAAGGAGGAGAAATTAAAGAGACTAAAATAAAGACCAAATACTGCAAAGCAACTTTACTACGTGAATCCACTCGAAGCTTTATTCAGTGAACTAGATTCCTATATATTTAATTTGCCATATTTGTGGTAGTGTGGGGACAGGAAAAGACCAGTACTCGACATGTGTCTAATCTGCTTAAGATATTATTTTCGATGTGTATATATGTTTTAGATATGTCCCATTTTACATGAATAACAAAAAGTTATTATGTTATATTGCTTGCTTGTACATCAAATACTTCATAATGGAAATGCAATTGGGGGGGAGGGGGCTTTAAAAAAGGTTACAGAGACTACTTCGCAGTTCAATATAAACTTTTGTTATCTATAATATTCTGAGTGTATCAGATATTAGCTAGACAGCCACATAATTTGAGTCCAGTAATAGAACTATTGGCTTCTGCAAGACTAATAAACATATGAAAACATTCTCTACTTTGACATGTATGTATTCACATTAAGCACTAATAATTATTACTACAATTTAAATAGTTTCAAGGAACTATGGCTTTTTGCATGTATCTGGAAAGTGAAGTACCGCTAAGTTTCTCCAATTTATATATAAGTATATAAGTAATCAATACATACTGCTTCGCGTTTGTTTTCACTTCAAAACTTTTGATTATTGATTCAAGAGTAACAATCATTGTACATAACTTTTTAGTTCAGACTCTTGGTTAATTGATCACTAAAAAAAAGTGGAGCTACAAAGAAAGGGAGATTTAAGTGGCGTAACTTTATCATCGAACTTAACTGTTAAATGTGGTTCAAATGTTTTCGGTTCACTATAGGGCAAATCAAGTTGAATAGGCTAGCCCCAGTAATGAAGCCAGTAATTAAGCCACAAGTGCCTTGCCCCATTTATCAATTATGGGGAAAATGTTACCAAATACCGCATCAAAGACCGTTAGTTTAAATAAATACATAAAAGAAACTACCAAACTATACTTTCTTTCTAATAGCAACCATCGAAGAAGCTCATTCGTCATCAAGGAACAATTCTGTTCTAGCTATTCAAATCTTAAAATAAATTTCATGTATCCATTATCCTTATGAAAATCCCTAATTCCACCTGATTAACTTAACCATGGCTCGTAACCTAAATCCTTTGGAAATTCCTCATTTATTTATGTTAAATCAAGTACTAACTATCAAATAATCAATCGCACAAATTCACATGCACAAAAAATTAAAGACTATATATCAAATGAATGATTCATGATTCATGTATCATTCGAACTACCAATTAATACTTTCTGAGCTCATTTGTCGTCAAGGAACAGTTCTATTCTTGTAGCTATACAAATCATAATATTATAAATTTCATGTATCCTCATGAAAATCCCTAATTGCGCCTGATCCAACTTAACACGGACTCGTGCGGCTAAATCCTTTTCCTAATTTATTTGTGTTAAATACTGACAATCAAATGCACAAAGAAACAAAAACTCAAAATCAAATGAAAGATTTATGCACGCACCGATCATGTGACCAATCAGCTTGAGCTCATCTTGAGCTTCCTCAATCAACTCCTCCACCTGTCCACATCCGAGTTTTTTCTCGATCGCCTCCCAATCCTCCTCCTCCTGGCAAACCTTAAGGCGGTGGCTAGTGAAACTCTCCACTGCTTTCCGGTACCCTTCGTCTTCAGGCACCGCCTTGATTTCGCTTAGGGTTTTGTTGTAGAGTCCGATTAGCACTTCACGCGCGTTCGGCACCACGTCCAGACCTACGATCCCTGTGGTTTCCTTCAGTTTCGCCATCATCATCAGCGGCCGCGCCACTCGCCGGAGAAACATTTTTTTGTTATATCTCTCGCTCTTGACTCGGGTGTGTAACTCACTAATCAGGTGGTGATACTGGTGGCAACAAATGAATTCTCATATCCGGTAATAATATAAAATGGGCTCAAAAGCTGTAGTTGTATTTGATTTTGGATTAGGCTCGCCACATATGGATTGGTCAAGTAAAAATACTATGGACTTTATTGGAATATAACTTCTAATTTGGCTGGGCCAAGGATTCAATATGAGCTTCCAAAGCCCGTATTTAGTAGCGGATATCAGTCTCATCTCTCTATTTAATTTGAATGAAGTTTGATTCATTAAAAAAGTTGTCCAATTAAAGATTTGATAAATAATATACGATTATAAAATAAATGGAGCAACTATGAGTTTGATGTCGCTACTTTGATCAATCCAATTTGATAATAAACAAAAGATACTTCTACTGATATATATATATATATATATATATATATATATATATATATATATATATATATATATATATATATATATATATATATATATATATATACATTCAGCCGAAGTGTGGGGGTTTGTACCATTACACAAGCAGAACTTCTAGCTCTTCGAGATAGGCTCCGATGTGCTTGGGAGAGGAGAATTGCGAAGCTTGCTGTTGAAGTTGATTCTGAAGCTATATGGACTTTGTTAAGAAAGGGACGCGTAAAGAACATCCTTTGGATTGCATTATTGAGGGCTGCAAGAAGTTATTGAAGAAACCATGGGAGGTGCTTCTTCATCATGTGAGAAGATCTGCCAATTCTGTGGCCAATGATCTAGCGAGGTTGGGCCATTACGTCGGAAAACATTTGAAGGTTTGGGAGGAGCCACCTGACTCAGTCAGACAGCTGCTTTTGGAGGATATGGAGTGATTCCGACCCCTTTTGACCAAAAAAAAAATATATACATAATATATTATAATGTTTTATCCCTACAATAAACTTGGCCAAATGTTTTACAATTAATTTATCCAAAAATATTTTTTTCATATAATAAGCAAGAATCAAAGCATCATATTCTGAATTTTTTTCCATTGAGAACATATCTTCAAAGTTTCTAACATTCAAACAATTAGGTTATTCAACGAAGACGTTAAACCATCCCAATTGATCGACCCAACCCTAACCATCACAATTTGCGGATTGAAGGTTTGATGAACTAACAAATGAATAATCTATATCTATATCTATATCTATTATACATATAAAAGTATGAGTTGGCCTAAGGATATTTCTTTCATTTTTTGTGAAGACTAATATATCCCTATTTAAATTATATTGTGATATTTAATTTTATGGCAAAAAGGTAAAAGAAAAAATCTATATCTATATCTATATCTCTATCTATATCTATTTATTATTTTTATATTTATTTATTTATTATTTATTTATATTTATTATTTATTTATTTATTATATTTATATTATTATTTATTTATTTATATTTATATTTATATTATATTATATTTATTATTATATTATTATTTATATTTATATACATATAAAAGTACGAGTTGGCCTAAGGAAATTTCTTCCCTTTTTTGTGAAGACTAATATACCCCTAGTTAAACTATATTGTGATATTTAATTTTATGGCAAAAAGGTAAAAGAAAAAAATCCTAGAAATATAATTAGACAAGAAGTCTATCCTACATCAACCTTATAATTATCTTTTAAAGTTTTACAATTCACTAAAACATTAATGATAACAAAAAATTAAATGATTCTATATTTCTTCAAAAATTTCTTTGAAAAGTTCTTAAAAAGTTATTACTTATTAAGGAACCTCAAAAACATTAAAGGGACTGAAAAAAAATTATGTCACAATCATGCTACATGAATAAAAAAAGGTACTATTTAGTTAACTAAAAAATGCATAATTGGCTTAAGCCCAAAAAAGTCAAAAGATAGAAATTGTTAAAATCAACAATTCGATAAAAAAAAGTAAAATCAATGGGAAAATGGATCATATAGAAAGAAAAGTGAGTTAAAGCAAAAAAAAATGGTGAATTGATTAAAAAAAACAAGTGTAACGGGCAAAAAAATGGGTTAAACGGGTAAAAAAATTGAATGACATCGGTTAAACATGGGATAACAAAAAAAATTGATCAAATTGATAAAAGAACAAACAAAAAAATATGGTGAATTGATAAAACAATAAGGTTAATCGATAAAAAATTGGTAAAATCGGTGAAAAAAAATTGAATGACATCGGCTAAACACGGGATAACAAAAAAATCGATCAAATTGATAAAGGAACAAAAACAAAAAAAAAACAAATGAGTTAATTGGCAAAAAAAAAAGGTGAAATATGTGAGAAAATGTGTTAAATAAGAAAAAGAATAAGTAAAATCAGACTAAAATTGGGTTTAACCGGAGAGAATGAGTGAACTGATTAACAAATATGAAAATCAACTATTGGGTTAACTTGAGAATGGATTGATCGATTAATAAACTGGACAAACCATAAAAAAATTGTGAACAAACAGGTTAAAATAACAAAAAAGAAATGATAAACTCAATGTAAAAGCAGATAAAATCGATATTTATTTCCTAAGTTTTAAAACTTATTAAAGAACCTAAAAATAAAAGGCCACATTCGGGCTATAGGAATACAAAAATACTATTTAGTTAACTGAAAAACTTAAAATCAAAACATAGAATGGTTAAAATTCGTGAAAAATGGTAAAATTCTTTTAAAAATATATATGATAAAAAAAATGGTGAAATCAATGGAAAAATGAGTTAGATAGAAGAAAAACGTGTTAAAGACAAAAATGGTGCAATTGATAAACAAAGGGGTAAGCCGGCAAAAAATGGGTAACTGGTAAAAGTAAATGATATTGACTAAACATGGGATAACAAAAAATAAATGGTAAACTCAATGTAAAAGCAGATGAAATTGATGAAAGAAAATGTTAAAATAAAAAAAAAATGATAAACTTAGTGTAAAAGCAAGTTTAGTCGACAAAATTGAGGAAAATTGGTAAAAACGGATTAGATTAGTTTAAAAATGGATTAGGCTATTGAAAATGAATGAACTCATAAAAAAATAGGTATAACCGGTAAAATTGGTTAGAGGTTTAGATGAAAATATAAAGGTCAAGTAAGAAAAGAATTGATACTTTTCATTAGTTCAAATGGTTGTTTTAGAATAATAATTATGTAGACATGTAATTTTATATTATAAATACTTAGTAATTATATTATAGTTATTTTATATTTTTAAGTTTTGGTATTAGCCTTTTAGGTAAAGGTGAAATACAATTTCCCCCCTTAAAGTATGGAGGTGGTATCAGTTACCCCCCCTAAAGTATTAATTGTAACACTTACCCCCATTTGTTATAGTTTAGTAGTTTTTATTCCAAAAATACCCCCGTCCCTTACATAATGAATAAATTATTAAAATAAATTTGTCTCTTTATTAATTATTAATCCATTCATCCATCAAATAGCATTATGTTTTAATTTCTTCATTTTTTTGTTTCCTTCGTTTTTATGGTCTCAAATTTCTCTTTATTATTTTCATCTCACTTTTTTCTTTATTTCTGTTTCAATTTGTTTTCTTTATTTTATGTTTCAATTTTTTTATCTCAAATTTTTTATTTATATTTTTCTGAGTTTTTATTTGGTGATAATTATCTTATTTATATTCAGTATGAATTATTATTCAAAATGTTGATTAATTATCCTTCAAATTATTTTTCGCAAAATTCAAGTTTAACACCAAATAATATTATGTGTTAATTTCTTCATTCCTTTATAAAAAACAAAAATCTTTATTACTTATGAATTCATCCATCCATCCACCAAACAATATTATGTTCCAATTTCTTCATTTATTTTGTTTTATTCGGTTATAAACGAATGAGATGAAAATGAAGAAAAAAAATTGAGATCGAAAAAAGGAAGGTAACAAAGAAATGAAGAAAATAAAACACAATGTAGTTTGGTGGATAAATAGATTCATAATTAATAAATATGCAATTTTATTTTGATAAAGTAATAAAAAAATTATTTATGAAAGGGGTGTTGGTATTTTTGGAATAAATACTACAAAATTATGACCCGGGGGGGGGTAAGTTTTACACTTCATACTTTAAAGGGGAAAATTGTATTTCATCCTTTAGATATTTATGATAATAACTTTAAATTCTTGGATATTAAAAATTAAAGCGATTTTGTCAAAAAAAATTTGTGATATGTCACTAAGATCATAATATGATGAAAATTATTATATGATTCAACTAACATAAGAAATTAGTTAGTCACAAAAAAAAAAAAACTGAAATAGGTGAGAAAATTGGTTGAATCAACTTAACAATTAGTAAAATCTACTAAAATTGGGTTGAATCGGATATAATGGATAAATTGATTTACAAATGGGATAAAACAAAAAAACGGGTGAACTCGGTCAAAGAAAGTGTTAAAATAACAAAAAAAAGAAATAGTAAACTCAATGTAAGAGCGGGTGCAATCGATAATACATTAGACAATTCTTAAAAAATGATCAATTATTAAAGAACTTTAAAAAAAACCACATTTGTGCTATACAAATACTAATAAAGTATTGCTTATTTAACCATGAAAAACTTATAATTAGATTAAGTTAAGAAAAATCAGAACATATAAATGGTTAAAAGTGGTGCTAACGGGTAAAATTCGATTAAAAAATATATGATAAAAATGAAAAAATGGGTTAGATCGAATAAAAAAGAATTAAGCAACAAAAAATGATAAAAATCGATAAAACAATGAAGAAAACCGGTTAAAAATTGAATGACATCGACTAAACACATGAAAACAAAAAACTGGTCAAATTGACAAAGAATAAGAACAAAAAGACGAGTTAAAATTACCAAAAAAAAATAGATGAAATAGTCGAGAAAATAGGATAAATCAGCAAAAGAATAATTAAAATTGACTTAAATTTGGTTAAACTGGATAAAATGAGTGAATTGATTAACGAATGTAATAAACCAAAAAAATGGGTGAAATTGATGAAAGAACGGATTAAAATAACACAAATTGGTTTAGATGGAAATATCAAAGTCAAAGAAGAAAATAATTGATATCATTCATTAGCTCAAATGGTTGTCTTATAATAATAGTTATGTAGACATGTAGTTTTATATTAGAAATACTTAGTAATTATAATTCATTTTTTACCAACAGGTGATTGGTCTAGTGGAAGGGACTAGTCACTACAAAGTAGCGGACTCAGGTTCGAATCCATGTTGGGAGATGTTCCCACATTATGTGTCCAACGCGCCTCGAAAGGGATTAAACCCTTGGGAAACAAAAAAAAAAATTCATTTTTTATTTTCAAGGGTTGATTTTAGATATTTATGATGCCAACTTTAAATTTTTGGGAACAACATAGTAATAATTAATGCGATTTAATCAAAGAAATTATGTGGTATGTCATTTAGACTATACAATGATTAAAAATGATGATATGATTTAACTAACATAAAAAACTAGTTAATTACGTGCTTAATTAAAAATTAGTTAATCACGTGAAAAAACGTTTGCACGTAAACTTTTCTAATTGATTAAAATAAATTAATTAATCAGCACGTGCACTTTTCTAGTTTTTTTGAAAAAACTAATAAATGAATAATTGGCTAATAAACTATATATATTATTTAGAGATGCGCATAAAATTACTTGTTGAATCTACCATACATACATCCTTATAAAAGTAATTATTCAACAAATTAAAAAAAAAAAAAAAAAAAAAAAAAACACATGATCGTTTCTTCGTCCCATATGAAGGAGGAGAAGATTTATTCCAAGTAAACTTTCTGGACAATTCAGCCACTTCCTTCGCCGTTAAAAGTGGTGGTGATCGAGGCGGAGCTAGTGCCAATCCACGACGGCAATGACAACACACCACTAGATGATAACCCTCTGAATATATTATCATCAGCTTTCATAAAATCGCCATTTTGGGCGCCATCGGTTTTGTCTTCCACTAATGGAGAAGAAGAAAACGAACGCTTTTGAAGTGAAAGCGTAGTAGAAGTAGGATTGTTGGCGGAGAGATTGTTCCGGGTGGTTCCGGTCCACTGAGTTGGGCGTGAGTGAGTATGAACGCCGATGTATGTCACCGAAAAAGTCACCGGATTATTTGAAGTGCGCTCCACATGTTTCCTGGCGGCGCAGCCTTTCGCTGTGTTGCACCGGTAGTAGTTTCTATACACATATATTTAAATGTAAAAAACAATTAATTAAACTCATTAGTATTTAATTACTTCAAGATATGGAGTACTATGGGAGTGAAATGTAAAAATATTCTACGTGCTTTGTCTAACTAATTAGCAAAAATACCCTTTACGTTATTTTATTACCTATATTTATTAGAAAAAAATCTCTCACTAGTCGGAGTATATATTTTACAGGAAAAATGACGATTGTACTCGAAAGATTACAAACACACTCTTATTCATCTAAAAAATTTAACAGCATATTACCTCGGTTAACTTTTGAAAATTTACAATAATTATTATATTCACTAAAAAAATTAGAATAAACCCTCCTATTTATGAAAAGATTTCAAATGAATTTTTTGCTAACAAAAACAGAATACGAGGGGGAGAGGGGTTGCTAATATTTTATCCAATTAGACAAAGCACCATGAGGTAGTTTGCATTTAGCTCTATTATGAAGACCGGCTAGGGAAGATGTGTTTAAATTCTTTTTTTTTCCCTTTTTTTTGGGGGTTATTGCAAGTGAATTGATTTTTTAATAAAAAATATTGAGTGGCATACCATGAAAAATATTATTCTTTAATTCCTTTTTTTGGTAAATATGATAAACACTATAGTGATGAAAATAGCACTAATATTTAGATTATATCTTTAATCCAATAGATTTGGACTATCATAATTTTTATCTTGTGCTTTTGATCCCAATAGTTTAAAATACTATGGAGTTTAAATCCCGTGGCATAGTATTTAGTATTTTTAGCCCCGTAAGATTTTTTCGATTTTTATTTCCATCCCAAAGATGGGACTAACAGTTTAGAAGTTTGGGGAAAAAACGAATTAAAAAAAAAGAACTAGGATTGAAAGTGCAATTTTATACTATCCTTTGCCTGTGGCTAAAATTGCACTTTTGCATTAAAAAAAATCAATTAACATATATAAGTGTTTCCCATTAAAAAAAATTTAAATTTTGTTTTTACTTAAAATTAATTAAATCAGAAGAGAATGAAAAATTGATTTAAAAATAATAATAAAATTAATAGATGAATGTGAAGAGGCGAAAAGAAAAAGAAAACCTAGGAAATGGGGATCCTTTTATAGCCTTTTGACCGTATTTTTTCCATGCCCACGAATTAACGGAGAGCTCTTCTTCTGTCATTTGACAAACCTTTTGCACATGCTGGTTTTTCCTGCCAAATAGGACTAATTAATCCAAATAATCGAAAAAATAATTATTGTTAGAAAAAGAAATATTCGGTGCATGAAATTATATTTAATGTCTAAGTTTAAAGATCGATCGTCTCCAAGATTTTATACTAGTACGTAAGGTTAAATTCAATAAATGATTACACCCATGTGTTGCATGTCATCATCTGTATAGACAACGGATACATCAAATATTTTTTTAAAGATCGGTCGTCTCAAAGATCTTATACTAGTACCTAAGGTTAAATCCAATAAATGATTACACCCGTGTGTTGCATGTCATCATCTGTACAAGGGATGCATCAAATAATTTCTGGTTTGTTAAACCAAAGTTTACCTTCTTCGCAGAGGACGAATAAGAGAATTTGTGGCCGGAAAACCCTGTGTAGGATTCTTGAAGGGTATGTTTTGTTGAGTTTGAATATCCATTTGGGGTGGTGGTTGTATTTGCACACTTTCATAATGAGGTTGGCTTAGCGGAATGGAGGTCGACATGTTGGTGGTGGCGGGTGGCGTAGGGTCAACAAAAAAACCTTGGCAGATATCCTGCAAATCTTGGAAAGGGTCGTCATGAGTGTCATATATGAGACCAGGGAAATCAAATGATGAGTTATTGTCATTATGAAAATTAGGCAAAGGGAAAGAACAAGAAAAAGGGTTGTCAGTTGAGTTGTTTATGGTTGTAGTGGTCGTGGTGGGTGTGGGTGTGGGTGTGGGGGTGTGGGCGGTGGCGCAGCCTCTTACCACCGCATGGAGATCCCAATCATCATCCATCTTATAAGTTTTGCTTGTTTCGAACATATATATATAAATTGTGTGTATATATAGGCGAAAAAGCATTGCCTTGGACTTGATATTTATTGCTTTTTATCATGTCGGGAAAATTTGCTAATCGTCATGTAGGAAAATAATTTTTACAAAGGGGAAAAGCAAATTGATTCTAGGATTAATGGTTTGATGATATCTCTTTGGGAGAGAAAAAACTTTTAAATTGACTTTGGACAAATGTAAAAAAGGAGGCATTTCGCATTTAGGTTATGTTCATCATGTCACTTCTCACATGCAAATGTAGTCCTTTCCCTTTATTTTGTTTGGATGGTGGAATAACTTAATATTTTATTTTAAAACTTAAAACAATTAATGCATAATGGCAACTAAAATTTTTGGATTTAGGGTTTCAATAATTAGGAATAAATTGTTCTATAATTGACAGATTCCACCGAGTTGGGTTTAAATAATTATTGATATTAAGTCTTTCAAGAAGTGTTCAAATAATATATATATATATATATATATATATATATATATATATATATATATATATATATATTCGTTACGGATATAAGTTATTGGTTATTAAAGTGAAATTCAAAACTATGGAATATATTAAGAAAAGCGATGTCAAATATAATTGATTTCCGTACGTTCCTTTTTTTTTTGTTGGTAATTTTGTACGTTCTAACTTTACTCCGTACATTATATTTTTCTTTTGCTAATTTTCGTACGTTCTAAATTTACTCTGTACGTTCTATTTTTTATTTTTATTTTGGTAGGTTCCGTACATTCTAAATTTATTCCGTACGTTCGATTTTTTGAATTTTTATTTTGATAATTTCCATACGTTCTAACTTTTTTCTATCCGTTCTATTACGTCTAGATGACTGACGTTGACAACAGGGACGGATCCCTTTGGGGACTGGGGGGGGCCATGGTCCCCCCAGAATTTAAATAAATACTTCGTATATGTAAATGTTTACAACAAATGAAAGTGGCCTAGCGGTAAGGATTGTTATGACTCTCTTCTCCAATATTTGAGTTCGAATCCCTTGAAGCTCAATATGTATTTTTGGTCTTTTTAGCATTAAATTTTTGGCCTTCTTAGTATTTTTTGGTCTTTTTAGTATTAACTTTTTCCTCAAGGGCTGTTTCAATTTTTCTCCTCATGCTGATTAGTACTAGTTTTAATTTTCTTCCTTATGAACATTTATTAGTATTACTGTGTATTAAATACAACTTTACAATAACTAAATTGTATATTGTAAATTGTCCTTGTGTTTTATGAATTTATCAATTTCTTAAACTATTAATTATGTAATTAGATATTCGTTTATGATTTGCTAAAAAACATTAGAGTTTACTTTAACGTTCATTATCGAATACAAAAATCAAGATTATTTGCTACAAAAAAAAATTCGGCCCCCCCAACAAACAACGTCTAGGTCCGTCCCTGGTTGACAACATTTAATTAAATATTGATCTAGCTAGAAGCATGAGGCTTTATTTTTAAATAGGGAAAGAAAATATTGTATTCCATGGATGCTATTGAATTTTTTACATGGATTATGACATAAACAGAATTGAAATACTTGATATAACATTTCACGATAAATGGAACTTGGAATACTTACAGAAGTACTACACTACTGTTGAGTGCATATTTTTCAGCTAGCATGTGTAAAATTTTGAATTATTGTAATTAATTTGTGGAACTTATTCATCATAGAGCGTTAGATTCTGTATTTTTGCAGCAGCTTTGGTCTAGCTAAACATCATTAATGAACTTTGCTACTTTAGTGTTTGAGAGATTATTTCAAAGAAGAATACTTATGCTTTTGATTAATGGATCCAATAAAGTGTAATTTCTTGATATTTATTTTGAGATAATCTACAACATCTAACCTGCAATCTCATTAGTTACACTTGTAGAAATTGGTTGGTTGATAAAATCTCTAATTTATGATATTTTCCAATGTTTGAAAAAGTAGTTTTAAATAATTAATTTTATTAAAATACTTTTTATCCATAATTTATTTTGTTTCAGAGGACTGCTCATGACCTAGTTGTACAAGAAGCCCGTGGCTAGCTCAACAAGAAACCAAGAGACTAAATATGTAATGACATTGGATTGGATCGTTCTTAAATCGAAATATATATTTATGCGTCAAAATGAACACGAACTTAACATCATTAATTATAACATATTCAACGAACTTATTATGGTTTATACCTAAGCTCTTGCAGCGTGGAAAAAATCATAATCATATCGAAGGTCATTGTAGACCGTTATTATATTTGGTGTTATTCTAGATAATATATGACGTGAACCGCATCAATTTTAATATTTTGTAGCTTTTTATGTGTTATCATAAGGTAGTGTCATAGCTCTGGCTAGACAGATTAAATAATGAACATTGTGTCGAGAATGAGTTTATTCTTCTGGATAATATTTTAACCTTGTTATTGAAAATCGTGTTTTTGAATGAACATTTTTCCTAAAAAAAAAAACAAGAATCGGATATTAAGATTATTTTTGAAAGAAATATCTTCATCATTTAATTATTGCACATATATTACTAACCTAATGGATTAATTATTGTCGCTCATCTTGGATAGGAGGTGAATCTTACTTCTTATAAGTGTCCAGTTATATCAAAATATCCGGAATCTAGTATATTTTTTAGTCCCTGAATAAATGGTTATAAAATCATAAACTTAATTTAGTGATGTTGGATAAAAATGATCAAGGGACTTCTTCGAGATTTTTTCTCTTCTTGATCCCTTTACGAACGTTAATTTGCACGGGACGAACTTGCTAAGAACTTTTTAATTTTCACTTCTTTCTCTCTAGAATCACCTTCCCTTTTTTGTTGAAAATGAGATGCTATTTATAGAAAAATTTTGGGAGGTGAAGAGTCTCCTCCATAAATGTAAATGAATTAAGTAGGGGTAAAATAGTCATTTTAATGGGTGATATAATTATTTATTATGAAATTTATTAATTAGAGAATTACTAAAATGCCCCTATATCATAAATTGCCACTATCATTTAGTTTATTAAATGAAATAATAATCAGGAAGCTATTTAAGTGCTTATCATTATCTTTGGTGGTATCAAGTTTGATGGCATTTTGAAGAGAAAAGTGCATGTGTTTTACACGTGATTACTTTTTTTTTTAATCAAATTATAAAAGTGCACGTCATTAACTAATTTCTTATGTTAGTTGAATCATATGATCATTTTTAATCATACTATGGTCTAAATGACATACTACATAATTTCTTTGATTAAATCGCTTTAATTTTTACTATGTTATTCCCAAAATTTTAAAGTTGTTATCATAAATATCTAAAATCAACCATTGAGAATAAAAAATGAACTTTAATTACTAAGTATTTCTAATATAAAACTACATGCCTACATAACTATTATTCTAAAACAACCATTTGAGCTAATGAAGAATATCGTTTCTTTTCTTCTTTAACTTTGGTATTTTCATCTAAATCAGCTTGTGTTATTTAAATCCGTTCTTTCACCAATTTCACCGATTTTTGTGGTTTATTACATTCGTTAATCAATTCACTCATTTTCTCCGATTTAACCAAATTTAAGTCGATTTTACTTATTATTTTGCTGATTTATCCTATTTTCTCGACTATTTCACCTTTTTTTTGGTAATTTTAACTCGTCTTTTTGTTCTTGTTTTGACCAGTTTTTTGTTATCATGTGTCTAGTCGATGTCATTCAATATTTTACCGATTTTCTTCATTGATTTTCCCATTGATTTTACTATTTTTATCATATATTTTTGATCGAATTGTTGATTTTAACAATTTCTATCTTTTGACTTTTTTGGGCTTAAGCCAATTATATATTTTTTAGTTAACTAAATAGTACCTTTTTTTTATTCATGTAGCATGAATGTGATATAATTTTTTTCAGTCTCTTTAATATTTTTTAGGTTACTTAATAAGTAATAACTTTTTAAGAACTTTCAAAGTAATTTTTGAAGAAATATAGAAGAGTTTATTTTTTTGTTATCATTAATTTGTTAATGAGTTGTAAAACTTTAAAAGATAATTATAAGGTTGATGTAGGATAGACTTATTGTCTAATTATACTTCTAGGATTTTTTTTCTTTTACCTTTTTGCCATAAAATTTAAATATCACAATATAATTTAAACAGGGGTATATTAGTCTTCACCAAAAAGGGAAGAAATTTCCTTAGACCAACTTGTACTTTTATACTATGTATATGTATATATATGTATATGTATATAGAATATAGATATAGAATAGAATATAGATAGGTTATGACATTTTATAATGTTATCTCTTGTTATAATAGTGACATTTAACTTTTAGCCATACCACTACAAGTGACAGTTTAAAAAATATCATTATATATAAATTATCACTAACAAAATGCTACATGTAGTTGTGACTAAGTGTATCAATATCACAATTGTAGTTAAAAATAACATTTTAAAATATCATTATAATATAAAAATGTAACCAATCAGTAAAATTAATATTTATAGTTTGTGATATTTTTCAAAATATGATTATATTAATATTTTATGACATTTTCTTCAAAATGCCATCAAGCATGGTGCACCAAAGATCATTAAGCAAATATTGGAAAATTCTTGTATAGACCTGGTCTATGAGCTTTTCATAGACCTTGTGGTTGTAAATGAACCACATCATACATTTTGATGATGTCATACTCTCAAAATGTATGATGTGGTTCATTTACAACCACAAGGTCTATGAAAAGCTCATAGACCAGGTCTATGCAAGAATTATCCGCAAATATTTGGGTCTCTAAGGCCATCTCCAGCGGTTCGCTGCGGGCTCGGGGCGGGGTCGGGCTGAGGTGGGAGAACCGCTGGAGATGGAGAGGGGTCGGGGCCGGGCGGGGTTGCGGGGCGGAACGGGCGGGGCTGCGGGCTGTTTGGAGCCCGCAGGCCAGCCCTGCCTCGCGAGTGGCTTTTTGAGGAAGAAGAGGGGCGCGTGTTTACACGCGCCCCTCTTTAAAACAGGTGCCGCCAAGTGGCGGCACCTGATTGGTCTTTCCTTTTTTTTTTGTTTTTCCTTTTAATTAGTTGACTATAATTAATTGATTATAATTAATCATCCTAAATTAACGAGCTAATTAGTTGCATAATTAATAATTATAATTAATGAGCCTAAATTAACGAGCTAATTAGTTGCATAATTAATAATTATAATCAATGAGCCTAAATTAACGAGCTAATTAGTTGCATAATTAATGATATGGCCTTAATTAATGTTGTATCTATGTTAATTAGTTGCATAATTAATGTGTACCTTTAATTAAAAGTATAGGTTTTAATTAATGTGTTATATACTATATATAATTAATGTGTTACTTTAGATAATTATGATATACTTATAGATATAGTATATAGTATGATTACTTATTTAAAGTAAATTTAAATAAAATTCAAAGTTCCTCCTAATTAAATTAAATTTGTAGAATTAAATTATTTAATAAAATGTGTAAGTATATTTATTGTACATATTTAATAAATATATGTAGTCATCAATTTTTAATTTAATTATTTAATATAATAAAATATAATTAAGATTTTTAAAATTAAAATCATTAATAATTTATTAGAATTGTAATTAAATTTATTTATGGACAAATTATTATTATTAATTTTAAATTACTTTTATTAAATATTCTATTTAATATTAATATTTTTAATATAATTAATAATTAAATTACGAGTATTAATATAATTACTATTCTTAATATTAATATTAAAAAAATTTAAAACTATAATATTAATAGGTGAGAGTGGGCAAAGTTTCAAAATGGAATTAATTCCTCCACGGAGCCCCAACCACTGGAGACGACGACAGGGCTCAGGGCTGGCCCTGGGGCTGCCCCGGGGGGGCAGCCCCAGGGCTAGCCCTGAACCATTGGAGATGGCCTAATACACCAATTATGTGAATCTCTTAATATCTAAATCAATTATGCTTATTAATTCGAATAAAACTGTTATATATAAAGTAATTTATTTTTCAAACTTAATCAACTATGCTTAAAGAATAACTACAACATTACGGTTAATAGAACATTTCAACTATACGATTTACAAAATGACAATCTTGTGGATTACTAGTATTTGTCGATGAGGCAGTAACATGTTGATTAAAATTGAGGCTCCATAGATATTGATGTAATGTTGTATTGATCAACGTCTTGAAAAAAGAATAGTACTAGGATTTCTTATCCATATAAATAGCTAGTTCTAAGTCCAAAATTCTTATATTTATCTTTATCTGTTCTTCCAACTACTGGGCCATTAGGATTTTCTGTTTTAGCCCAAACAAACATTTTAAAATAGTCCAAGAATAAAAATCCAGCCCACAATATGTCAAATTGTCAATTAGTGTCACAAACTTACAGTCGCGAATTGATTTGTGAACCCAAGAGGAAGTCAACCAGCCCAGACATGAAAAAGAACCCCACCCACCTCGGTCCGGATCACCACTGTGCAATTATCACTCAATTAGTCCACGAGTTCATAGTAATTACCACTCAAGTCCTCAATTTTAAATCTAATTTTATAATTGAGTCCACAATTATCAACTCTTATAAGTTTAAACCCCTGATACATTAGATATTCTTAACTGAGATCAATTTTGTCTAAAATTACTGGGATTTGGATTTAGAATATTGGAGCATTACATTCACAGAGCAAGTTAGTTACTTAGTAAATCAGTAATATGATTTTGACGATAGTTCCTAATTAATCATCTGTTGGATATTTGTTATATATATATTGTGGTATAAAAATATATAATTATATGAGTCCTAAATTGAATTTGAAACCTATATATATTGTGCCCAGTGCATATTGAACGGTGTTTATGTTGTATGTGAAATATCTAATGGATGATGATGCATACCTGTACTTTAGACTCAAAAAATATAAGAGTAGTTGTAAGAAAAAGAAGAAGAATTTGTCTAGGTAAGTAAGGTACTACTAGTCTTTGGATTTAATTATGAACCATTAATTGGTTGCCGGGCGGTTACAATCAGGTGTACTCACTATTAATTTCCACCTAATTAATAATGTACTACTCTCATAACACATAGTATATGTAATAATTAAGTAGTAATCAAATCAAAACACTTAATTAACTTTCTACAGCTAGCTAGTACTCCACGGTCAAGAACAATGTAAAGGAAGCTGATTAGTCCCGAAAAATTTGGTATCAGCGTTCGAGCACGACGCAGTCGTAGGTTCTCCGGTGCCCTGCAATTTAAGGTCAAACCCACTTAACTCAATGTTTGTGCAAGGCTTAGCTTTGCTACATCGAATATTCACCGAAACTTGTGTTGCCGAAGTCCCCTTCACATTTATGAACTTCACCCCATTGATCCCTATTGTTGACTCACCCGAGTGGCTACACGCCGAGTGAGGGCAATAGTATTGATCGATAATCACCGGATTTTCAACATTATTTGTGATAATCTCCTCAAATGTGACATCGGAAACTGTAGTTGATACAGTCGAAGGTGCCCATGTTTTGATCCTGAAACCATTCTCCGTGTTGTCAAAGCTACAATTTCTCACGGTAATTCCTCTAACATCTGCCTCACCTTTATATTTCCCTAAACTCCCGATACTAATCCCGTGGCCGGGCCCACACCAAACTCGTGTGATGTTAATGTCCGTGCTACCATCCCCTAGGGAGACGCAATCGTCTCCGGTGGATATATGTGTGTTAAAGATCTTGATGTTGTTGGATTTACCAATGTGGATTCCGTCAGTGTTTGGGCTGTCTTTCGGTGCCGTTATGTGTACGTTTGTAATGACAACATTGTCACTCCCGACTATGTTGAAGTGGAACCCTTTACTGTTGATTGAGTTTATTCCTCGAAATGAGGCGTTCTTCACGTTCGTGATGTCTATCGACTGTTCACATAATAAATAATACATACATACATACGTATTTAATTTTTTTTAATTAGGTAAATGATTTTAATTATAGAACGAACTAGAGTTGTAGCTAGACTTACAGCAGGGGGGAGGTTGCAACTTGAAGAGACGTCGCAATTGTTGAATGGCCAAGCAGACGCTCCTCGACCGTCAAAAGTTCCACGTCCGGAGACATCCAAGCCGTCTAAACTATAGAATCGGATCCAATTTTCTTTATTGAGTGAAGGGCCGGAAGGAGCTATTATGTTTCCATCGATTTGCAGCAATGTTTTGCCATTACAAGGACCTTGAAATGTTGCACTACTCACAAAGTACGTTCCAAAAGGAACTACGACTAGACCTCCTTGAGTTTCACATGCTTTTTTCCATACACTCGCAAATGCCTATAATATATAATAATATAAATGTCAACATTAAAATAACTATTATTATTAGAAAATAAAAATCAAACATTAATTAATTATGTACTACGTACATTGCTGCTATCCGTTTTTCCATCTGGAATGGCACCAAACTCCGTGACCTTGAAAACATTGGGTTGACTTTGAACATTTCTATTGCACAAGAAGAAAGCAAGAGAAAACCAAAGAAAAAATACATCCATAAATACGTATTTCATTTTAACTACTCTTAAACCTTTTCCTTATTATCTACGATTGAAAATGTTGGTGTAAAGAAATTAAGATCATTTATATAGTATATAATGGATTTCACAAAACGGGCATATTACTAACTTGAGGGATTGGTTGTCGAGGTGAATCTTACTTCTTTTAAGTGTTTTGTTTAATCTAAATATCCAGAATCTAGTTCATTTTTAGTATGAAATAAATTCATATAGTTAATTAGTTAATTAAAAATGAATACTAATTAGGAAGCTTTTTTAACTGCTTATATCATTCGTCAAATATTTAGGTCTAACATGTACACCCAATTATGTGGATCTCTAATATGTTATTTCCTAATCAGGTTTGGTAACATATAGTATTAATTTTTTTAATTATAATGCTAAAGATGGCGATATTGTGAGAGTGAGATAAATTGCAATTCCCTAATTTGTCCCTCTTATCAAGGAATGCAAAATACTCCTATAATTCATCAACTTCCATATTGCTCTCTTTTTACTTAATTAACAACTTTAATTATAGCAACACAATCGTTTTCATTAATACACTATGAATTTATGGTAAAAAAAAGAGAATTACACTATGATTTTTTTTTTTTTGGTCCATTAGAATTTTTTTTTTTAGATTGTGAATATATCGAATCGACTATTACAATGATATCAAAGTGAACTAAATTACTAGTATTAATTATAGCTACTTGTCTTGCAATTTTGGTGTAAACATTTATATATTACATTTTTTGCGAATCTGCCTTCTTATATAACATTACATATAAATTTTATGCCCATTAATATTAACCAACTTTGTTCTAGCATTGTGTACGTAGTATCCTCTTTTGCTGCTGCATTGATTTAGTAAAACGTCATTAAAGAAATTTGCCATTCATGTTCGGATCCAAGTACGAACTTTTCCAGAAAAAAAAATGTAAGGGACTTCTTCATACTTTTTATTTTGAGATAGTATCATTAATTAGTACATTACACTTGTACAAATTGGTTGGTTGATAAAATCTCAAATTTATTATATTTTCCAAAACCTCACCAAAATAGAGATCACACGGATCATGGATACGATCTCCTACAATTTTACAAATTCAACATCTCTTGTAAATGACAAGTTAATCAAATTACAAAATAAAACACAACGTCCTTTATAAAAAGGCGTTTCTGACTTTTTTTATGTTTATACTTTCATTAATAATAACTACCAACCCAATAAAACTTGCAAACTAAAATATTTCAAGCTATTTCACGATTAAATTTCCATTAATAATAGATACCAAACATACTCTATAATTAGAATAGATTTATCCTCATATAATAATGGCTTTACCAGAATTATTATTTTGTTTCAGAAGAATAACCACTAATAATCTGGATCAACTGATCAAATATAATTAGTTTATCACTTCCCTTCCCTCGATTATTCTTTAGGGTGAAATACAATTTTCCCCTTAAAGTATTGGGGATGTATCAATTACCCCCCTAAAGTATCATTTGTAACACTTACCCCCTTCTGTTATAGTTTTGTATTTTTTATTCCAAAAATACCCCCGCATTTTTCATAAATAATAAATATATTTATTAATTATGTATACATTCATCCAACAAACAATATTATGTTTCATTTTTTTCCATTTCTTTAGTTTCCTTCCTTTTTTCGATCTCAAAATTTTTCTTTATTTTCATCACATTTACATTTTTTTCCAACCGAAGGAAACCAAAGAAATGAAGATATTGAAACAAATATTGTTTGGTGGATAGATGAATTCAAATTTAATTATTTTATAAGGAAATGGCGAAATTGAAACATAATATTGTTTGGTGTCAAACTTGAGTTTTGCGAGAAATAATCTGAAGGAGAATTACTCAAGATTTTGAATAATAATTCGTACAGAATGAGATAATTATCACCAAATAAAAACTCATAAAAATATAAATAAAAAAATTTAGATAGAAATAAAAAAAATTGAAACATAAAATAAATAAAACGAATTGAAACAGGAATAATAAAAAAAATGAGATGTAAAAAGAGAAAATTTGAGATATAAAACCGAATGAAACACAAGAAATGAAGAAATTGAAGTATAATATAGTTTGGTGGATGGATTGATGAATTCATAATTAATAAAAAAAAATGAAAAATTAAAAAAGAAACAATTTATTTGTTATAAAAGAGGCGGGGATAGTTTTGAAATAAAATATTCAATACTATAACATAGGGGGGTATGCGTTACAACTAATACTTTAAGAGAGTAATTGATAACATCCCTATACTTTAAGGGGAGAAACTGAATTTCACCCTATTCTTTATTGTTATAAAAAATTTGTATAATGGATGTCATGTGAAGAGTTTTATAACATATACATTGAAAAGTTTATAGCTACTAGTTACTTTTAACTCTTGATCTCTGGATGTCTTCTTCAATCCTATAAATAGGGGATTATAATATTATATAATTTATTGCATACAATAAGAATGAATATGAATCCGCTATTGGGAACAGAATTGCAATAGCTAAATGATGGTGTGCAATATTCAAAATATTTATCTCGCTAATCCACTCTATATGCATTTTTTTTGGTAGTTATTGATTGCTATTTTAGATTACCATTTAGATTAATTTAATAATATTTATGAGTTTTTCTTTTTTTTTTTAAATTTCTAAGAATATTCAGATCTTTAACTTGACTAATTTCTTTTAACAGCGTCAAAGGCTAAAGGAAAGCTATTCGCCAAGCTAATTGAATAAGTTTTGAGAGTGAAGAAAGAGGAACCATTTCAGGCTTCTAGAAGAAGAGAGTTTACTGGCTCGACTGAGAGAACTTGGTACTTTCACTAGAATCAATCTAAAGGATTAAGCGATCGCAAACTTCCTTTCATGGATTAGAATCAAAGCCCCGGTTCTATGCATCGGCATGAAAGTTGTACGATTGACATATTTAGCAAGATTGGCATAATACGCTATGAGTAAGTAGGACTCCCAGAGAAATCTCTTCCCTTGGTCACGAGAAAACCTTTCTTAGAGAGAAATCGGACATGAATTCAACACGTTGTGAAGCCTAATATCTTTCATAAACCAATCACACATTGGTCTTCATAAGTCACTTAACTCAAACTCACTTAAAGAATAGTTTTTATCTGAATAAACATTTACTTGACTATATTTTATAAAAGCTACAGAGAGCACCATTGTATTTCACATAACTCAATATATAAAATACAGTTAAGCACTAAGTGCTCATCTAACCATTTCACCTATGTCCACAACATTTTCAATGAAGCAAGACATAATTAAAGACTCATCTGTTTTCCAGCTATCCCAAATTGAACTAATCCATGTTACATACCTAACTATATCTTCAACTATATCTTCAACGCTAATTTGCATTATTCATTTTGATTCGAAAAAGAATTGAAAATGAAAATGAAACCGAAACCGAAACCGAAATAAAATAGTTCAACACACTAATGTGATCTTCCACGAACCCATCGAGCCGATCCTGATCTAGATACACCCGGATAATAGTCACCAACATTGGCCACAAACAATGGATCCCTTTCATCAAACATACTAGTAGAGGTAGAATGATTTCCCTGCTCTACTTGTTCGAGTTCTTTTGTCAAATCATCCATCGTCTTTCTCAAAGTGGCTTTGCTCATCTTCCCCGGCTCTCCTGTTGAAATACCGACCATTGTGATCTTCGGGAGGAATGGAGACAATTGTACATCTTGTTTGCTATGTTGTACAGTAGAATCTTTATCTCTGCGTGAGAAATAAGATCAATCGTCAAAACACAACATTTATACGAGCTCATTTGGGTAACATCTGTAGAATAATGATGAAAATGCGAAAATGCCCCCTATGCTTTGTCTAATTTGCAAAAAACCTATTTTTTTATTAGCTGAAACCCCTATGAGCTATTTTTTAATTAGCAAAAACACCTCCCAGATCATAGTACATATTTTGCAGGAAAAATGACAATTATAGAGGCAACATTAAATGCAAAAACACGGCTATTCACCTAAAAAATTGACCACAATCCCGCTAATCGCTATTAACTTTAAAAATTGGCAATAAACCCTATTCACTTAAAATATTGACAATAACTCCCTATTGACTTATGAAGGATTTTCAAATGGGGTTTATTGCTATTTAAAAAGAACACGGAGGGCTTTTGCTAATGAAAATAACACGGGGTTGCTAATAAAAATAACATAGGGGAATTTTGTCAATTAGGCAAAGTATATGGGGTATTTTGCATTTAGAATAATGGTGAAATTATTAATTATGTCATTACAAACAAGATAATGAAGTATAAATTTTGGACTTAGCAGCAAATTAGTAAACTAGACAAAATTCACCACCTAAGTTGTGGTTGGCCATGGAATTATCATATAATAGAGTTTGCATATTATCACTTGTTTATGGCACCACCAACTTTATTTTTCAGTGATACCAAACATGAGATAAAGGTGGATAAAAGAAATAATCCCAGTTAATATCCTGCTACAATGAAAAAAACGTACAAAAGAGCCATTTACGACAAAGATTTTTACGAACCTTGTGTCAGATAGGTTCTGTTGTTTCTTTAACCAAGGATGACTTAACCAATCTCCAAAAGGGAACTGGAAATCTGTCGTTTGTCCTTGTTTCTCTACAGTGTTATCCACCGTCTCTACCTTTGAAGTGCTGGGGTCTTGAATTATATCATTTTCATCAAATTCGGAGGTGGAAATTAAAGTAGACAGCTTTTTAGCTCTAAGGAAAGAAGCTGCACTCCTGCCAACGAATATCTTTAAAGTATCATAACGAGAACTTTGAACAAAAGTGAGTGAAATGCAAAAATACCCCCTAAGTTTTCCTTAATTACTCCCCGTGTTATTCTTGTTAGCAAAAACACTCGTGTTAATTTTTTACTAGCAAAAAAACCCTCCCATGCCGGAAAACATAATTTGCAGGAAAAATGGCAATCATAACCCCCACAAAAAAATGCGAAAGCATAGGGGAAATTGGCAAAACCCCCCTGTTCACTTAAAAATTGACAATAACTTCCCTATAGACTTACGAAGGAACTTCAAATGGGATTTTGTCCTAATAACAAAAGAACATAGGGGAGGTTTTGCGATTAAAAATAACACGGGGGGTGGGGGGGTCCCTATTAGGCAAAACACAGAGGGTATTTTTGCATTTAGCTAAAAAAAGGCTTATTCAAATGTAAAATATTTCTGAACTCTTAATGGCGAAATAACGAAAAGTACTACTCCCTCCATCCTTTTATTTTTGCTCTTATTTCCTTTTTGGGATGTCCCAAAAACAACACTCCCTTTCCTAATCTGAAATTATTTTTCTCAAAAATACCCTTTTACATAAAGAAATGATTTGACATCACTAATTCTCTACCACTAATTTTTAAGGGCATAAATGTAAAGATGTCTAATTCAACCTTTTCAACTCTTACCTAAAACTCCGTGCCAAAACTCAGGGGAGCAAAAGAAAATGGACGGAGGGATAATTATTTGCTTACCTATAGGAAAACTATTGTTAATATTTTTTTTGTATAATTAAAGAAGAAATATTCTAAGGATAGTAAATACTTTTTCTCAAAGGAGTCGATCATATAAGGGAACTTGGGTTGGATTCCGGTGGCTTTCCGCAACCATCTATTCCCCAGAAGAACTTTGTCGATGGTATAGAGAAGTTGAATCTCAGCAGCCTTTGATATAATACTTAATGGTATGCCCGAATTACCCATCTCATCCATTACTTCTTGAACCTAGACGCAATTACATATCACGTATTGCATTGTGATAAACGAGAATATACATGCATGTTAATAAATCGCACTTTGCCCATTTGTATTTGGTTTTGCATTTTAACCCCTAACGATTTTGCTTTTACACTTGTCCTTCCATCTTTCCAAATTATTGTAGTTTATAACCTTTGGCTATTCGGCGATGGCTGTTAGGGAGTTAAGTGCAAAACGGTGGAAAGATTAGGGAGTAAATATAAATAATAAAACAGTTGAAAGATGAGGGGATTTCTTTGGAGCTAAAAGCAAAAATATCCCATGTGCTTTGTCTCATTGGCAAAAAATAAAAAAAACCAGTGTTATTTTTATTAGCTAAAAACTCCATTTGAAATTCCTTCATAAATCATAGCGAGGTTATTGTCAATTTTTTAAGTGAACAGGGGGGTTATTGCCGATTTTCAAAGTTAACAGTGGGATTATTGACAAATTTTTAGGTATATAAAGGTGTTTTTGCATCCTTTGGTGGAGGTATAATTGTCATTTTGGTTTGGGAGGAGGAATTTTGCTAATAAAAAATAACACAAGGGGTATTTTTGATAATTAGGCAAAGCATAGGGAGTATTTTTGCATTTGACTCATTTTCTTTGACATGATTGTTATTCAATTTTCATCGGCCAGCCGTTGCGAACTGCAACAACTTAAAAAGTTGAGGGTGCAAAGTACAAATGCAAAGGGCTTAAGGGGCAAAGTGCGATTCCCCATATCGAAGGTTCAGTCGACAGGTGTGATTCATACCTCTGGAGGGTCCCACATGCTTTCTCCCATCTCTTCGACAATTTCGGCTGGGAGGTTGTCATCAACAACATCCTTTCTGCGGTGTAAGTGACGTGTTTGAATTAATGCATCAAAGTGCTGATCTACGGACTCATCGAGAATGTTATCTAGCATGCTTTTGTCAAAAAAATATGGAGTGTACCTGATAAACAAGCAACATCATGAGTATCAGCACATATTCATTGTATGATTTTGAGATGTGAAATGCAAAAAATAACCCTATGCTTTACTTAATTAGCAAAAATCCCCGTGTTACGGTTTTTTAGGGGGGTTATTGTCAATTTTTTAAGTTAACAAGGGGGTTATTGATAATTTTTTAGGTTAAGGGAGTGTTTTCACATTTTTTGTGGGGTAAATTTCTTCATACGTCAATTGAGAGGTTATTGTCAATTTTTAAAGTGAATAAGGGGGTTAGTGCCAATTATCAAATTAACAGGGGAATTATTGATAATTTTTTAGGTTAAGAGGAGTGTTTTTGCATTTTTTGTGGGGGTATAAATGCCATTTTTCCTGCAAAACAAGTATTGCAGTATGGAAGGGGTTTTTTGTTAATAAAAAAAGAACACGGGGAGTTTTGCTAATTAATTTGCCAATCAGGCAAAGCACAGGGCGTAATTTTGCACTTAGCTTGATTTTGAAGAATATTCATTTGAAACTTACAATTGTATGCATTAACTCACCACTTAATACCATCTTTTGTTGCTATAGCGATATCCAAGTTTTGAGCACTAAAAACGGGCACACCTTCCACTTTCTTATTCCCATCACCGTGGGGTAAGGTCTTCAAAAGTTTATTGGCTTCCTTGACCTGGAAGTAGCAAATTATCGCTATTAATTATGATATTTTTTTAATGTTTTTATTAATATCTAATAATTTGTGGTTTATGTCTAACCTGTCTTTCATTTGGAATAAATTGAAACATTTCTGGCTTCTCCTGCATAGCACATTATCCCACATCGGTTAGAACTACAAGCCTAGGAAGATCAAATGTAATGTAGCAACAAAAAACGGCAGATGAAAAATAAACCAATCACCCAACGGTAAAATGCATAAAACCCCTTCGTGTTATTCAAATCTGCATGATACTCCCCTATGTTATTTTCTGATTCATTAATTCCCATGTGCTTTCATTTTTTCTTGCATGAAACACCCTTCATCCAAAATCTAAACGGTTGAATACTTTAAAATTTATGTTCAATTGCACATTTAGTGTGCGTAAAAATCAAGCTCGGAAAAACTTGGACAGAGAGGGGGGGCTCATGCAAGAAAGAATAAAACAGAGGGGTTTTCATGCAAATTAAAATAACAGAGGGATGTTTCATTCAGGTTTTGCTGAACACAAGGAGGTTATATGCATTTCCTCAACCCCCCCCCCAGAAAAACTGAGTGAAATTCATAAATATATGCTTTGCCTAATTAGCCAAAAAAATGTGTTATTTTTATTAGCGAAAATCCCCGTGTTATTCTTTCAATGGCAACAAACCACTCCCATGTAAAAATACATATTTTGCAGGAAAAATGACATTTATACCCCCACAAAAAATGTGAAAACACCCCTCTTAACCTAAAAAATTATCAATAATACCCCTGTTAACTTTGAAAATTTGCAATAAGCCCCCTGTTCACTTAAAAATTGACAATAACCTCCCTATTGAATTATGAAGGAAATTCACATGGGGTTTTTGCAAATGGAAAAAGAACACAGGGTTTTTTGCTAATTAAAATAACACAGTGGGGGGTATTGCCAATTAGGCCGTGCAGAGCCGCAGAGGTATTCTTGCATTTAGCTCCTGAAAAATTAGTACTAGTTGAACAATGAACCAAAAAAAGGCTTGGCATTTTATAACATAAATAAAAGATAAGCCACTGAAGTACCTTAAAGTGCTCATATGCAATATCAAGACGGCATGCACCAACCACGCCACTAGGTATATTGAGCTGCTTTACATAAGAAACTGGAAATATAATTAGTTAGAACTTTTGTTATAATCACAAACTAACATCTATTTAACATGTTCCACCCACCTACCAAAGAAGAAAGCGAAAATATTGAATATTATAACAAATTAAGCACCAATAGGGCAAAGTAAACCAAGTAAGTAGAGCCAAATGCAAAAAAAAAAAAAGGAAAATTTTTTTTGGCCTAATTGGCAACCAACCAACCAACCACCCCCCCCAAAAAAGACCCCCATTTGAAATCCCTTCGCAAGTCAGTACTCAGTAGGGAGGTTTTGTCATTTTTTAAGTGAACATTGCCAATTTTTAAAGTTCATAGGGGGATTGTTGTCATTTTTTCAGGTGAACAGGGTGTTTTTCGCATTTTAGGGTAGGGGTATTTTTGCATTTCACTCCAAGTTAATACTATTGATAAAATTCAATCTTATTGGGTCATACCGGCATCACCAAGATCCATGAAGAAACGGAATACAGGGCCATTTCTTTCACTCTTTGTGACTGCTGCAAACATCTTTTTAAGCCACTCTGGTGTTCTACAATCAAAAGAAAATAACAGCATATTAACATAGAGGCATAGTTGCAAAAGAAACACAAACACATTCACTTTTATAAAACTATTTCCTTCTTTATCATAAAAGTCAAAATCAAGAAAAGCCGATAAATATAGGTTTCTATACTTTGACTTCACATTTTCGCTTCCCCTTAAACGCTCTAGATCCAAACAGAATATTATAAGCAACACACTATAAAAGGAGAACAACTGGTACTTCTTGGCTTCTCAAATATATCACCTGCCCATCTAGGGGTGACCCGGTTTTTTGTATTAAAATACCAAGAACTCGGCATAATGAGCTATTGGCTCTTTGCACCCTGAAATTGAATTATTGGCACTTCTCACCCTAGATTTGCATATTCTTTGAAAATGTGCACCCTATTGGGGTGCAAAAAGCCCACAATATTGCCAAATAATTGCAATTCGATGGTGCAAAATGCTTATATTTCAATTTCAGGGTGCAAAGTGCCAAAATATATTATTTCGAGGGTGCAAAATGCCAAATACTAAGGCATAAATCAATCCAATTTCAAGAATTGATCTTTTTATCCATCCCAGGGAATCCCTAATCATGATATCATAAACACATAAACAAGACTCCAAGCACATGAATAGCATAGAAGAGTTTGCCAATTTAAAGTCTTTTAGGCCTCATTTGGATTCAAAGATTTATTTTAGGTGAATTTCAAATCCTCAGTTATTTATTTTGTGCTATCTTCTTTTAACCAAAATAATGATGGATTTGAAATCCTTTTCCCAAATCCTTCATCAAATCAAAATCCATCAATCCAAATGAAGTCATATACTTAATATTAGTGAATTTAGTCTAGTTTAACAAAATTCTTATCAGAAACTCAGTCCTAAATTCTAATACAGTGAAGGTTAGAGGAAATGCATACATTCTAGCTAGAGCCCCACAGCTAGACAACTATAATAGCAAAAAACTCTCTGATATTAACTATATCATAGTTTTAGCCTCTGATAGTATCCAAATCACCATACTAAAAATTCAGTAGGCTATTATACTGGATTAGTTCAAAAAGAGGTATTATGAAATTCAATGAACTAATACCTTTTAGAAAGAAATGGTATGTCAAAATGAGTGGAGACGGCCATTAAACCGGTTCCGGAAAGGTCGCACATGCTGAAAACCTGGCCCACAAATGCTGGTCCACCGCCTTTCCCTGTAGAAATTCTGACGGTGGAGGGGAACCCAGAACCCGATTCCGAAGAAGGCTTGTTTTTTATAGCAGATGAGGGTGAGGTTCGGGTTTTTCTTGACGAAATAGGGTCGGACTCCGAATCTTCGAACGGAGAAGCGAGTGAGAGAGGCGAGTTGGGGAGGAGGAGAGGGAGGTGGATTTTAATAGATGGTGGTTTTGGAGTAAGGAAAGAGGAAAGGTTGGTGGAGGCCGTTTGGAGAAAGTTGGAAAGGTGGGCGGCGGGATGACGGCGGCGGCGGTGGTGGTCAGATGCCATAAGAGAAGGAAGGGGAAAAAAGGATTGGAAAGAAGTTTCTAATTTATTTATTTAATAATTTATTTACTCCTAAGGATAGTTGTTTGTTTTAATTGACGATTTTCCCAATTATAAAGGGCCAGTTTGTTTGGCGTTTTCCATAAAAATTTCGTGTTTGGGAAATGCCAAACAAACATGTTTTCTATTTTCTGAAATAAATATTTCATCTCTTGATTTTCTCAAACTACTTTCTCAAAACTCAAACAAACAACAATTTTCTTATCTCTAAACAAAACATATACAAACCCTACTCTGATTTGACATAAAATAATAACCTATCACTTACACAATTTTATCTCACAACAAACATGATTTGACATAAAGTCTTACACATTTTACACCTACAACTTAATTCTTAAAAAAAAAACTTACATCTACTTTATTTCTCAAACCACTCTCTCAAAACCAAACAAACAATATTATGCAAATCGAGATTATTTCACAAACCTCCACTACTCTCCCAAACTACTTTCTCAAATACCAAACAAACAGGCACTGTCCTTCGTTGCGATTTTTCCCATGGTAATGGACTTGAGAAATCTTGAATATCGAGTTGTATTGTTTTTTTCAGTGTAATCAAGTCAATTTTTTCAACTAAGATATTTAAATAGTATAATAGTCTTTGTAATTTGGTATAATTTAATTCGATAAGTCAAAAATTAAAGGCATAATTGACATGCGTAATGGCTAAAATTATTTTCAGCTTGATTCGTGTTAATGCAAGTTCAAATTTAATAACACAGTCAAATAAAATTTAAATAATAAGCTATTTAAAATTTTTTTTGGTAGTCAAATAAAATTTAAATAATATGCTATTTAAATTTACTCAACTCATTCACATCAAATTTGATGTGGGTTTTACTACAATCCCCATCCGCAAATAATTGAATATTTATTTATGCACATATTTGGATTCAAAGATTTATTTTAGGTGAATTTCAAATCCTCAGTTATTTAGGGTCTATTTGGATGGATTTTGGCTCGGTTTAGCGAGTCTCGATTTAAAAAAAAAATGGTTTCGGTTGTTTCGATGAAAAGACTTCATTTGGATGTTGGATTTTGTGGTTTGAATAAGTTGAAACTCCATTTGGATTGAGTTTGGATGTTGGGGTTTAGGGAAAAAAGTAGATGGTAGATGTCAAATCAATGTCTATTTTAGTAAAATTTGATGGAAAAAGTATATGGTAGATGTCAAATCAATATTATATAGGTTTGAGGGAGATTCTTCACCGGACCAGGTCTAGGAGTTTTCCTCCTAGACCATGTGGTAGAGTTTTTTTTTTCAATTAAACAATTTATTGGTTATTTTACCTAACCAATCCCAACAAATGTTCTTATTTATATTCTCTACCTTATATAATCTTGATTTATTTTTATATTAATTAATTTTATTTAATAAGAAATCAAAAAGTTGTAATTGAATTCTAATAAATCATAAAAAATCAATGAATGTCATCAATACATGATTTCTTTTGTTAAAGGCAAACATAGTTTTCTTCTCTTGTAATTAAATATGTTCAGGTAAAATACTTTCCCGAATAAATACTCAAGCATAAATTTAGGTAGCAATTCATATTATTAAAAAAATAAAAACTATACAATAACTATATGAAATTATTATATACTTAAAAATAAAAGACAAAGGATAACCATTTTATCAGATAAATTGAATGAAAACTATTACCTAATAGAGTATCAATTCAGAAAAATTGTGTTGTATTCAAAGATTTTTTTTTCTTTATTTATTATAATTCTATTATATTTATATATAGTCGTTTGTAAATGTGAAGATGTTATTTTGATTATAAGTTGAATAAAGTATATAATATGTATACATGATTTCTTTACATTAGATATTTAGGCTCAATGTGGATGGGTTTTGACTTAGTCTTGTGGATTTTGCGAAATCAGGTCAAAACCCTTCCAAATGAGTTTTCACCAAACCCATGAAACTCATCACAAACATATTCACACATTTACACCCAAACTCTTGAAACTTGTAAAACATTTATTTGATATCTACCATCTATTTATTTTCCCTAAAACTCTCTTAAAAATATATTGATTTGAGGAAAATTCTTGTCCAAGCCTGATTTGGCCAAACACATTCAACCACCAAGCAAATGTATTGCACTTGCTTTGTGATTGGCCACTCTCCTGAGAGTTACATCTAATGCAAGTGTATTGCACTTGCCTTTTAGTCAATTTGGGTTCGGCCAAACCTGGTGTGGGTAAGAATTTCCATTAATTTGACACTTATCACCTATTTTTTTTCCTCAAACCCCAACATCCAAAATCAATCCAAGTGGATTTCAACTTTTCTAGAATCATAAAACAACATAAAAAATTTAACCAAATGGGGTTTCAAATATTTCACCGTAATCACTCAAATCATTTTTAAAAAAAAGACCCGCGAAACCGAGGCAGATAAGTAGTTTTGTTTGAAATATTAAAATTATTATAAGAAATATTAAGATTTACGTATTCATGTACTCATCAGATAGTATATATAATTAATTAAGATTAACAAAATTTTCTTATTTTTAATTTCATATATTTAATCTTAAAGTAAAGCAAGAAGTTCTAAGATATAAAGTATGAATACAAATATTTAGTGGAGTTGGTTAGGCAATAAAAAGGTGAATTTTTAATTGTAATAAAACTGGACCACATGGTCTAGGAGTTTGCTCCTAGACCGGGTCCAGTGAAGAATCTTCCTGGGTTTGAAGAGTTTGAGTGTGAGTTTTTGAATAGGTTTTTGAAGGTTTTATGATGGCCGCCAAAACTCATCCACTTATACCCTTAATTTATTCAGGCCAAACTTAATCAGGCTTCAAATATAAAAAATAGATATACTAGAATATAATTATAATAACTAAGAAAAAGTCAGAAGATTATGAAAAGGTGATATTTCATCACTCAATATATATTTAATATTTGGTACAAATTTGTCTTGTTATAGGTCGAAATCATATTTTATGTCGCTAAATTGCTAATATTTAATAATTTAATTAGTTTTACGTTTCTAATTGAAACACTAAATATATACTCGCATATATTTATTTATTTGATTAATGACAACATACTATAAATGTAAGTTAATAAATACAAATCAACAGGTGATTGGTTTACTGGAAGTGACTACTCACTATAAGTAGCGAACTTATGTTCGAATGTCTATTGAGATCGGTTCTCACTTAATATATCCGATGCGCCTCGAAAGAAATTAAACCATTAAAAAATAAAACAAAAAATACTAAACTAGTGAAACCATATTTATTAAAAGTGCCTAAAGCGCTCGCTATTGTGCAGGACGAGGCGAGGCGAGCCCCCATCGCCTCGCCTCGGCCATCCCCGGAAGGCGCCGTCAAGGCGGCAAAAGGCGCCTTTAAGGCGGTGCAAAGCGACGCTTTATGGGGTGGGCTTATTTTTTTCAGATTTTTCAGGCGCCGTCCATCCTCTGTCGGAATCTGCTAGCCGGATTTCATGTGTCTTAGGATTCTGGGGTTAATGGCGGAGAAAAGAAGAAAAGATAGATGAAGTAGAAGAAGAAAGAATGGTTGTCGGCTGAGATATGTTTAAGAATAGATATGAAATAGGGTTTTGTTATGAGGCAATAGTTATGGGCCATAGTTATTATAACAATAAAAATAAAGAAATGTTTGAGAATAGATATATTCATGGGCCATAGTTATTATAACAATAAAATAATTTGAACCTTTCAAATAAGTCTTTAATTAACTATAACACTATAAATATTGTTTATATGTTTGAAATATTAAATATATTTATTATATTGTCTTTTAAAGTCTTCATTTTATAATTATTATTGATAATTATATATACATTCAAAAATTTGTATACAAGCGCCTTATCCCCAAAAAGCCCTCGTTTTTTACTTGCCTCGCCTTGAGGCAAGGCGAGCGCTCATCGCCTCGCCTCGCCTCGCTTTACGCCTCAAACAATTATGAGTGAAACTAACATTAAACTAGACAAACTTGATCATATTCAAACCCACGGCCTCTATAATTTTGGGTTCCGAAATTTGTCATTGAAAGAACTAATCAACCAAAGTTTTAGCTGATATAAGTTCCCAATGTAGATAATTTTCGGGGTATATTGTTTGACAATATATATTTCCAGACCAAAGGCCAAACTGAATAGATTCAATTCGATTTTGGTTTAGTAAAACAATTTTGGTTCAATTCAATTTGGCTTCAACTCAACCCATATTGTCAAAATTAAAAATAAAAAGTATTTTTCCTTTCCAAGGAATAAATGTTAAATTTCAAGCATTTTATATCTTAAAAATTCAAACATCAAAACAAATATATCTCAATTTAAAGTCAGTAAATCTATTACTTAAGACTACGAAACTTTGAATGTGAAGTGGGGAAAAAAAAACGAATTAGATCAAAAATCGAAAACCAAGCGAATTTCTTTAACTTGATCGACATGCACTAAAGCTTAAAAGTTGGACAGACTAATCAAGTAGTGCACACCCCAGCTAGATTACACCCATATTTGGTTATTCTCATTCCCACACAAATCAAATATAATCATATATATTCATGTTACTTTTCAATTTTCATATTAAAAAATATGTTGCATGAATAGGTGTACTTCAAATAATTGATTTTGGACTAGAAACCTTTGGTGATTTGTTGTTATTTATTAAAAGTGAAGGCCCTTTGATTAAATTAGATTTAGTGTATGATCTAACGAAACCGAAAAGAAAAAGAAATGTATGATCTAACTTCCCACTTCATGACCACTTCAATCAAATTAATATACCTAATCCTAATTTAAACTTTAAAGTGCTGCTGAAGGAAGTTTCCTTTTTTGTCTTTGAGTATATATCTCTTTTGGAAGCTTCGGTGAACTCCTCCTTAATATATATAACTTTGTTAGTGTTATGCTTTAGATTTTTTTTTGTTTTTAAGAACAGTTATGCTCTAGATTAGAACATATATATATATATATATATATATATATATATATATATATATATATTGCATGTACCGTATACCTAATTCTATTTGTATGGAGAATATTATACTATATGTCATGTCATGATCAAATTATAAATACAAGCTCATTAATTAAAACAAACAAAAAACTTGCTCAAGTTCGGTCTGTTTTTTTTTTTATTATTATTAAATTTAAGATTGTATATGAATATTATTTGATCGTACATGATAGTTAAGTAGTTTTCGAGTTTGCATAAAACGATTTAATTAATTCCACGTTTAATTGAGTATGTAATTCAGTGGACCAATATATGGGATGCGCTGCTGAATGTCATATTTATTGACACGTATTGACAGTATCTGTATATAGCTATTGGATCCTATTAAAAATCCCGTATTGACACTATCTAATAATTAATATCCTCTATTAAAAAGTTCCTCAGAAAATAGTTTTTTTTTCTTCAATAGTTTAACTTCTTTCGAAGTTCGTCGCACATTAAGTGATAACATTTTCTACCAGAAATTCAAACTTGAGTTCGCTACCTAACAAAATAGATTAATGCCATTAATTGTACTAATAACCTTTCTGTACTAATTATGCCAATAATTTTACTGAATTCGTTTACATGGTCGGTAGGGGGTTGTATTAGAAATATGATGATTGTACGTAATTCAACTGCTCCATTGGGATCAGTTTATTTATTTTCAGCATATATCCATGCTGAAATAGATTATTCGATTCTAAAAACTTGGGTAAATTAATATGGGTGTCTGCAATATTAAAAATAAAAAGTAAATTAAGAAATATATCATTGACATTTAGCAAGACCATACATTCAAAAGAAAATTTTAAATGGTCATAATAAAGGAGCTATATTATATATATAGGTGCATCAAAATAGATTTGCACTTTTGATCGAAAATTCATTTAAGCTCAATTCATCGTGTATATATATATATATATAATAAACACGAAGCTGAAAGTATAGTTACCATTTATTACATTCAGAAGTTGGGTCCAACTCGACTCAATAAGCGAACAAGATAAAGGCGTTGCAGTTAAAATATATAGTAGTACATCTCATCATAATCTTAATTAAATTAAGAAAATGATTAACAACTACTCTTGTCTGTTATGTTTGCCATTAATCTCCACCCTCCTATTTATCAATCCAATCCCACTTCTATCAATCTGTAAAATCTCTATAACTGAAGAGATCACAACTACCGCATAGTTTTCTTAACATTAACAGTTCCTGAATTAGTACAATGGCAGCAAATGATGTCCCATGTTGTGAAACTATGTTTTGGGTATATTTAGTCATATGTGTGGCACTAGTTTGCTTTGCAGGCCTCATGTCTGGCCTAACTCTTGGCCTCATGTCCCTTAGTCTTGTTGATCTTGAAGTCCTAATTAAAGCCGGGCGCCCCGAGGATCGAAAGAATGCAGGTAATTAATTAAGTTTGTTAAATCTAGAAGACGATGTTATTCTGTCTATCCGAGACTATATATGTTCGGTTCACGTTTCAAATTCAGTAACCAGTCAGAACACAAGTATATTACACTTGGTATAGATTTCTCTAGAGTAAAATTAAATAGCATTATTAATTAGTCCTGCTCTCTCTAGTATTCTACAAAATTGCACATCTGGTATCAATTTTTAAACTAGTATGCACTTTTAGTCCCATAGAGTATATATTCTATTTATTGGCAGTTCTGGTCCCATATCGTTGTCTTAATGGTCCCGAATTGATAGGAATGAGCAATAGGACCAAATGTGCAGCAAAAGTGTAATTTTGTAAAGTGGGGGACCAAAAGTGATGATGGTTCAGTTTTATGGGACTAAAAATGCAATTTTGTCGACCGAAGAGAATCTCTCATCCTTGATCTAATGTCCTTTTTCTCAAATTTTTGGACTTTCTATAGAAAAGATTCTTCCTATAGTCAAGAATCAACACTTGCTACTATGTACGCTCCTCATATGGAATGCCCTTGCAATGGAGGTATATATGTCTCTATTTTTTCGCAATAAATGTAACATGATTAACACAACAAGGAGCTAGTCCTACTAATTAATTTGTTTACCTTTTTTCCATAATACTGCAAGGCCCTTCCGATTTTTGTCGATGCTCTTCTTCCTGCATGGGGAGCCATATTAATATCAGTTACTCTCATACTTGCATTTGGAGAGGTACATAATCATATCTTTCAATTCAAAAAGACATACCATCCCAAAAGTAAATTCACATAAAAAGGCGTAAGGTTTAAGTCTTTTCTTTTTTGTCCTGCAGATTATACCACAGTCTGTATGTTCTCGGTATGGTTTGAATATTGGTGCAAGATTATCAGTTGTTGTTCGATTGCTGGTCGTAATCGTTTTCCCTATAGCATACCCGATTAGCAAGGTAATATAATTATGTTCTTTACAAACCAAGAACTTTCATATTCTTTTTAGTCCTCATTTATATGTCATCCCAGTGTTTCATAAAATTAAACAAAAAATTGTTTTTGATTATTCCACTCCACAAGCTTTTGGATTTGCTGCTTGGGAAGGGACACTCTGCTCTACTTAGGCGCGCTGAGTTGAAGACATTGATCGACATGCATGGAAATGAGGTTAGTCACAAATTTCCCAATAGCCCAAGTTAGGCCTGACAATGGGTGGATTTTACCTAGTCCATTACAACAACACGCCTTCAATAGTGAAATGTCTAATTTGTCATCGATTGGAAAACGAATGATAAATTACAATAATACGTATGACTGAGGTTTGGTCTAGTTTGAATTCTGATCAATCTGTATTATATATATCAGGCAGGAAAAGGAGGCGAGTTAACACACGATGAGACAACCATTATTTCCGGAGTACTAGCCTTAACTGAGAAAACAGCTAAAGATGCAATGACACCATTGTCTAGAGTATTTTCTCTTGATATTAATGCTAAACTTGACAGGTATGTACGTCTTATCTATTCTCTACCCTTTTCTTTTTCGGAAAAAAAAAATAAAAAGAAAAATCATATTTGTACTAATCTTTTTAACCTCAGTGATACAATGAGTCTGATAATAAGCAGAGGACATAGTCGTATACCAATATACTCGGAAATTCCCTCTAATATAGTTGGCCTTATTCTGGTAAGTAGAATTTAAAGGAAAAAATAACCCCTATCCTATGGATTGCTTAATTAGTTTTTTTGCCAATTAAGCAAAGCAAAGGGGTTATTTTTGCATTTAGCTCGAATAAAACTATGGTTGGTCTTTTTTATTTTCATGCATTAATTGTTTTCATTTGTCAACTCAGGTTAAGAATTTGATTAAGCACCGTCCGGAAGATGGAATGGAGGTTAGAAACCTTAGTTTAAGGAGAATCCCGAGGTACATATATATATTCTAACGTACCATGGTTAAATTCTTATACTTGTGATAATCAATTTATGTTTAATGAAAACATATGACAGATTCTATGAATGTCTACCATTATATGACATATTGAACCAGTTTCAGAAAGGGCAGAGCCATATGGCTGTTGTGGTTAAGAATAATGAAACGAAGACAAATGTTGGTATCAATTCAGCACAGAGACAAACAGGTGGTGATGGATTGAACTCTTCCCCTAATACAAATGAAGAAGTTCTTGGAATCATCACAATGGAGGATGTTCTCGAAGAACTGCTACAGGTCATAAAATTAAACGAGACGTACATTTCTTCATTAAATTAAGATGAATTTTGATCATTCAATGAAGTAAAACAATTGATTCTTTTTATAGGGACAAATATTTGATGAAACTGATGAATATGTTGATGTTCACAACAAGTAAGTTAACAAACATGCAGTTTAAAAGAAGTACGTAGGGATGGATTGATTACCTGATCATCAGTTAGTTGGGATTAATTGTTGTGTGTTGTGCAGAATCAAGATTAATCTGATCCCTTCAGTGAAGTTGTCGTCAAAATCTCCATATTCATCATCCTGCTGCAGCCATCAAACACGTTCGCCTGTGTCTCCCTACACACAGTCACAGTCACAGTCGTCACCAATTAATATTAGAGGAGCAAGCCTTATTTCCTCTTCCCCTGGAAACTCCTCATCAACTTCGCCATTTGGGATTACTCGTCCTTTTTACGCTTCTCCCTCCACCTATCAGGTATATATATATATATTGGAAAAGCTAGAAAGCAACTAATTATAAGATTATTATATAATTATGGAGTGATGAAAATGCAAAAACTAAACACCCCCGGCCCTATATATTTAATATGAGTAGTAGTGAATATGTACTGGTGGATGATTTATGCAGGTTTCTAGAAAATCAATCATATGAGAAGCTAACAAGAAAGCCAAACCATTTATTACCAAGTCCAGATCAGTCTGCAGGCTGCACAGCAATGCAGGATTATCATTAATTAGTAAATGATCGAAACACGTACAGCTAGGCTTGCATGTATCAACTAGCTAGCTAGAGCAACACAAAGTTTGATTTTCTAAATAAACCTGCATATCAAATTTGAATAAGTAACTCTATATATATTTATATATGTTTATGCGAAACAATTGCATTCTGTTTATTTCATTATTTTAGCCATATATTATTGATTGATTGATTCAATTTGGTTCAAAGGCTACCTACCTAGCTACCAATTAACCTTGGGTCCGTCCAATTACAGTTTGGTCCCCGACCAACTGCCCTAATAACCCTTTTTACCATTTTATCCAGTCTATGACTGCCAAAACGGACTAGAATACTGGACTATATTAGACCCGGACCAAATTAATGTGAATTGTATCTACAATGCGAATTAAATTCTTAAAATTTATAAATATCCTTTAAATTACCAATATATATATATATATATATATATATATATATATATATATATATAACCTTGGCAAATTATTCAGTTATATATCTACTATGCTTTTGAAATGTTACCAAATCACTATAGGAAAAGTGAAAGGGAAATCAGGTGTCGTTAACCACAAGAACAAGAAAATAAAATCATCATTCTGCCCAAAGAATGTGTTACCCTACATTGACAATAAAGACGCATGTATCTGCTACAAAAAATTTAAGAGGGACAAATATATTTATAAGAGGAACGAATATGTTACACTACATTTATAAGAGAGACGAATCTGCTACTCTAATAATTATGGATTGAGAGAATGATTTAAGACATAAATTTAATTTGGGTCTGCAGTCAAGGGCGACAAAGTTGGGAATTTGAGTAGTGGAAGGAGATTATTTTAATTTGAGGCTTGAGTTGCGTCCAATTTATATTAATTGGATTGTGTCAAAAAACAAAAAGATATCATTGGAGTGGTAGATGGGCCTAATGTGTATTGGATCATTTCATTATGAGATTCATTTTGGACTATTATGTTTGAGTTGAGCTCAATTAATTTTCTACTATTATACGAGGAATATTGAAACGTAGGTTTAAGAGGTTTTGGCCCCTTTATTACCGTTAAAAAAGGTAAGACGATATAATATTACAATGACAATATTTACTACAATAATATAATATTGATACTAAATCTTTACTAAAGAGTAATTGTATTCGAGATACGACCGCATGGTTAATTTTTAAACATGAGTTGCATATGATTATATTAAATTTCCATCTATTATTTTAAAAGAATACAAGTGAAAATAGATCCCAAAAAATGTGTAACACCTCTTTCATCATTAATCTTTAGTACCAAAAACTAATTTTTATTTTCCATAGTTAAAGTATTAATGGGTATATTTTTGTTCTCCTTTTTTTGTTTTTTGATAATTTGTCTCTTTTGTTATTAGATAATAATACCGTTTTAGTAGAATCATAGATAAGTGGTTAGACGATTACATAATTAAATTATATCACTGCACCCATTGTATTGCTTTTACTTAATTGAAAAAATAATTTTAGAACCATTATTCCTGATTTGTTAAGTTACATAAACAGTAAATTTATATCCGTTGTATATTGTTTGCTTAAATATGAAAAACAATTTATGTAAAACTGTACTGTCTTTTTTCTTCGGACTTTTGGCAACATTCACCCTTGAAAATGTGTTATTTGACGGATTACATCCTTAAAATTGAATTTTGGCAGAGTGCACCCTCGAAATACCTAAGTTTTTGCAGATTGCACCATTAAAATACATAGATTTTGGCAGAGTGCACCCTTTTAATCTTTTTTCGAACAAATAGGTTGCCGAAAAATTGAAAATCCTGATATTAATAGGGGCATAATTATCTTTTTAATACATTTCCTTCCTAAAATTTAAGTTTATGCCTAAATTTTCATTTTGTAACAATCCATATTTACATCCCTCAATCATTTTTGCACAATTCTTCACCATTTCTATTGATCTATATTCTATTTTTGACATCAATTTTTCTACATATATTCTATTAGATTTTTAAATTAAAAAATTAAAAGCTTTTTCAATTTAAAAACTTAATATATAATGCATATAACAGAAAAATGATAGTCAAGACATAATAAACAAATTTGAACACAATAAACTCAACAATCCACCCACAAGAATTAGCAACAATATTCATATTAATATGGGCAAGTTCATATAACTTTAAACAAAAAACATAAGACTGTTGTAGATTAAGTGGAGGCGTGGAGCAGATTTTTATTTTACTTTTCTTTCTTTTAAAATTTAGATTAATTATGTAAATGGATAAACTTACCCCTGAACTAAATTTTATTTCACTTGGCTTAAATTTTTGGAAGGAAATAATTAATTTCTTTTGAAGGAAAATGAGTTAATAGAATCATTATGTCCCTGTTAAAATTCTGGCAATTTCTTCGACCAAAAAAGATTAAAAGGGTGCACTCTGCCAAAAAATTTCTGCCTATTTGTTTGGTGTTTGAGAAAGTAGTTTGGGAGAATAGTGGAGGTTTGTGAAATAATTTCGATTTGCGTAATGTTGTTTGTTTGAGTTTTAAGAGAATGATTTGAGAAATAAAGTAGTTGTAGGTCTTTTTGTAAGATTTATGTTGTAGGTGTAAGATGTGTAAGACTTTATATCAAATCATGTTTGTTGTGAGATAAACTGTGTAAGATATATATTACTTTATGTCAAATCAGAGTAGAATTTGTATATTTTTTTTTTAGATAAGAAAATTATTGTTTGTATGAATTTTGAGAGAGTAATTTGAGAAAATTGAGAGATGAAGAATTTATTTTAGAAAATAGAAAACATTGACATTTTCCAAACACGAATTTTTTTTTAAAAACGCCAATCAAACAGGCCCATATATATATTTCGATGGTACATTCTACCAAAATTTAAATTAAAGAGTACAATCTTCAAATATCCATTTTCCCTTTTTCTTCCCTTAAATAAATCCAAGTGATCATCAATCTTCGTATACACTATAAAACAGGACCGAGTCAAATTTCTCTATTCTTTCCTTTCTTCTTTTCTGAAAAATCTTCTTCTTCTCCTCTTCTTTTACACAGTACGTGAGCCCTAATACTGTTTCTCTTTCTTCTTCCATTCGAATTCTCCAGTAGCTCTAATTTAAGAGCCCTAATTTTGTTGCAAATCATACTCCGCATGTTTGAAGGTTTGATCATTTTCCTTTACGTTTATTGATTATTCAATTTTTTATTTTTCTTGTTATTCATCTATATTATGTTGTATTTTGTTTGTTATATCGATGTAAATTTTGATTGTTGATCTGATGAAGCTGTGAAAGTTGGAAAATCAAAAAGGTAATATTTAATGGAAAAGGAAATCATTTTGTGGCGGGTATTGGTTTCATTAAGAAATCAGTTTGTTGTGTTGCAGATGGACATTGTAATCTTTTAAATTATATGTATTTATGGGATACAGTCAGGGATTTCCTTTTCAACCATCTGGAATCTTTTTTAATGGATTTCTCTATCTGATTTCCTATTCTGCATTTTCAGTTTATTTTCCAAATTTTATTGTGATTAGTGCATTTATATTCTACATGCAGTTCACTCTTCACATTAAGGACAATTCTTATAAGCATTTTGAAGGCATTACATATAAGTGGGTTGCTTAAGCTGGTAATCCCCAAGTATTAACAAATCCCTTATTTTCTTCGTTTCCATTGTGCTTTTTGTGATATGGTTGCATTTCAAAGAAACCATAACTAAATGACTAATAAAATTGTTGGCAAAATAGGATTTTTGATAACGTAAACCAGAGTGGTTTTGATTTATCAGTTACCACTCACAGCTATAATCTGCATTTTGAAGAAACCAGAACTAATTTTGATTTCTCGGTGCTTGTTGATTTGAAAATATTTTGCTTTGTATTGGGCCTGGGGTGCAACATTTATTGTTAGGGTGAAAAAGAACTTGTTTAATGATACATTAGAATGAGACAATAAGCAGAGGCCTGGGTTATAAAAAGATATGGGCATTTATGTTCCAGAAGGTTCGAGATACAAGTGCAATATTTTTTTATATCACATATATTATTCATGGGATAATTGTTAATTTGAAAAGTGAAGGGAAAAGAAAAACATATACTTTATGATTTTCAGAGGGTGAACTTGCTTGTAAAGTTATGCAATGCTTGCAGATGTCTAGTGGAGCCAGTGGATGTAGTGAAGGCTCTCTCAATGATGATGATTTATTGGAGATTCGTGCAAGATTTGAGGAGGTAAATATACATTTCCAATCATTATAAACACTTGTTGATACTGATTTTGGGACAGAAAGAGGGATTTCCTTAAAATTATGTATGTTGTGAAATGTGTTTATTGTCTATGTTGCTTCATTTAGTCGTCTTTGATTACGAGTAATTATAACAGTTACTAGTTTCAGCTTTAAATATTGGAAGTTGGCAGTTATCAGCTCATTATCATTAAATGGCTTGACGAATTTAGCACGAGTCCAGTGTCATAGATTGCAGAATGAGTAAGTGAAGGCAACATGTTATTTAAAAACAAAGGACAAGTGAAAGGAATAAATTCTTTAGTACATTTCTTTGGTAGATGGTTATGAAGAGAAATAAATGAGTATTATGCTGCTTCATGAATCCTTACTTTTAATCTAATTTACTTGTAACTAATAAATATGCATTGTTTTATCTGAGACAGCTGACAAAGGAAAAGGAGATGTGGAGAGATTCAAAGTCCCAGAGCTTTGAACTAATCAGAGTATTACCGTTTCTTTTTGTCATATTGTTTCAAACTCGTTATCTTAGTTTCTAATGGTTTTCATCTTGTTAACTTTAACCAAGTGACAATGGTTCTAATCGCTTGTATATCTAATGTCTGAACCACATTTAGAATGCCACGTTTCTCCTATCATTTTTTCATGTAAGTAAATGATTCAGTTTAGTGTTATATTCAGATAAATATCCGTCATCAATAATCTTTTGTTTTGTCTTAGGCCAATAGATATAGCCAAAATTATTGTTTGTCCCCCTTTTTAAGCTCTGTCTAGGATTAGATGTTTGACTTTTAAAACTGAAAATTAAGGCGGCTTGTCTCTACCACACTAATTTTACCCCTCTCCTTAAATGCAGAGAATGGAGTCCCATGCTAAGACATTACATGAAGCCCGTGAAGAAGACAAGAAACACATAGAGGAATTGGAGAGAGAACTAAGTAATTGCTCCCAAGAAATAGGTGGGATATAATCTTAAATTTAATTCATCTTATTATATCATAATTATTTCAGAATACAAAGATGAGTTAAAACTCTTTGGTTCCCTTTATCGCCAACATGGGTCAACTCAAGTGACTAATAATTTCAGAAATGTTGCAAGGGTTTAATATAAGTTGTAAATATGTAGCGTTGAATGATTGCAATTTATTGGATGCTATGATCTACTTGACAATTACTGTTACTGTTGTTTTCTGTCTTTGACCCTTAATTAGATCATTTGAAAGGCTTCAAATAGGTTAATTTTGCTTAATTCTCCAATGGCAATTCGCATTCTTGTTTAGATGATTCTTGACTTAAATGCTCTTTGTTTGACTTGTTATTATTGTTTTTACCTAAATAATTGTTTTGATAGATTACTTGCGGGATCAACTACACATGAGGAACTCGGATCTAAACTGTTTAGGGGAGCAAGTATGCAGCCTTCAGTTGAAACTTTCAGACATGGAAGATCTAGCTGAGGAGGTGGGAAGGTTAAGGGAACGGATGAAGATATTGGAGTCTGAAAGGTCGTCTTTAATGCAAGAAATAGAGGATAAAGAAGTTGCAATAACATCTGTTGGATTAGAGTATCAATGTGAAATAGAGAGCACGAAGCTGGAGTCGATAGCCTTGGAGCAGAATCTTTGTGAGATTAATAAATTGCTGGAAAAAACAACCCAAGAAAATTCAAAGTTGCATGCTTTGATTGAAGATCTTGAATTTCGAATTCAGGATGCAAATAAGGTGACTGAAAGCTTAGTCAAGGAAAATAAAGATTTGAAAGAAAAGTTACAACAAATGGCTGATGAGAAATTTCAGGAATGGTTAGATTTAAATGGTAACCAGTCCTTGAGTACACCAGAAAAAGACACAAGGTATGTTTTGAACCCATTTGCATATGTTTATAACATACGTGTACTATAATGCACTCCCTCTCTCCTCTTTCTTTTGCTCCCTTTAGTTTTGACAAGTATAGGTAAAGAGTTGAAAAAGTATAACTCATAGGCATCTTATATTTATGCCAGAAAAGTAGTGGTTGATAATTAGTGGTGTCAAATCATTACTTTAGGTGAGAGGGTATTTTTGAGAAAAATAGTTCTATTTTAGAAAATGGATGTTTTGGGACATCTTAAAATGGAAATAAGAGCAAAAATAAAAGGATATAGGGAGTATGCATTCTACCCATTTCATATTTATAATAAAGACGAACTAGCTTTCACTCCCTTCTACAATTTGTTAAAGGCAGCAAATTGCTATAATTCATGATTCATTGTTTTTATTAAAATATGCATATCTTAATGTTTCACCAGCAACTTGTTAGTTAGATGACATGATACTAGTTATTTATTTGGTAGGTACATCAACTTTTATACAGTATATATTTTTATCTTCTGTATGCAGGAATGAAAAATACATCATATTCCTCCAAAACTCAGTAGCACCTGTCTGCATCATGTTTACCATAATCCTTTTGAAACACGATAGAGATACGAATTTAAGACTGAATATATTTTTTAAGGGCTCGTTAACTTATTTTGACTCATTTATCCTACACTTGCAGCACATATGGCAATACTTTGTATCCAAAAGCACCAGATGTAGATTTGAGGAAGAAGATGGATGAATATGAACTACTTGTGAAGCAGCTAAAGGTAAATTATTAAAAAAAAAGAAAGAAAGAAAGAAGAATTAACTGAAAAATATGAAAAGCTGCTTAAGATATGTTTGCATGATATCCATAATCCATGTGAGACTCTCACTCTTGACATTCTCTATTGCTACTATTTCGGACAAATTATAGCATACTTTCAAGACCAAAAACATAATTATGTTGATGAATTTCCTTTTTATAGCTATAAAACTGCAAATTCAGTGTTCATATATGTATACATATGTATGTTCTCCAGGAAGAAATAAGAAAGGAAAGATTGAAAGGAATAGAAGAAGCAGAAGATTTGATACAGGAAATGGCTGAGTTAAGGTATCAACTAACAGCAAGGCTTGATGAAGAGTGCAAACGTCGTGCGAATATTGAACAAATATCTTTAAATAGAATAGCTGAATTGGAGGCTCAGGTAGCTACCTTGAGAACTACCATCTTTTTTAGTTTTTTTCACTTTCTTGTTTTGTTCACCATTGAAGATTCTTTAAGAGATAAATGCAAAAATTCCCCCTGTGCTTTACCTAATTGGCAAAAAAAACCCTGTTTTATTTCAATTAGCCAAAAAGACCCTGTGTTCTTTCTCTATTAGCAAAAAACCCCATTTGAAATTACTCCATAAGTCAATATGGGGTTATTGTCAATTTTGTAAGTTAAAAGGTGGGTCATTGCCAATTTTTAAAGTCAACAGGGAGATGGTGTGTTTGAATTTTTTTTTTGTGGGGGTATAATTGTTATTTTTCCTGCAAAATGAGTATTCCGCCATAGGAGGGTATTTTTTTGCCAAAAAAAGGAACATATGGGGGTTTTGCTAATGAAAAGAACCACAAGTGGGGTTTTGCGAGTTAGACAAAGCATAGGGGGTATTTTTACATTTCGCTCATTCTTTAATGCCAATTATGCTTTTGTTTTGAAGATTGGAAAAGAAGAGCAGAAATCCATCATACCTCAGGAATGAATGAAAAGAAGACTGTGAGTATGCAATGCAATGCCTGTAGACTGTAGACTGTAGTGTTTATTTTTTACATTGAAAATTTATGTAATTAATTTTCTATCCCCAAATGAACAAAAAGAGGAGTTTAGTCACATAATTCGTGTTAGAATATAAAACAAGGACTTTTCCAGCAAATCTGGTGTAAGTTACAAGGCTCACTAAAAAATGTTTATTTGCCTTGCCACCCATATTTATGTAAAATTCTGTGATATATATTGGGATAGTTGGAATTGCCATTGGCTGTCGAGTTTGGATGCTGAGAAGAAAGGCTCTTTACTTGGGTTTGAACCGTTGGAGAAGAATGGGATCAAATGTATGAGACTGGCAATAGGTAATAGTTGAAGAGAGATTTTTTAAACTCTTCTTCTCTTTTATTTTTTGCATAAATGTATTTATTTTCTTAATGTAATGAGATATTGGTAATGGGTAATTTGGTACTGTATTGATTCTCATCTCATCTAAAAAAAAAAAATTTATTGATTTGTTTAGACGGTCCATGAGAATTTTAAGAATTATTTACTATTTTTCTTAGTTCGCCACCACTGACTGACACTGGATCAATTTCTCCAGTGACGCTCTACCTTCTGTCCTTTAATTCCAATGCAATTGCTACAAAACTGAAAAAAGAAAATTACGGATAATTAGTGAAATTTTGTGGGTTGTTTTCGAGTATTGCAAAGATATGGGGTTCAACTGAAAATCAATTCGATCATGAAATACTCGTTAACTCTCTGTCTATAAAACATAACAAATCATATTTATCGTTTTAATTTTTAAGATGCGGAACTCGTCTTGATGAGAAAAAATGATAAAAGGATATTTGATAATGCTGGCTTTCTTCAATTTGACTGTGACTCAATTAAAAGTTAAAACTCGTTCACTCTCGACTAAAATGACCAAAGATATCTAAAGTACCTTTTGTAATTTGTGTGCATTGACTCGTAGTAATAATAACAATAATAATATAAGAAAAAGCTATACAATTTAGTAATATTCTCAATATATTTAATAATTATATGAACCACCTATTAAAATTAAATTTTATTCCTTAACTGAAAATACTAATAAGATTTAAAAAAAAAAAATCCAACTCAGATATTGTTGATTAGAGGATGAACAAAATGAACTTTTTATGACCTACCCTTTCATTTTTACTCAATGGAAATTTTGTTGATTAAATATTGGGGTTTTTTGCACTTTACACCCCCAAAACATAAAAAATAGACATTTTACACCCTCAAAATATGAACAATTCAACACTTTGTACCCTTTTTAATTTTCTCAAAAAATCTAGAGACAAATAGGTAATTTATTTTTGGATATTTGGCACTTTGCACTCCAGAAATAAAATTAACACTTAACACTCTCAAATTAAGAACGATTCAACAACTTACACCCCTGAAACACGAGATATGAACACTTTGAATCCTCTAAACACAAAATTAGCATGTAGTACCTCAAATTAAGAAAAACTCTATAACTAGCACCCCTTATTTTTTTTTGGACAAAGTTGACCATAGGGTGAAAAAAAATTTAGAGGCAAAATCGATAATTTATTTTTTTTATTAAAATTTGCAAAATACAAATTATGAATATTAGATAAGGACTAATTAAAGTGCATCAGTTTTCAATGAAAAAAATATTCCGTAATTCACAAAATGCATGCTCAAGCTGGCACAACCATTCATCAATCAAGATAAGATATTTCAAAATATCAATATACAAAAACTTGTCTTAAAATTAAATATTGTAGCAAACCATGAAAACTCTCACTATCCTACAACACATCTCACCTCAAAACATCAGCAAACCAAATCAATGGCCACAAATCCACCGACCCTGCTTCAACCATAACCTCCGTGTACCAAAAAAATGGCGGTTGCAGAGCGGAGCAAAGGGCTTCACCGGAAACCCAAAAAACAAAGAATCAATTATAGACAGAAAAAGCTACAAAAGAAATAACGATGAAGAAGATGATGATAAAATACCCGATGTGGTATGGAAAAGGATGATACCAAGAATCTTGTTTTACGTTGGGGTGCCATTAGTTTTTGGTTTTGCGTTGCTACAAGTTTTTGGTTTGTTGAAAGAAGGGGGATTTTGGGATGTGCCTATTTGGTTGCCATTTTCGACCACTTTTCTTACTTTTGGGGCTTCGGCACTTGGAATTGCTATTGGCAGTCTGTCCACGAGTCTGGATGCTGAAAATGAAGGTTCTTTACTGGGGTTGGAGCAGTTGGAGAAGAATTGGGATGAGATGTGGAAGGAACAAGATTAGACTGGCAATAGGTAATTAGAGACATCTTTTTAACTGTTTTTTTTTTTTTTTTTTTGTATTTTCTTAATGTGATACTACAAATAATGGGTAATTTATTCTCATCTAAAAGTTATTTTCTTTTGTTCGATCTTTTTTTTTTGTATTTTCTTAGTACTTTATTCTCATCTAAAAGTTATTTATTGGTTTGTTTAGAATTTCCAAGATATATAGTTGGGCAGTTTGAAAATAACATGTGTTTAATTTTGATGTAGCTCCAGAACAATTCCTCTCTCAAATTGTTTTGCCACATGTATATATATCTGAAATTAGTTACTCCTCTCTCCTGTCCTGCAATATTTATTATGTTTAATTTACCTTTTTTTTTAATTTGAAAATAGCACTTTATCGCTCCGTAATTTTATAAGAGTTTCACACGTCTCTATGACATTTTTATTGGCACTTGAATCATTTATGTTATAATAATGTGACGATTTACCCAATATGTTATCATAAATGTGGTAATTTATCCATTATAAATGTATTTCATACTCATTCTCAATTTCGACAAATGAGTTACACTCTCCAGCTGAAGGTGATAAATTGTTTTTTTTTCAATCTTCACATGGAATAAATGGACACATAAAGTGATGTACCAAAAATGGGAATTGACTTAAAACACGGTATCGAAAGTGCAATTCTCTCAAATCATATCATATGTTTATGTCTTAAAATTTGCAAGATCACTTTGAATAAAGTTAATTAGAAAATTGATGCACTTGTTTTGTGAATAAATTTTCAATACATATGTATTATATCTTAAAAGTGTAACTTAAATGAAGGTCAAATTGCAAAAAAGTTGCTAAACTAATTAGTGATTTTGAATTTTTGTCCCAAACTATATTATCTTACCGAATTTCGTCCCATAATTTAATATTCTTTTGAAATATCGTCCCAAACTAATTATTAATTTTGATTTTTCGTCCCAAACTATATCAACTCACCGAATTTCGTTCCGTAATTTATCATTTTGAATGAATTTAGTCCCAATATTTAATTTCTAATTTACTAAAAATGACGGTTCAATATTGTAATTTGGTTGAGACGAATTCTGCAATATTATATAATTATTCATGTTAAAATTTACCACGTCACGACACTTAAGCAGCCATGTGATAATTTAACGGACAAGTGCACAATTTTTGTCTCATAATTAACGGTGGGACGATATTCCAAAAAATATTAAATTACGGGACGAAATTCACCAAGTTAATATAGTTTGGGACGAAAATTCAAAATTAGTGATTAATTTAAAACGGTTTTTGCAATTTTTCCTTAAATGAATTAAAGATTTAGGATATTTTCCCTGTACAAGCAAAACAATGATAATTCTGAAGATAATACTATACTAGTCGTCTGCTTGGATTTTTTTTGGAAGATTGGTAACCCACGTTTTGTCATTTTGAAAGATAAATAATGAAAAAATCTCATTATATCAGCGGTGCAATCGTTCTATGATATTATTAGGGTTATAAATTTACTGTGATAATTTTATAAATTATTACTTATATATATATAATGTAAAAAAGTTCAAATATTCTTTTACAAAAATAATAAATAAACACGGACTTAAAATGTTCAATAACATAAATTAATAAATAATGTTTTCACTTTGGACGTAACCTAAGAAATACTTAAACAGGTAATAATAATATTCCCGTTGGGAAGTAAAAGGCCCTGTTTGTTTCATCTTTGGTCTGGACTCCGGATTCTGAACCTTTTTGATTTGGGCCAAATATATTCTCTTTCTTTTTCATTTCAACTTCGAAGCCCATACAAAAAAATCATTTTGAGATTTGCACATTTTAGCTCTCCAAAGTCCGGGTCATTAAATTACTTGGAAAGTTTTCACTCTTTCCCCTATTCTTTGAACATTTTTTAATTTTGTCTTTTAACCTTTATGTATTTTCATTTAACTCCCTCAACTATTAAAAATATTACATATCACTACATCTGAACGTTCTTCGATGGAATATGTTCAAAGATTTTGATCAAAGTTATGGGCAAAATGTTTTAAGGTTATGGGGCAAAATAAATTTTTTGCAAGAGCCATGATTTTTCCTTTTCAATAATTACTATTAGCCATAATGTTCTAGTATATATAAATAAAATATTTGGACTAGTTTTTGTGCGGACTTTCTTAAAAATAGTTTTGTGCGGGCTTATTTATCTAAAAATGTTATCATAAATAATGCGTGTGTAATACTTGAAATACGTTGACTATTTAGTAAAAGTTCAATATTTTAGCAATGTGTTCTCTCAAATGCTACTCAATGTAAATCTAAATATGACACTTTACATATCGTATTATGATATTAATTCATCATTTGTATTATGATAAATATAATAATTTTAACGCCCCTCCCTCATATTACAAAAATGTTTTTCATAATACTCTCGATTTTAGCAAGTGAGTAATATTCTCCGATTGAAGGAGATAAATTGTTTCATTTTATAGGGGTGGTAATTCTTTTTTTTTTTTCAAATCACGAGTTAAGAATTAAAAATTATGCATCTCGTATCGGTAAATTGACTTTAGCTCCTTTATTGTACAGTCATTATAACATACATATATGAAAAATTCAATTGTATGAAAAGAAGTAAATTACTTCCTAAGTCCCTCAACTAAGTAAATAGAACAAAAATATGTGAGGCAATGTAAACTCCTAACAAATTGAGGGATGTAAATAAAATTTCCCATATAGTATATAGAATAAAGGTAAAGCCCAGCAACAAATAAATCCAAGCTTACTCTTAAAGCAGAAACGCACACAGTAACGGTGAAAAAAAAACACACACAGCGCATGGTGTCAGTGAATACAAATCAACCAGAAGGCTTCTACTTGGATCCCACGGGCATGGCTTTGCCGAACCTCGGTTCATTTTCATCTCCAGCTGCAGCCAGCACGACGTCGTCATACGACGACCCGAATAAAAAGATCCGAAAACCATACACCATCAGCAAGTCACGCGAGAGCTGGACCGAGCCGGAGCACGACAAGTTTCTCGAAGCACTACAGCTGTGAGTTTAAATATTTCCTCGAAAATAACTTCCTCAATTAGATTTCGTTTTGGGAAAGTTAGGGTTTTTGTGTGGCTTGGTGTTGAAATTTGGGATGGGAATGAAGTTTAACTTGTTATTGGTTGAGGTTAGGGTTTATTTGGGAGAATTTTTCGTTTTTGAGTGAATTGATTTGGAATTACTGGTGGAAGTGGAAGGTTCTAAAAATTTCGTTTAAGAATGGTGGTTTTTGAAATATGATCGTCTAGGATGCGAGTTGGTTCTGGGGAATGGCCTCGTTGTTAATTGTGGTTAGGGCTTATTTTGAGGAATTTAGGTTAGGGTTTATTTGGGAGAATTTAGCGTTTCTGTGTGAGTTGACTTTGGAGTACTGGAGGAAGTGGAAGGTTCTAGAAATTTCGTTCTAGGATTGTGTTCTTGGAAATGTCATCTTCAGGATGGGAGTTGGTTCAGGGGAATGTTCTCATTTTCAGTTGTGTTAGTGTTACTTTCATTTATTCATCTTAAGATTTTTATCTTGGCTCAATATCGTTATGTTATATTTGCAGCATATGGTGTATAAGATTATTTTCCTTTTTGCTTTACAGATTTGATCGTGATTGGAAGAAGATTGAAGCATTTGTTGGATCGAAGACAGTCATCCAGGTAAATATTTTCCCCTACTTTCATTTAAACTTGTTAGTCATGTTATTGTTTTCTTATGCTACAAGCCTGGACATACACACTATATGTAAATACTTCTTTTACTTCTCTGATATGAATTTAAGTGATTATATTCTCTGGAAGATGATTCTGAGGGTAAGGAAGGTCTTTGTTTTCTGAAATAGGGACTCAAATAGCTAAGTAAAATCAGAAAGTAATAGTGTAGTTTCCCCAGGTGGAAATTCTTTGTGCTTTTAAGATTGATATTGACTGGATCTGGGACATTTTTGCACTATGACGAAGTATTATATTTATTGAGTCCAAGAATATCTGTCATTTGTAGTTCAATATTTAGATGAGTTTGTATTCGACACGTGTCCGGCAGCAGTATAGGTGTAGTCTTCAAGTTTTGCGCTTTCTGTTTGAAGATATTTCTATTGATACAGGATAAATTATTCATTCTGTAGATACGTAGCCATGCACAGAAGTATTTTCTAAAAGCTCAAAGGAGCGGAACCAATGAACATCTACCGCCACCTCGACCTAAAAGGAAAGCTGCTCATCCCTACCCACAGAAAGCTTCTAAAACTGGTAAGAGCTTGTTTCTATTAAATCTTGGTGACAGTTTCCTTGCTTGAAAATAACAGAGCTTGTTTCTGGGCACAAATTTGAAGCTCCTGTGGTTTCACAACCAGTATCATCTTTCACAGCATTGCCTGTAGTTCCTGATCCTGGATATGTAATGAAGCCAGATTCATCATCATTACTCAGACATCCTGATACTGTTGCATCCGTGCCTGGATGGTCAGAAAATGCTGTGCACACTAACAGTTTTTCACATGCCACCAGAGGTTTATAGATATTCCTTGTCTATCATGAGACTTTTGTTTATTACTTCCAGACTTTTGCAATATATGAAACTTAACTTTCTGTTATCCTGCAGGTGATGTCAGATCTGCTGGACAATCATTGCCTAATATTTACTCAAGCAGTAGTAATGAGAGCACTCCAAGAACAAGGACAAGGACAGCAGGTGAGATAACTAAACCAGTGACAGGCAATGCCTATGTTATAATGACCTGTGGCGTAAATCTTAATGTTGGTAAATTTTAAGTATGAGACAAAATTAGCTATATGCATTCTTCTCCTTAGTTAAATATGGACAAAAGAGGTCGGAGACTTAGCAGACCCAAAGTTAAGTATGTTTTAGATTTAGTTTAGGAAATATATACATATTATTGGTTAATGATCTTTCAGTATCTTAAGAGCGTGATTTGCATAAATCTAATGAAGGAAAAGTAACCCGAGAGTATGTGATGATTGGGTGTTTTGATAACTTAGTCTTGGCCCTTTGGTCCATTTTTCGGCAAGTTGCCATTTTTTGGTTTTAAAAAAAAACCAAGGGTATTTCTTGAATCCATTATGCACCAGGTCAATTAGTGTTGTATAGCACCACATTCATTCTTGTGAGAATTTCTACTTTCTGGCAGGAGAATGTTTTGTGCAATTCAACCTTTAATTTTCTTGAGCTGTTTATCTTGTTATATTGTTTGAGTGGTTGGGTAGCAATAACTCTCCTATCATGCATTAACTTAGTGTCTATTGGACATTCTTGAATGGTTGAATATGTTGTTTAGCTATTGCGACATAATTTGTGATATTATATTTGAAGCCTGTGGCATTGTCATTGATCATATAAGTTCTTTATTTCAATCTGTACTTCTCTTTTGACCTTGTGATGGGCTTCTGTGTTCCTCCCTGCCTTCTGCTGTGCTGCTGGTTTACCGTGTACATAATCTGTCATGCAATGGGTTTTAGCTTCATTAGACCCACCAGTCATACTATTGTTTTATTTCAGTTATATTATTATTGCTGATGCATTCAATATTATCATTCATTATCTTCTTGAATGCAGTGCTTCCGGATTTTGCTCAAGTTTACGGTTTCATAGGCAGTGTATTTGACCCCAATGTGACTGGCCATTTGCAGAAATTGAAAAAAATGGACCCAATTGACATCGAGACAGTATGGTTTCTAAACTTGACTTTTGTGATCATCTTGTTACATGATTATTGCTTGATTGAAATAATATGTTCTTTTGTTAATAACACAAAAAATCTTACAAATATGGGTTTCACTTTTCACAGAATGCCAAAATATGCAGTTTATTCACCAAACACCACACAAATAATTGTACTTCGTTGTTTCTGTTTGATATTTGTGATGTGCCTCTTCATGTTGAATATTCTCTCTCTCTCTCTCTCTCTCTCTCTCACACACACACACACACATGTTTCTCAATCATACTTTCATGGTCTCCTTCCATATATGTAATTATTATGCTCTTTTGGCAATGGTTGCTTTAAGTGTGTGCTTAAATATTTATAATCTGTATTGGCAACTTATGATTTCTTGAACAGGTTTTATTGTTGATGAGAAATCTCTCCGTCAATTTGGCCAGTCCTGATTTTGAGGATCATGTAAGTGCTAATTTTTATGAAAAATTATATGATTATAGTTCAGTAGCTAGCTATATGGAAACCACTTTGTGTTTTGAAGTCCTCTTGCAGTGAACTGTGCAATTGGCATCCATTTATTTTTTGTACATACTCCACTGTTGTATTGTGTTTATTTGCTGTGTATATTGTATAATACTAAACAACATTAAAGTGTAACACTATACTGGCCATTTTCGCCTTCAGGTTGACTTATTAGTTAAGCTATCATGATTTAGTGATCTTTGTTTGCTTAATTTTTTCTTTCCAATAAACTGTTGCAGAGGAAGCTACTTTCATCCTATGAGATTGAGCCCGAGGACAATGCTTGTGATGTAGCTGACGCCATCCTCGATTGTCAATCTGATGATGCTGCCTAATCTGGTACATCATTTGTTGTTCTATTCTGAATCATTTCAGGAGTGCTATTTAACATGAATGATGCTTGTTGGTCTGAATTTGAATCCCTATTTGTTTCGATAACAGGAAGTGAGCAAACTTTTTTGTCATGTCAGGGGACAATAGAAATGTTGTCAAAAATCACATTATTTTGTAAGTATTGCTTCTTGTTATAGTTCTTTTGTCTGTGTAGTCAAGCCTAGTAGACAAATAAAACAAGAGGAAGTTGTATCGCGAACATGTAAATTAATTATAAATGATGATATTGTATCGCGATCATGTAAGTTATAAATACTTGATATCTTAGAAAAGATGTTTCAAGAATTATATTCCACTTTGAATATTTATTGTGTGTTACATGTTCAATTTTGTTAAAACTCTTAACTATGAAGATTTGTGTTAGATGATTTTCTGATTACCAAATTGAACTTATGCATGACTTAAAAAACTGGTTTTGATATTTCATGCACATTTCAGCATAGGTAAACAGTAAACTGAGCAAGCTGAATGATGAGTTTATCAAAATAAGCCCATGTAAGATATCTGTGAATATGGTTTACCTATCTCGGAAATTTTATACTAATCGTGGTAATCTGTGGGATTGGAGAAAATCCAGATTGCAAACCACATCAGAAATTTCACGTTGTTTTCGTTTATGATAAATTTGTGATTTTTATTATTTGTGCCAATATGTATATTTATGGCTTGATATCATACAATGATTGCTAAGAACTGGGATGTGTAATGGATAATTGGTTTGCTTTCTTAGTTAGTAGAATTTAGAACTTGTAACAATATATATTTGTAAATGGGGGATCAAATCATGAGTGCAAGTAGAAGGGATGGAAATTGTCTAGATACCACAGGAGTGGTGGTTTTATCTTATAAATAAAAAAAATCAAATGTGGTCTATTTTATATAAATAAATAAAAACCATATTATTTGGTTTACCAATATTTTGAGGATAGATCCGACTCATGTTGCGCTCAAGTCAAGTTAATTGAAATTCAATTCATAATATAGCAAAGGTTAATTCTGACATGTTTCATTATTATAATAGGGATTTTTGCACATCACCCCCCAGTTTTTTTCAATTTTCGCACTTTCCCCCCGGAACACATTAAATGTGACCATGCCCCCTGCTTTTATGTATTTTGTGCACTTATCCCCCCGAAATGTCTTAAATGTGACCATGCCCCCTGCTTTTATGTATGTTTGTGCACTTACCCCCCGAAACGTCTTAAATGTGATTGTGCCCCCTGCTTTTATGTATGTTTGTGCACTTTCCCTCCCCCCACCCCCTCATACCAAATTTCGGCTAGATTTTTCGCCGGAACTAAAGCACAAAGCACACAAATTTTAAGAGGGCAAAAGGGTAAAATTATCCTTATTTCCCACAAAACCTAAACATTAGTTAAAAACGTGAATTGAAATTGAGAAAAAAAAATTACGATTTATCTCAGTTAGGCTCAATTTCTCCTCCATTTACTGAAATTGAGTGAATCATGAACAATTTTACAAATTCATATCGTCTCTCTCTCACGCAAAACTCATGATTTAGAGAAATCAAAATCAACATTTCTTGTTGCTTTCTTATTCATTTTTTTATGGAGACCCCTTCATTACATACACCGAAAAATCAAGTCACCTAGGAATTGGAACTGGATATGGAACGTTGCCGCACCGCTGGTAATATTACCATTTTGCCCTCTTAAATTTGGTGTGCTTTGCAGGTGCTTTAGTTCCGGTGGAAAATTTGACCGGAATTTGGTATGGGGGGTGGGAGGGGGGATAAGTGCACAAACATACATAAAAGCAGGGGGCACAATCACATTTAAGACGTTTCGGGGGGGTAAGTGCACAAACATACATAAAAGCAGGGGGCACAGTCACATTTAAGATGTTTCGGGGGGGTAAGTGCACAAAATACCTAAAAGCAGGGGGCATGGTCACATTTAATGTGTTTCGGGGGGGAAAGTGCAAAAATTGAAAAAAACTGGGGGGTAACGTGCAAAAATCCCATTATAATATAATATAATATAACAAAGGGTGAATTTTGCATGATTGGATTTTTGATAAATCAAAAGTATTTTTACTAGAAATGTCAAGCACACACTTGGTAATTTTTTTTTTTTCTTTTTAATCAGATGTAGTCACTTAGTACATTTGTCTCAAGGTTAGATGCTGTGAATAAATCAAACAAGAATTGAATTCATCTATAATTAATTAAATTTGAGTAGTATAGTTTATTTGATTAAATTTGAAAGTGGATTTTTTCTGGAATGGTTAGAAGCTAATAAAAATGTCATGTTATTTTTTATTAAATGCATCTTATTTCGTCTAGCTGAATTTGTTTGAACTGAATTCAGTATAACAAGTGAACAACTTAAATACATATGGCTCAAAGTCATATTGAAATTAACTCAAATAAAAAAGGTCAAATTAAATTTATATAATTAGTCTGATAAAAAAAAAAAAAGGTCTTTGTTGCAACATGACTTGGTTACATTTCCATTTTTCTGTTAATCCTAAACTTCTGTTAGATGGTGCTTATTTCTGTCACCAAAAGGAATAATAACAATAACAATAGATAAATAAAGAGAAATAGTTGTTTTAAGAAAAAAGAAGAATAAAAAATCCAAGATCATGCGATCCTCAAAGACTAATTTCAAATTGAAAATTTTATGAAATTATAAACAACATGTTTTTTAACACAACTTCATTATTATGGGGAATCGACAATCCGGGTCTTTTAATTACTTTATGATAGTGACTTTTTTTAATCTATTGAAATAGAATCTACCGAGCATTAATTGGAGAGCTCAATCTTTGTTGTTAAGACTATTTGGAAGTCATCTCATGTTAGTTCTTTCAAAAAATTTATTAAAGGAATATTAGACCATTTAAATGAAAGGAAAGTTTATCAAACTTTATACGAAACAAGTAAAGGCTTTGATCGAGTCGCACAACACAACAAAGAGTTTCGCTAAGGACATTCAATTATGTATTGTTTGGTTGTCGGGAAAGTGAGAGAAAGTGAAGGAAAGTCGGTTTTTTTTTCTCCCACATGTTGTTTGGATAGCAGAAAAGGAAGTTATTATTTTCCTTCAACTTTCCTTCAAGAAAATTTTACTTCTTGTATTTGCTTTGTGAACTACAGATTCATCAACTTGTTTTATTTGCAATTTAGGTATTGACAATTGGAGGAGAAGATGTTGTCTGATAAGACCGCAAGACTTGATGGATGCATTGCTATAAACGTCAAAGGAAATGATGTCGGTGAAACTATTCGAAGGGTAGATAAAGAGATTCAAGAATTTATTGTTGGACTTTAACAGATATGCTATGATAACATGTAATATATAAGCCATGAAAACATGTAATATATAAGCCATGAAAACATACATATCTCAGGACCTATTCGCAGATGATTAAGTAAGATACGTTTATGCTAAAGAGACGTATACCTGAATCCATTGGTAGAGTAGCGGAAGAATCACAAAGATGGATTCTAGGGGGTTGTGGTCTTCTAAGCCTTATTCACTATTGCCTTATGCTTTCTCTAGATGGGGAAGATGAAAGTGCAAAGTATGAATTGACTTAGGGACCATAACCCTATATATAGGAGAGGATTAACCATAATCCTAGTAGGGCTCTAACTGTCAGCCCATCAAGAACAGTTAGAGTCCAATTAGGTATCTACACATATAAAGAGTCCATACTTTAATTAATTGATATTCTTAAGTGCCACATAATTATTATTATTAGATCACAGTTAATTAGGCACATAAATGAAATAGCCTATCATATACAATTATATAACATGTAAGTCCACATTATTAGACTGATAAGAATAATAATTCCAACAATCTCCCACTTGGACTACAATGTTTTCTTTAGATTGTATAAGCTTAAGTGTGCACAAAATTTGCTATTTCAACCACGAGATATCCCAAGCAATCTTGTTCATCAATTATGCTAATATAGGATCAAAGCGGCGTTTGTCGCATGAATTCATGACTAAACCTTCAATGGTCACGATACCAACATAATCAACAACATAGATCAAGTATGGATGTGTAGCATGGAAATTACATCTTATGTGATCTATATCATGTCAATTTCCAACTGGTCCAACATAATGACTCCGAGAGTCAACTTTCTTTACCAAATGTTTAACCTCAGTAGAAAGTCACAAAACTTGACCTTATTTCAGGGTATTCAAAATGAAATAAATAATTTCATTTAAATCATGAAACTAAAGTCTGTACAGAGTAAAATCAAAACTGTAAAGCATAAAACTTTAAGGACAAACTCCCACTAATTGAATGTATCATTAATTCCAAGAACACCCATATGAGCAATATGCTCATGGAGCACCGTAGGCGGCCAACCTTTGGTGAATGGGTCTAAAGTCATAGAGTTTGTACTAAGATACGTTATTGACACACGAATACCCCAAATATTCATTTGATAGGTCATATAGGATGCCTAGAACAACACTGATATTTGGTCTTTGGACATAAATATCAACTGTAAGTGGCACTCCCCTTTAGTGATCAAATACTGTATTGATGTATTTATCACCATATGTATATCTATCAATCGGCAAATCAATGATCTTCCTTTGGGCCGATCATTGATGGCATGATTAGTAGCTATACCAACGAAGTTTGAATCAGAGAATATGTGATTTTAAGAAAAATCTGATCTTTGATATTATAAGCTCGTAATCAATTGTCCTTTACAAGTATTGTAAGACTCATTTGACCATTTTCAAATGATCCATAATCGAGTCGTATAATTATCTAATTTGCATCCCAAATACGTGGCAAGCAATATCAGAATGCGTACATTCTTCACATGCATGATGACTCCCATTCCATTTCATCATTCTCAAGGTTCATTTCTTAGTGCGCAATTTTGCATGCCAAAATGGCTAAGCAACTTATCAATGTAGGCCTTCTGGGATAGACCAAATATACATTTAGATCAATCACGATCTATATGTATTCCCAGAACGAAAGATGATTCACCTAGATCTTTCTCCTTAAATTTACTCGATTGAAATTTCTTGGTATCATGAAAAAGCCTTACATCAGTGCTTGCTAGTAGAATATCACCTACTTACAACACCATGATGATAAACCTGCTCCCACTGATCTTGAGATATATATGCACTGATTGGTGGTGTTTTCCTCCAAAAAACATAAGAGGTAATCACATGATCAAATTTCCGGTACCATTAGTGGGACGCCTACTTTAGACAATAAATGGACTTCTTAAGTTTACATATCGTTTATTCAATTGTTTTAACGTCCATTTATTGTAGCTCTAAATCATGATGAGCTACTAATGCCATGATGATCCTAAACGAATCATTCGTTAGACCACTCATGATTCGACCAAGTCAGATCATTTTCCATCCTCAAGTCAAATTCATGTTAAGGAAATAGACAATATAAATTCCCAGTATTGCCTCATTTCTCTTGTGGAACTCCTTATCGGCTCCTTAAGTTGAGGTTGCTTAACTACAGTAGTGGGAATGAGTGCAAGAGTGATAGTGTTTGACATGAATCCTGATTTATAGGTTGAACTTTGATAGGAATGGTTACCTTATCATTATCAACTGTAACTATAGCGAGAATATTTACACACTCTCCCCCTCAAACACTACATCGTTTCTTTTAATGCTCCCACTATAGTAAGCATGCTCAATAATTTTGGCGTCTCCTATATCGAAGAAGGGTATATTTGAGGAGTACTAAAACTTGTAACCCCTCAATCTTTCCAAGTAATTTGTAAAGTAGCATATAATAAGCTTATAGTCCAATTTTCTTTTGTCAGGCCTATAAGACCTAGCCTCATTTGGACAACACAAGACATGAAAGTGCCTAATACTAGGCCTCTTACATACCCATGTCTTGTATTAAATTTTAGTAACTACCTTACACAGTTAAAATATGAAAACTGCAGTCTTAAGAGCATTGTTCAAATGTGACTCTGTCAGAGAAGAGTGATCAATCAAACTTCTCACCATGTCATTATGGTATTTGCAAAATGCCATGTCATTCACACCAATTATGAAAACTTCTCATAGATTAAGTAAAGATGACCGTATCGTGAGTAATCATCCAGAGAGCTGATAAGATACGGCTGTCCATTCAAAGAGTCCTTAGAGAACGGACCAGCTATGTAATTATGTATCAACTCTGAAGGTTCACTACTTCTATATGCACCCTTATTTCGTTTGTTCATTTGTATTCCCTTAATGCATTCTATACAGATTTAAGGTCCGTTAAGTCAAGGGAATCGAGAATTCCATCATGCACAAGCCTTCGTATTCTCTATCGAGAAATGTGTCCTAATCATTTGTGCCAAAATAATAATGAATTCTCATTAGTTAATTTTCATTTAGCACCTAAGATACTTGAATGCAGGTTTTTCATTAGTGGTTGTTAAGGTGTCTAATTAATATAATTTATCTATTAAAGTTCTAGTGCAATAATTTTTTTTTGAATTTAAAGAAATAGTAAATAATTCAATTTTAAATGAACAAGAATAACCAAATTTGTTCAAAAAAGAAACATGAATCAATTTTCACCGAAAAGACAGTATACTAAAAGTTTCCTCTAAATCCAAAAAAAAAAAAAAAAAAAAATAGAACTTAAATAAATCCTAACGACACCTACAGCTTCCATAACAACCTTGTTCCCTTTGCCTACATAGATGCATCTTTCATCATCATTTGGCACTCGGTAGTGGAGGCAATCCTACAACGTGACACATATGTGAATAATAGCTCCCGTATCTATCCACCAAGTGTCACTAGGTACCAAACCAAATTAACTTCACAACAAACGAAGTTGAGAATATTACCTTTCTTTACACGCCAAGTGGCGTATCCTAGGCATAATTTCTTTAAGTGGTCAGCCTTCTTGCAAAAGTGACAGGTAATAGCCGAATCCTGTCCCTTTTGGCTCTTAGGCTGTGTAGTTACAAGAGGAGTTGCAGTTTCCTTACCTTTATCCCTCTTTCGCTTCATGGTGGCGGTTTTACCATTTGATTTGAATGCCAAATGAATATTGTCAGTCTTTTATTGTTTCTTCTCTCATCTTCTTGCATATACTGAGCTATAAGCTCATTTAATGTCCATTTCTCTTTCTAAGCATAGAAAGAGATCCTGAAGGGACCAAAACGTGCAGGAAGCGAGATCAAGACCACGTGCACAAATATGTCATCAGACAAATTCAACCTAAGGGTCCTTAGTCTTGCTACAAGTTTTGACATAACCATAATATATTCATCTATATTTCCTTTGCCCTTATAGCGCATGGAAACGAGTTGTTTCAAAATAGTGTTTGTTTCAACCCTTTGACAAAAAAGTGAATCAGTCTGCCAATTGCATCAGAAACTTTATTGCATCATTATCCTCTGATATATTACGCCTTATGGTTTCCGGAGTGGAGTTTTGCATCATCATCAGACTCATGCGGTTCGATCGCTCCCATCTTTCATGAGCCACCCTTTCAGCATCAGTGCTTTCAGGGGTCAGATTTGTGGGACGTTCGATTCTTAATGCATGGTCTTTGTCCATGCAACTGAGCACTATCACGATGTGATCTTTCCAATTATCAAACTTTGTGTTGTTAAGCACAGAGATGTTGTTGGGAGTTATTACAGAAGGCATTGAAGACATTAAATCCGAAAAGACAATGAAAAACAGTCAAATTAATTTATTAAAATTATGTATGAACTAAAATAATTTTTAATGCATACACTAGTTGGTGGGCCCATCTTAAGATACCTAGCACGTCGTTATTATTTAGTCTTTGGACTAAAATAATAATCCGCAAGTGGTACTCTTTTACATAGACTTAAATATTGATACTAGTATCGGCATAATGGTGTGCCTTCCTTTGGGCCGACACAACAAAAGCATGATAATCCGAATGTAACACATATTCAAGACTACTCATTCTCCTGTCAAAACAACCTTCCTTTGGGCCGATTGTTTCACATGGAAAACTATGCTAAATTAATTAAAATAATCAATCTTACCCAACAGAGGTTACTTTGGCAACATGTTGGTTCGATCGAATTATTTTTGATTAATTAGCATACCTCAGGGGTAAATGCCATACATTATCCGGTCAAAATAACCTTCCTTTGGGCCGATTATTTCACATGGATAACTATGTCCCCTTATTCAAAATTGATCAATTTTACCCAATAGAGGTTACTTTGGCAACATGTCGGTTCAATCGAATCAATTGTAAATAATGGACATATCAAGTATTGCAAAAAAAAAAAAAAATTTTTTTGTTTTGTTTAATTACCAAAAGGCCCAACCCCCGGAATTAGATAGTGGGCAATGCAGCCCAAAGAAAATGACAAGCGGCCAAATAATTAAATCTAGGCCCATAAAAATATATATGGTAAAGCTGCCCACTATGGTTGAATTTATTCACGGCAATTAGATGCTCAAGAGGAAAAAATTCCAAACAACATAATCAAATACATAACATGCTTTCAACAAGAAAAAAATTCTGCCGCAACACCGATATGGATCAAAATCTCACATAAGTTCAAGCAATCCATTAAAAAGAACTATAATTCTATCCACTGTCACGTACGTAACATTATCCATAATATAAAAAATAATATTAGTGCATAGATGACAATTTAGTTGCGCAAAAAATTTATTAAAGTATAAGTATAAACTTGAAGATTTTGCTTTGATTTAAAATCAACACTATTCAATTTCAAGTCTGCCAGCCACCGTGGGAATAAACAAAGAAACATATGATTTTCGATTTAGTCACCAAACCTTGCCTCAAACAATGATTTCCAAAAAAAGAATTCAAAGCCTAAACATATAATCATGCTATGAATTCACCGTAAAAGTATAAACATGCTTACAATTCTATACTACGCATAAATATGCAAAAATTAAGCATGGATTAAAACTAAATTTAGATCTTGAAAAATCATGAGTTTAGAAGACCAAAATTTCATAAAAATCATATAAACGAATCTGGACTCTAATCCTCTAACGAAACCTGGCTCTGATACCACTTGTTGGACTTTAACAGATATGCTATGATAACATGTAATATATAAGCCATGAAAACATACATATCTCAGGACCTATTCGCAGATGATTAAGTAAGATACGTTTATGCTAAAGAGACGTATACCTGAATCCATTGGTAGAGTAGCGGAAGAATCACAAAGATGGATTCTAGGGGGTTGTGGTCTTCTAAGCCTTATTCACTATTGCCTTATGCTTTCTCTAGATGGGGAAGATGAAAGTGCAAAGTATGAATTGGCTTAGGGACCATAACCCTATATATAGGAGAGGATTAACCATAATCCTAGTAGGGCTCTAACTGTCAGCCCATCAAGAACAGTTAGAGTCCAATTAGGTATCTACACATATAAAGAGTCCATACTTTAATTAATTGATATTCTTAAGTGCCACATAATTATTATTATTAGATCACAGTTAATTAGGCACATAAATGAAATAGCCTATCATATACAATTATATAACATGTAAGTCCACATTATTAGACTGATAAGAATAATAATTCCAACATTTATTGGACTCATGGAAGCTGCAATAGGCAGATGTCTGAAATTCACCGACGGTTATGAGACCAATCACCTAATTTTCGCACTCGATAAACTAAGATGTGAATACATCTTTGCGTCGGGGAAGATCCTGAAGTCACTTCAACCAAAAAAGGGGAGTATTGGTCTTTAATCAAGGTTCTTGTGATTGCATATGGCTTCAAATGCCGTCCAAGCTTCATTGCCAATGGGGAAAAAACTCGGGGAATGCCTTATCGATATAGGGAAACTAGTAGATGCTCTCTTTGTTGAGTAGGGAATTGAAGCAAAGAAATTTGCACACAAATGGTTTTGAAGTTTGTTGAGGGGGCCATTGCTTTTTACATGGATCAGTTCCCTTGAGTAGTTATATAGTAGCTTTTGTTGTAGTGGATTTATCTTTATGTTTAGATGTCTGATTGTTGAGTTGATCCACTAGACGATTATATTTTTGTCTTCTAAGGTCTTGTTTCCAAAGTCAACCCTATAGCTCGTAATTTGGGTCCTTTTATAGGGTTCCTCTCTAGAGGGAGCTCATCTCATTAATTTATAAGTGTGTTGTGTATATATAAGTTTAATTTCTTTCAAATTAATAAAAATATACTCCATCCTTCTCATTTTTTTTACTCAATTTGTTTTTGGCACGAAGTTTTAGGTAAGAGTTAGAAATACTAAAACTTTGGGATGTTTTTACTTTTATATCCTTAAAAGTAATGATTGTGATTAATGATGTCAAATCATTACTTTATATAAGAGAGTATTTTTATGAAAAATAATCCACTTAAAGAAATAGAGTCTTATTTTGGGACATCTAAAAAAATGAAAGGAAATATATTGGGATAGAGGGTGGACATTTCTTTGCAAACATTTATATATAAGAGAATTGGGGATGTGAGTTGAATAAAATTAAATTAAATAAGTCGTAAGAATTCTTGAGATTAAGTCAGTTTAATTATAAAGTAAGAATGTGAGTTAGTGAAAAATGCGGCTTACGGAGTATGGAGAATGATATATAAATTTAATAGAACATGCAACAACCAATGTCATAGGCATTTTTCATCAAATAAAACATCCTAATAGTAAGAGTGTGATACAATTAGGAGTTATAGTTCAAGTCAGTTAGTAGTAGTTTCCTATTATAGGGAGTTATTTATGTGTGTCTAATATATTTATATGATTAGAAGACAGTTTTTCCCCTTAAATAATAATTTTTTTTATTATTTATGTAAAGAGATGGAGGTATTTTTGAAATGAAACTACAAAACTATAATAAAAGGATACAATTGATACTTTAATTAATGGTACAATTGACTTTGTTAGTACTCTTACATATACAAAAAAATAGTGTGCCTAATTGATTATTAGAAAAATAATATCATAATAGATTAGCAATATTTTCTATCTAATTAAAAGACAAGTTTTCAGTCTCACTTAAAAAAAAAAATGGAATTTTTAATTTTATTTAGCAAAGTTGTCATCTCTAAAAAAAATGGGGGCCATTGCATTGCAACCCCTAGGTAGCTACTGACAATGTACCTCAACCACTGGTTCTTAATATCTAAAATTGAATGAGTACTGTAGAGTCAAAACTCTATCCATGGATGACCAAATTAATTAAATGACATTTATAGTAATGTATTTATAACTAGGTCTTTAATTATAATGATTCCATTTTCCTTCCTTCCGCTATATATAAATACCCATGTTACCAACAGGTGATTGGTCTAGTGGAAAGGACTAGACACTACAAAGTAGCGGACTCGGGTTCGAATCCCTGTTGGGAGAGGTTCCCACTTTATGTGCCTGACGCGTCTCGAAAGGGATTAAACCCTTGGGAAACCAAAAAAATATAAATACCCATGTAAAATATTAGATCGATAAACAAAAAAAAAATATATATATCTTAAGTAGTAGGTAAGTAGCTATGAGCATGTATATTAAAATAATTATAATTATGTCCCTTATGTTGTTATTATTGTTGAGTAGTTCATCAATATGTTGTGATGCAGCATCAGTTACAATCATCAGTGACATACCTGGAGAAAGTATTAACGCTCATTGTTTTTCGGGAGACGATGAGTTTGGATACAAAGTGATGAACTATGGGCAGAGTTTCTATTTTCATTTCCATGACTTTTGGAGTGTCACAAAGTATTGGTGCACTTTCAGAACCAAACATGGGAGTGGTAGTTATGGAGTGTATACATTCAAAGTTCATCAAAGATGCAAAAATAATAGTGATTGTTTGTGGAGAATAAAGAGTGATGGCCCTTGTTTGAGGCAATATCGCGGTGATCAAGATTGGTAGTGCCAACCATGGCAAAATCCATCGTCCATCCTCCTAGCTACTACCTCCAAAACCAAAATTAATTAATTATAATTAATTAAATTGGTTGGTTAATTTCTAGCTATATATCTCTCTCAATGTTTTATGAAAATTCAATAAAATACATCATATAACTAGGGGCCGTTTGGTAAGGTGTATGGGATTAAGTTGGATTAGATTGGAGCCGGATTGAAGGCCATATTAAAAATATGTTTGGTAGCTTTGATTGAGTCATATTATATTAAAACAACTACCGTAATATTTTTTGTAGAGCTATGAGTTTAGATATATATTTATATATTTTCAAAGATTTGAGAAGAATTTATTATATTTAATGATATGTTAAAAAGGAAATATGTAAATTTGAGGTTATTAGTGATATTTTACCTAATCCATATTCACCCGGATTAACTAATCCACCCATGCTTGGGTGGATTATAATCTAGTATTAATACCGGGTCGTAAGGATTCAATCTATTTGACCCGGTATTAGAGCAATGCCACCAAACGTTATATTAGGCCATATTAACTCATATAATATGACTTAATACCCCCTATTAGGTCCTACCAAACGGCCCCCTAGTGTACGTACCTATGTTATGTTGCACATGAATAATTAATATAAAGTCTTAAGTAATTTGATTGTGTTATTTTTTCATTTTTGTTATAGTTTGTTTGGTCTATATATGTATTGTGTTGTGCAACACAAAAATATAATAATTAATATATGTCATCGTGACATATAAATCTTTCTGGAATGTTTCAAAATCAATCAAGCTAGGATTTACTAAACATTTTGTGATACCCCGAAATTATTATTGAACTAATTTTGAAATTCAATTGGGCTTATAATTGTTAATAAAAAATAATCTTATATATGCTTGTTCAGATAACTATGAAATTTCTCCTAGCTAAAGGATTCAGGACTATAGTTTCTCCACTGTTGTAAGTTGTGTTTAGGACTCGAATTTATCTACTCTTGTAAGTTATATAAAGAGGGAAACATATTTTAATACCAAATTTTAATACAAAAAATAAATTTGATACCAAGCTTTTTGAAAAAAATACATTTTATTCACACCCTCTTGATACATTTACTTTTTAGTCAATTTTCGGACGGAATTCAACATGTGTCGCTCACGTGCCCGTTAGTTAAGTTAACAAAGGTGGGTCATTAAAACCCGTGCATTTTTTCCCTCCAATTGTCAAGTTAACAGGCACGTGTTATACTCTGTCCGAAAATTGACGGCAAAACTAAATGTGTCAAAATTGTGTATTAATAATGTATTTTCTTAGTTTTTTTTTTTTAGGATTAGTTATTTAAATATAATAAGTAAAATCTTAAATTGATCCGAACGTGATTTTATTCGAATAAATTTTAAAATTTGACAATATGTGGACTAAAATTGTCATTAAATTTGGAGGTGGGTGACTATTTTAGTACACTAAAATGTTATGAGGGGTATATCCGTCATTAGCGGACCCAACTTGCAGAACTACTTTCGTTGGGGCAAAAATAAAATCCAATAGCTCCAACTTCAGCAGTTGGGCTTGACAAAGACGATGAGTTTCTCCGCTGCTAGAGTTCACCTCTTCATACTCCGCCGCAAAGAAGCCCTAATTTCATCCCCAGTTACACACTAAACGACAACACAAAATTAACCCTCTCAAATCATTCCTGTTATCTAATTATTTCATGGATGCAGCCGCCGCGCTCGAAACCTCATTCTTCAATCGATCTACTTTCATTAGAAATTTAAACCCCTCATTTCCTCGAAACCCTACACTGAAACTTTCCCCAAGATTCCCGCCGAAAAAGCTCATTTGCAGCAGCTGTCGTACTCCGCCGTACAACTCCTTTTTCAGCTCTAACACAGCAAGAGCTCCTGTTAGTTTACTCAATGTTAAGACAAATTGTTGTAGAAATGATGTTAATTATGACTATAGCAATGCGGCTAGGGTTGAAATTGTGAAGAGGGGGGTGACAATTGCTGCAGCGGCGGTTGGGGTTGTTGTGATATTGGGTTGCCGGAGAGCGGTGGCGGTAGAGGGGGTTGTCAATGTGGGATATGATGTTTGGGAGCGGAGTTTAGTGGGGTTGAGGAGCTCGTGGCCTAAGGTTTTGCAGGTTTTGACTGTTTTAAGAGAGCAGGGATTGGTCCTCGCGGCTCTATTAGGGCTTTCAGCTTTTTTCTCAATGGCTGAAACCTCAATTACTACACTCTGGCCTTGGAAGGTATTCTAGAATTGTGGTCATTGTATTTGTGGATAACTTGTGCTATGTTTTTCTGTTTATTACGACATGCTAATATTAGAGTTGCAATGCTGAGATTCTTGGGAAAAATCCCAAAATCGTGTTAATATGAAGGTTTTTGTACTGATTCTCAGGTGCGGGAATTGGCTGAAAAAGAGTCGGAGAATGGCGTGTTCAAATTGCTACGAAATGATGTTACACGGTTCCTGACGACTATCCTTATTGGAACCACGTAAAGCTTTTTTGTTGCATTGACTAGAATTTTTCTTTGGAATGTGAGCAATTTTGCTGATTGTAGATATTTTATGTGCTCAGAGTGGTGAATATTGGTGCTACGGCACTAGTCACTGAAGCTGCAACAGCAATATTTGGTGAGGCTGGAATCAGTGCAGCTACTGGAGTTATGACTGTATGTCTTATGTTCCTTTTAGTTATGGTGATCAGTATTCTGAATCGAGTTTTGAACCATGCTAATTTACTTCTACGCAAGTAAGAATATAGAGAGTTATCTATAGCTCCTTTTATGGTCTTATTTAAGTGTAGAGTGCATTTTTGCTTCTTTCTTTTCTTCCCAAAGATGCGTCTTAGCTTCATCTGTAAATGCGAGATGGAGTTTTGTCATTTACTAGTATTTATAAAACTTATGCTGCCATCTATTTTTTATTACTGAAATTAATTCTGATGTTAATTTTTTGTCATTTATGTCACTTGTTCTTGATCTTTCCTGAGAAATATAATATCCTATGTATTCTGATGCATTAAAAAAGATATGCCTCTGTATAAAAAATATTGGGATTCCAAATTTAAACCTGATGTATTACTCTGTGTTTGTTTCCTACCAATTTTTAGAATGGATTTTCTTCCGTAAGTGCTCTCTAATCCTGAAGCTGTCAATAATCTCAGGTTGCTATTCTACTACTCACTGAAATTACTCCAAAAAGTATAGCTGTTCACAATGCCACTGAGGTTGCGAGGTTTGTGGTAAGTTTTGATCCGGTATTGGATTGAGAATTAAATTTAAAACTCTGATCAAAATTGCCATAATAAATTTTTTCTTATCTCCTCTCCTGAAGAAATAAAAGAAAGAAAAATAAAGACAACCATAAAGCAGAAATGCCTATGTAACATTTTTGATTAATTGCAATGACTGATGCCTTTAGGTCAGGCCAGTGGCGTGGCTTTCTCTAGTTCTATATCCTGTGGGAAGAGTTGTAACATACCTGTCAATGGGAATGCTGAAGCTGCTAGGTCTGAAAGGAAGAAGGTGTGTTTTATCAAAAATTGAATTTAATTTTCAACAAATTTTCTATCTACTTCATACCAATTCGTTTCTTTGTTTTTTTGGATGTATTAGTGAACCATATGTAACTGAAGATGAACTGAAATTGATGTTACGTGGAGCAGAGCTGAGTGGGGCAATCGAGGAGGAAGAACAGGTAACTTAATGGGGTTTATTGGGACAGTGAACATATTTATCTGGGGATGTATTAGTCTTTGAGTGTCTCATATGTTTGTAACATTATTTTATACCTTCTAGTGCTGTAAGCTCATCAAAGGCCATCACCTTATTACCTTTCTCAAAGACTTAGAGCTTAAGCAGCTGCACATAATTGCTTACTTTTTGGAAACACTTTTCTCATTAACCAACTAAGCAAACTAAATAATGCACCAGCGGGAATTCATAATCTACACATTGTAGCATCGGGATTTGTATTCTATAAAAAATTTACATGTTTTAGAGTCTAATATTGGATTGGTATTTGACAGGATATGATTGAAAATGTGTTAGAAATTAAAGATACTCATGTAAGAGAGGTGATGACACCTCTTGTTGATGTTGTCGCAATTGATGCCAGTGCAACACTTGTTGATTTCCATAAATCTTGGGTGGATCATCAATATTCCAGGTACTGCTTGCTTTTCTATAAATTGTTATTTATGATAAACCTAAGGTGCATGTACTTGCTTGTAGGGTTCCCGTCTTTGAAGAACGTATTGATAATATTGTTGGTATTGCATATGCGATGGATCTTCTGGATTATGTGCAGAAGGTCAACTAATATCTTATGCATTTATACTTTATCCAGAATGTTGTTCCTTAATCCTTTCTAATTATTAAGTAGCAGAATTATGTTCTATTTGGTTTTGAAGGGGGAACTAGAAAGTTCGGTGGTGGGAGACATGGCACACAAACCGGCTTACTTTGTTCCTGGTGAGTTTCAACTTTTTTTGATTCTTATGTTAGTTCCTGAAATTATATTAAATTCCAGATTCCATATTGCAGATTATTACAAATTCATTGAGCTAAATGCAAAAATATCCCCTGTGCTTTGTCTAATTGTCAAAACCCGTCTATCAAATTTTTATTAGCAACACCCCCCCCCCTCTCTCAGTTCTCTTTTTATTAGCAAAATAACCCATTTGAAATTTCTTCATAAATCATAGGAAGGTTATTGTCAATTTTTTATGTGAACAAGGGTGTTATTGCCAAATTTCAAAGTTAACAAGGGGGTTATTGCCAATTTTTAGGTAAATAGGGGTGTTTTGCATTCTTTGGTGGGGTATAATTGACATTTTGACTTGGGAGGTTTTTTGTTCCTAATAAAATTAGCACAGGGAGAGTTTAAGATAATAAAAAAATTATAATTACGCCGAGCATAAGGGGTATCTTTGCATTTCACCCCAAATTCATTGTGTGCTGTTATAAGATTGTATGATGGAACACTGGACTTTCACTATGTGGTCTGATCATTAAGACTATGAGGGCCACTATCTCCTAAAACATATCTATGCTTTTTTTAATCTAACTACACCATCTATTCTTCAATAATAATGCATACTATATCTCTTGATTTATTTTCATCTATGTTTTGTAACTTTGATTAAGTTCACCTCCTTGTGTATCTAACAAATCCACACAATATTGCAGATTCAATGTCCGTATGGAATCTTCTCAGAGAGTTCCGTATCAGAAAGGTGCATATGGCTGTTGTTCTAAACGAGTATGGAGGAACCGTTGGAGTAAGCTTTTCCTCTGTTTTTTTCATAAATTCAAATCCCTATAATTTTATTTACACCTATGGGTTGATTAAGTTACAGGCTTGTAAGTTGAATATTTTCTCTTTCATTTATGCTGTAACAGATAGTAACCCTAGAAGATGTGGTTGAAGAAATTGTTGGTGAAATTTTTGATGAAAATGATTCAAAAGTAAGCTCATTTATTATGTATTTTAATTTCGTAGACCTATGTATGAGAGGTTCAGGGCAATCTATTTGTCTCTGTTGAGAGTCGATGATCATCTTGACTGACACACGGAAAGTGTACTGTTAATTATTCTCATGTTCTGCAATATGACAGGAGGAAATCCAGAAAAAGACTGGCTATGTTGTCATGCGTGCTGAGGGCATATATGACGTGGATGCTAATACATCAATTGACCAGCTCTCTGAAGATCTTAACATTAAAATGCCAGAGGTATTACCATTTTACTTGTATTGCAAAAATTTACTGGGTACTGGTATCTCGAAGCAAGTCCCTACATTAATCTACTGGTATCATGTTTCAAAAAATTTACATAGCATGTACATTAATCCATTGGTATCATGTTTCCAAAAATCTCCATCGAAACACTTATTCCTTTCCATTAGTGTTTTTGCATTTTCTGGGTTTTCTTTTAATTGATGTTCTTAGTTGGAAACTGGGTAGATTCAGAGTTATAATGAGGTCGTAGCCCAATGACAAAGCTGTGGCCCCATGACCAAGAGCTCCTTGGTTCGATTGCCACTAATGTGGGCTTTTCTTCTAGTTTAATACCAGTGTTAGGTAGATTATTATATGCAATTTGATTATAATCGATTTCTGATTTAATGATACTGATGTTGAGTTTAATTCTCATTTCACTCAAAAAAAAAAAAAGAACTTATTGTTGACTTATGTTAGGTTTTTGTATTTGTGAAATTGTTAGACTTGTTACAGAACAATCAATATATGTTTCGAGAACACTTTCTTAGTATGCCAATTTGTTCTAAAAGAGAAAACCGTGCAGTAGAATGATATTTACAAATTTTTGATTTGGTAGAGTAACTAGAGTTGCATAATCCATTGAATGATTGCTTATATTCTTCTCCATTCATGCAGGGTCATCAATATGAAACGGTATCTGGTTTTGTCTGTGAGGCATTTGGTTATATTCCAAGGACAGGTGAGACCATAAAATTGGTTGTTGAAAGAGAAAATCGAGAAGATCATGTTGATTATAATGGGTCAGAATCTGACAGACAAGATGACAATGAAAAGACTCAAATATTTAAACTTGAGGTATGAAAAATTTGCAGAGATTTTATTGGTTAAGTTACACTTACTGTCCCCAAGATTATAGTGTTTAACACCTATGTCCCTCTTGCCAAAAAAATTACACTTTAGTTTCTCTTACATTAAAGGATTGCACCGATCAATTTTCAGGAATTTTTCGGCGAAAATGCAATCACGTGAAGGGTATTTTGGAGTTTTTAGGTCTTATAATATGTTGACTTGATCTTCTTTGAGAAGGGAATGAAAAGAATAAATGGTATTCACAAAGAAAAACCCCAAATAACCCATTCAAAATACCACGTCATTTTCACATGCTGTTATTTCGCTGGAAAATTGCGCTGCAAATTGATCGGTGTAACCCTTTTTATGTAAGTGGGATTTACATGTAATATTTTTTAACAAGAGGGACATAATTGTATAACATTTATACTTGGGGGACCATAAATGTAATTTAGCCTTTTTTGGGCTTATTTGTTATGCTTACAAATGCTCATATATTGGTGCAGATATTAGCAGGGAATGCAAGAAAGGTTAGTGCTGTTCGATTTGAACGAATAAACAATGAAGATGCATCATTAGAGACCAAAGAGGTAACTCGTCTGGTTCCCAAATTTATGAAAAGGAAATCGAGCAGTTACACTGAATTAGATACGGTGGAGGGGGACGAGATCGCGTTTAATGGAACAGGTAACGATTATGTAAAGTCTGTACAGGAAGAAGACAATCTTGATCAAGTATTTAAACAGTAGTTGTTTTATCATTCTTTTTCTCAATAAAAAGGAACTAAAGTTTTGAGTAATGAAAATCTAGAGCTGAAAAAAGTGTTTCATATTTGAATCCTCATATTATTGAGCCAATGGAAGATTAAATATTAAGTTTCTAATTGTTTAGAGTTAGCTACGTAGAACTACTAATAGTTTTAATTGGAGTTATGGTACATTTTTTGTATATTAGGCTGTGTAAACAAGTACAGTCGAATGTTATATTGTTCAAGTTTGGTTTGATTTTCTTATTTGATTTATAATTATATTTGAATTTGATTTGATTATTAAATAAGCTGAAGTTAAATAAGTTTTAGGTGGTGTTTTGGTTTGATTTTCTTATTTGATTTATAATTATATTTGAATTTGATTTGATTATTAAATAAGCTGAAGTTAAATAAGTTTTAGGTGGTGTTTTCAATTTTATCTTTTACTTGGACTTGAGATTTTTGGAATATCATTTAAAAGTAGTTAGAGATTATAAAGTGGGACGTGTTTCTTTATTGGGCATAGGGCTGAGCACGGTTCAGGAAATCGCCCGAATCGAATTGGACCGATTATCGAATCGAAAATTTGGTTCGGTAATCGGTCCACGAATTTTCAAGACTGAACCGGTTAGGAATAAAAAATTCAGTCTGGTTCGGTTCGAACCATTTCGAATTGAATGGTAACCCGAATTAGGATCAAACCGTGAAAATTTTGATTGTTTTTTTTTTTTGGAAAGAACTGCGAAATTTGATTTTTTTATCGAACTTGACTGGACCGGACCGAATTGGATTGAACCGGATCAAACCATTAAAATTTGTGGTAAAAAATCGAAAAAATTTTGAATTGAGGAAAATCGTGGATCAAATCGAACCGTTCGGTTTTTGCACCGAACTGGATCAAAAATTTTCGTTAGGTATATGGTCCATGGATTTTCAGGATCGAATCAGCCAGGAATTGAGTTCAGATGCTCATCTTTAATTGGGTAGTGTTTGCAAATCAAAAGCTAGAAGTTGTCTTTCTCTTTCTCTTGCTTTTGCTTTTTCTTTTTTGCCCTTTTTAATTTTTTCTAGAAAATCTAATGGTGAAGTTAAAATTGAAAACACATCATTAAGCACTTTTGAATGAAAAAAGTGAATTTTTAAGACCTTGAAAACACCACATTAGTTGAGTTAAACAGGAGTGGAGTTTGAGTATATTATACTTATTAAATATATTTTATTTTATCGACGAGCTTTTTGGAGTTTTTCAATGTTGCATTGTGAGAAGTGGAGTCTTGTTGGGAAAACTAATCGTGAATAAAAGTATACCTTAAACTACAATAGCAGTTCCACCTTGAATATTTGATGGAAAAAATTATATAATTTCCTTGATAGATTAATACAATAGGGTTAATAGCAATAGTCTTACCTACTATGTATAGGAAGAACTTGCGATTTATGCAATGGTTTGAAGAAATCCATTAGACTCGTAGGCCTACTAATATAAATACAAAATTTTACTAAGTCTAGTGTCATTTTTTTTATCTTCTAAAATGAATGGGTTGTAAGATAGATTAAAAGCCTCCTGAAACATAAACTTACCAAGGAATTCATTAACAAGTAGCTTTGAGTTTCGAGCATTTCACTAGGGAAATTCTTGTCTAGATTGGTCTTGGGCAAAATCAAAGTAGTTACATGGTTAGTGCAATATACTTGTTTTAAGATTTTATGTAATTCTCATGAAAGTGACCAACCACAAATCAAGTGTAATACATTGGTCAAGTCATGTCTGAATTACTGCTTTAAGTTTTCTTAAGCATTGATCCCTAGGCTTAGAGGGATAATTCTTGCATAGACATGTTCTATGACCTTTTCATAGACCTTGTGGTTGTAAATGAACCACAAAGTCTATGAAAAGCTCATAGACCAGGTCTATACAAGAATTTTCCGGCTTAGAGTGCTAATTATTGACTTTGGATAAGTTTGATCCAGCGTCTGAAACTCTTAAATGCATTTCTAGACCTCTATTGTGATTTTTGAAGTGTTCGACTCCAATTATAGAATTTACTTTTAGCAATATCGTTATTTTAGTAATGTTTGACCGCTAATGTCATAATCATTTTCGAGATCTATAAAAACTAAAAATCTCACTTATTTAAGAAGCTACTAAAATATTATTTTCGCAAAAAATATTATCCAAAATAATTATTTTGTAATTAATTTTTATCATAATTAATTATTATTAATTTAATAAAATTATTTCTCCTACAATTAATTTTCGAATCATTATGCCAAACACAACTTTGGGGTATAGCCTTATAAAAAACATGGGCCTTAAAAATTATCTTTTGAAAAAGAAAACCAAATTAATCTTGATATTTTAGCTTAAAAATAATTCCAGTACTATAGATAGGGCTAGATTTCAATTCGAATGCAATATGATTTATTATGATAATTGTATGATTAGAGATTCGATGAATTTGATAAGATAATGAAGATTCGTAATTCGAAACACATGGAGCGAATATGAATTTGGGTCGATCCGATCAGTTAAAGATTCGTTTCCGATGAAAAATAAAAAGAATGATATATATATATATATATATATATATATATAATGTTTTATAAAAGTAAGTACCAATAATAATATTTAATTGTCAATTTAAGAAGATAGTAATTTATAACTCGTTTATAAATTTATTTAAACCAATATTTTCATTTGTAATTTTGAATATTAAGAAATGATGTTTAAACATGAGCTAAAATCAAATAAAATTGTGAAGTTAATAAACTTGTTTAAAAAAATATATTAATGTAATTTTTTGAATAAAATTTTTATTGGATAAAAAAAATTCGATATCTGGTCAAATCTAATCAAGATTCATTGGATTAAAAAAATCTAGATCCAAACACAGACAGAACAAGATCAAAATTCGATATAAATTGAACCGAATCAGGATGAGCATAATCCTACCAGAATCCGATCAATTTATAAGCCTAAAGTCCATAGAGCCTTATAAATATATGGGCATGCCAATTTTGGTTCCCCTTCTATACCCTATTTTAAGGCCCAATTTCAAATATCCAACCCGTTTCTCTAGGGAAAACCCGACGCAACCTTCGGCCCAAACCACTTAATCCCGACAAAACCCTAATATAAAATCTAACCCTCACCTATTTCAGGGTTATTTCACCCAATTCAGCTTGCTTATCAGCTGCTGCATCTTCTTCAGTTCATTCTCCTCTTCGAATTTCCCCCCAGTTTATCAACAACCATGATTATCTCAGAGAAGAACAGGAGAGAGATCTCGAAGTACCTCTTCCAAGAGGGCGTATGTTATGCGAAGAAGGATTTCAATTTGGCGAAGCATCCAGACATCGATGTACCGAATCTACAGGTGATTAAACTTATGCAGAGCTTTAAATCGAAGGAGTATGTGCGTGAGACCTTTGCGTGGATGCATTATTATTGGTATCTTACTAATGATGGAATTGAGTTTTTGCGTACGTATCTTAATTTGCCTTCGGAGATTGTTCCAGCGACATTGAAGAAGTCTGCGAAGCCACTTGGACGTCCCATGGGTGGCCCCCCTGGAGATCGCCCACGGTAAATTTATTTAACCTATATTTTTAATAATTAATTGATTTGGACATATGGTTTATTTATTATCGATTTGTGTTTAGATATTCGTTGTTGATCGATTGATCTAGGCTCATGATCTACTTTTGAATGGTATTTAGATGAACTGTATTGTTCAACTTTCGTTTTTTTATTATGTGATTTTCAATGCAAATATTGTAGGTTATTTATTGGCATGTTTTTGTTGTATAAGTTGTCATCGAAAATGTTGAAAGTGTTTTTTTTGGGCTCAATCCTAACTTAAACATTCTATTTCATTGTGTTTCTTTGATTTATAATTTTTCCAAATATTACTCCGAAGTTTTTGAAAATTTCCCAATTTTTTAAAAATATTTAACTGACCCAAACATGCCATGAAGTGGTAGTGGTGAAACCTGAACATTCTGAGTGAGTTATGTAGTTTATGTGATTTATTTATTAACATGTTTGTAGGTTTTTTTTCCTATCATTCTGATGGTTATGTTTCACAATGATTTTATTGATGGTTTGAGATTTATATGTACATTGTTTTCCTTTCATAGTGGACCTCCAAGATTCGAGGGTGACAGGCCCAGATTTGGTGATCGAGATGGATACCGTGGTGGGCCAAGAGGACCACCAGGTGAATTTGGCGGTGAAAAGGGTGGAGCACCTGCTGATTACCAACCTGCCTTCAGGGTAACTTTTGTTTCCTGATATTATATTAAATGTGAAATTTGGTTATTACTAATTTTCTTTTCAATTATATGAATAGACAATGTATGTTTAAGCTTTTGTTTGAGAACATAGTAAATCCAGAATATTAGATTTGCCCCTTCAAGTTTAACCTTAATTCATCCTATCAACTTAATAACAAGTTTCCACTATTATTCACTTGATCTAGGTTTTTCCACTATCCTATTAATCAAATTATTTTATGACATCCATTTAAAAATGGTTTTTTTTCTTATGGTTTTCTAATGAGAATGGGCCTTTGATAAGTTGGTGGACATCAGTAGAAAATAATCCTTGTAATATTTTCAACCCTATTTGTGTATGTGTGAATGTATTGTGATGTTTAAAGTACATTAGCTTTAGTTATATAAATTGCACTTCTTAGAAATTTAGCAAATGTCTATATATTATGAAATCACATTCTTTCAATTATTTATGTCCGATTGCAATTTCGTAATTTTGTTACATTACCAATCTACTTGGCATCTATCTTGCTGCTCCATCAAATTTTATATCAATTAACACTAATCAATGCCTCACCATATTTATTTCTCATACACTTGACTCAATGGTTTTGCCTTGTATTATATCTCATACACAAGAATCAATGTTTCACCATACATTACAGATTTATACCTCGTACATGGCAAATACATGCCAAATGAAAATAACTTTTATCAAATATGCAGGGTGCTGGTGGACGTCCTGGTTTTGGTCGAGGTTCTGGTAGCTTTGGTGGTGCACCTTCAAGTTAATTCCTCGATTGTTCATGGTTTAAGATTTTGGAATTATGTGAAATAGCATAATGTACTACCATTATCCCTTCTAAAATTTTGTCTTGTTTTTGGATGAGTAATTGATTATGGATATTAGTTGCCACCCTTCCAACTATTACTACTTATTTACTCTTACAAGTGTTCAATGTTTTTGCCTAAAAATTACTTTTATTTATTTTTATATAATTTCTTTTAAATTAGATTTGTAATTTGTATGCCTAGTTGCAATTTATCTAAAGGTTTTTCGCAAAACTTAATCAATTACAATGCATCATACCAGAAGCTAGGAATTGCAGTCAATCGTACAGGGTTTTTGGGAGTTAAAGCATGTGTAAGGATGAAGACATATTATTTAGATAATATGTACACCATTTATAATTTCATAACACTATTTAGCATTGTCTTTTGATTTATATAAGTAAGGTCTGCTTATGCCATTGTAGAGCGTTGAATAAGATTTGTATGGTCAGAAATTAATTTTTTAATCTATTGTGTAGTTCAAGTATTAGTATTATATGAAAAATTGTTATTTTGCATTTCAGAAATATACTTAATTTGACATTTTGAACCTTAATTTTGAAACTCTGGCAACACTGTAGTATGAATTTGAATATTTTTGGCAAAATGCGCACTAGGTGTAAAATGTCAAATGTATAGTAAAAAATACGCAAATTTGAGGGTATAAAGTTTTTGGGTTGTAAAGGGCCAAAATGATGCAATTCTGAGCTACAAAATGCCAATTACTCGTGTTCACCCTCTTTTCAATCTTATTGTATTTTTTCAGTAAGATATTAGCATCTTAATCGTCCATTGACAGTAGTCAATTTCTCTGAAATATTTTACATTACATATGCAATCTAATTTACTAGAGAAACTAAATCAAATTTGTACTATTTAATTGTCATACATTCATCAAAGCAAATCAAAGGTAAGTAAAATTTAATTATACAAGCTTGAAGAAAACCATAGAAATTCAAGCTTTAATCAATGTTAACTTTAAAGAGATATCACCATAAACGTTTTCTCCATCAACACTATTATTAATTATATTGATTTGAATACACACATTCATAAAATATTAAGCCAAAAAAGTTAGATAATAATAGTCATGTGGATAGTGTTATTCTTATTAATTTTTTTTTAAGAAGTGTTATTATATCTTCTGCTTGACGCCAGCTACATTTTCCCGCAAGATGATAGATCAATCAACTTGTAAGTAATTTGTTTCATGTATACCATAAATTAAATTTCCTCAAACCAAATTTAAGGAAAAAGCCGATGACTATTGCAGTGGCTGATATTTCCTTCGCCCTAATTTATTTGTAATCAATGTTTTTTTCCCTTGCTTATTTTATTTATTCAATTTAGGCTACCATCTCAAAGACGTTTATTGCATGAGAAGATGGAGACATCTATTCAACAAATTAAGAAGAAATGAAGTAAATGATCAGTAATTATGTGGTGGTATTTGAGTTTAGATTAGTATTCTGGTAATAATGATGAAGATGGAGACATTTGTTCCCCCTTTAGTTTAGTTTACGTTTTTTTAGTACGGGTGAATTACGAACATATGATCATTTTTATAATATGTAATAATTTTTGTTCAAGTTTTTTCTTCTTCTCATGATACTACGTAGTTCATTATTATCATTGTACTTTAAATATGGAAAACTTGAAATTATTTATATTACGAGTTAAATGTGAAAGTTGAATGTATTTATATTTTTATTTATGTTCTACCATGTTTTTACTTATAATTAACCATAATATATTTACTTTTCGTTGTACATTAATTGTAAAAGCATTAAGAAAAAAATTTGGAACACATTGATGTTTTATTAAATTTTTATTTTAAGAATATAAATATTAATAAACTGATTATAAGTTTCATGTAAATTTACAACATTTGAACCCATACTTATATATATACATTGCAAAAAAAAAAAAAAAAATCCCTCATATGCACCAAACATAACAAGGGCATACTTGTCCACCAAAATAGCTATAGTAACTTCAAGGGTAAAATATGAAGTTCAATAAAAAATGGACGTTGACGTCATAAAAAACTAACAAATCCCTAACAGATGTAAGATTTTCGAAACATCATATAGAAGGACGACGTGATTATTAAATTACGAGGAGATTGTACAAGAATTAGCCTAAACCTCAGAGGAGATCGATGTAATTATCCCCCAAAATTTATACTATGTAACCTCTTTTATTGACGATTAAGATCAGTCTAATTCTACTATAGTAGATCATCATGTAGAATAATTCTACAAGCAAGAATATACAAGAGTAATCTAGAAAATTTTACAATATTCTTTATATGTATATATATATTTTTTTCCAGACTCGTTATTTTATATTCGTGATGAATAATGAATTAATGTTGGATGTCCTTGAGAGAAATCTATCGAAAATGGGAGAACTCAAGTTAGTATTTCATACTAACAATGTTTGATCAAAGTGTAATACGCACCAACAGGTGATCGGTCTAGTGGAAGGGACTAGTCACTACAAAGTAGCGGACTCAGGTTCGAATCCCTGTTGGGAGAGGTTCCCACATTATGTGCCCGACGCGCCTCGAAAGGGATTAAACCCTTGGGAAACAAAAAAAAAAAAAAAAAAAGGTGCAATACGCTAAAAATATAAATGTCATATGTATCTAGGATATAAAAATGTTATATAGTTGTCACTACAAGAGTAACTTTAATATTTTTTGTGATTAAATTTTCAGCACACATATATGCTCCCTAGCTAAAATTGACACATGACATATCATTGTGGGTGAGGTAGAAGCAAGCTAGTCTAATTCTTATATATGTCCTGTGCTGCATATATATCATATCTAAAGTGTTATTCTAACGATTACTTTTGCTTGAAAGTTAATATATTTTCCTACAATCTTTTGCTTGAAAATTAATATATTGCGTACCATTGTTGGATGAAATTGATTTTTTTATAGCAGATATATAGTACTATATATTTAATAATTAATACTCATGTATTTATAAGAAAATTTATGAATATATTATCAACTCTACATCTTCTGATGATGGTAGATATTCAAATCCTCAAAAGATAGGGACTATAAAAATATTTATGTCTCAAAAAAAAAAAAAAAAAAAAAAAAATATGCATCATTGAAGCAATTATATATCTTCTTGGCTTGCTCAATTATATATATCCTGATCTAGCTGGAACTGCATGCAGGCTTTTGTCCTACATCAGCATATATATATACAATGGCGTATCAATTAATAAATTAATTAATTATTTGCATTGCTATAAAGCCTTAATATATAGAGCAGGCTAGCACATAAAACAATAAATATAATTATGTGCACGTACGTACCTGAATAATCTAAATATTTATGGATAATTTTTCCTGGCATATACGTACATATTAGTATCATATAAGAAAAACACTTTGATCGAGATATATATATATATATAGTCCATTATTATTATATCTAAATATATAAATAGCGTATGTATATATATACCTTAGACGTTGCATTTCTTTGTTTATCGTCCTGATCAACAATTCTGATTTAAAAATGGTGTACCAATCACAAGAATCATTGGCATCTTTTAGACGCTTCATTTCTCTGCAGGTTACCTTCTCCAAAAGATTTGATTTAAACCTCTCAAACGAAGAAACATTCATTTCTCTTAACCTTGTACGTACGTAAACCACAAGCCACAAATTAATAATATTAGTTAAACCATACGTAAGTGTTGTTTAGTCAATTTAATGAATAATTAGCTAGCTAGGTACTAATTAAAATTACAAATCCCTCGAATTCGAAATATATATATATATATATAATTACTACCTTAAAAGCTCCAATTCCTTGGTTGTCGTACTCTCCAAATATCTTGACTTGAACCTTTCATACCAATTAGGAGAATCATGAATTTCCTTTAACCTACATCAAAACAAAAATACAAGAGAATAAAACTTAACTCAAAATTAATATCAAAACACAAAGGAACTCACCTTTTCTTGACCCATTCAATGTCCATTAATGGATCCATATGTATATGTATATAAATCAAGGAACTGCGCTCGATCGCTCTTTCACTATATATATAGCTTCTTTAATTTTTAGAGTACGTACGTAATTTATTACTTACTATAATTTCTAGCTATATATATATAAATAGGAGTACTTATATGCATTCTTTTGCCCCTTGGACAAGTTATTTGATTCTGATCTCGTCATATATATTATTTCATTTCCAATCCGAAAAAGGTAATTAGGTAGCATCACACAACCAAGTAATTTCTATATATATATCGATCGACGTAAACTAAGTAACCTTCTTCCAATTAATTAATGTTACTACCCTAAAATTAATAGATTTCTTGAATCTCCAGAGAATTAATTAATAGAGATTATTAATTGTACCTAGCTAATAACTTTAACTTAAAGAACAAGTAATAATTTCATTTACAATTATGAAAATTTCCATAATAATATGTATATATAGACGAATTGTACTAATATACATGTATGTATAGTACTGCCGCTAATATAATTCGTATATCATATAATAATAATTTCCAAAGTATAACTTTAAATTAAAGTTGATCAAACATTAACGATGGCAGACGCAGTAGTACGTTATGTTTGTTTTTCACATACCAACCAAAATATACATATCTTCTTAATTAGTTTCATGAATTTTTATTTTCATGATTTAATTTCTTGATTTTTATGTAAATATTTTAATTCTTTCAGGCCGGACTAGCAGTCTTAGCCACTTCGGCTGGCCTTGTTGCCCTACTTGCAGTGTGAGTTTCATTTTTCTAGCTCGTATCAATATATACTTATGTGTGTGATCAGTGTGTGTGAACTTTGAATTGCTTTTAATTAATAATTATTATTTAATTAATTTCCTCTTCTTTGTTGTAATGTAACAGGTGGCCGGACATGTATGTTCTTAATAATCTCCTCTTCTTCACAAAAATATATAATAATAAAAATTATTAATTAATACTACTCTTACTTAAGTAATTTCTTTTAATCTATAGCTAATTGAATTAATGTTTTCCCTACGTGCATGGTAGTCATGATATTCGAAAAAAAGGGAAGAAGATTGCGCTAGAGAGATTTGTTGAAGAAAAGTTTCGTGCAAAGTACGGATTTTTTTATTTTTTATTTTGCTTTTAGTACGAATGTTATATATATATAGTTTCAAATTAATATTTTCTTTATATCACATGATTAATTTATATAGACTATTTTAAACTTGAATTTTTAAATATATATTTCTTCTTCCAGGAATTCTCATCCAACTGGAAATTCAGGCGTGATTCAAGTATGATTGATTTCATTAATTAATTATCTTTAATTTTGGATTTGAGTTTATTTAATTTATTGTACTTATGAAACAAACAATACATAATTAATACTAGTTAGTTTATTGCTCTGTCATCTTGCAGGAAAATGCAGCTGGCGTCAAGCCGAAGATATAATGATGGAGAAAATGTTTTATAAATAAATAATATTACTTTATCATACCTTAATATCACTGAATGATTAGTTTAAAGAAACAATTCTCAAATTATTCTTATATTCTCAGTTTATTTACATTACGTGACTCAGTTCGCATGATTATATTTATATTCTTTTTCGGTGGTGAACCCAAAATCTGACCCATGTACCCCCTCACATTTTAAGGTACTTGGTTTTTCTTCTTTTCCATAACTCATATTTGACTTTCTTATGTGAAACTCGATTCAATATGCGGTTAGGCATCAAAAGAGTTATCCCTCACAAGTTATTTGATATACCGAATTTATAGATTAATATTACCCACACCTTTCATAGGTTTGATTGTTCTATTTACGTACTCAATTGAATCGAGTTGAGCTAAGTGAATTGTTTTGACGAATTATTTCCAATTTAAGCACCCTCTCGCAACGTTGTTGTAAGAGGATGACCAAATTTATGATGATGCAACTCATGAAACAAAGCATCCCAACGAATCATTAAGCCAAAGTTATGTAGAGTACTAGAATTTAAGTAAACAGACTTAAAAAAATGAAGACACCTTTTCATTTTCCATTTCATCAATTCCGTTCCATAATTATAAAGTTTCCAAATTTCAATTATATTCTCTACCAATGTTCATATCTCCACTAACAGAAAATATATAACATAGGTGTCTATGGTATGATAAAAGTATAAAAATAAGCTGTCATACTGATACATACATGAAATTTCATAGCTTATACACATGCGTGAATCATATATTAAGTACACATTCTCATATATCCATTCATACATACTGATTTTGAAATCCGCTACGATATTAATTTACATAGATGAATTAACAAATAATTATTGTCTTAAGATTGTTGGTGTCTAACAATTTGTGCACTTCTATAATTCACAAAACATAAGATATAGCAAATAATATTCTAACAAATAAATCCATGCATTCTTAGAGCATGTAAATCATACTTACTTTTCGTAGAACACTTTAAAACACAACTTGAAAAAAAATTACCTGTAGATTGAACTTGAAAGAACAAAGCAACTCAAAATAACAGCACTGTCAGTGACAATGCAAAACAACTTCAATAAACTATACATCACAAGCAAGGGCGGACCTACATAGGGGCTAGTGGGGTCTATAGCCCCCACTCAGATTTAGAATATATATTTGTTAGTAGTATTCTTAACATAAGAAATGTGTTTGTTTGCTGGATGGGGACTTAAAACTACAGGATGAGGTCAGGTGTTCGACCCTGGATGCTTCCTTCCTTGCATTTGTTTTTTCATTTTCTAAGTAGTATTGTTCAAACTAATTTATATTAGTTTTAGTAGTATTCTTAACATAAGAAGTATAATTGTTTGTTGGATGGGTACTCAAACTATTGGATGAGGTCAGGTGTTCGACCCTGGATGCTTACTTCCTTGCCATTTGTTTTTTCATTTTCTAAGAAGTATTGTTCAAACTAATTTATATTAGTTTTAGTTACATGAAAAATGCATTTGTTTATTGGTTTGGTTATAGATGTTTATCAACATTGTCTTGAGTTCAAATTTCAGGAGTGTCATTTCCTTTGTTACTTATTTTATAGTTTTTTTTTCTTAGCAATTATTCTTTTAATCTATTTTATTTTATCAACAATTGTTCATTTAGCTTATTTTTATTTCTGAACATTTGTTCTTTGATATTTGTTATTTCTTAATATTTTTTTAATTTTATTTCCTTTTTAATAATAATCAAGAGAATTCGATTTTTTTAATATACAATTTATTTAATACATTACTACATAAACCCCATCCCCCCCCCCCCAAAAAAAATATTGATCTAGCTTTGCCTCGGCTATGTACATATTTCAGAAAATTAAAAATCGGTGCGATTAATTGTGAATAACATTGGTGTCATCTGAAATTGTATTTCGATTATTTAATTTATCCTAGAACCTTATAGCCCCATGTATTAAAGTTTCACTTTTACGTATGTTTCAGTCAATTGTGTGTTAGAAACTTCTTGAGATTTTTCGAAATTTTTCGAGAAATTTTATAAAGGATTGTAAATAAAAAGAAAATATGTTAAATTATAAACTACTCTATATTATCGTTTTGGTTAACTCAAATACAAAAACTTTTGGTGTTTTCGAGGGAAACTTATCAAAAATTTGATCTATGCTTAGCCCCCACTGGCCCGAATTCCTGGATCCGCCCCTGATCACAAGTCCTTGTAAATGAAAAAGAAAAATTACCATATGTTTCTTATTTTTAGGTGGTAAAAAGGCTGGTAGTATGTTGGATGGTTCTTTTGCTGATTCACTTCCAGTTGTTCGAAGCAAAAGATTTGTTATAGAAAGGTTTTGAATTAGTGCAGATTCATGACCGATTCAATAAGAAAGGGTTAATTTGTTTTGTTTGCTCCTTTCATCATGTATACTTTCTTCATCCGCTGTTCTCCATAAATTGTTTCCAGTACAATATCACTTTCTTGTGGGTCAGATGCTGGTACTAATACGGCACACGACTTATAATTTTTTTTGGTGTCCTAACAGAAAATGATGCTTAAACTAATCCAACTTCCATAGAGTAAATTCAGATGGAGCTGTGAGAATATTGAAAAGAACTAATTAATCTATCGGATCCAATTGAGCAACCTCTTGACATGAAAAGGAGCTTTGTAATTAAAGAAAATCAGTGGTTGTGTAAATGAATACAGGAGTAGTTAAAAGTTCATTAAAACTTTTAAATATTACACAAGAATTATAGACATGCTTTAAAGGCGCTTAAACTATCTACAAGCATTATTACTCATACCAGCATATGGTAATAAAGGACAACAAAATAAATTTGCTGTAAAATATCCTTCTGCTTAGAACTAAACCAACAGACATATTTCAAAATCAATGACCAACAAAGGGAAGTCTAACTTGCCCCTTTTATGAACTGTTTTTTTTCTTTTTTTTTTCTTTTTCCAATTATAAGATCGTAAGTAACGGGAATCAAGTGTTTGCATCTACTTCCATTTTTCTCAAACTAACAAACGTACACAGGCAAAATGACTCCTGAAAAGCTCAAAGATGAGATATGCATAAAAGGCTAGAGAAACATATATCCCATGGGGATTTTATATTATAACATAACCCACTCTCGTGTATAATCTGTTATTTTTTGTAGGTTCTATATATGTTCGATGATTAATGTTACTTAAATGCTGAACAAAGTCAATTGGTTGGGTGATATCGCTAGTCATGTAATTATGGTTCAAGACTGAGAGGAGATGGCAGGACTACTAGAGCTCTTAAACAGACTACTCTGAAGTTGTCAAACTTGATACTAGCAAAATGATTAATTGATTTTCACAAGCAAGCCTGACTCTCTCTACATATACTTACCTGCTAAAACAGGATTCAAAGAATTACTACAATATTCTCCTAATAACAAAGACAACCTCAATCTCTTCTACTTGTTGCTATTCCAATCTTGTTAGCATCTACAAGGGAGCATAATAATGGAAACATGAGAGAGAACTTCTGACATCACGTCACACAAACAATATATAGCAAGGTAGCATAAAAATGGCAAAATGAGAATTCAACAAAAAAAAAACTCTGAAATCACTTCAAGCAAACAAAATATAGCAGAGAGACAATGAAATAAATATATGGCTAGGATAAGAAAGCAAATATATGTTGTACATATTAAGATACGAAAGCAGGGATGGAAAAAAGATAACCATCTATCTTGCAAATAGACTGTCAATCACGTCATACGGTAAAACATATAACGGAGACGCACAAAAATGACAATTTAGGGAATAAAAGAATGATGACCACCAGAAGAAAACATACCTTCCAATGTTTAACATAATAAGGGGTATTTTGCATTTACCTTTACCCTACCCCAATTCTCGGACGACATAAACACAAACACAAACAGAAACACAAGACAAACACAAACAATTGAACTTATTACTCACGGATCGGTGACGCTGCAATAAGACATTGAAATTGTGGATCAGTGACGTGGCAACAGAGAATTTGAAATTGCGGATCGGTGACGTGGCAATGGAGAATTTGAAGGCGGTGAAGATTGGCGCGCCAGATTTGAAGGTAGTATAAATACCTCCATTTTTAATTTTCCTTCCACAATTCAAAATTTATTTCTCAAAATTTAATTTCAAAAGAATGAAGTTCAACTTGAAGGGGTCAACACGTAATGGTTTTTATTTCTGTTTTTTTAAGTATTTTTTTTCAATTCTACTTCTCAATCGCTAATATCCTGTATTTCTTTTTGTAGTTTACTATGTGAAGAAATTTATTATTTACGGTGGATCAATTGGTTCCTTCCTACAATTGGGAGGAGTCGGATTGACTCCTTCCAAGCTTGAGGAAGGTCTTCAAGACATTAAAGACATCAAAAAGAAGTTGGAGCAGAAGGAGATGAACATGAAGATATAATTGATTCGTAAGTAGATGTTTGGAATAGCCTAGTTTTGTAGCCAAGTCAGTGGCCTTTCCTTTTGATCTGATTCTTGTTTTATATATGTATAGTTTAAGAAAAAAGAGGTGTAGGACTTATCTAATGAAAATTATAGATATATAATATAGAAGTATTATATTGTAATTAAACTCAATTGTAGTTTATTACTGATCAAGGTTTTAATTTCCTGCAGTCTTTTCCATAGTAGTTATAAATTGTGAAACTGAAAATTGTTAGTTTTCTTGTCAAAGGTTCAGGTTCATGTTTATTATTATGTTTTTTCTCTCATTTGCAGTTTTTTTTTTTTTAAATAGGTATCAAAATACTACTTGATGTTGTCCCTTTCAATAATTAGTTTTATTGTAGGAAAATGTGGTTTGAAGTTTTCTTCCAACGGAATTCTGGTCATGACTAATTCAGACTTATTGTTATTAGGAATAACAATAACAATAAGTTTGCTAACAAGATTGGAATAGCAAGTAGAAGAGATTGAGGTTGTCTTTGTTATTAGGAAAATATAGCTGTAATTCTTTGAATCCTATTTTAGCTGGTAAGTATATGTAGAGAGAGTCAGGCTTGCTTGTGAATATCAATTTATCATTTTGCTTGTATCAATTTTCTTGATTCTTGTATGTATCTATCTATTTTGTACAAAGAATTTTAACAACTTCAGAGTAATATATTACAATTAAGAGCTCTGTGTCACGGGCTAAGACTTTCCCCAAAGCCTCCCGTGCGGCACTTAGCCTCGAACGCACCCAGCGATCGTTTCTGCCCCTCCGTCGGATTGGCTAAGTCAGCCTCACTCTCGTTTCCAAGTAGGTATTGTGAATGAGGTTAGTTGAGAAGGTAAAATAGCACACAAGAGTTGAAAGAAATCCTTATCTTACTACATGGATGGATTACAACATTATACAACACTTGGATCTCCCCTTGGTTGATCCTAACAAATGACTCCCTACCCCTATTTATACTACTAAGAGGACCTATCTAGAAGCTTTCCAATGTCTAGAGACTTCTACAAAAACCTATTACATCTACTTTATTCTAGAGCATTCCGTAATGCTCTACTATCTCCTACTACTACAATATTCTAGAACTTTCTACAAGGTTCTACTTTCTTCCACCACTTTCCACGACTTTCTAGAATCTTCTAGAAGATTCTCCAACCTTCTAGAGTCTTCTATAAGGTTCTCCGTCCTTCTAGAAGGTTCCCCAACCTTCTAGAGTCTTCCACACTCTTCTAGAATATTCCGGACCTCTCCGGAACATTGTGGAACATTCCGGATCCTTCCGGAACCTTGTAGCGCCTTTCGGACCCCTCCGGAACCTTGTGGAATACTTCGGACCCCTCCGGAGCCTTGTAGTGCATTCCGGACCCCTCCGGAACCATGTAGAATACTCCGGACCCCTCCAGAGTTCTCTTGAACGTCCTGGATTCGTGTAGAACCCTCTGGAACCCTCCGGAACCTCCAAGACTTAGGTTTGGCACCTCCAAAAGACTTGGGCCGCCCCTGGGATGCCCCAGTGCCACTCGACGGCCTTTCCTTGCCCTCGTGCCTCGTATCACGCTCGGCTAGGCCTCCCGCCTTGCCGGTTACCCTTGGCGCGCGCCTCCCGCGCCTGTCTCATCCCGGGCCGACCATCCCACCTGTATGGCCGCCCATCCATGCCGCTTGGCCAGTCGGCCCCCTGCCTGACTACCAAGGTCTTCTCCTCGGGCCAACTCAACGCTCCCCTGAGCGGAGTCCCGTTCGTGCGAAGCCTCACCCCCGCTTGGCTCCGTGTTTCTGCAAAGTCCTCGGCATGTCCCGTCCCGAGCTCTCTGAGCCACGCACCCGTCCCTCGGGTCTCTGTGTCGCGCCATTTTGCCCCTGCAAAATGCCGGGCCTTGACATCTGGCAGTCCTACCTTCTCCTCTCAGTCTCAAACCATAATTACAGAAATCATAAGTGTATGACCAGCGATGTGACTCAACCAATTGACTTTGTTCAGCTTTTAAGTAACATTCATCCAACATATGAAGAATCTACGAAAAAAGAACATATTATACATAACTAATATGAATCCATATGGGATGTTTCTCTAGCCTTGTATGCATATCAATTTCGAGCTTTTCAGGACTCGTTTTGCCTGTATACGTTTGTTAGTTTGAGAAAAATGGAAGTAGATGCAAACACTTGATTCCCGTTACTTACGATCTTATAATAATAATAAAAAATAAAAAAATAAAAAGTTCATAAAATGGGCAATTATGTGAAAAAGACAACATGGGTCAAATATCTTTTCAACAAAATATATGAAGAACAGAGAAGGATAGGAAAACCGTCCATGTCCTAGGAGGATGAAAACTGAAGAACATTTAAGTATTTTAGTGCAAACAGAAGCTTTGGTACAAATGTCCTTTATGTGTATTTGTGATTGTAGAACTTGTTAAATACTACGACATTAACATAAGAAGGTATTTGTTTTACATATTGCTATTCAATCAATCATATTCAATATTTTGTGGAGAAGACTTTGCAAACTATATAGTGTAAATAGGTATATGAAAGCAGTTAAATAATTAATATACATTGTCATCGTTTCCATCACTCTGAACTTTGATATTAACCTTCATGGTCTCTCGACTTATTTAGTGTCATTCGTACATTGAAATTCATGGTCCACTTTTTTCCCTTTTACTTTTTTTATTGCTCATGAAATGCAAGACTTGTTGCGTTTTGACCTGCAGCCTGGTCTTGGCTCCATTTGGGAAAAATATTATGACGAGGCACATCACATGCAGTGATGTAGGTAGTCGATGCTGCATTGTAGATGCTAGATTGGAATAGCAAGTAGAAGAGATTGAGGTTGGCTTTGTTATTAGGAAAATATAGCAGTAATTCTTTGAATCCTATTTTAGCTGGTAAGTATATGTAGAGAGAGTCAGGCTTGCTTGTGAAAATCAATTCTCGTAAGTTTTTCATTTATGCTTATTTTCTTTTTGGGTTTTTACAAAGATTAATGGGAATGTTCATGAAGCGTATGTGACTGAAACTGTAATTCGAGGCAAAGAGACTCCATTCAAAATGGGTAACTGTTTATGTTGTTTCTTTTCCATTTTATGAAATTTACTGTCACAAAGTTAAGGAGCTTTATTTCAAAAGTTTTTATGATATTGAATGTGTTGAACTTATTCTTTAGCATTATTATGCTTACATCTATGGTGCTCTTTTGAGGAATATTTTTTTAGTTTATTGGTTTTAGTGAAATTCTGCAATGAAACCCCTTTAATGTGTGTGTTTTTTGTTGAATCATGCTTTGGAGAAGCTCTGGCCTATCTGTATGGCAGGGATTGTTCCTCAAAAAAATCTTCTCCTATGGTTTCATGGTTCTTGCAAAAATATAAACCTTGGACAGTGGTAGGGCTTATTTTGAAAGTAAAGGAAGTTTTTTTCAGTTTGATTCCTTAATTGATTTCCGAATTATTAATGAGACTTCTAGTTGATTTTATGCAGAAATATATTGTTGGTTATTGTTACTTGAAGCTGCTGAGATGAATCCATCTGAGTTAAATGGTTAGTTATATACCTTATTCTGTTATTTGCTTCGTTTGTTTGATATTCTGTTTCTCTTCTTTGGTTTCCTTGAAATACTTTACTTTGATTCATCTAATTTGAATTTTTTTCTCTTTCTGTATTTATATGATAGTGTTCAGACCATTGAGGTATGGCTTGAGTACTTTAGCTCCTGTTATTTATAGCATATCATTTTTTGTTAGCCTATTTTATATGGTGGCTTTAGTCAGTTTATTTTTATTGTAGGTGCAAGTGCTTTTTTTCCAGGTAAGAGCCTCTTCTTTCATTAATTAAGATGTTTATTTCTTCTTTATGTGTGCAGTGAGTTATATGAAATAATTTCTGTTCCAGACTAATTTATATGCTAGGATACTCTATTTAGCTATTTATTGCAGTTGTAAATGTTTTTAGCTTCATGGACTGAACTGGCCTATTTTATAAGGTTCTAACAACAGGAATAGTAAAGGAAGATATGATAATCTCATTTCTCAATTTAAAGAGCACACTCATCGATTTTACTGTCATACGGTAAAATTCAGCATTCCATTCAACTATTTGCTACATAGAGCAACTTATATGTATCTATTAATTTATATTACCTTATTTCAGAGTGATTGAAACCTGGAGCATGTCATTGCAAAAATCGAAGTTGCAAAATATCCTTGAAAGTGTGAGTTCATTTCAGTTTAATAATAACTCTAGACTTCTTATTTCAATATTAGAATGAGACGCATGAATAATTGAAGCGGATGAGTGCAGAAAAAATTATGGATCAACTACGGAGTTCGAGGAAATAATGTAATCCATTTTGCCTCTTTCGTGAAACTGAAGTGAAAACTCAATTTATGAGATCGATAGGTAAGAATAACACAGGAAACCAAAAGAACAGAATTTAAAATAATCTCTAGGAAGTATAAGAAGAGTCAAAGAAATCTTTGAACTTTCGTAATATTACAGCAAAACAAGGAAACTTCATGATAATGAAACTTTCCCATCTGATACTTTAGCAAGATTTTCCACCAACAATTTATGTTTCTTAAATGGAGTCGTGCATTATTCATTTATGTCGGTATATGGTTCTCGTCTGTTCCTTTATTTTTCTCAGAATTAGACTAGATGATTTTCTCTTATAACTCTTTGAATATATGATAAAATTCCAAAAATGTTTGTGACAGATTTATAGGTGGCTTTCATTGACTCGTAACAAAGCTAATGTTTAAAGTGAGTCATAACATTTTCAAACTATATGAGGAATAGATGATCAAAGTTATGTTGGTCTTTTACAGATCATTAGCCTTTTGTCGTTCTGGCACCAAGTCTTCTGTATTCTACTTTACTAATTAACAAAACTTGTTACCTGCAGACTTTCACAACACTTACTCCTATACAAGGTTACGTGCAATGGCTTTTATCAAAGGTGGCACAAGTTGAGAGATCTTATTCAACCTCAAAGAAAACTTGCTGATACCAGAAAAAGAAAGTGCACTCTTGGAAGCAACAAAGTAAGCATATGTTTGTGCCATTTTGTTGCATATACATACTTCCTATATTCCTTGTTTGGCGTTAAAGATGTAAGTTAGTAATAACGGAAATTGAGAATGAAAGTAGCTCTCTTATTGTTCTAAGTGCAACAATTATCATTTTAACTAATTTATTTTAACAAATTTGGATAATGTCGAGAGATTCCAAGTTTGCAATTTTAAATCTTTTACATATGACCACTGTTAGAGAATCATTGAAGTTAGTAATTAAATGCTAGAACATTTGATTTCTTCAAGATTTACAATAGAAAGCATTGAAATATCAACTTTGTTAAAGGATAATTGTATGAGGACATTAAATTGTCATAAGGTTAGATTTTGAAAACTTACAATAGAAATATTTGAAATATCAAAATTTAGTAAATAACACTTGTAATTAGCTATTAAAGGCTAGAGGATCTGAATTTGTCTTGTAGGAAATGGAGTTACCTTCTCGTTTCTGGATATATAGCAGATGAGACTAAACTTTGCAATTTGTATATAAATATTACACGATTCACAATTGTTAACATGAATGTGAATGCTCGAGTCGAGTTTTCAGCTAGAATTTAGTTTGAGCTCGTGATAGTACATTTTGTTTGGTCAAACCTTAAAATGTGTCACAAATTATGCTTCATATCAGTAGTAAACTTAAAGCTTGACAGCCATATACATGAATGTACACTTGCTTGTGCAGAAATTGACAAGGGTATACCCATGCCAAGAAGTTCAACAATAAGTTCATTCATTTATCTCATGTTTGGTATGAATTGAAGAGGTCTGTGGGCATGTGATTTTAGAAAACACGAGGGATCTTGGCTATAAAATTTATATATATGCTTATGGGGGATTATGTATTTTGATGATATTTTCGTTTTTTTGCATGTTGGTGAGTTTGGTGTAAGAATGATTAGGTAAATGTTGTTGTTGTTTATTAGTTTGCATAAACTTAGTTATGTATGATGGCATGGCCATCAAATAATAGGTGATACTTTGTTTAAAAAAATTGAAAGAATTGTCCAGTGACTGTTGAGAGTTGGGGTAATCAGCTGAGAATGATATTCAATAGCCATTTTAGGAACCATTGTTTTGGACTTTGTGGGTGCTCTATTCCTATCTAATTCAGGATTAACAAGTATGAACTCTACATTGGGGGACATAACACATGAAAAAATGTTGATTATCCTGATATAAAAGCAAATGGACAAGATATTTGTGATGAAATGGCAAAATCATTAAGTTATGTTTCCTTGAATTACAAATCTAATTTATCAACGCATCCCACAATCTTATCTGTATAGCTAGGAAATGTATATAAACCATATAAAAAATATATTGAGTTAAGAATCGTGCACATACAAATATATGGACTTGTGTTTTTTCTGTTTTGAGGACAGTTTGCTCACTGGTGAGATTATTTTTTAATAATAAAAGACTATTTCCTAAATAGCCTTGGTTAATAAATAACCTAAATATCCATCTATATATATATATATATATATATTGATTTGACATGAAAAGTATTTGCGTGGGGATTTTTTATCTGAATTTATGCATGCATACTGTATTTAATTGTATATTGTAGTATAGTTTCATATTCAAAATTATTAATTCAAAAACACTATATACCGTGTCATATCCATATCTATTCATTCATCAAAATGCCATGAAATTCCATTATCTATGTAAGTAAATTTTTTATTGATAAATTTAGTTGCACTCAAGTCAGCTGTTGGATCAGGATGGAAATCATGAGTTGCTAGGATAAACATCTTTTGTTGGAGGCTATGAGATTTTGTGATGCACTTATTGTTATAAGATTTCCAGCAGAAAGAATTCATCAATGTGAGATCATATTATTACAAGTTCTTTATAACAAGCATGATTCATTCAAATCTACAAGTATGAGCTTGTTTATCCAACAAAAATGTGATCATATTTATCTTTTTCTTTTGTACAACAGTCCATACAAGCTACGAAACAGATACCCAAGTCCAAGATCGCTAATTTGATGAAGAAAAAAAAGATCTATCCCGAAGACTTTCTTTTTAAGAGCAATGATGTCATTAATGCCTGTTATTTGTCATTTTTCCAAGGAATCAATTTGTACTATTTAGACAAGGTAAGGAATCTGGACTCGCTAAGGAGTGAAATAAGAGTATAGTTAAATGAATTTCAGATTATCGTGTTAAAGAGTAATTATGTGCTTTCTATGAAAAACAATGTTCAAAGACATTACATGGACCTATATCTTTTTCTAATTCATTGATTTGATTTTATTTGATTAAAGGAACACTGTAACGTACAAGAACAATAGGCATATGGTTCAAGTCCTATGGAACTAGAAATGCATATGATATAACTTCCTTATTAAACATGATTGTCATGTATTTAAACACTTTCTTATCGGTCCATGAAAATCATTTCGTGTTCGAAAAGGTTGGCAAGTCTTAGAAATCTACAATGTGTGAAAAGTATACGTTCTATCAAATTTAATATAGAAAAGCATAGGAACAATCAGACCATTTTTTTTTTTTTTTTTGAGGGCATAGGAACAATCAGACTTAATGTTTTTTACTAAACAAGCAGAATTCTTTTAATAAACATAAACTGACTAAAGCCCAAATAATCCAAAACCAAAACTGAGTAATAGAATAGTACTCTCCTCACATTTGGCCGGCCGGCCGTCTGGCTGTATTAATTTTTTTTAATTAATTTCTCTCCAAAAAAGGTGGGTAGGTAATTAGTGGAGTAGTAATTTATTAGATTCTCTTTCTTTCTTTTCTTCAAATTACAGTTGTCCAATTTTATTTAATTCTTTAATTATAAAAATATAACCTAATAAATTAATTAACGAATATGTTAAATAATAATCTTATAGTTTACCAAGTTTATCTTCGAAAATATTATGTTTATCTTATATTATATGAGTATCTATTTTTTAGTATCATTTATATATTTTATTAAGTCGGACGGCCAAGTTTATTCTCTTAATTTTTTGTTTTTTGTTTTTTGATAATAAAAATTCATGGACGGGCCTAATTAAATTGGAAAGTGGAAATATGTTATGGGCCGACTAAACTTATTCAAACCACTTTAGCTAATAATAAGAGGCCCAATACAAAATTATTGTTTCATTATTAACATAATATATAATTTTTTTTTTTTTTTTGTGTTTCATATTAATCATACCCAAAATAGTTTTTTACCAAATTAAAACCCAAGTAATAAAAATCAAGCGATACAAGAGCATTGCTTTATATAAACCCAACACGGCAATTAATTTATATAAATATATATTTATTTTTTATAAGATAAATCATTTAAAATGTGTATATAAGTAGTTAAAACAAAAAAAAAAAATCATAACATTAACTTTTATAACTTCCAAAAATAGTGACTTTAAAAGATTGAAGAATCCAAGTTATAATTCCAAACAATTTAAATATATTCCTTTCATAAAACATATATATTCCTTTTCCTTTCATATTTCTATTCATGAATTCCTCCAGTTTCCCCCAAGAAAAAAATATTCATCCAATGACCTCACAAGTAAACTCAAAATTATTTTTGTGGTGGTATTGAATCAACAATTTATATGAAAATATATTTTACAAAAAAATAATTATATATGAAAAAAAAAATCCTATTTTCGAAATCTCAAAAATAAAGCAAAACAAAATAGTATTACCATGAAAAGTATGCATTACTTAGGTGACTTTCACATATATTAAGAATCAAAGATAAAACTAACATCGGGTTTGCTAATAACAGTTCATGATTGGCTAAATTGTTGATAGTTCACAATTCAAATAATGACATGTGGCAAAAAATTCACTTGCAACTTGCTATACAAGTTCAGCTGGAATCGTACGAATTGTCCTAAATATCCTTGTTAATTTGTTCTATTTCCAATCTTCTTCTCTGCTTACCATTTTTTTTGTGGCATTACATCTTCTTCCCTACTCTTCTCCACTTTCCATTGATGTCATTATGATATTTTCAATGGTGGAAGCCGCCGAAAATTAGAAAGAACAAAAATGCCACTTGAGAACTTAAACTCAAAGAATACTCTTTGAATCTAGAAAAAGTAATGGAAGATGTTTCTGCAACCGCCCCTATATTTGCTACGGATCTAAGGTTTCAAAGAAACAACTTGAGCTTGGCCCCTTCCCAACATAGGGAGAGCTTTCATTCATTGAAATGTAGAAAATGAAAAAAAATTGTTGTTTTGAGTGTAAAAAATTGGGGAAGAATAAGAACCACACATGAATTTTTCTTTTAGTTTGGGGAAGAGGGTAAATTGATTATACGTGTGTGTTCACGGCGACAAGACGAATTCCCAAGCTAATTCCGGCTAACAGTCACCGAAAAACTGTGGTTGTGGGAGGATATATGTTGGCGGCGTTGGCTTTTGGTGAGGCAGAAATGGTAGCGGATTTTGTGGCTGGGGTTTGTGGTGATGGCGAGTTCAGTGGTTGTTTTGCCGCCTTCGTTCTGGTACGGGTGGAGCTTCCATCACCGGTGAAGATACCTTCACCGGACCGGTGAAGATACCTTCACCGGACCGGTGAAGGAAGTTGAAGACAACAACTTTTTTTTTTAAATATATAATATATATTTTAGTTTAGTTTTTAGAAAATAAGGAAATAAATTAAAATTTTAAATACTTAATAATTTACAAATCTAGTATAAAAATATTTAAGTCATAATGAAAATGTATTTTTGTCAATTAAACATATTTAGTTTGAATTCAATTTACTTTTACATCTATAGAAAATAGTTATAATGCCCTAAATCGATTTGATTATATCACTTATATGTTAAGAAGGGGGGGGGGGGGGGGGCAACCAAGTAATTAACAATTAACAATTTTGTGTTATTAATATATATTATTAAGGAGGAGAGGGCCAAAAAATAATTAAAACATATATGACCTGCTAAAGCTAACCGGGAGTACATGTCAAAAAAATATTGTTGCAGTTCATTTTTGTGAAAAACTGTCGGCAGTTTTCCACAACATGAACTGCAATTAGACACTCCCAACTAACATGGGATGCTAATCATATTGTGAAAAATTGTCGGTATTTTTTCACAATTTGAACTGAAATTTAATATTTTATTAATATAAATATGATCGGCCCTTCAATTTGCATTTTGCTGGTCATCTATTTATAAATAATTGTTTAATTATTTATATTTCCTGCCTCCTTATTAATATTGTCCTTATGCCTTAATTCAAAGAGAACAATTATTAGGATTCCAAAGTCTTCTTCCCCAAAAGTCAGTTGATTGAATTGTGATACTTCAAAAATATTTGAAATTGCGTTTAATTTTTCAAGCCAAATACAAGAACATTAAAAATAATCAAATCAAATTTTAAGTTTTTTGTCTATAAATATAAAATTAAACTGAAAATGTTTAATTTAAAAAGACACATTTTTCTTATTAAACATTTGTATCATTAAGTATTTAAATGTATTTCTCTATTTTTTTTTTAAAATTGAATTTTAAATAATTGAAAATTAAAAAAATCTAAAAAAAAAGAAGTTGTCATCTTCTACGAAACTTCATTGGTGAACGGCGGCGAAATGCAGAGGTGGCACTTCGCCGACAATAAGGTCGCGGCCAAAAAAATCAATCCAATCTCAATAACCCATCATCTTCTATATTCTCCTTTCTTGGTTACTCAAATCAAAAATCCCTTTTCTTCCTCCAATTTTAATAGAACAAAAAATGTAGGAAATAAAGGAAGATTTCCAACACTCTGTTACTGATGGATCTGGATCTATTGATTTCCAAGTGTTGAGTTCTGCAACTAGGGCTCTCGGCTTCGAAATTTCGGAAGAAGAAATTAAATAAATCCCGGCAGCGAGACTGTGCCATTGTTCTGGTTCGAGCACGGTTATGGAGGTAGGAGGGGAGTGGGGCGGCGATTGCTAGGGTTTCGAAAAAGGTTAGGGTTGGAAATGAAAGATAGCCTTTATACGAACAAAATGTGAAGACGATTTCAACAATATTGTGAATAGTTGAGAAGAAGGAGGAAGTCAAATTAGTTGTGAAGAAGAAGGGTATTTAGGACAATTCTCAAGTCCTAGTAGTAGAAATTATCACCTGGTTTCAAGTCATTTGGTTGCCACATGACAATAACTGAGTGGAAAACTATCGGTAGTTTAGCCAAGACTGAACTACAATTAGCCAACCCGAACTAACATGATTCATTATTCAATACATTCACACATTTCAATACGAAATAAAAAGAACACATATATAACAAGATTTTAATACTTGAAATGTAATCGGAATGTCACAATTCTATCACCTATAAATAGCCGAGGCTAACTATCACAAAAATTTTAAAAATATATTAAGACTCACGCAAATACACTCTATGCATGTATTTCATTCCACAATAGGTAATCCAATTTTCTTACACTTATTTTACAATATTACCTATTAATTGTGTTTTTTCAAAACAGATTCTTCCAATGGATCGAGACTTTAAGTTTCACGTATACAATAGATTGAGCACTATAATTTTAATGGTAAAGATACAAAGATATATTTACCCGACATAGTATATACGATGCATGAAACTGACAATCACATATCAAAATGTATTGTATTCCTCCATGCCTATCATTACCAACACGACAAATTGTTACCTATTCCATGCAAGAAATTCTACGAATACTTTGACTAAAACAAAAAATTCTACTTGGACCTCAAGAAATTTCATTTCGAAATGAAAGATTGCCAACCACGGCCTCAATGGAAAATGCATGAGTTTTGCCGAACAATTTTCATATTCCATTTTTTATTCTCCATGGACCGGTAATGGTTTCAATGCACTATCTATAACAGTAAAGATTTATTTTTAAAATTCACTTTTTCTTTTGATTATATTAAATAGCAAAACTTAGGGCCTGTTTGTCTCGCATTTGGGAAAAAAATTTCCCACTTCCGAAATGCGAGACAAACAAGCAAATCCATTTCCGGAAAAAGCGGCTACAATGTATTTTTTTCAGAAACAAATTTCGGAAACTGGGCTGCAGCCCATTTTGAAAAAACAGCCTACTACTCTATCATTATTCTACTCCCCTCTCTCTCTCTCCTGTGTCGCATTGAATAATTGCAAATGTAATAAATAATTGTAGGTACAATATCAAGTTCATTACCTTGTTTTTCTTCTCTCTTTTCTGGATAAGATTTTACCTTTATTATGGGACTTTGATATTAATTAATTTAGTGCGGTTCATCTAAGAGCCGGGTCAGTATCAGATCAAAAAATGGTTAGTTCGGCTTTTGGGTTCAAATTGATCCTTGCTAATTAACTTATTATTTATTAAGTGCTTATTGACTAATCACTTTTGGACTCGAATTTGAAGAGAGAAATAGTGCATTTTGGTCTATTTTAGATTTGAACTCGATTTTGTCCTAGTAAATATGAATTTTTTTTTTCATCAAACTCAAGAAAAACATGTCAAGGAAAATGTAGTCCCCAATTTTAAGTTAGTACTTCTTAAGAACATGATTATCTAAGTTCATTTATAATTCAGTCAATCTAAGTAATTATATCGTATCAAGAAAATATGTAATGATAAAAAATAAAATTCGAGAAAAGCATGTGAATTTGGCAATAATCATGCATGTTAAGCTATTTATGGTTATATATCTAAGATTCAAAACACAAAAGAAGATAAATAAGGAATTAGGAGTTAATCTTAGGAATTTTATGTTATTTATGGTTAATCTTAGGAATTATATTTTTTATCATTACATATTTTCTTGATACGATGCCTGGTTATTCGATAAGTGATGCTTCATCACATATTGGTCCCGTGGACAACTGGGAGCGTGCAGCGTTGTTGACTCGGAGGCGGTTGGCCCGACGTGGAGGAAATAATAGTCATGATTGATCGGATAACAGATGGGGTCCATTTCCACCTTCGTGGAATTGGTGATATTAATTGTAATATTGCCATTAATTTTATTAGGTTAATATTTTAAGGATATTGTGTAATTTCTAGCATATTTAATATGTCATTTGAATGAATTCGTCGGTGAGATAAAATAATTAAAAGAATTTTAGTATAATATTTTATAAAAAAAAATTTGAAAAAATGAAAATTAATCTACTTTATTTTTATTAATTTAGAAAGTACAAATAATTAATTATAAAATATTATTTACCACATATATTACTAATAATATATACACCAATAAATTAATTATATATAACTAATTGATGTGACATAAAGTCTTACACTATCTTACACCTAATTAACTAACTCAAACCTACAAAAAAGACCTACACCTACTTTTTTCCCAAACAACTCTCCCAAAACCCAAACAAACAACATTACGCAAATCGAGATTATTTCTCAAACCTCTACCACTTTCCCAAACGACTCTCCCAAATGCGAGACAAACAGGCCCTAAAGCTTTTTTGAGACATAAGATAAACATTATATATGAACAGCACTATTATTTAAGTTTCTTAGCTCAATTTTCTATGAATTTTGATTCAAGATTAATTAATAATAGCGTTTTAAGCTCAAATCCGTGTATATATGCATTGAATTGCATTATTTTGTCCCTTGAGTCACAATTTTTGCCCAAAAGTGAAGAAATTGCATTTTACCACTCATAATCCCTTTTAATTTAAAATTTGCCCCCATATCGTAACATATTGAACTACATTAGTTTTTCTTTCAACCACAAATCTTATTCTAAAATCAAGAAATTACAATTCACCCCTTTATTACATCGAACTACATCATTTTGCCCCGCAAATTTTAAATTACTGAAACATTGACATGAAGAAACAAAAGTCTAATTAAGTAGGAAAGTTTGAAAATGCCCGAAAAACAAAGTTACAATGTTGATGATGTTTCAACCACAACAACTTATGACGTTTGGTCCCCAACTTCAGGGAAGAAAGAAAGATGGAAAGAAAAGATTTGGAGAAATAATTTTTAAACTTCATTCATAAGCTCGAATGAATTTGAAAAAATGAGTTAAAATCAAAAGATTCTGATTAACGAATTAATCGTAGATAAACATACTTTTATCGATAACACAGAAATTCTTGATTAAACATAAAACATGTAACATGTACATATGTTTTTGAGGTTTGGGCCCAAATATGATGAAAAACTTGTCGTGTTTCCACCAGAAATCCAATTGAATGTTGGAATGTACGTAAGTAAGTCAGTACATTGGGTCAGACATTTGTTTTTGTCAAACGAAAATGAAACTAAAACCCAAATGCTTAGCTTGTAAAATAACTGTAAGACCACCCCACTAAAATGTATACACAATTATCATTAGCTAACATAAAATAAGAAGGGGCAAGAAATCTCTTCCAAACAATTGAGAAAGTCAACTCAATTTCATATATAAATCTTTAATGTAATTACATAAATCATATAATACTTCTATATATCTATAATTTCCATATATATATATATATATATATATATACACTAACCTTAATACCTAATTATATCTTCATCTTCATCTCTTTCTCCTCCAACTTTTGTTTGATTTCTTTTATGTCCTTAAGACTTTGCTGATCAAGTTTGAAAGGAGTCAATCCAACTCCTCCCAATTGCATGAAGAAAGCAATCTATCCACCATAAATAAGAAAGTTCTTTGTATAGTAAACTATAGAAGAAATGAAGCAAATTAGTGATTGAGAAGTAGAAAAAAAAAAATATATATATATATATATATATATATATATAACCCTTACGTGTTCTTGACCCCTTCAAGTTCATCTCCATCCTTTCTAGATTGAATTTAGAGAATACATTTTGAATTGTATTGAGGAAGGAAAATTAAAATTGGTGGTATATATACTACCTTTAAATCTGGCGCCAATCTTCACCGCCATAGTTTGTGTGTACACGATTGGCGATCCGTAATTTCAAATTCTCCATTGCCACATCACCGATCCGCAATTTCAAATTCTTATTGACGCGCCACCAATCCGTGTGGTGATAAGTTCAATTGTTTGTGTTTCTAGTTCAATTGTTTGTGTTTCTGTCGTCAGAGAATTGGGGGTAGGGTAGAATGTGTTATAAGAGGGAAGAATGTGTTATAAAAGGGATGAATGTGATACATTATATTGATAAGATAGACCAATCTGCTTTAAAAAAAATTAAGATGGACGAAAATGTAAAATTTGATCCTTAAGAAGGACCATTATGCTATTCACTAAAAAAAATTAAATATATCAGTTGAATTATGTAAGGTAAATCTACAGTTAATATCGAAAATCAAAATATATAGTGATTCGGTAATGAAGCTCACTACGTATACTAAACCGAAATTTCAGTTCAGTATATAGTTTACCAGATCGTGCATAATCATAATATTAGGGGTTTGATGTCATTGCATGTAATATAGCTGAATCAATTTTTGATATTTAGTCTGACGCGGTAATTTTAAAATTTCTACAGAACATCAAACGGTTCAGTCTGTTACAAAAAAAAAAAAAAAAAAAAGACGTATATGTAATTTGAGTATTCTTTGTAATAAATTAATATTACATCAAATTCTAAATTTTATTAGTTAATGCAAAACAACAATATCATAACATACGTGTGTATGTGTGTATATATATTCCAAAACACGGATTAAGAATTATAATAAATAACCATTTTTCTAAGTAAAAATTCTAAAACACCATTTTAATCAAGTAATCATAGCATTAATAAGAAGGGTAAAATTGATATAATTTTTTAAATTCTACATTGAAATTCTAAAACGATAAATAATAAAAAACAGATGGAGTAATCATTATCATTTGACATCAATAATATAAAATAATCATTTTTACATAAATTAGATCAACATAGCTTACATAACAAACATAAAAAAATTTCAATAGAATGTGTAATTTTAATAAAAAGGTTAATTTGATTGGTTAATTCTATTTTAGTGTCGCGCTACAATCATTGTCCAACGCGGAATATTCTTGCATAGACCTGGTCTATGAGATTTTAATAGACCTTGTGGTGGTAAATAAGCCACATCATACATTTGAGAGCATGACATCATCAAGCATATTCCTTTTGCATATAAATGGTTCTAGATTAAGGAGTAAAACATTCTAGATAAGTATGAAAAGTATCTAGAGCATTAGTTTTAGCCACTAGATCAAGTTAATTTTCACCGTCAATTCAATAATGTGGTTATATAAATAGGGCAAGACCTTATTTGAAATTTTTTATTTTTTATTTTTTCATCTTATTTGACAAACAAAATTGTCAAATAGAGAAAAAATTGAGGCCCCCTCTATAGTCGAGGGCCTAAATTGCCTAACTATAGAGTCGGCCCTGCATATACTAGTACTAGTACTTCCCTGTTTCCACTACATAATAATTAAAAAATAACTAATTCATTGAGTACCCCGTTTTGTATTTTAATCTTTTATTAACAAGAAAATCTTTCAAAAACCTAGGGATGAAAGCCAAACAAAGCTTTACAATTCTTTTGTAAAAGAAAATCAAAAACAGAAATAAGAGGGTTTACTTTTCTTTTTATATTTCCAATTTTTTTCTCTCAATTTTAGGTACCTCAAAAGAAAGAGAAGATATCACAACTTGAATTACAAAGAACTAATGAAAAATTACTTGTAACTAAATGATTCAATTTCATCTAGCTTTTTCAATCTATTACATAATCCGAATAGATCTTGAGAGAAAAATTAAGAAATCATATCTGCATTCATCATTGGCATTGGAATTGGAATTGTGTTGGATTTGAAATTTACTCTGAGATGGAAAATTTGAATGAATCGCGTGTGAGAAGAAATTCAAATACAACGTATTTATAGCCTTTCCCTATGCGCCATTTTCTCCCGCCTCAATTCAGTGTGTACACGTCATCAATCCGGGTTATTTTCCAACTTCCAATCAAATCCTTCCTAGACAGCGTGGCAATCCTTGAGATAGTGTGTTTCTTTGATTTAGGAACAAATGTGTTTCTTTGATTTAGGATTGTGTTGTTAGAGAATTGATGAAATATCAGAATGCTTGGTCCAAATAGCAAAATCCGCCCATTCTTTCTTTTATATATTATCAAATATCAGAATGCTTGGTCCAAATAGCAAAATCCCCCCATTCTTTTATATATTATCACAAATGTGCTCATTTTTATTAGCAAAAAATCCCTTCCAAGTCAATATGACAATTATATCCTTTTACCAAAAAGATGGAAAACACCCCCAATCAGGGGCGGATCCAGGAATTCGGGCCAGTGGGGGCTAAGCATAGATCAAATTTTTGATAAGTTTCCCTCGAAAACACCAAAAGTTTTTGTATTTGAGTTAACCAAAACGATAATATAGAGTAGTTTATAATTTAACATATTTTCTTTTTATTTACAATCCTTTATAAAATTTCTCGAAAAATTTCGAAAAATCTCAAGAAGTTTCTAACACACAATTGACTGAAACATACGTAAAAGTGAAACTTTAATACATGGGGCTATAAGGTTCTAGGATAAATTAAATAATCGAAATACAATTTCAGATGACACCAATGTTATTCACAATTAATCGCACCGATTTTTAATTTTCTGAAATATGTACATAGCCGAGGCAAAGCTAGATCAATATTTTTTTTGGGGGGGGGGGGATGGGGTTTATGTAGTAATGTATTAAATAAATTGTATATTAAAAAAATCGAATTCTCTTGATTATTATTAAAAAGGAAATAAAATTAAAAAAATATTAAGAAATAACAAATATCAAAGAACAAATGTTCAGAAATAAAAATAAGCTAAATGAACAATTGTTGATAAAATAAAATAGATTAAAAGAATAATTGCTAAGAAAAAAAAACTATAAAATAAGTAACAAAGGAAATGACACTCCTGAAATTTGAACTCAAGACAATGTTGATAAACATCTATAACCAAACCAATAAACAAATGCATTTTTCATGTAACTAAAACTAATATAAATTAGTTTGAACAATACTTCTTAGAAAATGAAAAAACAAATGGCAAGGAAGTAAGCATCCAGGGTCGAACACCTGACCTCATCCAATAGTTTGAGTACCCATCCAACAAACAATTATACTTCTTATGTTAAGAATACTACTAAAACTAATATAAATTAGTTTGAACAATACTACTTAGAAAATGAAAAAACAAATGCAAGGAAGGAAGCATCCAGGGTCGAACACCTGACCTCATCCTGTAGTTTTAAGTCCCCATCCAGCAAACAAACACATTTCTTATGTTAAGAATACTACTAACAAATATATATTCTAAATCTGAGTGGGGGCTATAGACCCCACTAGCCCCTATGTAGGTCCGCCCTTGCCCCCAATTCACTTACAAATTTGATAATAATTCTAATGTTAAATTTAAAAATTAACAATATCTCTCCTATGATTTTTGAAGAAATTCCTAATGAGACTTTTTGTATGAATGAATTTTCTTAATTACATGACAAAATAGGTTTTAAAAAAATCCCAAATCCTTTCGAGATTAAATTTGTGTGTTGCACGTAAAAAGAATGAATAATCACTTTTTAAGATATATAAGATCTAATTCCATAGATTTTTATTGTAAAGATTTTCTAAGCCACTAATAAGGATTAATTAATTTGCATGTGTAACTAACTATATCGATGTACGTAAACAAAATGACGAGAGCCAAATGGATGATCAGCTCGTGCTAATTAACTACTAATAAAGTACTTATTAGTATGTAGATATCTAGAATGTGCATGAGAGGCATATATATATATATATATATACATCCAATAATTTATGAATTATTCCTATTAATTTTTTTGCATGAATGCATTTTCCTAATTACATGTGTTCATTAACAAGATAGGTTTTTCTTGTTTTAAAAAAAAAAATATTATCCATTTATGCACATGTCCTTTGGAGAATAAATTTGTACATTTCACCTAATTAATGTTATATATACCACATTAACTACATCATTAGAATATTGGAAAAGTATGTAACTCCTTTTCTTTTCGTTTAGTCTAGCATCTATGATGCAAATTAAGTAGCATGATCAAGTGAACATATCGAAATCTTCATTAATTTAAAACTTCAGAATTTCTTTTTTCTTTTATATAGTGTTGTAATGAAGTAGTAAAACTCGTGAGTTCGTATTATATAAAATAGACGTACACTTAATTAAAACGCATTACGTACAATTTATAACAAAGATTACAAGTGAGGATGAATCGGATTATAAGTATACCGTCCGTAAGTAGCTAGCTAGTGTTGCTTTTCAGTTACAAAATTTAATAAAAATAGGAAAAATAAGCTTATTTATCAAACGTAATGGCTATTGACATTAAAGTCTTTTGAAACAGACTTTTTCTCTATTTTCTGAAAATAAAATAATTTAGTTTTGCTATGATAGATTGGAATAAAATTAATAATTGACACTTTTACCTAAAGCGAGATGGTTGAGAAATGCTCTCAGAGGATCAATATTATACATCTATGATCCAGTATAATAAACTTACAAGGAAATACAATTATATAAAATAACTAGTATTAAAACTATAGAAAAGTTCATATACAAATAACGTAACTGATCAACGTAATTGCATACTATAACACATCAAAAATACTAAATATTATAATTATAACCATGCATAATGTAATAACACACACTTGGTTATTTAATATATAATTAAAAATACAGTTAGTTCATTTCAAAACAAATAAAGTTAGTTAATGGAGCAATTAATAAATATTCGCATTTGCCTTTACCGTAAACCGCAAATTAGGGTATATTAAAAAAAAATATTTAAACATTTGAAGTCACTACATGTAACTCTCGAAAATTGGGTGTCTAATTAAACGCGTTGATGAGAAGTAGTATTAATTCACAAAGTTTTTTTCTTGGATTCAATTCACAATGCTTTACACACGTTATTGTTAAAGTAATTAATTTCTAATTACTCATCAGTTGAACACATTTAGCACAAATAATTCATTATATATGCACTAAATTATAAAATTATAAATGCAATGAGCATGCCTTGTTTTTCTATTTGGAAACTAGTATGAAAATAATTCCAAGACCCAGAAAATAATGATGCACTTATTATGGTTAGCAATCAAAATGCCTTTATAATTTTTTTTAAAACTATCAATTAGTCATAACTCATACGCATGTTACATATAATATATCTTTGGAAATGGTTAACGGAAATAGAAATTAAACATACCCGTTGTGCCCCTATTTTATTTTGTAAACTTTCAACCAGTCAAAATTTAGTTGGCCTCTCAAGAGGGATTCAAAATTTGAGGGATTCTACGGTGCCGTTAATACCATATTAGATGGTATTAGCACACAATGTGTATTACATTGTATGGTATAAGGAGTATAATTTATACCATAGAGTGTGACACATATTGCGTGATAATAACACCTAATTTGAAATAAATACTACATGATGTTGGGATCATATAACTAAATATATGGGGTTAATACTATGTAGTGTGATTATGTACCATAAAATGTGATACACATTGTGTGGTAATACCACCTAATGTGATATTAGCGGCACTTAACGTAGCGGCACCCTAAAATTTTCCTCAAAATTATGCTTGCTCCAAATTGTGATAATGAATCATCATAAATAAACTGAATTATATTATTCAATTTTAATAGTACATCCAACTTACAAAGGATATCAAAATTGATAACGCTATTAATTCATGTTTGAGGTACACTTAATAGAATAAATTAGATTAGTAAAACTGCATACAAAAAGTTATAATCTTTCCATCCAGCATTCAACGCGATTGCAAGTTATCAAAATGGCCTATATTAATTATTAATACCAATACCAAAATTAAAGCATTTAATTTAGTATCACACATATTTTCCTTCCAATGGTACGTACTTAAGAAAGCAATTCATTGAATTGTTTTAAATGTCATATCAATTGTTCAATTAGGTTAAGCAACAGGCTCCATTATATGTAGGCATGGCAAGATGGGTCTGAACCCGTGGGCCGGCTCGTGATCCGTTCAGGCACATCCAGACTCAACACATTAATTTTTATATTTGTTAATTATGTTAGGTTGGTCTTGGGTCAACTTTATAATTAATGGATCTCCTAGTGGGTCAGTTAATGAGTTTTGTAAAAACAAAAAAGAATTAATTATTGGACCCAATTTAAAAGCAACTTTCCTACTAACTTTAATTCCAAAAAGAAAATCCTATTATATCTTGTTTGCTATCATAAAATTGAAGACCTAGAACCGACTTTTCTTAATTTGTAATTACTATCCCATTATTTCGAGAAAAAAAATTAAATTATTAAAATATCTTAAAATCGTTCGTCTTTTCTATACCAATTTCATGACCACTTTTGATTAATAAAATATTAATATCGACTTTTGAAAGGGTTTTTTATATTTATTTTTATGCAATATATTTCTTATATTTCTATTCCTTTATATTTTTTAGATATAAGAGAATAATAAAACTTATATTTTCAAATCATGTAATTAATGTCCCATAATTTGCATGTTAACTTTATTCTTTCAAATCTTGGCTTCGATTACTCTAATTTTTCAACTCATGTTACAACAATTTTTTTGTGGATTTTCTTAAGGAAAAAAAATGAGGATTAAATGACCGACCCGACCCAAAACCGATAAACACCCGACCATTAATGACCCGACATATTCCTACCCCGACCCGCTCATTTGCCAAGCCCAATTATATGACCAATAGGTCATGAATTCAATTATCACTAGTGTGTGTATTTGTCTAGTTTAATAACACTAGTCTTTATAATTAGTTTTTATGTGTTCTTTGATACTATGAAATATATTAGATATAGTAATTGACCTAACGATAAATTCACAGTATTCAAAGAAGAAAAAATCGAAATTCAGAATTATGAGTTAAGTTTATTATAATCACTTTTGAAATATAATTAATTAAGTTTGAGGTGTTTGCAAAGTTACAAGAAAAATCGACTTAAGCAGTTTATGTAGTGTTGCAGCTCCAAAATTATGCTCACCTTTTTTCAACTATTTTTGACAAAATGACATATTTACCCTTTGTCAATCAACAACTTTAGGGCAATTTGTGGAGTGCTTAGCCAATGTTTCTTACCCCAGCCATAAAACTCCTGCCTTTAATTCATATTCATAAAAATGCAGCCTTTTATATTGGCTCATTACCATAATTAAGACGAGAGACAAGTATTTGAAATATAAAGAAAAATACCAAGGAAAAATATGGGGACTAGAAAAATGAGAAAAGTACACTTGTGTATTCTCCTTCCAGTACATATAATAATTGACAGATTTATTCAATAAAGAAAAAAAATCGATTGATTGAGGACATTCGAATTTTTAATGTTTCGAAAAATCTACTAGACTTCATGCCTGTCGGTTTCATTTTTATGGTAAAATTTATTTCAAGCTAAATTTCAAGGAAAATAAATTTATATTAACCAGTAAATTTCAATAGTCCAAAACACAGAACAGACAAACGGAATATATGTATCTAAATTGATGCAAATCATGATTTTTTCTTAATCTCATCCTACAATATTGTAGTAGAACCCTTTCATTTCATCATTATGAATTAAGACATTACGTACTTTTGTCATGTGTTAAATTCTCAAGCTTTAATTAATGGATCTCATCTTGTCATATCATCAGGGCCGGCCCAGTACCGGATTGGGCCTATCCCTAGGCAACTGCCTAGGGACCTAAGCTTTTGTGTTGCCCAACACAAAATAACAAAAGTTTATTATATTATATATAAAAAAAAAAATTGTTTAGCAACAGCCCAATTTTAGAATCATGTCCAGACCTATTTCCAATCGTAACGGGCTCTCACCAGGTCCCTGTCTTATTGAGTTGTTGGGCGTTTATAATATGAAGGGAGAAAAAGGTACAGAACATTATGGCCCAGTTTGGATCGGTTTTGGCTCTGTTTCGCCCTGTTTCGATGTTTCAAAATTGTTTCAATGGTTTTGGCGAAACATTTGAAACACCATTTGGATTGATTTTGGTTGGAATATTGAGATGGTAAAATATTATTAATATAATAGAAAAAGTTTTGAAAAGTTGAGATATGATTTGAAATGGTTTTGGATGTTGGTGTTTGAGGGTGAAAAATTTATGACATGTGTGAAATCAATGACTTTATGGAGTTAAAATATGATATTATATAGTGTAATGATTAATAATAAAATTATAATAATAATATTGTTCTTTTTGTTTGGGTCTTGAGTGAAACATATGTTTGGGTGAAAAAATGGGACAAATGCCTAAGTGATCCATTTTGGCCCAAATATTGGGCGAAACACTTGGGCCAAAATGGATCCAAACGAGGCCTATAATTGAGCAACTAAACACCTTCAAAAAATTTAAGGGCCCATTTATTTGATTTCTCTGAAAATTATTTTGCATTTGGAAAAAAATTAAATATCACATTTTCTATTGAAATAAATGTATCATCTCTCAATTTTCTTAAGTTATTCTCTCAAAGTCCAACAAACTACAATTTTTATTATGTCTAAAGAATTCTACATCAACTCTACTTTGATTTGACATAAAGTAACATATTTTTTACACAAAATCTCACATAACAAACATAATTTGACATAAAATCTAACACATGTTAGGTCTACAAAATAAACACTTCCAACACTCAAACAAACAATATTACGCAAATAGAGATTAATTATTTCACGAACCTCCACCACTTTTTCAAAGTACTCTCTCAAATATCAAACACATGCCCCAATGGTCTATATGGATGGGTTTTGGTGATTTCGATGAAACGTTGAGACCTCATTTGGATGAATTTTAATTGTTGGCTTTTGTGGTTTGAATAAGTTGAAATTCTACTTGGATTAGATTTGGATGTTGAGGTCTATATGGTAGGTGTTAAACCGATGTAATTTGAATAAGTTGAAACTCCACTTACATTCTTCCTTTATTATAATTTAGATTTACAAACTTTACGATATTTTTTCAAAAATGTTTAGAAAAAAAATATGTAAACCAATGGAAAAAAACTTATTAATCTCTATACATGCTATTTGATTAAATATCTAAAAATAGAATATTTTTATGAAAAAATTTTAAAAAAAAAATTTGATACCTCCATTGTTTCTGATTATATATCCTATTTTTGAAAAATTGGATTAAAAAAAAAAAGATACAAAATATTTCAGAAGATTGGGATGAAAGGTGCCGTTCATAAAAATGTGAAGATTATTTACGGATTAAAAATACAATTTTTCTTTCTTGTTTCTTGTTGATGATGATATCACACATGTACATGATGGTAGAACATCGGTGAGCATAAAATGGTCAAGTTAAATTGTACGTTTAACATATATGCATATATATTTTTCTAATTAAATTAAATTTGTTGTTGATTGCAAGCTATATATATAGATTGTGTTTTTTTTTTTTGATAAAAAATCTCCCGGAGCTCTACGTACTCTATCCTATAGATTTGAATTGAGGTACGTAGAAGTTATCTAGAATATATATCTTAATTTGAGAGATGGTACTATATATATATATATATATAGCTAGTAGTAGTTATCTTAAAACAGACTTCTACCAGGTACGTACTTCCACTTCCAGTTCCATACATTTATAATCAAAGCTAAATTAAATTAAATTAATCGATCATCATCATCATCATCATCATCATCATGTCATTCAATATATCGTCCATCTATCACAAACTCTCAAAACCAATTAAAATCAAATTAGGGGTTTTAATCTTAATCTCCATTGTTACATTCCTCCTGATTCTTATTCTAATCTTCTTCACCCTTATTTTTCTAAAACGCAGAAAAAACAAATCATACATTAATTGTTCCATGGACCATACTGATCTGTTATCCAAAAACAACGTTGACGACGAATGGGATATAGAGATGGGTATCGAGAAAGATACTACGGAGCCCGTGGGTTCGAATTCGGACCCTGTGATTAAATATTTTTTGAAAGATATTGATTTAGCTACAAACGGATTGACATATGATAATTTGATTTGGAGTGGTAAGAGAGGAAAAGTTTTTGACGGCTTTTTAAATGATGGAAGTCGAGTTGCTGTCCAGAATTTCAGTACCAGGTATTTATATACATATATACTTAATATATTTGTGTTTATTTATTTCAATTCACAAAATATATATATATATACTCACGTGTTATCTTAATTTATTTATATTTATACTTTAGGATGTGTTAACAAGGGTTTATTGATATTTAGGTTAAGAGGGTTATTTCTGTATCCTTTAGATAGAGCGGGTGTACATAAATGTCATTTAAGTTTTCATTTATTTATATATATGTTTAAGTTGTAATTAATTTTAGAGAGAAAATTAAAAAAAAAGTAATGAGATCTAGTTGACATGCAGCTTGGGAGTAAAAGGATTTGGCGAAGAAGCAGAAGCAATGTGTTTGATTAGGCACAAGAACTTGGTGAAAATACTAGGATATTGTGATCAAGGAATCTACAGGTACGTAAGTTACGTACTAGTATTGTATTGTATATTTGTATTGGACTGGGCCGGGTTGACCCAGGTAGGCCATGAAAATTGAAATATATATATATTTTTGTTAATTAATTAGGATGGTGGTGTATGAACATGTTGAAAATGGAAATCTAAATGAATGGCTTCACCAAAACAAAGAATATCCTAGCCCATTATCATGGAACATTCGACTGCACATAATCAAAGGAATTGCAAACGGGTATGTACCTATATACGTACCTGTACCTACCTTATAATTAATTCTGATTAAAACTATTTCTGATTTTTAGTTTTCTCTTTTGATCAGTTTAGCTTACCTGCATGAAGATATCAAACCTGCAGTTGTTCATCCAGATTTGAAATCAAGCAATATATTGCTTGATCAATATTGGAATCCCAAGATTACTAATTTTGCTATGGCCAGGCTCTTAATAAGACCTACAGAGCGAAATCCCGCAATTATTGCCCCTTCAACAAGGTAATTAAGTAATTATTACGTTTCTCTTTCAACCTTAATTAAGGAAATTAATTTGACGACTCAATTAATATATATATATATATATATTGATTGTTGGATATACATGCTGCATATATGTAGTTATCATGGACGTCGCCACAGACGACACAGTAGTGATCGTGTTTTAGATGATGAGAGGGTTGACGTTGATGTGATCTACAGCTTTGGGATTCTTATTATGGAGATTATATCAGGGAAAACCACTACATTTTCCACTACCAGTGTCACCGAAATTCAGGTTAGTTATATATATATATAAATTAATTCTCCTGCATGTATATATGTTTACTACGCATATATGCATTTTATTTTTCTAAATATTGAAATTATGAATAATATATTATGTTGAAGCAACATCGATCACATCTGAATCAGATATGCTTATATATATATATATATATATATATATATATCAACTTAATTATTTGTAATTGTGATTGCAGGAAAATTTGGTACATTGGATGAAATGCAAGTTTGATAAGCGCAAGTTTGATGAGATACTCGATCCTAGGTTGCCTGAATTGCCCTCTGAAATGGAAATGATCGAGCAAATCGTTGGTGTTGCTCTTGAATGTGTGGATTCTCAAGTTGATGAGAGGCCTAGAATGAGAAAAATCATCCGAACGTTGGACAAATCCATCAAAAAGTTGCCACTTACTCATGATGTAATTAGTACATGTAAAATAAATTAATCTGTCTCAAAACATTAATTAATCACAATTAATCTAGGAAGATATATATATATATATATATATATATATTTGCAATTTTGACTATGCCAAATTGATCTGAGTTACTAGTGATCAATTTATCAATTCATTTTTGCTTCCTGCATGCAGGAACATGTGATGAAGAGAATAATTTCCAGGCGCGCGTATTTCCTCCAATGAACTCTGCTATCTTAGGTTTTGAAATACTCCATTATTTATAGAAAATTTACATTATATATATATATTCTCTTACCATCCTTCATTTTTTTATATTTTTATATTTGTTTATTAATTTTGTCATTGAGAATATATATATATGTTTATATTTATTTGTGTCTTTTCCTTGAAAATGTACTCCCTTCAATTAATTCAGCAAAAAAAAAAAAAAAAAAAAGTACTCCTTTCAGTTAAAACTATACAAAAGATGTTTCAATTTTATAAACTTATGTAAAACATGAAAATAAGTTTAGTGGAATTACAAATATTAATACTCCACCTGAAAGCTTTAAAACATAAAGAATGAAGTATAAATTAAGTTTTCTTGTCACATGACAAATCATTTATTGCACATGACAAGTAGTATAGCCCAATACATTGTCCTCGTTCGCTTTCCTAATGCTTTAAAAAATGTCGAATACAATTGCAAAATAAATAAATAAAATATAAAAAGAATGGACCACAAAATGTCATATATATGTTTGGTAGAACCGTACGTCATATGAAAAATATATTTGCTAAGCATTCTGCTAGTTGCTGATGCCGAACATCATAAAAAAGGCATTTTATAATATTATAATAAATCAAGTGTACAAAAGTTATTTTATAGAATAAGAAAAAATTTGAACTCCATATATGGCCGCAACTTAATTCGTGCGTATAATTGGCAGATTGTCTGTGTACAAAAGTTATTTTATAAAAATTTGTATTTTCAGACCTCTATAGATTAATTTTATAAACAATTTATCACTTATGAGTTGCATGTGGATCTTATGACAAAATCTCCAACGGTACAATTACTTCCAATAAGTTCAAATGTAATGTAATAAGATTAGTTATGATACCAAAAGTAAAATTCTCTTGAAAATAGTGAGTTAGCTTATCTATCAACATTTTAATTTTGTCGATCTTGTACCATTTCCCCCAGCCAAATAAGGAGGATATTAAGACAATTTCCACGAGGCAAAAATGAAAAAATGGCATCTTGTATGATATGCTGAAGAGTAGATGATTTTATCATTCATTATCTGATGATATGACGGTGGATTCAGTGTTGAGCAAAAACGAATTACAAATTTAAAATGAAACTCTTTGCAGGTATGACCAAAACTAGAAAGGTGCTTTCAGAATACTTGTGGGATCAATGTCCAAATCATACTATTATGATTTAATAAGAACAAGTGAGATTTCCAGCCTGAATCATAATTCAATTGCAGCAACTACTAAGAAGAAGAAATCAGGACCATAACAAAGCTCCAACAGTTATTTGCTTGAGAGGGGCAAACAAGTCCATCGCCACCACCTACTAATCAGTCTGAACCTAATCAAAATATGCATTTTATGGTTTGGCCATTTCAGTGGGACATTCCATCAAAGTGCCTGAACAAATGCCATAGATGGGGCTTGAAGTTACATTCTTTCTGCAAATCCATGAAGGAACAAGGAATTACTTAACGTGCATAAATGATGAAGCATTCACCAATTTGCAAGGAGTTGGCATCTAACAAAACAATGTTACCGGTATCTTTGACAGGATAAACATACGGAGGACAACTACAATCTTCAATTACATAGAATGTTTAGGAAACGGAAAGAGTAAAAGAATGAACTGAAATAGAAAAAAATCAAGATTATACAAGCTCTCTCCGAACTCATATTCATCCACATATTTTGCTTCTAATACATGATATAATTAAACCGCAATTATCACGACCAAAAGCACAAAAATTCTAACCATGAACTTAGATATCAAACTTTTTCAACACAAAACCGTGAAATAATCAAACCAAGGGAATGAATGCCGAACTTTTAAGTACTATACACATTGCTCCTCCAAAAAAAAGATAAAAAAACTCACACAATGGTGTCATCACGTCATTTTACCCTCCAAAGAACGAGAAGAACCCACGTTTCTTAGGCTCCTCCTCCATCATCACAGCCTTCATACTATCCTGCTCGACCAACCTCCACGCAGCCTGCTCAAATGCCAGCCCAGCCAAAGCAGGCGGCTTATTCAAAACCAACGGATACCCTCTATTCGTGCTCCTAATCACCTCTGGATCATCAGGTATCACACCCAACAAAGGCAACCCCAACATTTCTTGTACATCAAGAACCGACATCATATCCTCCCCTTTAATCATATCGGTCCTAACCCTATTCACAATCATCTTAATATCCCTAATCCCATCACACTCCAACAATCCCGTAACCCTATCCGCATCCCTAAGGCTGGTAATATCTGGTGTCGTCACCAAAACCGCCTCATTGGCCGGGGTAATTGCGGTTATGAAACCGGCATCAATCCCAGCTGGGCAATCAATGAGTATGAAATCAGGTTTGCCCTCTTCGCGGTTTTTTAGGGCATCAACCAGCCAAATTAGGGCTTTTCCACCGAACCCTAGGGGGAGTTTAGACCTAGGTTTGGATATACATAAGAGCTCAAAATTAGACCAACGTTTGTCTCTAACTAGGGCTTGGTCGAGTCGGCAATCGCCGTTGAGGACTTCGACGACGGTGTAATTGACGCGATTTTCGAGGCCGAGGAGGAGGTCGAGGTTGCGGAGTCCGACGTCGGCGTCGATTGCGACGACTGAGAAGCCGAGACGAGCGAGGGAGAGGCCGATGTTGGCGGTGGTGGTGGTTTTTCCGACGCCTCCTTTGCCGGAGGTGATGACGACGACGCGAGGCGTGTCTCCGGCGAGCTGGGGTTTTCGATTGTACTGTAGGAGGGATTGGACGCGACGGGTTAGGGTTTTGGGTTTGGGTTGTTTGGGGAAGAAGTGAAATGGTAAGGGTTTTGGATGAAGAGATATCATAGCTCGACTCCGCCGCCGCCGCAAACAGAAAACGCCACAATGGGTGTGAGTGTTTCAGTTTCAGCAGTTTAAAAGAGACTCTGAAATGGCGATTGAGCTTTGGGACTGGAAGAAAATGAGAAGTTACAGTCAATTATCTAGTGAAATTGATGGACTTGAAGAATTATGACTTAAAACCTTAATCACTCACTTAAAAAAATTAAGATAAATGATAAGGAAAAAATAAATATTTAGCACAAAACTTTAACTTTATTCTTATAATGGTCACCATAGTTTCATGGCATGTTTATTCATCCAATTTACAAATAGTGGGACAATTCATTATCAAATAAGCGGCAAACGGAGAGATAACAAGGTTTTCATGTTTGCGTCTCTCCACTTTTTCGATCAAATGATCTCATGTGTCATTCACATTACTTTCGAGCGAGATAATTATGTACTTCATGTCCTGAATTGCACTTATCAAAACTCAAATTAGTAAAAGTTTTCCTCAACTTGACTATGCACAATATTTTGTTATGAGCTTTGAATTTGGTTAAGTGTAATTCAAAAATCAAAGTACTCGAATTATCCTCTTAAAGTAGTGTAAATGGCTCATGAAGTCATTTTAGACAAAAAATTATCAAAGATAAGGTCGACGTAACAATATTTTGCAGTATAAAATTAGAAATATCAATGTGTAGATTTTTTGACCCCAAAGATAAAAGTGCTAAATGTTTAAACTTGAGCAGCAATTAGTGTGATTTAGTCCAAAAATGAGAACAATGTAAAATCAACAAATCTAGCAGTGGAATATTTATTAACCTAGTGCACACTATAAATGCCATTGCATTTTTACAATAAAATCATAAATTACATTTGAAGTTATCTTAAGGTTTTAGAGGATGTAAAACTAAAAAATATGATTCTTTGGTGATAATTGTTGATGAAGGGAGAACTTTGGTGATTAATGTTAATATAGTGTTACTTTCTTTAACTCTCCATCTACTGCAACTTATTTGATGATGAATGGTATTACTATTTGTAAATTGGGTAACTACATGTGTCATTCATGAAATTAGTGTAACCATTATATGACTAGAGTTATACTTGAGTTGAGTGAGTAAATATGCATTTTTTCCTTAATGATAAATGTGTATAACTCATAATATGACAAAAAAAAAATTAAGATAAATTATTTAATTCGTTAAAAATCTAGTTTCTTTGTTCATAGAGTAAAGATTTTATTTGTTAGAGCTCGAAAACTTAATAAACAATTTTGCATTTCATATAGAACATTAATCAAAAGAATCTCACTTAATGATATTTTTAACTATGATTTAATGATAAAATCATAAATTTTCACATAAAGTGGATGTCATAAACAATAACCTTTTTTCTTTTGTTTTATTTTTTAAATTTCAAAAACAATAACTGTGTTTTTTTTAAACAATCCAATGCATAAACATCAATTAAAAAAGAAAGAAAACTAAAACCCCAAAAATGTTTTTATAATTTCCACTTATTTCACAAAACCATTTTATTTCGCAGAAAGCTTATTCTCTCTACTATAAGAGGTTTGACTTAATCTCAACTATTTTTGCAATACTTCGGATGTATACTACTTGATTTTTTTTTTTTTTGTCGTTAATAGCATTGTTTGAGGAGTTGTTCAAATCACCGACTCTGTATTTTTTGCTGAGAAACTTTTATTTGTTAGGATTTGGAGTCAACCGAGTTATGTTTACTATGTTTACCAACTGTTTGTTAAAAGGTCAAACTGTGAAACCACATGAAATGCAGCACCATTTCAGTTGAATCTAATATCTTTTAGGCCGATTTATGAAATTTATTTAGGGTTTAGGAATAGCTATCCTGCAAATAGAAATTTCGGATTCTTTTTTCTTTAACACTAAACATAATCTTACAAAATAATTTGTATAGTTCCATGCATAGCACGGGTTTAAGCTAGTATGGTTTGTAACATGCTAGTTTTAATTTTACTGCTTTACTTGTATTGTATAATTGGGGATATTGTTATTTGTTAATACTATCTGGGATTCTTTGAATTGTTGTCCCATAGTAATTGTACATATTATCTGATTCTAATGATGACATTTTAGCATGTTCTTAAAAGTTGTTCTGCTATTTCTGTATTTTTGCCATTTCTTTTAGTTTCTTACTTCATCTTTAATCTTTGCTACATGTATTTGAGTAGCAGGAGAGAAGGCTGTGTGACTCGCTTGATCTAGAGAAGATCAGTCTTCTTTTACGTTCACTTAGTTTGCTAAATGAAATGTTAATCTGAATAAATAAAATGGAGCAACCAAAAGCTCCATCCGTTACCAGAAAAGCTAACAAGCAGCAGTTGAAGTATGAGGCAGATCTTACGAAATGGGTTCAGACAAAAACTAATCCTACGAAAGAAACACCCAACACTTTTGCAGTTATCGACTCTGAAAGGGAACAAAAAAGTCAAAAGAAGATAGCAGAGCAGAGGCTAAATGAAGAAAAAATGAAGCCTAATTCCGAAATCAAAGAAAAAAGGTATAAATATATAGAAGAGCAGAGGCTTGATGCAGAGGGGGCTGCCATAGCAGAAGCAGTTGCTCTGCATGTTTTACACGGTGAAGACTTTGGAGATGCATTGATTCCTCATCATGGCCTATTAGAATATTCCCTCGAAGAATTAGGTTGGGATTCTGACGCTGATGCACTCGGTTTCACATGTATTGACCAAGAAGCATGTGATATTGTTTCATCTGATCTTTTAGGGATAGATTCACAAGAACGGTTCTTTGAAGAAGCACAAGATGAATTGGAAAAGAAAGGAATCGACCCACAGAAGCAAAGATGCCAAACACCATCAAAATCACGTTACAATTACAAAAACGCCGTCAACCGTAATAGATCCACTGAAGCTAAGCAGCTCCAGGATTACTTCCAAAAACTACTTTCATCTGATAATCCTACCCCTCCCTCTGAATTGGAGGAGCTTATCTCACCAGTGGTTACAATGCAAGAAAATTTAACTTTATGTGCAATCCCAACTGTGGACGAAATTAAGGAAGTGGTGAAGAAAATGGATTCGAAGATAAGCCCCGGCCCAGATGGTAAGCCCGTTTTTACATACAAGGCCCATTGGAATACTGTAGGGGAAGCTTTAGTTGAAACCGTGCAACACTTCTTTAGCACTGGACATCTTTCAGAAGAGATAAACGCTACTTACTTCATGTTTGTACTAATAGCTAATAAGCCTGCACTATTGAAGAACTTTAGAGCTCTTACTATCTGCAATGTGACTTACAAAGTGATATCCAAGATTATGGCTAATCGACTTCAGCCAATTCTTGACAACATTATTTCTCCATTTGTTCGTGGGCGTAGTATCTCAGAAAATGCCGTAATTTTATCAGAGTTGGTTTCTTACATGACCAAAAAGAAGGGAAATAAAGGGTTTATGGCACTTAAACTGAAAATGGAAAATGCCTATCATCTTATTGAATGGCCATTTCTTCTTGAAGTCATAAAAAAGCATGGTTTTTCGGAGAAATGGTTGCTTTTAATAAAGCAATGTATTTCAACTACAAGCTTATCTATTCTGATCAAAGGTGTGACTTATGGGAAAATAAGACCAAAACGAGGTTTGAGACAAGGCGATCCTATAACACCCGCCTTATTCGTTATTGCTGCTGATGTTTTGTCTAGGCTTATCACACGAGAGGAGTATAAATGCAATTTCCACGGAACTAAAGTCTCTAGAACAAGTCCTCGTATATCTCATTTGCTACATTGTGATACAATTTATGTTTTTTGTTCTGGCGAATTAGCTGATGCTGAATGCTTGCTGAAATGTCTTCGTGAGTATGAGATATGGTCAGGGCAAAACATTAGTTTCGAGAAATCTACTGTTTTTTTCAGCAATAATGTGAGCAAGGAGGATACAGAAAGGTTGAAGAAAACTTTAAACTTATCCAACTGCTGCTCTAAGGCCAAGAACTTTGGGCTATTATCCCAGAAAGGCTTACCAAAAAACGAGGTGTTTGATGAGGTGGCTGTAAGATTGGGAACGAGGTTAAATTCTTGGAGGGCCAGATCATTGCCAATGATGGGAGCCAACATCAGTCGAAATGGTGAAGATGAAACGGATGCTGGCAAGAAAGAGGTCACCACTAGTGAAAGGTGTGTTTATGTTATCAAAGGTGAGGATCAAGAATAGATATTGGGAATGATGTGGGTTAATTTCTTTTGAATATTTGCAAAGAGAAAAGGGGAGTATTTGGCATTTTGCACCCAAAAATATACTGTATTGGCACTTCGCAACCTGAAATTAAATATTGGCACTTTGCACTCTTGAACTGCAATTTTTTGGCAATATAGTGGATATTTTGCACCCAATAGAGTGAACTTTGTCAAAAAAAATATGCTATTCCATGGTACAAAGTGTCAAAAGTGTATATTTTTGGGATGCAAAGTGCAAATAGCTCATAAAAGGATTGTTGGAAGGAGTACATGATAATTTCTTGTTATGGACTTAGGTCATTTAATAGTATATTGTTTTTGAATTTTCCTTCTACTTGACTAATATTTCTCCTATAAATACGATGCCCTTCATATAATATTTGTCTTTTGTTATCAATGTATATATGGTACCCTCTCTCCAAACTTTTTGTAAAATTGTGTACACTATGTTCACCAAAACCATTTCTTGACAATTTAAACTTTTCGTTTGCTCGCAGATGTTGGGTCTATTAATTATTTATGAGGGTAATTCGAAATTCCAGTTTCATATATTTTAAAAAAAAATTTATGGCAATATATCGTATCATGTATCATACATGTAAATTTTCTGAATTTTCTTTTTCCCATAATGTAATATTTATCTACTACAGGGCCGACCCTCCCCAGGCAACTTAGGTGATCGCCTAGGGTCCCAGGAGTAGAAGGGTGAGGGCCCTCAATATATTTGGTATATGATATATTTTTTATTTTGTAATTTAATAATTGAAATGTGATTTTATTTTTTATGATATATTAGGACCTAGGAATAAAATGTACAAAACTTAGGTGATCGCCTAGGGTCCCAGGAGTAGAAGGGTGAGGGCCCTCAATATATTTGGTATATGATATATTTTTTATTTTGTAATTTAATAATTGAAATGTGATTTTATTTGTTATGATATATTAGGACCTAGGAATAAAATGTACAAAATAGAATCGAACGACGTATTATTCAAATTGGTTAATTTTTTTATTGAACTTGATATTGTATTCAATTAAATAAGATAACCTGAAAAGAATTTTATTCGAGTCTAACATAACTCAAGTCTTAGTAACTTTACATATATTTATATTTAGTTCATCGAGTTGATCTCGAATCATGTTTCTAAGGCAGTTAAAGTTCAAGTTTGATATAATAAACGTGGGCTAAATCACCTTTTACTTTTATTTACCAAACTTGAATCAAATATAAAGTTATTTGGTTTATTTTTATTAGATCTTGAATTGTTTATCCACTTTGATGTTGTTTATGTCAGCCACATTTTGTAGCAATGGTATACGAGTATAAGTTTATTTTGATACATTTTAAGTATCTATTAATTGATTTTTGACATGTAAAATTTATTTTCTATTAATGTGCATTTGTTGTGCTCCTATAAACACATTTTTCACACGTATAATATTTATTTGTTGGAAGAAGATTTTCAAAATTAAGAATTAATAAAAACATATTTACGACTAACTATATTAAAAAAAAATAAGAGTATTTGTCATTTTATCAATATAGAAAAAGATAGTTGAAAAAAATTAAAATGCATATTAATAAAATACTTTTACATTTTAAAAATATAAGAAAATAATATTTATTACATATTTTTTATAATATAGGATCCCGAATTATACTTTTGTATAGGGCCCAAAGTGTGTAAAACCCGCATGCTTATCTGACCACATATTTATTTATATATAAGTGGAACTACATGGGAATTTAGTTGTTGGAAATATATGAATTGGATTACATAAATAGATCATAGCAAAATAAGAATTGTATGTAATGATACCAACAAAAATGAGATGAGAAATTATAATTATACCTATAGAGTATTATGTTTTAAACTTTTCAGTCTAGCATTTATTGTTATATCTTCTACCTACATACTACATATCTCTTCTGAGATAAGTAATTAAATTTAAATATATTTTTATATATTAAGATTAATATTAAGCTTTGAAATTGTAGTGTATAAAAATAAAACTTGATCTACAAAATTGTGGGTAACTCTTACTCATCAACTGACGCGTGTCCAATCACCTCTGAATTTCCAATATTACCCTTCCTTCTCCTACTCAACCCCGTCTCTCCTCACCTGCAATCAATCTCATGCGATCAGTTATTTTATCTCACGCACTTATTACAGATCTAAACTCTGTCCTGAAATCAAATTTAAAATCTCCTATCTCCTCTTTTTCATTTTCTTATATCACTTTTAATTGAAGGGGCCTTCTTCTTTATCCTTGATTGAACAGGTATGCTTAATTTCACTCCATAAATTCGTGGATTCGGGTGCGGGTTTTTTATCTGATGCTGAATGATTGATTAATTGGATCAACGGATTTTGGTGGGATTGAGATTTAGTTATCTGGGTTAAGTGGATCGTGTGTCTCGTTAAATTTTTGGGGGTTTTATTTTAAGTATATCAAATTATCGAATTACATTAGGGTTTAGTCATGATATACTATTTTAAAGTCTTTTAGATCTATGTTGTTTGTGTGGACTTGTTTTATGAATATGGTTGGAATCAAAATTCTGTGGATACATTGTTAGTGTAAAATCATTGTTTTGATGTTGAATTTGAATAATCTACTAGCGATGGAAAACATTAAATTGCCTACTTATTATTTATTGATTCGTGTATATGTTGTGTTCTAGATCAGTTCCTCATTTAGTTTTGGTGAGTTATGTCTTTAACTAGAAGAATTTGTTTTTTTATCACTACATGGTGCTAATTGTGTTTGGGATTTGGATGAATGGGCTCGAGGAGTATTTATGCGCATGTTGTTGATTCTTAATAATGCCAATCTCGACTGTTATTTTTCCTTGGGTTTCTTAAGTTATCGATAGTTGTTATGATATATATATGTACAGCTGTACGTTATGGCTATGATATCTTTAGATTGTCGTTGACTTTATCGTTTATCTTTTCCTTTCGTCGGTATACTGTCGATTCGTAAATTGGAGTTTTCCCCCTTGATGACACTTTTATTTTTGTCGGGTTTTGATGACTTGTGCTTACTTTATTCAGCTTTCATCGCAGGAAAGAAGGCCATGTGAGTTGCTTGAATCATAAATATATAGAACTTAACTTTATATCAACTAAACATTTATTTATACATATTGAGGGTTGAGATGAGTGGCAAGGGTTGTGGAAAATTGGGAAGAACTGTTATGGACATAAACACCTATCTGTTTTCACTTCTCCTATCTCCTGTTATTTCATTCTGGGAATGTAGTGTACGTAAAATGAGGTATTCATTCAGACCCGAGTGGGTGTAGGTATAAGTTTCACATATTTGTTTATTTTTAGCTTCCAAGTTTTCATTTTTAGTTAAGTATTCACTAACAAGTTTCAAAAGGAAAGCAAACATAAAGTCAAATAGATACTATATACATCTTAATTAAGCTTTCAAGGAAATTCGAGAAAGAATTTGAGTAAATACGAGAGTGGGATTGTATATCATGGAGTGTGCTAAAGTAACAGCTGGTGTTAGGAAACCCAAAAAGAAGCATGTGAAAGACGAGCTAGATCGCCTCAAACAAGCTGAGAAGAAAAAGAGACGCTTGGAGAAGGCTTTAGCTACTTCTGCAGCTATACGTTCGGAACTCGAAAAAAAGAAACAAAGAAAGAAAGAAGAACAAGAGAGACTTGATGAAGAAGGTGCTGCGATAGCTGAGGCAGTGGCTTTGCGTGTCCTGCTTGATGAAGATGAGGGTCCCAACTCGTGGGACCATGCTAGACAATTACGGGTTCCTTATCAAGAATTCTCATCAAAATATTCCCTTGATAATATCGGGTGCATGCGGAATCAATTGGGAAATTCTAACTTGATGGGCTTGTCTTATCCTTTGGGCAGGGGGGGATATTACCCCCAATATTTAGGAGATGGTTGGGGCTCGGTTGGTTTATCTGCTGGTTGTCTTGCTGCTGAGGCTGTTTCGTCACTTAAAATCGCTGATGATGCACGCGGAGATGCTTATCTCTTCAATCATATGTTGAGAGGGTAAATGAAATGACAATCTGTTGTATGGTTCAAGTTCTGGTGGTGAACTAGAAATTTGTTTTGAAAAATGTTTTTTGTATATATCATATATGTGTGAAGGGAGCTCTGCTCAACTGTGTCTTTTGTAGGATAATGTAAAAGCTTTTGTGTACCATGGACATGTTTAAACGTTGGCTTTGTAAGCCTTTATTGTGTGTTTTCAATATTACCTGAAAATTTGTCACAGTTTCTTTACATTTGGCAGAATTGTTTGTTCTATGTTTGCTGCTCTGGGGAGATGAAATACTTTCTAGTTTTCACACCTGAGTTGCACTTTTCTGTGTTGCGTTGAAACGGTTGATAGTTTCCAAATATTTTACTTTCCTTGGAGACTTTTTAGTCAAAGATATTTTTACAAAACCTTTTTCTTTTGAAACTTTCTATATTTCTTATTTTTTGACTAATATTAAATATTGTATATATTGTTCTAAAGAAAGAACACGACTTTATCTTTTTAGAACAACTCTAGTGGTATACTGCTGCTTCATTTTAAATTAAGCCAATTTCCGGAAAAGAAATTTCATATAATGAAGGCGAGGGTAAGCATAAATTAATTAGTTTATGGACGTGTTCAATTTTACCCAAATTAACCTTTTTCCTGTAATTTTACTTACATCCTTATTTCACAATCTATATTGTGTTTTTCAAAATTGCTGTAAAATTAACCGGAGGTTTGATCAAATTACTAGGAATATCACAATATATTTAAAAACTTACTAAAAGACCCTCTAAACACATCAAGAACAATGAGTACCAGAAGCAACTGTATATTGTATTCGATAACAGCATCCACGGATGGAAATATTAGGTGAAACAAAGACGATAAGACATTAACATTGATATCTATCTTTGAACGTTAATCACAGTTGAAAGAAAACCAACATTTTACAACCACCAACACTAGTACCACAACAGAGCATAAGAATAGGTGAGAGACTGGTGGAAAATATAGAGTCATACATGGCGTTGAGAGTTTGACCTCAAACATGTTTCTTCATCTTGTTTCCTCTGCTGACGTGTTGTCTCTTCATCCCGGTTTTCCAGTTCCGAACTAGATGGTTTAGCACCAGATGAAATAAGATTCTTGAACCAGGTAGCTTGGGGTTTAGGACCTTCTGTTGCCGAGTTGCCAGGGGAATCTTGTGCATTGTTGGATGCAACTCCTGACAAAAAACGATAAGCCACTTTGCTAGCTGATACAATCTCCGTTTTAGCTTGCCTCCACTACAGTAACACACCAAAATAGCAGGGTTATCGTAATCGTAATATAAACACATGATTGAGGGGGAGGGGAAAGGAAAGACAAACGATCACCCATTTATATAATCATAGTCTAATTAGTTTGTTTTGAAAACGGTAATTGTTAAAATTTGACAGAATTAGACGAGGAGAAAACTAGGGTATTTGACTACAAGATCAAAATGGTGTAAGGAAAAAGCAAAATGGAAAGGAGAGGTGGTATTCTACCCGGTAGGCTGTGTTCCCAGCCATTTCTACAGCTGCGTCCCCAGCATGTGCGAATCTGTTTACCCAACCTGTTACAAATTACAATACTGATCAAAACACATTTGCAGAAAACCACAGAAAGAGGTACGGATTATTAATATTGTTAATAGTTAAGAGGCGGATTTACTGGGTACATCAATTTTATTTTCATAAATGAATTTCACAACAGCATCGAACCAACTTAAGTTGAGGTCATAAAACAACAATGAAAATTACCCAAAAGTCCTGTTCTAACTTAAGTTCAAAAGCCCATGATACTATAAAATGGAAGGGAGTAATCACAAAAAGAAGGGGGGAATATCCAAGAAAAATTCTTCGGAAATTCATCATTTCTTTCCTAGAGGAAAACCACCTCCTGTCCCATAAAACTGCTTGTTACATTCGTCTTATTATGTTCAACCCCAAAAAATGAATACTTCCCAACAGAGACACTTTCACATAATTCTTGTAATAAAATATCTCAGTAATTCAACAGTATGCAAGGAACTGCATGTGTTTATTAACAGTAACAGAATCTCCAAAACTGTTGCAAAATTATTTAAAGAAACAAATGATTGTCAAATTCATTCGATTATTGGGGGCACGTCCAATCAGTTATTTAATACGTGAACAGATGAGTAACTATTAGGCACATTTTCTGAATATAACCTAATTAGTGAAAACCGGAAATTGTCAGCCACAAACCAGCTTCATATATGATAAATGCCTGAGAGAGAGAGAGACGGACGTCGCTTACCAGGAAGCTTTGGCACACCCAGTCTTTCACAAAACTCATCACAAAAGTGATTGCAATTTTTTGACAGCAAATCATATGTGTGCCCAGGCCACTCCCTACTAAGTTCCCTCAGGATCTGATTAACACTGAAGATAGAGAAGGATGTTTTTCCAAGTTTAATGCTTTCACGATATGTATACATTGGATTTTTTGTTGGTGGACAGCTAAATACACCAGTACCCTGTTCGCAGTACCCAAATGACCATTCTTCATCTCCATAAACCTGTTGAGCAAGTGAATGTTTAGTTACAAGAGCACAGTCACACCTCAGTTCTACATTTACGCATTAGATGTCATATAGATACGAGTACTCTGCACTGAATTGAAATCAGATAGAAATTATCTGATAAGCTGCTCAAACACAACAGACTGAAGTAATCTGGAAACAACGGCCTGAAGTGAAATGTACATATTGGAAAGATGCTCAAGACAAATTATGTAGCATAAAAAATCTAATAACCTGGTATTAAATCATTTATCAAAAGAAATCATGTCAGATCCTGCGACATAAATAAAATAAGTTGCACGAACAATTGACTCGAGAAAACCAATATTTACGGAAAACAATTCATATCCTACAAAATCTCACAAGTTGGGACACCCAAAGAAATAGATTTGTTGAAAAGAATCCAAAATCAAACAGTCACAAAAAATTCACCAAGATTCAAAATTAAGTTGGACCAAAATCAAATATGCCCAAGAACAATACTACATAAATGAAGTACGCAGCAGACTAAAACCCTAGATCTAGAGAAACGAGAGGGGACTTAAAGAAACCTGAACAGCGCTATGGAAGATGCCACCAAAGCCAATTCCATCTTTGAAGATCTTGTTGATCTGCATAATGGTGGTGTTAGTTTTTTCGTTACCGCTATTGGTGACATCGTATATATGCAGGATCACCTCCGTCATCCTCAATTCAACAAATTTCTACTCAATTCAACAAATTTCTACTCCAATTCAAAACCCTAAGCCCCAAAGCGCGCGCTCGCACACAATTGGGAGTTATTTCTCTCTCTCTCTCTCTCTCTATGTCTATCTCTGTAAATGTATGTATATATTAAAAAGAATCTAACTTTTTTACTTTAAAAGGGTGAATTATGGAAAGACTAGTGAATCTATGGAGGTAGGAATGAATATATTTTACTGCTAGTTTTGAAATTGGGAATGATTGTGAACAGAGCAGAAGAGGTGGGGAGCATCAAAAATAGTTAAATTGGCTGCGTCTGTCGTCTTCGATTTGATCATATAGATGATGATGATGATGGGATGAATTCAAAATTTGATTTTCACGCACTCTTTTCTTTTGGCCCCAATGCTAATTTGTATAGGGGCGAAGAATAATCAGAAAATGAGTCGACTAATTGCACTACTTATATGTTATTGAAGTTTAGTTTAAATTTTCTAAACAACTTGAGTTATTGTACTTATAATAATAAATCGTGATTGTCAGTGAGAGGCAGGAGAATTCTGGAGTAGATGGAAGGGAATTTTTGAGACAAGATAAACCCACTCCTAACTTTAACCTAGATACCCAAACAGTCCAGCAAAATAAAACATACAGGCCCAAGGCTAGGGAGACAAATGGGCCAGCTAAGAGACCAAATAACAATGACTTTCCCACATTGGGCCCAGTTACCCCCCCAGTCAACCCACCTAGAAACTCTCCCACTTTGGGCCATAACACCCAAATTGTGAAACACCCTGGCCAATCACCCAATTCAGCTAGGACAGACAAAGAAAATCAAAATCCCGAGCCACCAATTAATCTCACATCTGAAAACCCAACCCAACCCCCAAAATCGACAACCAATAATTTTCAACCCATATCGCCTATTTCACCCCACTTCATTTCTACTTTACAAAAATCCTCTAATAATTCTTTAATCTATGAAAGTACTCAGGCTCGCTCCCCACTTACGGAAGGTAAACCCCCCGATCCCAACTCAGGTACGTTGGATCAAATTAATGTTGGGTATGCAGGCGCCAATAAAGAAAATGAAGATATGGCAATTGATTATGCCTCTGACCAAACCGACATGGGCAGTGAAGCCTATTGATCGGATGATTCGTAATCTGAAAATTTTTACTATGAAGATCATAGCTTGGAATTGCCAAGGGGCTGGTAGTGAAGATTTTAGAATACATTTTAAAGACTTGATGGATATTCATAAACCTTCTATTGTTTTTTTGCTTGAAACGAAAGTTAAAGATAGAAGAGCCTCTGTCATCTCTCAAAATCTGGGCTTTAACGCCGTTTGTCGAGCTCCGATAGATGGCATGAGAGGAGGTATTTGGATGCTCTGGAATTCGAACCAAATTCATGTGGAAATTCTGCACATTGGCTTCCAAGTTATTCATGCAATGATTGGTACCAACCCGGAGGATAGATGGCTGTGCAGTGGCGTTTACGCAAGTCCTAAAAACGACAGGAGGGAGCTTTTGTGGAGACATTTGGAGGAGCTTAGTAGTTATGTAGGCTGCCCTTGGTTAATTACAGGGGATTTCAACGATGTTTCAAAGATTGATGAGAAAATGGGGGGTCGAATCGCTAATTGGAATCGTTGTAATCGATTTAATGAGATGATAAATAATGTTGGTTTCATTGATTTGGGTTTCAGCGGACCGAAATTCACTTGGGAGAATGCTAGAGAGAATGGAGCTTTGATCAGAGAACGTCTTGACCGGTCTATGGCTAACAGTTTTTGGCGCTCCAAATTCCCCGAAGGTAATGTTGTTCATCTCCCTCGTACCTATTCCGATCATCATCCAATTATTACTTATTGTTCTAACTCCCCTCCCCTTCTCAACCACAAACCTTTCCGTTTTGAACTTGCTTGGACCACTCACGAAAGTTGTAAACCTTTAATTCAAACCATTTGGGATAACTCCAGAGATATTTTAGATGCCCTTACTTCTCTGCCTTCAACCATGAGAGAGTGGAATAAGAGTGTCTTTGGAAATATATTCGCTAGAAAAAAAGAGTTGAGAAACCGGATTTGGGGGATTCAAAAAAGCCTTGCTAGGGGGGATAATCCTTTTTTAAGAAGCCTGGAAATTGAGCTCTCCAAGGAGTTCAATTTGACCTTAAGACAAGAGGAGCAATTGTGGTATCAAAAATCGAGAGTCAAATGGCTCAAATTTGGGGACAGCAATACTAGATTTTTCCACTTGTCTACTATTTGTAGGAGACAAAGAAATAAAATCAAAGCTCTTAAAGTAAGTGGGGAGTGGCAAACCAATGAAGACTCTCTTAAAACCCATGTTTTCGACTTTTTCAACTCGCTCCTCAAGTGTGATGACCCTAATCGTGCCTCCAACCTCCCTAGAAGCCCCTCTCAAAGAGCCCTGACAACAGCCCATATCCAAGCCCTTCTTGAGCCTATCACGTTACACGAAATCCATCTTCTAGTCAAAAGCCTTAGCGCCTATAAAGCCCCCGGACCCGATGGCTGCCAAGCATTTTTCTATCAAAAGTTTTGGGATATTGTGGGAAATTCCGTGTTCCAATTGGTGAGTGACAGCTACCGTACCGGTACTATTCTTAAAGATCTTGGGAAAACCTTCATTGTCCTTATTCCCAAGATCAATAGCCCTAGCTCCATCTCTCAATTTCGACCCATATCTCTATGTAACACCCTCTATAAAGTGATCACCAAAGTCTTGGTTGCTAGACTCAAACCTTTCATGAAAGATATCATCGGCCCTTATCAAAATAGTTTCATTCCTGGCCGTAGTACTCAAGATAACATTCTCATCATTCAAGAGCTCATTCATTCTCTTAGGAGGTCCAAAAGTAAAAAGGGGGGCATGGTTCTTAAAATCGATCTCGAAAAAGCCTATGACAAAATCAATTGGAACTTTCTTGAACAAACCTTGGACTTCTTCCATTTTCCAACCCATCTCATTAGGTTGATTATGTCTTGTGTTAGTACCATAAGCCCTCAAATTCTTTGGAATGGTGAACCCCTCCCTCCTCTTACACCCAATTGTGGCCTTAGACAAGGGGATCCCCTATCCCCCTATCTTTTTGTTCTTTGTATGGAAAGATTAGCCTACCTTATTGAGGATGCGGTCTCTAATAAGAGTTGGGTCCCAATTTCCATGTGTAGAGGAGGGCCTCGTATTTCACACATTTTCTTTGCCGATGACCTTATTCTTACGGCCCAAGTTTCCATCTCCAATGCTATCTCCATCAAAGAAACTCTCCATCAATTCTGTGATAATTCTGGACTCAAAGTGAACCTTAGCAAATCTAAAATCTTTTTTTCGCCCAATATTGATAGGGCTGTCCGAAGAAACATTGCCCATATGTTGGAGTTAGGCAGAACCACCAATCTTGGTAGATATCTTGGTGTCCCCATTATACATCAAAGAAACTCTATCAACCTTTATCGAAGCCTAATTGACCGAGTTCAAGCTAAACTAAATGCTTGGAAAGGTATGCATCTTAGTATAGCCGGTAGAGCCACCCTCATCCAATCGGTCACCTCCGCTCTCCCCACTTACACCATGCAATCTACTTGGCTTCCTTCTAAAATTTGCAATCATCTCGATAAATTGAATAGATCCTTTCTTTGGTCGGCTAACTCTCAAGCTAGGAAGATGCACCTTATTCGTTGGGATAAGATTATCACTAGCAAGAAAGATGGAGGTCTTGGTTTTCGCGAAACTAGAAAGGCTAACATGGCTCTCCTCTCTAAGGTGGGATGGAGGATTGCCAATAAAGATGACTCGATTTGGGCATATACTTTTAGAAAGAAATATCTCCATGATGCCGAACTCTATGATCACACACCCAAAGTGTATGATTCTTCTACTTGGAAAGGGATTGTCAAAAGTTTCAAAAGTATTCAACATAGTGTGAAATGGAGAGTTGGGAATGGTCGTAGCATCTCTTTTTGGTTTGATAGATGGTTGGGTGATCAACCCATTTGTGACATGATTGCTTCGGAAATTAATGAGGAAGATACTAATCTCACTTTAGCGGACGTTGTTTGTCAAAATGGATTTTGGGACATGAGTTTGGTGCGGACACCCATCCCCAATGAGCTCACTCTAAAAATTAAAAGTGTTCCGCTGCCCCTCAATTGCAATAGAGAGGATTCGAGAATATGGGGAGGATCAACTAATGGGATTTTTTCTTGTAAGTCGGCATATGGGGTGCTTTGCAATAATCAAGTCAATAACTCATCCGACTTATATGATTGGCGATGGATTTGGAGGTTAAAATGTCCTCCTAGAACCCGTTTTTTCATTTGGCAGTGCATTCACAATAGTATCATGACCAATGCTATTAGATTTGATAGAGGTCTAGCACATTCCGATATGTGTAGCATTTGTTCCCTAGCTCGTGAGGATATTATCCATTCCCTTAGGGACTGCCATAAGGCTAGACAAGTGTGGGACCTAATTATATCTCCGGCGGATTCCCTTCTCTTCACTTCTATCCCTCACCCAAACTGGATTCGGGACACCCTTAACTCGAAAATCACTTCTTCTTGTATTCCTAACTGTGAGTGGCCCTTTATCTTTTTGGCCACAATTTGGTCAATCTGGAAATCTCGAAATCTCTTTATCTTCGAAGGTATTGATGAGCCATCTCTTGGTGTGGCCCGGAAAGCCTCACTTTTAGCCATGGACTGGTCACGCAATCTGGCCAAAACCTCCATTGTCAAAGGAAGGACCCCAGGTGAGCTTTGGAAGAGACCGAATATCGGATGGTTCAAATTAAATACGGATGGAAGCTATATATCGACCTCCAACAACGCAGCTGCCGGTGGTTTGGTTAGAAATGATGTTGGAGGTTGGTGCTTTGGTTTTAGTACCAACCTGGGAAGCAACTCCATTGTCATGGCCGAATTATTGGGACTTCGTGAAGGATTAAAGTTAGCTTGGGAAAGGAGGATTCCTAAACTAGAAATTGAAACGGATTCTGAGCAAGTAGTTCAATTAATCAAAACTGCCGACAGCATGGTCCATCCTCTCGGAATTTTTATACAAGAATGCAGGGATTTTCTTCACAAACCTTGGGAGGTACAATTTCGACATATTAAAAGGGAAGGTAACACTTGTGCAGATATTATGGCCAAGAAAGGTCACAATTTTGGGACAGGAACCAAGATATGGGAGTTGGTTCCAGACTTCATGGAAGCTGCTTTGCTAGAAGATATTACTTAGCCTTGTATTAGGCTCTTTTTCTTACCAAAAAAAAACTTATAATAATAATAACTTCAACAAAGTGGCTGGCAATGGCATTCTTGCAATATTATTCATTTACACTTTGCACCCCTCATTTTTTTCATCAGAATTGACCAACCTGGTCAACAAAGTAAGTGCCAAATTGGGTACCTCAATTTTCATGTTTTCCAAAATCAATAGAATAATTATTTCCCTCCGAAGCAATGAATATTTGGATTTTGCTTTAAATCTTCATCTTATTTTTTTCTTCACTTCTTTTTCCTTTTTTTGGTTGGGCTTATTATAGAGTATTAGTATGGATCAAAATTTCATTGCGAATATATATTTCGGCCACTCAAATATTGAAAAAATTTCGAGACTATTCGAAAACATTAAGGAAAAATTGTAAAAAAAGTTACTAAATTTTAGGAAAATAACAGAGTTTAAAACAAATAAATAGTTTCGAAATTGCATCTTATTTTCGTTTTGCCTGATTCAAAAACGAAAACTTTTCGATAATTGGCAATGAAAAAAATGAAAATTTTGATACATGAGTATTAGACATACAATTTGCCAAGTTTTGAAAGCTTTAAATCAAGCTTAAAATATGTGGAGAAGAAAAAAGACATAAAATGTTAATTAATTGGCGGGTTTTTGGCACTTTGCATCCCAAAATATGGAAAATAGGCACTTTGCACCCTCTTTTATTTTCAGGCAAAAACTCAAGGGTAAAATAGATAATTCAATTATAAATCTTTGGCACTTTGCACCCCAAAACTTGAGAAATTGGCATTTAGCACCCCTAAAATAAAATTAGCACTTATCACCCTCGAACTAAGAATAAATCAGCAACTTGCACCCCTGAAACACATAATTTAGCACTTAATACCCTCAAATAAAATAAAAACTCAAACCCCTCATTTTTTCTGGCAAAGTTGACCATCGGGATGAAAAAAATCGAAGGCAAAATAGGTAAATTTTCGATCCGATTGAACAACCTACATTTTTATACATATATACAAATTAAATACCATGAATTTGGAATGATTACATCATATAACAAATTAACAAGCCATGATTATAGCTTGTACAAATTAAACGTGCTATGCACAACGGTTGAATGAGTAAAAATTGGTAAGTTCAACTTTGCCTTAGATTTTTTTTCACCTCGACGGCCAACTTTGCCGGAGAAAATGAGGGGTTTGAGTTTTTTTCCTTTAATTTGAGGGTGTTAAGTGCTAAATTTGTATTTTGAGGTGCAAAGTGTCCATTTATTGTGTTTTGGGGGTGCAAGTTGCTGATTTATTCTTAATTCGAGGGTGATAAGCACTAATTTTATTTTGGGGGTGCAAAGTGCCAGAGATTTATAATTGAATTAACTATTTTGCCCTTTAGTTTTTTCTTGAAAATAAAAGAGGGTGCAAAGTGCTGTATCTTTCATATTTTGAGGGTACAAAGTGCTAAATCTAAGTTTTGATGATGCAAAGTGCCTATTTCTCATGTTTCGGGGTGCAAAGTGCAAAAAAACCCTTAATTGGGCCACAAGAATGTATACATGTAACCTATGGGTGCTTTACAATTAGAAAAATGTGATTGTTAAAGTGTACTTATTCAATCCAAAAATTGAACTTTGAACATGTTTCATCTCAGTACTCTCTATCAAAGCAATTATATAATTCAACGTTTTCCTTTTGCCTGTTTCTTATAGCTAGAGTTACCATTTTGAAACAAAGTCCAAGGATTCATTGGGTTACCTCTACTTTGTTAACTAGGTTGGTCAATGTTGATGAAAAAAATGAGGGATGCAAATTGTTGAGTTATTCTTAATTCGGGAGAATCAAATGCTGAGTTTCAAGAGTGCAAAGTGCAAAAAAACCCAAAAACAAATATAAAAGCACAATTCGATTTAAAAAGTCTATAACCATGTAAAGAAAAGAGTAAATATAAATTATAGTGATAAGTTTGTCAATCCATATAACTATCTCGTTCCAATAAGATTATAAAGTTAAGCACTAAAAGTTATAGTCCAGTTGATAGAAGAAAATGTAATTGAAGTGTTTAAAACTTGACAAGATTTCAAACGTCATGATCAATATTGAAACGCTAGCAATTCAATCCTTAGTAGTTGAATTAGCTATCGTTCGCAATATCCTAAATAAGTAAGTTGTAAGTTAACGTGTAACATGTGACCTATTATCTATCTACCTTCATTAGTTATCAGTTGGGAGAAAACTCGACTCGTTGATATGTCAGAAGCACCATGATCACTATCCCGATCGACGCCAGCCCAGCTCAGAGGAACATCCTCGGGTGCTCTAGCATCATTAGAAGTAACATTGCTCATTCCTCGAGTTTCCCTCTGGCTTTCACTTATTTGAAGCTGATATGCATTTTCCAAATTCCACAACACATTGCCCATGGTCGGCCTATCTACTCCATAGTCACCTAAACATTTCTCAGCCGTCTCCCCAAATATCTTCAAAGAGCTCGATTTTATTTGGCCCACGAGTCGAGGGTCCACGATTTGCTCTATTTGCCCTTTCTTGTGCCATTCCATTGCCCATTCAGCCAAATTAACTAGATCCCCTGTACGTAATGGGTCTATAGCGGGTCTAGCACAAAGAACTTCAAAAAGCACAACCCCAAATGAATAAACGTCCGATTTGTCAGTTAATTGTTGTCTTCGGAAATATTCAGGATCAAGATACCCAAAGCTTCCTTTTACGCCCGTGCTCACATGAGTCTCGTTAAGACACGGGCCCGATTTTGAAAGTCCAAAATCGGCAACTTTAGCCACGTAATTTTCATCGAGCAATATGTTAGTTGATTTGATGTCGCGGTGAATGATCCCTTGAGCCGAACCTGTGTGTAAATAATGAAGACCTCTAGCTGCACCAATGCATATTTCGAGCCGTTGTTTCCAAGACAAAGGTGGCAGATTTGATCCGAACAAATGTCGTCTTAGAGGACCCTTCTCTACGTACTCATAAACGAGTATCATTTCATTTTGCTCTTCGCAATAGCCAACGAGTGAGACAAGATGATGGTGGCGTATTTTGGATAGAAAAGTAATTTCAGTTTGGAATTCGGGAAGTCCTTGTCTTGAACCAGGCATACCTCGTTTTACGGCAACTTTTATGTTGTCTTTAAGAACCCCTTTGTAAACAGTGCCAAAACCACCCGACCCAATTATCAGATTCTTGTCAAAGTTCTTTGTAGCCGATTGTAAGTCGGAAAACGGAATCTTCATCCCGTAATATCCATACGGGCCGGGAGAATCAAGGTATGTTCCTTGGGAGCTACCACCACCATGTACACGTAAAGAAGTCCACCCTGCACTTTTGGCACGGACTGGTTTTAGTCTTCTCTTCCACCATTTGTGTATTACTAGAAAAGCAAGAAAAACCAAACCCAGAGCCAAAACTACTCCAAGAACCAAACCCGCAAAAACCCACATGTTCTTCTTCTCGGATCTCTTTCGCAAGCCCACCATTTTCATGATCTCAACCCCATTCAAAATAGCATTTTTGCGAAAAGTATTACTTAGATCAGAAGGGCCAACACTGATCCTTATGAAACCCGAATCCTTCGCGTTTCTTACAACAAAATCAATATAATAAGGCGAAGCTAGCTTATGAAACCCAAGCACAGACAAATCAAAATCTTTATACGCCATAACTCCATTTATATACACATTGAAGTACAATGTGTTCAATGCAACACTCACAATATCACAAAAATGCAAACGAACAAAGTGCATAGTATCTTCGGATTTCACAGGAAAATCCCATGTTATATTGAAAAGAAAATTCAAACTTCCATTGGCTATATTCATTTGTTGTGCAGTCATATATACATTATCAGGGGCACTTTCTTTAGTCGCACCCCCCAGTTGGTAATTAGGTGGATCAAAGGTTGTAGCAATTCTAGCAGCCGATTTTAAGACCAGAAAATCTTCATCTGGAATCCACGTTCTCCAAAGGGTATCATTAAAAGGAGTTAACTTTGATCCACCGACGTTAATCCTATGGACAGTTTCTAAAATTTGGTATGAAATATTCTGCTTAAATTCTTGAATTCCATTGGGTGTGATAAAAGCTATTCCACCAGTATCAATGAAAAAATCTCCAGTTACTGAAAACACTTCAATTGCATTCACATATGCAAAATTGGAAGGTATGAACAAAATCTCAAGCTCTAATTTATCTACCATCATGAAAATCTCTTTAAGAAGAGTAAATTTAGTACCAAATTTGCTCAAGAGTGAAATCCCATTTGCGAAAACAGCAAAATTAGCAGTTTTGAGGTCATAATTCTGAGAAATGAAAGGAGAGAAATGGAGACGTACCAAATGATGAGTCCCAAAATTCTTGATTTTAAATGTATAGCTTGAAGAAGAAGTGAAAACTCTAGCTGTGCTGTAAAGTGCAGAAGAATTTGAAAATGGGTTTGGATTTGTGAGAGAAATTGATTTACCTTGTGATAGAGAGACTGGAGTGTTCTTTGATGAATCCCCAATAAAGTTTCTGTTATCAACCATTAAAGTGCTATTACTTGATCCACAGTTTAAAAGATAATTATCTTGAGGTGTAAAACCAGTTGATAAATGGAAAATAAAACAAATTAGAAACAGAAAATGAAGTGATTTAGTACCCATTAAGGTTTAATTTTGTGGGTTCTTGAAAATATACTCTGGGAATGAATCACAGAGAAAAGAAACCATTTTTTTGAACAAGAATCAGAGATTTCTTTGGAAATTGACACAGGACACAGTTGTATGAACATTAAGGGAAACGAGTGCTGATAATTGTTGAAAAAAACAGATTTTTTTAGTGGAATTAACTAAAGCGAAATCATGAGTTCTTCAAGAGTGGATGACAGAAAGATCTTAGTGGGAATTCTTGAAAAAAGGTTGAAGATTGAGGAAAAACTTATAATGGCATGGTGGGGGTATAATTAATCATGGCATGGACCATATATACAAACTTTCTAGTTTTAATAGGACAAAGTTTGTGCAACATTAAATCTCATTTAATCAAGTTCTTCAAAAAATTGTTGTGGTTGTGATATTGATTGATATATGATTTGTAAGTTGTGTGTTTGGAGTTGGAATTCCAGTATATTAAGTTCAAAGAATTTGACAAAAATAGCACTGATGTATGTTTATTATCTCATTTAGTATCATGGAATGTTGGAACCTTTTTTATTCTGAAGAATAATTAGATGAAACTTTAGGTTCATCCTTTGAAGAATTTTAAAAATTATCAAAACAATTATATACTTTAAGCTTTATCTTTCTAATTAGTATTTTGTAACGTGACAAGGTTCATTTTTATTCCGGTCATTGTCTATATTGAATTTGAATACTATAATTTTTATCGAATGTATCCTTATATTTATAGAAGAGTGAAACATCAAATCTTATTTGGTCTGTGAAAGTGAGTTTGACTCATGCTCCATCAATTGATTTTGATATTTATTTTTATTATAAAAAAAAGAGAAGATTTAAACTCTATCACAATCCTAAATCTTGTAAAATTGATAAGTTAAAAACGATATTTTATTCTACTTAAGTGGAGTGGTTTACACTTCTAATTAAACACTGCAACTTTAAATTGATTCAACAAGTCCAATTAGTTGGCCTGGTGTTGTAAGATGATGACTTATTGGTCTTTGTTGATATGATGGTGCTTTCATGTTAAGTGATGTGTGTGTTTGTTTTTTTCATATTTTTTTTTTGTGTGTGTAGATTCATTTGTTTTGGTGGTGGATCACATTTTGGAAATTATCTCAAATACATTATTTTCTGTTTCATATTAATAATGGAAGAGGTTGATGGGAGTCAATTTTATATTTTACTTTAGTATCATATATATATATATATATATATATATATATATATACTACATAAAATAATTTTCTAGTTTTAGTAAAGAAAAAATGAAAACTTTGATAAAAGAGAAAATACTAGTGTCATAAGGACATCTCATATGATTAGAGGGGAGGAGAAAATTAGATTTAGGGAGGTAAAAAACTAAAAATTATGAACTAAAATGATTAAAGGGTTGTCAATGCAATTTTCCCTTGATGGACTGCATCCATCGCCTGTAGGTGTGGAGAAATTATGTAGTACAACCGCTGCATCACGTCATCAAGTACACGTGGTGTAGCCCATCAATTTTCCCTTGTCTCACACATCGATCCAACACTTGCTGGGCCGGCCCTGGTTCCTTTTTTTTTTTTTTTGTTATTTCTTATTTTTATTTATTACATAAACCTTTTTTTTTAAAAAAAATCCTTTAAAATATCTTATTAAATGAAATGTAACTCTTATTAAATTTTAGTTTTAGTTAATTTGTGTAATATATTTAAAAAGTTAATTTTAATTTAAAAAATGTAACTCTTATTTAATAAACTCAATTTTAATTTATTTTGTTTTAATTTAATAAAAATCTTTTTATTTTTAAAAAATTCTTAAATTTGTGTATTATTTTGAAAAAGTTAATTTTAGTTTTAAAAATGTTGTTCGTAGTTAATAAACTCAAATTTAATTTATTTTTATTTAAAAAAATCCCTAAATTTTGATGTTAAGTGAGAGTGGGGAAGAATGAATATTGAAATTAATTGGAATGGGAAGATTGATTCACTTAATTCTTTTTTGTTCTTTCTTCTTTCAATTCGTTCTTTTTTTTATTTAGTTTATTAATTAATTATATTTTTCCTTAAACTCTAATTAATAAATAAATTTTTCTTGACTTTAATTAATCACATTCACAGGGTATGCCAAAAAAGGGGATTTGAAGGGAGCCTTGCGTTTTGTTTTTGGATATGCCGATGAGAAATGTGATTACTTGGACTGCAGTTATATCAGAATGGGATTATAGAGAGGCTTTGGAAATGGAGAGGGAGGGAAGAAGACCTAATGAAGTGACCATAGCTAGTGTTCTTCCGGCATGCATGCGCCAATCTTTGTGGTTATTTCAAAAACGTGTTTTTTTATCATTGCGGTATTGGAATTGTATGCAAGGTGCGGTGAAATTGATAAGGCAATTAATTAATGCAATTGTACGTTTGATGAATAAAGATTTGTGTACGTTCTTGGAACACTATATATGATCATGGGTTTAGCATTCCATGGAAAATGAATGTGATGAAGCGCTTGAGCTATTCAACCAAATGCTGGTGAGCTTAATTTACAGAATGATTGAAATCAGGATTTATTTGCCATATATATACCCCATTGTTTTCCTTCTAATTGGTATTTGGTAGATACCCGCCCTCTTATTAGATTAGTTATCAATCAAAACAACAAATAAATTCCTATACATAGATCGATGCTCTTCTCCACGCGCTAATAGTGCAATTGTTAATCAAACACGTATGGTAAAATGTCTTTTTTACCTTATGTTGTGGTCAAAATATCGAACCTCATATCACTAGAATTTGAAATCGGTTTTCTTGATAATGTATAATTTTTCTACCACGTACATAGTAAGCATGCATCTTCAAATTCTACCATCATGTCTAAAAACATCATTGCATTATTTCATTAAGCCAACAAATGTAGGGGCAGTGTGCTATATTTTGTGAACTCAAGGAGATATCTGCTAATTAAAACAAGTTGTGTGTATATGCGAATTAGAATGGACACGAAAAAGTGTAGTACGAAGGATCACAGATTTTTGTCTACATATATAAAAAACTAAACTTTTTTTTGTATATTGTGATTGGTCATGCAGAAAATCGGAATGAGCTGGGTGATCCTAGCTTGCACGCACAGAGGAGTGGTTAATTAGTAAAGGGCGCAAACTCTTCAATTCAATGAAACAAAGATTCTCCAAAGTTAGAACACTACGGATGCATGGTTGATCTTCTATGCCGTGGAGGAGAGCTACACGTAGCTTATGATCTTATAAAGGCTATGCCATTGAAACCTGATTCCGGGGGCGTGTAGTTTTCATGGCAATGTCGAGTTGGCTGAGATAGCTGCGGAGTCGCTTTATAAGTTGGAGCCATGAAATCCTGGAAATTATGTGATTCTTTCTAATATATATGCGAAAGCAAAGAGATGGGATGGAGTTGCTAAGATGAGGAAGTTGATGAAAGAGTCTAATGTTACATTTATTGAGGAAGTTAAGTGATTCTTTCATACATTTATTGTGTAAGTCTCATTTAAGATCTGGTGAGATTTTTTCGGTTTTAGATAATGTTACAGATGAAATGAAGCTTAATATATAGGAGTATGATTGATTTACATTCCATTATTGAAGAAAATGTTCATGGAAACTGTTTGATAAAAAAAATAGAAGAAAATAATGGGGGTCGGGATCATCACATTCGTTGACGTCGCCACCGCTATGCTCGATTCTTCTTCGTAAAGTGTACGTTCGACTCCAAATTAGGCTTTCAGTTAAACTCTGTACCAAGAGAAGTAATGCCGTTATTCAAACATGACTATTGCTTGCTACGGTCTTGCCTTTAACGGTAATTATAGTACGGAATCTAATTTGATAAATATAAGTGCATATGATGATTCGAGAGCTTTGTTTTGAGAAAAAAAAATATTGAAGGAATTAATATGTACGCATGCACGTAGATGGTATGCTATATTCAGCTGCTTTGAAACTGAAAGATATTATGATCGATGGTTTGCAGTTCTCTATCCGAAAGGCCCTAATTTAATGCTTGCGCAAATATAGAGAATTAGGCATGACTTGGTTTAATCAGTAAAATGGATTGAGCGGCATTTAATTGTTGTAGAAAAAAGACAACAATTGCCAAATTTCAAAGAATTCGTCAGATACTGTTGTTTATGTCTGGTTGAATTGGATTAGAAAGAAAATTCCCGTACTAATAAGTTGGTCACGCACCAATTTAATTATTATTACAGCTGGTTAGCTTTTGCAAATTGGTCATTAATGTTATTCTTAATTCCTGCTTAATTGCCTTTTACATGAAGCATTTCTATATATATCTCCTGACCTGATAGGGAAGATAAGAGCATGTTTTCTCATGATGAATTAGCTAATGTTTAAAGGCAAAAGTCAACTGTACTTTCATGGTACTAAAACTGAAAGAAAATAAATAAGTAGTATATTTATTGATGGGGAGATGAAAAGCATATTTCCTCATCAAGATAACGATTTAAAGGGTATGTAACTAAGTACTGCCATGAGTTGAAGAACCAAAAGTCAACTGTACCTGCACTGCAGTAGTACAACTTTTGGAATTGTACAAAAAAAAGTACATCATAATTGCAATTTTTTTTTTGTTTTCCAAGGGTTTTCGAGGCGCGTCGGATACATTAAGTGGGAACCTCTCCCAACAGGATTCGAACAAGGGTTTGTAGTGACTAGTCTATTCCACTATACCAATCACCTGCTAGTCTCATGATTACAATTGTTTGTAAAAGGAGCTAAAAAAAAGGTTTTGGTGACAGAAATTTGGGATCTATGAATCAAAAGGGAATAAAACAAACAATAAAATAAGCTGGAATATAGTCATTAGATTATGAGCTACTGCATCAGCTAGCATTGTGTGTTTTGTGGTTAAGGGAATTGTTTTGGTATAAATATTCATCAAATCCTTATGAAACTATGTCTGAAATGCAAAGACTATAGGATGATCATATATTTTCACCAATTAATGAAATAGGTACTTGGGATTGATCTTTTGTCAATCACAATGGCATTCCTAGTGGTAAGTAACTATCAAGTAGTACCATTATCAAATTAGTACTAACCTGAGCAGAAAAAAAGGCTGCATTAGTATAAATAATATGATGAGCTTTTGACTTTCACATTAATAAAAAAAAGACAATCAACTAGTCTAGAGTTTTAGAAGCCTGCAAAATGAATTTTAGTACAAATATCCCAGTAATAACGCATGAACCATGCTGTTTCATCGATTTGGCAAATGATGGCGTATAAAGTTAATGCATAGTCACGCGCACACACACTCATATATATATATATATATATGCTTAATTTAGTCCAAGTACCAGCCAAAAAATATCAGAAGAAGAGATCTTAGCATTGCAGCACAAGAAACATAGATGAAATTCCGCAAAGTATTGCAGATTTGTTCCATTTTTGTGTTCGTAGGGTACATGTTTATATGGGTTATGCTTCCTACAGAAACCTACAAGTTGTCATGGACTCCAAAACTTAAAGAAAAACTGAATTCCATTTACTTCAGGGAACAAGGTATGTTTATTTTGTCATGCATATTTGCTATTGCTGGTCTAGTTTCTTAGACTTCTTCAACCTAGCCAAGTTCTGTTGATTTTTCAGGGACAAATCTTCTTTTATTCAGTTTCCCGATAGTGCTCATTGCCACTTTGGGATGTGTTTATCTGCATTTCCAGAAGAAATCAAATTTTGAGAGGTTTGGTCTATTTCTTGATTTAGTTTTTTCATTGAATAATACCATGAAAGGATGGTTATAAATGAACTTTTGCTGCAGTGGTATGAGCTATTCTCATTCCTTGAGACGTCCAAAGCTGATAATGGCGCCACTGGGAATTGTCAATGCAGTGGAACTTATGTTTGCAGCTATGTTTGTAGCACTTCTCATTTGGTCCCTAGCAAATTACGTGCAAGTTAGTATTGAGCACCCCCACATGCATAGAGTAGGAGTGGATGAGTATGTCACGCAATCGATAAAAGCCTATTGTTTGTAAAGATGTCATGATTGGCTTCTTAATTTGCTTTTCTTTCTTTCTTTTTTAGATGGAAAGTGAGGTTTCGTAGTGTATCCTTGAGGCTTGGATACATTGGGAACACATGCTGGGCATTCCTGTTTTTTCCGGTGACTCGAGGATCGTCGATCTTGCCTCTGTTTGGCCTCACATCGGAATCTAGCATAAAGTATCACATCTGGCTTGGCCATATCTCATCAGTCCTTTTTACTGCACATAGCATAGGATTCATCATATACTGGGCAATGACCAATGAAATGATCTTGGTAAGTAACTAGCTATTTCTCTTCGTACTACAATGTTGTAGTATTTTTTAAATGCAACTGAAAAATAGAATCGAGAAATAATTTATGTTGGTGATGCAGATGCTCGAATGGAGCAGCACTTATCTATCCAACATAGCTGGGGTGATTGCATTTGTGGTGTCGATAGTCATATGGGTAGCGAGTTTTGATCGAGTCAGAAGAAAAATGTTTGAAGTTTTCTTCTATGTTCATCAACTCTACGCTGTCTATTTGTTCTTCTATTTCCTACATGTTGGAGTGGCTTATATCTGTTTGATTCTTCCTGGGATCTTTCTCTTCATTATCGACAGATATTTGAGATTCCTACAGTCAAGACATAAGACTCGATTACTTTCAACACGTCTCTTACCAAATGGCACCACTGAACTGACCTTCGCAAAGAATCCAGGTTGTTAAAAACTCACCTACGATCCATAATTACATAACTTATAATCCAGTTAAACTAATCTACTAATCACTTTCAGGGTTGAGTTACAGTCCCACAAGTATCTTGTTTGTTCATGTTCCAAGCATATGCAAGCTACAGTGGCATCCATTTACGATTATTTCCAACAGTAATTTGGAGCCGGAAAAGCTCAGTGTTGCAATCAAAACACAAGGAAGTTGGACTCAGAAGCTTTATGAACACCTTAGTTCTTTAGACCATGTAAATGTATCCACTGAAGGACCTTATGGACCTGCATCATCCGATTTTTTAAGGTAAGAATCGTGAATTGTCCTTTTTTTCTCAATGGCCATTTCTGGCCTCTAATTACATAGTCTATAATTTAAATTTTTTAACATGATAACAAAGTTTAAATATCTGTTTTCAGTCATGAATCTTTGGTTATGATAAGTGGAGGAAGTGGGATTGCTCCTTTCATCTCCATAATACGCGAAATCATATTCGCAAGTACAGAATCCAACAAAAAAGTCCCCAAAGTTCTACTAATAGTAGCCTTCAAGAACACGACTGATCTCACAATGCTAGATCTCTTGCTTCCTTTATCAAGCACTAGTGTAGACATCTGCAAACTTGAACTACAGATCGAAGCCTATGTTACTCAAGAGCACGATAAAAGGTCCCTCGATGATGCCAAAAAGCAAATTCAGACGAGATTATTCAAACCAAATCCATCAGATTCACCCATATCTGCAGCTCTAGGTGAAAATAGCTGGCTATGGCTCGGAGCTATAATCTCATCTTCTTTTGTCTTGTTTTTGCTTCTTTTGGGAGTTATAACGCGTTATCATATATATCCTGTCGAAAAAAGAGGTGAGAATTATCATTACAGCTCAAAGATTATTTGGGACATGTTTCTAGTATGTGTTAGTATCTTTGTGGCAACGAGTGCCATTTTTCTGTGGCAAAAGAGAAAGATTTCGAAGGAAGGGAAGCAAATTCAGAATGTAGATATGCCAACACCAACAATGTCACCAGCTTCTTGGTTATGTGGTACAGATAGAGAACTCGAGAGCCTTCCTCATCAGTCTCTTGTTCAATCTTCAAAGGTGCACTTTGGCGTGAGACCAGATTTGAAGAGTAAGTTCATCCTACTTTTGTTAATTATAATATTACTCAAGAGTAATTTGAGTGGAGGCTGAATTAATTACTGATTGAATGACAGGAATACTCTTTGATTGCAAAGGATCAGATGTTGGAGTTCTAGTATGTGGCCCTAAAAGTATGCGCCATGAAGTAGCCAAAATATGTGCATCTGGTCTTGCCAAAAACCTGCATTTTGAGTCTATCAGCTTCAACTGGTGATTCATGAGATAAATATATTTGGATTTTTTTTTTTGTTCTTTTCTTATAGCAAGAGGTGGGAATGGGATATACCATTCTCATTCTTGTTTGTACATTGAACTCTGGTTTGACATTTTTATAGCCCCCATGTAGAAATCAGCAGACGGAGGAGTTGTAAATTTATTTACCATTTTGTGTGGTGCTTGATGGATTTAGAACTTCTTCAATCCATCTGGCATGTATCATTAGTATATTTCATTGTGTTCCTTTTTTTTCTTTTTTGGTTGATAGTTTATTTTGACTGAAAATAAGATGAGGCCCCTACATATAAGTATACGAGTATGAGTCATGACCTTGATCCAAAATGCAACAAAATGACTTGTTACTGCAAGAGCTTTAAACTCACTTCCAGAAACAAAAGCATATTTCACCATTAAAAAAAAAATAAAGACCAAGGTTACATAAATAAACATGGCCTCAAAACTTCATAAAAATAAATAACGACGGAAACTATCCAGCAAAATTTACTAATGTCAAGAAACTAATTAACTCCCAAAGGGAAAAAAAACAACAACATATAACTGGTATAAAAAGTTCTAAAGTACCAACCATCGACCGGTATAAAAAGTTCTAAAGTACCAACCATCAACCGCAAGAGGAAAAGAGCACGTGAATAAAAAGCCAAGCCACGGTCCTTTCTCTTCTTCGTTGATGCTCATTCTCATAATCTACTTCTGATCTTCCCTATCAGCCGGAGCCGGAGGAAGATGCACATCCTTTGACTCAGTACCACGTAGTACATCATCCTCGTTTTTCAAAATGCTCGTCTGGAAATCATCATGCCTGAACCGTCTGATGTTATTACCACCACTACCATCAGACTGTCTACCTCGATGCATAATCTCACTTCTATCTTCACGCTTCCTATCTTCATAATTCATCGCAAATTTACCTTCCCTATCATCACCTGACATGAAAGTGAATCTCTGGGTTCGAATCATAGGTCTAAAGTCCTCATCAAACCTTTGAGTATTACGCCTAAACCCTCTAACCGGTGATCTCCCACGTCTTGAATGGTGGTCGTCTGAAAAATTACGATTGTCAAACCCTCGATTATTTGAAAATCGTCCTTTTGGTGGTGACACGTAGCCCTCGGGATAATCAGACTCAAAATTGGATTTCGAAATGGGTACCCTAGTCTTATCTATCCTAGCCTCGGACCTGAAATCTGGAGAGCTTCTACTACCAAAGTTTCGTTGCCTATGGGAATGCCACGGTTTTGGCGAAAGTGGTCTAGATCTTGAACGTGATCTCCTTCTGTTCAACGGGATATGAGCAACTCTTCCAGAACTAGGGGAAAAGCTTTGTTCCCTTCTGGATATATAAGGCATAGTTTCAAAATCATCCCTAAACTCTCTATTATTAGCAATTTGTTGTGGATAATGTCGTCCCCTGCCTCTGTAGTTACCGATTCCTCGAGTTGGCGGTATTCTTCTATGAACACTAAAACCATCATCCCGGTGCACAGGTGATCTTCTCCTAATAAAAGGCCTATTGAAGTCTTTTGACATATAATTAGCTGTTTGCCTCTGATCTTGGAAGTCCAACCTATTAAACTTGTCTGCTGAATCACCAATCATAGTTCTTGTTCTGTTGCGATTACGAAATTCGGGTCCTTGATAATCTGAGGTATAGCGGCCTCTTGGACTCCAGTTGGTCCAAGTATCGACTCCGTTTCTTTCATTTGCATGATAAGCTGGTCTATATCTACCAGGATATCTCTCGGGGCTAGTATTTCTTTCACGAGAATATGAACCACCAAGGCGACGTGATCTAGAAAATTAAATTTAAGTATGAGTATGATTAGAACTAAATAAAGCTGAAACTACCTCTCCAACAAACAAAGGTGATACGTACCTGCACTGCTGCATATAGAAAACATCCTTCCCATCAGTTGCATCAAAAGATTGAAGCTTTCCTCTGTCCATCCTTGAAGGATATTCATCTGCATCTCTTCTATCTGTCAAGTTTCTTCTTGTCACAATGTCATCATTTTCCTCAACTGTAGTACCAGATCCTACATGTGATTCCTTCTTGCCACAAATCTCATTGTTCTTGGAGTTTTTAACAGAACCACTCTTACTCACATCTTCTGGATATACTTTCATTGTTAATTTTCTTCTTTCAGAGCCAGAACCATCTCCATTTCTTCCATCAGATTCGTAGTCAACATACTTCTTGTCCAGTTCATTTTCCTCCCAGGAGTACAAAAATGACCCTCTCAACTCTCCGTCTTCATAAGGAGAATCATACCCTTCTTGGAACGTGGTGAGACCATCACCATCAACAATATGACCAGGGTTATTCTGAGAAGCGGGTGAATCATGACAAGCATTGACCGATGAGTCAACCTTTCCAGCAGAAGTAGTGGGTGCTCCAGAACTATTACTTTTGCAAGAGTCTTCCAATTTAATCCTCTGCAATCCTTCAGCAGGAAGGTTAGCATCTTCAAGCTTGGAAACAAGTTCATCCGATTCAAATTGCCCTTGCCAAGGAGCCATTGTAGGATCAGCAACAAATTTTTTGTTCGAATCAGAAAATACAGCAGATTCATCATCTTGAGCAGAGGTACCTGAGGTAAGAAAATTACCAGATTAGGACAGAAGAAAAGCATTCACTTCATCAGATTACTTTGGAATAGTCAATATGTACTCTGTTAATTGTAAGAAAGTTAATGGTCTCACTCAGAGAAATTATATTACCAGGCAGTTCAAAACTCTTTTCAGAATCTTCGGAGTCTTTGTTCCCGACAACAAAGGCAGATGCAGATATTTCAATGGCAGGCTCATGTTTAGTGACATCTTGAGTCATAGTCTCAACTCGATCCTGCAATATAGCAACACTGCCAGACATACTGATCTTCTTTTCTTCAGACGTCAATATGCTGGAGGAGCAATGCAGCTTAGTGAAAGAACCACGCAGAATAGTAGCTGCGTTCATAACTTGACTTGAACTACCCAAATCAGTAACACTGCTTATAACTTTATTTGAGTTGTTCTCATCAGCATCTTTCTCAGAAGCTTGATTAGTTATCTCTCCTCCTGTACTAGATAAAGAAATGTTTGCTGGATTTAGCAAGTGTTTGTCCAGGCTGGACAACTCAGCATCGCTTCTATCAGGTGTAAGTCCTTTTAATTTATCTTCACTTTTCAGATCAGAGGACTCAAATTTTGTGTTTTCCATATGCATATCATAATCAGATACAACCTTTGAGTTATTTCCAGCAGTAGAATCATCACATGGTACATCCCAATCATCCATCAAGGTGTTTAAGTCCCAATGACGTCGGTCCACTTTCGGAGAGGCACATTTTGGTGTAGTTTCATGACTCACAATTCCACATGGGCTCTGAGAAGCAACAGCACATTTTTCCAGAACAACAGAGCCATTGACATCCTCACTCAAGGAAATTCCCGGCTCACTACATTTCAAACTTGGTTTAGATGGTGTGACAAAATTGGATGCATCAGAGGCTCCAGGCATTGAAGAATCTAGTCCAGCAAGAACCTCTTTATTAGAAATATCGGCATTATTCTCCATGCTAGCAGCTGCTGCAAGAAGTTCAATGCCAGAGAAGTCCCCAGAGTAAAAAAATTTCCTTTCTGTTTGCTTGGAGAGAATTCCATTGTCGAACTGTTTACCAAAATTATCCGTTGCTAACCCATCAATTTCTCGTAATTGGAGGTTGGGATATGAGCTCAAAGATTTACGACCTGAGGAATGAGGATATGAAAGTTGAGCCTGATCCTCAGAAACTGGGGAGGAAGAATGTGGCTTAGAGGAAGAATCACCACGGCACAAAGAAGGTGATGGAGATCTAAGCAAATGCCTCCTTTTCTTGATTGGTACATGCTCAGTTTTACCAGATGATAGTTGTCCAGGACCCATTTCACCAAACTGCTTTGAGAATGTTAAGTGATTAGAGTCTTAACTTGAATAAAGATATAATTCTTGGATCAATAAATTTCAACAATATACCTTGTCTGAATCAGACCCAGAAAACTCTCCGACACTTTTTGGGCTACTGTTGCCTACTTTTGCATCACTGTTTAAGCTTCTTCTAGCTATTGAGTTCTTGGAGCGTTTCCCTTTCGTCACAGTCTTCCAATTTAACTCTGGATTGATGGAATTCATAACTTCAAGACCCACAGTGGGAGGCAATTTTGCTGATACTGGATCTATCCCATCAACAATAAATCTGCCACCGCAGATTTTGCAGGACTCCTCTGCAAGATGGTTTCTTTTCCGATCTGTCTGAGAACAATTACACAAGCAAATCTGCCAGATACGAAAAAAAGATGCTTAACTCAGAAGAGGGATAGGGTCATGCATAACTCAAAAGCTCACTTTATAAAATAGACACCAAGTATCTCAAATCTGATCTATGAAAATCCATGTTAGTACTGATGCCAAATCAAACCTACATTATATAATGAATTCCACTATTCGTGCAACTGTGCAAGATTAGAACAGTTCCATACACTTTCATTCATGGCTCATCAATTATATAGTGTGAACCTTTTATAACTGATGCTACCAGCAACAAAATAATTGCATATAACAAGAATACAAGCCCGATCCAATCCAGTACTTAAAGAAAAACTATCGTCCCAGAATCTCACCATAGGGTTTAAACCAACATAAGTCACTGGAATAACCCAAAATATGTCCGGTCAGCCTCCAATCTTCAACACAGCCACAAGTTGATTGCCTGTAAGCAACAAAACCATGAGCCTCAAATAAAAGAACAAATCTAAGATCTATAATTGTCATCAAGAAGAATGGACGATAGGAGAACTGACAGCACATGACTCGATAAGCAAGTCCATTAGGCCAATAGTGAGAAGAAATTTGATAAGTTTAAAGATCAACGATTTCCGCACACAGTTATCATTATTAAATCAAAAGTTGCCAGAAATTGCAGAGGGCAAAATAGTGCAGAGTCGCACAATCAGGCAGATCAAAAGACAAGCCTAAAGATTTATGTTCACCGATAGACTGGCGATAAACACAATCCTCAGCGATCTCAGATGAGGAGCCCCGGAAGAGCCGCCCTCCAACATGTCTTATATGAGAAGATGCAAGAACCTAACAAGGCTTTAGCATTAAAATCTAGATTATTCATTCACAACAAACGGAGATTTAACCCTAAAAGGCATTGCCTACACAGAAAAAAAAGAGCAAAAATCCACACTCATTTCAAGAAATTGAGTCAAATCTTCAATTAAATTAAAATTCTTCCAACGAGATCTTGTTCTTCCAGGTTTCAATTTACTAATGCACCGCAAATCCACCACAATCCAAATCAAGTCAAAATAGTACAATTAACCGTACAATTCCGGTGAGTCCTTCCTCTGATGCTCCAAATCTCGCGATTCCTTCTTCGCTTCAGTAACTCCGTCAATTGATTCAGAAAAAAATTAGAAGCAATGTGCCGCCGCTGTAAACAATTCAGATCTCAGTGAACGGTCTCCATTGGATCTCCAGCCCTCTAGCGATGAATGGCCGTCCGATGATTTCTCTCGTCTTCTGGAAAAATTCTCCGGCTTGTAAAAGGTGATTGTGTGTAATTATGCGCTCGGGGAGAGGATGATTTCACCTTTTATTTATGCTGCAAATTATACCGATACTACCCTCGGGAATTTCGTGTAATTTACGGAAATACCTTTGTTAGATAATTACGGTCAACACTCTCTCCCTTGTGATTAGCGGCGCATATGATTCTATGCCATCTCACCTATCAGATCTAGACTCCTATTGTTAATAGGCATATGATTTAGGGTTGACAAATTGAATTTAAGGAGATATTTAAATTAAAATTTATTTTAACATAATTCATTACATACCATATGATCAATTTAAATGTGAAATAAATATTTATCACGTGTTAACTTTTGAACTCGACTCGGCAAGTAAAAGACAATCAAGTTAGATTTTCTTTAGTTTGGTTACCGCTATTTTGAATATTTATCACGTGATAAATTTTGAACTCATCTCGACAAGTAAAAGACAATCAAGTTAGATTTTTTTTAGTTCAGTTACCGTTATTTTGAATATTTATCACATGATAACTTATGATCTCAGCTCGACAAGTAAATGACAATCAAGTTAGATTTTCTTTATATCAGTTACCTTTTTTTTAAGATTTATTATGCGGTCATTTTTTAACTCACCTCGACAACTAAACGACAATCGAGTTAGATTTTCTTTAGTTCGATTACCGTTATTTCGAATATTTATCACGTGATAACTTATGAACTCGGCTTGACTAGTAAAAGACAATCGAGTTAGATTTTCTTTAGTTTGGTTACCATTATTTCGAATATTTCATACGTGATAACTTTTTAACTCAACTCGAGAAGAAAATGACAATCAAGTTAGATTTTCTTTAGTTCAGGTGTCTTTATTTTGATATTTATCATGTGATAACTTTTAAAGTCAGCTCGACAAGGAAAAGACAATTAAGTTAGATTATCTTTAGTTCGGTTACCGTTATTTCAATTATTTATCACGTGATAACTTTTGAACTCAGCTCGAAAAGTAAAAGACAATCAAGTTAGATTTCTTTAGTTCGGTTACTGTTATTTCCAATATTTATCACAAGATAACGTTTGAGCTCAGCTCGACAAGTAAACAACAATCAAGTTAGATTTTATTTGGTTCGGTTACCATTATTTCGAATATTATCACATGATAACTTTTGAACTTAGCTCGACACGTAAAAGACAATAAAGTTAGATTTTATTTAGCTCGGTTACCGTTATTTCGAACTTAGACCATTTAATAGACAAATAAAGTACAAACGTACAACTAAAGAAATCTAACTTGATTGTCTTTTACTTTTCAATTCAATGCTTTCACATTCCTACTGATCGTACCGCCATAAATTTAAGTTATCGTAAATTAAATATATGTTGATTAATATGGATATTTCAAAGTCTCAAAAGGCCTTGCCTTCCAACCCCCCCCCCCCCCCCAACCTCCCTCCCTCTCTTAATTCATTGGAAGAGTCAAGCTGAAAGTTTTGAAATTCTGTTAACTATGCACTTAACATAGTCGTTGTGCCTTTAAATTTTTCTTATGTAAAGTGTCTCTCATTTTTACGTTTCTGCTAGTTGTTTTTTAGACCTACCCTCCCCCGCCTTAATTTATTGGAAGAGTCAAGATGAACGTTTTGAAATTCTGTTAACGAGGCAGTTAACATAGCCGTTGGGCGTTTAAATTTTCCTTATGTAAAACGTGCCTCTTGTTTTTATGTTTATGCTAGTTATTTTTTAGGCCTACCTCTCCCCACCTTAATTTATTGGAAAAGTCAGGCTGAAAGTTTTGAAGTTCTGTTAATTAGGCATTTAACATAGCCGTTGTGTATTTAAATTTTCCTTATGTAAGTCGTGTTTCTCATTTTTTACGTTTCTCCTAGTTGTTTAGAGTGTTTAAATTTTACATGTAAAGCGTGCCTCATTTTTACGTTTATGCTAGTTATTTTTTAGCCCTACCCCCCCCCCCCCCCTTCTAATTTTAATTTATTGAAAGTGTCAAGATGAAAATTTTGAAATTCTGTTAACAAGGCAGTTAGCATAGCCGTTGTGTGTCTTTTTTCTTATGTAAAACGTGTATTTCATTTTTATACGTTTCTACTAGTTGTTTAGTGTGCTTAAATTTTTCTTTGTAAGCGTGTCTCTCATTTTTACGTTTCTTCTAGTTGTTTTTAAGTCCTACCCCTCCCTCACCTTAATTTATTGGAAGAGTAAATATGAAAGTTTAATGTGTTCAATTATTATGTTTATGTAAAGCGTGTCTCTCATTTTTATGTTTCTGTTAGTTGTTTTTAGGCCTACCACCCCCCCTCCCCCCACAATGATAAGTACGATCGTTTTAGTGTAATATATTAATATATGCCTAAACTCATAACTCTACAAAACATATTACAGTAGATTGTTTTAATATAGTATGACCCAATCAATTAAATCTACCAAACATTTTTAATATGACCTTCAATCCAACTCCATCTAATCCACCTTAATCCCATACACCCTACCAAACAGCCCCTAACAATATTAATTTCACGAGAATATAAAATGATGAAATTATTTTTTATTAAATATTTAATCTTCCACTATTCAATAATGTACAATTTGAACAAATTCTAATTTTTACCTTTTATTTGTTTAAGTTTGTATCGATGTACATTGAAGTTAATTTTTAGTATAATTAAAATAATTAAAAACAAATATTTTATCAATTAATTTATAATGTTCTTTAGACTTTTATTGATATTTTTAAGGTTAAATATGACGCTCGTTAATTCATTTAACTTCAGATATTGAGTTAACCGTTAATTTCAGGGGATCGGTAATTGTTTTAATTGTTGAAGGGATGTTAGTGAGTGTTTAAATATTATTAAGAAGGTACGTGAATAGTTTAATTGTACAAGAGATAAGTGAATGATATATAATAGTACAAATGAGATATCTGAAATTAACCCTTGATTTTATACATTAATATAATTTAAGATGTTTGTTTAGTAAGTTGTAATTTCTATAATATTTTTGTTTTTGGATAATTGCGGTTTACTAGGCAACTAACATTGAAAATAATTGTTCCCACGCACAATTAGAAAGAAAAAAAATTATCCCCATACAATGAATTCAATAATTTCCATTTCATAAACATTAAAATCAATCAACAAAATAATAACCGGATTGGAATTAAAAAATATTCCTTTTAAAACATTATATTTAAGGAGAATATCCCATCTGTAAAATTTATTGTGGGAATATATTTATATACTATTCAAAAAAAAAAGTGATGTCATGGTGTAACAAATTTTTTATATTCTTATTTTACTCTTGATGCTTTAATTAATTTAACTATTTAACTTATTTAGGTATTCTATTTAAATGAAGTTTACTTTTAGTTTTCCTCATAAAAAAATCTTTATTTTTGTTAAAGATTTTAATAAAGATTTTAATGCACAAGGAAATGCATATTGAGGAATTAAAGCGCGCGAAGACGCGTCATGGGGATATACTAGTATATTTTTAATAGAAGTTTAGCACTTGAGAAAGTAATTATATCACAAGTACATTATCTTGAGAAATATTCAATATGTTTGCTTCGTACGGCTTGATGCAAAATTTTAGACAAAAGTTGAAAAGATGAAAAAAAGAAAAGTCAAATATAATATATAGCTATTTTAAAATAGTAATTAAAATTTAGGATTGTTATATTTTTACTAATCAAATAGTTTTAAGAAGAAAAAACATATTAAATTTATCATTTACCATATTGTGGTAAATTCATTTTTTTTCTTATTATTATCTAAATTCATTTTGAAGAATATTGAGGAAAAGATATTTGAATAATATAATGGGATTTCTCAATGGATATATAATTCGAAATTGGAATAAGAGAACAGGAATGAAGTTATGAAAATTACCAGGAAAAAAAAAACAGTTATGAAGATAAGCTGATGTGATGCGAAAATAGTGTCCAGATGGAGAACGTGCGGCTTTCTATATTTCTTCTCTATTTTCCCCATAACGAATGATTGTTGTTCGAGGTAATACAATTCACCCTTGTAATATTTACAATATTCAATTTATCAACCCCCCTGTGATTTGAAAAAGAGTAATTTATTCTCATGCAAATATTTTAAAGAAGCAATTTACCCCCTTCAGCCGAATAGTGTAACTCACTTGCCGAAATGAGAGTGTACATGAAAAGTATTTTGTAACATGGGGGGATTGCCACATTTATCATGACACAGTGGATAATTTGTCACATTTATCATAATACATGGGGTAAATTGTCATTTTATCATAACACAGTGGATGAAGTGCCACTTATAAAAATATCAGGGAGACGGTGTGAAACCCTTACAATATTTCGGAGGTAAAATGCTCTTTTTAAAATTACATGGAGATAAATCAAACATTGTGAATATCAAGGAGGGTAAAATATCATTAACTCTTCTTTTTTCAGTAATTTATCTTGAGAGTAATAATCAAGGTCTATGTTTCAATACTGAATTTTATGTACACTAATATAAAAGCAAAAAGATAAATATAATTGGATTTTTTTTACGGTGTATACATTATTAACATTATAATATCGATCGTGTATGCATGATGAATTTATCAAATTTTACTATGTAAATAAATAAAGGGAGATTTTTATAGACACTCCCTGACTATTACCTTAAATACAAGAACTTACCTCAAGATTTGTGCGAGCCCACATTCTGCGGACACGAATGCAATTCAATTCACTAGCTTCCGAACAAGCCCAATTTTTGCATTTCAAATATTAACTACAATTCTAAATAATTTAAATATTTTAATTACAATTTAATTTAACTTAGGAGGAAATTTTAATTTTAATTTAATTAAATAATTCTTTTAATAATTAATTACAATTCTTTAAAATAAATAATAAAACAAATATTAAATACATTTCTTTAATTATCTAAATGAATAAAAATTAAAAATCTAATCAGGTGGTGCCACCTAACTTAAAGAGGAGTGCATGCCCTATTTTTCCCACGTGAACCCGAGCCACGCAGAGAGGTGTTGCCGTCCCACCTCAGACCACGGTCCCGCACCGTTATCGAGCTCGCCCCTGCCATTAATCTCCATTTTCGCAGCCACCTCGACCCCAGCCTTGCCCCGCCTCACCTGCTGCCATTGAAATCCTCAACTAAAATAGTATTACAAGGAGACCCATTACGGCGTTAATTTTTAACGGTAGATGATGACGTCATCAATATATTTTAATGTTATTCCATTTTGCCCCCAGTGGGTGTATTTATAATATATTTAATGTTACATGGGTGTCTTCGTAACCGAGTAATAAATATTGCAAATAAATATTTAAAGTTTAAATTAAAACAAACCAATTTAAAATTTAATAAATTTATTTACAATAACGCAATTCGGTAAATAAAGTTTTAATAACATATGTATTCTTACAATAACACAATTGGTAAATAAAGTAACAAACTAGTTTAAAATTTAATTTTCAATAACACAATTTGTAAATAAAGTAACAAACCAGTTTAAAATTTGATTAATTTATTTATAATAACACAATTCGATAAATAATGTTATACTTTTTCTTACAAAAATAAAACAAATCAATTTTAAATTTAATAAATTTGTTTTAACATAAGTTAAAAATTTATAAATTAAATTTAGGTTTTTTTTCAAAAAAATTAATAACCCCCAATACCCCCACCTAACATCACATAAAGTCAAGGGTGTGTCTTTGTAATTTTTGAAACAAGAGAGTAAGTTCTTATAATTTGGAAAATAGTCAGGGGGTGTCTATGTAAATTTTTTTATTTTGTTAAAAAGAAAGTGTAAATATTGAAAATAATTAAGGGCATTACGGACATTGTACATTTTCTGTTAAGTTTGACTAAGGGCCATTAAGTCAAAGGTGTGTCTTTGTAAATTTTGAAACATGAGAGTAAGTTCTTGTAACTAGGGTAATAGTCAGGGGATGTCTATGTAAATTTTCCATAAATAAATATCTAACAGTAGACGAACACTACAGTAATACCTCCGAAGATACTCATATGAGTAGGACTAGAACCCAAGAACTCTTACTTGGAACCTCAACTTTGACACAAGGCTAATGTTTCATTGACAAATATTAATAGAATTTAAGAATACTAAAACGTGGACAAGGTCAGTCAGTTATTTTTTGTTTGGATTTAAAAAATTTGAGTTTTTTTAGTAAAACTATTACATGATTAATATGTTTGACTACTAACCAAGTGGAAAGTATTTTGAACCAACAAATACAAATAATACACATTAACAAAATTAATATTAAATTGGAAAAAAAACACTCAAACTTTTATGGTGAAATATGATTAATTTCACTACCCCAGTGCCACCCGCCTATGATTTTTTAAAAAGAAGCAATAATATTAGATAATGAATAGATGTAATCATGTTCAATTCCTCGGACATTGTGCCAAAATGTAGATAAAGAATGAAGAACCCTCACCTTAGTTAATCGACGTTGGATGGATAGCTACTAGATACTTGGAGCCGTAGTTGTAACCTCGGTGATGGCCTCTCGCCTAATCAGGACCAAACAATAGGAATAAGAACTATAACGAAATATGATTAATTTCACTATCGGGTTAGACCTCCTTAACAAAAATTTCGAGAAGAACTCACAAGAATTGGAACTATTTGGAGTCTCCCATTAGCTTGTAATTAAGTCCCACTACTTTAAATTTTCAAGCTCGAACACCAAAATTAAAGATCTATTTTTAACAAACAAATTCAGAAATAATTTTACATATGTAGAAATCTTTGATCACCCTTCATGTTTGTAAAAACTCAACATTGAAAACTATTTAGACACATTTTTATTTTATTTTATTTTCTTGAAAACTCCACATAGTAATTTAATGCTCCAAAGTCTAATTTATTGTCAAATTTCCAATTTCAAATATTTTGAAAAATCAAAATAATGGATTTTAATGCTAAAACCTCAATTTATTTAAATCACTCATAAGGTATCTGAGTTCATTTATGGTCTTAATTTTAGAAAACGCAAAAACACATAAAACCACTCAAGATTTTGACGAGTACACAAATAAATGTATATGACTTTATTTTAAATCTTTGATTTTAAGGACCTGTTCTTCGAAAAGAATGTCGCTTCCCTAGGAAAAAGTATTACTATACTACAAAGAGCAATACATTTTGTTTTCCTTGGAAAAATATGCTCTATTCCTTTTTTTTAATTTGTCATTTATAGGATTGCACATACATCAAAAAATATAATTAATAGTCATATTTTAAAGCAAAATCCCCGAATCAAATAATCATATCATTAATTAACATTTAAAAAAAATTAATAAGAATTAAATAATTTTACACTAAACTTCTAAATTGATCAAAAAAAAAAACATTTTTTTTGTCAAAGCGACGAATAAAAGACGCAGAAAATATAACTCCTACCCCGCATAGTTTTAAAGAGAGGCAAGGCAATAATAGTATAATGAAAACAACAACTAAAATGTAGATACAATAGCAAGCAAGAATGGTATAAATATATATACTTTAACCAAGCATTTTATTTCTTTTCAAATTGTGTTTTCAAGGCCCACGCAAAGTTATATACCCTAACTTTTGTTTAAAAAATTACCAAAAAAAAAGAAAAATTGAATACATTTTATGTAACCATTTTAGGAAATAGTTCTCAATAAATCAACTTATCTTAACATACATATAGAGTTGACCCATTTTGCATCTGGACGTGCCCCATTTTGACTTTTGTGCAAAGTTTATTAAGACTTTTTTTTATCTTATAAATAATAAAAAAATATGGGGGGCGTGGGTTCATTCTTTTAAACTTAATACTTCATTTAAATAATAAACTATATGTATAATTGTAAAAAGTGATGGTTCATGTTTAAGAAATATTATGTGATGAATAATATTAAAATTGTCTGTTCAACCTTTAAAAACGAGCTTTAATTGCAGTATTTATATGAAAATGGAAAGGGAAATTCATATTATACAAAAAACGCAGTCTAAATAGTACAAGTGCTGAGAATTTCACCTATGATTCCTAATCAAGGATGATTTTGGACGTGTTGGCCAAAATGAAACGGAATGCACCCATCATGGACGTTTTCCAAAAATTTTGCCCTTAATTTTAGTCCTTTAAAGTTAATCTATTTTTATTTTTTGTATTGGGGATTACCCATGTATAAACTAGAACTTCTCTTAATTTTATGATATATATCATTAATTATCCAAAAAAAAAAAAAACGAATCCCAGGATCTTTTGACATCTCACTTTCTGGAAATGTACTTTCAAAATTAAAGTCTTAAAAAAATTTAATTGACAAACATTGTAGAAAAATTGCAGAATAATACAAGATAATTTACTCATTTTTAACAACACATTTTCATAGAATATCAGATTTTTTTTAGAGTAAAACCAAATAAATTATACCAATCTTATTTGTAACTATAACAATAATTATATGCCATCCTTCTTATACCTTCCTTAATTTTCTTCTTTCTATTGACAAATTGTTTTCTTCCATTTCAAATTTCTTTTATTTCATCCGGATTGAGGACCTAATCGACAAAACTCACATATTTTATGTGTTTTCATTTTGCTTGAATTCTTCGAAACATCGAAGAAAATGGTGATTAAAGAAAATATACTACTTTTCCAGAAAAATATCACAAGTCTTGCTTGCTTATTGGAGAGGAAATGTATAAGATGTTGGGATAATTAATATAAAATTGGTAAATCTTCTACAATACTTCCTATTTATATAGACACACCAAGAGAACATAATCTTATAAAATTTAACTTCTAATTCTCAGAAAATATAAGTTTAAAATGCACAGAATCTCAAAACTCATCTTAATTATGTAAGAATTCAATCATACAGAAAATCTGATAAAGAGTCATTTTAAAAAGTGCGAGACCAAAATAACGAACCCTCCGCCTCCATGAATAATGAATTTCAATAAGAAAATCACATTACATTATAACCTACATAGGATGGAGATTTTAGCTTACCATTCCAACCAAAAGAAGCCATGATCTTGTTGCATTTGCAAGATCTGCATTTCATACAGGAATTAATTCATCTGGGTAGTTTTTTGAACATAAACAAACATAGGGACTCAAATATTACTTTCATGAGTAAAAGTGGTTAATTTATTTTCTGCCCCATGAAAACTAGAAGACCAAATCAATGAAATGAATAGTAGATCAGTTCGGTTACCTGATGCAACATTGATGAGAGAAATCCTTCAATACCTGCCAATATCAAATTATGCATAGAATTCCAGAAAGAGTAAGTGAACATTGATGAAGATCAACAGAATCATGCACATACTCATCTGCATAAGTTAAAGCTAAATATGACACAATGTACAAGTGATTATGTTTTCTATTCAGGAATAGCTAAGAAGCTGTATTTCTTGCTTCTCCGTCAATTTCAGGATTCTTGAGAGGTACATGATGCCAGAATCAGAATTTATTAATTAAATGATGTTTACATAACAATTCAAGTAAAAGAACTACACATTTATTATATCCTTATTTTGGATGGTAGGACTCGATGGCAGAAGTCTACATCCCAACCTCTGCTTCTCTGAATAAAGACACATCAATGGCGTTGACATGCAACAAACGTGTACAAACAATCAAGCAGTACAATATACATTTAACTTTAAAATCATAATAGTGTACTCACAAGCAAGCGAAAAAAGAAAAAGAAAGAAAAGAAAAGGGCTTATGTATACCAAAAAAACACCAACCAAGGACTACTTCACCCATCGCCTCCTATCGTGAAAGCCTTCGGTTCTTTAAACAAACTATGAACACTATGACTGCATAACTTTATTTTGCTTAACACAGGCAGGTGCCTTGAAAGCTTGGCACTTCCACACGGTTGGCCTCTCAACAGGCATCAAATTATTGCTTGAAGGTCCCACGGAGTACAAGGTTTGATTGTCGACTGATTGTGGCATGCCTTTGGACTTGAGCTCTTTAGGGCTGGTTTGATCCCTGAAACTACAAATGCTCAAGGGCAATTTTTTCTGCTTAATTCTTCCCCTCTTTTTACTAAAACTATCAATTGGCTCGGTAAATTTATTCTTAGATTGAACTGGCCCCGCTTCACCGTTTGCCGAGTTCACCTGATTAGCTTTATTGGGTCGGAACCCTTCCCCATTAACCAAACTCGGTTGGTCACGCTTATCAGTCTTCGTTGTATTCAAATCTACCATGATTGTATCTATGTCCTTCACAGGAGCTTCAGTATGTACTTCTACTAAACCATTGCTGCTTGTAGTTGTGGAATGTCGACACCCTTCTGTAACTGGAGCTGCATTATAAATACTACTTTTCCCAGAAGAACTCGAGCTTTTTAACCTCTTGTGCTTGTGATTTTTTGGATCAGAACCAGAGTTCTTTAAAATTCTTGGGGAACTGTTGATGGTCCTGTGTAAATTTCGGGCTAATTCTTCATCTGTCCTATTATTAGTAGTACCTTTTTTATTGTACAATGCTTGAACTGGTACCTGCTTTTTCATCTTATTCTTTTTCAAAGATTTTTCTTCGGTAGCAATGTTCTCTGTAAGAGTGGAAACAAGTTCCAAGGCACTCTTGGCAGCAGCCACTGCTATTGCTGCTTTTGCAGCCTTCTCTTCAGCATTGGCTCTTGCAACCTCGGCAACCCTTGCAGCTTCTATAGCAGCAAATCTAGAGGCTTCGGCAATCTCCTCATTTGAAAGATTAGATTTACTCAACTGGGCTTTCAAAAGATTATTAAGACGGCTGCTGTACTCGCTCCCGACATTAATAAAAGATGATGGCGCAGAAGAATTAAGATCAGAAGTCTGTCTCTTCAATCCAGCTAGAAGTCGTTTACGAGGTGGCAAAAGTGCATCCGCATCCAAGTAGTTAACATCGCATGTATTCATCTCCATTTTCTTTTACATCTAAACACAAGCAAATAGCTCGCAGAACCTTCGCGCTACAGCCAAAGAGTAAATTCAAACATTTAGCACACAATTATCAGCTACAACAACCTAGAATTCATGTTCACCAAAAAATTTACGACACATCCAACAGATTTTGCATATTTTGCCATTAACAAAAATTTATTTGGAGAATCTTACAAAACTCAATACCAATTAAGCAGCAATCTAAGTTCAAATCAACAGATTAGAATAACATGATTACAACCCTAAAAATGTTAAGACGATCCACATATATGCAAGATTCAGCACGGTTAAATGCAAAGCCTCTCAATTTCAAACACATGATTTTCTTTTCAATATTCTACTCCAGGATTGTAGCCTGGTTTAAGAGAATTATAGAAAATCTAATTGAGCTAAGTTGTTAAAAGACAATCTAGAGATAAATGATCGTCTCAATCAAACACATATTAATCTCAATCAATTCAGATGTTTTCAAATTTCAAGATCATATAATCTTAAAACCAGGGTTGCAATTAGGGTTTTTAGAGAGAATATACTTATGAGAACAGAATATAAGAAACCCTAGGGTATATCTTCTGAAATTCCAGATCTGCTAACAAATCTAGGACTAAATAAAAACAAAAGCATTAATTCATAATCATAGTCATCATGATAAAATAAAATGAAAGCAATAAAACGAATTCACATAAACAGTCCGAAACAAGCAAAATCTAGGGTTTCAATTCCTATACCTGTAAATGCTATAAAATCAAAACGGTCCCGCCAAATAACATGATTTCAGACTAGTCTTCATAAAATTTCTTTATACGAAAATGTAACAGAAAATTCTATTAAATACTCAGATTGATTTAACTTCGTATGCTCCAATTTCAATTCCTATCAGAAAAACAATTCCTTTTTAAGGGAGAAAAACCCGGGAAAATGCGCCGGCGAGCTGTGCCGTGATTGGATCAATGAACGGTGAACGATGGTCGTCGGATCATGAAAGTTCCAAGAGTAAATGGAGGTCCGATGATTCTCGAGGTAAGAATTATTGGGAAAACTGAGTTTTGTTTCCTCTTCTGCTGTGAAGGATTTGTCAGAATTTGTTAGGCTTTTTGTAAGAAGAGATGAGCTATGGTGGAGTGGTTTCACCACGTATTTCTGCTTGTGTTTGTGACGAATTTACCCTTGTGGATTTGGGTAGTGTGACAAAAGTGCCCCTTGATGACCTAAACATCAACATCTTTATATTTATCTCCAAATTTATTAATATAGGCCAAGTAGTGTGAATGTTTGTTTAACTTCAAAAATATGAATTTATGTGGACCTTGTTAAATATGCAAAATTACATTTGCTTTGTAATAGTTTTCACACTTATGGTTAATTTTTAGAATGCTTAAAACAAGTCTCTTTTTTTGAAATTTAAATTGTGTTCTAAAATATATCATCACATATATAATACACCATTAATTCATAATAATAATTTTTACTATTATCATCATTAACACAAGAGTTTCGCCTTTTTAATTATCATTAAAAACTCTTATAAATTTTTTTTTTTTTTTGAAAAAACCTAGTCAGGAGAGTAGTAATTTTTTACACCAAGAAGAAAAAAAACTAAGCTGCTTGAAGTTCAATTCAATCCATAAAAGGACATTTAAGATTAATAATTATAATTTGGTAGCTTTAACTGGAAAACTATATAAATATAAATACATTCAAACTACACTTAAGTTCGACGGGCATCAGACTCATCTAATAGTTGTTCGAGACTGGTTTGCTCAAAATCAAACTAAACTCGAACACAATCTTAACCTCGAACAAATCATCATTCAAACAATATGTGTTAATACTCATCTTTACTAAACAAACTGAAGTATTCCATTCAAACACACTTATAAATATGTTGAAGCATAGAAAGATGGCCTCTGCATCTCACCAAAATATCTGGAGAAATAGCACAGCAGCTGCAAATTACAAGTCCAACCCCCCCCCCCCCCCAAAGCTATAAAGTAAGCACCAAATTTTGTCTGATTTCCAAGTTAAGTTCTCGAAAAGAAACATGACACCTACAGTACTTGCTATAGTACCTACCAACAAGCAAATGAGTTTAATCAGAGATTTTACTTGAGCCGTAAAATTACACAGAAGAAAATGCAATAACTTTAAGAAGCATCAGCTTTGAAGCATTTACCGGTGCTGTGGGACTAGTAAGATTTGGCAAAAATGGCAACTTCATCTGCTGGATCACCAGTCATCAAACATTTCTTTGTACCTTGTGGCTGTTCAAAAGGGAAACATCTAAGGGTCGCCCCTGTTTCTTCTTTCACCTTTATTTCCTCTTTGTCACTGTAAACATGAATTAGGGTGTATCGTTTAAGTGTGGAACAAGGGGAAAATTGCACTTTTAGTTCATTGTCAGAAAATGCAGTCCCTCACTTTACAAATTTAATCTTTTAGTCTATTTTTTACTTATAAAAAACTGCACTTTTGGTCCTATAGCCTCCTTTCAATCCAATTTGTGACAAAAAGTGCAATACTGAGGCAGTCTTTTAGAACCAAAAGTGCCAAACTGAGATTGTTCTGTGGGACCAAAAATGCAAAATATTTATAAGAAATTGGGACTAAAAGTGCCAGATATTTTTAAAAATTGGGACCAAAAATATAAATTTGCCGAGAGCCCAGACCCGTGGGACTAAAAATGCAATTTTACCGTGAAAAAAGTAACACGGAAGTAGATATATTGTGCTGTGAGAGAGCCGGGTTAACATTTCCAAATCATAATGAGTACCTGGCTGACCAAGGACCCCTAGCCCATTTCCCTTGAGCTATTGCCTCTTTAAGCTCATCGTAAGAGCCAACATCAACAATATTACTACAAAATCATAAGTTGATCATCAGGAGGACACACAAAACTAGTGAATTAAAGGATATAATTCGCTAAACACGTAGAAACAAATTCTATGACACATGAGACCCATGTGATAAGCTACTAAATATAACGTCTAGAGAGGCAATGAATCAATGTATTACATAGCTTTAGTTGAACCAAAGATTTTTAAAAAAATTACATAGAGCTTTTCACTGAAGTTAGTCTAAACATTGCTCAATTAAATCAACGAGATTCAAATTGGTTATTTTACTATTTCAAATTGAATTATTGATAGATATAACAATAGAATTGACTATATTATTAGATTGGTTAAAAGGACATCTTTAGCTTGCAGCAGTGTACAAATCATCTTTAAATTGAATTTACTTATTTACACAGGCTTTATGGCAGAACCTACCTGTCTCGGAATGATTTCGCCTTCTCCAAAAGAGAGGATTGAACCTCGTCCAACTTGCCTTTTACATAACCAACCAATGTTGAAGATTCCATGGATATACCGAAAACTTTTCCTTGTTTCCCAGGAATATCTCTTCTAGAAATCACCACACTCCTGCTAGAAACATCTCGAGGTCCAATTTCAATCCTCAACGGGACACCCTAAATGAAAGAAAAAGCAATATTAATATAATTTTGTTATTCAAAGTGTATTGCTAGCTAGCACTTATTCTCTAACAGGTGTGTTTCAGATGTAGAACTAACCCTATAATCATGCAACCAAATAATTTCAGTATTGGCCCAAGGAATTATCTTTACATTCTTTGAAACTGTAAGAGTTGTAAGGACAACACAGCTGACAAAGATTTTACAGAAAGTGGCCAATATGTCCAAAACATCAATACAGCATTCTTATGCTTAACTTCATTAGCTTTCGGAGTCTGTGATGATCCACTTCTCTCACCCTGTTTTATAGGGCAAGAATTTTCCAGCATCTTTAAATTAAAAGAAGAAAAAAAAGTTTGACAAAAACCCAAGCAAGTTTTTCCACGTCTTTTATATGTGCGTGTGTGTGTTCTGCAGTGGAAGAGCGGGATTATATGTTTATTTATTGTTTTTTCTTTCTGATTAACCTCACAATCAGCCAATAGGGATAAAAAAAGAGAGTGTAAAATCATGATTTGAATCGGTGATAAGTACACACCTTCATTTCCCAAAAGTTGAACTTCCACCCAGGTTTTCTCTGCTCAGAGTCATCAACTTTAACCTTGATTCCGGCAGCTTGAAGACTTTCTTTAACGGATGTGGCAGCATCTAAAACTCCTGATTTCTCATCAGTTTTTATCCATATTGGAGTTATTATGACCTGCGAGCCCCAATTAGTTAGAGCTTCAAGTTCTCTATTACTATTTGTATGCGTAAAATGACAAGCTATTGGGCTTCTATATTACATAGCAATATAACAAGTACAGACAGAAAATCAAGCTTTCAAGGAGAATCGGTCAAATTAATATTCCAATAGATAGAGCCACGACCTTCCCTAGCTTATTATGAATTTTGCCCACAAATAATCAAGGAAAAAAGAGTAAAGATTTTTAGACTACTTTTATTACATATTCATATTTACGAGTTATAGCAAATATTTAGTTGTCCAAAATGGACCACTCATTTTGTTTGATAATTATTCGATTCTGCATCCAGCATGAATATCAGCATAATACTTCAAAATTTGCATGGAGTATGCAAGGCAAAGCTTTTAATGACCTAAAATTTGATGAACAGCAAAAAATAGCCATATGATGCTAGGGATTTGAAACATTCATGGCATAACCTACGGGTCAATAACTTCAAGCATAGATATAAAAGTGCTAAACTTGGCATCAAATAATCAAGGCATCAACTTCAACAGAATGCCTTCAAAAATACCTGTATGGGTGCTAAATTCGGGGGAAGCATCAAGCCAGTGTCGTCCCCATGGGTCATAATGATACCACCAACAAACCTGGTGCTAACTGCCCATGATGTCTGCCATACATTTTGCCTCTGTCCAGTTTCATCAGTGAACTGTAAAAGCACAAAGTTCGTTATTATTTTAGAATTAGTATCACCTTACACAAGCAGAAGAAAAAAAACTAGGGTGGGCACTTAAGTACACATTGCATGGACCACATAAATAATGCATAACAATGATAATATTCAGGTGTTTTTTTATATATAACTCAATATTCAGGTGTTTTAGCGTGAAACCGTGGCATGCTACATTCTGAAAAGGAAATTTCCTCTTATTAACATGCTGATGAAGTTAGAGAACATCATCTAAGTCATAGGAGAAGCCACATGAACACACTGGTTAAGGCTGTAGGATGTAACTAAAGTTGTCGACAAGATATCTCATGAACCTGTGTTCCGAATGCACGGGAAAAATTCTGTCCAAGGTTATGACTTGTTCCAGCCTGCAGAGCCTTCCGATCACCCATCATTGCTTCAATTGTATAGGTCTTAGAAGCACCTGCAAAGGTCTCCACCTTTGATTTACGACCTGCAATAACAGGTATTGCAGCTTGCTGATAAGCGAATTTCGTATACATATCAATCATCTGCAGTGCCTGCAGTTCAGCAGCATGACTTGGTCATATGAAGAAGTAATATCATTCTGAACAATTCTATGAACCAAAAAGAAACAAAACCTCCTTTTCTGCCTCCTCTGGAGTGGCATGAGCTGTGTGGCCTTCCTGCCAGAGAAATTCAAGAGTTCTCACAAATGGTTTAGTACGCATCTCCCATCTTGTGACATTTGCCCACTGAAATAAAATAGAAATCAGCAAGTGGAATTTTTTCCAGGTTGTAGATGTAAGAATAAATGGTGTCATGAAGAGACCTGGTTGATCATAAGTGGAAGATCACGGTAACTGTGAATCCACTGAGTGAACATGTGGTTCACAATTGTTTCACTTGTAGGCCGAACCTGCCAGAACCTCAAGAAGTGCAACATCAAAAGGTAAACTCAGGTGGTATTTTTGAAATTTAATCAAAGCAGATTAGTTTATAATATTCAAAAGAAAAAAGATAGAAAAAGGAAAAATCATAATCAGAGTAAATTGGAAAAGAATGTAACAAGTAAATTTACCACAAGCTTTTCTTCAAGCTCCTTTCCTCCTCCAATGGTCACAAGAGCTAATTCTGGACTAAAACCTTCAACATGGCTAGCTTCTTTCTCAATGAATGAATATGGTATAAACTGCAAGAGAAACAGTTCAAGCTCATCAATCTAGTCCAACTAGCATCACAAACAAGAATCTTGTCATATTAACCATTAACTAACATACTAGTGTTGCTTATCAGAAAGAGCCCATGGCTCATTTGTCGATTGCCTGGTGTAAATCAGGAAAAAACCTTCCATATTTCATGAACTTAAAAAACAGTAAAGCCTAACACCAACTTAATCTCTAAAATCAATAGAATGATCTAAGTACCAAATACTCCATTTGTGATAGACATAAGTGATGAATGAGCATAAGCCTCACCTGGGGAAAATACATATTACTATGACCGGTCTCCTTAAACTTCACATTTAAATAATCCTGCACGCATCAATCAGAAATAATTCAGTCAATTCACAATCAAACATACGAAAATAGCAAGCCAAAGTTAAGGAATACTAAACCTGAATTGCTTCCCAAATGGCGTAACCGTAGGGGCGAATGACCATAGTGCCACGAACGGGACCATAATCAGCGAGCTCAGCATTAGCAATTATGTCTAGATACCAAGCATTGAAGTCCTGCGACCGAGGAGTTATTAGTCGGTCTTTATCTTGCTGGATTTTCGGCTTTGGAGGAGTAGTAGTAGTCGGGAGTTCAGTCTCGGCGGCAGAGAAATTGGTGGAAGAGAGTCGGCGGGAAGGGAGGCGTAGCTCACGGCGGCAGCGGTGGCGGGGAATTGCAGCGGCGGCGGAGGAGAGTGAAGTGAGGGAGGGCAGTCTCAGAGCGCCCATTTGGTGGTGGTGTGGAATTTTAGGCTTGGGGAGATGAGGTTTATTTATTTATTTATTTTTTTTCTTTTTGGTGTACGAATAGGTTATATATAGTATTTATATGACAGCCTTTCTTTAGTCCAATTCTTCTTTTCCTTTTCTCTTTTCTTTAAATCAATGTTTAAATTAAAATTAGTTGATGCAGTGAATAGGTATGTTTGGGTTTTTGGGATAATAGAAGAACATTGAAAATATGAAAATGTGATTACCTTAACACATTTTCTGTCATAAATATAAAATTTGTTTACCTTAATACCTTAATAAAAACAATTGTGAAAAGACATGTATGCCATATATATTTCTTGGAAAAGGTTTAAAGTTAGAAATTCATTTTTAATAATCCCTTTGAATTTCTTCATTTTATGGATTTTAGTAGGATATTTGAAGATTGTCTAGATGAATATTGTTGGGATATTCCGAATTATAATAAAATGCAAAAAATGGCTTAGTTTCAAAAAATGGATTCAGTATTTTTTTTAGCACAGACGGAATATAATTACTGAAACGCCAAGCTAAGGTTGATTCAAATAAGAAAATAAACAAATACTACTTTTTAAGAATATCAAAATATATTGATAATCAGTTGGAAGCATGCATGAAACTGTTTACTGAATGAAAAACAGAAGTAAGTGTTTTAAGATAAAAGCATATCTCTCTCTCTATAACCTTTGATGCAAGAAAAATAAACAATGGCTATAAGATTTAAAAAACAAAAATGATTTATTTGAGCATAGAAGAATATGAAAGAAAAAAAAATGAAATTCAACATGCTTAACAAGTTTGCTTTTCATATTTTTTTAAAAAAATCAACTAACACAACTTAGTTTAGCTTTCTATCCTGTCTCAAAAATACAAACCATAAGGCATATTTACTACAATCCTAACACCATATTATTATGACTAAACGACAACCATCCGATTTTATCGATCATCAGAGCAAGCAAAATCAAAATCAAATTCATCAAGAGCTACTACTAGATCAGAGGAGCCACTTCAATAATGATTCCGCAGTTTAGGAGTCTCAATCGCTATCAAATCAGCAAAAACATGATCATCCTCCCAGTTCATATGCGGTGATTTAGGAGATCGACTGGCCGGTGAACAGTAGCCCGCAAGCTCAGTTGGCATCTCTTCCATTTCCAAACGCGTTGCAGGCTGATATATGGACAATAAAATCTCATATAAAGATTCACTTCCTCGAATATTCAAACTAAATAAATTCTATGAAAGAGATCACACAAACTAGCCCCAAAGTAATGTCAATTTACATCAACCGCCAATGAGGCTATGGAGTTAACGGAAATAGATAATGGCATCCAAAAATTAACTTACATTACCAATAATACCCCTTAATCAACATTTTCATATTTGGACCTAAACCATAGACGAGTATAATTGTTAAAAGTTTTGCCATACAAAGGTGTCTTAGATTAGTAAGTAATGTATAGTTTGGAGTATTAAGTACTAAACAGTTGAATTTAGGGATTTGTAGAACAGACCTAGGGTATTTATGTACTTTAAGACAAACTGCCAAAGGTTTTAACGATAGGGCTGCAACCATGCATCAGGGGTAGTAAATGTAATTTGCCCATCATCATATTTGAAAAGAGTGGTAAAAGAACGCAAATGTTACCTTCTTAGATGATGACTGAAATGCCTTCGTAGACGATACACGAACTGGATTGTCTGATAGCAAATAGTGAAAACTTGTTAACAAGAAATTACATAACAATTAGAAAAACTGACAAATATCCATCAAAGTTACTTGTTTTTACCATTATTTAGACCGACAGACTTCAAGAAATAGTCCATGTCCACAGCCTTGGTGTGAGCTTTGATGCACTCCTGGTGATTGTGAAGGAATCTCTCCTCCACTAGAGGATCCAACTTCTTCTTTGACACCACCTGCTGTGAAGATGGCTTAACCGAGTTTGTAAGGTCACCGAGTGCCTTTCTTCTACCTCCAGTTTTTCCTTTCTCGGGTACTTTTCCTTTACCAACAAATGCAAATGGGTCTTTCTCAATAGAAATGACACCTGTGGAGTTGTCTTTTTTAGTGGATTGAAGCACAGAAGGCTTTCTCGAGTTTGATATGTCATTGAGAGCTTTCCTTCCACCGAGCCCTCCTTTCTTGGATGGTTTGGCCACATCTACATAAGAAATCAAGGCTCATAACATACATGGTGCAAAAGATAACTTACTTATCGAAGAGTGTTAAGGGCTAATTACCATTGTAGAGGATATTTAAGTTCTGATCTTGGATGAGGCGATGAGCTGGGGTTGCCATGAGTGTATGTTCCAGTAAAATGTACTACTTTCTGCAATCACATAGCATGTTGGGATCATAAATTAGACAATCTTCTAAAGGCACTAACTAGATAGTTTTAGTTATATAACTAAACATGAGACATATAAACACGCGTCAAAAGTTCATAAGAGAAGATGTTATATAAAAGTGTAATATGGACACCTTCCATTTTTACATACTTCAGTTTGTTGCATAACATAATCTACTGCATAAATCTAAGCATACTTAACCATTCCAGATAAGCTGAATTAAACTTCATCATACAATCACATTCAATTTAAATGGAACTAAAATCATGCTCAAATGGCGAAGTCATAGATTTACAACAAGACAATATTTTTCCATGATTCAACTGCAGAGAATATGCATCGATTTTCCTTGCATATCCACAGATGTACAAAATCAGAATTGTTTGAGGTAATCAAGGGGACAGATAAACTCTCAGCAATAAATTTTTTAAACATCACCAAAATCTATCATCTTATGTATCACCATCAATAAATTAAAAAAAAAAAAACACTAAAAAATTGATCTAATTCTTAACTTAATAGATAAGCCATTCAAAAGGGACACCCTAAAAATACCAATTTTGATTCCCAGTCTCATTACTTCATGTATAACAAGAACAGTTCGATACACTAAAAAGAACTAAAGAAATCCTAAATGAAGAAATAGAAGCATAAATTGAAACCAAATAAATAATTGCCCTCCATAAACGACTTATCTAATTTAAAGAAATTAAAATCATCAAGAAGATCAGATTAACCAAACAAAAACCCTAGAATCAGGGCATTGGACTCAATAATTATATCGTAAATTTTGGTTTCTTGAATGTAATCAAAATTCAAATTTGTTTTAATTCACACAAAACAAACCCGTAAATGAAATCAAGAATTATAAATTAACTCGCGTGCTAAGGATTAAAGCAATTGAATCATACACTGACATATATGCTTACAAAACAACATGTACGATGAAAAAGCAGGTTTTGAACTCACAGAAATAAAAGTATAAAATTCTGAAGTTTCTTGCGGTTCCTTGAGAAATTTCTGAGATTCTCTTCGTTTCCTTTCTGAGCAACGGCTAAACAAATCAAGTTTAATTGGGTTATGTTCTGTAATTGGGGGTACTTTCCTATATAAAAAGGCGGTAGAGTAGCAACGGTCAAATAAATTTTCCACCCTCACAAAAATATTCCCGTTGTTAACTGATATTTACAAAAGTACCATCATTCTTATGTAGTCTATGGGCCGCGGTGATGAATTAATGAATGGGCTTGGCTTGATTTAGTCTGGCTCATATTATGTGGGCTGTGAAAAGTTTTACAGATTTCTTTTTTCAGAGTTATAAATGAATATTATTCTTTTTTTTTTTTAGTGACAGAGTCACAGAAATTTAATATTAAGACTTAAGAAAATTCCATTTCAACTAGTTTTTAGTTTGTCAATTGATTATTATTTATTATAACTTGTATGTATCTTTTAGCAGACTGCATTTAAGTATTTCAAAATCTTATCATGTTAAGCAACAAAATGAAAGGAAAATATGATGTTATGACTAATTTTGTGCTGGTATGAATTGGTTTCAATATATCAAATTAATCATAGTTGAATATATTAAAAGTTGGTCTAGAACAATTTATTTATTTTAAATATATATAACTAAACATGTTCAAGCCTGTGATAAGTATATTTGAGAATTATAAGTTCAAAGCTAGCGATTTACTTTTCAACTCTAAGGCGATATGACATTTAAAATATCCAACAAATTAAAATGAATTCATCACCAACCAATATAATTAAATTTATCTTTTAATGTCATAAATTAATAATCTACCCTCCCCCAGCCTTCTCCAATAAATATTCCCACAATCATTATAATTTAAGTGTTATACTTACTTTTTTCCTCCCATTCAATCTTCTGTTTGACATACTAGCCAAGTGGTTAAGGATGAGGTTCCATGATCAGGAGGTCATGGGTTCAACTCTCACGAATGTGGATATTTTCTCTAGTTTCATACTAGTCTTTCTCTAGTTTAATAATAGTATTAGTTCAATTTGTTATCATTGAAATAGTTTCGATTAGATGTAGCGTTTGACGTAACAATGTATTCACCATCTAAAAAAAATCTTCTATTTGGCAGAATGTAATATTTAATTTCTAAATCTTACATCATCATTTCCTCAAATCATTAATTGATTTCACAGTTATAATTCTCCTACTTTTACGATTGCATGCTATCAAGAATTTATTCAACTCGCTATAGTTTGGCGGCCATTATTGTTGCGTGACACATATGACGTCACTGAATTTAGAGGCCCAGTTCAAGTGGCAAAATAAAAAAATTAATTACATTCAAATTAATAAGACCACACATATATGATATATGTTGGGTAGCTATAAGTTCATTACAATATTAATTATAGTATCTAATTAACTTTTAGTAACAAAAATATGGAACCAAAAAAGAAAAAAAGGAAAGCCAAAGTTCCTGATCAGACAATTTTTCTTTATCTTATTTTATTATCTCGAGAAAAGTTGAACCGGAAAAGATAGCTAAAGTTGATTTTTAACGGTTTCAAATTACCTATTTATCTTCAAATTAGTTAAAAACATATTAGTTATGTAAATATAATAAGAAAAATCTTCAAATTGATCCGCACATAGTCTTATTCGAGGCAATCTAATTTTAAAATTTGGCAACAAGGTGGACTGAACTAATCGTCAAAAAATTTGAAGACGTGGGATTATTTTGCTGGCCTGAAATGTTATGGAGTAGAATTATCAGTCAATATAAGTAATGATATTAATTTTGCAATAAAACTATTTACTAATGGTCTTTTTTCTGACTTTTCATGTACATCATGCAATTTAATTTTCAATTTTTATGTTTTCTCAAAAGAAAATAACATTGATCCGTAGACATATATATTATATAGATTTTATATTTTAATAGATCAAAGAAGGATGTATTTAGATTGGTTGATTAAATACAATGCATATTTGTCATGTTGGGTATTGGCAAAAGCCTTCAACCAAGGGATATGCAAAATTTTGTATTGGAAATTGGGCATGTCGAATGGTTTAGAAATTAAATGGGATAACAAACAAATTTCACAAGTATTAAAAAAAAAAAGAAAAACACTAGCAGCTAAGAAGAATATATATGTTTGGTTCTTAAATTTTTGTGATAGAATAACGAGAAAATGAAATTGAACAAACACATGAAGTTTCAATGTTTATTGAAATCTTAACTTTTTGAGTTATTTTCAAGCTGAAAGGATCCACTATCAATTTGCAATTACCCTCAAGAATAAATTTTATTTTATATAGTAAATCCTCAAGTATCAACTTTTTATTTTTTCAGAATACCACATATATCAACTTTCACCGGGAATTGTTCGAATCAAATGTGAGTCATGTTAAATACTAGTATTGAATACTCCCTCCATTCAATATTACTTGTGGTTTAAGGTTTTTTCACAAGAATTAAGGAATCATTAATGCTCTAAATTTTAGAAAAATAAAAGTGTAGTTGGACAAAATTACCCTTGAGAAACAATTAAATATTTTGCAACTCCCTATAATCCATCTCTCTATTCCAATTTTTTATGAAGAAGGGTAAAAATGTCAAATCGCATTTAAGTTTATCTTGAATTCCTAAAGTGACATATATTGTGGAATTTTTTTTTCCCTAAAAAGATATGTATTGTGAAATGGAGGGAGTAGAATAGCAGAATTAAATGGACTTGACATGAGTTTTAAATTTTTAATGCATGACCAAAAAGCTAGGAAGGTTTGTTAGCACCTAATTTAAACAACAGCTCAGCTGGTTAGTCAGAGCCGAGGTATAATAAATAAATTAAATTAAAAAATGACTTTGAACCCTTCTTCACACCGTTTGGTGAAATTTTTGGTGACAAGACAATGCTGGAAAAGCCCAAGGGCCTGCTTGTTTGGTGTTTTGGAAAGTAGTGAATGTTTGTGAAATAATTTTGATTTGTGTAATGTTGTTTGTTTGGATTTTGAGAAAATGGTTTGAGAAATAAAGTAGGTGTAGGTTTTTTTTTTAAAAGAGTGAGGTTGTAGGTGTAAGATGTGTAAGACTTTATGTCAAATCATATTTGTTATGTGCGATAAATGGTGTAAGTAATAAATTACTTTATGTCAAATCAGAGTAGAGTTTGTATAGGTTTTGTTTGAAAATTGTTGTTTGTTTGGGTTTTGAGAGAGTAGTTTGAGAAAATTGAGATATGAAAAATTTATTTGAGAAAGTAGAAAATATGTTTGTTTTGCATTTTTCAAACACGATTTTTTTTTGAGAAATACCAAACAAACAGGCCCCAAATCTTTCCCACGCGCACGTGACCTCCCAATTAAAATTATTTTACAGAAAAAAAATAAAAGTTGAGATTAAAGTTATAGAGTATGGTCCCTGTAATTTCCAGTGATAATGATACACGTACCTCAAACAAAATAGAAAGCTGAAACAATATCCAACCTTAAACACAAATATTGGAAAAATAATATTAATTCAATAAAACGAAATAAAGCCATCCATTTTTCTTGCATGTATAATGTAATAACATTGTGGAGTCAACTTGTTTTTTGAATAATATTTGCATATTTAGTGTATTCTTGGAAAACTAATTAAATCTAAATCTAAAAGTATGAATCAACTGAATAACGCGCGGGTATAACAAATTTCGTTTGTGTAGTACCAAAAAGAAAAACCTATAATCATATCTCAATTTCAAGTGTCCCAGAGGATTTAAAATTTGGAATTTTAAGAACTTAGAGATTCAGGACTAAAAACTAGAAAAATGAATAATTCTCTGAGTTAAATTTTATTTGATGTTTTTCATATTTGATTATTAAAAAAATTGAACTCTAATACATCCATACACAAGTTGAGTTTCAATGACTTAAACATCTACTATATTTTTCATCTTTCACATTATTTTCAAGTGATAAGTTTTGATAAGTATTGAGCGAAAGGCAAAAACACCCTTTATATTTTGTCTAATTCTTAACTTAAATATATTTGTGTGTTATTTTAACTTCCAAAACTTTATCATGTGTTTGATTTTAATCACCACACTCATCCGAGTAGAATTTGACTTTTGATTTTTGGCGAAATGACAAGATTATCCTTATGTATTAGTTTTTTATTTATTTATTCTTTTTGAAAATCCAGGTATATACTATGTAGATCGAGTGTGGTAATTAAAATCAAATACAAATGGGGTTTTGAGAGTTAAAATAACATAGCGAATATTTTGGGAGCTAGACAAAACACATGGAGTGTTTTTGTCTTTCGATGTCAAGGATAAAAATTATCATATTAAAGGTAAATTGTGAACAAATACTTGCAACTTGCGCGTTTAAGTCACTCTCTTTTCTGGAGGGTATATTTGACACTGACTTGAAAACACATGGGAGTTTTGAGGAGTTAAAATAACATAAAGTTTTTTTGAAGAGTTGATGAATGATTTGGAATGTTTTTGTCTTACACTCAATAATTATTATATAATCTGAATGAGACATATCTAACTAATCATACTCAAGCAAAACTTACATCAACTGTTGAATAATTTACAAAGTTACAATCATAAATAAATAAATAAATAGGATTTTATACCAAAACACAACCAACAACCACATATATTAGACAAAAATTAACAATCACGGAATCCAAAATACAAACCGTATATTAGTTATTTTTTTTCCTTGCAAGTCATCACATTTTCTCTTATCCTCAAAAACGTTAATACAAACACTAACACATAATTAGGTAAAGCAATAACAACAATTAACCAACTAAATCAACACTTTAAACCTTTTCCATAATTAGTGAGATTTTAACCAAATTAACACCAAGCAGATGCAACGGCGAGTGTTCGTCCCATCCACCCAAAGCAGATACCGCCGGTTTGCTCACAGACAGTGAATCCCGGGTTGCCACGTGTCCCCGAGTTAAGCTTCGACCGGAGCGAGTCAGCAGTGAGTTGACTCATGGACCTGGGTTTAAACCCGGCCATGCTAAACCGGGCCCGCCACTTCCCAAAAACTTCACACCTCTCCACGCGTTCCCTCCCCTCACAAGCAACCGAGTTACACATTTTACGACTCAGCCCTTCTTCGATCCTAACTCGTTCTGGACTCTCTCTAGATATTGTCGAGTCGAGTGAGTCGAAAATTGCGCCGTAGTATTCACACGCGTCGCGGACGCGTGTGGCGAGTGGAGAAGTGTTGGCGTTCATTTCTTGTTCAACCACCGTCATTACTACCGGAGATAAACTTTTCACGCGGCGGAGAAGCTCGTCACGGAGATTCTCAGTCGTCACGCTCTCGTCTGGTAGCTTGTACAATTTAAACGCAAAATTGACAACCAAAGCTTCGTCTGATTGTACATCCAATTTCTCAAGGGTTAAATCAATGAAGTTCAAATTCTTCACATGAAAATTTAATGAAACGCCGATTTTTTCAGCCTGTAATTTCAGCCGATCTCCTATGTTTTTCAGCTTCTCCTCTTCGCCGGAGATGGAATCGCAGAAGGCGGTGATTTTTAACTCCACGGAGGATTTGTTTTCGTTACCTTTCTTCGCGGCAGCTAGCGCGTGAAGCAAATGGCCGTACTGTCCGCCTTGTCCAATATCAAAATCCAGTACATGTATTTTATCAAAACCTTGCTCTGTAGTTGCCTCAAGGATGGATAAATTTGCCGCCACGAAACCGAGCTTGAAACACGGCGAAACATCATACAACATTTGTGTTGACAGCGCGTGTTCTTTACTGTAAAGCTCAGACACCGCCGGAGGAAAATCTACGGCGTTCACGCGCGATTTTAAAGCCGAAACCATGTAAGCTGTCAACCTCTGTTCAGAACTGCCAATTGTGTTGCTCACGTGCAGGAGGCGCGTGAGGATTTCTGTCGCAGCTTCCGTTTTACCATCGGAAATGGAAACGGCTGCCTCGATCAACGATTGCTTTGGACAGGGGAGCGGCGGAGAAGCCAAGGTGGAAGAACACGAGGATGTGGAGGAAGTTGGGGAAGACGAAATGGGCTTTTGGTTCGGATTTAACAAATTCTGGATCGTGTGCGACCACTCGCTGTTTGTTACAACAGAAACGGTATCTTCTCCATTTTCTTCTTCATCTCCCAAAAGCTGTTTTTCAAGCTCCTGCAGACGGTGGTCCATTATTTTCTTCTCCTCCTCCTGCGAGGACATCGTATTTACACATCCTCTGTTCTGAGCCAAATTTAAAGGCTGTGGACGATGCTGCTGAAGAATAGGGAAGCGACCATACCGCGAATTTCCAGAATTCGAAATCGAAGATACAGATGAAACAGTAGGAACCGGAGAGAAATCAACTGGAGAGAGAGGAGAAATCGGAGAAGCTTGTTGTTGGTAGTAGGGCCTTGGTTTCACGTTCCGAAGATAAAATCCTAAGCTCTGTTGTTGAAAATCTGCGAGGGGCCTCTTTCCGATGAATTCGGGTCGGCGGATCTGGGTATTCGTGTTGGTGAGAACTCCGGAGAGTGGCGAACGTAGGGAAAGTTGTTGTTGGGGATGGTTGAGATTTGTATTGTAACTGGTGTTGTTCATGATTGTGGGTATGACGGTGGATCTGCCGCCGGCGTCGGCGGAGAAGAAATCTGGTGTGCCACCGGAAAATCCGGAAGACATATTTTCCGACGGGGAATTGTTTTTGAGAAAAGATGGTTTGTGTTTGATTGGTTTGGGAGAGGAATTATAAAGAGAGAATTGAAAGAAGGCTTTGTTGTCGTTTTTAAATGTGAAGTTTTCGAGTTTTAATTGGAAATCTTTAAGGCGTTGTTTGGTTTGTGGGAATAAGATGTAAAGTTGGGGCCCAACCTTTCCATTTGGATGACCCTTGATAAATTCTTCAACCATATATTTACTAATTTAATATATAAAATTGAATTCGACTAGTCTAAAATTCGAAAATATTTTAGTAATAAACATTACACAACCAAATATAAAAATTAAGCCAAGTGATTTTCTTCGAATGAACCACCGATGGCACGGCGAGCTCAATTTCATATAGTTGGGTCATTGTATTTTAAATTTGAAAATAAGTTAGGTCAAAGAACATATTATTTGTATTACCATATATTGTATGATTCAATATTTAAATTATCTGAGATATTTAAACCTATTATAGTAAAACATTTAAAAGATAGAAATGTAAATGTGTTTCTAATTTATAAAAATATTAAGCTCCTATAACTTTTCTAAAGTATAAAATAAGTTATATAGAAAATAGAACAATTTATAATATTGAGTAATATGTTCAACTTTCTTTTACACATTTATAGTTTATTTGTACATCATAATATATTAAATGAATGAAAATGTTCTCCAACATGAGACCGTTTCCGTCGTATAATAGCTGAAATTTTTTAAGAGAAACACATCTTCTATGAAAAATTTAAGAGGGACGATGTGCAATAGTCGACCCATAAAGAGAACAAAAACTGCAATTCACTCTTATTAATATTATCATATATTGTACGTATTATTTAAAAATCAAATATTTTTAGTTAATAATGTAATATTTCAAAAAATTTGCTTGTATTCTTTTTTTCCCTAAAATTTCGCATTAAATGAATGCGTATTACTAAAAGTTTGTGGATGGAGTATAGGCTTGTGCTCTAATATTGTTACTCTAACCAAACACCTCCTTATAGCAAGTAGTTACGAGTAATTGTGGATTCCAAACTAGTCCTCTGGTTTTATGGTTTTAACTTTTAGAGTGCGTTTATTTCTAAGTTTGAAATATTGTTCCTTTTACGACATATTTGTTAGTGTGTCTTCATTCTCCACCGTTAGATCTTGTGACTCATTTAGTATTTTGAGGATGAATGAATGGTTACGATTTCAACATGCTGCTTTTTCAACAAAAACCGCCAGTTCAGCACAAGAATCACGCGCATCAACCGACACGTGAGAATACACGCGTTTATTGTCTGAAACGGAGCAAAAAGACCTGAAAAGAAAAATATAGTTCGCACATTGCAACTGCCAAAGAAACGTATAGTTAGCATTGTAACCGCCGAAGTTCTTTAAGTAATGATTCAATGGAATTGAAGGGCAAAATTGGAAACTCAAACCATTGATCCAAATTTGCTCGATTTCGTCGAAAATATCGAAAAAATTATGTTTTTTAATCAATGAAAACAATAACAATATGTAATTATAAAACTATTTATTTACTTTGTGACACTTATTTCTTTAGTAATTTTTTCCATAGAGTTATCAAAATCTTTGCGAAAAATGCTCAATTTTTTTAATATTTACATGATTAAAACATACACTGGAAATGAAACTTTGATACATGATTCTAACTACTTTTAGAAGTACCACAGCTATTCCCATGTTTTTATTTTGAGCATCCAAAATATATTTTTTAATATTTACTTAATTTTCTCTATTATCAAGTTAAAATAATTATTCAAAAAAATATGATTTAATTGTTAATTAGGGAATTGGTCTAATTTAAATACTTAACACGAGTTAATAGTTAGTCGTTTGTTCATAATACCATTGGCAGGAACAAAACCCTTCAATTTGTTCATTTGTCAAACAAATTAAGGATACTGATTTTTAATTTCGACGAATTTATGATTAAAATTGTGGGTAAGAAGACTAAAATTATAACAACTCTATCTTACCTCTGTGTCTCTTTTGAAGTCAAAGCATACAGTTTTTTTGATATTACCAACATCTATTGTTTTAAAGCTTTGAAAGTCGGAGCAAACTTGAAGTTGTTTACACTATAACGTATATTTTTTTTCCCTCAATGGTTTAATCCCTTCGAGGTGGGTTGAGTATAATACAAATTGTATCAACCAAACTTATGTTAGACAAAAAAATTCGAGTTCATTACGTGGAATTAACCTAAATCACTGTCATGTCATAAGTCAAATCAAACTCAAAACATAATACGAGTAATTTAATTTGGATTTTTTGCACTTTGCACTCCTGAAATATGGAAAATAGACACTTTACACCCCCCCGAAACATAGATTTAGCACTTTGCACCCTCAAAATATGAAAAATGCAGCACTTTGCACCCTCTTTTATTTTCAGGCAAAAGCTCAATGGCAAAATAGGTAATTCAATTATAAATATTTGGCACTTTGCGCCCCCAAAACTTGAGAAATTGGTACATTGCACCCGCAAAATAAAATTAGCACTTATCACCCTCGAATTAAGAAAAAATTAGCAACTTGCACCCCTAAAACACATAATTAACAGTTAACACCCTCAAATTAAAAAAAATTCAAACCCCTTAATTTTTTCGGCCAAGTTGATCATCGGGGTGAAAAAAATCCAAGGCAAAATAGTTAAATTTTCGATCCGATTGAACAACCTACATTTATATACATATATACAAATTAAATATCATGAATTTGGATTGGTTACATCATATAACAAATTAAGAAGCCATGAATTATAGTTTGTACAAATTAAACGTGCTATGCACAACAATTAAATGAGTAGAAATTGGTAAGTTCAACTTTGCCTTAGACTTTTTTCACCCCGATGGTCAACTTTGCCGGAGAAAATGAGGGATTTGAGTTTATTTTTTTAATTTGAGGTTGTTAAGTGTTAATTTTGTGTTTTGGGGTGAAAAGTGTCCATTTATTGTGTTTCGGGGGGTGCAAGTTGCTGATTTGTTCTTAATTTGAGGGTGACAAGCGCTAATTTTATATTGGGGGTGCAAAGTGCCAAATATTTATAATTGAATTACCTATTTTGCTCTTGAGTATTGATTGAAAATAAAAGAGGGTGCAAAGTGTTTTTTTTATATTTTGAGGGTGCAAAGTGCTATATCTAAGTTTCGAAGATGCAAAGTGCCTATTTTCCATATTTTGGGGGTGCAAAGTGCAAAAAATCCATTTAATTTTCACAATTCATATAATGAACAATAAAGAAATTAATTTCCACCCACCCTTCACACGATCTTGTAAGTTGCGGAGGGCCTGTTTTTTGGTGTTTCCCAAATTAATTTCATGTTTGGGAGATGTCAAACAAACATGTTATTTAATTTTTGAAATAAATTTTTTATCTCTCAATTTTCTCAAACTAATCTCTCACAAGTCAAACAAACAACAATTTTTTATCCTAGAAAAAACCCCCACACAAACTCTATTTTAATTTGACATAAGGTAATTCATCTCTTATAGTATAACTTATCTCATATTACAAACATGATTTGACATAAAGTCTTACACATCTTACACCTACAACTTAATTCTTCCAAAAAAACAAAATACATACATCTACTTTATTTCTCAAACCACTCTCTTAAAACTCAAACAATCAATATTAAGCAAATCGCACTACTCTCCCAAATTACATTCCCAAACAACACAGGGGTCTTTCTAAAATAAGATATTATAGAACATAAGTGTATATGAGATACCCCATCTCAACCACAAAAAAAAAAAAAAAATCAACAATAAATCTGAACCACAATTTATGGTCAAAATGTCCAATAATGACGTGACATCGGAAGTCTAGGAAAAATAAACATACGTTAAATTACATACTAACCCTTTAATTAATATGTTTAGAAAAACTATCTAATCTCTAATTAATTTCAGATCTATTTCCTCAAAGAAAAAAAAATTTCGAGGGAATTATACTTTTCAGTACCAAACTTTTGTCCACTTTATACATTTCATACAAAACTTTTAAAAAAGAGACGTTTCTTACAAAAGTTGGACAACTTTTTTTACATTTCATTCGGCCGTTTGTTTTTGGATGAAAAAGGTCACGCGTCAAGCACGTGTCCGTTTAAGTCACTATTTTTATCTCTTCAGGAAATATTTGCAACTAGGCAAAAAAATACCTAAAAATGTTCAAAATTGGGACGGGATAATTGCAACTATTGTCGCGACTAATTCCTCTCTCTTCACATCCGAAAATCAAATTGCGGGCACTAATTCCTCTCATTAAAAATGGTAAATTTATTTTGAAAAAATAAATTATTTTAACTTAAATTTAAGAGGACACATATCACCAGAATAAATATTATCTCATGTGTTTTTCATCTCTCAAAATCTTATTTTATACGGACGAAGCAGGTTCAAAGACTTCCATACCAATGATAAATTCTTTGCCCTCTTTTACTGCTTATCTCGGTTGCCGGTCGGCTGGTTGTGTTCGTGACCGACACGCGTTTGGGAATTGACTTTTGCATATTGAAGAAAATGGTAACTGCGTTGGCAATTCCCTGACCAAGAATATATACACGTAAGTTCAGATTTTGTATTCTCATTTTTTTTCTTCGGATTTTAAAGGAGCTCATACACAAATTTAGAGTTAATAATGACAGTTTACCCGTGATAATTATAATGTCAATTTACCATCTTATAAATTGAAAAGAGCACTTCACTTTTTTGTAATTTTATAAAAGTTTCAACCGCCTCTATAATACTTTTATATGTGACACTTTACTCTAGATATTATGATAATGTGAAAATTTATCCTTTCATGTTATGATAAATATGATAATTTACCCCCTTATTATGATTAATATGGCAATTTATCTCCTATATTACAAATTATTTTTCATGTCTACTCTCAATTTTTGCAAATGAGTTATACTCTCCAGTTCAAGAGGATAAATAATTTTTTTTTTGAATTTTACATAGGATAAATTGCTCATTTTCATATTATAGTTTGATAAATTGAATAATATAAATACTGCAGAGGACAAATTGCCATTAACCCTTTTATGATTCTGCTGCATCCAATTTAAATCTCACTGATCTAAAATTTTAGTAAGAGTTAAAAAGAATTTATTCATTTTTAAGTAAATATATTTTTATTTATCATATAGATACTTTCAGCTCATACAAATTCAATTTGGGATAAAATTTTCGTGGATGTAATTATAAAAGATATGGAGTGAACATAATAACATAAAATTTTAAAAATTCTGAATACAAAATGATAATTAGTTTACTATAACTTTAGAAGCAATTTTTTATGATAATATTTAAGATAATTATATATTTGGAATGAGTTTGTAAGACTCAAGTTCGATTCATAAATTGATCGAATTTAATATAAAGTCTCAAACTTAGTCCGACTCATAATTATTCGAATTCAAATTAAATTTAATGGGGGGGAGCCATTGAACTTCGAATAGGCCGGACTCGATTGAAATTCCTAATATCTTACATGCAGACCTAAAAATAGGGGTCAAAAAATTAATAAAAGAGGAAACAACGAACGGGTCATGTTTGTTGCGTGTTGCTTCTTCTTGAAATATTGGCAGGTGGATAATTAGCATATGCTTAAGAAGTAAGCATTATGTAACTTACCTATCTTTTTGACTCACAAATCGAATTTTGAAAATTATAAAATCAATTTCAGATTCTAATGTTTCATTAAGAAGATATTCCACATGTTTTCAGAATTTAAATAAGAAAAAAAAAAAAAAAAACACGTCAAAGCATATTTTCACAGTTTACATTCCATGAAGTATGCCAGCTTTAAGAAAAAAAATTAATTTAGGCCCACAAGTAATTGATACTTACACTCAGACCCCCTGAAATTTATTATAGTTACATAGAATCCCCTGTGGTTTAAAAACTTACAAGAACACAACTTACAGGGGTAAACATTTTCACAAATTATAAGGGGATGTCCTTGTAAGGATTAATGCTGAATCATAGGAGGTCTCTTTAATTTGTAATATTTGAAACTACTCGGATCTCTTATAAATAAACTAAATCTCAAACAGTTTGAGTGTTAATCACCATATTATTAATTTATTATTGTTGGTACTTATTTTAAGTTTCTCAATAAAATTCACACATAGTAGTGATATTAAAAAAAAATGAATATTAAGTTTTCTCTCTTAAGTACGTACAGCATAAATTAGGTAAAATTCATTTGAGAATAAAGTAAAATAAATGAAAATTACATTTTGATATATAACTTTCGTATCCACAACTTCATACTTTTGAAATCTAATGGGATTGTGGTATACAAATAAATATTATGTTCATCAAATATAACTTTTAATCCCTCTCTTTTCTTTTGGTGATTTATATATAACTGCACCTCCTCCATTTTCTGCATGCGAGGTTGTCAACTTGTCCTTATTTAGATTCACTACTTAATTGTATGGAGAATTCGCATTTTCCATAATAATAGTAGTATGAGTTTAATCGAACTTACATCATTTGATATATATTTTTCCATGTAAAAGTTGCTGTCTTTGAATTTACGTGGGGCCGGGGTTAATATATGGTTAATGTTCATTTCAATTTGTCCCTTTGTACAAATATTAAATAAGCGATTTATTCTTTTGAGCCGGAGAATATAACTCACTTTTCAAAATTGAGAGTGGACGCGAAAAGTATTTTGTAACAAAGAGGGGGTAAATTGCCATATTTATTAGAGATAAACGGCCACATTATCATAACACAAAGAGATAAAGTACCACGTATAAAAATATATATTACGAAAGACAGTGCGAAACTTTTGTGAAATTACAAGAGGGTATAGAAAGTGTTTCTTTTCAAATCATATGGAGTTATAAATTAAACATTATAATTTATAAATATCGCATGAGCTAAATTTCATCTTATTTAACTCACAAACGAACACCTTAATTTCATCTTATTTCAAACTGTGATCAAATTTGAGCATTGTATCTATACAATGAATCGAATATTTTAGTCTAACCATGGCATGTGTAATTAATACAATTAATTGCTTGTTGGTAGTTAATATTTTTGACATGTTTTCCTAACAAATTCTATCCACTTAACTTATACCTAAAGATTTATAAAAAAAAAAAAAAAAAAAAAAAAAAAAAAAGAAAAGAACATATACCTAAATTAAGAAGACCCATTTTGGTATTGTTGAGAGTGATTTTGGTATAAATATTTAAATTATATTGATGTCAAATAGATGTTCAAGCATGGATTATATGAGCCACTAATCTTTTGCCTAATTGTACTTAAACAAACCACACATTTTGTTCACTCTCCCAAACAATTTTCTAACCTCCAAATTATGAGTACGTCATGACCTAATTTTTGCCAAGTAAAGACAATCCCAACTTGCTTAATATAAATTTGCTTTGATTTATAACCCAAAGCTTTTCTCCTCGCCTAAATTATTATAACTAATTAGGTTGAGATTAATGAGGCTCTAGTAAGTCGGTGAATTTAATTACTTAATATGTTTGGATCATGGGCCTAATCAAAGCAATTGAATTGAGCCTGAATATAATAAATTCGTTTCTTTTTCTTTTTCACAAAAATGCATTAATTGTCGGCCAAAAATCTTACCGTGTAGCAATTTTAGTCCTATAATTCGAAAAATACTATCATTTCGTTGGTTTATATATATTAAATAAACAAAAAGTACGTGCAAGGGTTAATTTGTAATTTTGTAGTATTAAATCATTCTCTCATGGGAATACTATGAAATTCACGACTAATTTTATATTAAACTAAAAGCGTTGGCAAGGTTTGTCGTATTAGATAATTCTCGCATGGGATTACTGGGCAACTTAAGAGGAATTAGTTTAAATATTCCATCGAACAATTTTCGCATGGGATTATATATATATATATATATATATATATATATAAGTTGAGTTAATGACAATTTACTCCCTGTGATATTCATATTGTTGTGTGAAAAAAGGAAGTGAATTGGACAAAAAGTAAAGCAACTTGGACAAAATTAATTGAATATTGATAACCTTAGATCAATCAATTGAATATTGATTAATACGTAATCGATCGAACACTATTTGTAAATGGCTATTATGCTAAGAAACGAAATATTCCAAATGTTCTTAGAAATTCTTGCTCCCATTGGAGCATTTGTGTCTATATGCATCAGGATCCCGATTCATGAATCTCTCAGTTCGAGAAATCAAGATAAGAGGATTACCCTATGTAATTTGAATAATAGTAATTTACCCTCCTGTGAAAATTTTAAAGCAGCAATTTACCCCATTCAGCTGGATAGTGTAACTCAGTTGTCGAAATAGAGAGTGCACATGGTAATTTTGTAAATAGAGATTAATAGTCACATTTATCATAAAATATGAGGGATATACTGTCATATTATCATAACACATGGGGATAAAGTACCACATATAAAAATGTTAGGGAGACGGTGTAAAATATTTATAAAATTATATAAAATTAAAGTGCTATTTTTCAAAATTACAGAGAGATAAATTGCATATTATGAATATGACGTGAGAGTAGATTTCTATTAACTCTAATCTTTTGTTCGGTGTGAGAATGGCATTCAGCTGGCAACACGGTTTCTTAGTTCTTTGAATCTGGGTTTCCTTCCAATTAACTGGAAATCAAAAGGTTAAACGTGTATTAATTAATTAATTAGTCAATATGATGAACAATGAATAACTAATCAAAATAACATAACTTGTTAATATCTAACACAATTCGAAAGTAGTTAAATTTAAAGGGAAGAGTTTATGAATCACATTTAAAGATGAAGTCGAACGAATAAAGAAAAACAACGCGCGGGGATGAGAATTAATTTAAGACAAGTCGTATATATAGGTGCACTATTCCGTTATATGATATGATATGATAGGGATTAATTATATAGTATGACTCATACTTTAATTTGGTGAACAACACCTCACCTTGATTAATATATCAAATTCCGGTAACAGTTAATTTGATCAAAATTATCAAACATTTCATCAAGACATGAGAGAATTTGTATTACGTCAATTCAAATGAAAATAACCTTTTATTTATTCATGAACATTCCTATTGTTTTTTAAACTTTTTCTATTAACATATTTATTTGAAACATGCATTGAAAACTGAATTTTTGTGTATATATTTCGTTGGAGTGAATTGAAAATTAACCCAATGTGTTGTTTTAAATAGACAGTTTAACTGCATGCATGTGATAAATAGAAAAGAAATACATCTCCGTATTTATATAAAAGAAGCACACATTAATAATTGTAAATTTACGCAAAATACCTATCACAAGAGAGTAAAATAAGTTGAATATGTTGTTAAATGTAAAATTCAACAAGTCATTTTTGTACAATAAAATAGAGTCTAATTCACATTATAGACCACTAGCAATGATGTAAATTGCTCAATTTTTTATATCACATAGGAGTAAATTGTTCATTATTTAATATTACATGAATATAAATTATCTGTTTTTACGAAGAGTTAACTTGCCAAAAATCTTATTCCGTTGTGCATTTTGACAGCGACAACCGGATAACAACTCTCTCCAACTACCCAAACTCTTTTGACATCCACCGGCTACAACCGGTTGCCCCGTTGACTTGTCAAATCTGTACTAGAATACTATGGTATAATATAATGATGGCATGGCGGCTCACGACACGCGCCGAACAACTGAGTGCTGACACCTCTCACTTTCAGCCGTTTTTGTATATAATTAATTCTATGCTAAATTCGCTTTAGCGCCGTAGATTGAATATGGGTTTTGTTTGGGATGTTTGTGGCCGTAGGATTTGAATAAAAGATTATCTGACAGAGTACGTGTCGATATATCATTTGACTACTGCAGATTTTAGCGTTGTCAACGCGCAGTATGTGATCTAAGCCGCAGAACCCCCCAATCTCTGAGTAAATGGGAAAATAATAACATATATATCCCTATAAACTTAAAATTTGACAATAATCCCCCCATAAACTCACAATATTGGCGTTACCCCCTTGTGTTCAACTCTTAATCTTCAATTGGGTGTAATAAATGATTAAAAAAAAAAAGTTGATTAAATACAAACGTAGGAAATTTTCTGCCAATTAAATTATAATTTTTTTTGGCTCTATCATTGTAGATATTTGTTTTATGATCATTGTTTGGCTTCTTTTTTTTGATATAATTATTATAACTTAGGACTCGTTAGATTGTGTAAAGAGGACTTTATATAGAGTACAATCAAATCACAATCTTCTTTCTTCAACTTTTCTAATCCAAACTAATTTGAACTCTCAAATTAAAAATATGACTCTTCTAATGTGAATTAAAATATGGTTGATCAATAAATCCAAACGAGACCTTACAATATAAATCAAATTAGAAGCTTTGGAATATCATAGTTGGGAGAATAACATTAAGAAACACTGTCTGTGTCTGTCTGGACATAAGTTATGGAAATCTTTTTTGTCTTTGTCTGATTATTGTTGGTAAGAAAGAAAATAACAGTATGATCCAAAATGAGTGGGCTCTCTCACAAGCTGTGTTAATTATAATACTAGAGAAAAATTAATGTGAAGTTGTGAAAAGATAAAAAAAAAAATCTCTCATTTAGTTATGGTCCTTGCAAAACATTTAGAGTCTGTTTGTTTGGCGTTTCCCAAATTTTTTTCGTATTCGAGAAATGCCAAACAAACATGATTTTTACTTTTTGAAATAATTTTTCATATCTCAATTTTCTCAAAAGTCAAACAAACAACAATTTTCTTATCTCTAAATTATCTCTAAACAAAACATATCCAAATTCTACTCTGATTTGACATAAAATCTTACACATCTTACACCTACAATCGAACTCTTCCCAAAATAATCTACACCTACTTTGTTTCTCAAAACTCAAACAAACAACATTACACAAATCGAGATTATTTCACAAACATCCACTACTCTCCCGAACTACTTTCCCAAACACCAAACAAACAGGCTCTTAGTTGTTGGTAAAACTGAGATCCTATAATTAATAGGTCCCGAGTTCAATTACCATTATGCATGAAAATTAAATTAAATTATTCGATTTTTGACACGAGCTCATTCAATCAAATTCTTTTGAGATCGGTTCATCAAACAAATCAAATAAGTTTGGATAAGAGTTTTCGTTGATAACTTTTAAAGCTCGGCTCGAGTTCGACTCGATAAGTTAATAATTGAAAATACACATGTGAAATATCAAGTTACTCGATAGTGGGCTCGAGTTTGTTCGTTTAAAGCTCGCTTCGTTTAGAAATCAAACAAAACTCAAACACAAAATTAAAGCTCGATAAAATTCAAACAAACTCGTTTACACTCCTAATTACCACTAATGTGAATATTTCTCCTAATTTAATATTAGTGTTTGTAATTGGCTTTTTTTGTAATTTAATATAATTTGAACTTTCTTATTTGATCAACTCAAAAGTAATTACATTTTTAACAATCGGCATAGAATGCCTTAGAGCATCACCAGTGGTGTACCCATATATTGGACCCAAATTCTTCATTTGCACCCTGCTACAGTGTTTTGCACTATTTGAAAAAGTTTGTTTCTGCAATAATAGACATCAAAAGTGGGAACCCATTTTTAAAATCAATTTAAATTAAATTTATTTCACTAACTTAAAATTAAAGTCTATTTAAAAATACAATCAAAAGTAATTTTGGACTAAAGAATAAATAAATAAAATTCTAAATATTTGTAATTTTATAATAATTATTGATTGTAGACAATGAACTCATTGATGGTGTCTTCATTATTTTTTTCAAGTGCGGATTTATATTTTATGTAATCATTATTCTATTTGTGATATGCTTTTTTATCCATTTCATTGATGGTGTCTTCATTATTTTTTTCAAGTGCGGATTTATATTTTATGTAATCATTATTCTATTTGTGATATGCTTTTTTATCCATTTGAATCGAAATTTGATATTATATTTTGAAAAGTTTTGTGATAAGATTTTTATCTGCGTGTCAATTTATGATTAGATACTGAGATATCAAATAAGATTTTTTTGTTGAAATTTCTTATCAGATTTCTTTCCCAGATCGTATACTTGTCAATTTATGATTGAAAAGAAAATGGGTTCAGCAATTTTGAGGGCTCAAATTTGGGTTCAATTGGAAGTAAATGGGTTTTGGGTGCATTTTGCACTTCCATTTGGGTCCTCAACTGTGAGGTGTTTTTTACAAATTTTGAACCTAAACTAATTTGGACTCCCAGATAGGTACACCACTGGTGATGCTCTTAGTAAATAAAAAGTCATTTTGATTGGACCTATCGAAGACTTGTAAAGTTATAAAACTCAACTGAATTCCGGTGTGGAGCTAGACCACTTTATTGGAACAAGCTAAAGATAAAAACATCTATTCAATTCCCAAAAAATCTTCTGTGTTATTTTAACTTCCAAAAATCTCTTTATAATTTCAGATAAGTGTTAAATACACCCCTATAAAAGAGAGTATGTTTCAAATGCCAAAATTGCAAGTATTTGTTCACATTTTGCTTTTGATGTGACAATTTTACCCTTGACCTTGAAAGATAAAAATACCCCCTATGTGTTGTCTAACTCCCAAAAAAAACCCCATGAGTCATTTTAAATCCCCAAAATTCCCCTGCGTTAGGTTTTAAATACCACACTCGACCCAATTAGTATATACTTAGTTTTTCAAAAAGAATAAATAAATTTTTAAAAAATAATAAATACATAGGGGTAATCTTGTCATTTCACCAAAAGTCAAAAGTAAAAATTAAGTATATACTACTTGGGTTGAATGTGGTATTTAAAACCAAACACGGGAGGGTTTGGGGAGTTGAAATAACACAAGAGTTTTTTTTAGAGTTAGACAAAGCATAGAGGGTGTTTTCGTCTTTTGCTCTATTGGAACGGCCAAAAAATTATCGAGTAGCGAACTCGATATTTTTCGAATGTTTAACTGAAATTATTTTGATAAAATGACAGTTAATAAGAAGTTTAACTACATTTTTATTATAATAAATTATCACATAATTGGGATTTGGATATCCAGTTTATCATGTATAACTATATATTATGCATCAATTTATTTATTTAATTTATTTCTAATGGGATAGGAGTAGGATCCGTTATCTGATGTGGTTGAACCAAATGATAGTAACATATGATTGCACTCTTCGATTCGAGTTGTAAATACACAGTTTAATAAATATTACTCTTCGATTCGAGTTGTAACATATTTATGCATTGGTTGTGGTCGTCATCTTGCTTTTATTTTTGGTTTTCCTTTTTCTTTTATATATATATATATATATATTAAATTCTTTATATTCACCAAATTTTGTGGATTGGGAAAAACAACAATTTTGATCCATATTAAATTGAGTTTGAACTAAAATTCAACTCATTAACACCCCAAATATTATTTAGATGGTTGAATTTAAAAAAAAAAAAAAAAAACAAAACATATTTCTTTACCTTCACCAAATTTTGTCAATTATGAATTGTTAAAAATAATGATTGAGTAAAAAATGAGTTGAGTTAAGACCAAAATCTAATTTAATTAATTAACACCGTAAAATGCCCCTAAATCATCTTAACTTGATTGATTTGAACCCATAATGAATAAATTAGATTGGAACAATAGTCGTTTCCAAGGAAGATCACATGGTCAATATTATAATACCACCAATTGTTTAACTTTTTTTAATTGTTAAGTTGATCTTATTTAAATCTGAAATTAATTAAACTCAATAGAGCTCAATTATTGAATGAAATAATCAAACATAGTTTTGGTTAATGATAAGATAACGTTTGTTGAACATCTCCTCCACCAAAATGGAGGCGCCGCTGCTCTATCGGAGCTCCGGCGGCGATTACCTTGCGGCGAAAGGTGTGAAAGCATGGTGGAAAGTTTTCTGTATGGAGTCGTTAAAGCTGTGGAGAATAGGGGGGCCCATAGCCCTTCAAATAGTTTGTCAGTACGGAACCACCTCCGTCACCACCGTCTTCGTCGGACATCTCGGAGATATTGAACTCTCCGCTTTTTCGATTGCACTTTCAGTTGTTTGTACCTTCTCCTTCGGATTTATGGTCAGTTAATTTTCTATATATTTACTAATTAAAATTAATTGTCTGTTTCATCATTATTTTTTGGTATAAAATTAACAATCAGGAACACACTAGAACTAGATGGGGTGGATGAATGAGAAGCTTCTAGAACACACACAGTTATAAATAATTGTGGGCAAGATTTGAGCTTTAATCAACAGATATAGTAAATGATTGATTCTTTCTTCTTCAATTAAAAGTATAATAAGACTTTTACTAACTTGTTTAATATTCTCCTCCATTCATTATTAAGTTATTAACATCGATCTTTCGCTTTTACTTTAGGAAGATTATATATTATGGAGTAGTATTTTCCTTGTTTCCAAATCATTCAAGGAATCAATCTATGTTGACCCTAATGATGTCAAACATTATATTATATATATAGACCAAAACAAATGAAATCATGTTTTGATGCTTCTTGACTATAGTCTATATGTGATGATTACCAATTATGTATGTTATTTATCTTACGTAGTAATCATGATTTAATAATACGTCAAAGAAATTGCTATATATACATATATAGCTGCATTATTGTACACTAATTGATAATTTGGTATTTCACATCATTGTTTTCACATAGTCATAGTCGATCTAACATTGATTTGGAATAGCTTGGTATGGGGAGTGCCTTAGAGACTCTATGCGGCCAAGCATTTGGTGCCGGACAAGTTCACATGCTCGGGATTTACATGCAACGTTCGATAATAATTCTTTTAGCCACTTGTATCCTCGTTTCACCCCTCTATATATTTGCTACCCCAATACTTAAATTCCTTGGTCAACAAGAAGAAATAGCCAATCCCGCAGGAGTTTACACACTTATGGTGCTCCCTCAGTTATTTTCCCTAGCTATTGCTTTTCCAACTCAAAAATTTCTTCAAGCCCAAAGCAAAGTTGATGTGCTTGCTTGGATTGCGATTTTTGCTCTAATTTCACAATTTCTTTTATGTTGGCTCTTTGTTTATGTATTCGGCTGGGGTACAACCGGTGCAGCTTTAGCATTTGATCTTACGGGGTGGGGCTCCGCCATCGCACAATTCGTGTATGTGATTGGTTGGTGTAAAGATGGTTGGAAGGGGTTCACGTGGGCTGCGTTTCAGGAGATTTGGGCGTTTGTGAGGCTTTCGTTTGCTTCTGCGATTATGTTGTGCTTGGAGATTTGGTATATGATGAGCATTATTATCCTCACAGGCCATCTTGATAATGCTGTAACCGCAGTTGGTTCCCTTTCGATATGGTGAGTACAAATTAGAGCTAAATGCAAAAATTAAAAGGGGGATTATTGTCATTTTTTTAAGTGAATAGTGATGTTTTTGCTTCTTTTTGTGGGGGTATAATTGTCATTTTGGCTTGGGAGGGATCTTTTTTTCTTGCTAATAAAAATAACACATGATGTTTTTGCTAATAAAAATTAGCACAGGGGGGTTTTGGTAATGAAAATAAGTCACGTGTTCTTTTTTCCTTTTTTTTTAAGAGTATAAAAAATTTCTCGTTTATCATTCAGCATGAACATTGATGGATGGGAAACTATGGTCTTCATAGGAGTCAATGCTGCTATAAGGTGAAAATCAAGCTTTGCATGATACTTGTCTATTTCAAAAGATTTCCCCGTACGTGTAACCTTTTCTATTTCAGTGTCCGTGTCTCAAATGAGCTAGGCATGGGACATCCAAGAGCAGGTAGATATTCAGTCTACGTAACACTCATTCAGTCTCTTGTAATTGGGATTCTTTGCATGATACTTGTCCTTGCAACTAGAAACTACTTCTCGATCATTTTCACCGATAGTGAAGATATGAGACGTGCTGTGGCTCATCTTTCTTGGCTTCTTGGAATTACTATGCTTCTTAATAGTATCCAACCAGTTATATCAGGCATGCAAATGATTTCATTTGAATACAATATTGTAATGTATGTATATGAGTTATCTATTTTTCTTGGTTTCGTTTAATTTTTTTGGATTCATCGTGTAGGTGTTGCAATAGGAGGTGGATGGCAAGCGCTCGTAGCTTATATCAACTTGGCTTGTTACTATATTTTTGGTTTGCCTTTTGGATATGTTCTCGGTTACGTGGCTAATCTTGGAGTTGTGGTAAACTATTAGTATTTTTCGAATTGAGCCTAACTATCACCCTCTGACCTAAATAGATACTGATCACTCGCATATTTTGATTAGATCTCGGAAAATGCAAAATAAAGCTCTTATAGATGACGACATGGATATGTTTGCACTGCAGGGACTGTGGGGAGGCATGATAGCTGGAGTTGCTTTGCAAACATTGTTGCTCTTGCTGGTTCTTTACAAAACCAATTGGAACAAAGAGGTTAGTACTTATCATATCAAATAATGATGATTACTACTATAATTTTTCCTTTCATGAGTAGTAAAAGATTTTTGCTTCCTAAACTATATATAAGCCGTAGCAGTAGCCGTGGTGGTCGTGGTCTTTCTTGAATCGAATACCTTCCACTGTAACTTATCGACATGGCAGGTTGAGCAGACAACAGAGCGCATGCGGAAGTGGGGAGGCCAACAGATTGAGACCGACGATCGATTGGCCAACATCCCGTAAAAGACCTTGAGATCCATTGTATTTCCATTTGAACTGTTTCTTCAACGTTAATTTAGCATATTCTGATGAATTTCTACAATAATTTGTTATTATTCCCTCCCATAGAAGAAACTCTACAATACCGATGAGCAAGTCCTATCTCCCAATTCAAATATCTTGAGTCCAATTATTATCATTATCACAATGCAAAATTCAGAAAACGTCCTAAATTAATAAGTGATTTTGGTTTCGTCCCAAGCTATATTACTTCATGTAATATTATAATTTTTTAGAATATCGTCCCACTTGTCACATGATTGCTTACGTGTCAAGACGTGGTAAGTTTCGTCTCACAATTTGTCATTTTACATGAATTTAGTCCATTGTTAAATTTTTAATATAATGAAATTGATGATTCATCTTTTAAAATTTTTAATTGACTAATGACAATTTATCTCCTGTAATATTCATAATATTCAATTTACCCCTGTGAAAGTTTTAAAAAAGTATTTTATCCCCTTGAACCAACCGGAGAGTGTAGCTCTATTGTATAAATTGAGATTGGTTATGCAAAGTGTTTTATAACATAGGGAGTGAATTACTACATTTATTATAATACAGGAGGTAAATTGCAACTATTATTACAACACGGGGGGATGTAAACTGCCACATTATCATAACACAAATAGTTAAATTGAACATTATGAATACAACATAGAAGTAAAATGTCATTAACTTTTTTTTAAGAGAAAAATAATGTGGATTTTTGAAATTTCCGTGCGCTTTGAGAAAAAAATATTATCTCAGTTCATTTTGTGCTTTTTGTTTTTGTATTAATAAATAATAAATATTTATATAATTAGTTTGGAACGAATTTTTTTTTCCCATGTCATTTTAATTACGGGATGGACGTCAGCATGTTGATATAATAGTTTGGGACGAATTCTACAACCTTATATAATTGTTTATGCTAACATTGTTACATCATGACTCTTACGTATCCACATGACAAGTGTGATGATATTTCAAAAGAATATAAAATTACGGGCAAATTTGACTAACTTGAGACGAAAATCCAAAATCACTAATTTATTTGGGACTTGTTTGTAATTTTGCCTTATAACAGACTGAACCGAGTCAGAATACATTGTATAAAATTTATTTGATTTTCATTTCAACTAAAGAAAAAGATTCTTTTTGTGGCTTGAATGTTGTTTTATAATAACAAAACAATAGTTTTAATCACTAAATTTCAAATATATCAAGTTTGATGAATATCATATTGAATGAAACTTGCCAAGTAGATGAATGAACAAAAGCGGCACTTTCGGAACTTCACATAACTAACTTGTGCCTTCCATGTTGTAAAATAAGTCGTCATAAAAACTAAAAAGAAATAGCAAGTCAAGAAGTTGATATAACAAAATATAGCTCAAGGTTTTTACAAGCCAGCCAGTCAGCCAGCCAAATACTACAGATACTAAATAAAAAGACAGGAGCAAATCCAAAATGGTCTACTAGTCTAGGCAGTAGCAGTTTTGGCCTTTTTGGGTACTCGATAGCCACCAACAACACAAGCATGGTCTCTCTCAAATGGCTCAAGAGTAACTTGTTCGACTGGTTTGAATTGATCTGCCTGCAATTTCTTAACTTCTTGGGCAAACACAGCCTCAGCTGGCACAGTTGAGTCTATGCAGTTTGCCTAAACAATTTTAAAACAGCATGAACGAGAAAGTAAATCAAATATTCAACAGAAAAATAAGCAAGGAATACTTGGGACTTCGAATTACATAGTTTTGGCACTTTGCACCCCACCATTGACAATTTGCAACCTCAAATTGTATATTATTTGGCATTATAGTAGGCACTTGTGCCAAAAAAACATACAATCCGAGGGTGCAAAGAAAAAACATACAATCCGAGGGTGCAAAGCACCAAGATTTCAATTATAGTATCAAAGTGCCAAACAATGTATTTCTGGGGTGCAAATGCCAACTGCTCACAGAGAATAACCATATTACTCGGTTTAACGACCAATTTATCAAGACTGTATTTGCTCCAGTGGTAAGTTATTATAAATGTACAAACCTTGATTGATATGACAAAGTGGCCTCCAGCTTTCAAGAAGTATGATGCATTTAAAGCCAAAATTCTTGCCTGCAGTAAATAAACAATAAATCACACGAAAAAAAAATATTATACCACAATGTTGATTCAATTTAGTATGCATCAAAGGATATGAATGTTGCTTCAACGAGATGCGCCATTACAAAATAAATGGAGAAAAAGGGGCAAAAATAGAAATGCATTGTACCAGAACTACATGCATTGAAAGAAAATATAAAATTATGATTAGATATATGTATATATATAATATAAAAATATAAGTACGCAGAGTTTGAATTGAATTAAAAATGCATCAGAGACTCGGTTTGTGCATCATCTATGAAGTCTTGAAGGGGAATCCGAGTAACTCATCAATTGCTTGCTCATATGAAACAAAACAAAAATTGAACATGTGAAAATACTAATCCATGAGCTGATATAGTACTTCCACTGTAGAAATAATATATTTTGAGAAAATAAGATAATTAAAAAAATAATGGAAGAGAAGAATTGAATTAATAAATTAATCAATATTAGCTTCAATTACTTCACATGCTAAGTTTAATTGCTATACCTTTGAATAAGACAAAAAACCAAACACAGAAATTATAATGTAGGAGTAATATATTTACCTGTATACACACACACCCAAAACAAATGAGTTAAAAATACATCAGAGACTCGGTTTGTGCATCATCCATGATGTCTTGAAGGGGAATCCGAGTAACTCATCATCTGATTGCTCATATGAAATGAAGAGAAATCTAACTGAATATATTAAAAATACTAATCTATAAGCCAATAAGCCAATACAGTGTTTCGATGTGGAAGATATGTCTAATGAAAATAAAAATAAAATAGCTTCAAATATTTAAATAAAATAGAAATGAAAATAAAAATATCAATGGCAATCTACATGTTAGGAGTTAAATGTAACAACACAAAATAAAATTCTAAATTTGGTATGATGCCAGTAAATTAAATCATAAATAATATATACCAAAGAGTATCGCACAAAAGTACCTGGTCTGGCTGAGCAACATCAGAAAATATGACATCCACCATTCCTACAAGCATCCTGTATTTTGCAGGATGTCTTGCATCCTCAATAATGGGAATAACATTAGTTCGTTTCTTAGCCATATTCACCAAATCTCTACCACTTCTGTGAGAGAATTCAACTGCATAAACTACCCCTTCCTGCCAAACAATAACCAACAATAAATATTAATAGTATCCTAGAAGTTTAAACATAACACAACTCCATTGAAGAACTACTTACAGGGCCAACGATATCAGAAACATGAGAAACAGTTGTTCCTGAAGCAGCTCCAAGGTAAAGAACTTTGGCACCAGGTTTCTAAACAAATGAAGGTTTAACAAATTAGATAAAGCTTATAAACAAATCAAGAACTACAATGCCAAACAAAGAAAAATGCTAAACAAGAAAAGTGGCTTGATTGTTTAACTTACAATCCAAACATTATCAACTCCACCAAGGATGGCAGCAGCCAACTTAGAACGGAAAGGATTCCATACCCTGTATTCAATCTTTGTGCCATCTTCATTCTGAGAGAGAATAAAATAAAGAATTAATTTGATAGATCTTAAAAACAATCAAAATAGCTGAAAATGGTCCATTTTAGAGTAAGGAACTTAACCATATATATCACAAGTTATTACATGTCTTGTATCATTAGGTCTTAAAACTATACATACTACTCATAATATATACTCCAAGTCTCCAATGGCACCAAAGGATATCTAATTTTTTCAAAAAACATGTTCATTAAACCAATAAATTACACTTCACATACTAAGGAAAAAATTGAGTTAAAAAATGGCAAAACCTTAACCATATATCATCACAATACATATTACTCATAATATAGGGCACCAGGGATATCTAATTTTGATCAGAAAATAAATTCATTAAACCATTAACTTACACTTCACAATACCATAAACAAATCATTTGGTAGATCTTAAATATAAGCAAATTAATTGAAAATGGTCCCATTTAGAGTAAGATAACTGAACCATATATCATTACAAGATTGCATCATTAGCTCTTAAGTTCAATACATACTACTCAAAATATATCCGCCAAGGGCACCAAAGATTTTGTTCAATAAACAAATTCATTAAACCAATAACATACACTTCACAATACAATAAGAAATTAATTTGAGTTAAGAAAAGGCCAAACCTGAACAGAAACCCTCTTCTCGTTATAAACAGCTTCACCAGGAACCAAATTCTTTGTGCAAAGAGCATCCTCTTTTCCCTTGGCAATAAATACACCGTCGTGCCTATGTGGTTCCACCACTACCTTACTTCCTCCCTTCATTCCTCCTCCTCTTCCTCCTCTTCCAGCACCTCTTCCACCGCCTCTGCCGCCACTTCTACCTCCGCCCCTTTTCATGTCACTTCCAAAACCACCCCTTCCTCCGAATCCTCCTCTTCCGCCGCTTCGGCCTCCGCTTCTACCTCCGCCATCTCCTCTTCCACCCCTAAATCCACCACCGCCGCGTCCACGGCCTGCAGAAATGTAAACAGAATATCATATTAGTTATCATTCTAACAAATTAAAGCTTTAGTAAGGAAAGAAATTCACCTCTAAATGGGGTTGTTGCAACCATGGCTGCTGCTCGAGTGTGTGAAGAAGAGTGCTGGGGTTTTTGTGTTAGGGTTTAAGTGAGAGAGGCGTTAATAAAACTGGGAGATTTATAAAGGAGTATCGGGTCTAGGTTTAGGGTTTCGGGTGTCAAATATTTTCGGGTCAAGCCCCTAAACTTTGAGTAATTTTACATTTGGCAGGTGACAACGTTTAAAAGTTCGCTTATGCCCGGATTAGTTACTTCTACAGTTGTACACTATACAACTAGTACTAATATATATGCGGGATTGACAAGTTAAAATTGTAGGACAATTCAATTCCAATACTATTTACTAGTTTAATAAACAAATGTTTACATTCTTATATCAACTAAAAAATATACTTAAATGATAACAATACTAAAAGATTAAAATGATGGAATTTGGTTTTACATAAATATAGCTAAAATCAAACCATGGGCTAATATTATTCAATGAAGTAATGAGATAATAGAGGAATTAATAATTATCGGGAAAAAAAAGGCGGAAAAAAAAAGACGCTAAAGTGTTCTCGGCAAACGTATGTGTGCTTGAAAGATTCATTATATGCAAGAGTGTAACCTCATTCGGACCCGAGATAGGCTCTAGTCTTGCTTCCTTAATGATAATGTGAATTCCCCCATGCGTATTAATGAAGATGAATCTATCTATCATTTATTTCTCCGATAACTTTTGTAAAAGCCATGTGATTCAAATCTAAATGGTGTCTCCATATTGATTAATTTTGTAATGAATCTCTTATGGAGTTGCTCAAGAATTTGTTTAACCCCAAAATCTCAACTTTTTTTGTATTGACTTGAATATTTTGAGCCCCTCGTCTTCTGGACATATTAATGGAATCTATTTCGACATATCGCAATGATGTAATTCACAAAAATATGTGCTTAAGCTTATTCCATTTATTAAAAGTGTGAAAAAAAAAAGTCTTTGAACATTTATTTGCTCAAAATAATCTCATTTTTATCCTTTGGCGACCACGATTCTCTCGATCCACATCGTGTGCACGCTCCTCATCAAGTGGTGTATACATGAGAGATGTGTATAAAAATTAGCTACCTTGAAGCCATATTTGAGATTTCAAACTCTTGGAAGAAGCTTGATTGGTCCACTCGGGGCCTTATTTATAAAATCTGGAAATACTGATCTTGTTGGCCTAAATAAAAATTCAACTTCTTGCCTATAAATTTTAATTTTGATGCTTACAACCTTGTTGAATGGACCTTTCACTCCGATAATTTGGATTTGTCGACTTGTATTCATTTTTCTTTAATTCATGTTAATGTTTGATGTCATGAGGATCTCCTTTTTTTTTACTACTGTACCGTTTTATTAAGTTTTGAAGTGAAATTTAATTTTTCAAAAAAATAGAGCACCAGACATAAATTATTTTTTTATGAGATTTTTTAAAACCAATATAATGTGTTTCCTAGGTTCATTTTAGTTGTATCGCATAATCAAACTGAACACAAAGTCATACTTGAATAAATTTTATACTTTCTCATAAGCTACTTATTTTCTTACTTAATTGAGTCAAACCGAACTTCAAAGGTTATGTACAAGTAAATATTGATAATCCATACTTTATTATATAACATACCAAATCCAAATTAACTTTCACTAATCAGATTCAGAACCAAATCATTGAATAATGTAGTCCTATTTTCCAACTAAACTTGTAGAACAAAATGTCTTTAATTAAAGTAAAATTTACGCAAATATAGATACTACACCTATATATTTACAATGTCATATAGGTTAAATCTACTGTATCCACAAAGTTAAGTTCCTGGACTTGAGTTCATGAAAACTTGCACAATTAACATTCAAGGTTTATTCAGACTGTAATAATCTTCATACCGGCTTATCAAATATCAGAATCCAAAGAACTAGTAAAAATATTAAATAAACCTTACAAAGAAGATACATAAATCTTCAAGAAAATCTTATTTATAACAGCAAAAAATAGTTGCCATGATGAAAATTCTACAAAAAAGATCAATTGTAAGAAAATGGGGTAAGACAGAATGGTGGCCACTGAACATTACACAAAATCACAATCTAAGAAGCATTAAAGTAGAGAAGACATTACAATTATCTTCTCAACTTTTGGACTACAAACTGTGTTACAAAGTCTTCTTATTGTGAGGTGAAAAACGCTACAGAGACGGAACCATTGATTAACGTTTAACCCATTGGAAGCTTTTCCTTGCTTTTGCTTTACCGGGTTTTTTCCTTTCCACAACTCTCGAGTCCCTTGTAAGAAAACCAGCTGTGAATCCACAACAAATACAACATTAGAAGAGATGTCACTATCTAAGAGTCTCAATGACGAGAATGTAATGAAAATTTTAGAGCTAAATGCAATAATAAACCCTGTACTTTTAGCAAAAAAACCCGCGTTATTATTTTTAATAACCCCCCCCCCCCCCCCCGCGGGGTTGTTTTTCTTATTTTTAAAATAACCAATTTGAAATTCCTTCATAAACTATAGGAAGGTTATTGCAAATTTTTATTAGGCACAGCATAGGGGGTATTTTTGCATTACACTCAAAATTTATGAATATTAAGTTGATAAGTGTTGTTTGGTACACTGGATAAACACAGGTTAAGAAAAAATAATAGAAATCAAACCTTCTTTAAGGGGAGGGCGTAGTCCCGGTTCCCAGTTTTGTAATGCTCTGCTGATTCCCAAACGAATTGCTCCAACTTGACCTGTTCAAATCAAGGCTCCTTGATGAGTTACTTACTCTACACAAGGTATGCGACATGACTTATCTATGAAATCCAAACAATAATAGTATAACATACTAAAATCAATTATTATGGATATAAGGCCTCGATCAAATGGATGCTTAAATATTACATAAACCTATGAAATTCACTTATTAAGTACAAGAAGTTAAAACCCTTATTTTCTCAAAGAAATAAGGTAATTGTAAAGGGGTGTTTATGAATAGGAAAGCACCTTATAGAACAAGTAAGAGACTTTCAAAGCAAACAATTTGAGTGTGGAACTTATCCACTTTTGTTTCGATTGAGTTAAAAACAAAAATGTTTCAACGTTTTCAGTAGAAAAGCATGGTAATTTTGACCCCAAGTTGTTCATTCGAGTAACAGAAGTTCCTCAAAGAGAAAAAGGTTGAGAATTCTAACTGGGAAAATCGCTATGGACCAAGAGTTTACATATAACAATAAGTATGAACAAATGAAATAAGACTTCCCTGTGCAGAGTTTTTACGAGCCATTATGCTTACATGCATCTACTAATCAAGTTATAATCATAATAAATTAATTTCCTGATGCAAAACTCATCATGATAAAAAAACAGCCAGCATAAGAAAGGCTGACAATTCTACTACGAGTTTGAGATTAAGGATCCAAACAAAGGTCTTCAGACAAGTTGAGATACATAATAAAGATATAGGGTACATGATATATAAATGAACTCAAGTCCCACTTTCACAAATTTCAATTGGCGCACCCCAGAAATGGCAATATATTTTCTATATTTTGTTGATAATATGATTATCTAGAGCCAAGCAAAAATATCCCCCTTGTGCTTGCCTAATTAAGAAAAAAAAACTTGTGCTATTTTTATTAACAACACCTACACCACCACCACCACCCCACCCCCGTGTTCTTTTTTTATTAACAAAAAGACCATTTGAAATTCCTTCATAAATCATAGGGAGGTGATTGTCAATTTTTTTAGTGAATAGGGGGTTATTGCCAATATTTTAGGTGAAATAGGGGTGTTTTTTGCGTCCTTTGGTGGGGGTATAATAGTCATTTTGGCTTGGGAGGGATTTTTCCTAATAAAAAATTAGCACAGGGGGGTTTTAGTAATAAAATAACACAGGTTTTGTTTATAATTAAGCAAGCATAGAGGGTCCAATAACTAATCTGAAAGTCAAATGAACCAGAAAAATAGAAACCATAATGATGAAAATTAGGATTCTCTCTCACCTGAGGTACCGCCACCTTTAACTGTAGAACTGACATCCCACATACCCATAGTTTTTGTTTCGGAAAAAGGTCGAAGAAGAGTAGCACGATGATCGAGCATTGGGAAATATACATCAAATTCTTGGTCGTTTACAATAAATTTTCCTTCACCAGGTTGAATCCAAACACGAGCTATGCTGCATTTCCTTCTTCCTGTTCCATAAGCTCTTCCCTTTTCATCAACTTTTCTCACACGTTGCTTGGCCAACTCCTCCAGTCTCTGGCGCTCAATTTCACCTCGGCCAGATTTCTTGGTATTCCTTTCATAACGCATGTCTTCAATTTCCGATAAAGGGGGGAGTCCTTTAATGCCTTCAAAGTCCTTCAAGGCAATCAAACTATCTAGCATCTCGTCTGTTATTCCAGATGATGCTATAAGATCACCAAATGCACGATTTGGACCTGCAGCAATCAGGAAAAAAAAAACAATGGATTGAATTTAGATCATTTCTTTTGGAGTAATTAGCATTTTGCACCCTGAAAATACGCCATTTTGGCACTTGGCACCCTCGAAGTGCAAATATTGGCAATACAATGGGCATTTTGCACCATAGTAGGTTGCATTTGCCAAAGAATAAGCAATCTGAGGGTGCAATGTGCCAAAGTTTTAATTTTAAGGTGCGAAGTGCTATAATGGTGTATTTCTGGTGTGCAAAATGCCAATTACTCTTGTTCTTTTTAGATGATCTGTGGACAAATGTAGTTTTGACTTGCAAAACCATTGTCAGATCAAACAAAACGTTCACGATGTAAGAACATCAAAATGTAAAGGTATTTGGGGGTGGTAGGATCATAGACACTGCATCAGAAGATATTCCTATTTACTTCTAAGTTCTACATTTTATTGTTACAGTTAAAAATTTGATGATAAGATAATACAGTCATTTGGCAATTTTGGATTGAACCATAACAATGTGGCAGAACATGTGGGATACTCTTTTGAAGGGGCAACTGAACTTACTATTGGACATGACAATAGAACTCTCCAAAAGATGATTTCCCTGATAGCTTAACATTTACAACCAGACAATCACAACAAAATTAATTTCTTTTCTTTTCTTTTACTTTACTTTTATTACATTTGTTCATTCAGTTTGCTGATGGCCAGGCCATTAAGCTAGGTCATAATACTTCTCATAAGTAGGAAACGGCATGAAAATGCAATAACATGTTAGATTTCTTTCTCGAGTAGAGGTTAGACATGGCTACAGGATCATTTTAGTTACCGATAACAACCCCTTGTCAACATTGAACTTAAAAGAATGTACAGGATATCAGCTTTATTAAAAAAGAAGTTTGAATAAGCAACCAGGATTATTATATACCCTTAATAAGTCTATTCAAAATCCAACCATATAAGTAGTCCAAAAAAAGAAGCAAATAATATCATCATTCAATCAAGCTAGTATCTACTCATGCCCATCCTTTTTTTCTTTACTCATAACTAAAACTTCAATTACTGAATAACCCCGTCATAAAAACACAGCTCATCAAAATATAAAAATAGCATAACATTTCACAAAAAACTCTAAACATTACAAGACACCATATTCCGATATAATAGATAATATCTAACTAAAACACGTAAACAACAAGTAAAGAAAAATTGAAAAATTCAAATTGGATAGAAACCCACCTTTGAGATCAGCATTTAAGGCCTTCTCCTCCGCTTCAAGCAGCTTCTGCTTCTCACTTTTCTCAGTCGCCACAATCTCCTCTTCCACTCCGCCACCAAATCCAATATCTTCTACACCAAATAAATCTTCTTCACCTCCTTCCTTCCCTTCAGAAAAACTCCACGGTTGATATTCATCCTTTTCCAGGAGCTCTTCATTCGTACCAACATCACCAGAATTCCAACCTTCTCCATGACCCTCTCTAAATGGATCACTTATTTTAGCAGCATCGGTTCGCTCATCGACATTTTCAGAATCTACAGAGAAAACGGAATCGATATCTTGGTCAATATCTGAGGACAATTTCCACAAGTCTGTAGTTGAGGTAGCTGAATCATCATCGCCGAAGTTCCCATTTTCGCCATTTGTGGAGAAGAAACAAAAATGGGGAGTGTTGGGGACGAAATTGTGGATGCGATTTGAGAAGAAGGGGTTTGGAGAAGTGAGATTTGGGGTTATGAGGTGAGATTGTGAGGAAATTAGGGTTAACACACGATTCAAGTGGGAAGATTTGGAGATGAAACGAGAAAGCATTGTAGATTGCGAAAGAGGTGAAGAGGGTTTGGGGAGGTTTATCAGATTTGAATTGGACTACTGAATAAGTTTTATCCTATGTGGGCTGGGCTGGATTGGACTGGACTGGGCTGGGTAGAGGTTACATTCCATCTGAGGCTGACAGTTTTTTGTTGGGCTAACGCCAATTTAATCGTTTTAATTTATTTTCTTACGATTTGAAAATGATCATTCCACCCTTCTATGAAAAATTCAAATAAATAATTTATCTTCCTTCGACAATCGCTGAAATTAAAAGTGGACATGAAAATATAGGGGGTAAAATGACACATTTATCATCATACATAAATGAGATGACAAATTTATAATAACCGAGGGAGAGTAAAGTGTCACATTTATAAATTAACCGATTCAATGTATAGTATAAAAGAGGGGTAGTTTTGTCAATTTGTATTTTATTTTTAAGTTTTAAAATGACAGTGAGGCGATAGGTAAATTGTTATTTTTGGAATCTAATTTACTTGCTTTCATTAATTCCATTTTGAATTTAAGTAGTAGTCATGTAGATGTGTTGTGATTGTCGATCTTTTACTACAAAATGTTGTTTGTTTTATTGTCTCATATATATTGATCAAATTTTGTTTGCATTGTGATTTTTAAATAGTATGTTATATCGAATTCGAACCACATTATTCGATATTATGAATGCAAAATAAAATTTCATAGCAAACCAAACAAATTCCTAAGCACCAAAACATTTATTCAAAGTCATCCAAACGAATAGTATGGTGTATGTCTCCATACAAAATTGAAGTCACAATTACTTCCGCCAAGGATCTCCAAAATGTTAACCGGAGAAATGGCCAGTAAGCTTAAATCGTATGCTGTCATTTGGATCGACCCAGAAAAAAGTGTTCCACACGCATCGACACTTCTCCTTATTGGGACGAAAAGCCCATTCCCTTCAATTATCTAGTCGGTGAATCCACATCGACATCGTTCAAGTTACCAATGAGTGATTGGTCTTTTTGTAACTTTAACTATATAAATACATTTAGTTGTAACATCTTTTCTATTTCAATTTGTTGGTCTATATATAGGAAAATTAGATATTTGTCTCGCGTTTTTTTATCGTAGTTTTCATAAAAAATAAATTGAGACTTCTAAAATTGCCTCGATTTTCAAAATATATATATTTTTTTTTTTTAGTTTTGTGAAAATAGTTTCAGAAATAAATTTTAGTATGCCTTTCTTAGAGAATGGAAGAAGAAAATAATGCAAGAGATAAGTTACTTTGTGTCCGATCAAGTTTGTTTATGTGAGATAATTTGTGTACAAGATCAATTAATTTATGTCAAATTAAATTAGATAAGTTTTTGTAGGAATTTTATAAAGATAAGAGATATTTTTAAGATGAGATTTACTTGTGAAAATTAAGAGAGGATTAAGTCTTTTGTTTTTATTTTTGAGATGGTAAATCATTATCATTACATCAGAATTCATCCATCATTATATCATAATTGCATCACAATTAATTCAATTATGCCAAAGCACAAAAGTATGACTAATTACAAATCTAATAATATTAGAAGAAAATCCATATGGATGAAAATTGAACTCATCAGTTTTATATTAGGGGACCTTAACTTTGCAAAGAAATGCATAATATTAATATTGTTTGTTAGACTTTTAAAAGGACACCAAAATAATACACACAAGCAAAGACAAATAGAACATTAGCAATCTTGGTTTCAGGGATAGTTTTACAAAGTGTCTGAATTAGAAAACGAAACAACCCACAACGGCACGACATTGCTATATGGGTCTGGTTAAAATAAATTTTTTTTTTTTGGACTTGTATTGTATGATGATAGTGTATATTTTATCTTTGTTGAACAAGATCCGGCCAATTCTATGCGATCGTTCTTATACGGACAATTAAACGGCACATCCATATTTAATAGTACAAGGAAAGATAATTATTTATTTCTCTAAAAAAAAGCATCATTATTATTTTTTTTTTTTTTTGAGATGGTGAATACATTGTTATATCGGATCGAAACTATTTCAATGATAACGAAGTGAACAAATAACTAGTATTAAACTAGAGAAATGCTAGTATGAAACTAGAGAAAATACCCACATTCGTGGGAGTTGAACCCATGACCTCCTGGTCATGGAGCCTCATCCTTAACCACTTGGCTAAGGCCTCATCGGCAAAAGCATCATTATTATTCTTCCCAGTCTCTAGTACTCCTATTTCAAACATCCGCAACAAATTTTATTCCATATTAGTGTCACTCACACTTTAGAGTCACACTAGTATTAATTATCTACACATGTCTATCTATTTAAATCACTTTTCTTAATTTCAACATCACGAAAAGGAAAGAAAAAACTTTCCAATCTCTCTAAATGTCATGGTCTTCTTCGAACCATTCATAATTTTTGTATCTATTAATAGCGCCTCAATTGCCTTGTTATGATAAGATACACTTCTTTAAAAGTGTCACTTTTGGTGGGTATCAATAGGTAATATTTGTTGTAGTGCAAACAAATCCAATGCTTGTTGTTATAAGTAACTTATAAGTGGTTGGAAGATGCCTTTCACACTGAGTTATTTGATTGATTTTAACTTATTTTGTAGTTAAAAAGGTGAAAATAACTTAATTATAATTTACAATCCATGCTGATACATAATTTATGATTGTTGTAATTTCTTATACTTATTGAAAAAAAAAAAATATGTTGATTTAAACAATTCACTAAACCAAAAAACAATGCTATTAGAAGGAAAATTTCCTAATTAGTAACGTCATTGTTACTTGTAGATCATCACTTGATTCTTTTGAAGATATAATTACAGAAGAAAAAGGTCCCATTAAATTTAAAAATAGAGTATGTCACTAAATTGTTTTTGATAGATAGATAGATGGGGCGTTCTATTTTGACTCACCCATTGTAGGTGAGTCAAATGGCAGAACTATTCTCGGCCGTTAGATGGGCCGAGATGAAGTGTATGATGTGTACGAGGTGTACGCACCCCACTAAAACATACGAACCCCACTAAAATTAATTGTACACCATTATTTTACAACTTTACCCATAAACATTTTTTCAATTCCCCAAATTACCCTTCCCATTTTCATTCCCATTATTCTCTCCCAGTCTCCTTAAAATCCCAAACTCTAATCAAATTTTACTCCCTGTCGAATAAAGCCACCCTTCTTCCTCCTTGACCGGTGAAGGAAGCCTGGGCCGTAGACCAGAACAGCGGCGGAATTTAATTTTTTCCTACCGTGCGCTCGAACATTAATTGCAGTTTTGAATTCCTACATCACTTGTTACAGTCTATCTGATTAGATATAATATTGGGGGAAAGGGTTAAGTGTTGTTTTATCTTGTTGTGTGATAGATCCTTTCCCCTTTGTTTATTTTCCCATAACAGTACACCATAATAAATGGTTTCCAAGTTTGGCTTTTCTGTTACATCATTTTTGTTTAAATAAGGAGTAATTTTTAAGTTATGAGAATTTTATGTTTGTCTTAGCTTCAATTTGTAGTAGATAGTTTTATCTTCCCACCGATCTGAAGGACGGCGAAATTTTGGTTTAAAGTTATACGGTTTCCTCCATTTTCAGCAGTTCAATTTGGTTGTGTGAAGATGATGAGTAAATTGCACAATCAGCCCACTTATATTATAAAGAAAATGTTTCTTTTTAAATTGAAAATTTAATTCTAATTTTTTTTTATATATAATACCAATTTTTTTTTTGTTATTGTTAATATTCTTGTGCTTGGTTTAAAAAAATCGAACATAATTTAAAACATCTATATATTTATTTATATATCTCAAAGGGGTGGGATATATTTTGATTACTATTTGAAATTAGAATAATGTTTTTAGGCTGGTAAATGACTATAGTCAAATTATATAATTTATGTAAATATACGACTATATTCAAATTAAACGATTTATTTGAATTTAACGATTATGTTGAAATCATAATTGATATGTTAAAATTCATAAATCAAATTTGGTGGAAATATATTGGAATTTGGTCAATTAAGGATTCAAACGGAAGGCTAATGATATATTTTCAAATTACTTAGTGTTACATAATCATCTAATTGACAATTTAACCGAAATAATGACCGAATCATAATTTTCTAAGAAATTGTCGATATAATTTTAAATTACGAAGAACATAGTGTTACATAACCATCTAATAGACAAATTGACTGAAATAATGACCGAATCATCATTTTCTAAAAAATTATCGATATAATTTTAAATTACGAAGGACATAGTGTTACATAACCATCTAATAATTTGATCGTAATGACCGAATCATCTGTTTTTAAATTATTGATATATTTTCAAATTACGAAGGAATTAGTGTTACATAACCATCTAATAGGCAATTTGATCGAATTAATGAACGAAACATTAATTTTTTTAAATTATCAATATATTTTAAATTACGGAGGAATTAGTTTTGCATAACCATATAAAAGACGATTTGATTGAAATAATGATCGAATCATCAATTTTTTGAAAAATTATCAGTATATTTTCAAATTACGGAGAACTTGATGTTACATAACCATCTAATCGACAATTTGATCGAAATAATGACCGAATCATAATTTTTTTAAAGTATCGATATATTTTTAAATTACAAAGGACTTAATGTTACATAACAATCTAATAGAAAATTTGGTCGAAATAATGACCGACTCATCATTTTTTTTAAATTATCTATATATTTTCAAACTACGGAGAACTTAGTGTTACATAACCATCTAGATAATTTGATCGCAATAATGACCGTCATCAAATTTTTTTTAATTATCGATATAATTTCAAATTATGAAGGACTTAGTGTTACATAACCATTTAATAGATAATTTGATCGAAATAATAACCGAATCATGAAATTTTAAAAAATTATCAAATTATCAATATATTATCAAATTAAGTGTTACATAACCATTTAATAAATAATTTGATTGAAATAATTATCGAATCATCAATTTTTTTAAATTATCGATATATTTTCAAATTACGGAGGAGTTAATGTTACATAACCATCTAAAAGATAATTTTATCGAAATAATGACCAACTCATTAATTTTTTTAAAATTATCAATATATTTTCAAATTTCAGAGAACTTAGTGTTACATAACCATCATATAGACAATTTGATCGGAATAAAGACCGAATCATCAATATTTAAAAATTGTCGATGTACATAACAATCTAAAAGACAGTCATTAATTTTTTTTAAAATTTTCAATATTTTCAAATCACGGAAGTTAGAAAACAAGAATTTTAAAAAAACCAAATCAAATGAATTAAAATTAAGAAAAAAAGGAAATTCACCATATTAAAAAAAGGTTATGTTTTTTATTTAAGATGTGTTGTGTATTAATTAACATTTATAAATTTTTTTTTCCAAAAATTATAATTAATCCCTTTATTTTATATTCATACTAGATATTTTGTATTTTTCAAATTTCAGATTTAAAAATTAAAACTAACAATATTTAAATTCATCACATTATTAAATTTTAAACTTTGTTATACAAAATCTTTACTTTTCAGCAAAATTGAAAGTTTGAGGGCAATTTTGACCAGGGACAGAGTCTGGGGGCTGAAAGTGCAAATATATCATCTTCCCCAACCCAATTTCTTACAGGCACGCATAATTGAAGGAATAAAATACACATTAAACCCAACTTTTAATTCCGCCAAATTAATTCAAATCACACCAAATTAAATCAACCACCAACAAATTCGAGAATATCCTCTGCCAAATGAAAGAATAAAGAAGCATTCGAGAACAAAAGAAAATAGGAAAGGAAGTCTGTGATGGTGAAACAATGATAGCGACAAACTATGAAGATTTTTTTTTTCCAGATCTGATTTTTTTTTTAATTTTAATTCTATTTTATTTGAGTGTTTTTATATTGTGTGTTTCAATTGTTCAATAACATGAACTTGATGCCGGTTATGCCTAAGATTATTGAACTACTAACAATTCCAGTCGGTATTCTTGTTTTTCCGACCGGCCAGGAGGGGAGGGGGCAGTTGTGGGTTAGGGTTACGGGGAGAAAGATAATTTTAAAAGATGAAATGTTTTAATTTTCAGTTTTAAATATAGAAGGGCTTTTTGGTATTTACACATATTAAGTGGGGTGCGTACACTACTGTTTCTTGGTGTCGTACACCGACATGTGTCAGCCCCTGCTTGAGTCGTTCATGACTCCTGAGCAGGGGTGAGTAATTATAGAACCTCCTTAGATAGATTAAAAAGGTTAAATAAGATTTATTTTATGTAAGCAACCAATTCGCTAAAAATCGTCCCCATCATAATATTCATCATCCTCCACTCGCTCCGCCACATCATCCTCAATCTTGTCCTCCAACGCATCAAACCCCTCTGCCAACGCAAGTCCACCCAAAGCCCCCGCAACCGCACCCACAGCCAATCCCGTTCCCATTCCTCCAAACTTACTCTTCTTCTTCTCCTCCTCCACAACAAAACCTTGCTGCTGCCCGACATAGCTACCCTGTCCGTATCCCGGCTGACCGTAACTTCCCGGAGCTCCATATCCCGGATACCCAGCCGATGGCGCAGCATAAACTGACGGAGCTCCGTAGGGCCCATACGGCACCGGCGGAGGTGGAGGCGCGTAGTCTCTAGTCCCCGGAGGTGGCACACCGTAAGGATGTGGATAGTAGGGTTCCGGCGCACGATAGCGATGTTCGCGCACGATAACTTTGACGTCGAGCTTCCCCTGCGGCCTACCAGAGGGACGCTTCAGATCGAGAACTAATTCTGTGCAATTCCCCAATCCGACGTCCTCTACGACGTCATTTAGCCGGAGCTTAGCCGAGCCGATGAGCGGCTTAGTTCCCTCGGCGGTGCCGAAGTGGACGATGTCGATGTGGAGAGTGGATTCGTGGATCTGGGAATTAAAAGGAATTGTGAGCTTTTCGTCCCAGTAAGGAGAAGTGTCGCCTTGTTCGTCGACGCGTGTAGAGCATTTTTTATCCGGGTCAATCCAAACGACGGCGTATGGCTTGAGTTTGCCGCTTCGCCAGTTAACGTTTTTGAGATCCTTGGCGGAGGTAATCGTTACTTCAATTTCATATGGAGACGCCATATATCATCTAGTATTATATTGAAGAATTTGTGAGTGATATGATGTTTCGAAATGTTCTGGATGATGTTTAGGTATTTATATACAGTAGTAGGTCAATAAAATAAAATACTAAAAATGAAGTGACGACGATTGGTTAGTAATGCAATGCCCAAAAATTCTGAGACTATCTAGAAGGTGGTATGTGGGGATGTGATGGTTCCTATGAAATGACATTTCTAACCTTTCATGCATTTTTCCATGTGGTTACTGAAAACAATTTTATTACATCTTCTTATTCTAATATTATATTTCAAGTAATTTTGAGTTAATCAAATTTTATATAAACACTTGCTATTGCTGACAAAAGATCTCTCTCACATATTGAAGTATTAATTTTGTGAGAGCAAAAAAAATTGATGAGGGGTAAACTAGTCAAATGAAATGCGGAGTGGATTTTCTTAGGGAGGAATTGATTTCAGTAAGCGTTGATATTAGGGCTGTCAATGGGTCGGATTATGGTCGGATCAGACTCGTCCAGATTCAGCTCCATTTATATCGGATCGAATTCTATCGGATTCGGATCTTGTTCGGATTGTGCTCGGATCTAGATTTTTTGAATCCAACGGATCTTGGTCGGATTTGGCCGGATATCGGATATTTTTCGGATCCAATAAATTTGTATTTAAAAAGTTAAATTAATATTTTTTTCCTAAAATATGTTTATATCTTTTCAATTTTATTTAATTTTAGCTCACATTTTCAAAGTTTCTTTACTATATTCATATTTGTAGAATTTGTAGAATGAATATATTGGTTTAAATAAATTTATAAACGAATTATAAATTACTATCTTCTTAAATTGACGTTGAAATATTATTAATGATACTTATTTTTATAAATCATTTTGTATATATATCTTTCTTTTTATTTGTTGTCGGATACGGATCTTCAACGGATCGGATCGACCTAAATCCATATTCGCTCCATGAGTTTCGGATTTCGGATCTTTATAATCGGATCAGGTCCATCGAATCTCTAATCGGACAATTATCCTAATAAATCGGATCGAATTCGGACGGATTCGGATTGAAATCCGCCCCATTGACAGCCCTAGTTGATATGCCATAGAAAAGGGCTTTCTCAAGAGAATATTCTTGCCTTTTAAAATTTCAAAGTTTGTTATACGCGACTATCACACGGAATGCTTCGGCCAACTTGGGTCGATTCAGCTTTTGGGCTCTCAATTTTTTGTTGCTCATTAGAGGCTTCTCGGACTTTTGAAGTTAAAAGGCCCATACCACTAGTCAACTTGAGTTACACATGTTTTTAAAGTTTATAAACGTCTAGTTTATATTAAAAGGGGTTTTTGTCATTTTGCACCCTGATAATATAGGGTTTTGGCATTTTGGTATTTATAAATTAAATTTGTTATTTAAATATAATAAGTAAAATTTTTAAATTGGTTCGGACGTGGTCTAATACTAGTAAATTTTGAAATTTGACAACTATGTGGAATAAAATTGTCATTAAATTTGGAGATGTGGCTATTTTGGTTCCTGAAATGTTATGGGTGAACAACAGTGATTTTAACGGTGGTACTAAATGTGTCATAATTTGTTAAAACGGTGTACCAAATATTTTAGACACAAAAAACAATGTACCAAAAATAAAAATTGAACTAGAGTACGATACCAAAAATGCAATTCTCTCGTATTCTTATACTAATACAATCACTATCAACTTAGAAGCCAACAAGAAATTTCACATAAATCACTATCAACTTAGAAGCCACCAAGAAATTTCAAATATAATTAATGTAAGATAAATAAAACTTGACATCATAAAAGACTGGGGCACAATAGATTATGAAGATTAGGCTTGGCAAATGGGCGGGTCGAGTCGAAACAGGTTGACTTGAATATATATTAGTACATTGATATTAAGATCATTGTTTTTCCACATGGTTCGTTGAATCATTTGAAGCAATTATGTCTAGAATTTATCTTTTTTATGTTGAATCTCAGTAAATTATGAAGTAAGTTTGAACACGATAGTTAACTCGAATGAGAATGTCACGATAAGAAACTTATAGAGTTATATTTTATCGAATCCAAAAAAAAAAGAAGAAAAAATCAGTGCATTAATAATAATATTTATTAGTGTTGAAGAATAAAGCATTAGTAAGTTTTATCTGTCATTTTATTCATGTTTACGCTGTTAATGAATAAGAGTTGATGACATGTGGGGTTGATGAATAGATTTCAATGGTTTGACAAGTGTAATGCTTAAGTTTGTTAATTTGGATATATATCAGTATATGTTTCCATTTTTTTTTTTTTTGATAACTTGAAGGTCACAAGTCTTATTCTGTTATTGGAGACACTATAAGATCGATATGAACTCTTGACATCGATTAACATTAATAAGAACTTGTGGACATAGTAAGTTGAAAAGGGAAGAATGTCTCCTTCGCCCATATATATCCAACCCCCATACAACATCCGGCTCATCCCATATCACAACCAACCTATATTTTCATAAGCCCACCTAATCCTTGCGCCAATGGCCCCTCGTATTGGGATCCCGACATTCTCCGAGGGGCTCAATCAGGGTCCTATGCTTTTCGAGAACTTCCATGCATCTAGTGATAATGATGTTCTTGGAAAGCAATTTGGAAGGGTTACTATACTAATGGGGAAGTTTATATATGATGGGCAGTCAGTTTTGGCTGATCCTGTGTCACAGCAACTCGTAATTAATGGATCCTGGCAAATTAAATCTCTCTTTTGATCTGAATCCTGTGAACTTTATTAATGGTTGAATTTGAAAAAAGAAGACATCAAGATGGAAAGAATCCATTTGTTCTGAACATTTTTGACATTGCTCGGTTGATGGCCTCATTTCTTTTGAACAATGAGGTAGGACATTCGAATTTCGATGAGTGTTCGGCTCTTTGCTCCCTGGAATTGAGATATTGACAGTTTGCACCCTAGATTGAAATATTGGCACTCATGTTTTCAAATTTTATATTCTTTGGCATTATAGTGGTAATGGGCATTTTGCAGTCCAATAGGGTGAAATTTGTCATAGATTATACAATCCGAGGGTGCAAGGTGCCAATATTTCCATTCTAGGGTGCAAAGTGTCAAAACAATGTATTTGTACAGTAGGGTGCAAAATGCCAACTGCTTGACATTCGATGGAGGTGCCGTTTGTCATGAATGCATACTTCTACAGAACGAGCTTGTACAAAGTTGAGTCAAATCGAAGAGTTTATTCGCCTGGGGGCGATGGATGGCTTCTCAGTGTATAGCTGAGTGAGAAGCTTTATGGAAAATGTATATTTACATTGCAGGTTGAAGGGAGACAGTAAAAATATTGTATATTGGATAAGGAGGATAATAACTAGCAGCTGTACAACTCTTTCTTTTACTGCTACTGCTGTATAGAAAATTTTAGATTTACTTTTCTAAAAAGTTGCTGAAATGAACTATGGATTTTGTGACTCTGGTTGACTTTTGCTTTATTAATTTGTTCTTGCATTAAAGTCGAATAATATTAATACACTTCTAATATTAATTCTAATTCAATTTTTTTTTTCTTAAAAAATTTGAATTTCACAATTAAACACGAGTCCAACATTAGTAGCTTGCTATATTTACCTTTTTGACTTGTGAAATCAAAATCACACCGGGTTTTAAAAAACTTTCAGATAAAAAGTGGAGTGGTCAAGCTTACTAGATAGTAGATACTATTTAAATACAATTGTGATTTTATCCATAACCAAATACAATTCCACATGCAAAAAGTATTTTATTTTAAATCTTTCGGGTAATTATACACGTTTAAATAATTTCATGAACATTTATTCTTATAATAATATAATGACTATTTTTTTTTTTGGAGTGCGCAAAAAACTTTTATCAATCCAAGAAAAAAGAATAAGCCTTTTTATCCTATTACTTACTTACTAATTACTTATTACAGTATAAAATTACATAAGAGTAGATTGGGCCCAACAGAGTCCAAAACGAAGTCCATTAACAACGACCAATCTAAGCCCTAATCCGCTCGATGCAAACCCGAACCTCTAGAAGATCAAAATTAAACCAGCTGAGCTGAGCTGAGCTGAATAGAACAACAAAAATAAACTACTGTACTTGCTGATTAAGAATTGGAAACCCTAGCCAGTAAAAAAGAATCTTAATTTCCGCCGCAGGTAACTCATTTCCGTAATTTCGTCGAGTATTTGTTATATAAAAGTTGATGTAACCCCTATTACGTGGAATTTTTAATATCTTAATCGCTATCGACTTCAATTTATGCTGTGGCGGGAATGTTGAGCCATTTACTGTGGTTTAATTTGGTTATTTTGCCTCTATGTTCGATCGCTTGTCTTATCATCATTATTGACTTGTTTATAGAGTAGAAAAATTAGTGTAAAAACGAATGATTATTCGATTGACTCTAGTTTAAGATTTCTAATTGGTGTGCCATTGTTTACCCTTGACAGAATTTCTCATTCTGGTGAAGATCTTATCTTCAAGAGATGCTTGATAGCATATAGTGCATTCATTTTGATTTCTTGGTGGGGACTTTGTAATTTTAACCATGACTTCTTACTTCCAAGTCAAAGCTGCTAAATAATATTGATAGTGTTATCACCTAATGCTAGAAGGCGCTATGGCAGTTGTCAAACCAGAGGTATGTGATAAGAACAAATCCAAACCCTGCTTTTATCATATGGTTTTGTATATATGTTAATCTGGATAACATTTATATGAAATTTGCTTATCTGTGTCTTCATTTTTTACCAATTATCACTTTCTTTAATTCTTCCCCCCCCCCCCCCCCCCCATGGTGAAGACATGATCAATTCATTCATACTTCAAATTTACTGATATTCATACTTACGCAGTGATGTTCTGTCGATCCTTTTATGTTTTCCAAGTCTTTTTATGTGTGGCTATTAATGAAAAAAAATGTAATTTTAGCAGAAGGGGATAAAGCATGCGTAGATTCAAAATAACTTATGTTTCAGCCTATGTTTAAATTTTACAGCCTTGGTGCAATTTCTGGTGTCTTTTTAAAAGTTCGTCTCTTAATATGTTTTCTTATATCCAGATGAAGTCATACATCTGGCTACAAACTGCTGATGGTTCAATCCAACAAGTGGAGGAAGAGGTTGCTATGTTTTGCCCTGTGATAGGTCGTGAAGTACTGCAATCTGGAAAGGGGTCCTCTAAAAATTATGCCATATCCCTTCCTGAACGAGTAAAACCTGCTGTCTTGGGATCAATACTTGATTACTGTCGATTTCACCAAGTATCAGGCCGATCTAATAAGGTGGGATATGTTCTTATTGACCCCATGATGTGGAAAGATCTCACTCAAACACACACACACACACACAACCATCATCTTGGCACTTTTTTCATACTTCAGTGCCTCTTCTTTTAACAAAATTGGTAAATGCAATTTGGATTGGTGATAATGCTTTCTGAATGAAGCACATGAGTCAGATGAGCTATTTCAGAGCATTGCATACATGCTATAGGATCATATCTTTCTATTTGAGAAGTTTTTGCTTAGTGTAATACAGTTTAAGTGTTCTGTGGATCCAGGAGCGGAAAATTTATAATGAGAAATTTATTCGGGTTGAAACAAGCAAATTATGTGAGTTGGCATCTGCTGCTGACAGCCTCAAATTAAGGCCTTTGGTTGACCTTACCAGTCGTGCACTTGCCCGGATGATTGAAGGCAAAACTCCTGAGGAAATACGTGAAATCTTCCATTTACCTGATGATTTAAGCGAGGTATGTATCTTTAGAAGTGCTATGAAGCCCTCCCTTTCTTGAAGTATCTTATGAGGTATAATTTATTATGACAGGAGGAGAAATTGGAACCTTTGAGAAATATAACCGACGATCCACATATCAGGCTTCTGAACCGCTTATATGCAAGGAAAAGGAATGAATTGAGAGAGAGACAAAAACTAAAGGTGCTTGGCGATGCTGCCCCTGTCCTGGTTACTAGCCTTTACTATTGGCTTATAATAGGTGGAATGCCACTTGCTCTTTAACTGAAAATCCAAATTTTCAATTGCCGAAATAGAGCTTAGTTTGAACTAATCGTGGTGTGGTGACACATTTCTAACTAGTGACTTTTTTTGTGCTAATGTAATTTACAATTTTCGTACCTTTAGAATCCTGAGGTGGAAAAAGAGCTACCCGTAGATGAACGTTCAGTTGATGATCTTTTGTCATTCATAAATGGAGATGGAGGTATGTAAGCTTGTACTTCCACTTTTGTTAAATGATTAATTGCGTACTTCTCTTGTTTTCCCAGGCGGTTCAGCCAACATCTTTGAGTCGTTAATAGTACTTAAATCTCATTTATAAGCTGGCTAGCTTTTATAAATCTATGGCTCTGCTATATGAAGTTCCATTCCTAGTCCTAGGATAGTTTTTAAAGCACAATGTTTTCCCTACGAAACTCTGTTTACATTTGACACCTAAGCTGGAGTGCAGCATTTTCTGCCTTATGTTTTTCCTCACTTATATTCTCAAACACATGGACAAGATTGTATCTATATTTCGTAATCAATTTACCTGCCTGAAAGTGTTCATCTAAGGATGCAATTTATTTATTTTAAAAAAAAAAAAAAATTAGTTGCAGTACAGATTCTTAGCTGAAATGTGTTTTTGCAGATTCAAAAGAGGCTAGAGCTAGTAAAAATAAAAAGAAAAACAGGAGGAGGAAAGATCAACCTAGGAAGTCTTTGTCTATGGATGAAAATGGTTGTCATAAGGTTGGTTCATTACACTAGTGGATTCCGTTATCAGATTGTTATTGGTCTTCTCTTTTCTCAAACATGTCATCCTAGTGCAATTTATGTGCTTTACTTGCTGCTGTAGGAGTCAAATTGTTTTCCTTTCGGCAGCACTAATATTGAGATTCGCAATGAGCCATCTCCTAAGAAAAGCTCGACCTCACCAGATTTAGAATCTGTTGGATTGTCAGACAAGCTTGACCTTGATGATGGTGATATTTACGACGAGTTAGATCCTGTTCTGAAAGCAGAACTTGACAGGTAATTTAACCAACTTACAGGATTTTTGTTTGATTCACTAAGAGATATTAGGTGAGATGATTTTTTTTAGCAACCTTTATCTCTATTTTGGTAGCGTTGATAAATAAAGTGGATCGACCGTGATAGGCCGCCACGTTTAGGCACTAACACTAATAAAATTATCACATGTCCAAACCTATGATAATATAATCTTCATGGTCAACAACACATTTAGGTGGTGCGGCTCACTTAATTTGCAACTAATATATGTTTCAGACTACTACCAAACAAGTCCAGAAATTGTATTATCATGTCCGCAGTGATATAATTTATAATTTCATCATTATTCTATAGTGGCTATGAAATGAGTTCTTAATTGCTGAAGGGCATGCTGTTGATGTATTTTCTCTACTTGTAATGGACATTGTCTCTTTTCAATTGCAACTTGATGTCATTTTTTGCAGACATCAAACTTTCATAATCTGAGATTCGATGCTACAATTTCTTTATTGAACTTGTTAATCTTTTTATCCATAGGGAGGTTGAGGATTTTGCCCGGAGATTAAATTCTGTTTGGCCTGAAAGAATGCAAGAGCTTATCCCTTCGATCTAGAAGGGTGAAGTATCAGAGAGATGTGATCCCTTCAAGTGATAAACAGGTAAAGCTAATTTGTGCAAAGTTAATTGATTCTCTTGTGGGTTAATATTGTCTTTTACGTGTTTATAATATGTGTTCTGAAAAAAATTAATTTATGCAACCAGGTTTGGACAGAAGATGATGACAACAAACGATACTTTTCGTTAAAAATAGCTTATGCTGGTTTGCACAACAGCATGCAATGCAATCCCAACACCTTTGTTCTTATGGTGAACAATAATGATAGGATTGTTTTTCCCTCTTATTTCAAAGGAAATTTCATTAAAGAAAATTGTTTAACAATCTCGATTGTGATCGTTCATAATGGTATTCAATACTTTGGCTAGAGCAAGTGTTACATGTGTTTTGCTTTTGGCATTTGTTAGTGATGTTGGTATACTCCAAAACTAGGAGGAATACAAATTCTCTAATACGTTTCACAAAAAAACTATGATAAAATAGGAGTATATATATATATATATTGTAGAGTAGTAAGTAGTATGTTGAAACTTAAAAGTCAAGTTACAATTCCAATTTCCAAATAGATAGAAAAGAAGTAGACAGAGTAAATGAGTAATAATTCAATTCAGTCCCTTGTTATTTATTACTATTAGAGTAATAAATCTTGAACGCCTTGGGAAGAAAAACAGGCAACAAAAACCCAAACAAATTGAAGCTCCAAAACGCCATATTAGCAACAGCAAGAGCTCCTCCAAAACCAAAATACGAATTCCTCAACCACTCAACAATGGTGAAAATCCTCCTCGAATTGTAAAACACAGGCACAAAAACACGAACTGGCAAAGAAAAATTGCCCCAAAAAGACAAACCCTCCATGAAAACTTGACTAGCTAGCAAAAACAAATGCGGTGCTGCTGCTTCAACACCCTCTTTCTCTCCCTCATAAATACCTTCAAGAATGTAGGCTATTGGAAGAAATAACCCAATCACCGCCGCAAAAGACACGTAGGCCCCTAAAATTTTGTTCTTTTCTCCGAAAACTGGGGGTTGGGGTTCAAGGGTTGTGTTTGGAAATGCGAATTTGGAGATGAAGTACATGTAAATTAACGAAAACAGGAAGAAAGAAAAGTCCCAGATGCTTACTAGTCCATTAGCAGAGAGGATAATCGCCACCGCCAGAACGTTCACTTGCCGGAAAGTGAAGAAACTCCGGCGAGTGGATTGACCAATCCCACGTGACATTTTTTCTTGATTTCTTTCAATTTCAATTGTAGTTTCCAGTAGTAGTTGTACTTGTAGTGAGTGAGTTATTTCTTTTCTCGTGAGAGGAAAGAAAGAAAGATTGGATATTTTTTTTTGTGTGAAAGATATGTTAGTAGCGAGAGATAAATAATGGAGTAGGTTTTTTTTCCTTTTCTTTTTCTAGAGAAACGAGAGATAAATTATTGTGTGGTTGTCCATCAATAAGAATAAAATCTGATTTCTGTAACTCTAAATAAGAATATTAGTTAGTTCTCCCTTTTAATTTTGCATTATTATACATAAATGAGTAAGCAAAATTGCAAATTTAGTCCCAAACTATATTGCGATTGTAATTTAAGTTCCGTAATATCTTTTTTTTGCAAATTTTGTCCCACCTTTACATTTAGAACTGCTTCAAAGAGAGGTTGAGGGACGTGAGGGAGTTTATGGCCTATTTGGTTATGTTTTGACTCAATTTCACTTGAATTTGGTTTCAAAATTTTGATTTGAGTAGTTTTGATGAAACTTCGTTTGGATGGAGTTCTGATGTTTCAATATATTTTATCGGAAAAAAGAAAATGAAAGAAAAAGTAGATGATATGTGTAAAATCATTGTCGTATAGAGATTTGGGATTTAATATGTTTAGATATATAAGTTGAGAGCTCACTAAACTTGTACTCATACTTCATATGGAGTGGTTTCGACTCAATTTTATAAAATTGTGATATGGTACCAAAACCTAACCAAATCGTAACTTGTGGAATTGGAAAAGTTGAGGTTTAATGATACACGAATACTCCGAAAAAACACAAAGTACTAGATCGGATACAACTCGGATATGTGTGGGATAAGTGTTCGGTACATCACGTGGCGTATGGTAAAAAAATAAATAAAAACTAAAACAGACACTGTGTTGGATACACTTGTTATCAAGGACACGTTGGGGTTCATATGTAATATTTTTTAAATATAGGGTCAAATTTAAATTATAAAAAATAATAAAGTCTATTTCCTAGATTAAACCTAAACAAACACTACTCAATCTATCATTCCTGACTCTCTCCTAAGTTAAACATGATCTCACCATGATTAATGATAAAAAATTGTAGGTTTGATTTAGATTACCTTGTTGCATAACTTTTGTGCATGTTAAGAATGAATTAGGTTTGTTTTTCAAGTAATATAACTTTTGTGGATGTTAGAGTGAATATTTTTTTGGGGGGACTTAAATTAAATAATCTAGTTACTTGTGCATATATATAAATTATATTTTTATATTCATATCCATACCATATCGTATTCAATAAATTCTAAAAATTCATATCGTCGTATTTATAACATATTGTATACGTATATGTAACATAATATTCAAATATTCCAAGTTTCCATTATTTTTTTAGAATTCCAAGTTTCCAATCATATTGAAAAAAAATCATGTATTTGAATGTCGATTGGAGTTTTAACGGAGATTCTGACTCAAATTCAACATGTAATAAGTCCAAAGATAAATAATAATTTCAAATTTTTATTTGTTATGCAACATAGATCAAAATTAAACTAAATTAATGTACTCTTACAAAATACAGTTCGTACTCGATAAATCTAGACGATAAAATATACTCCGTATAGGATATTAAGTTGTTCAAGTTTGAATTGTGTATACCAGGAACATTATGCAATCAAATTGACATCCTCAAAGAATAGACAGCACAGTTATTCATCAAAATAAATATAAGAATAGACACATTTTCAAGCCTTCATTATGTAATAACGGAGTTTTCTCTTACAAAATTTCATATTCATACATCATGTTCATGTGGACAGATATCAGATATGATAAAACTTCAACCAGTCTCTGCAGTACCAACACTATTTATGACACGAGAATATTACATTGAAATTAAATCTCCTCCTCTTTGATTGTTGAATTAACTCTCTTTGATCTCTCAAAAAATAAGAATCTACTTCCTCAAAATAACAACCAATTTTTTCCGACAGAAGACCACTGGTAAAACTGGAACCTCTGCTGTGAACAAAAAGGCTGTTGATTTTATACTAAACAAAAAGTGTATTGCTATGAATCAGGTTTTTGTTTGGGAATGTATTTAGTTTTCAAACTCTTCTCCGGCACTTTTCTAGACTTGTTACCACGAGCATTTTTACGAACCTGCTTCTCATCATTGTCGAGAACTATGGGCTCATCAATATGGGAGGCTGTTGAATCATCTTGCTGGACATTAGAGCCACTTGGACCCGAGGAAAGATGTAATATCACATGATCACCTGAGATGGCTTCTCTCCATCCTGAAAAATTCATAAACAAGACCTGTTTAAACCAAGCAAGTAGCAACAACACAGTGTCCATTCTAATAAGTGAATACACCCCCATGTTATTAACAGAAATATGGATGATCTACACTCGGACCCACTCTGGTAAACCGTAATTACAGAAAACTCCCTGTGGTTCCAACAATTAAAAGGGGACCCCTTACAGGGTTTTTTTGTAAACATTTTCAGAAGTTGTAGGGGGTGTTTTGGTAAACCTGAGGGGGTCTCCTTGTAATTTCTGAAACGTCATGGGGTCCTTGAAAGACGGCTAAGCCTCAGGAGGTCTGGTTGTAAATCACCCTAGAAATATGGCTCACTAACCACTAACTCGTTGATATTTCAATAAAGTATGCAACTACTCATCTATAAGAATAAAATAAATCATAACGTCCCATAATGTAATAGATTTGAGCGTTGGACTATTAATTATATCGTTTTTTATTCTTCTAAGGCACGAGATTACATCCACAAGGACTAAACTTAAGTAGCACGCATCATATAGGGTAGAGACTATCTGACAAGGAAAACTGAATTACGAATCGCGGTTAATTGCATGTCCGGGGGCACTTACTGTACAGAGGGGGTACCGTCGCTACATTTTAATGACCAAGAGGGGTGCTAATTGATATACCATAGGGAAATAATCGCTAATTATGCAAATAGCCTCCATGTTGTATCAACTGCGAATTTATGAAAAATAGAATATGAGCTTTTAGTGGTAGAATATACATACTCTGATCGAGAAACTCCTTTGCAGCAGTTCTTGAGAAAGGCAAATATCCTTGTTGAACATTTCCGCTTGAAGAAACACGATTATCAAAATCATCATTGCTCGTAGATATACGATTACCAAAATCATCATTGTTCGTAGATTCTAATTGCGCATTTGTTTCGCTGGACATAATTCGATCATATTCGCAGGCCTTTTCCAACATAACACCCCCTTTAGAATCCTCATTAGAGGGTGATATTTTCTTAGTTTCACCACGGCTCTTAGGCCTCCAAAGCTTAGAAGCCACTTGGCTGGTGCCAGCAGACTGAACATCATTATCAGCTTTCATTAGATTTTCTGAAGAATTATTATTCTTACTAGTGGTCTGTTTGCTGCAACTGTCTTGTGATTCATCTTGCTTCTGAGGAACACAAATTTTCAGTGGGACTGGAATTGAACCTATTATCACCTGGCAGTTATTTTCTTCGATCTGGTTACAGGGTGGCTTCAAAGACTCCGAATCACTCTCAATCTTAGATTTCTTGGTCCAAACTCTGCTCCTACTGCGGCTTTGGAGCTTTTGTATGGGTTCAGGTTTGAGGGCTTGAAGGTTTTGGGCATTTTGACCAACATGGAATCCATGGCGGCTGTCCCTTTGAGATTTCGGAGCTTTCCTGCGTCTGGTGGTTAACTGCCGATTGCCATCTGTACCCACTATTTGGGGTTCAATTGTTTGAGAATCAACTTGACTGTTAAATTCACTGCTAAAATCAGACTGAGCTTTAAAATCTCCATCTGATTCTTTGCTTTGCAACAGCATGGATTCCAGAGAAGAATCTAGATTTTCAGGGACATCTAATGACTTAAAATTGGAATCAGATTCAATATCTCCATCTAATTCTTTGCTTTGCAACCGCATGGTTTCCAGGGAAGAATCTAGATTTTCAGGGACATCTAGCGACTTTAAATTGGAATCTCCATCTAATTCTTTGCTTTGCAACCGCATGGTTTCCAGGGAAGAATCTAGATTTTCAGGGACATCTAGCGACTTTAAATTGGAATCTCCATCTAATTCTTTGCTTTGCAACCGCATGGTTTCCAGAGAAGAATCTAGATTTTCAGCGACATCTAGTGACTTTAAGTTGGAATCCAATGGGGATAAAAGCTCAGACACTGCAACCGAGGTTGGAGGGTCTACTGCAACAACAGCGCCATCTAAACCTCCAGTTTGTTCATAATACTGTTCCTTTAATTTCTGTTCCTTCTGACGAAGCCTTTTCTGTTTTTTCCTCTCCAACAGCTCTACTTGCCTAGAAAATTACATACGGAAATGATTAGTACGGGAAGCAACATTACATCCTCTAACCCGACAACGAATAATAATAGTGAACCCACTAAAATATCAATTATGTTTCAGTGATGAATTCAAGTCTTTGTATACTTTACCGAATTATAAGCTCTCGAAGAATGGCTTCAATCAATACTAAGAGATATTTCATAGATGTTACATGCATGGCTATAATTTCCAGTCATTAACCACAAAATATAAAATTCAAAGCCAGGTTTGTAGTTTAACTAATTCTTGTATTAATTATGGACATTCATCCAATGAAACCCACAGGTGGACCACCCCAATTCCCCCACCACCACGAATCATGTGTAGAAAGTAAATATTATGTACATATACAATGCACATATGTTACTATATAAGAAGATTATCTACAGGCAGTTCAATAAAGGCGGTTTAATAAATACTTCATATTAGCCCCCAATCCATGGAATTCATCTATTGATTGCATTAATTTGGTAACAGCTACTAAAACATCTCAATGGGTCACAACTGCAAATAAAAAAATTATGCAAGTATGGATGAATGTAATTGCATATGCATGCACCTTTCACGGCCAACTGCCCTCTTACAAATATGTAATGAATTACAATTATGTTAACAGATAAGGGAAAAAAAAAACTTATTATATATTAATTTACTAACTTCTTTTTCTAATTCATTTTGTGCTATCTCAGAGGATATCAAGATATAAATAAGGTTCATCTTGGTTAGGTATTTTCAGTTGGGTAAAATTAAGTACATAGGTAACCTGTCACTTGAAAAGAATTCTATTTTTATGAGTTATTTCATATTAATATTTGGTGTACGTGTGTGTGTGTGTTTGTTTTCTAACTAAATTTGTGCTCATCCTCTTAAACCTCGAAATTTTGAGTACGCTGCTGCTGGCCCCTAGATCTATGCTAAATCAAGGTGTCCATACCCAACTCTAAACTACACCGACAGAAGTAAAAGCAGCCAATGATAGGCAAAGAAGAAAATAGTAAAGACAAGAAGTGTAAAAGTAAAACCCACAATTAGTCAAAGATGGAAATACATAAAACTAACAAAATAATGTGTCACTATAATCAATGATTGGCTAAACAGAAAGATTGTCAACCAATAATTATACAACCCATCCCAATAAAAAATTGTATATCAACAAACAGAACCTACCTTTTCTGTGAAGCTTCTTCCTCCTCCACAAGAAGCTTCTGGCATCTCAAAGCCTCTGCATCTTTGTCAGCGAGCCATGCTTTCACCTGGTTGCAACAGTATAAGGACTTGAAATAGAGCCTATTTAGATAAGTTATATCAAAGATGAGATGATAGCCAACTGAACCTAAGAGGTAGAAAGGAGGGAAAATATTAAAACTTCTTCAGGAATAATCTCCTCACCCTCACCCAAAGAAAAAAAAAATTGGTTGACATTAAATATCTAAAAGGTTTGGTTAGTGAGTTAGATTTGCAATAAGGCCCAGTAAAAAAAATAACATACTTAGGAGTTTTTCGTTTCAAACCCAACTCACTCACACTACTCATATTCAAACACAACTAAGTCCTATGAAGAAACCTTCAAACCACACTTAAACCTGGATGTCAATGCAAATGGACACTGGACAGGTTATCAGTAAGTAGTAATTAAATATGGTAAGAACTTAATGGTAAAAATAAGAGGGCATACCAACTGATGTTCGAAAAGGAAGCAAGTGCTAGCAACTAAGTTATTCAACTCCAGGCTATTTCTAGCAGTTTCTCCATCAAAAACGTATTTTTGCATAGACTCAGCTGTACCAGCACATAAGAATGTTCTCTCACTAGCATCATCAAGGATACTGAACAATTCCCGTGAGGATATTGGTAGTCTGGAAGGCTTTGCTTGGATGATATCCTGTAGACAAAGAAAAAAAATATATGTTAAAGGATAGGTGATGATAGCACAGGTGGAGGCACTATGAAATTTCAAAAAAAAAAAAGGATGTCTCCTCACCAACATTATAGAGCCAGCCTTCACATAACTCTGTTGGAGACTCCAAAATCCTGGATTGTGGAGAGAGGCCGCCAAACCCCCTATCACAGTTGATCCAGGAATTTCCTGAAGAGAATAATCACAACCAAATAAAATTTCTATAATGCATATAATTAATAAAGATAAGTATTTAACAAGATAAAAAGTAAAGAAATAAAGAAATGTTTGCACATTTAACACCTAATTGACCGTGAGTCCAAATAATCACCCTTTAAAAGTTGCAACCATTACAATTACCAGTAATGTTACAGTCAACAAAAACTTTACCGACAGCGTCGGTTTAAATAAAAATGTTGAGAGGATGCGCACATAGGAATAGGATACCCATGAATCAAAACCTTGTATAATTGCTAAGTGTAATAAAATATACCACATCTATACGCAACACACTATTCGACTTTTGTCAATTCAATATCGAGCACAACATCTTCCAGCTAACTCAACTCAACTGCCACCATAAACCAAACAGTAAAAATGAACTGCAATATACAACAGATTATATATTTTTAGAAAGAATTCAGAGCTAGTCTGGATTATATCTTGATCCATTTGGATGTTTGAAAATTTGGTTTAGTGTTTTGGACAATCTTTTGTTTTAATGCAAAAACGTAAAATATGTTTGGATTGACTTTAAATAAAGCTTTAGAATGACAAAGAGGGATTAGGCAGGCGCCCACTCTGTTATATGAAGTCAAACCAAGTCGTTGTGTGAGTTGCAAAAACATTGTTATGTCATGTGAGTTTTAGTATTATTTAACTGTAATATCAATGTAACTATTTGATAGCGTATAAGAGACTGAGTTGTTTGGGTATTTGTCCTGGTGAGAAGCAATTCAAATGGGGTGCTACAAAACTGACTAGACGTTGAACTTATGAAGGAAGAGAAAACTTAATTTGAACTAAGACTTGTATAAAAAGAATGACAAAGGGGGATTAGGCAGGCACCCACTCTGTTATATGAAGTCAAACCAAGTCGTTCTATGAGTTGCAAAAACATTGTTATGTCATGTGAGTTTTAGTAATATTTAACTGTAATATCAATGTAACTATTTGATAGCGTATAGGAGACAGAGTTGTTTTGGGTGTTTGTCCTGGTGTGAAGCAATTCAAATGGGGTGCTACAAAACTGACTAGAGGTTGAATTTATGAAGGAAGAGAACACTTAATTTGAACCCAGAATTGTACAAAAAGAGGTTTCTCAGTTCTCATTACACATGAGACCAAAAACAGAATTTACATGCCAATACTGTGCTCTAGTACTATATTTTTATCCAAGTTCATTAGAAATTACGGCATAATCCTTTTCTATGAGGACCGAGTTAACAGCCTAAACACAATGTTAGACAACACAGACTCTTAAAGGTAAGGTGTCATATTATAATATATACAATATATGCTACACAAAGAAATATAAATATGTACGATATACAAATACAAAAGGGAAGGACTGGGTCACCTGTAGCATCACATCCTTGAATGACATTACTTCCTTAGCCTCCTCCAGTGACAGCTGTGCATAACAAACTTTAATCATATTCAGATATTTAATGAAAGAAATATCAAGAAATGAATGTAATATGGAGACTAATTACCTTATCCCAAAATGCAGCCAATAGATCTCTATTTTTGTGAGATTCCTACAAAGTGTGCACAATGTAAAACTCTGAAAATGTTTTCAATCGTATTATATAGATGCAAGCAAATAATAAAGGGAAGTAATATATTAATGAAGGATTGAACCCGAATTCAGAATAAAGGGGCATTAATTTTGCATGTGCTTAAGAAAGGAATAAACAACTATGTTCACCTTATTGACATTTAAAGATCGGCGGTGCACTCGAACGTGTCTTCTGTAGTTAATTGGCGAACAGAACTCCAAGGAACACTTTTCACACTTCTGCATCAGAACTTTCGGATGAGTCATCAAAGGCCAACCAGGGATATCTGCAAGAAGAAGAGCCAAATTATGGAAAATCAATGAAACAAGCAGTTGACAAACTGTAATTTCTAACATAAATTTTCCATTCAATGAATGTTATATCTAACATAAATTTTCCTTTCAACGAATGCAACAACAACATTTGAATTTTATCAAACAATATCGACAAAGATCCCTTGTACCACATATATAACCAAAAATGAAATAGATCTCATTTCATATGTTCTCTTTTCCTCTAATTGTTTCTCTTATAGCATTCCATTAGCCCAAAGATAGGGAGCTCTCGGAATTAATAGAATGACAAACAAGATTCTACCTTTGATATCGGTGGTCTTAGCGGAAGAGATATACATATATGTGAATGGAGAGCTTGTGATTGTGAGCAGTGGGCAATTGCGAAATGAACGGCTGACTTAATTTTTGAGGTGAAGTAAATAGAGAGTGAATAGCAGAAGATGTGCCATTAGCTTTGCCCTACCCGTGTCGTACCTATGGGCCTACTATATGGGCTTTGGAAAATAGCCCACCTCATTTTTTATGCAGAGGTTGTAAATGTTTTATTGGTATTGTATATTTTGGTACATCAGGTATATCCATGTTACATTGGCAATGTGTCACACAATTTCTAGATATATGTGTATCTCATGTCAGTGCCGGATTGTGTATAAGGAAGCAAAATATAAGATCCTTTCTGCACCACATTGGTCATCATATCTTAAATAAAACCCAAGCTATTTACACAATAGAATGAGATGGATATAGACATAGAAGACTATCCGTCATAGTTGTTTCATTATTCCTTAAATTTGGATAACTTCAAGAACAATCAAAACCTGGCTGATCTAAGGCATTAAGAAACTTAATCCACTGCACTGGACTATCTCCCGTCCTTGAAGAAGGTAGAAGAGGCTCCCTTACAACAGCTTGTCTGATGAAAGTGTCAAGGGAATTACTCCCTTCTTCTGGTTTCATTGCATTGAGAGTTCCACTTGTAACGAGCTTCGCAGCAGACATGTAGGCTTCCAATTACAAATGGATTATCAGGGACACTGCATAAAAGCTTCATATGTAAATAAAATAGATGGCATGCTCTTAGAGATTGAAGCTCAAAAGATAAGTAAAGTAACTCAAACCAATTTAATAAGGTGAAAATTGCAAGAGATCTGCAATTTGTCTATAAAATAACTTACGTAAACACACATTCATAAAACATGTAGCAAATATGTAGTTCTTAACCATCATTACGAGTTCATTCTCAGTACTTCCAAATTGGAAAAGTTACTGTTTTTGTTATTCACGTTCCCTTTTGTAGCTTTTATGCATATTTAGAGAGACTCCGTTCTAAATCCCAATCAATGGGCTCACTTTAACAGAGAATCATCAGCCTCTGCATACCCAACACGTCCACCCACCCATCCCCAATCGACCCATCACGGAACTACTTTGTTAACTAGTTAGAGCAAATAAACATCCATCTAAACTTCAGCTCACCTACTTCACTGCTGTCAAAATAACCACTTGTGTGTGCCGATAACCGTCAAGATCATTTAAAAGCACATCCCTTGAATCCACAGAGAGTGCAATTAAACCAAGAAAACAGAATAACACAACGGACACACATAAATGCATGTTTCTAAATACATACAGAACAATATTTGCATTAATCATGAAACTCTCAAGAAACCTAATTAACAACATGCCCAATTCTAGGAGGCGGTAAATTCCCATAGGCTTTGGAAGACAAACAAGAAACATAACACCTGGTAAAACATTAATTAACATAACATTTCACACATAATCGATTATTCTCAAGCGAGAATTCCAAAATGATTGGATACGAAAATGATCCTTTAGTACAAATATTTGAGCGAGCACCGTAGGATCAATTATATTCATATTAACTTATTTTTTTAAGAAAAAAGTGTTAGGGTTTGGGGTCACGTGATCGACACGTGATCAACAATACTCCATAAGAGTGATACGCTTACCAGTGACCGGAAAGATCGTGACCGGATTCTTCGCCAATAAATCTCCAAGAAAATAGGTGCCGGAAGAAAAGGAAAGTACAGTAAAGGTTTATCTAATCTATATATAGGAAGAGAAAGAAAGTGCCTAAACTTCTGAAACCTTCTAGAGAGAGAGAGAGAGAGAGAGAGAGAAGTGAGAGTCTAAATCGGAACGGAGGTGAAGACTGAAGAGTGACGAAAGAAGCCCAATATATATACGAGTATAAAATTCATTGACAGTAGTAGGAGGAGTACTTTTTTGTTAGAATCTTTTCTTTTCTTTTCTTTTTTTATGATAATAAGCAAATTTTAAGGATATTATTATTATTTAAGTAATTTTGAGTTTAATAATTAGTAAACTTAAAGGTCAAATTAGAATAGATGTGTTTTTTATGAAACCTAATTAAAAGTGATGTAGGTATTATGGTATAGTAAATATTTGTCCCAAGCCAAATCCCATGCTGAGTGAAAAAAACTGATGAATTATTTCTTTATAATTGTCAAAAACGCAATTCAGATCTCCTTGCACAAGAAATTCGATCATAATTGATTAATGTAAGTTTTAACTAACAGTAGTTAGAGTTGAATTATTAAAAAACTTTAAAGATTTTAAGTGTATAATAATTCAAATATTGGGAGGTAATGTGTGATTCTGTTAATTTAAATAGATTTATTTTCTTCCATTTGAGAAATGTAAAAGTTGTATTTTTGTGTTTATATGCATTTGATAGACATACTTGCGTATGAATACAAACATATATAATGCATAGTGCTTATGAAGTTTTTGGAGTGAGGGAAATGTTGTCCTACAAAGTAATTAAAGTGTATTTTCCTATTGTTTCAATTATTAAAGTTGATATTTTTCCTAAATTTTGTTTGGTCTTTAAACATAATGGGTTAACTTAAATTGAGACAACTCTCGTTGATGTAGTATTTTTTTTTTTATTTACTAATGTCCAATTATAGCTCAGATTAGAGAGGGCATTGAATATGGATTTTCCCCATTGTGGTAACTTCAATAGGATTAGAACTTCAGTTTAGTCTATGAGATCATAAACCACTACCACTTGGTCCAATCACATTGAATATTGATGTCGTATTTAACTTTATAAGTTTGAACCAAAATTCAACCATATATTGTATTCTATCTTGCACATAACAACAAAAAAAGAAAAAAAGGTTATAAGAGAATGACTGTATAGATTTTTTCTTTAAGAGCAAAGATGATTATATTTCACTTCCCATCATATTTTAACATGATTCCACACCATGAAATTTCAAACTAATTTTTGTATTATTTTGAAATCAAATTTCAACCTAGAAACACATATTTTATAAAACTATTTGTTTTTCACGCATTTACTATATTTTCAAGCTTTAATTCCACAGTAGTCATATGGTCCAAAAATATTGAGTTAAAAAATCCAGATATATTTTCCTAATTTTAAAATTCTCTACGACTCAAATACCCTAAGCAATTAATAATTTTGAACCTTATACAAATTACTTTTCTCCAAAAAAATAAAAACTTAAAATCATTACACGTTAAATTTTCATTGAATCTCAAAACTACCAACACTAAAATGCAAAGAGTACTGAAAACTGAAAAGACCCTTTCTGATAAGATATTAGTCCCTCATACCCGGTTGCGTTATTTAATCAAATTCACATAAAGTTCGACATTAAGGCTCATGTGTACAAAAGTATATTTTGTTTAAAGGTGATAGAGAAATTTGCTATTTTAGTACCTCACGATAGAGCTTCCTGAAAGTTTGGTATTGTTGGATACGTAATTGCATATTAACTATCGTAATTCAAATATTAGTTACAATGTTCATACCATCGTCAAATAATTGGACAAAATTGGGCACATGCACCGTCAAATATTTATCTTCGTCATCAGAGTGGTTACTGGCCAATTTTGTCTAATTATTAAATAACGATATGCAGGGCCGGCCCTAGACTTTTCGGGGCCCTAGGCGAAGTAAAAAATCGGGGTCCTATATTGAAAAAAAATTATGTAAATTTTACTTTTCTTACTTTACTAGATGCAAATTTGTTTATTATATCTTCATATTCTAGTTTCTCTAACATATCCTGTTCTATAGATAAAATAGCCAAATCACTTAATCTTTCTTGTGACATAGTTGATCGTAAATAGGTCTTTATCAATTTTAATTTTGAAAAACTTCTTTCAAAAAAAGCAATTGTTACAGGTATAGTGAATATTATTTTATAGAAAATACACGTATTTAAAAAGAGACGTTTCAACTTGACCCTTGGAATTCTTGACTTTTTTTAATCGCACTATTATAAGAGCCGCCAATTTTTATTTGCATTAAATTTTTTTGAAGTAACTTAAGTTGGAGTGGCGCATCGGCATAATGTAGTTTGTTAGGCTAATATTTTATTTTTTTCATTTTGGGCTGAGCTAGGTGGTTTAGAATATATACATGCATTAATGCATATATGGGTTGGGGGCCCAGGCAACAAGGCCGGCCATGACGATATGAACACTGCAACCAATATTTAAATTGTGGTATCAATGTACATTTACATATTCGACTAACAATGCACAAAACTCTATTGTATGGGCTGGAAAGCTATCTTAGGAAACAAAAAGCTATCTTGAAAAAGAATAGAAAAAGAAAACCCTACTGTAGGGTACCAAAAAAAAGCAAGAGTTTTTATGTGGTTAGTTCTGGTTTGTAGTATAAACTTGTGACATGTTGGGTATATTTAATTGTAAATCACATAATCAAGTTCCATATATATATATATATATGTAGTTCCTCTAAAATTAGCCAAAAAATCATAAATTATAAAATTATTTGAGGATATGCAAGATTTAAAATATTTGAATAAAAAAATTAATTTAGAAGTTTTATACTGAATTGATTTTTTAAATTGGACTAAATAAATATATATTTAAAAAGTAGGACTAAATGTATAATTAATTTTCATATTTTAATTATTGCCAAAGGCCCTCTTCCCCATTAATTTATTGTCAAAAGAATCTCCTCTCCATCACCTCACCCCTTTACCCGCCCACCATTTCTCACCTCTCGCAGCCCCACCCTCTCCCATCTCCTTTTGTGGCCGCCATCTGTGACTAATTCACTCAAATAATAGGTTTTTTTTTATCCCTTTTGCAATTTATCTTCTATGTTGAACCATCCACTAATTAAGTAAAAATTACTTACTAAATCAATAAACAATTATTGATCATGAACCAATTTGTCTAGTTTTAGAGGATGACGAATCACGGCTGCCGTGACAGGAGAGAGGGAAGGGACTGTGACTGGGGATGTGATGGGGAAGGGTGCGGGTGATCGGGGGATGGGGAAGAGTGAGTTGTGGGGATGAAGGATGATTTGAAGTTTTTTAATTAAATTTAATATTTTTAAAATTGAAAATATGTAAAGTACAACTAGCTAATGTAAAAGTTGCCATTCAAAATATTAAATGGTTAAGATCAAAATAATTTTGATCTAATGATAACACAAGGGCTACTAACTTCATAAAAGCCCAAATAGTAATTCTCTCTTAGAAAAGATTAAATTATATTCTCTTTTGATTCACAAAAAATAAAATAAAATATATTTCTTGTCTAACAACTAATTGGGCTCACTCGGGTCATTTATACAGAATTAACTAAAATTTGAGACATTTCGGCCCAAATAGAAACAACGATGGGCTGGGTGGTGTAACAAATTAAACTCTAATCCCAATTTTACCCTCACCAAATCCCTAATATTCCAACGGTCTCCCTACTCCAACTTCATATATAATTATCGACTTCTCCAAAACCCTAAACGTTTTTACTCGCCTCGCCTCAGATTTCAGCAGCACACTTCAAATCGAAGAAATAGGTAAGCACAACGTTATTCACAAACAAATCGATTATATGGGTACTTTTAATTAGGGTTTGTAGAAAATTTACAAAGTTTTCTGTAGGTTGAGAGAATAATTTTGCAGTTGTTGTTATGATTAGGTAATGGCTCCGAAGCAGCCGAATAGTGGCCTTTTTGTCGGATTGAAGAAAGGGCATGTTGTTACGCCCAAGGAATTAGCTCCTCGTCCATCCGATAGGAAAGGCGTAAGTTCTTTATTATGAGTTGCATTTAAGTTCAATTTGATGTTCTGTTCATCAATTATTTTCTCTATATTGATGTTTTTAAAGTTTAGGCAAGAGTTGTGCTACTGAAATGTTAGTGTTTTTTTAGTTCTTATGTTCTGGATATAATGGTTGAGAATTATTTTTGTCGCGGTAATGATTCAAGGTTAGTTTTGTTATAATAATTCACTTAATAAAGTGTATTGTTTAGTGTTTGTGAGTAAATAAATTGGGGGAGGTGTATATGTTGCCTGTGTATAATGCATAAATTTGGTAAATTTTTTGTTTTTGGGTAGATTAGTAATTTACGAGTAGTATTTGATACAAATAATTCAATTTAATGAAAAGGGTCTTGTTTTGTGTTTGGAAGCAGATTAATTTAGGAATGTGTTTTTATCAATTTCATGCTACTATATAATGTTTAAGCTTAGTTAGAATTCAGAAATTATTGTAGCAAAGTCTGATTAACAGATTGATTACTTGCTCACTTTATGGGTTTGTATTTTGGGCCCGTCACTTGTATTTTGTATTACCCCAATAAGTATTCTTAGGGATTTGACAATTTAATATTCGGTTATATTTTAAGTCTGGAAATTTTGTTACATATATTCTCTTATTTCTGTTCCAGAAAACAAGCAAGAGAGTGCATTTTGTGAGGAGCCTTATTAGGGAAGTTGCTGGTTTTGCACCCTATGAGAAGAGGATCACCGAGCTTCTTAAAGTTGGAAAGGACAAGCGTGCATTGAAGGTTGCAAAAAGAAAATTGGGCACCCACAAGAGGGCAAAGAAGAAGAGAGAGGAGATGGCTGGTGCTCTCCGCAAGATGAGGTATTTTTCTTCATTGGCTTTATTCTACTTTTTATATATTGACAAAGTTGGAAACTTGACATGATGTTATTGCAGTTTTGTTTGACACTTGATCAATACTTGTTAATTTTGAGCTACTTATTGTAGAACTTGTAATTGGGTTTTCGGGATCATTTGCTAAATGCACTCCATGTTATTTTTATTGGAATATACTCCCTATTAATTAAATTAGCAAATACCTGTGTTCGTGAAAACATAGCAATAACACGTGGTGTACTTGCCAATTATAACCGTCATGGGGTGTAATATGCATGTATCCTTAGGTTTACATTGTATTGTTGAAAGTCTTCTACTATGGCTGCAAAGTGTAGTGCGTTTTGAGAAATAGTGCTTTCTTCTTCACTGGACTCATGTGACTTGGGGCATTGTGCAGGGCTGCTGGAGGTGGTGAGAAGAAAAAGTGAAGTCCTTTAACTAGGCTTTCTTTCGTCAAGTGAGGAACATTTTCAATTGGATTGTCGATGAAAGTTTTGATTTGAACATTATCATTTAGTATTTAATGTTATTTTCTGTGAAATTTATAATTTTAGGTTTTTTGGATTACAATTTTATTTGCTCAATTGCAATTCATTTCGTTATTGAGCTCCTCTGTTTTCTGGTGATGTCACTCTATTTCTGGAGGTGATCTGTTGTAGTTCAATGCTAGATTCAATTAATTTTACAAATGTTTGGTAACCATGTGAAATTATACTAATACTAAAAAAAGTGAAATTATACTAAACATTTTGGATGAAGCCTTGGTATGTGTATTATAACCTAAATTCTAAAATCTTCTTTCTAGATCTTACAATATAATCTGGTTATTAACTTTGTACAATAATACCATCCTGTCTAATTATGTTTTGGTTGGGACGAAGTTATGCTTTTCATGTTATTATGCTTAAAATGTTATGATTTAACATTACTACATTAGTAACCACGAAGTAACAGAAGTAAAACCGAAATTAAGACTCGCATTGAAAAGGAAAAAAAACTCAATTTGAATATCAGATTGTCAATACTTAGTTTGACATTCAGCCATTAAGTTCTAAGACGAGACTCATTGTCGCAAGCTTTACAAATCATCAGTAAATAGTTCAACCGTTTCATGTAATGTAAGTATTCCATCTTGAAAAATTCTACTTATATATTTAGGATCTAGGATCTGTAGAAACATAATTAACAACATAAATAAATGAAATGGGGTATAAGTTTATAATTGAGTAAATTGCGCTTTTGGTCCTCCTTATGGATTAACTTTTGCATTTTCGTCCCTCTTAAATTTTTGTAGCAGATTGGTCCCTCTTATCAATGTAGTATATCACATTCGTCCCTCTTATCAAAGTAGTGTAACACATAAGTTCCTCTTAAATACAAAATACATCACTTAAATTCAAAATATATTTTAAAGTGGACGAAAGTTTATGTATTTAAGAGGGATTAATATGTTACACTACATTAATAAGAGAGACGAATTTGCTACAATAAACTTTTAAGAGTGACGAAAATAAAAAAATTGACCCATAAGAAGGACCAAAAATGCTATTCACTCTTTATAATTTTATCTTATGTAGTCCAACTCCAAGTAGGATAGTAATATTAATACATATATTAATGACTTGAAATAATAATTAATTATAGGTATCGCTAAATCAGGTCAAAATTCTTACAAATGAGATTTTGCTCAGACCCATGTGACTAACCCATACTTCATGAAAATCATACCAGACCCATGCGACTTTGTAGAAATTCATGAGACATTGATTTGACGCATATCATATGGTGTCTCATAAACCCAATATTCAAACCCAATTTAAGTGGGGTTTCAACTTCAACTTCAAAATCACGAAATCAATATTCAAACCTAAAAAATCAATTAAAACTGTTTTTCGATACTAAAACCAATTGAGATCGAATCAAAATCTAACTAAATGGTGTAGTATTAGTCAAATATTCATTTGTAAAACTTTTATTTTCTCTTAGTATATCGTACTATATCTTAATGGTGGATTTTCGATCGTTTCTTATTTCAATTCATTTTTCGCTTAGTATATAGTACTATATATATCATAAAACTTTTAATCAACATTATATAATCACTAAATCATTGTTATAAAAGGTCATTGGGTCAACTAAGACAAGACCCGACTCAGTGACAGATTCGCCCGAAGGCATAGCCAAACGGCGCCGTTACTTTCGTGCCATAAACCCTGCATCTTCCAGGTCCAGGCTCACAAAATTTGAAATTAACAACTTAGAAGAAGAATGGGAACATCAGTTCAAGTGAAGCCGCTGTGTGGGGTGTACAACGAGAACCCTTTGTCGTACTTAGTGTCCATCGATGGCTTCAATTTCCTCATCGATTGCGGTTGGAATGACCATTTCGATACCTCACTTCTCGAACCCCTTTCCAGGTTTAATATTTTCTCGATTTACTTCCTTAGTTTTTATCTATTTACTTCACATTTATTGCCATTCAAGACCCAAGGAAAAAGTTGCTAACTCCTGGAATGATGTTTTTCATGATTCATTGGTGTAAATGAGAGTTCCGTTGTTACATTTTTTTTTTTTTTTTTTAATGAATTATATTTGTGTGTTGAATTTCATGGAAACTTTGGTGCAGTTTTAAACTTTAGCTGACCGACTCTAGAGGAAACTTTTGATTAAAGTTAGTTTGGTTGCATGTTTTAAGTGAGTGCAAATTCAAACTCACCACAATGTGTGGTTTGAGTGGTTCCGTTTTGGTCCAGTAACGAGGAGTTTTATTTAGTTTCTAAACATACAATGAAGTAGTGGGAAATGGATTGTGTTCGATATGAATTTTTTGCATTTGTTTATGTGAACACTCTGTGTAATTTAGTGAATGCAGCCACATACAATTACATGAAAAATTAAGTAAAAGTCTTGAAGCACATTTTCCGCCGGTTTTAAGGAGCTTACTTCAACCAGGATTTTGTTTCATGTTGCTCGCTGGAAGGAGTTGGTTTTTGTTTAACAATGATTTTAAAATCCATATTAGATGGTCAGTGTTGCCAATTTGAGTTTACATGCTGAGATAGCTTGCAATCATGATCAGGGTAGCTTCAATTGTGGATGCTGTCTTGCTATCACACCCTGACACCCTTCACCTCGGTGCTTTACCTTATGCGATGAAGCAACTTGGGCTTTCAGCTCCAATTTTCGCAACTGAACCTGTGTACAGATTGGGCCTCCTGACCATGTATGATCATTATCTCTCTCGAAAGGTGAAATTTCATTCTGGATTTCGATTTTTTTTGGTTGCTTTTGAGCTACTATGTAACTGGTGAACAACTTTAGCTTTTATGAATTGTCCTTGCATTGTCTAAACTGCGCACTGGAATTTTGGAACAGTGATTATGCCACTTGTTTGTATAAGAAGTCCATCTTCCTGGAAATGTTTTTAGGTTATGTAATAGTGCTTGCTTCTTTGCAGCAAGTATCAGAGTTCGATTTGTTTACACTGGATGATATTGATTCTGCATTCCAAAATATTACCAGATTGACCTACTCACAAAATTATTACATGTCTGGTAAGTTTTTCTTTGTTTTCTGTTCATAAAATTTGGAGTTAAGAAAAGCTGAGATTTTTGGTTGAATATTGTGTCATTATTTTCTTTGACTATTTTTTTTTTCAAAGCATGTATATTTATTTTTGGCTTTGTGCCCTTTTTTTGTTTGTATTTCTGGGAGGGGGTTGATGAAAATCTGACCTTCTTAATACATGCATTGTGCCAAAAGATACATGATACCAAAAGCTTCAGGTTTTTCTATTAGATTTTATATCCCAAGTGCAGTTTAGGTTCTTCTCTAATTTGATCCATCACATACCCAGCTCACAGTATTGTGGTTGTATATTTGTTTGACATCTGACAGCATGCCACCTCTAAAGAACTTTAGATGCTATAGATTATAATTTGTTTGTAGAAGTTGAATCTTGAAGATAACATTTTCTATATGACTAATTTGCTGAAGATTCATTTTTTGATGTTATATACTTATATTCTATTATGCATCTTATGTTTTCCCTCTTTTGTGAACTAACCCCTAGGAAAAGGAGAAGGAATAGTTATTGCTCCCCATTCAGCTGGTCACATGTTAGGGGGCACAATTTGGAAGGTGACAAAAGATGGCGAGGATGTTATATACGCTGTTGACTTCAATCATCGAAAAGAAAGGTTATCTTCATGTTAACTTGTTTTAGCCCTAAAGTTGTGTTTCCTTGTGGAAGGAGAAGCAGCTAATTCAGCTCTTGTTCAATCAGGCTTTTGAATGGAACTGTTTTAGAGTCTTTTGTGCGCCCTGCTGTTCTAATAACAGACGCATACAATGCTTTATTAAGCAATCAACCTCCAAGACGACAAAGGGACCAAGAATTTCTAGGTAATCGTTACCATGCTACACCACATGGTGTAACTTCTGAATTAAATTTCACATCCACATTCCATCTTTTCCCTCTGCAGAGTGATCCATATGCATGAACTATAAGTATTTAGTCAACACGTTTGTGGAATAAGCTTTAGCTTTGTTCGTATATATCCTGTTAGAAAGCACTCAATGAGCCTCTTTTTATGATTGGTTCCAAAATGAAAAGTACAGACTATGTACGTTTACTTAATATTGAGAATAAATTGTCCCACATGGATTGGATAACAAAAATAAGTCCACCTTATAAAGTGTTGGGCAATCCTCACCTCTTAAGCTAGCTTTTGAGGTGTCAGGCCCAAGCCATGTAAGTGGATTTAACCCACCTCATGTGATGAATTCTAACATGGTATCAGCGACCCAGTGGGCACCTCCTTGTTCGCATGATGGGATTATTTTTCACCCACATACTTTGCCCAGATAACAAAGGCCTGGGTTGTCATTCTTCGTGTGTTGGGGACCACATGTCAGCAATTTGTAAGGTTGGGCTTTAATATGTCACGTGTTGGGCTTGTTTCACCCACACATTCAACCCGCCCACACGTGAAGAGGGAGTATCGAGAATAAATTGTCCCACATGGATTGGGTAACAATAATAAGTCCACCTTATAAGGTCTTGGGCAATCCTCACCTCTTAAGCTAGCTTTTGAGGTGTGTTAGGCCCAAGCCATGTAAGTGAACTTAGCCGAGTCCATGTGATGAATTCTAACACTTTAAACAATAAGGAGGCATGTACAATTTAACTGATTTTTTGTTTAGAATTATTCTTGATATTGAACATATTCAGACATTTCATATTTGATGTTGTATTTTTAGAGAAGCGAATAGTTACAAAAATCCGAATCCGAATGGAAACTTATAAATATGTCAAAGTTATTTCTCATTGCAATAATAAATCACTTTTGTTTATTTTTGTGTATTTTTAGATGCAATACTAAGGACATTGAGAGCAGATGGAAATATATTAGTACCTGTAGATACTGCTGGTCGAGTTTTGGAGCTCATTTTAATACTGGAACAGGTGAATTGACCCTTTCTAACAGTGAAGTTGTTCCATCCAGCTTATTGTCACCCATTATTAAGGTTTGCTTGAAATACAAATTGCAGTACTGGGAGCAAAACCACTTGACTTTTCCCATCTTCTTCCTGACATATGTTTCATCAAGCACCATTGATTATGTCAAGAGTTTTCTTGAGTGGATGAGTGACTCAATAGCAAAATCCTTTGAGCACACACGCGATAATGCTTTTCTTTTGAAGTAAGATCTATTTCTTTGTCATTTTTCGGTTTCTTCTTTGGAGTACTTCGCCAAGTGTTAATAAAGAAATGCATTATGCAGTCATAAAGTACTCAGGTTGTCAAAGCTGAGACAAGCTGAGACAAATTAATAGAGTTTAGCGGCATTCTCCTTCTTAATAATGCCAATTGCATCTTTACCTTTTCACATATTTGACATCCTGACATCCCTGGGCAAGGATGTGATTGTTTTGCTATTGCACATGGTCTGAGCTCTCTATTGGTCAATAAAATTGTATTGATCAATTAGAAAAAATATGAAACTAAAACTGGCTTGCCATACCCTCGAGGCTCGAGCTGTCAAAATATTGTTGAGATTCTCATTAAGAATGTTTTACAAAAAATTGCAGACATGTTAAACTATTGATCAGTAAGAGTGAGCTTGAAAAAGTTTCTGATGGCCCCAAGGTTAGGTGCTCGTCATTTCATGAGAATCATTTTGGTTACTTTTGGCTTTCATATTCATGATTTTGCCTGCACTGCATCTTTATCAGATAGTTTTATCATCCATGGGAAGCTTAGAGGCTGGTTTTTCTCATGATATATTTGTTGAGTGGGCTGCTGATGCGAGGAACCTTGTACTTTTCACCGAGAGAGGCCAGGTTTGTCTTGATTCTTAAGTGTATCTATGAGAAAATTTGGTTAATAAGGCTTTACATTTGAAGATAATATCACCTTGTAAACCAAATATTTTGGAACCTTAAATTCCATAGAAAATTATCAATTGTATCCGTAGGCTTTGTTTGGCCTGAAAGTGCAACACTGTTGGTCATCTCAACAGTTATGTTGCATTTTTACCGGTAAAATTGATTTTGTCTGGAGTATGCCGTATGACATTTCTTAATCATTGTTGGTTTATATTACCTTTCTCAATTGAAGCTTATAGGTATCATCTTGTGGGCCTAAAACTCTACTTTAGTAAAATCTGTAGTTCTGTACAAATACTTATTAATCTATATTCCTTAGTAACATTTATATATTCTCTCTAGTGAATTCCAATTGCATTTCATATTCTGTTCCTTCCCAAATAATTTAGCTGTTGCCCACAACTTTTAAGACTTTTTTTTTGGGTAATTTATTGATGTAAATTTTAATCTTTTCTTTAACTTTTTATTATTGTTATTGTATCTTCACATGTATGTACTGATTTCTTCTCATTGTAGTTTGCCACACTGGCTCGTATGCTTCAGTCGGATCCTCCTCCTAAAGCTGTTAAAGTTACTTTGTCAAAGAGAATTCCCTTGGTTGGAGAGGAGTTGGCTGCTTATGAAGAAGAGCAAAATCGAAAAAGAAAGGAGGAAGCTCTTAAAGCTACCCTTGTGAAAGAGGAGGAATCAAAAACACTACTTGTTGCCGAGATTACAACTTGCGACCCAATGATTATAGATGCTAAGATCACCCAAACTTCTTCAAATGGTATTCTTCAACTCTTATCATACTTGCTAAATTTACATAGCATACTTCCATCTTTTACTCCTTTTCGACCTCCTCGAAACTGCAAAAACTGTGGTATTGCCGGCATAGTTGTTAAAAGCGATTGAAGCGCTCGATATAGCGCGATTCAGCGGTGCTTTTCCCGGCGTTACGACGCAATTCCGGCGCTTCATAGCTCAGCAAAACGGCGCTTTTTCCAGAAATTGAAGGTGATGGGTTTAGGAAATTATAAAAAAAGTTGCCTTTTCTAACAGGGCCTCGATTTATTGACTTTTTCCAGTAAATAAAAAAGGAAGATTAGGGTTTGCGGGGTAAAATGAGATGAATTCAATTTAATTTCCAGAAGGAAAAAAAGAAAGGAAGAAGAAGTTGAAGTCCTGGGCGGCGGCTGGGTAAAATGAGATAAGGAAGATTAGGGTTTCAGACTTCTTTTTCTTTAATTTTAATAAACTTTCCTTTTATTTATAATAGAGTGTCATGGCCCACCTCTTTACTTTCCCTTTTGTTTTGTCAATTTTATTATATATTGATTGTTTTTACATTTATATTTGTTCATTTATGTTATATGAATATAGTTTATTTTTGGAGAATATATGATTATTATTGATATATATATATATATATATATATATATATATATATATATATATATATATATATATATATTAATATGTACATGAGCGCTTCATTCGGGAAAAGCTAGCGCTTTTCGCCTCGCTTCGTTCCAAAGCAAGGCGAGGCCTTGTCGCTTCGTGTCGCTTTTCGCTATTAACAACTATGGTCACCTTCGTAAATCCCCTGTCTTTAGTAAGATGAATGAAAAATAGTCCAGTCAATGTTGGTAGAGTTTGATATCCGTATTATCACTGGTGAAGTTGATCTCATTCTAATAGGAGAAAACATACAGTTAATATATGTGCAATTTTTCATTTTCTCCCAACCATAAATCGCTATATCGGGTCTCAAAAGTAGAAGCATACCTCTAGAGGAAGATATATTTCTGTCTTGTACCCAATTTTCGGGGAAATAAACTGCTTTAGATTCTTGCAGCTGCTAGTTTGCAACATGGAGCATTCAGAGATGTGTTCATTGATGGATTTGTTCCAACCCCATCTAGTGCTAGTCCCATGTTTCCCTTCTATGAGAGCTCCGCTGAATGGGATGATTTCGGTGAAGTCATCAATCCAGATGATTATACAATCAAGGATGAAGATATGGACCAGTCATCTATACCAGTGAGTTTCTGTTAAATGTACCCTCCTTTTGCATCAGTTGTTTTTATCAACTTGTTAGGTGATAACAGTTGTTTCGAATATTCATTAGCAATTTGGTTAGCATCTCTAAATCTGAAATGAATTGGGATGTTTCCTTGTTTCCTTAAAATAAGTTGGCTAAGACCACACAATGGGTTTAATTTATCTTTTGTTGGTTACGATATGATGTAGTAGCTTAAAACCCAAACTCTCATCTTCAGCTTCTCTTTCCCTTTATATATATATATCTCAGCATACTATTTCAGATTATCATTGTTTCATAAAAAATATTGATTTCAACAGACTCTCGCTGAAAATAGGATATCTATTTTGCTTGTTGTAGAATCTGATAAAATAAGAGGATTATGCTAATAATAATTATCGAAACGAGGGCTACGTCTAGCTTTACACCAAAAGGTATAATAATCATTAGACACCCCCTAGAATTATGTGTTTGTTCTTTGTATGATAATACAAAGTAGGATGTGGTTTTAGTGATGAGGATAGAACAAAGAAAATATTATTGAGCATGTTAGATTGTTAATTCAAATAAAAATAAAAATATTGCTGAGCGGTTACCAGTAAATAGACAGAACTTTGAAGAAACTATTTTATGTGAGTACATTGATAATGTATATTTTCAAGTACTCTAGTAAAAGTGGTCCAAAGAGAAAATGGCATTAAGAAATAGAGATTCAAGAAAAGGACTGGTCCTGTAAAATGACACTATAATAACAAAGAAGACACTCATGTAGTCATGCTTGATTAATTTTGGGGAGTTGGCATTGGACATGTAGTTGAACATTTGAAGTGTCATCTATTTTATTCTGTATAGATAAATATTAAGTTTACATTCTTGGTCATGATGTCTTGTGTATAGGCCGATGGTGACTTCAACGGGAAGCTTGATGAAGGATCTGCGAATCTGATACTTGATACTACACCATCAAAAGTAGTATCTTCTGAGCAAACAGTATGTGCGGTCCTGCAATTTATTTCATGAATGCAATTAATAGTTATCTATGTCTGAAGCTGAAATTGTTTTTAGATATGTGAAAACCATTTTCTGCATCTCATGTTACTACATATTTGTTCAGTCATGCCTTTGACTAAATTATTAAGAAGCAAATAAAGCGAAGATACATATATAACTGATGTATTATATCCCCCTTCTGTATCACATTTCATTCATCGTTCTTGCTTGTTTTTTGGTATTCCTTACCTAGGTATGCTTTTGGTTTATACTGTCCTCCCTGGAACTTAATGGACATTTTGCTACATAAATCCTGTCACTAATATTTACCAGTTTTATCTGACTCTATTTTTACACTCAAATTGACAAAATTCCATGACAAGAATCAGCATTACCATTTACCACAGCAGTCGAAGAGGATATTCTTATAGGTAAAAAGTGGAGTCTTGCTTTAAAATTGTCAATATCATTCAAAACAAACTGACTCTGGGATGCAGATATAATTTACTGTAGTTGGGAAACACAATGCCAACTTGTTACTTGTGTGTTGTGAAGTCACTGAATTTGTACTGCTCTGTTGACTACACTTTATAGAAGTATCTTGTCTTACTACTGACCAATCAGAATTCAGGTGCACCTGCCTGTTTGATTTAGAGCCCAATGTTCTTTCTCAGAACTTCAAAATGCCTCTTCTTTCTTTTACTTTAATTCTATGATTTCAGAGGTTGTAATGTGTCTTGCTGTGGCAGGTCTATGTCAAGTGCTCATTGGTCTATATGGACTTTGAGGGCCGTTCGGATGGTGGCTCAGTCAAAAAGATTCTTGCCCACGTTTCCCCCTTAAAGCTTGTAAGGATTTGGCCTTTCTTGATCATTGAGTTGTGTTTCATATCTTCCATCACTAAAGAAATTGATGTTACTTTGTCTTCAATATATTGTAATCAGTAGAGAAGTTGGTGCTGTTGTTTACTACCAAAGCTAGCGTAAACTTTGGTAACATTGCTAAGAGTGCAATCACAACTAAGAATTGAATGTATTTTAAAATCTTTGCTGTCTATTTTTATGTTTATGTAAGAGACAATAAGTGGTAAAGTTTTCCCCCAAGTGCTAATACGAGGCTTACTTCTTAAAGTTTCGAAGAAAGCTGCAGCACGTTATAGAAATTGAGCTTGTGGAAAGTAGAATTCATCTTCTTGGTGATACAAAACTTCTGGTTGGCAAGAGTTGCATATGATTGTGGTAAAAGGGGGTGCCTGCTGAGATATTGGGACTCATCTGCCATTGGCCCGTTGATGCTTTCATTGTGTAGTTGTTGTGTCATGCTGTTTTTTTTGATTAACTATGGAAACTGTTACATATTGTATGAAGAATCTAATGTGTTTAGAATATAATTTACTGCTGTGTGGTTTTCTTCCTTGAAGGTCTTGGTGCATGGATCAGCAGAAGCGACCGAGCATTTAAAGCAACATTGTTTAAAACATGTTTGCCCATATGTTTATGCTCCTCAAATTGAAGAATCAATTGATGTCACTTCAGATTTGTGTGCATATAAAGTACGTAAGCTTCTGGTTAAAATGCACTCCGATTCTTGTGGAACCACATTTTTTTCTAGAGATATACGATTTGTCGTGGTAAGCGGGGATTGAATATGTAATTTTGTTTTGTGATATAGGTTCAACTTTCTGAGAAATTAATGAGCAATGTTCTCTTCAAGAAGGTAATTTTTCCAACTGCGTGTAAATTAACGATGAATATAGATGTGGTTAATTCTCATATTGCCTTATCATAAAATGAATTGTGTTGAAAAGGAGAAATTTGAATTGATTGAACTCTAGTTCACATGAATATTTGTACTGTTGGACTCTGATATTTAATTTGGATTTTTCGTTTTAATAATTATGACAAATAGTTGCTAATCTGTGATCAGCGTTGTGCTCAGTTATTTTAAAGTTTAAGCTAGTTGGTTATGTTAAATTGATTTTTGTTAACTATCACTTTTCTCCTTTTTGGTAAACCTCTTCTTGTAGCGTTGTTTCTCATCTGTGTCAATTTCTTGTTGTAGCTTGGAGATTATGAAATAGCATGGGTTGATGCCGAAGTGGGGAAGACAGAAAGTGATACGTTGTCTTTGCTTCCTCTTTCGTCTCCTTCACCATCACATAAGACTGTATTGGTTGGGGATATAAAAATGGCAGATTTTAAGCAATTTCTTGCTAGCAAAGGGGTTCAGGTATTCCAAAAAGTCATTTTTTAAAGATTATTTCTCTATAGTGCTCTCATTGTTTAGATGAATCTCTGTGCTTCCTTGTGCTATTTGACGGTTTAATTAGTTTGGAGAGTGGCAAGCTTGCCTTTATTTGGATTTTGAAAGTGGGAGGGCAATTGATCAAGAAGTCCTTCATGTTGTTTTAATTGTACCAAAATCCCTTGGAATTGAATTAATACGCAAAATATTTTTTTTACTTAATACTATAATTTCAGAGTTGGTTCTGTAACTTAAGAATCCTTTTAAAAATAGTCCAAATTTTGTGTTTCAGGTGGAATTTGCTGGCGGGGCCTTGCGCTGTGGTGAATATGTGACCCTCAGGAAAGTGGGAGATTCAAACCAAAAGGTGGAAAGTTTGAAACACTAATTTCTTTCTTGTGTTTTCTTCTTACTTTTTTTTTTTTTTTTTTAAATCTATGGTACTTGTGTTGTAGGGTGGTGGTAATGTCCAGCATATCATTCTTGAAGGACCCTTGTCAGAGGAATATTACAAAATTAGGGAACATCTATATTCACAATTTTATTCACTTTAATTGGCAAAAGTCATCTGCATCTCTGTAACAATGAAACATAATTTCTATAATTCTTTGTTTTTTAGTTTTCTGCTTATTGCGATTATTGTAGTAATTTTATTAACATTATAGCTAGCCAGCCATTGAGTAGTTGTGGTCTTTCACTCGTCCATATTACATAAAGCTTGTATTGTAATAATATAGATAGAGAGATTTAATTTGAGGACATGGACTCGTGGATGTTAATGAATATGGTTTTTCTGGTGGACTAGTGTTTAAGCTTTCAAGTTGGGAGGAGAGAATGCAGGGGAGGGTGGTAGCTAGCGTGCCCGTGCCCGTGCCTGTGGCGAACCCAATTAATCTTCTTCACCTTCTACCATGAGCCAAACATTATATTGGCTTTCTAACAACCTTAATTACATTTGTCGCAATTTTTTTTAAGCCTATCATTCTCTCACTTCTTTTTCAAACACGTGAAACCGTCTTCAAATTTCTCCCAACACTCCATTTCAATTGAAATGGACACCAATTGTTTTATCGAAATGGACATCAATTGTTCTTGATTTAAGATGAATTGGAATTCTCAATTGAGGATGTTGAAAAAGACATTTCGTTAATTTTACACATTGATCAATAAAAAAATTATCTTCTTTATAAAAAACATGAAATTAAAAATTTCTGATGTTGAATCAACGTAAATGAAAATTATATATATTTTTGAAACTCTTTGTTTGTTTTTAAATTCATTTATTTTTTTAATTTAATTATTCTTTTACAATTTTTCTTAATGTTTTCGAAGAGTTTAATAAAAGATTTTGAAAAGCTGATTAAGACATATATTAGGTACGAAATATTGATCTTTGATTCAATAGAAATAGGGAGTGGCAATAAAATAAAATCGACATAGGAAAGACAACAAAAAGGACGGCTAAAACTTCCGTCAATTTCTTTCCTAAGATTTGCATTTTTCATCCACAAAAAAATATCTACCATATTATTAGGCACCACATGGTACACTTCTTGACATATAGAAGCTGCAAACGTGACAATAAATTTGGACAAATAGTAAAAGATTCAGTGATGAAACCACATTTACTAAATATAATATATTATGGGAGTAAATTATAAATTTACATAAAATGAAATCGTATTAAGTGATGAAACCACATTTACTTAAATGGGTGTTTGTAAATGCTTTTGTAAACCCAAAAGCAGTTGCTTAAAACAAAAGTAAAAAATAAGTATTTTTATTCAAAAACAAGAGGTGTTTGCAAATACATAAAAAAAGCACCTTTACTTATTACGAAAATGCCACCTAGAAGAAGCAATAGAAGAAACACCTCCTTGATTGCTTCTTGCTAACCTACTTTTACCTGCTTTTCAGTTGAAAAAGCAATAGCAGAAGCACCTACTTACAAACACTATCAAAGTGCTTTAAGCATAGAAAAAACAAAAAAATACTTTTTAAAAGCTCTTGCAAACACCCCTTTAACTATCACCATTGCTTTTTTTTAGCACATGGCATGCCAAAAAGGTTTCTCTCAATAAGGACTACTGCCCCTGCCAAACTAAAAGGCGGTAGTGTCGGTTCCGGATCGAATTTTGCATATGGTTTTCATGTTGAAGAAGGAGAAATATAAATGGAACAATTCATTGAAAGGGTCAAATATGTCTTTTTTCATCTGGGTCGGAATTCTTCATTTATTTATATAAATTCCAGGTGAAAATTTGGTATATGTTGCTATATTTGGAGGATTAAAAGCACATCTTTGTTTGCATTTGCCATCATTATTTATTTATTGTTGCTAAATTTAGTTGATTATATTGGGTTTATCATTGTATCATGTTTCAAATTTATCAGGAACGTAAATGAGATAAATAAAATTAAACAATACAATGTTTAAATTTGACCAAATTTTCTAATCGGAGTTAAATAGTTAAATTAAATTCAAACAATCTTTAAAAAAATTGAGCACAGTCCATTTTATACATAGTAACATACGTATTACTATGTTACCTTTTTAACTTCTAAATCGAACACTAGCTGTAACAACCCAACAGTTTAATTTAATAAATATTTAGACTTAACTCATCAATATACTTAATTGTGATTCATACATTTAAACTAAATATTAGCCAAGGTAAATACTATATGCATATTATGATTTCAAAAAAAAAAAAAAATATGAATACTTTAATTAGGTTAATATAATCAATTTATATAGGCCTTGTTACCCTTGAAATTTCCGATAAAGGAAAATGTATTATAACATGAATTATTGATGTTGAAATCCATTTCAATGAAAAAGAGCCCTAGAAATTTCGTATAAAATAAATTAAAAGTTGGGCAAACGACAAAAATGAAGGGCGGATATTGAGATCTTAATATATTGAAGTAGAGGACCGGTACAGTTTAACCTATGAAATGTTGGAGGCACAATTTAACTATTGTAAAATGTTTAAAACAATCTGTGTATATAAAATATTATAGGATACTTTATATTGTACTATAGTAAATTATTCTTACATAATAATTATTTATAAAATATTATAAAATACTTTATATTATAAAAAACACAGTAAATTATTTCCACATAATAATTATTTATAATTAACTCTAATTATTAATCTTAGTATAGTCTATTCTCACAGAACAAATAAAATCAGAATTTAATAACAGTACACTTAGTGAAATAATTCTGAAACAAAAATTCGACTGAGGCTTGCTAATGCAATGTTGTTAAGACAATATTTCTGGGCTGTCAAAGGTGCAACAGTTCGTCCTAGCAGACTCCCAATATACAACAGTCGAATACTTGTTTCTTTGCACAAAGAACAAGTCCACATCGAATTTAACAAATAGAATATTTAACAAATATTAAGAGAATAATATAGACAGAAGAAAGATAGGATTATGCTTTTGATTGCTAGAAAATGGGATGAGAGATTTGCCAGATTCTCCCTTTATTTATAGCTGCAAAAAAAGTGTTGCTGGAGAGACATGACTTTTCGGATTAAACCATTAACATTGGTTCGGTCCGAACTGGTGCAACCGATTCGATTAGATCGAATCGGTACAATCTATTCAAAGTTAGCGTGCGGATCTTTTAAAGCAAGCGGGTCTGCCACACGGATCTTATTCGGGTCAACCGGATTTGCCACGCGGATTTAATTTGTATGGATTTAGTAATTGGACCTTTAAGTTTTGGGCCGATACATTAATTAAATTTTGTCCAAAAAGATAAGATTATGTTGAAGCCCAAGCCCAATCCAACCCGGACCGTGCCGAGCCGGATGGACAGCGATGGCAGCGGCGCGCGTGAAAAACCATTGTCATGCACGTCTTCTCCCCTCATAAACTTGATACCCCTAATGGACCCTACCCTTATCCAATTTCTTGCATTATAAATGATAAAATATCTTTCAATTTCCTCCACGTGAGATAAAGGCATTTTTTTCTATAACTTTCATTCATTTCTATTTTACAGGCTTAAAACCAATTGAATTTCATTCATATCTATTTTACCGGCTTAACACCAATTGGATTAATACCCATAAAAACCAACATTATCCAACAAAAATATATGTAATACTCCAGAAGTATGAACATGATATGAATAAAGACACTTGAAGACGTTGCATCATAAGTTTAAATATTAACGAAGAAATATAATACTAACTAACGATGTACATGTAGGGCTGTCAATGGATCGGATTCTGGTCGGATCAGGCTCGTCCAGATGCGGCTCCATTTATATCGGATCGAATCCTGTCGGATTCGGATCTTGCTTGGATTGTGCTCGGATCTAGATTTTTTGAATCCAACGGATCTTGGTCGGATTTGGCCGGATATCGGATATTTTTCGGATCCAATAAATTTGTATTTAAAAAGTTAAATTAATATTTTTTTCCTAAAACATGTTTATTATCTTTTCAATTTTATTTCATTTTACCTCACATTTTCAAAGTTTCTTTATTATATTCATATATGTAGAATGAATATATTGGTTTAAATAAATTTATAAATGAATTATAAATTACTATCTTCTTAAATTGACGTTGAAATATTATTAATGATACTTATTTTTATAAATCATTTTGTATATATATCTTTCTTTTTATTTGTTGTCGGATACGGATCTTTAACGGATCGGATCGACCTAAATTTATATTCGCTCCATGAGTTTCGAATTTCGGATCTTTATAATCGGATCAGGTCCATCGAATCTCTAATCGGACAATTATCCTAATAAATTGGACCGAATTTGGACGGATCCGGATTGAAATCCGCCCCATTGACAGCCCTATGTACATGTGATAATACACTGATATCTACAAATTGCTGACTATATATAACTATTTGCAACTGATCGATGTTGGCTGAGCTAGAGCGGGGCCAAGAATATTATTGTCTTTGCAAAGTATTATTATGTATGTATCTCTAATCTCTTTAATATTGCCTGCCTCCCTCAATATTTCTCATTAATTCTTTTAGCTTTTATATATTCTAATTATTTTCTTTATTTAGTGTACCACTTCAACAATTTTTTTATTAATATATTGTAAAAATAATACCATCTTTTATTTTATTTATAATATTATTTTCTTATTACTATCTTTATTTAATACATTGCTCGAAAATGTTATGGAGTAAAATTGTCAGTCAACATAAGTATAATATAACTCCCGTACATAAACTGTCAGGATAAATTACAATATATTAGCAATATTAAATCAATGGGAGATAATTACTATTATAAATCTAATGCAACCCTAGAGCGGCTATTTGGAAATATTGTAGATGCATCAACTGGTAAAAAGAGAACTATCAAAAAAAAAAAAAACTGGTAAAAAGAGTTGACAGTTCAATCGCAGAGAAAACTTTATTGAACCGAATTGGCCCAACCTCCTTTGCATAACCTTCTACGTTGACACTAATCATATTCAACTCCATTGACCAATCCAAGTACTTCCCTTCTCCCGGATTTAAATGGATTGGCGTGGTTTGAGATACGTAGTTGACGACCACGAAAGAATTTGCATTAATGTCGAAAGGCTCAATACCCCCACTGAGCAATCTTGTGGCCATGAAAGTGGAGACCGAAGCTCATGTCATAAACACTAGCAGGACCTTTCAAATTAGCATCTTCGACCGTCATCAATAATTCTAGAGTGAGTAGTAGGCTAGAGTGATTGTTGTGGATGGCATCTAGTTTGGCACTTGTGACACTGAGTTTGGGCACTTCAGACTTCATCTTCTCGTACGCGATGCATACCACTATAGCAACAATAATTGCGATTATGGAAGCTATTATGACCACACACTTAAAGAATGGTTGTGTGTGGTCGTGGGGAGGATAATTTCGCAAGGAATTTTTCCTTGGCATGGCAAGATTATTAGGAGAAGAGGAAGAAGATCGACATGATGGATCAAGATGAAATATGTTTGGGGTTTAGCTGTTCTTCAAGTTAGAGCTTCATATTGGGGTAAATAGGTTTGATGAAAGATATGAAGGAGCACAAACTTAAGTGTTCTTATATAGAAGCAATATAATGAGCCATCTGAACCAGATGACAATTGTCCAATCATATTAATTATGTTCTATTAATTCCTTTCATTTTTTTTTTCTTTCATATTTTTTTAATTCTACTTAAATTGCATTCTTCCACAACTGTTCTATATCTACTTTTCTTTTTTCAATCCATTAATTAATTATATCAATAACGTGTTTCCAAATTCTAAGAAAATGAGACTCTTATATATACTAGAAAAGTGCACGTGCTTTGCACGTGTTTAACTAATTTCTTTTAATCAAAATTAGAAAAGTGCACGTGCATTGCACGTGATTAACTAATTTCTTTTAATCAAATTAGAAAAGTGCACGTGATTAACTAATTTCTTATGTTAGTTGAATCATATCATCATTTTTAATCATACTATGGTCTAAATGACATACTACATAATTTCTTTGATTAAATCGCTTTAATTATTAGTATGTTGTTCCCAAAAATTTAAAGTTATTATCATAAATATCTAAAATCAACCCTTGAAATAAAAAATGAAATATAATTACTAAGTATTTCTAATACAAAACTACATATGTACATAACTATTATTCTAAAACAATCATTTGAGCTAATGAATAATATCAATTATTTTCTTCTTTGACTTTGATATTTTCATCTAAACCAGTTTGTGTTATTTTAATCCGTTCTTTCACCAATTTCACCGATTTTTGTGGTTTATTATATTCGTTAATCAATTCACTCATTTTCTCCGGTTTAACTAAATCTAAGTCGACTTTACTTATTCTTTTGCTGATTTGTCCTATTTTCTCGACTATTTCACCTTTCTTTTCGGTCATTTTAACTCATCTTTTTGTTCATGTTCTTTTTCAATTTGATCAGTTTTTGGTTATCATGTGTTTAGTTGATGTTATTCAATATTTTATTGGTTCTATTATATAAATTTTATATTTAAAAAGAATATATTTTCTTAATTTTGGTGATATTTAGTTAAAGTATTATTTAATTTATTAATATTGTATATAAATCAAATTGGTTATTTAAATAAAATAAATAAAATTTTAAACTGGTCCGCACGTGGTCTTATTCAAAATTGAGCCAATTTTAATATTATGGGGTAAAAATATCAGTCAACATAAGTAATGGTATCAACTTTACAATTAGACTTAACTGCCACGTCATCACTTAACGAAAGTTTTTAACAGCTGTACCAAATGTGTTGGACACATAATGCTTGATACCAAAAGTGAGAATTGACCTATAGCTTTATATCAAAAATGCAATTCTCTCGTCATTTAACCATTCACGCTCATTCAGGGACGGATTTAGCCTAAGATTTAAAAAAAAAAAAAATTATGCTTTATATGTATATATGTGTATATATACAAACAATATCTTAGTATTAGTATATAGTCCAATTATAAAATGAATTTGACTCGTTATAGTGGATGTTTATTTCCCAAATTATAAATAATGTAATAATGCATTGCTAGTAGCTAGTTTATTTGTTATACAATAGATGGTGAGTTATTAATTATATAAACTTGAAATTATAAGAAAATCAACCATGATTGATGCATTTTATCGAACAAAGAATGTTAAGAATCTGGAACCTTAAATCCTAATGTATAAAATTGTGTGTTGAAGGTTAATCCATCATTATAGTTTATCTCATAGCAAATTATCTTCATAAAATGTAGCGAATTGAGATAACAAAAAATTTCTAGAGTTATATAAAGAATTGAATTTGAAAATCACTATAAGAAAAATAACATTAGTGAAATTCGCCCTCCCGCCTCCACCCCCCCCCCCCCCCCCCCACCCACCCAAGGGCGGACCTCAAGAAGGACTTGGGGAGGGGGGGGAGGGCATGGTCCTTCCAGAAAAAAATATATTTATACTCTATATATGTATAATATTAACATAAACGAATAAATGGTGTTGCGTGTTCGACTCCTCTAAAGGACTTTATGTATTTGTTTAAACTTTTTTGTTTATAATTAATTGTTCTTTGGGTTTAGTAACTTTCTTTCTATTTCATGGAGATTTAATTGATTTCTCTATTTTGACCAATCTTTTTTTACCTCTTTGTGGAGATTTATTGCTTTTTTTGGCCCAGTGATTAACTTTTTTTTTTTAATCTCTTTATAAATATTCCACTGACATAAACTCATCTACTTATGTACTAATGTATTTATTTCTTCATTTCACTCTAAAATTTATCTAGTTTTTCCTTTTTAAAGTATTCTTTAATTGATGTTTCACATGAATTTTGCCTTTGTGCAGGCTTCAAGTTCCTTAGTAGATATAATTTTATTGAATTATGAGATCATAATTATACTATATTTACAGAAGTCATTGGGACATTCGACATTTATATGTCTTGATTAAACAACATTTATTTGTTTTTAATTCAGCTAGATTGCATCTTAAACATCTGTTTTGAGTGTTCAAAAATTCATATTCTTAAAATATTAAAAGTATATTTTTTCACTTGTTCTTGAATAAAATTAAAGTATGACCTTATCATAAGTTAATTTTTCTTATTTTATCTTAATATTAAAAAAATATCAAGGTTTGTTACCAAAAAATCTTTGAAACCCCCCAACAACAAAAGTAGTCTATGTGTTGAGACATTCCTTGAAATTATCATCCATTTCAAGTATATATAATAATGTTATGAATATTGCAATATGTAGAAATTCCAATCATTTTAGACAAGGTTATTTGATATACTTTAACTTGATTAATAGCATTTAAAGTATCTTGATTTTTAACATTTCAAAATTATGAAATAAGTGTCATAAAAAAAGTTAATTAATATTTCATCTAATAAAAATATGGACCCTTTACAGTGCAATTTTTAACTTTATTTATTGGGGTCAATTTAATGATAACACAAAATATAAATTACACAAAAATTAGAAGAAGCATGAAAGTTTCACTATTGAATAAACAATTAAATAAAAAAGGAATTAAAAGGAAACATAGACAAATTCGCGTGCCCTCGAAACCAAACCAACATGCAATTTTGAGTTTTTTGCACTTTGCATCCCTAAAATATGGGAAATAGGCACTTTACAATTTACATCCCCAAAACTTAGATTTAGTACTTTGCACCCTCAAAATATAAAAAATACAGCACTTTGCACCCTATTTTATTTTCAAACAAAAAGGGCAAAATAGGTAATTCAATTTTAAATATTTGGCACTTTGCACCCCCAAAATAAAATTACAATTAACATCCTCTAATTTAGAACAAATCAGCAACTTGCACCCCCGAAACACAATAAATGGGCACTTTGCACCAAAAACACAAAATTAGCACTTAGCACCCTCAAATTAAAAAAAATAACTCAAACCCCTCAGATTTTCCGGCAAAGTTTACCATTGGGGTGAATTTTTTTTAAGGCAAAATAGGTAATTATTTATGGGTCTTTGATATTTTGAAGTAGACAATCGGTCTTTGAGAAATTTACTTATACTTTATTTAGTTATTTATGGATATGTATATTGATGAAAAGAAAGATGGAGAGAGAAATGAGTATTCTAGTATCTATAATTGTATTTTGCAAAATTTAAGGAAAAAAATGAATTACCTATTTTTCCTCAAATTTTTTCACCCCGATAGTCAACTTTAACGAAAAAAATAAGGGATTTAAGGATTTTTTTTTTTTTTTTTTAATTTGAGGGTGTTAATTGTTAATTTTGTGTTTTGGGGTGTTATTTTTTGAATAAGGTGTTATTTTTTGAAGCTCTATAGCTTTGAGATGATTCAAATTTTGAAGTGGTGTTATTTTTTGAAGCTCTATAGCTTTGAGATGGTTCAAATTTTGGATAGAGTGGAGATTCTTGGGTTTCACGGTGTTGGTTGGAATAAACTGTGGCAGCAGGTAAATTCTTAACTCATATTTGAACAATTAGCTTTAAATTATATTTAGGTGTAGCTTTTGATACTGAAATGATTAAGATTAATTGTAAGAGTATATATATATATATATATATATATATTAAAATTTGTATAGTTGAAAGATGTTTATTTAGGAAAATATATAGAGATTATCATTATCGGAATAAGTTTTAGTAAAATCGAAGTGGTCTAGTGATTCAGAGACAAACAAGACTTCAACGATTACTAAAAGCCAAAATACAAAAGCAGAAACAATTACTAAAAAATTAAAATAAAAAGGGAGGTGTTGTCAATAAGACAACTTGATTGTTCTTAAATTTATATAGATGGTAAGGTACCAAAATTGCAATTACAAGAAGGAAATATATAGACTGTAAGCATTGCATTTTAGAAATCATGAAAAAGCATGATGGCTTCATCAAGATTCATCAAAGAAGATTCCAAAATTACCCTAACTTTTCCCAAGAGCTTATATTTCTTCCCCAGTTCTCCAACTAGCTTTTCTCTAGGAAATGAAAGAATCTGGTACACATGAACAGTAGAGAAATTATTGCAATTTTTATTTATCCATCTATCAATAGCGCAGTTTAGAAAGAGCACTCCGAATTTGAATTAGTACCGCAAAATTGAACCCTAAGCAGTTTTGGTCCCGTGTTATAAAAAAATTGCACTTTTGGTCTTTGCATTTTTTATCCTATGACCCTATGCATCTGATATGGGACTGATAAGTGCAAAACAGAGATGTCGTGCCAGACAGTGCATACTAGACTATTTGATGGCACCAAAAGTTTGGAGAGTGATCATGTGGAGCTAAATATGTAATTTCACTAATTCCCAAATGATGTTGAGTGAAGAATAAGAGTTCACTAGATTCGGATTATACAATAAGCTATTTATTAATATCTAAGCGTACCTCTTTTCCTTGATCTTGCTCATGTGTGATTCTCAGTTTTAAATTTAGTACAGCATGGTACATTTCATCGAGAACATGTACACTAAGGGGTTCCTTGTTTATTCTCCACAGCAACAACGTCAACTTACCAACCCCAACTTTCTGCAATAACATAAGATTACAATATTAAATTTTGAGTTCTTTCATTAACAAAACAAAATTAGAGCAGAAGCAGATTGTGCAGCCAAAACAAGAAAAAACAACGGTGATTTGAACTCAAATTATCTTTAACAAAATATATTGCTGAAATGATTTTCTAAATATAAATCATGCATCATTTTCTATCTGCGAGTACATCTTTTATATGTAATTATATTATTAAATCTAACTTTGGACTTAATTTATTAAAATAGACATAGTGCATGGTCCAAACACCAGTGATTTTTGTAACTTCAATAGTGCAATAGAAATTACCTCCATGTGCAAATAGTTATCCTTCCAAAGCTTGAATAAAATTTTGAGCGTATCATTCTTTTCAACAAAAGCGGTATCTGAAATCTATAGAGTTGAGCCAATATCAGATGTTTCATAAAAGAGTATCTCAAAAAAGGCACTTTAAATCTATTTTTTTATTGCAGCATTTATATAAGTAACATCTTTGTTTTTACCACAAAAACATATGTTGTTTAGCACTCTCAGATAATGAAATTTTAAACCTTTTCTCTCTCAGATAAGATGAGAGAGAATTAAATCTCATTCTTTCCATTTCATGGTCACCACATTACGGAAAGAAAACTCAGCAGTAAGATTCAACCTTCACTTAATTAATATGGGGTTAATTTCGATGAAAGCTTTTCAGTGTAGAGATTAATTCAACATTTCGTAAGGTTTTACCTTTTTTAGCAGACTAAGGATGACTGGGAGAAAAGGCTCCATTTTTTATTTTTCTTATTTTGTTGGAAAAGTCAAACACAAAATCTTTTGTGGGACCAAATAATTTAATTTTGAGAGCTGGCAAACCAGTGCAATGATACTGATCCTCTAGTATGCATATATACTAAGCTTCCATCAAGATTATTATAATGTTCTAGTTACCTTATCAGTTTCCAGAACACGACCAGTCTTTGAGAGTAACCTGAATATCCTGTATGCATCCCTTCCATATCTTCTCATTATAACAGATTCTACCTACATTCACAATGCAATATGATTTGAAATGTAGCATACCTTAACTTCAGAACATAGCCAAGAAAACAACAAACCTCTTCGTTTTGAGCCATTTCAATGATGCCCTTCAGATCTGTAGATATAAAAAATGGTGAAGCTGTGAATTAGAACTTCAGAATTAAATATTAAATAATATTTGACAGTTGCATTGAACTATTAAAATGAAGAAATATGAATACCAATGCTATAACTTTCATCTATGCCATTCTCAATGGTTTGACACCCAAGCTGCTCAAGCGAAAGTCTGACGCGTTCAAAGTCCATGCCAAGACCCCCGTCTTTTTTTATCACCTCATCATATATAGCATTTATGGAAAGATAACCTGAAAAGTATTTTTAAGTGATTCGAGAAGAAGATAAGTGCAATAGTATTAGAACAATAGATCTCAGAGGAATAATCACAATTGTGCAAATGATACCCTCGGGGTAACAGTTACAACATAAACCTCATGTTCAGGTTTGTCATTGATATGGATTTTCAGATGTTATGTGCACTTGCTAGTGAAATTAAGATGCACCAGTAAATTAATGTAACTAATATTGTAGAGAAGCTTTAGGAGACAGCATAAACTTAGATACTTGGAACCAACTAATTTTATTGGATTTGAGCACTTATGATTTGTGACTTCGATGATGGCTTTGCATTGAGCTGCTGAGTGATGGCCGGAAATCGACATGGCCAACACCAGACATAGAATTAAAATATCATGATGCATAATACTTTTGAAGGGACATGCGAAGAGGGGAGATATTACTATTGACAAATCATTTATTCTAGGGGCATGCATTCCCAAAATATTCTGTCCTTTGCAAATATTACCGAATGCGTCTCATAAAAAATAATGTGGCCTACTATTATTTTCAAATCCAAGGAAGCCAAACTTCGAAGATGGATGTCAAAAGGTACATGAGTGAAGTTGAAGAGGACTATGTTGTCAATGAGTGACCATCTCATAAAAATAACCACCACCACTCCTCTAACCATAAACTTAAATTATCCACATTGTATAGTCAAGATATTCATCTTATAAAATGTACATGCCCCACGAACATCATTTACCAAAGTTTGTTGTACAAATTATCTCCTTGGTAGTGCTCATGATTATTCCAATGAACTAACTCATGCTGATATGATGTTAAATTGCATGCTATATTTCTGATTATTGAGCATAAGGGTAAGACTGTAAAACTCACAAGAAATACAGCTCGTCAATAATATCATAGGGAAGGGAGAGCGATACCATCTAAGTATGAGGACATGGTACTATACGGTGTATACCTGAATTTTCAGCTTTCTGTCTGGTCTCTGAGAATTTATTTAATTCCAGAAGTGCACTCAGCACTATGCCAGCCTCATCATTAATCCTCGATTTCACATATGAAATGCAAGCCTTAAACAAATACATACAGGATGATGTGTCATTGGTGAAATTTATAATATATAATATACGATAGAGAAGAACTTTACATGTATTTCATATACAGAATCACATTTAACTAGAGATATTAGCCACAAGTAGCGTGCAAGTAGAATTAAAACAAACCTTATGTCTCAGGCGTCGCACAAATTCTTCAAAATTAACACGCCAAAGAACTTCTTTCTTTTCATTGACATCCAACATGTCTTCTTCTGACGTCAAACCATCTCGCTTGCGCTGTTAGTCCAGACACAAAATAAGAACTAATAAGTTGAATGTTCTAGAGAAGGAAGCTTCTAACAGAAAACACTGCTCCAACCTTCACGCCAAGTGTCATGCTGTTAGAACTTTCCTCAATCCTTTCCTCAGAGTGATCATCCATTTCCATTAAGAATCTCATCGATTCCATTGGAGCAGCAGCTGACAAGGCAAGCTGCTCTGTGGTCTTTGGTACTTCAGCAATCTGATATCATGTAGTGCATAATAAATTCAATAACTCTAAATAGAAGTATGGGGGATAGAATCGATGCAGGGTCGCTTGTCTTGACTAGTCAAGCACGGAGTTATGTTTGATCATCTTTAATGCCCGAAATGCAACTTCCAGACATCCTTTACACTTTGATTTTCACATGAACCAGTTCCATACTTACATGATTACTTCTGTTGTACCAAGATGCTAGCAGATAGGTACTAAAGAGAAGCAGGTAATTAACTGCTAAACATAATACAAAAGTTGAAGGAACTTGTTTCCAGAAAAGAACTGAAAAAATTAATTATTCCCTTCTAAGGTTATAAATTTTAACAAGAAACTAAAAGAGAAAAGAAGTTTATTATTCCACAAACAAGTTTGTTCAAGGAAATGGTCAAAACTTTTAGAATAAGTGCCTTGTAAAGATCCTATCTGACCTCCCAACAAGAATTCTAAGTGAAGTACTCATCCAAAAACACCAAGTGAATTCTTGATATCACTTTAGAAAGTCCACTTGAGGGGGAGAAGAACGCATGTGAATAACAAATTATGAGGGGATGAATGGAGAAAGCGATAGAATTCATTATACACATAAAAGGGACGATTAACTGAGCTTTCCTTTCATATCCACTCTACACATCAACATGAAGAGAAATGAAAAATGTATATTCAGTTACCTACCCGTCATTAGAAAACAAATAAAGACTAAGAGTTAAACATCGTTGAAGGGATAACAATCAGATATCAAATGTAGGCTGATATGCTCATAATAAGAATTCTGATCCCATGGTCATTTCATAAATCCAGTTAGTAGCAGCTACCTTGGACTTGGCACCCCGTTTTTTCGTAGGTGGTTCGTCTTCGGAAGGTGGTGGAAGAAATGGTTCAGGGGCTGGACAGCGTTCAACGAATCTGGAATTTAGTAGTTTATTGAAGCTTTCTCGCACAACATCAACTTTAGAACTATCTGCAAATACCATGTAGAACATCTGGAGTGAAAAAGTTCTCAAAAATAAATTTGCAAGGTGCTCAAATCACCAAGTAAACAAAAGTGTATAACAACTAGTGATATTAAATTAATATTGTTCTACAAATAAGACATTGTCTAGATTTTATTAAACTTGATTTATCAAAAACTCAAGTCTTTAACAATTAGAAAAGAATTAACCACAACCATCCATTTGTTTATAAATAAATGCATGACAATGTTGCATTAGGACCTATGGAATTAAGATCTTGAAATGGAAGTTTATGAAAGTAAAAGAATTCGAGGGAGAAATTATAGATCAGATTTAGCAACTGCGAAATTTAAGCCTTCACCAACTATTTCAGTTAGATATGTGCATGCATAGAGAAGCCATGAATGACAAGATTATACGTTCTGCACATGACCTAATATGAAGTAGCCACAAATTTTGATATCATTATGAAATACTCATTACCAAACTGCACAATCAAGAAGAAATGAGGCCAGGATCATAAAAATCTAAAGCCTAATTTAATCTCACTATCTCAAGAGAAGCAGCTTTGATTAACACATAAAATACCACAAAGCATCACAATATAGTACAAAATAACATCAAATTATTTGGCCTACCTGCTGTCTGCTTATTCCTATCAATTATTTGATTAATTGAGAGCCTTCCATGTTGAATCAAAGCCTGAAATATTTCTAGGCACTACAAAAAAAAAAATCAATTGGCCACAGAATCAGCTTGAATACATCAGATATCGCAATTGAATGGAAAAACAAGAAAACACAAAAACAAGGGGGTGGGGGAGAGAAAGCAAAAAACGGAATAGAAACTTCTCACATCATTGTCTAGCTCTTCTGACACTATCTGCATAAATTTTGGAGCCCTCAATTTGTGAATGATGTTGTCGAACAACGGCATATATTGGGTCACAATCCTTGGCGCCACACCATAAGCACCTACAGGACATTACAATTTTATAATCGAGTTTAAAAAAGACAAGTTTCTTACAAGTACTACCGACTAACAGGGATTCTTATTGTTATTTTAGTTCATGCTGCTATGTCAAAGCCTATTTGGTACAGAAATTTCCGTGATCATTATTATTCCAAAATCTAAATTACATTGTTGGCTATCAAAATTTTTTCCTATAAATAGTAATAAATTATAGATTCAATTAAATGAATATTCGACTATTACTAACCTTCTTGCTGGATCGCAAAAGCCTGGACGCAGTTTTGGTGGATCAAAACACGCAAACAGTTGATTACGTTTTCTCTGGTGAGCTCAGTGTATCGGATTACATGAGCTAGGGTTAGGGTTCCTCTACGAAGTAGGCATTCGCATACTTTCTGCAAAACAAAATACATACATATATTTATATATATATATATAAATAAAATAACAATTAAATTAAAAAGGATATAGAAATTTAGAGAATGAGAGTTCAATTACAGAGCAGAGATCGCCATAAGAGGAGGATATTAAATAGGCGGCGAGTTGAATTCCGTGCGGCGTCACCATTCCTACTCTGTGTTGTGAGAGATTTTAGAAAAACGGAGTAGAAAAGGTGGGGCGGGAAGGGAAGATTGTGGGAGTTAGGGCACATTATGATTTTAATACATATTTAAATGTTTGTAAGGGTTGTTCCTATATCCAAGGGTCCATAGCTCAGTGGTAGAGCATTTGACTGCAGATCAAGAGGTCACCGGTTCGAACCCGGTTGGGCCCTTATTAATGGTTCATTTATTTTTTTATATATTTGTTTGCTTTTCTTTTTTAATTAAATGAAAAGTATTTGAGAAGAGTTGAAGGATAACTAAAAAGAAAATGCTATCCTATGTCAATAGAAATATGATATAATTATGGTATCAATTGTGATAAAATTTATTTTATTGTTAACGTGACAACAGATATTTCAAAAGTATAAATATTAATGTGTACGTTGCATTTTCATTTTGTTAGGATTGGTTCGGTGAAACCAGATTTAATTAAAATTTTCATAATTTTTGTTTTTAGTAATCCACTCAACCGTTTCTTATTCTCAACTCAGCTCAAATGTTACTTTAATATATATATATATATATATATATATATGAAGGAAGGGATGCAATAAAATATCCGTTTATATATATACTACATGCAATCAACTAATTAATAAAACTAAAATTATTATACTAGCTAGCTAGCTACAAGTGTACGTAGGTTGTTTTCAGGGGAGGGACAGGAAGAATTGAATGAATGAATTAGGTACAGTACATTGTACAATACATTGATACAATATGGTACATTATCGAGTTAGTTAATTGTTCGATATTTAATAAGCGCGCGCTTTTATGATATCAAAGCTCATTTCACTGGGATCTGTTGCTTGCAATTCAACTTGAATCCCATCCAATTCCCTCTTGAATCTGTCCTTAGAGCTGGCATACACCATCTTCATTCTGACCTTTGATGTATCTGGTGACCATGCAATGAAGAAAATTTTGCTCTTCTGGCAATTTTCATCAGTGATGAAATCGAAATCGAATACAGCATAGCGACATTCATCACAAGGGAGAGAGGCCGAAAAATCTTCATAACTTTCTTCAGGCTCCCCAAGTTTCTCCACCACCACTTGTTGACCTACAATCTTGAAGATGATGAAACGGTAGTTTCGTTTTGCTTTTAGTTCCAAGAACTTCAGCTTACACTCATCTTGCACCGCCATCCCAGACGCAGCGTTCGCCTGCACATCGATCACAATATATTCACATATACATGCATGCATGCAGGGAAACATGATATGCAAGTTAATTACAATCAATCGATCATATATAGCTAGGACTAAAAAAAAAAAAATCACATATTACATCCTGCATGCATACAAAAAAGCCCTTGAATTTTAGAGGTACAAGAATCATTTCAAACAACCCCTCCTCTAAAAAACAATATTAATACAAATTCTATCGTTTGCTTGCACTTGGAAGGAAATAAAGAGGTATATATAATTACCATTTTGCCTTCCAAAATAATTAGGCCGGAGAAAAATCAAAGGACCTGCAAAACCAGATGAGAAAATAAAAAGGAAATGGCATGGAAAATAAAATAAGGAGGACATGAAAAGTTGGTTGAAGTTTATAAAAGTAGAGAGAAATGCGGGGGGTGAAGAGAAAATAAAGGGTCAAGAATTGTCATAGCCCCTCTAAGGTTCATAATTCCCCTAGCTAACCATATATATATATATATATATATAACCAACTGATCTTTCATTCCTAATTTAATTTACATTTTTGTTTTTATTTGTTAATATTAATAATATTGTATGTAAATTTTAGTAAAGCTAGCGCTAGAGAGAGGAGATACTTAAATGCATGCAATTGAATTCTTTAAGCTGCAAATTACTAATTAAATTAAAAAACTTTTTCCAGTTTCCCCAAGTTGCTTGCCTTAAACAAACAACTCCATGACTGTAAATTAAATATATGGTGTCTGATTCTTTAATTAATTAATTACTTATAAATATATAAACTAATTACTCTTGTTCAAAATAAAAATTTATAAATTCAATCAACTGTCTGTCTGTCTATCAATCAATTTTTATTTTGAATCTCACTTGATATTCTCTAGAATATATGCCATATTTTATTTGTTTATACTTTTTCCAATTTGCCTAATTTGATTTGGTGATATATCGGACAAGTTGACCGTCGAGGATACTGCATGCCCCTTCTCCACTATATATATGTCTTATAATAATTCCATGAGCTTCAGACAACCTGCAGCAGCTTCCTGCATTCCGCAAATAACTAACTAATTAAGGTAGTATAAATTAAACGAGGAAATTAGGCCCTCGACTCCATTTCTTTCAACATCGATCAAGCAAGCTTCCTCAAACTTGCCTCCACATTGCCTTATACACCTCACACTCTGCAAGCAAATATTTTCATTTCAACATCATATGGTACACAGTTATATATCGTATGTTTGTAGCTCTCTTGTACGTTCACATAAAGAACTTGTACCCCAAGCTTTGCGCACCTATATATTTTTGTTGGCAAAATTTACTGATTTTAAGATGCCAAAAAGGACTTCTCTTACAAGAAGACCAGAAACCTTCACACCTAGATCGATTTTCAGCTTATCAACAGAACTAGATCTGTTTCGTAGAAAAGTAATGGACCCCCTGGGAATCAAGATTGACTCCCCAAGAACCAGGTGAATGGTATAAGCTTCAAGTATATATTGAGCTTTTCCATGATTCATTGAGAAAATCCTCAATGCGCCCAAACCCATTTTCCACATCATCACCTTTGAACGTTGGATTACACAAAGTACGAGCAACAATATATAGAAAAACCCTTGGAAATTATGGGACGGAAAAGAGTACATGGCAAAAGTATATCAAAAAATGGGGAAAACCCATTATACCTTTAAGTATTTTAGAAATAAAAATTTTCAGTTTTGATTTTGTTTCTTGGCTTGCAGAATAAAATTAAATCTGATTGATTATTACTAGTAACATAGAAAGATATATATATGGTGAACTAACAACACTAAAAAAAAATTAATTAGTGCCTTTCTATATTTATACTAATAAGGGGCAATAAATTTATAAACAGCGTTCACAATTTTAGTTTTGATTTAAATTTAGCAAGTGTAATAAAAAAAAGGGCATCGTTTTTTCTATTTCCCTCCCTTTTTGTGCTTAACTGAATTTCATTTCCTCTTTAATTTTGGGCCTTCCTATTTTCTTCGTCCGGCTCCAGTGGTCCAATATAAACTTGTGAACAACGGCAGCTCAATTCAACTAAATTATGAACAGTGGCAGCTCAATTCGATTGTAAATTGAGAATTGTGTGCTATATTTTTCAACTATTGTTGACTATCATTATTGCTTCTCGTTTGTTTTGCATTAAATAATTGACTGCTTCTTTTGCTTTCGGCAGCTTCGAATTTGTAAGGTTGGGAGTTGTAATATTAATACGCCATCTGCGGGAGTGTGTGACTAAATTTGTATGCTCTAATTTTGTGGTTTGGTTTTAGCTTTGGTTTCAGGCTCAGATGGTCGGAGGTATATATATATCATCATCATCTAGATTGTTGCTTAGGAATTAAAAGTTTTGGCATTTTGCACCCTAAAAATAAAATTTATTTGGCACTTTGCAACATAGTGCATATTTTAAAAAAATTGTTAGTGGAAAGGTATAATAGTCATTTTTTAATTTTTTTGGCACTTTACACCCTTAAAATATAGATTTTAGCAGTTTGCACCCTAGAAATATAAAATATTAGCACTTTGCACCCTGCAAAATTAAATTTTTGGCACATTAGTTCCACCCTTAAAAAAATCTGGCACTTTGCATCTTAGAAATATAATTTTTGGCATTTGCACCCTAATTTTTCTTTGAAAAAAGCTCATTAATGTAGTCGGTGGAAAGTAAAATTTTCATGTTGCAACAATCAAACAAAGGAAACAATATATTTTATTTCAGGTTGAATCACAATTTTTTACAAATTATATGTACATCTTGTCATTAAATAGACACTATTTTGCATCAGTTGTGATATTCAATACAATTTATACAATAGATAAGTTTTTTTTTCAAAATTTTTTTTACACGACATATTCTACAACTCTATAATTATTATCTACTAACATGTCAAACTTAAGAATTACAAAAAAGAAAAAAGAGTTCTTACTTTCTTAAGAATAGCTTAGGGCCTGTTTGTTTGGTGTTTGAGAAAGTAGTTTGGGAGAGTAGTGAAGATTTGTGAAATAATCTCGATTTGCGTAATATTGTTTGTTTGGGTTTTAAGAGAGTGGTTTGAGAAATAAAGTAGATGTAGATTATTTTTGGAAGAGTTAAATTGTAGGTGTAATATGTGTAAGACTTTATGTCAAATCTGATTTGTTATGTGACATAAATTGTGTAAGATATATGTTACTTTATGTCAAATCAGAGTAGATTTTCTATATGTTTTGTTTAGAGATAAAAAGAAAATTGTTGTTTATTTAGCTTTTGAAAGAGTAGTTTGAGAAAATTGAGGATGAAAGCCAAACAAGCAAGCTTTTAGTAATTTGGTTAAAATAAAAAATGTGCAACGGGTGGAAAGTGTAAAAAAATTATTGTTTAAGGATATAAAGTGCTACCGATCTATATTTTCAGAGTATATAGTGTCAAAATTTATATTTTTAGGATGCAAAATGCCAAGAAAATCGAAAAAGACTATAATAACCTTCTTGCAACTACATTTTCTCATCAAAACACACATAATTAGTGTGCAAAATGCCAAATAAAGTATATTACCATAGTGCAAAGTGCTAAAAATCATTTGCCGAATAAAATTAAATCTGATTAGTTATTACTAGTAAAATAGAAAGATATATGGTGAACTAACAGCAACGCGTTATAAATAGTATTATATCCATGTGCCTCAAAATAAAATATCCTTAAAATCCCCGAACGAACCTCTTCTCTTTCTCCCCCAAAGACTTCAACATGGACATCAACTCGTTTAATAACCTTGTTTGTTATGCTCCTCGTTGAAGTAATTAATCTTTTGTGCATTCTCGAGATATTTAATTCGACTCCAATAGCTGAATAATTAATACTAGCTCCATAATCATAATCATATTAAGGACTAGCTAATTAATTAAGAAGTGGGTATTAGCTAGACTTGAATTATCAAAACAATTATCAAAATAATTCAGATATTTACAAATCCTCAAGAAATCAATAGTTTATATGGACTTTCAATCCGGCTAACATTTTACTACCCGGCCGGCCAGAGTCATGCAATCAAGTTTTAAATATTCTTTTGTTGTTGTTGTAGTAGTTGATAAAAGAAAAATCTAACATATCCTAAACTTCTAAAAACCTGTTGACAACATTTTTCCAAATATTATCAAAATTTATTATAAATGTACGTCATCATCTTTCGTTTCATTCTACAAAAAGAGTTTTAGTAGGGCCATACGTATGTTAGAATTTGGGCCTTAACAAATAATGGGCCTTAACAATTTGGGCCCAAATGTTGCTACTCTAATTTCTTCATTTTCAACTTCGAATAACCAACGGGCCACAAGGCCCCTATTTCTCGATTCTAAGTTAACGGGTCGGATTCAAGCTAACATGAGATGAATCCTACTTAATTTATAATTATATTGATTAATTTGGTGATACTGATGTCATTATCGTTATACTTGGGGGGGGGGGGGGGGGGGGGGGGAAGGCAATGAATTATATATATATGTGATCGAAAATGATCCTTGAAATTAATTAGTTCCTAGTATAATTAGTGAAACATAAATATTGTTTGAAGATGAGAAAGAGTTAGGCTTGAAGTTGAAATTGTTTGGAGATAATAAAAGATTAATTAGGCGCGCGGGCGGTGTCACCTAACTCATGGATCCCATATTAATTAAAATATATAGGCAGCAGCTGAGTTATTTATATATATATATATATATATGTTCAATTAATTACACCGAACGTTTGTAATATATATAGTACTAGCTAATTTGTCTCTAATCAATATATAGAGTAAGTAATTAATTACTTATTATTCTTTTTTGTATTTTCATACACGATTTGATATGATATGTTATGATAGGAAAAATTCTTACTTAGACCTGGTCAGCTGGTCTAGGAGATTTTTCTAGACCTTGTGGTTGAAAAATATTCCACATCATTAATTATGATGATATGGTGCTCTCACAATAATAATGTGGAGTAATTTTCAACCACAAGGTTTAGGAAAATCTCATGGACCAGGTCTAAATAAGAATATCCCGTTATGATAGCTATCATGCTATATATCTAGTAGTAATTAATAACTACTTACTAATTACTGGTTCAATTGTAGAGAATTTTATTTTTAACTGATTCCTAGTAAGGAACGAGTACTAGTATTTTATAGCCAAGAAAAAGAAAAAAGAAAAAAAGGAACGTAACGTACGGCTAGGATTGAAGGAAAAAGAGATGGATGAAAATTAGATTAGATGTGAAGACAGACAGACAGACAGACGGACGGAAAAACAACCAAAGAAACAATCAATATTAATAATTCTTAATTCCTCCTGAGATCATAATCATATATATATAATCTCTTCGATTGATCGCCTCTCTCTCTCTCTCTCTCTCTCTCTCTCTCCGGTCAGGATCGGAGGTGCCCGCTCGATCGATCTCCTCATCTCTCATGCATGCATGATGACATATAATAATAATTATATATTTATATACATTTAATTATTAATTGCATTTATTATTCTAGCTAATTAATTAATTTGACTCTTTCTTTCTTTCTTCCTTTCTTTCTTTGAGTTAGATCAAAATCAAATCACTCAAATTTTTATTATTATTAATTAATTCTACATGCATGTCGACACGGGTAGCTAGCTAGCACAGTACATACTCATGAAATGTATATATATCATGTATAGATAATGTACGTGAAGTTTAATTTGATCGGATCCCTTTCTTCTAATTTGATTTTTGATTTTATTATACATATAATATATATAGTAGTAGTAGTAGAAGAAATAGTGATTAATAATTAATTAGTGGTGTTGGAGCTAGTCCGGCCGCCGATGGGGACGGATATATTGGTGGACATGGAGGCTCAAATTTCTCAGCAAAGTCCTCAGGCGCCCATCTTCAACAAACCCAATTGTCCTGTCACGTTAAAGGTATGATATATATATACTTTCTCATTTAATTAATGATGAACTAATTATATATATATATATATATGCTTAATTAATTCGGCTGATTAATTTATTTATATATAATCATTAATTTATTACTACGTACGTACTTGACTAACATGCATATATGTTATGTAGTTTGAGGATGTTTTATACAAGATCAAAATTGAGCACGGAGGATTATTCTTGAAGAAAAAATCAAAATCACAAGATAAATTAATCTTGAAAGGCATCACAGGAATAGTACTCCCCGGCGAAATGCTAGCCATGTTAGGCCCATCCGGCAGTGGCAAAACAACCTTACTAACCGCCCTCGGAGGTCGACTAGGCAGTGGTGGTCGTTTAACCGGGACCATAACTTACAACGACAAACCATTCTCCACCGCCATGAAACGTAACACCGGTTTCGTCACACAAGACGATATCCTCTACCCCCACCTCACCGTCACAGAAACGCTAGTCTACACGGCCCTCTTGCGCCTTCCTAAGACCTTAACTAAAGAAAAAAAAGCACAACACGCGGAAGCTGTGCTAACACAGCTTGGACTTTCGAGGTGCAGGGACAGCATTATAGGTGGTGGCCATTTGAGGGGAATATCCGGAGGCGAGAGGAAAAGAGTTAGTATTGGACAAGAAATGCTCATAAATCCGAGCCTATTGTTTCTTGATGAGCCTACATCAGGGCTCGATTCCACCACAGCTCAGAGGATTGTGTCCACACTTTGGGAATTAGCAAACGGGGGCAGAACTATAGTGATGACGATTCACCAGCCCTCCAGTAGGCTTTTTTACATGTTTCATAAGGTTCTATTGTTGTCTGAAGGAAGTGTTTTGTATTTTGGGAAAGGCTCAAATGCTTTAAATTATTTCTCTTCTGTTGGTTTCGCTCCGTCAGTTGCCATGAATCCTGCAGATTTTCTATTAGACCTTGCCAATGGTATATATGTAACCTACCTAATGTACATTAATTAACCACAAATTAATTACTTTCTAGCTAGCTAGCTAGTTGATATATATATATTTACTATTTTGTAGGGATTTCAACTGATGATTCCGAGGAAGATCAAAAAACCATTAAGCAAACATTGGTTTGTGCTTACAAGGATAATTTGTTAGAGAGTGTTAAGTTAGAAGTTGGAAGTGAACACAATAATCAGCTTCATGAAACAATTGATGATGATAAACAACTTAAGCGATGGTCGAATACCTGGTGGCAACAATTTCATGTTTTGTTCATAAGAGGAATAAAAGAAAGAAAGCATGAATCTTTCTCCGGTCTCAAGATCGCTCAAGTCCTTGTCGTAGCTATCCTTTGTGGACTCTTATGGTGGCAGTCAGATATCAATCACATACAAGATCAGGTGACTTTATAATCTATTGAAATATAATTAATATTGACAATAATTAATAAAGAGTTGGTAGTATATAGTGATATCGATGGATGGATGTGTTCATATATATATATATATATATGCATGCATGCAGGTTGGGCTTTTGTTCTTTTACAATGGATTTTGGGGATTTTATCCTCTGTTCAATGCTATTTTCACGTTCCCTCAGGAACGCGTTATGCTCGCAAAAGAAAGGTCCTCGGGTATGTATCGCTTATCTTCATACTTCATGGCGTTGACGCTGGGTGACCTCCCAATGGAATTGGTCCTTCCGACGGTGTTTTTCACCATATGTTACTGGATGGCGGGTCTAAAACCCACACCGGGTGCATTCTTTTCGGGGTTATTTGTTCTGTTATACAGCGTGTTGTGTACGCAAGGGCTTGGACTTGCAATTGGAGCAGTGGTAATGGATTTGAAATCAGCAACGACATTGGGATCAGTTATTATGTTGGCATTCTCTCTAGCATGTGGATTCTATGTCCAAAATGTTCCGGGATTCATAAGTTGGATCAAGTATGTTTCGGTTATACAACACTCGTACAAGTTGTCCTTGTTGTCGCAGTACAAGGCAGGTGAGACGTATGCGTGTGGGGACATGAATAATTGTGTGGTAGAGGATTCCCCATCGATAAAGGCGGTGGGGGGCCTGGATGGGCTGGGCATCTCTGTAATTGCTATGGCTGTAATGCTGGTGGGATATAGGCTCATTGCATATATTGCTCTCATGAGAATTGGTGTCACAAAGTCCACAAATTAAATTGAAATAAATTAATTAATAAAAATAATTCATGCATGCAAGTAGACATTTTTTTATTTATAGTATTTCAGTACCTCCAGTATTAATTATTACTGAATAAATAGAAATCTTTACTTTGTTGAGCTGAGCTGAGCACCATTTATTAATTAATTTAATTTGCAATTAAGATTATGGACTAAACTACTACTATAGTAGTATCTATATATACCGTACGTATATGTTATCGCGCGGACAGACTCCCATTATTATTATTATGCTCCAACATTGATTTAACCAATATACTATGTGATGAATGAAACAGCTAGCATCTGCGCGCGCAGATGCTAGCTGTTTCATTCATCACATAGTATATTTGTTTTTTTTTTCTTTTGTTGTTGTTGTTGTTAACTTGTTATTCATAATAATAATTGTAGATAGATAGATAAGGTAATTAATTATTGTGAGATCAGATGGCGGCCTTGGTTTGTGATGCAAATTAATCCACAACTTATTGTCAGCGGTGAACTCCGAGCTCTAACTCCAGCTTTTCAGATATACGGTAGGCGACAAGTCTTCTCTGGACCTGTTGTTACCCTCAAAGTTTTCGAAGATAACTTATTAGTTTGCGAATTTCGCAATGAAAGAGTTCCAGTTGTCGACGGGGGTGCTAGCTTGCGATGTGCAATACTCCGGTGGCATCATATCATATGGTTGTTTAATTATATATGTTCCACTGTTCCTCTGAATTGTTTAATTATAGTTGGTCATGAATCCTCTGAATTCAATATGTAACAATTTTGTATGCTGACATACAAATGATTTCCTGAGAACAATTTGATAGGGTTTCACACCTGTCTTAGTTTTTTGTAATATGTAGGATCAGGTTAGATTACAACTAGGGATTCTCTTGTAAACTTTTTCTTTCTTATTTGAATCAGGACAACGACTAAACAAGATATAATCTGAAGTTGTTAGTTTAATTTCTTCCTTGTTTCATTGTCCGCAGTAAGAATAGAGTGATCAAACTAAAATTGAGTTCCATAAGTTTGATCTGATTCTAACAAATTATTGCCACTTTGACTGGTTCATAGCTTATATGTTGGAGAATTTGGTTTCTCCAGAACGAAATATTTTGTTTCGGTTTGTTTAAAGGAATTGTGCTTCTGGCGAGTGCTAGTGGAGATGAATCGTGAACATGAACTTCTGTTCGACTATGTTGATTAATTTGATGGTTTTTCGGATACTGTGTGTAACTAAATTAATAATGTGGAATCTTATTAGACCTGATTCATATCTACATTTCGTCAAATTTAATCCGTATGGTATGGTGTCTAACAGAGTTTGGAAGTGTGATTGAATTGGTTTGGTTTCTTCTTCAGTGTTTCAGCTCGTGTTTAATTGAAAATTTTGTTTAGCCTTGATTAGTTTAACATAACAAATCAAGACGAACAATCTTTTTTGACAGTTTTTATCCAAATTCAACTCAATGACCTGAAAATGATCATAAAATTCACATTTGGAAAGCTATCAATATATTTATTTTAAATTGAGGTAAGTTTGCTAATTGTCTTCTCTCTTAGTCAGCTGAGAGCAGTTATATATGCATGCTGTTCCTTTCTCTCATAAAATAAAGGATCACCGAGTTCAGTTGATCAACCTCTGATCGAGTATGTACTCTTCCTGGCCGCCTTGTTTTCTTTTCTTTTCTTTTCTTTTCTTTTCAGTTGGTCTTATTTATACTTATTTCTAGTATAGATATATTTGTCCGACGACGGTTTTGGTATATGTAGGGTAAGTTTGAAAACAGTCATGGTAACTAACTAAAGGTGGTTTCAGGTGCAGTAGCCCCGAGAATTAATATATAGCTTTAAAGCATACTGATTGGCTTCAACTTTGCGCCTCATGTGCCACATCCAAAGGTATTTATAGGATTGGTTGAGTTTTACATTTAGCTTTGTCTTAATTTGTTTATGAAAACAGAAGCAAACACAAGAAGTATTGTTCCGGATAGAGTTTACCAAAAGAGAGAGTCATCTCATGTAGTTCTGACTATGCTATGCAATATCTAAGAACAAAAAGAAATGTATTTTATTGCTCAAAAGCATTGAAAATATTATAAGAAAAAATAGTGACAGACAAATGCTTTAGGAAATGAACTATTATTAATGTACACATCTTATTTAAGTGCTCTATGATTCGTCTTCACCATATATTGTACTAGCTAGATCTTCTTTCCATTTTTCAGATTACGAAGGGCCATCACAAGTTCTTGCCTTTCACCTTCTACCTCTGCAAATCTGAGACTTATTTCTGAATATCTCCCATGCATTTCTTTCAATTCTTCATCCATGCTTTTATATCTTTCTTTCAATGATTCTACTTCACTTAACAAGCTGTGAAAACAAAAAAAGACTCCTTGTTATGTCAACTGGATTATATACAATGACAATAATATTGCAGAACATAAAAATCCCAAGTATACAAACAATATTACCTTTTGACTTGTGATGTGTGAAGTCCATTCTTTACAGAAAGGTTGTCCTTCACGGGAATGCTCGCCTGTAATGAATCGATCACATTTTACTTTTCATTACAATTTGATAAAATGATTCAATTATCATTGTGGGAATTTAATTTTGAGTTTGATTAAGAATTGTATTTACCTGTTCTTTCTTACGTAAATCGCCTTGTAATATAGACATCTCTTTCTTCAGGTTTTTTTTCTCCGATTCCAGTTCAACCAATTGATTCTTCACTTCAATATTTTTGTGTCTAAGCTTTTTCACTTCCAAATTAAGGTTCTCGTCTCTTGTCCTCTTCTGATCCATTTGAGACTTCATCGAAACATTTTCCTGCATTAGTTTTTCCGCTTCCTTCCTCACCGAAGCGAGTTGTCTTTCTAATTCTTCTTTTTCCTTGATCCATTTTTGGGAGTTTTTGTTAACCCCAATGATCCCTTTATTTTGTTCTTCACACTTTAGAAGTATATTTTCATACTCTTCTTTGGCTTTCTGGAGGAGTTCTTCTAAAACGTCATTTTTCTCTGCTAATTTCTCATTTTCTTCAATCTTCAAAGACATTTCAGCAGAAAGTTGATTGAATTCTTCTTGTAGTCTCTCAGCTGCATTTGAATTACCCCGTTTTATTTTCCTTAAAGCTTCCTCAGCTTTCATAGCCCTTTGCTCTTGCTCAATTTTCGCTTTACTTACCATTTCAAGATCCTCTTTGAAAACTTGTACCTGATTTTCCAGTTCATTTTGCAGGCTCTCAACTTGGATCTCGAGCTCGTCAATCATATTCAATGATTCCGAGTGTTGAAGTCCACGTCTTTTGATTTCTTCCTCCAAGCTTGCAACCCGGAGTTTGAACTGCTTCAATGAGGCCAAGCTTTCAGAAAGATTTTGTTGAATTTCCATATTTTCTTCTTCATTTTGCATTATTTTAGAGTAGATATCCTTGTTCTCTGTCTCTAATCTCTTGTAATCAAGAGTAAGCCTCTCTACTTCCATTTGTATCTCTTCTTTCTCGTTCTTATGAACTTGTATTTCAGAAGAGAGGTTCTCGATTTTCTTCTTCAGCGTTTCTACTTCATCAGTAGTCGTAGTCCCGCCATTGTTTTCTAAATGATCTTCTGAAGGAGCATTATGAAGGGATTTAATTTTGGTCTGAAGTCGAGATATTTCGGTGTTTTTATGTTCCAACTTTTTGTTAAGATCTCTTAAAGCTAGAACGAATTCAGAATTTGAATCTTCTGTTTTCTGTAGTTTAAGCTTCAGCTTTTTAGTTAACTGCTTCTCGCGTTGAAGGGCTTCTGAACTTCTCTGATAATCAGTATCTTTCTGTATGGGGGTTGAAGCTTCTTCAGATTTAATTAGTTGTTGGTCACATTGCAGTTTAAGTGCATCTCTTTCTTCTTTTAGACAGTCGATTTGGTCGGACAATTGCTGTCTACTTTTGGTTTCTTTAAGGATTTGTTTGCGAAGGGACTGTACTTGTAACTCTGCATGTTCTGCTTTTCTCTCTAACATTTTCATTTGATTTCTCAAACTTCCATCTCTTGAGTCTGATTCATTACCATCTGATTCTGCTTCTTCGAAGCTTCCACCGTTGGGAGATGTAGTAGCTTCACTCAAATCTTCACTCTAGAAACAAATTAAATGAAGTAGTAGTTTTGATTAAAGCAGTCTAAGTCTATTTTAAACTTAAATTCCCTTGTAATTAGAGAGCTTACATCATGGGATCCTGTCATTGATGCTTCATTATTATCTTGGTCTAGTCTGACATATATATATATATATATTTCATCCGAAAAACTAATATTAATTGTTATTTAGACAATTATGAGGGTAAGATATAAACAGATGGATGAAATATATTATTGATCATGTTAATAATTTTGCACCTTGAATCAGAATCTCCTTGTAACTTCTGAACTGTAACCTGATATATATGTTATATGATGCATGTTATACAACCTTATAATAATTAATTATCAAAAGAAATAATTAAATAACTGATATATATATATATATATATATATATATATGTATGTATCTAATAAATGGAATTAACTTAATTAATTAATTACGTGTAGGATGGCACCCGATTTTGAAGTTTGTAAAGGAAGAGTTAGGTTCAATGGTTTTGTAGCCTCTGCTAGATCTGCAAAATCGATGGAAACTTCTCCAAGAAATCCTGATTTTGATGATCCCTGTAATGTAAGAATAATAAATTAAAAAAGCCATGCTTGCTTTTAATAGAATTTTCAGTTCTGAACTGATGAATCTTGTGTGGAGAAATTAGTTGACTGACTTACTGTTGATACAACCACATAATAGAATTTTTCTCTGATTCTTCCTGTTTTAATCTCCTTGATTAATTTAACAGTTTCATAAATTGGATTTTCCCAGGTGCAGACTCCATCAAGAATCGGAGCTTTTGTTAATCGAACTGTAGGCTTCCCTACGCCAACCGGAACCAGAGAAATCATGAGGCCTTTTGCTTTGAGCTGTGGAACCTGGGAAAATTTTGTTGTTTTTGTAATTATTTGATATCAAAATCCTATATATGGAAATTAATTAATTATTATGTGAAAAATAATGACATATACTATATATATATATAGTAATAGTACCTGTGTTGCTTGAAATTGCATCTTGAAGACAGCTTTGATCTTTTTTTGGCTCCGGTTGAACATTTTCTAACTCTGTTTGTTATGTGATGCATGAAAAATCTATAAATCTTCTTGATTTTTTGGTTGTTAATTGGGAGAGGACTAGTTAAATTAAATTAACAAAAAGAAACTTTTTGATTTTTTATGCATCATATCATATCATATAGTATATCTGTATATGATGATTGGAACTTGGAAATGGAAGTCGTAGTTAGAAATGGGGATGGGGCCAGATTTGTTTTGATTGGCATCGATCATGTGGGACGAGGTAAGAATGAGAAAACTGTAATTGTAATTGCAGTTGGACGATGCAATGCTGCTTTTTTATGTAATAAAGTCAATTTATCATGTCTGAAATTCATTTCAAGTTGTGGCTGCCATGAAACCCACCAGCTCATTGCATTTGCCCCAATAACTTTAAAATACTATTTATTTATTTGTTCAAAAGATTAGTAAACTCATTAATTAAAAATGTTCTGTGCTCTCTCTGCTTCCTAAACATTTCACATCACATTTTTTAAGAGAGAGAGAGAGTACTTACTTTCAAATAGTAATAATTTGGGTTGATGGATCCAAGTAAGTAACCTGCGGGTCGGGTTTGATTTACTTTATGCTGATTTGGGTGGCACATTTATTTATTTATATATACCAGCCTTGCCTTGATAACCTAGGAAAAGTATATGTACCAATATATCATTGTAATTACTTTTGCTTTCTACTTGGCAAATCATGATTCAACACTCTAACCACTATTAATATATTTATTGTATTGTGAGCTCGCAATAACAGATGATTTTTTACTAATATTTTTAAATGGTGATTTAAATTCGAATCTCATATAATATATAATATGTATATGCGTCACAAAATTGATTTAATCTTTAAAAAAGAAAAATGCGTGGTTTGTTTGAAAGACATAGAGATATTATTCGCACTAGAATACTTACGATAGACCGACCGGGAACACATTCACTACTGGGAATTGACATCGATCTTTATGCTTTCCGATTGTATAATTTTTCTTAGAATTATGAAAATAACCCAAATCTTAAATTCCCTTTAGAAATCCAATTTTATATTGCATGGCACCTCTCCTCATATGATTCTTAATCTAAATATAGTATAATTAAATATAGTTAATTAACTGGTGTGTACAGCTAATTAAATCAATTTTACAAAACTAAATTTGGTAAAAATATTAGTGGGACACTCCTTGCACTAATTGTGATTGCAGTATTAAATGCTGCAAAATGATCTGGAATGAGGGGACGTCCCATGTGAAGGCATGTGCTTTTCGAACCATGATCTCTCATTATTTGCATTATGTACATCACTTCTTTCCCCTTCTTTCTTCTTTTTTTTTTTTTTTAAGAACCAGTTTTCTTTTCCTTTCGCATTTCATTTATAGGGATGTAATAGTATTGAAGATACAGTGCTTTAAGGATAGCTTGAACTTGAATTTTAATGAGTTTGAAATTTTGTGTTCGAGCTTGATTTGATGTCAAATACGCCAAGTTCAAACAATTTTTTATTGAACGAACTCGAGTCGAGTATCGAATAGCATTATATTTTACATGTATCTTATCAAATTTTAGGCCGAACTTTAAAAATTATCAAAAGAAAAATGTATAATGTTCAAGACTTGTTTGATTTATCTGACAAACTGGTCTCAAACGAGCTTGAATCGAATATTAAGTAATTTGACTTGATTTTTAACCATACTCGTTTATATATAACTAGGAAACTTATTGGAAGAAAAAAAAGACAATAATAATAATATATGTCAACTCAACTATATTTTTTTGATCGAGAAAGAACAAACAAAAACCAGCTGCACAATCCGGAGGATCTTCCCTTATCCAATTCGCTCAGTCACTTCCAACAAGAGCATCCGCGATCGAATTTGCTAAATACTCTAACGTGCTTAGGGCTGAAAATCAAATAAAGCTACTCAATAATCGACTCGAGTTCGTTCGATAAAAACTCGTTTAAACTCGGTTCGTCACACTAATCAAATAAGCTCGAACATCTTTTTTCGTTCGATAACTTTTGAAGCTCGGCTCGATCTAAAAATTGAAAAAATTTATATAAAATATTAAGCTACTCAATACTCGGCTCGAGCTCGTTCGATAAAAGTTCGTTTGAGCTCGGTTCGATTGCAAATCAAATTAAGCTCAAACACAAAATTTCAAGTTCGATAAAATTCAAACAAAACTTGAACAGTGTATCATTCGATACTACTCGACTCGATTACAAGCTTAAATGTGGTGAGAATGAATAGTCAAGTCAATGACTTCCTAAAATATATTGTGTATTGTGGCGTCGTTATATTGCCGTTGCAATACTTTTTACTGTCAGTATGTCATAAATATCCAATAAATGCCCCCATCAAATTATCCATTCTGCAAGCACGTGACGTGACATCTCACGAGTTGACTACTCACTCATTAATGAAATTTATATACTCCTCCTTCAACATTGATTTACTAAGTTCGAAATGCATTTAAAATATGGAAGTCCATATTGAAAATCACATTGTAGCTTTTGTCATGCCAAAAATGTTTAAACAAAATTGGCCCATCTGAATAAATTGGGCCTAAGCAGTAACATTTCAATAGCCCATCTTTTCGCTTTTAACAAATTTATTTTGGTTTAAAAAGTTTAAAACTTTACATGGAAGCCTAATAAAAATGGGGCAAAAAGTTTTGAAGAATTTAAGATGAATTGCCAATGTATTTCAATTTGAAAAAGCCGAAAAGGACAATATACACAAATATAAGGGTCAATTATGGATACTGGTTAGGCATAATTTTTTTTTTTTTTTTTTTTTTTTTTGGAGAAATGGTTAGACATAATTATAAAAAGAATTAATTCAGTTTGACCGACTCCACAACATTGACATGATAAGTACAATATACTTAATTAATCAGAAAACAAGTATATTATTACTCTTGATTTATGGTTGAATAAGTTCCACCAGACCTAATTAGCGCAACTCTAAGCGATAAATTATTAAAATTATAGCCCAAGCTTGAAAGGAAAAAAAAAAGTTAATAATTGTTGTACCTAATTAAAGTGTCAAAAGTAGTACGTCTTGACAAGAAACCACTATCAACATTTGATTATATTCCAGCTAATACATTGATTAACAAGATTAACAAGAACTGATCAGATCAGTACGTATAAGCAATTAATACCGAATTAAAATTTGAAAATAGGAGCCATAAGAGGGGTCCGGTTTACACTATTGCGGGCCAACTAAATACAGCACAGAGTTCGATCCATTATTACATAGCTTTCTTGATAATTAGTAATTAATTATGTGAAAGCAATGCTCTTTCTTAATTTCTTATATAAATAATATGAAGTACTCCGTATATGTTAACCTCAAAAATATATAATTATTGATAATGTACTTTTTTCTTTCGAGATTATTCACGTTTTAAGTGTGAGAATCCCTTTCAATATAAATTCGAACTTAAATTCACTATTTTGTATATAATAATTATTAGCCTTTTCATTATATCAATCACCAATTGGTATTGATAAGATACATTAATTGATTAACAATTATGTGGTTAATTAACACTAAATAAATAGAATTGACTCTAAGTAAAGAACACTAAATAGAATTAAATAAACATTTGTTTAAATATAATTGTATTGTAATTGAATGATCTGTGTTTGAAATCAAGATACGCTAATTTTTTTTATTTTAATACAATAATTAAATTGGCATCCATTGATGTATTCTGAGATATTGTGCGTTGGGATGAGGCTGTTTGCCAACAAAGAACAGCAGATTGCTTCCGAAGCTATAAGATGATCAATTAAGAGACATAATAATTTATTTGTTGAATATTTTAGGCATGCAGCTGGCCTAAACCTAATTAATGGGCCTCATTATAGGCAACCATCTTGCGTACACAACACGTCTCCTAATTCAGCAATAAAATCCTTCACCAATCAACATCTCCTTTTTCTTTCTTTTTTTAATCTTTTACCAATTTTATTAAAAAAATAGAACATTAATTATGTTAATTACTTTTACATATATATTTATCTTGATAAATATTTTTATATGTGTTTCTAAATCATAAAAACAAAAATGAAGTAAATATGTGTTTCTAAAGAATGTTAAAACATGTACTATTTAAAGTGAAAGCCAAACAAGACCTAAGGGTGTATGTGTATGGGTTTTGGTCCGGTCCCATATATTTTACGAGACCGAGCCAAAAACTTTTCAAATGAGTTTTCGTTAAACCCTTAAAACCATGAAAAACCTATTCAGAAACACACATTCAAACTCTTTAAACCTATTAAACATTGATTTGACACCTGTCACATACTCTTTCCCCCAAACCATCCAAATCCAATCCAAGTGGGGTTTTAATTTTTTCAAATCACAAAACCCAACAACCAAAACTCATCCAAATGAGGTCTCAAATGTTTAATCAAAATCACCCAACTATTTTTTAAATCGAGACCCACAAAACCGAATCAAAACTCATCCAAATAAACCCTAACTAACCTATTGAAAAAAGAGAAAAAGGATGATATTATGAAGTTTGTTTTGTGGTTGGACTTGACATGCAAATGCAAGGGGCTGTCAAAAGCAAAAACAAACAAAAATAGCAACTCACATTTGATAGCATTTTAATTTGGTCTTTTACATCAAAGAATGAATCTTTACACCAGCATTAATTCATTTATTGTCCTAAAAGAATCTTGCTATGGAAATTAACATCTTAATATTTTATATTATATTTATATATCTTTTCACAACTACGTACTAAATTACCGACCAACCTAAAAAACTTTAAAAAATGTATAAAGAAATTGATTTTTGCCCACCCCCGAATTTTTGTTTTAATCATTTCTTTAAAGATAATGACCATGATCAAAAGAAAAAACGAACCTATTTGATGACCCATGTACAGAAAAAAGAAACTTCTTTTTGTATATTCAATCATGGTCATTAGTCATTACCTATATAGAAATGATTTATTATCAAGTTGTTATACTTTTCTTTTTTCGAATTAACTTATCTATTTAAACATATTTAGCAAAACAAAATTATCCCAAATTAAATTTCATTGCACAAACATTTCCCCTTTTTCCCAGCCCATATAAGAAAACTGCAAGATGAATAATTTGAAAGAAAAAAAAAAATAGTAGCGGTAAAAATGATAATAATTAATCAAAGGTAGGGTAAACATCAATATAATGACCCTTCTTATCATTAATTTTATACAGAGTGTGGTCCCTCTTATGTTTTTTTTTCCTATCTTAGTCCCCACTATGAATTATTTGTTTCACTTTGATCATTTTCAGGTGGTTCAAGGTGAACTAAAGTGTCAAAACAGTTTTGCGAGGACTAAATTGATTAATAAATAGTTTTATGAGTGACTAATTGATACAAAATAATTTTATGAGAGACTAAATTATAACACTATAAATAAAAGATCCATTGTAAAGGATCAAAGTGAAACAAATAATGAAAACTAACGTGGAAAAAAATCACAAGAAAGACCATCTGTAAAAAATTACTATAAGAGAATCGTTGATGGTGTTAGGGGAAAATTTAAACATGAAATGGTCGAGCATATATATTAAGTTAAAAATAGGACCACTTTTATTCATGACATTTAAAACAATACCCACACAATCTCAAAAGATTTCTCCTCAACGGTTGCAATATTTTGAACTTATTTTGCATTAAAATTCTGTAAATGTTAGATATATAAATCTTTCTCACATATTATATTATACCTGGAATTCTTTTAATATTTTCGAAGATATTAAAAAAAGAAAGGAATATAATAAGAAATTATTGTTTAAATTTGATTTGATAGAATTTATTCATTCATAATTTATATACTTACATATGGTCGATCTATTTATAAATATTATCTATCAACGGGTAATTGATCTAGTGGAATAAACTAGTCACTACAAAATAACAAACTTAAATTTGAATTATTGTTGGGAGAAGTTCCCATTTAATATATCCGACACCACTCGAAAATGATTATCCCATAAACCACAACAATGTGTTTTCATAATCTTTCATCTTCTGGTAATTGGAGAAAATTCTCTTCTCTTAGTTATATACTTTTATTTTTAAAAAATATCACCAGAATAAAATGTCCATTAAGCGTATTATAGTTTTATAAAATTATCACGGGGATAAAATGTCCGTTAAGCGTAATATAGTAGATAATAAAATAAGGTCGTTCAGTTTGACTAAAGGCATCTCCAATGGAGACCCTATATGGGTCATCAAACCCATTAACTTCCAATTTGATGGCTGAAATCAAAAAAACTCCTCTCCAATAGAGGCCCTATTTGAGCCATCAAATTGATGTCCAGAAGCTCCTGCCATAAAAAATAGGGCCAATTCCTCTAGGCCCCAAATTTTGGTAGGAAAAATATCACACTCCCAATGGCTACAAGATTGAAACCGGTAAATTATTTTTTTTTTTTTGAAAAAGAGCCGTTGCAAAATTGTGTGTATAAATTAAATATCATTTTCATCACAAAATTATACTTGCAACATATCTAGATCAGAAATCTTATCATGATATAATACAAAAAATATTATATGGATAAGAAATATTATCAGATATCTTGATGGCTACTTAAAAATCGACACGTGGCATCGAAAAATCTTATCTATCTTGATATAATATAAATATATTATATTATATGGATACGAAATCTGATCATATACCTTGATATTTGAATTCAAATCGACACGTGACATTTTTAAATTTTATCATATGATATAATATAAAAAGTTAGCAAGATATAATATTTGTAATATACACTTTAGTCTCGTTTTTATATTTGATTGCATTTTTAAATGGGTTTAATTTTGTTTTAATATCAATTTTACTTAATTTAAAATGATGAAAAAAATTGATGTTACATTTTGATGGCTGTGCATTGGAATATAAAACATTTACAGGGGCCCCAAAACACTGTAGCAGTCATCAAACGAGTATTTGATTACCTACTTTGATGGCTTAGGATTGGAGATGCCCTAAGGCCATCTCCAATGGCAGCCGCGGGGTCGGGGTCGGCGGGAGAAACGGCTGGAGATGGAGAGGGGCCGGGCTCGGGGTCGCTGCCGGGGTGGAACGGGCGGGGCGCAGGGCTCGGCGCCCAGCCCGGGGTCGCGCGTGAGTCAATTTTTTTTTTTTTTATTTCTTTGAACAGGGACGGTTTTTTTGGAGAAGATAAGTCAGGGGACGCCAAGTGGCGTCCCCTGATTGGCCTCTTCTTTTTTTTTTTTTTAAATTTCCTTATTATATAAGTTTGAAAGGGGAGAGGAAAAAGTGGGCCGATTTCAATAGAATTAATCTAATTAATTCTGACAAACAGCTGGCCTAATTAATTTGGCTTTTTTTTTTTTTTTTGTTTTAATGAATTATTGTTGTATAATTAATGTGTGTATGGTTAATAATGTATAATTAATGAGTTGTATTGTTGTAATTAATGTGTTATATTAATTAATTTATTATTTGAACTAATACGTTATTTTAATTAATGTGTTATTTTGATTAATGTGATAGGTTTTAATTATATAGTATATAATATGATTAATTATTTAAAATAACACATAAATAAAATTATGATATACTTATAAATATAGAAATAGTCTATTTAATTAAACACTCATGCAAATGATTTTTTTTAAAATACAAAATTAGTTAAAAATATAAAATAAACACTCATACAAATAAAATGTTATATTTTCATGTGTTTCCTTTCTTGTATTTTCCGTATTTTCAGTTTCTTGTATTTCCTTTGTTGTTTGTTGTATTTTCTTCCTTGTTATAAAAATGTTTGTTTGCGTATTATGTATTAATTTGTAGTAAGCTTAGTTATTTATTCTATTTAATTTAATATTTTAATATAATTAATAATTAAATTACGAGTACTAATATAATTTCTATTTAATATTAATATTTTTAATATAATTAATAATTAAATTACGAGTATTAATATAATTACTATTATTAATATTAATATTAAAAAAATTTAAAACTATAATATTAATAGGTGAGAGTGGGCAAAGTTTCAAAATGGAATTAATTCATCAACGGAGCCCCAACCACTGGAGACGACGACAGGGCTCAGGGCTAGCCCTGGGGCTGCCCCGGGGGGGCAGCCCCAGGGCTAGCCCTGAACCATTGGAGATGGCCTAACAAGGTCGGATTAAAAAAATAATCATGCATATATCAATTGCTCGTTTTAAAAAATTGTAGTTCGAACCGACCCAAAAAAAGTGTCAACCTCCATTATTTGTAGCGGTTGTTGCCTTCTTTGTGATTTAATCATCTCTCACTTTTATCCTTCAATTTTAATAAGAAATTAAACTCTATACCAAACCTAAATGGGGTTAATTTTTTTTGTCAAATTCTAAAATTTTGGACCAAGCAAACACTTTTTTCCATTAATGGATTAATTAATATTGGGCCAAATTTGTGACCGCACATCATTTTTGATAGATGGTTCATTTGTGATATTAAGTGCAATAGGCAATTTGGTCTAATTTTAAATTTTGAGCGGATTGCTAGATTTCTGGGATTGGTGCAATTGTTATCTCAACAAATAAGGCTGTGTTTGGATGGGTTTTGGTCCGGTCTCGTGGGTTCCGTGAGATCGAGCAAAAATCCTTTCAAATGAATTTTCGTCAAACCCATAAAACCATAAAAAATATATTTAAAAATCCACACTCAAACTCTTCAAACCTATAAAACATTGATTTGACACCTACCATCTATTTTTTCCCCCAATTCTTATTAAAAAAGACATAGATTTGACACCTATCACCTACTTTTTCCCCTAAACCCCAATATCTAATCCCAATCAATGTGGGGGTTTCAACTTATTCAAACCACAAAACCCAAGAGTCAAAACCCATCCAAATGAAGTCTCAAAGGTTTCATCGATCAATCAAACTAAATATATGATATATACATTATTAAATTTTGAATCTTGGTTTATTGTGCAAACAGAACCGAACACATCTTAAATTGATTATGTTATATAGAGAGAGTTAATTGGTCTAAAAATGAAATTTCAATTGTAAACTTATATGGTAATTTACTATTTAATTTAATCATAATTGTTTTTTTAAATGTAAATAAATAAAATCTTTTGGGCATGAAAAGTAGTTTGACAACTCACAAAGAGGGGGAGGACCAAACTAAATTATCTATCTGTAGTGTACTACCAATAATACGGAGTAATAATCATCCATAATTTTTTTTTTAAAAGGTTTCTCCCTCCTCCTCTGTTCATTTGCAATTGCAAGAGAGAGAGACATACATCTATTTAGTATTTACCCTTCCTCCTCCAGCTGAGCCAACCATTCTCTCTCTCTCTCACACACACACACACACACTCAATTAAATTATAATACTAGTGTAGCTAATTATTAAGTTTTCTGAAGTGATGGCGGAGGAAGAAGCCAAGAAGCTGGTTCAAGTACCAGATCAGGTGGAGGGGCAAACTGAAGCTCCTAAAGAAGTTGCGGCGGCGGCTGAGGATAAAATTGCCATTCCACCTCCTGCTGTTCATGTAGAGAAACCTGAAGACTGCAAAGCTCTTGCTATTATACAAAGTAAATTAACTTAATTTCAACATACAGTTAAAACTCATCGGGCCTTTAGTTAGAACTTTCTTTTTTAGATTATTATTATTATTATTTATGGTGGAAAATTTAATTCAGATGGCATTATTTGGTCTTGTAATAGAAAAATTGTTTCTTGGATCGGATATTTATTAAACACTCCTATATTTACTTAGACTGAGGGAAAAATATTTAATTAGTTCCAAATTAAGTTTTTTGGCAGTTTCTTTTAAGTTTGAGCCTGGATAATGAACTTACATGATTATTAATTAATTCTTTAATTTGTTTATATTAAATAAAATTGCATAAAGGAAAAGAAGCTAAGAAGAACTTGTTGATTTTGCTATTTGCTGAGGAGTGTGGGGTTAATTGATTTTCTCATGGAAAACTAAATGTTCTATTCCAAATTTGCCTATATATGTTGATAATTAGCAGTACTACATCTTTTTTCTAATTTTCGAAGCTCGATCTCTCTGTGAACTTGAAAGAACCAGAACCTGTTGAGGAGAAGAAACTTGAGGGCTCCCTAAACAGAGGTAATTAGAACACTATAATATATGTTACTATTGAATAAAAAAATATTTATAGCTACTTCATTATCTTCATATATATATATATATACATATATAGATGCTGTTCTTGCCCGGGTAGCAACGGAGAAGAAGTTGTGTTTAATCAAAGCATGGGAAGATAGTGAGAAGTCAAAAGCTGAAAACAAGTAAGCTTCCCAAATACTTTTGTCTCTCAAAATCATTCTACAAATTAAGTTTTGGATGTTAGTTTAATTCCAGAATCTTAGTTGTCTAAATTTTTAAAAAGATAATCTCGCTCGATCGTCGTCCCTATTGCTTTTTTAAGCAGTGTGTTGGGCCTAAGTTGGGGAGAAATAGTCAAGTCATAGTCGACCCGTGGGCGCTTGGGTGAGTGAATGCACTATAAGGCTAAGGCATTGAGGCAGCTGGTACCTAACACCAATTGGTTTTGGGGCGACTGGTATCGCCTGAGGTCCTACACAATATTTGATTGTTAGATTATACATAAATAAATTAGAAACTCATGAACTAAGTGTGACATATATCTTGAGGTCCACTTGAGGATTATATATGTTGATGTGCCTTGTTAATTCCTACTAACTTTTGCAGAGCTCAAAAGAAAGTATGTGCTATTGGAGCTTGGGAGAACAGCAAGAAAGCGAGTCTTGAAGCCGAGCTTAAGAAGATTGAGGTAATTAACTAACATGTGTAAATACACATGCAATATATAGCTTAAATAGTATACTTTCATTTCATTTGATAACTCATAATGAATGGTTGGTCTTAATAAAAGAAGACTGGTCGAAATTTTATATAAACTTCATATTGCATGTTTCTAACATATATAAGCATATATATTTTGGTACATGTGCAGGAGCAATTGGAGATTAAGAAAGCAGAGTTAATAGAGAAACTGAAAAACAAGGTTGTTCATGTTCACAAAGAAGCAGAAGAAAAGAGAGCAATCATCGAAGCCAAACGAGGGGAAGATCTTCTTAAAGCAGAGGAATTTGCGGCAAAATATCGTGCCACTGGAACTGGTCCAAAGAAACTGCTTGGCTGTTTCTGAGAATGACATTTTCTGGTTTGATTTGAAACTCAAGTTAATTTGCTTTTGTACATTTTTTTTGTTTCAGATTCATTGTGTGGCAATTTGGGTGTAGGATTATTAGTTGTTCATTTTTATGTGTTCATATTGATGTATTTGTTCATACATACATTCTTAAGGAAATTAATTGCTTGATTTTGTTTGAATTATTATTATTTTATCAGTCTCATATGTGGACTTACATGTTTAATTAATTGTATGTGATGGACTATTTTCATTCATGCGACTAATCCATTGTGATATAATAAAAATAATTATGAGTCACAATTAAGTAAGTATGGGCCCAATTATGTGTAGAGACCTTATTGTGGGATGACAGTTAGGGACCTATTATATATACATTTACACTTTCATCTTCCCCATCTAAGAGAAAGCTAAGACATTTGCGAATTAGGCTTAGAAGACCACAACCCCTAGAATCCATCTTTGTGATTCTTCCGCTACTCTGTCAATGGATTCAGGTACTCTTCTCTTTTGTACAAACGTATATTGCTTAATCACCTACGAATAGGTCTTGAGATATGTATAATCAATGATTCCATGATTTATGTATTACATGTTTCCATTTGATTAGGAAGCTCCAGGAATTTTGACATGTTTTATGTGAAATTAGGTTAGTGGTTTGAGCACAAATATTCCTTGTATAAACATTTAACTTTTAACTCAACCTAAACAAACATAGATTCATGTAAGAAGAAAATAAAAAGATATAACAACATAATACTCAACCAAGAGAGATAGCTTTTTACTAATTCATGAAAATGCTATCTTCAAAGCAGCAATTTGGTTTCCCTATATTAGCTCTAAAAGTCTAAATATAAAACACCAGATCCAGACAGATAATATATTAAGATTAAGATTAAAACTAAGACATTCAGTATGTAGTTTGATTGGTTTCCAAATGCATCCATCATAATCCTATTCATTCCACTTCTGACTTGAAACAAAACCAGCCACTAATTAAGGATGCAATTGGTAGGAACTATCATCAGGTGTTCCTTGAAGGAATCCCATATCATTATCACCCACAGGGATATCAAGCAACAATCTCAGCACTGCATCCGACGAATCATCAAACTCGAAATCTTCCACTTCCTTCTTGCAGTTAAAAACTTTCTCATCATCAGCCTTTTCTTCAATGGAGCTCGTAATCTTGCATGGTGGCTCGACTTTTGTCAGAGACGAACTTGGTGATGATTCACTTACAGTTATATTCTCATTTATGTTACGAAATGATTCCCCAACTTCGGAGTTCCACAGTTGCATAAAGTAATCGCCTTTAGTATAAAGACGAGACTCAGCCTCAAGATTTGAAGCAGTATTAGATTTCAAATCGAGTGACTTATTTGAGGAAGAACATGGCTGCAGGGTGGGGTCATCTGAGCTTCGGAAGCGTTTCCTCAAATGTGAGTTGAAGAAGTTCTTGATATCGTTGTCTGTTCTTCCAGGCAAGTTAGAAGCTATGGATGCCCATCTGAGCAAATATAGAAATCAATACATAACATTTTTATTTATAAGTCAATTTTGATAAAAAAAAAAAAACTACATAGCTAGTAAGATAGGGAGTAAATAAGAAAAGAAGCAACTAATAATTTGTACTTGTTTCCATGAGTGTTGTGGAGACGAATAATGGAGTTCTCTTCTTCGGGAGTAAAGGGACCGCGTTTAATGTCGGGTCGAAGATAGTTTGTCCAGCGAAGACGACAGCTCTTCCCACATCGGAGAAGACCTGTAAATTTTGTTCACATAAGTAAAATGTCCATCTTACAATCAAACCCGAGCTCCTAATGATAAACTCTGCAATTAGTTTCATAGACATATCTTCAATTTTAATTGAAGAAACTTAAGAAATCAGCAGCAATGTGAAGACCAAGATGTATGAAAACAGAGTCCTCTGCTCTAGTGCTCTCTCTGTTAACACGAAAATAGTAGAAATCCAAAAAGAAACACAGAAAGATTAACATTGGAATATCTGCTCTACTGTATTTTCTTTAAAGAAATTAGTTTTCCTCTTTCAAAAATCAGAAAATTGATCTTAGCCAAGCAACCAAACACATCCCCCCACCCTTTACAAACAAAAGACACATAATACAGTATAAAACAATTATTTATGTAGGGAGGAAGAGAAAGACGAACAATAAATAAAAATAATAAATAAATAAAATAGAAAACCTGCAAGTTTTGGGAGATTTCGCCAAGTTCCATGGCCATTTTGTGAAATGAAGTCAACAAGAATTTTGTCTTCCTCAGGGGTCCACGCCCCTCTTCTCACCCCATCTTTTTGACAGCATGGAATTCTCCCCCTCTTCTTCTTCTTCTTCTTCTTCTCCATTTCCTCCTCCTTATCTCTCTTTTTCCCCTTCATTAATTTCTCAACCACAAATATTTTAACTGCACAAAAGTAACACTTGAAAAACACTACTACTACTCACAAGAAATAGGAGTATCATTTTTGGAAAAAAAGGAAAAAGTAAAAGAACAAGTTGTCTTTACAAAAAGCCCGAAAGGAGAATAATGAAAAGTGACTTGACTTCAGGTTTCTTGGGACAGGGGTGAGATTTTGTGTGTGTTTTGATGGATTGATGAGAAAAGAGGAAGCAGAAGAATCTCAATTAAATGCATGGTGATTATATATATAATTATATACTAGTATTATATATTCACACACAGACAGACATCCAATAATTAAGCCAAGCCACCCCTCCCTCTTTTTTCATTTGGTTTCATCTCTGCCACTGCCACCCCCAGACTAAGGCATTTATTTTTGTACTATTAATTTACTTCTCTGCAAAAACCTTCTTTCTGAAAAAAAATAAAAATATCAGACTTTTCAACTTTTTCAGTAATAAAAATCCCATCTTTGACTAATATGAAGACAATCAACTTGATCTATTTCAACAAAAAAACAAAAACCCATATAGAAATTAAAGAATCCATGCCATCCTGAGCTAAAAATCCCATCTTTAACTCATACTTAACCTCTTACATGAAAAATTAAGGAATAAAATTCTCAAAAATATATATATATATATTCCACACACACATATAACATATTGACATTTATTAACAGATCGAAATACCTGCCTGCATTTTCAGTGTGTGTGATTACATGCATGCAGAAAATAAGTAGAAATCTATAATTAATTAATATGTATACATAGCTAGAGAGCAGAGAGAAATAGTGGTTACCTGAAATTAAAATGAAGAGTGAAGAATACTGAAGAAGAAAAAAAGTAGAGGTTTTAATTTCTTTTCTCTTCTCTGTTTTTCATTGATGTTCCATTTTAGCTGATTTCATGGGGTTGTTTTGCTGTTTTATGTGTTTTCCAAAGATGACAAAAGATTGTGAATTCTTGCTGACGCATAAAAGAATAATAAATTAATTGAGGCAGTAAATTTGATTTATAGGATATTACCACAATCACCCTCGTTTTCCATGCAACCTACTTATTTAATTTTAAGCCCTCTGTCTCTGTCGTGTCGACCATTTTTATAAAGTATAGTACTAGTATAATATATTTCAATTTTCAAGTCACACTATATAACATATTAACATTAACACGTGTTTCTCCTCTTACTTTTCTCTTTATTTTCTCTTCTTACTTCAAAAATACTACTAAAATTTAATAGTATTATTGTTACCATTTTTTTCAATTTCTAGAAGGATTTATGTCGAAGATTTGACTAATTTTGTTTTTTTGGGTTTAAATACATTTTAATACCATTAAGTATAATTAATGTACCACTATAGTCCCTAAATTAAATTATATTATAATGTACCACAATAATCCCTAAATTAAACTATATCGAATGTGACACTTTCATCCATTACTTAGTCGTTTAAATTGTAACAATGTTATTAATTATGTCCGGTTATAATGTGGTTAGACCCTATTTTATAGAGTTGGATTGGACATTAATTTGAATTGGATATCTGGATATTCGACCCATTTCTAACAAAATATGAAAAGATTCAGAAAATATGTAAACAAAGTACATGCCCAATATTTTTAGTTGAAATTCGAGTATTGGAATTTGTTAGCCAATATTTTTATTTTATTTTTCGAATGGATTCAAATTTTTTTTTTTTTATTTTTTATTTTGGACACACAAACCACCTCTATGGAAGCTCCAATTTTAGTATTCCATCCTCTCTGAAATAAATAGTTGTCTGAATTCGGAAATTGATTAAGTAATAGTTTTGGCATTATTATCGTAATAAGATTCCACATTGCCAGAATCCAGAACATGTGAATCTGTAAGTAGATTTTATGTAAATAATCAAATATCTTAAATAAGATAGTTTGTAGCCAAAAATCTTATTGTTGATTATATAAATGATATTGTATAGGATACACAAGAAAGCATAATGAAAACACCAGAATATTCAAGTGCATGTATTTCTACAAATAATTTGTAGATTATGTAAATTATCAAATTGATCTACATAGAACACTTGAAATTTTTCAAAGGGCCAACTACTTTCCATATGGTATATATTAATTAATACTATGGTTTTACTTGAACACTTGTATAAGAGGAAGATAACGTTATTCATTTTAAAATGGAATTAAAAGAGAACTAAGTATATATTGCGTAATTTGTATTATACATTTTTTAAACAATGATTTCTTATTATAATGTATTTTAAATATACATACACACATTTTAGCCGTATAGTATTCTATAAATTTTAAAAATTCGTATAATAGTAGAAAAGAAATAGCAAAAGATCTCCATTGGTTTGGAACCTGTTCTGTAGGATGAACTTCCAAAATCAGAAGCAATGGTGGCTACTAAGATTTTGTTCAAATAAAATTACTAATAAATTACCACAGGATTTTCTCCAAAGAGCTCCGCCAGTGATTATAACATGTTTTCAAAACTTCAATTCATTTAAAAAAAAAATTAAGAATGTAAAATAGTATAAAAGTAAAATTAGAGAAAACGTCCCAAATTAATTGGTAATTCTGATTTTCGTTTTGAAATATATTACCTTCCCGAATTTAACCCGTAATTTAATATTTTTTCGGAATATTGTCAAAAACTAATTATTAAGTCTGATTTTTCGTCCCAAACTATATCAACTCGTCGAATTTCGTCCATATTTATCATTTTGCATGAATTTAGTCTCAATATTTAAAATGTTAATTTAAAGAAAATGATGGCTCTTCTTGTAATTAGCTTGGGACATATTGTATAATTGTTCATGCTAAAATTTACCATGTCATGGCACTTAAGCAGCCATGTGACTTTTTTAACGTACACATTAGCAATTTTTGTTTCATAATTAACAATGGGACGATATTCCACAAAAAATATATTAAATTATGGAATGAAATTTGGTGAAATTACATGTTTGAGATGAAAATTAAAATTATTGATTAGTTTGGGACGTTTTCTGCAATTTTGACTAGTGTAAAATATGAAAATGTATCTCTCTCAAACGTTAATTAAAAAATTTTAGAAAATTAAAATGTTTCATGTGTGTTTATATCCATCTCAAATTTCGGTTTTTAAATCATGTAGCTAGGATTTTATATCTGTATTTTTTTCTTTCAAAAAGTGTGTAAAAATCAGATTTACTTAATAAAAAAATAAAAAAAGTTGAGAGGGATTAAACTAATTAATGATTCCTAACTCATAATCTATTTCACAAGATTATGTTGGAGTTTTTATGTAGAATCCAATTTGTTTGGGCCCATAAAAATTTAATATGAATGAAATTGGAAGAAGAAGACATTATATCCACATTGAATTATAGAGTATTTAGCTAGTTATATAGCTAAAATTTGGTCTAAGGGTTGGGGCCATTTGGGGGTACCAAAGGTTTTAAAGGGGTGCGGACTTAGGTGAACAAGGGTTTTCCACACGCGCCATCGTCGGCATGGTTACGAGTCACGGGGTTGGACTTTAGGCTTCAAGAGATTTAATTTTTCAGAGAAAAATTAATTAATATTTTGATTCAACTACTAAAGCCCAACTAGCAAAAATTTCAAATCCAACATGAAAGATCCGAACAGGATCCACGAACTACCCGACCCGTTTCGTCATATGAGATCCGTGTGTTTTTTGTATTCAAACGAACCGATGTGTCGGTTTGGTTCAAACCGAAACGATTGTACCCTTTCGGATGAAAGCGATGCTTTTGGTTATATTTGAACAGACATACCTCTCCAGACACAGTCTTTCAAATGCTATAAATAGGAGGAGAAGAATCTGACCAATTATAAACTCCAAGCAAATGAGCATAAATACTCTATCCTCTCTCTTTTCCATTCTTCACTTTAAATATCCATCGAAATTATGTTTGTTCAAGTTCACCGTGGGTTCTTTGTTCGTGCAAACAAGGAACATCAGACTGTTGTATCTTGAGAGACTATCGGAGATCGACTATGTGCATTGTAGGCAGCCCAAAATATTATCTTAAGGAGATTGCATCCGCAACTTCGATCTTATTTAATTTTATCATCTCATTTCTGATACCAATTCAATGAATTAATTTATTTATAAAATTACTTGTTTCTATTTTTTAAAACATAAATTCTATAGTTTAAAAACCGTTTTCGAGTAAACAAAAACTGAACCAGTTTCCTTAGAATAAAGTCAACATTTGCACTTAATTTTCTATCATATTAATATATAAATGACTCTGTTAGTATTTTGAAGTATAAGAACTTTAATTATTTTATTCAATAATTCAGTTCATTTACTTACATTAAAACTAAGTTATTGTTCCTCTTTTTAATTCATAAAAAAATACGTTTGTTTTAAATAGAAACAAACTTACTAAAATTAAAATCTTCGCTACTTTGTAAATTTAAAATTTCTGTATATATAATTTTACACTATATTCTAATTTGTCATTTAATTAATTAAACTATTCTTAATTATAGTTATAGTTATTATAAGAAATATAGAAAACTATTACACATATTATTAAACACCAACAAATTATACATAGATTCTCAATTCTCCATAAAAATTACAAATCGCGTGCTTGAAAATATTGGTGAAAAGTAGAATCATATTCGATTTTGAAATGATTTGATAAAGGGTTAATTACACGGACCTCCCCTGAGATTTGGTCAAACTCGCGTTCATTCCCCTCCAAGAATGCTAATTACTTAGACTTCCTGAGGTTTGCAAAACCTTACAAAACCCTAACGGAGACTAACGGAGGTGGATGGAATGCGTGAAATTACCCTCTTGTCCTCATCAATTTTAATTACTTCGACCTCCCCTAAGGTTTACAAAACCTTACAAAATTTTATATTTGCCTATTAGTCCCCAAACTTTAATAAAATTAAATTTACACATAAAAAGAAAAGAAAAACTAACCCCACCCCGATTTATATCACATAAAAAAGAAAAAAAATAGTTTATTAATTATGCAATTAATAGTAATAATAAATATGTTAATAAGATTTTATTTTTGTATTTTATAATAAAATATTATTTAATTGTATTGTATTTAAGTAAGATATTAATTTATGATTTTATTGTTGAAAATATTAAACACTTATATATATATATATATATATATATATATATATATATATATAAGTTTAAAATTGAAATAACCCATAAATTTAATTATTTACAAATACCTCGTGGATAATTAGTATCTTTAAATTTTGTGAAAAAAAATATTTATTGATTTTTTTAGTTAAATTTTTATAAAATGCATATTTCAATACTGTATAATTTATCAATAGCGTAAAAAATAATTTATTAATTATGTAAACAAGATTTATTTTAGTATTTTATAGTAAATATTATTTAATAGTATTGGGTTTAAGTAACCAATAAATAAATTAAATATTCTTATTTTATTAAATGTGTATTTGAATGAGTATTATTTAATTTTTTTAAAAATAATTGATTTTCTTAATTATTAATATTTTAGCATTTTTATAATGCTTTTTCTGTTCAAAATTTTCCTTATTAATCACAATTTTTATTTATTATCCTTGTTGTTAAATTTTTTTAGAATTATGAAAAGAAATTGATATTATTGAAATTACGGTTTGGATATGGATAAATCTTAATATTTATGCATTTTCATAATGATCTTTTTATTTATCTTTAATTTTTCTTATGATTAACAATAATTTATTCACTCTTCTTTGTTTGTACTTCAATTTTAAAAACATTATGAAAAAAGATTGAAATTAATATCTACACATTATTGTTAATTTATTCATTTTACATTTTAAATTACAAATTATATAAATTTTACATGCCTTCATTGAAATAATTTGTTATATAAAAGTTATTAGTGTATTTCTCTTTGCATATATTTTACAATAAGTAAGAAAATACTTTAGAAATATTTAAAATGTTATTTTGAATATGAATATACATTAATAAAGTCATTACCCATTATATATAAATTTAACAACATTTTAATCCACAAATGTCATTTACATTGCTATTAGATCCTTTCTCATGCAACAACATAACATTTGCTGAGAGGGGTAATATAGTCCATACAAATTTGCTACAGTAAGTCGGGCGCAAAATTGGCAATCGACCGAAAATTTTATGATGACGTAAGCAAAAATTAATGGAACTCTAACGATTGTAAGGTTTTGCAAACCTCAGGGGAGGTCTGAGTAATTAGCATTTTTGGAGGGGAATAGACGCGAGTGGATTTGATCAAATCTCATGGGAGGTCCTGTAATTAACCCTAGGATAAAAGTGGAAAAAGGTCAAAAGAAAATCAATTGCCGAGTTTGTAGAATCCCTAAAATGCCCTGTCGACTACTGCGTGCTTAGCATATTGGTCAGAAGACAGACCTTGGTACTAAAACTATGCTTTTGTCTGAGGTGGTGCTCGATCACACACATCTTGATGACCAAGTTTTCAGACAATTAATCGGCAATTTATGCAACATGCATGCTTTATGCTTATTTAGGATTTTATTTTAATTATGTTTTTGCTTATATAAAATTATTGGGGTTATCTACGGTTCCTCGAGGTCATTCTTTGAGGAATCGTTTCATTTAATAAAATTTTGACACATGATCACATGTACAACACCCCCAGATTTAGAATACCTAATTTAGAAATACCTTTTTACCCTTTTTAATAGTTATAGTATAACAAATTAATTTTTAATACCTTCTGCTATCACAACAAAAAACCACCTTCTTCATCCATCATTTTTAAACCTTTTTTCCAACTGTGCATCCTTTCTCCCAAATTCCAATTCTTTTCACTGTCTCCTTCATCGACACCTATAGGTAAACTTCCAACACTGAAAATTGCATTATGTTTGTGATTTGTGCTTGCATTTATATTATGATTTCAAAGCCATTAAAGGACTCTCCTCCAGTGAAGAAATAATCCTACAAATTAAATGTTAATTCCTTCTACATACTTTTGTTGGAAGTCCTCTCCTTCATTTGGCATTAGAAAATTGAATAAATGTCCGTGTCTGCACATTTATGTAGTAAACGAAAGACATTTTCCAACTAAAAATGCAGTAGCTCCTAAAAGAAAATTAAACATATATATGAATTAAATTGGATGTTAGAAAAGAAAAATCAAAACCCTAGTTCTTAAATAAACCCACCTGAGCGCACCACGATGATGTGGGGAAAGTGAGAAATTAGTTTGGCTGTCGGATCTGCACTTCTCAATTCCTCAAATGCTGGCGGAAAATGCGAGTAGAACTGAATGGACGGAGGCAGGAGGAAGGGTGGCGAAAGAGATTCTCTGGTGGGTGTTGACAACGTTTGAAATCATCTCTCTAGAGGTAAACATCGGGGAGAGATGGGTTTGAATCTTCAATAACAGTAATTTTATTTTATTTTTAAATTAATTAATTCAGAGATGTAATGATAATTTTCATAGTGTACAAGGTTATTTATAGAAAGTATGATATCACCTCTTATGTTAAACACTAAATTTTTTAATAACTGACTATTGTACACTCTTGTACAATATTAAATAGTCAAGATTGAAGATTATAAATTTTTAATTGCTTTGATCTTACATGAAACAATTCCTCAAAAATGACCTTGAGGAACCGTAGACAACCCCAACATGATTCTTGTTCAGATAAGCTTTTTCTTTTAATTTTAGCGTAAATGGCAAGTTAAGTCAAATTAACTCTAATTTAAAATTAAGATTATTGCATTTTCATGTCACGACTTAAGTTCATTAATGTTTTTACCTTACATTTAGTTAAGCTGACACATTTGGTTATACAACTTCAATTTCGATAGCAATTTTGATTCATATTGAGGCCCAATTTTGAAATTTACCCAATTAACACGTGCGAGCTACATAACTAGTAATTTGAAAATTTTGGTACCACAACTTCAATTTCGATTGCAGTGTCGGTCCATATCGAGGCCTAATTTCAAATTTGACTCAAACTAACCCACATGCAGGCCATGTGCCTTATAATTTAGGAATTTTCATGATCGAGTACCACAAAAAATTGAAAAAAATATATTCAAAATTCATTTTTAAAACTCAAACTCAAAAACCCACCTCTGTCTCCCTCGAATTCTTCCACCGCATCTCCTAAAAACTTCACCTCAACAGCAGCCTCGCTGCCTTCCTCTGTCACTCCTTCCTCTATCACTAACCCTCATCTTCCACATTCTCAACCACCCCAGTAAAGACATCATCTTCCACAAATGTAGATGATGTCGGGGTAGTTACGAAGGGCGAGGGAAAGGGGTGATGGGACTCGAATCAACCCAATACTTGATTTTTCCTATGGCCAAACTAGAACGTAACTGGTAGAGAATACACATTTACCTTTCAAATCCCAACTTTTTAGCGTATAGTGAGAATATAATGATGGATTCTCTTCTTTTGAAATATATTGAAGAACAATTATTAATTATAAAAAGTACATATATATATATATATATATATATATATATATATATATATATATATATATATATATATATATGTATGTATGTATGTATATATATATATGTATGTATGTATGTATATATATATATGTATGTATGTATGTATATATATATATGTATGTATGTACTTTTGTAACAAAGAAATCAGCTAGCGAAAAGAAAATTCCCAGCAATGTGATAAATGAAACAAATTTATCAAATTCCCAGCAATGTCATAAATACACTTGTAACAAAGAAAAAAAAGAAAATTCCCAGCAATGTGATAAATGACACAAATATATCAAATTCCCAGCAATGTGATAAATACATTTGTAACAAAGAAATCAGCTAGCGAAAAGGAAATGCCATCAACGATTGCTCCAAATATATCTAAGTTACACTTACAACAGGCTAATTCTATCTCATCAATGCTTAAAAGTAAAACTACCCTTACATTGTTACATTACATTGCAGGCCCAAAAACAATTAATATAGAATCATGTTATGTTCCCATATCTAGTTGCCCCTTACAGTTAACTACTCTTTCACGGCATAACAACGAGTTTTAAAACACATGTTAGAAAAACAAAAGGAACTTCTTAATAACATGACAACACAATAAAGCAGGTCCATAAAAATAGAGCTACTGAAAGGACCCAACTCATGGAGAAAGATCAGGAGTTTAGCAAGTAATGGAAAGAAAACGTCATAAGTTATGTCTACTCTAGGATGATGTATTGTGATATGAAGAAGAGTTTTGATCAATAAACCTCTAAATCCAGGACCTTGCACTCTAATTAATTCAAGATGATCATTTTTGTTTGACCTTCTTCCTTCTGTTCTATGAAGTTCTCTATGGCCAATCTATTGTTGAATCATGTTGTACTGAAACCTGGATAGCTGCTGCGGGATGGTAGATATAACAGGTCCGTATCTCTGGTATAAATAAACAAAGTGCTTTGTAAGCTTATGACTGAAAAATGTGAAAAAAGAAGAAGAATGCTCGAAAAATCTATTTAAGTAGATACTGAAAAGAAAACATATGCTATTCCATTATCGCAGGTATAGAAAGTAAAGAATCTTTTTCACACCTGAACATTGTCATATAGCTCAAATAGTGGAACAGCAAGAAGTTTCAAGTTCTTTGGCACAGCAAAATACTCTCGTTCAGACAGGTGAACAACGAAAAGTTTCTTGCACTCCTGTATTACCAAAACTTAGTGTTAAGAAGCATCGCTATATGCTTGACAAGTAATAGTTATATTATATGGATGTCTTCTATCTATATAAAGATCAAGGTGATCTTTACCTTGGGCTTAGTTATGTGTGGGGGGCAGTAAGGGTACATGGTGGTTTCAAAATTCGGCCTCCACCACATTGCTACACACTCACCAATCTGCGAAAAAGGTTGCATTTAGGGCATCTTCAAAGCCAAAATCTAACTCAATATAATATTTTTTTTGTTACAACTCAATATATATAATCAGCATTTAAAAGATGTCCCAAGAAACAAATATATCCGTCAATATTATTACTCCCTTTGAATATGACTATGAAAAAGAAAGTTATTTTCTATACACATATCAAGTAACTACTAATTAAAATCTGGCATGATAATCCAGATAAAAATTACATGCATAATTCTGATATACCTATTTTGACCAAGATAATATGCAATGCACACTGAACTACAGTTTCATGACATTTTGTCCTCGAAACTAACAATTGCTTTTTAAACCTTACCTGCCAATCTGGCTGTAGAGAAGGTGAATTGGCAGCAAGCTTGCTTGAAAGTTTCCTCTTCAAGCCCTCAATTTCTGTTAAGTTGTTTAGGGAGGGTGAATAAGATATTGAGATTAAATGAAATAGAGCAAAATCAAGATGACTGAAAAAGAAACTCTTGCACTTCCACTTTCATTTTATTTAATTTAACCAACAAGTAGAATTTATTGGCTAACGGCAAAGAACACTACATATGAAGAATATCAAACCATTCTCTCCTGGCTTCAATCTACCACCAGGAAGTTTGCAGAAAGTGTTTCCAATTTGCAGAAGAAGAATATGGGGATGATTATGCTCTTGTACCTGCAAGTTTATAAATTTAATGCTCTAGTTAGAAAAAGGAAAATTATATAGCCAAACGAATCATACATTCCTAGTCATTATCACACTAACTAAATTTACAAGAAATAAAGGAGCAATAAGTAATGCCAAGAACAAGTTAAGCAAGAGCAATTACTAGATAACAATAGTGCAATGCGCTGCAAAGAGGACTCTAAGTAGCTCAATTTCTCAAATGTGCACTTCCACATATTAAATGCATTTTATTAGACAGCCTTATCAAACATTCTCAAACAAGAGTGGCTCACAACAAGGTGCTACTACAAATAGGACATGAATAATCAGAAGAAACCACAGTATTGTTAGGACCTTTTCCTCATCAATACTCCAGAAAATGCATTAACCAGTCAATTCAGTCAGGGTGAGGCTGGTGAGTAAATAATTACAAAAACATAGAGTAGTTCTCTTGGATGTATCTCCTAATAGGGTAGAAGATCAACAGACTTAAAATGCCATTACATAGGTGCAAATGAACAAGACTGGTACACTTCAATACTTCATAAACACCAGGACCAGGTAACTATCATAATGCATTAAAATCAAACCATCATGTTGTACAATTTTCCCAACTTCACCCAAAATAACACTCAGTCAGAAGATGTACTTGATGCAGGCATTGTATAAATACAGGGAATAAGAATAACAATCCAAAGTCAGATATCATGCACTGAAGGATGCTTCATGGTTATTAGACAGCTGGTGCAAATGACGAAATTAAGAATTGAAACAATAAAGTAGGCATGTCACAACATTTTGATATTGAACTACTTAAACATGTCGATGAAGCATTGGATCACCGAATTCAACAGAAACCTAAAAATGGAATAAACATCCAATCAACAGGTTTACAGTATTTGACTTCAATTTAATAGCAGATTAACCAATGTGCACATAACAGCACACCATTCGCTTAGTGAGTTAAACACAGACGAAGGCCCACATATCATATTGAATCATAATTCAACAAAAAAAAAAAAAAATTACAATACAAGTTTGGATTCATAATAGTTGCAAATAACAAAAAAATTAAAAAAATATTGTAAATAGTAAATACATAAACACATTTTCCAGATAGAAAGACAAGGAGTAATGTATACCAATAAAATCCCCTCTACGCTTGTCCTCATGCCTTCCTTCAGGTAGCTGCCATTTCAAGTTTCCGAGAAAAAATAAAACAGATTTCTAAAGATCAAGTTATAAACCCTAGATTACATTCACTAAGTTTGATCTAGGGTTTTACAACTACATAACAGAAAAATTCAAATTATAAAAAAGAAAGAAGGGAATAAAGTGGAAAAATATAATAAAAAGTAAAATTCACACACTTGACTTTCATACGGGCAAGTCGATCTGCGACGGAGGTGTCTTTCTCCATCTTCGGCTCTTTAGTACCGAATGTGTAGCTTGACAAAGGATACGTATTTACTACCGGTGATGTTAACATCTTTTCTTTTCCACTTTCTCTGTTTAAATTGTTATCCTTCTCTTGAATGAATGAATGAATGAATGAATATCTTTCTTTTTTCTTTTTCTTTTTGTTTCTACAGAATTCGGAGGTGACCGAGCGGGAGAGGGAAGTAGAAAGAACTTGAGAGAATACTCTATTCTATTTTATTTTACTAATGTGTTGTGTTGTGTTTACTAAATAGTGAAATAATCGTATGTTGCCATTTGGAAATCAAATGCGATTATAATTTGATATCCGATATACTCGAGTAAACTACTCGATTAACATTGAATGACGCCATTGTCTAATGTTTATTTATTTGAGTTCTGTATTGAGTATAAAATTGTGTTTGAGCATGATATGATTGTTAAATAGATAAAGTTCTAACGAGTTTCAGTCGAGTGTCAATTAACTTAATATTTTTATAAATATTTTATCATTTTTTAGATTATCGAAATGAGCATTAAGAGTTATCTCTAGGGTTGTAACTGGGTGACTAATAGTGTCTAACAACACACTGTTCAAGCTTGATTTGAATTTTATAGAGCTTAAAATTTTGGGCTCGACCTTAGTTTGAATTTTAGACGAGTCGAGTTCAAGGATCGAGTAGCTTTGATATTTTGCATGTATATTATCAAATTTTAGCTTATCGCTTCAAAAGTTTCGAACAAAATTTATGTCCAAGCTCCTTTGAATAGTGTGACGAACCGTGCTTGTATCGAACGAACTCGAATCGAGTATTATTGAGTAAATTGGTTTGATTTACGGTCCTAATTATCTCAATGAAAAATATTGTCGATCCATAGATGATAAGAATGAAAGAATAAATAAAATATTATAAAACGAACTTGAATTGAGTACCGAATAGTTTGGACTCGATTTCGGAGTCAGAATCATAGATCATGTGGTCTGAGACAGTTTTAGATGGTTAACCCTCTAGTCCGTCTGTCAGTAGTGGGACTAGACCATCTCCAGTGACTTCAGTCCAGTTTCTCTTTCCCCTTTCCATTTTTCACCCCTTTCCATTTTTCATCCCTTCCCCTTCTCCTTCTCATTTATATAGTGATTTTCAGTGAATCAATCTTCCCATTCCAGTTAATTTCAATATTCATTCTTCCCCACTCTCACTTAATAATAATAATAATAAATAAACAAATAAATAATAATATTAATTATGGATAATAATACACAAACCGATATGAGAATAATAAAAAATACACTGAAGATTGGCATGATATGAAAATATTAAAAATAATGTAAGATTGACTTTATAATAAGAACTAAATTTGTACATAATAATAAAACAATTAAATAGTTATATTTTTTAAACTAAAATTAACTTCTTAAAAATTAATATACAAATTAACTAAAACTAAAATTAAATAAGAGTTACATGTTATTTAATAATAAAGTATTTTAAAGGAATTATTCAAATAAAAAAGAGTTTTATCAAATTAAAGAAAAAAAAAGGGGAACAACAGGTGGCCACCTGCTGATGGGATCGATATGTGAGGCTCACGCCTCAAGCGATGGGTGAATGGAAGAAAGGAAAATTTTCCTTGACCATCCCTTAGATTCATTTTAGTTCATATTTTTTACTCCCTAAATTCAACTTCGCTCTCCCCTCTAATAATAGGATCGGAGATAGGCCTTAATTCTAGACTGTTAACTTATTAAGATTGGGATCATTGTCATTGAGTATTTCCTTTAAAGCCCAGTCTCTTTTTGGTTGACGACGTTGTGAAATCACTATAATACCCTTGCCTTCCCTTCAATTACGTTGCGAGGATATAGTATTAATACGAGGAAATTTTTAAAATGCCCTTATTGAAATGTTTTATTAGATTTTTGCCATTAAATGTTTCAAAATTGTAAAAATGTCATTGGTTTAATTAAGCCACATAAGTAACTTAATTAAATCAACCTAATTAAACAACAACTTAAACAAACTATTATCTATACCCCAACATTTTCAAAAATTAAAATCAAACCCCATTCTACCATTTTTCATTCTTTCTCTACAAACCCTAACAAAATTTTCTCTCACAAAATTCTAAATTTTCACACACATTCACTCAAATCAAAGAGGAAAAGGAAGAACAACAACATATAAAGATATTATTTGCAAGTTAGTTTAATTTTTAAGTGAATTTTTGGTGATTTACGGGCAAAACGCGAAAAAAAAAACTGCAATTTTTTTGTAGTATGTATCTCACCGCCGTGAGATATACACTCACCGCGGTGAGTTTATATACTCACCGCGGTGAGCTATATACTTACTACGGTGAGTATATAAACTCACCGCGGTGAGTGTATATCTCACCGCGGTGAGACTTTTTGGATCTCCAGTCTCCAGAGACTGGAGTTTGCTCCAGTCTCCAATCTCCAATTTATCAGTTGGCTCGTACGTGTACGATCTTACTTCCGATTACTTCAAAACCTCCTCCATGAGTCAAGCTTATATTGAACTTATACAACCCGTTACATCTGAGGACCAACGGAAACCAGTCTCCACTTGGAGACTGGCATTTGTAAACCGGTCTCCAGTCTCCACTCACATTTACCTTAACCCTAAACTAACCCTAACCCTAATTTAACCCTAACGTTTAAATTTTGTTAGATTTTATCAATTTAACACTTACGGTAATATTATATCTTGTGTAAATCACAACTTCGTACATATTGATCAATTTTAGATTTCGACAATTTATGAACCGAAAGGAGAAGTAACACTTACGGTAACATTATATCCTCCGTAAATCACAACTTCGCATATTTTGGTCAATTTTGTTAAATTTTATCAATTTAACACTTACGGTAACATTATATCTTACGTAAATCAAAACTCCGTACATATTGATCAATTTTATAAGATTTTGACAATTTATGAACCGAAAAGAGAAGTAACACTTACGGTAACATTATATCCTCCGTAAATCACAACTTCGTATATTTTGGACAATTTTGTTAGATTTTATCAATTTAACACTTACGATAACATTATATCTTACGTAAATCAAAACTTCTTACTTATTGATCAATTTTATAAGATTTCGACAATTTATGAACTGAAATGAGAAGTAACACTTATGGTAATATTATATCCTCCGTAAATCACAACTTCGTATATTTTGGTCAATTTTGTTAGATTTTATCAATTTAACACTTACGGTAACATTATATCTTACGTAAATCAAAACTTCGTATATATTGATCAATTTTATAAGATTTCGACAATTTATGAACCGAAAGGAGAAGTAACACTTACGGTAACATTATATCCTCTGTAAATCACAACTTCGTATATTTTGGACAATTTTGTTAGAATTATCAATTTAACACTTACGATAACATTATATCTCACGTAAATCAAAACTTCGTATATATTGATCAATTTTATAAGATTTCGACAATTTATGAACCGAAAGGAGAAGTACCACTTACGGTAATATTATATCCTCCGTAAATCACAACTTCGTATATTTTGGTCAATTTTGTTAGATTTTATCAATTTAACACTTACGGTAACATTATATCTTACGTAAATCAAAACTTCGTACATATTGATCAATTTTATAAGATTTCGACAATTTATGAACCGAAAGGAGAAATAATACTTACGGTAACATTATATCCTCCGTAAATCACAACTTCGTATATTTTGGACAATTTTATTAGATTTTATCAATTTAACACTTACGGTAACATTATATCTTACGTAAATCACAACTTCGTACATATTGATCAACTTTATAAGATTTCGATAATTTATGAACCGAAAGGAGAAGTAACACTTACGACAACATTATATCTTACATAAATCACAACCTCGTACATATTGATCAATGTTATAAGATTTCGACAATTTATGAACCGAATGGAGAAGTAACGCTTACGATAACATTATATCCTCCGTAAATCACAACTTCGTATAAAAATTGCAATTTTGTTAGATTTTATCAATTTAATACTTACGGTAACATTATATATTACGTAAATCACAACTTCGTACATTTTGGTCAATTTATAAGATTTGGACAGTTTTTTGTTAGATTTGTCAATTTTTTGAAATTGAAATTTGACCCCATATTTTCAAAAAAATAGTTAAATTGACCCAATATTTCTAGAAATTGCAATTTAACCCCCACAAATATGTTATTTTTACATTTTTTTGTTAGATTTGTCAATTTATTGAAATTGCAATTTGACCCCATATTTTCAAAAAATAGTTAAACTGACCCAATATTTGTAGAAATTACAATTTAACCCCCACAAATATGTTATTTTTGTTATTTTTACATTTTTTTGTTAGATTTGTCCATTTATTGAAATTGCAATTTGACCCCATATTTTAAAAAATAGTTAAATTGACCCAATATTTCTAGAAATTACAATAGTTAAATCTGCCTTCCCTCCTGAGCAGCAAAAAATTTTCAATTTGGGGGTAATTTTCCAAAATTTGGATATGATGATGTCGCATCAATCTTCGCATTGAATTAATTTTCGACCACATAGTCTGTTGTATGATTTTTCATTGTACTACCACTTGATTATAGTGGAATGGAGGTTTGTGCGTCGGTATTATGCCATATCCCTATAAAACAAATATGTTATTAAAACATAAATTTTGGATCAATTTCGAGTTTAAATTCAGTCTCCACATGTTCATGAATTCAGGAGACCGGAGACCAGACTTCAATCTCCAGATGTTCATGAATTCTGGAGACCGGAGACTGAAGACAGTCTCCAGTCTCCAAATGTTCATGAATTTTGGAGACTGGAGACTGAATGAATATTCAGTCTCCAGATGTTCGTGAATTCCAGTCTCCAAATGTTCGTGAATGCTGGAGACTGAATATTCAGTCTCCAGACGAACTGGAAGATGTGGACGTTGTTGCAAGAAAAGGTTAAGATTTGTAAGAATAATGAATATATATAGTAAACATATGTTATATATGTAAAGAAAAAATTGTGCATGATGAAAAGCTATTCTTGCCAAATGGAGAACCAAATGCGCGACTTACGACATTCGAAGCCCTCCTGAAACAATACATGTAATAAAATCTCTTAATATACTATAATGTCTCATTTAGATAAATACTCTATTTGTCCCCCATTGGGTAACAAAGTTCTACACAATCTCAAGCTCAATCCAACTTGAATAACGTATTGTTAGACTCTACTTGACTCGTTGATACCCTAATAGCAAATGACTCTGAAAAAAGAGTTTTTTCAAGTGATTAAGATACATGGTTATTAAATATTGGCCGTCTGCAATATAACATTAAAAAGCTAAGAGAATAATACAACCAATGATGAAAAAGAAATCACATGGAAAGATTCATAAAGAAATCAATTCAGAGTAATCTTCCAGTTCCAAAATTCATATAGAAGTTATAACGTCCATAGATAAGAATTGCGGCCATCTACGAAACAAGCTCTACGAGCACACAACCCCCTCAGAGAAAAGGCTAAATGTGTAGGAATAACATCCACGAGAGACAACTATTAGACAACATGGGTTAAGAGTGTGTTTGCAAAATCTTGAAAATAAGATGAAGCTGGAGATTGTGAGTTAAGTTCAATATAAGCAGAAACACCTGAATAGAAGCTTACAATTTATGAGCTTAAACTAGCTTATTTTGAGAGAAATTGAAGCTAATTTTGCATACAACAGAATAATGCTTTCGAGGTAAGAAAAGCTAATAAGTTGATTGCAAACACACCCCAAGACATCAACAATCCCTCTAACTTAAGAGTTACACTTGAATCAATTCTACCTCTTTGCACTGACCTAATAAGAACAAAGTTAATAAGTTGTAGTCATCTTTTGAATGATTCCATGTATAAACTATATTTCATCGTTCAACAAATCAACAACCAAGGCTCCATATGGATGTTGAATTTCACAGTAGGATATCAAGGACGACATTTTCTCATATATAAGGATTGGATAAGACAACAAGACTTTGTTTGGTTCTTGAACTTTAATGAGTAAAATTCTAAAGAACATATTTTTGTTGCATCATATGAGTGTTTCACGCGTTAACTGGGCCCCTGAAGCACAAACGCAACCTTGACCTTGAATGCCATGGAAGAGAGGCAGACAGCCCAACCTAGTCAAGATCAAGCTGCTGCAGTGGCCAAGATCTGTTAGCTACAAGCACATTACAATCCATTACCTTCAGTCTAAGAGGAAATCAAGGGAACACCAAGGAGGGCAAAGAAGGATCGAGACTCTTAGAAATCAGCGACTGCAACTCGTCCCAAAATGGGCGTTATGGCAAAAAAAGAAAAAGAAAATTAACGTGAGCGGGGCAGTGCTGGGATAGAAGATCGCGCAGTTTCAGTACAATTGATATCGCAAGCAACTGGAATCCGTTTCCAGGCGGAATTGTTGCGTTCCAAATACTAATACGCAAACACGCAAGTATACGGTCGTTACAAGTAATATAAAACGATAAGTACATACCGAGTATCGAATCCCAACGAATGGGTAAAAGGTGGGAATAAACGAATCAATCGATGGCTTATTTTATCTAAGAATGCTTGATACAATATTATCGAACCCAAATATATGATAATGGTGATTTTATTTAACTACGAGCGATAAAGTAAATCTAACTACGAAAGCAAGTAAATGGGGAGTTAATTACGGGGTAAGGAGGATTCATAAGCTATTAGTTAAAGCAGATAAATCATGCAGTTGTTAGGTTAGCTATGCAAACAATCCTAGATTTAGTTGTTGTTTGTGAGTTCAAATTAGTTAAGTCTCCCTATCGGTTTGACTTAACTCTACCAATCTACCCAAACTCTCCATCTCCGGATCAATAACGAACATCGCTGTCAATCGATGCTCTAAGGAAAGTCCGAACCCAATAGCGGATTCTAAGGCGTACCGTTGTCACCCGGGACCTAAAACTAACCCGAATCCCCGAATAAAGAGAATCTAAGTTATTTGATGCATTTACGGACGAACCCATTATACAAAAACGGACCAAACTAGGTATAAGCCTATCCTAGGTTGAAATCCACAAATCATCACTCGCCTAACCTTCAACGTTTTAGGTTGCATTAAAGGTAGATGGCCAAAAGTGCGATAAAACAATAAACCCAACAAATCAAACATAACCCAACATCACACATAACTAATCAAACGATAACAATGACTCGAAAATTAATATCTTATGCTCGTGTTTGCTATTCAAGGATTCAAGGACGTTCGTATGTATCTTTTGATAGCATACCAACCTATCGAATTAAACTAATCCAATTTACGTATAAACGGAATAAAATCTAATCGATGTAATTGAAACTCAAACCTTAAACGAATATGAAACGACATAGGTATATGTCTATCCTAAAATCGAATCACAATCCAAATTCATAATCAAATCCTCAAAATCACTAAATATAGCAATCAAGAATCAATAACTTTCATCTCCAAAGGTTGTCAAACCACAAGACGAACAATAAACACGGAATCGGATTAACGAACACAAATAAGCACCATACTAATCATCAAGACATCATTTAATCAAACAATAACATAAATACTTATAAATCCGGAGAATTCAAATCCACAATCATAGTTCCAAAAAGAAAATAACAACATCAATCTCCTAATCATAGACAACTAGAAAATAGAAAGATATCACCTAATCGAAACGAAATCGAGAGACGGATTCTCCTCCCTTTAATCACCACCTAATCACTCCCCAAGGGTGGTGACGAACTCACCCCCTTGGTGGAGTCTTCAAATACAAGAAAACAAAGAAAAAGCAAAGAGAGAAAGTTGAGGGAGGCTTGAGAGGAAAAGGGAGGCCAAGAGTGAGGGAAAGAATTGAAGAAATTGTGAAATATCTCCAATAAGTGTTCTTTTATCTAGCCCTAATAGCCCCAAATGAGAAAACCCGAAAATACCCCTCGAAAATGCGGAGACTTTGCTGATATTTCGCGCCAGCAGCAGGACCTCGCCGCGGCGAGCTTCCACCTCGCCGCGGCGAGGTTTGTGCCGTAGGTTGGCTGCAGATTTTCTGCTCTGCCGCACTTTCTTCCGAGCAGCATATCTTTTGACTCCGAACTCCGATTGCGGATCCGTAAAGTCTGTAGTGTAGCTAACTCACTCATCTATGACATATCCAAAATTCAGCTCATTTGGATCATCTATGAAATATTTATGCATGTTCTAGTGAGCAGCTATCTACGTTCTTCCATGTTTTTGACTTCGGTTCTTCATTCCTTTGAAGCCCTTTTCTACATCTCCTTACAAAACACACAAAACACAATCAAAACACACAAACAACAACCAAAACACACAAATGTCCAACAAAGGACCAAAAATGCAAAAGAACGCGAAAATAAACAAAAGCACGCAAAACTCGAATCAAAGCAAGTTGTTTTCGGCTTAAGAAGACACGTAATAATGACGTTTTCACGACGTTATCACACCCCCAAACTTAAACACTTGCTCGTCCTCGAGCAAAGAAAGCAAAAACAAATACTAAACATGCATGCTTAAGATCAAAATGCCAAAGCTTAACACTTTCAAATTATTCTTTAAACAAGCTCCACGTGTGTGTGTGATGACTTCGGCTAGGTTCTATTTTAGGTGAATACGCCCCAATAGATTAAAATCATCGGTTCTACTTGCATGGGCTCCTCACGTTAACTTAGACTATCTCCTAACCTTAGGTTTCAAACCTTATGCTCCAATCACATCATGAAACAAAGTTGTAGGTAATTTAAGAGTATTGTCCCTATTCTTGAACTAATTGACAATTTTAGTCCCTAGCTCTTTTCTCACCATACTTTGCTTTTCTTTTGATTTACAATGATAACATAGCACTTTGTGCTTTACAATGATATTACAATACAAATCTAGCACTATTGATGGTTGCTTGTTTTTCTAAACATTTAACTTTGTGGGCTACTAGCACCATTCCTTTCCTTTGTGCATTACATTTGAATTTTTCACTACAAAACTTGCACAATTATAATGACATAGAGTTATTACAAAAATCATCCATGAATTTCATCAATGAAGGCTTAGCCTTTCTTTTCTCTCATAGAAGGGCATACATTTTAGCAACTTCTCTACTCATTTCTTTTAAGAGCTAGGTGTTCAAAGGTTTTTCATTCTCGAAAAGGGTTCACTCCCCCAAACTTAGGCCATTTTGTTCCTTTTACACTTTGTTTTCAAACTAAAGTTTGGAGAGAAACTAAGTTACGCAAGAGGAGTCCTAGATCCTATTATCACTAAAGTTCTTTATCCACCCCAAATACAACCTAGCCTTAGCCAATGTGCTCAAATTTTGTAGAAGCATACTCAAATAATAACAAGAATCTGAAAAAATTTGGCGGGTCGACCTAGCATGTATGCAAGTACTTGCGACCTCTCTCCCCCAAACTTAAAACGCACAATGTCCCCATTGTGTGAATTGAGAAAAATGGAGGGAGGTCGACACGACATCCACGCAAGCACACAAAGAAAAGAAAAACAAACAAAACATAGAAAACAACAAGGTAAATGATCGAGCACGGCTCTATCCAATTCAAGCAAGCATAGATAATCAAAATCAATCAAGTACGGACATATAGATATAGCATTGTAAGCGCATAATAAACCAAACGGAATGCAAAAATATAAAGGTTACGCCCTTTTGTCGATCATGGAGTCCGTGCATCCCGTGGTTAACTTCCGTCTCGGATCCTCAATCTTGCTTGCCATTACTTCTTTATCATGCAAAATCATCACCTACAACACAACACAAACAAAAACAAAACAAAACAAAACAAGACAAGAAGGAACAAGATGATGAAAAAGGGAACGAATGCTTGTTTTAAGTCACGAGCTTGACTTGATACGAGGGATGGTTTGATCGTCGCCAAAATTACTCCCACCGTCCATGATTCCACAAAACAGGCCCATCAAAATCATTAAGCTCTTCGCAATAGGCCGATCAAACCTCGCAAAGAAACAAAAAGATCAAAATTAGCATGAAGTATCAAGCTATCAAACACAAAACTAGCCATCAATATCGTCATTTACTCCACACGTTACCACATTCCCCGGCAACGGCGCCAAAAACTTGTTGCGTTCCAAATACTAATACGCAAACACGCAAGTATACGGTCGTTACAAGTAATATAAAACGATAAGTACATACCGAGTATCGAATCCCAACGAATGGGTAAAAGGTGGGAATAAACGAATCAATCGATGGCTTATTTTATCTAAGAATGCTTGATACAATATTATCGAACCCAAATATATGATAAGGGTGATTTTATTTAACTACGAGCGATAAAGTAAATCTAACTACGAAAGCAAGTAAATGGGGAGTTAATTACGGGGTAAGGAGGATTCATAAGCTATTAGTTAAAGCAGATAAATCATGCAGTTGTTAGGTTAGCTATGCAAACAATCCTAGATTTAGTTGTTGTTTGTGAGTTCAAATTAGTTAAGTCTCCCTATCGGTTTGACTTAACTCTACCAATCTACCCAAACTCTCCATCTCCGGATCAATAACGAACATCGCTGTCAATCGATGCTCTAAGGAAAGTCCGAACCCAATAGCGGATTCTAAGGCGTACCGTTGTCACCCGGGACCTAAAACTAACCCGAATCCCCGAATAAAGAGAATCTAAGTTATTTGATGCATTTACGGACGAACCCATTATACAAAAACGGACCAAACTAGGTATAAGCCTATCCTAGGTTGAAATCCACAAATCATCACTCGCCTAACCTTCAACGTTTTAGGTTGCATTAAAGGTAGATGGCCAAAAGTGCGATAAAACAATAAACCCAACAAATCAAACATAACCCAACATCACACATAACTAATCAAACGATAACAATGACTCGAAAATTAATATCTTATGCTCGTGTTTGCTATTCAAGGATTCAAGGACGTTCGTATGTATCTTTTGATAGCATACCAACCTATCGAATTAAACTAATCCAATTTACGTATAAACGGAATAAAATCTAATCGATGTAATTGAAACTCAAACCTTAAACGAATATGAAACGACATAGGTATATGTCTATCCTAAAATCGAATCACAATCCAAATTCATAATCAAATCCTCAAAATCACTAAATATAGCAATCAAGAATCAATAACTTTCATCTCCAAAGGTTGTCAAACCACAAGACGAACAATAAACACGGAATCGGATTAACGAACACAAATAAGCACCATACTAATCATCAAGACATCATTTAATCAAACAATAACATAAATACTTATAAATCCGGAGAATTCAAATCCACAATCATAGTTCCAAAAAGAAAATAACAACATCAATCTCCTAATCATAGACAACTAGAAAATAGAAAGATATCACCTAATCGAAACGAAATCGAGAGACGGATTCTCCTCCCTTTAATCACCACCTAATCACTCCCCAAGGGTGGTGACGAACTCACCCCCTTGGTGGAGTCTTCAAATACAAGAAAACAAAGAAAAAGCAAAGAGAGAAAGTTGAGGGAGGCTTGAGAGGAAAAGGGAGGCCAAGAGTGAGGGAAAGAATTGAAGAAATTGTGAAATATCTCCAATAAGTGTTCTTTTATCTAGCCCTAATAGCCCCAAATGAGAAAACCCGAAAATACCCCTCGAAAATGCGGAGACTTTGCTGATATTTCGCGCCAGCAGCAGGACCTCGCCGCGGCGAGCTTCCACCTCGCCGCGGCGAGGTTTGTGCCGTAGGTTGGCTGCAGATTTTCTGCTCTGCCGCACTTTCTTCCGAGCAGCATATCTTTTGACTCCGAACTCCGATTGCGGATCCGTAAAGTCTGTAGTGTAGCTAACTCACTCATCTATGACATATCCAAAATTCAGCTCATTTGGATCATCTATGAAATATTTATGCATGTTCTAGTGAGCAGCTATCTACGTTCTTCCATGTTTTTGACTTCGGTTCTTCATTCCTTTGAAGCCCTTTTCTACATCTCCTTACAAAACACACAAAACACAATCAAAACACACAAACAACAACCAAAACACACAAATGTCCAACAAAGGACCAAAAATGCAAAAGAACGCGAAAATAAACAAAAGCACGCAAAACTCGAATCAAAGCAAGTTGTTTTCGGCTTAAGAAGACACGTAATAATGACGTTTTCACGACGTTATCACACCCCCAAACTTAAACACTTGCTCGTCCTCGAGCAAAGAAAGCAAAAACAAATACTAAACATGCATGCTTAAGATCAAAATGCCAAAGCTTAACACTTTCAAATTATTCTTTAAACAAGCTCCACGTGTGTGTGTGATGACTTCGGCTAGGTTCTATTTTAGGTGAATACGCCCCAATAGATTAAAATCATCGGTTCTACTTGCATGGGCTCCTCACGTTAACTTAGACTATCTCCTAACCTTAGGTTTCAAACCTTATGCTCCAATCACATCATGAAACAAAGTTGTAGGTAATTTAAGAGTATTGTCCCTATTCTTGAACTAATTGACAATTTTAGTCCCTAGCTCTTTTCTCACCATACTTTGCTTTTCTTTTGATTTACAATGATAACATAGCACTTTGTGCTTTACAATGATATTACAATACAAATCTAGCACTATTGATGGTTGCTTGTTTTTCTAAACATTTAACTTTGTGGGCTACTAGCACCATTCCTTTCCTTTGTGCATTACATTTGAATTTTTCACTACAAAACTTGCACAATTATAATGACATAGAGTTATTACAAAAATCATCCATGAATTTCATCAATGAAGGCTTAGCCTTTCTTTTCTCTCATAGAAGGGCATACATTTTAGCAACTTCTCTACTCATTTCTTTTAAGAGCTAGGTGTTCAAAGGTTTTTCATTCTCGAAAAGGGTTCACTCCCCCAAACTTAGGCCATTTTGTTCCTTTTACACTTTGTTTTCAAACTAAAGTTTGGAGAGAAACTAAGTTACGCAAGAGGAGTCCTAGATCCTATTATCACTAAAGTTCTTTATCCACCCCAAATACAACCTAGCCTTAGCCAATGTGCTCAAATTTTGTAGAAGCATACTCAAATAATAACAAGAATCTGAAAAAATTTGGCGGGTCGACCTAGCATGTATGCAAGTACTTGCGACCTCTCTCCCCCAAACTTAAAACGCACAATGTCCCCATTGTGTGAATTGAGAAAAATGGAGGGAGGTCGACACGACATCCACGCAAGCACACAAAGAAAAGAAAAACAAACAAAACATAGAAAACAACAAGGTAAATGATCGAGCACGGCTCTATCCAATTCAAGCAAGCATAGATAATCAAAATCAATCAAGTACGGACATATAGATATAGCATTGTAAGCGCATAATAAACCAAACGGAATGCAAAAATATAAAGGTTACGCCCTTTTGTCGATCATGGAGTCCGTGCATCCCGTGGTTAACTTCCGTCTCGGATCCTCAATCTTGCTTGCCATTACTTCTTTATCATGCAAAATCATCACCTACAACACAACACAAACAAAAACAAAACAAAACAAAACAAGACAAGAAGGAACAAGATGATGAAAAAGGGAACGAATGCTTGTTTTAAGTCACGAGCTTGACTTGATACGAGGGATGGTTTGATCGTCGCCAAAATTACTCCCACCGTCCATGATTCCACAAAACAGGCCCATCAAAATCATTAAGCTCTTCGCAATAGGCCGATCAAACCTCGCAAAGAAACAAAAAGATCAAAATTAGCATGAAGTATCAAGCTATCAAACACAAAACTAGCCATCAATATCGTCATTTACTCCACACGTTACCACATTCCCCGGCAACGGCGCCAAAAACTTGTTGCGTTCCAAATACTAATACGCAAACACGCAAGTATACGGTCGTTACAAGTAATATAAAACGATAAGTACATACCGAGTATCGAATCCCAACGAATGGGTAAAAGGTGGGAATAAACGAATCAATCGATGGCTTATTTTATCTAAGAATGCTTGATACAATATTATCGAACCCAAATATATGATAAGGGTGATTTTATTTAACTACGAGCGATAAAGTAAATCTAACTACGAAAGCAAGTAAATGGGGAGTTAATTACGGGGTAAGGAGGATTCATAAGCTATTAGTTAAAGCAGATAAATCATGCAGTTGTTAGGTTAGCTATGCAAACAATCCTAGATTTAGTTGTTGTTTGTGAGTTCAAATTAGTTAAGTCTCCCTATCGGTTTGACTTAACTCTACCAATCTACCCAAACTCTCCATCTCCGGATCAATAACGAACATCGCTGTCAATCGATGCTCTAAGGAAAGTCCGAACCCAATAGCGGATTCTAAGGCGTACCGTTGTCACCCGGGACCTAAAACTAACCCGAATCCCCGAATAAAGAGAATCTAAGTTATTTGATGCATTTACGGACGAACCCATTATACAAAAACGGACCAAACTAGGTATAAGCCTATCCTAGGTTGAAATCCACAAATCATCACTCGCCTAACCTTCAACGTTTTAGGTTGCATTAAAGGTAGATGGCCAAAAGTGCGATAAAACAATAAACCCAACAAATCAAACATAACCCAACATCACACATAACTAATCAAACGATAACAATGACTCGAAAATTAATATCTTATGCTCGTGTTTGCTATTCAAGGATTCAAGGACGTTCGTATGTATCTTTTGATAGCATACCAACCTATCGAATTAAACTAATCCAATTTACGTATAAACGGAATAAAATCTAATCGATGTAATTGAAACTCAAACCTTAAACGAATATGAAACGACATAGGTATATGTCTATCCTAAAATCGAATCACAATCCAAATTCATAATCAAATCCTCAAAATCACTAAATATAGCAATCAAGAATCAATAACTTTCATCTCCAAAGGTTGTCAAACCACAAGACGAACAATAAACACGGAATCGGATTAACGAACACAAATAAGCACCATACTAATCATCAAGACATCATTTAATCAAACAATAACATAAATACTTATAAATCCGGAGAATTCAAATCCACAATCATAGTTCCAAAAAGAAAATAACAACATCAATCTCCTAATCATAGACAACTAGAAAATAGAAAGATATCACCTAATCGAAACGAAATCGAGAGACGGATTCTCCTCCCTTTAATCACCACCTAATCACTCCCCAAGGGTGGTGACGAACTCACCCCCTTGGTGGAGTCTTCAAATACAAGAAAACAAAGAAAAAGCAAAGAGAGAAAGTTGAGGGAGGCTTGAGAGGAAAAGGGAGGCCAAGAGTGAGGGAAAGAATTGAAGAAATTGTGAAATATCTCCAATAAGTGTTCTTTTATCTAGCCCTAATAGCCCCAAATGAGAAAACCCGAAAATACCCCTCGAAAATGCGGAGACTTTGCTGATATTTCGCGCCAGCAGCAGGACCTCGCCGCGGCGAGCTTCCACCTCGCCGCGGCGAGGTTTGTGCCGTAGGTTGGCTGCAGATTTTCTGCTCTGCCGCACTTTCTTCCGAGCAGCATATCTTTTGACTCCGAACTCCGATTGCGGATCCGTAAAGTCTGTAGTGTAGCTAACTCACTCATCTATGACATATCCAAAATTCAGCTCATTTGGATCATCTATGAAATATTTATGCATGTTCTAGTGAGCAGCTATCTACGTTCTTCCATGTTTTTGACTTCGGTTCTTCATTCCTTTGAAGCCCTTTTCTACATCTCCTTACAAAACACACAAAACACAATCAAAACACACAAACAACAACCAAAACACACAAATGTCCAACAAAGGACCAAAAATGCAAAAGAACGCGAAAATAAACAAAAGCACGCAAAACTCGAATCAAAGCAAGTTGTTTTCGGCTTAAGAAGACACGTAATAATGACGTTTTCACGACGTTATCAGGAATCCTTCAACATTTATCGAATTTGAAAAGGAGTCAGAAAAAATGGCCTGCCATTTCTAAAAGAAGAAAGAAAACATTGTTTTCCATTTCTTGTTCAGTCTTATGTCCTCCACATTTTCCTTATTGAAATCCAATAAGCATAAATGATCAGTTTTAAAGCAACTATTATTGAAATCCAATAAGCATAAATGATCAGTTTTAAAGCAACTAAAGTGAATGCAGAGTTTTGGCTCTATATCTTTCATTTTTTTAATGAAAATCACTGAATTGCAGCAAGAATTCAATACACCAATCCAATTAATTTGGAAAAGATCATAGTAACCAAAAGCCCTTGAGCTAAGGTGCTAAACAAAAACCAGAACATTAATAAAATGAAAAGAAAATACAAAATCAGTCAGTTAAGCTACCTCGAGTTGTGCAGATTTGACGGCGATGGGGATACAGATCAGGACGATGCCAAACGTTGCGAAAGCAGTGTTTCTCTTCTAGTGTTTCGGCCGGCAGTTGGGCCCACCCGTCATGCTCCACACCTTCGCTCTGAAATCTCCGCCATCTGCGGCATGGTGGTGGTGGTGATGCTCTCCTCCTTCACCCATCTTCCATATAATCTATTCTGTTTTACTCGTGCAATCTGCATATATAGAAGACAATTCAAATTACATTATTAATTTATTATCAAAAGGGTAAACACCACTCTTGGTCCTTCTTATCATTAAATTTTTACAGAGTGGTCCCTCTTATGTTTTTTTTCCCACTTTAGTCCCTACTATGAATTATTTATTTCACTTTAGTCCTTTTCAAGTGGTCCAAGGCGATTCCGATAACATGTGATATGCTCATGAGGGTAATTTTGTCATTTCAAGTAAACTAACATGGATATTTTCGTTTTTCTAATTATTTAAAAAAAAACTAAATTTTCAAACTAGGCTTTCATTCCAATCGAACTTAATCGTACATTTCGTTCCAAACTAAAGTTTTTTCCTAAAATTTTTTTCAAACACAAAAATTGCTCACCAATTAAACAATATCTCAAATAGTCTCAATAGTGAACGGACGAAAATGCCCTAAAAAATATTCATATGCATGTCACGTGTTATCGGAACCACCTGATAAGGACTAAAGTGAAACACATAATTCATAGTAGGGACTAAAGTGAAACAAATAATTCATAGTAGGGACTAGAGTGGGAAAAAAAACATAAAAGGGACCACTCTGTAAAAAGTTAATGATAAGAGGGACCAAAATGGGTATTTACCCTTATCAAAATGAAAAGCATTGGGCGTTTGTTTGGTGTTTGGGAAAAGTAGTTTGGGAAAGTATTGGAGGTTTATGAAATAATCTCGATTTGCGTAATGTTGTTTGTTTGAGTTTTGAGAGAGTAGTTTGAGAAATAAAGTAGATATAGCTTTTTTTTGGAAGAATTAGGTTATAGGTGTAATATGTGTACGACTTTATGTCAAATCATGTTTGTTGTGAGATAAATTGTGTAGAAGATATGTTACTTTATGTCAAATTATAGTAGAGTTTGTATAGGTTTTGTTTAGAGATAATAAAATTGTTGTTTGTTTGAGTTTTGGGAAAGTAGTTTGAGAAAATTGAGAGATGAAAAATTTATTTCAGAAAATAGAAAACATGTTTATTTGACATTTCCCAAACACTAAAATTTTTTGGGAAACGCCAAACAAACAGGCCCATTGATTTGCTATTTCTTGAGATGGATTTGATCCGAATCTTGTTCAGCGTGGGCCTGCATTTTTCGGGCTTGGGTTTATAAACCTTTTTATTGGGTTTAATATTTGGGCTCTTTCTAACTATCTTATTAACTGTCAATGGGTCGGATTCGGCCCGGATCAGGGCAGATCCGAAACCGAGTCCGATTTTCATTTTTTCTATTCGAATCCGGATCCGGATCCGCTCGGATCTGGAATATTAGCAACCGGATCCGAATCCGGCGGATATCCCGGATCCGGATAAATTATCCGGATCCATTTAGCAAGCTAATTTTTTTTTTGTTTTCCTCCAAATCACTTGCAGATTCCACCATCATGAATTAAAAATGTAAATTTTACTTATTTCATCGAAACTATTGCCTAAAAATTGTAGAAGATGGAATATGATGGACAAATATAAACGATAAAAATTAGAACAAAAGAATAAACAAAAATATAAGTAAAAAAGATATAAACTCGGACAAAGAAGAAGAAAACTCAATATTGAGAAATGGAAGAGAATATAAAAATTGAAGGATGAATGGTTATGGCTTGATTTTTCTTATTAAATAGTATAAATTAATATGTTGTAGACTCAATTAGTTATCTGGTCAGTCCACCAACATCTCTCATGCATTTCTTTTTAAAATTATTTTTAATATAGAACATAGAAAGTTTTATTTTTATTTTTATTTAAATATATAATATATAAACAACATATAGTAATATATATCGGATACGGATATGTAACGGATCGGATCAGCCTAGATCCATATTCGCTCCATATAATTCGGATTACGGATCTTCTTAATCGGATCAGGTCCATCGGATCACTAATCGGACAATTATCCTAATAAATCGGACCGGATTCGGATCGGATCCGGATTGAAATCCGCCCCATTGACAGCCCTAATCTTATATGTGGTTCAAGTTTTCATATTTTAATTTGGATCTTATGCCAGATAGCGTAACCATCCATAAATTATCTAAGGGTGAGTTTGGCCTAACGATTGAAAATTAATTATAGAAGAATTAATTTTACTACAATTGATTTTGCTAATAATTGATTATAATAAAAATTAATTATAGAATAATTGCTTTTGTATAATAGCTTTTGCAAAAGTAACACTTTAGTTGCTTCTAAAATATGTTGATTTTTTGCTTCTCGAGTTCCCAAAAGTGACTATGATCTTGGGGGCCAAACACCATGAAAATCACGATTGAGCAGAAGTTATTTTTATAATCGGGGCCAAACACTTCAAAAATCACAATAAAGATCTATAAGTGATTTTAAGAGTTTCAACCGCTAGGCCAAACTCACCCTAAGTAAAAATTAAGATATCTTACTTTTGACATATTTTCTGCACTTTCTCCATAATTAAAGTTTTCTTAATAGTACAATAAGGAGAATTATTCTCATTTTACTACTAGTATGTATATGTATGTCATACAAAAGACGAATACGATGGGGCGACATGTCTGATATGTATCTAACACATCACGAATATCAAAAATAAATATTGAAAAAATTGAACTTAATAAAGACGTGTTGAAACCTTGTTCAATCTTTCAATTCAGTACTCTTAATATTGGTTCTTCCAAATTTTAATATATTTTTAATTCAATATTTATTATTAATCACTTCGTCTTTATTAATAAAATCTTAAACGACCAAATATACAATATAAAATCCCTCAACTTTTTCAGAACCAAAACTAATGAAGAAAAGAAGAGAGAAAGTGATGCTGATTTGTATCTATAGCAATAACTTTTTTCCTCGTGAGTCTCATGCGTTAATTTCTAGCCTTAAAAAAATCAGAAAAGCTCAATCAGTAATATATGGACAATAAAAGAATGACTATAGTTTATTTTGAGGACTTGCATTGCTATTTTTTTTGCTGAGTAAAACATATTGATTTGGTGAATAACATCATGATTTAGGATTTTCTCTCATATTTGCTATTCAAATACGTCCGCGCGACAAGATACTTGTTAATCCTAAAATTTAAGCCAATACTGTTGGATATTATTGAAATGTAGATGAAACGGCTCAAGATCCTCTGTACCACTTTTGGTGTACCACTTAAGTGTATCACAATTAATTGATTGACACATGCATATGTGAGAATTATTATAATTGTCATATGTGCAAATGTCAATTAATTAATGATAATGTACTTAAATAGTACACCAAAAATAGTACATACAGAGGATCTACACCCAGATGAAACACGACATGTGAGATGATTGAAATTGAAATAAGTAAAATATATTGGACTCAATTAAAAAGTTGAGAATGAATTAATTATAAAAAGTTGACAATGTTGGGGTAATTTTTATAATATCCATTATCCAATGGAATTTACCCTATTTATTACTAGTAGTCAAATAGTCCAAAGAGGTGAGCCAACCCAACAACCAAGTACTGTCCATAAATAAAAAATCTGAAATCCATCTCACTAACACATACTCATCGGAATTCAGGCCCCTTTGTTCTGAAACCCCACCAATCCCTTTTTTCTTTTCTTTTTCTCTTACAATCAAATCCTAAACAATGGCCCTTCAGTTATGGGAGACTTTAAAAGAATCAATCACAGTATACACAGGGCTAACTCCATCGACTTTCTTCACTGTTCTTGCTTTGGGTCTTGCCCTTTACTACATAGTTTCAAATTTGTTTGGTTCCTCTGATGATGCCCACACCCATCAAAGGTCCAGGGGTTTTGAAGAGGAGGTGCAGCCTCTTCCACCACCAGTTCAAGTTGGTGAAATTACTGATGAGGAGTTGAAACAGTATGATGGTTCTGATCCAAAGAAGCCTTTGTTAATGGCTATAAAGGGTCAGATCTATGATATCTCACAGAGCAAGTATGAATTCCTGGACTTCTTTTTTTGTGGTTTTGAGTTTTTTGGCATCTGGGTTTTTTGTTTTCTTTATTTTCAGTTCTGTTTGTTGTTGTTTTGTTTTTTCTCTGCCTTTTGTGAAATTTGGTCGTATGAGCTTCTTGGGATTAGAAAGTTTGAATATTTTGGTTGATTTTAGTATGTTGTTTGATGTCTTGAAAAGGTTTTTTGTGATTATTGATGCTTTTTGATATTTATGTGTGTTCATGTATAAAGATGAACTTAAGATGATTGTTTTATGCTTTGTTGCTCTTGGATAAAGTGAATGCTTTTTTCAGATTCATCTCCTTATATTGACTTTGGTATATAGTTTGTAATATCTATTTGCTTTTTCTGAGATCAAACATATAGAATATTCTGACTGTGGCTTTCGTAAATTGGTGGTTCCGTGCCTTTATGAGATTGAATTTTGTCGTTTGGCGTATTTTGCCATTTCAAAGTGACCAATAGGAGCTAAATGATTATGATTTTGTTGTTGGTCGTTACACGGATCTTTTTCCTACTCTAAATACTTAATAGTGCCTACGCAATCATAACGTTGTTGGCTATAGTGTCAAGAAACACGATAAAACGACAATACTCTGCTTTCTTATCATATTGGTTGGATGAAGTCGTTACAGTTCTTGAAACCGGGTTTTCTTATCAACTGATTTGTATGCAGTTTTCAACCTTTTAATTTATGGAAATGAATTGTATGTAATCCTTTTTATACTGCAGACATTCAAATCGACTAAGCAGCTGTAGTCGAGAAATTAATCAATTATGCGACGACACATTCTTGCAAATATAAAACTCATTTGTGTCTGGTTTACAGGATGTTTTATGGACCCGGAGGGCCATATGCCTTGTTTGCCGGGAAGGATGCTAGTAGAGCTCTAGCAAAGATGTCTTTTGAAGAAAAGGATCTCAATGGAGATTTAACCGGGCTTGGTGTGTTTGAGCTCGAGGCATTGCAAGATTGGGAATACAAGTTCATGAGCAAATACGTAAAGGTTGGAACTGTCAAGCCTGCTAATGAAGGACAGGCAACAACAACAACAACAACAACAACAACAGAAAGTGATGCTGCAAAGCCCCCAGAAGATGATGGTCCATCTGAAACCGCTGCAAAGGAAACCGAACAAACCCCAACTGCTGCTGAGGATGCTGAGAAAAAGGAGGAGTAAATGTTTCATCAATTCATGCTAAGCAGTTGGTTATGTGAATTGCGATGTTTTATTCTGTATCGGAACTTGTTCATCCAGATGTATCAAAATAATGACTTGAGGATTGTTAAGATGGGATTATTCTTCTAGTTGTCTTTGGTTTTTTTTTTTTTTTTAAAGTTTTGAGCTAAATGCAAAAATATCATCCGTGCTATGTCTAATTGGCAAAACCCCATGTGTTTTTTTTTAAGCAGAAATTCTCATTTGAAATTTATTCAAAATAAGGAGGTTATTGTTAATTTTTAAAGTTAATAGGGAAATTATTATTATTTTTAAGAGAATAGGGGGTTTTGCATCTTTTAATGGGATATAACCAAAATTGCAAGAGGAATTTTATAAATTATATAAAGCATAAAAACAATACAAAGAGGTATTTAATTATATAAAGCATAAAAACAATACAAAGAGGTATTTTGCATTTCATTCAATGAGCTCGCTTTAAGATATTTTTTGATAATAGAAAATTAGCACGGAGAAGGTTTTCGTCTTTTCAGTAATAAAAATAACACAGATTTATTTTACTAACTAACAAAGCATAGGGGCATCTTTGAAGAATGCATGGAAGATTTTTGATTCTTTGGTGGAGTATAATTATTACTCCATTTTAAACAAAAAATTAACACATGGAAGATTTTCGATAATAAAAATAATTTTTTCTTATATATATATATATATTTTTACTAATTAGACAAAGCCTAGGGGCATCTTTGCAATTTAACTCAACTCTAAATTCTCCCCACCTTTCAGGAACGAAATAAACCGTTTTATATCCAGTATATATATAAAGTAACAACAAAACTCTCCTGCACTTTTATGATCTTCTACAAAAAAAAAGGTCATAATTAAGCTTTTAAACTCCATCATCAATGGCGGACTCTTCTTCCTGTTCCCACTGGTGGCACGCCCCATTCTACATATCCCTGTCTTTAATCCTCGCATTCATATCCATCTCAACAACTAATCATCATTCCAGGCCCGATAACACCGCAACCCAGGGGCTAGCCCTAAACGCCTCTCGGGCCCTACGCACCCACGGCGGCTTCAACACAATCGCCACCCTGCTCCATATCTCCCCTGGGCTCTTCTTCTCCGGAAATCCCAAATCCACCATTTTCGCAATCCAGGATTCCTCGTTTTCAAATCTCTCAATCCCCCCATATGAAATGAAGGAGCTTTTAAATTACCACACTACCCCTTGCACACTCTCCAAAACAGAGCTTTTCGAGAAACCTACAGGGTTCTGCTTCAAGACTCTACTTCAAGACAAGAACTTTGCCATCACCGACAAGGACGCGAAAACAGGCTCGATTATGATCAACAGTGTGTTGGTTTCTCATCCTAATTTGTTTGTCCAAGGCCCGATTGCAGTGCACGGCATTGTTAAGCCTTTCGAGATGATTTCTTGTGACTTTTTAAACAAAACAAGTACTAGTAGTAGTGTTCTTGAAATGATTGAATGGACTAGGGTGGTTAGATTCTTGAGCTCGAATGGATATGTTTCTTTCGCGGTTGGATTGAATGCAGTTCTTGATGGGATTAATTTTCAAAATTTGGGATCTTGTACGATTTTTGTTCCTCCGAATTCGGGGTTTATATCATCCCCTTCTCCGTTTTTGGAGAGAATTGTGAGGGTTCATATTGTGCCTCGGAGATTTACATACATGGAGTTGGTTGCTGCGGAGGAATCGTCTTTAAGGACACTTGTTCCTGGTTGTGATTTGAAGATTGATAGGTTTGGTCAAAATTTGGTTATTAATGGAGTTGAAATCAAAGCACCTGATATTTTTTCATCTGACAAGTTTGTGGTTCATGGGATTTCCAGGGATTTTGATGCTGATGACCATTTTAGTTCAGTTAGATAGATAGGCCTAATTACTTTTTTTTTTTTTTTTTCTAAATATATATAAGATGTATGGTTTTTCTGATGTGTTTTATATTTTGCTAAATGATGTGATCAAGATATACTACTAATAAGCAGCATCTTAACTAGTTTCTTCTTCGACCATGAATTATGAAAGAATCAAATTAATTGTACTAAGATTTTTTTTTTTTTTCCAAATATTTGTATTTTTTTTATGTGGTTGAGGTAATTGATATTTGGCGCGAACCCCCAAAGCACGACGACCAAACATACTCCATCCCTCACTTGAAAGAATGGATCAAGTTCAATGTAGATGTTGATGCCACTGCCATTGCTATATATATCTCAAATTAAAGAAGCACTCCTATATATCCTATTCGCTTCCAGTCCAAACATATATGCCATATATATTTGAAAGCGATTCTCTTTAAATAAATCTGCTTCTCAATTGCCCGAAATGGAAGCTAGGTAAATAAATCCCAAGACTTGGTCATAAGACCGCTCACAATTTGGCTAAGTAATTGGAATGGTATTGTCCCCCTTCCCCTCATTCCCCCTCGTATTTCTTGTGTTCTTGTTACGTCAAACAATATTGTCGCTTTGAAGGATTGCACACGAATTAATAAATGTCATAAATAATCATTTTTTTGAAGCAACAAATCCAAAATACCCTTTTAATCAAATAAATTTAGAATTAATTAGCATTAATAACAAGTATTAGTAAGATTGATAAAATAATAGTATTAATTTTACATTAAAATCCTAATGCGATCAATAAAAAAAATTTGGCCAAGCCGACAAATAAAAAAACGAAGGGAGTACTTGATTAAAAGGGTATTTAAAAAATGAGTATTTATGATATTTTTTAATTCGTGCAAATAAATAAAAAAAAAAACGAATGGAATAAACAGTTACCTAGCTAAAATACAACGTAAAGAGTGTATGGTAACATGTGATCGATCTTGTTAAAGTGAATTTTATGAAATATATAATAATAATTTTGAACACCGTTTGGCCTTTTCTTTTCTCGATCGAGCAAATTAATGCAGAGAATTTGGCTCCACGTGGTTGTTAATGCAATTTTATTGACCACCGTTTTACATCACTCCCCAATAACTCCAGAAATAAACAAATAGAAATAGAAATAGAAATAGTAGCTAGTAGCCTAGTACCATTCTCAAGTCCTTTTAGTCTTTTTCTTTTCTCGAGCTAATTAAAAGAATATTTATTTAACACCCAAAAAGCACACTGAAATTGGATTTGTGTAGAGTGGAAATTATATATATAACTGTACGTATATTTAAGATAAGATATTGTGATTAATGAAAGGGTGTTTAATTAATTTGTTTGTGTGATAGTATCATTTAATTATTTTTCCTTTTAATCTAGCTTTCTGATTATTCTTGAAATGGGTGAGCAAGTAGAACACCCGGACTGGCTTCCTCAAGATTGGAAGGTTAGTGTGAAGCTTCGGAGTTATGGAAGGAAAGACAAGGTATACATGATATACATATATATTAATTGGACTATTTATTAATTAATTTAATTAGACTGCTTTTATTTACCTATTTCTAGTTATTTGACTGTTTATTGAAATTTTTGTGGGTTTTAATTTTTGTGATTCGATCTAATAGTAGATTAGAAAGGAACTGAATTTAATTATGTGCTTTGTTTAAGATTATTAATTATCTGCATGGTGCTGAAGATTCGTTTGGTTGATGGACCAAAATTCAGTCGATCTTTGTTCATGTTTGAGATTAATCTGTATAAAACTCAAAAATATTGAGTTTATGGAAATTTACCCCATTTGATATTCATAATATTTAATTTACTCCCGTGATTTGGAAAAAGTACAATTTACCCCCTATGAAAATTTTAAAGATGCAATTTATCTTTTCATTCGGAGAGTGTAACTCACTCAACTTACTGAAATTGAGAGTGAACATGAAAAGTGTTTTGTAATATAGGTGAGGGGTAAACTGTCAAATTTATCTTAACACCTGGGGTAAAATGCCACGTCTAAAAATGTCAAGGAAGCAGTGTGAAACTTTTTTTAAATCACAGGGGTAAAGTGTTTTTTTTCAAATCACATGGAGGTACATTGAACTTGAATATCACCTGCGGTAAATTGCCATAACTCCAATTATATTTCTCATTATTAGATATTGACATTGTTATCTTTCGATTTTTTCGATTTGATTAAGTTGTACATCAATCCCTCAAATGGCCTCAAATTCAACTCCAAGCCAGAGGTGCTTCGGTATCTCAAAAGTTGGGGCGAAAATTTGAAAGATAAGGAGCTGAATAAGGTAAACACCAATAGTTTAACTGGATACAGACATGTGCAATACATATTTCAATGTGGTCCTTCTTTTGTAGTCGCAAATATTGCAGATCGACATCAAACGAACTTCTGCAGAAAACTTACCTCCGGGATGGATTAAGGAAACAAGAACAAAAAAGAAGGGTTACAAAACCCGAAGAGACCCGGTACTGAATCCTTAGTTAATTACCCTTTAAGTTCTTTTCTTTCTCTGTAATATATGTGTACTTATAATATTGGTTTTTTTCAGTGTTATATTGATCCTGTCAGTGGACGTCACTTCCGCTCGAGGCAAGAAGTTTTTCGCTACCTTGAAACTAAGGGTTCAGGAAAGTCCAATCAAGATAAGAAAGATCATTCTCAATCCGTTAGTAAAACAAAGTTTTTCGTTTCTAACAAAAGCTTTGGCAAATGAATCTAGCTAACAATTTTAATTACTTTTCACCTTTGCTTGATTCATCCCTAGTCATCTGCTGAAGCTAAGGGACATATGCTAATTCACAAGAACACGGATAATATGTTCATGACCGTTCGTAAAAGCCTAAAGTCAGGTATCATCAAGCTTAATTAATTCTTGTATGTAAGCATAAAGCTCAAAATTTGCATCTAGTTAACTGTAATGAATCTTTCTTGGGGTGTAAAGGTGCAACAACGAAGTACAATGTAACTATGCGAGAGGACAAGGACAATGATGATGTGAAGCAAAGAGAAGTAGTCGAAGAAGATGATGGTGATTCTGATCTGGCTATCGAGCTTGCTAATAGGCTAAAACTAGTAGTAGACACAACTACTATTGATATACGACCACCTGATGATGGTCGTTCGGAACAAAAAATAGAGCGCCTCCTGAATAATAAGAGAAAAAAGTCAAATAGCAGCAAAGGGGTACCTCATTCGAAAAGACTTGCTCTTTCTTCCAGTGAAGAGCATAAAGTTATGGGTGGTCTTGGTAGCAATGAAGATGAAAAGCATGGAGAAGAGCTCGACGAATCTTCTTTACAAGAAATATTATTGATGGATCCATGCATTGAGTTTGCAATCAAAACTCTAACTGGTGCAATCCCAATTGAAGAAATCAACAAAGTTTCTTTTCATAGTAATAGTACTACTAGTACTCCTCTGGCTTTGACGCCTACGGAAAATGACGGGTAAAGGTTTTCGCGCGAGTTATGACTTGGTCTTTCTTAATTGGTGTAAATTTGGCTGTTAATGTATGCAGTAGGATATGGATGATTACACTTTCAAGTGTTGTAAAATTTACTTTTTCTTTCCCTTTCCTTTATCTCTGCATTCACTTGTCATTGTGTGAATTAGGAGATGCTACATGTTGGGTATTGTCTTATGAGTTTCTATGAATGACACATGTCCAAAGTGGACCAACTCATTCTGCTTTTATATTAAAAAGTAGACCTACTTAGGATACATGTAAACCAAAGAGAGCGGAAGGCAATACCCATCAGGTAGCATCTCCTAATTCTCATTGTGTCTGTTTTAAATAACAAAAGCCAGAAAGAATGGTAGGAAAAAATTGAAGAGCATAGCATTATTACTGTTTTGCAAGAAAGAATGGTATTAAAAAGACCACAACTTTAATTAAGTAAAACCCATTATCTGTGCTTTAGACTTTTGCACAGGTAATAAGGAATTTAATAAATAACATAGATTTTAGGAGAAAAACAATGGTATACCTTAATTTTTTTTATTAAATATTGTGTGACTCAAGGTGATTGGGCCAAGTGCTAGGGATTTGCGATCCCGGAGACAAGACTCAAGTTCGAATCCTACTGGAGACATTACACTGAGAAGGACTTATACCTTATACCTTATGTAAATACACAGTCGTAAAACCCTCAAACAGAAAGAAATCATATCACTTACCAAGAAATGTATAGGAAAAGCTACATATATACTCCCACCATATTTTTATTTTGTCTTTTTGGCAAAATAAATTTGTTCATTTTTATTTGTCGTTTCAGGAGTTCAATGTAAACGTAATATTTTTGATCAGTTTTACCTTTCACGATAATGATTTAATTAAAAGATTGTTATGAGATTTTTTTCTTAAAAATTAATTATTTATTAAATTTCTTTATTCGTGTGACAAATAAAAAAAATGGAAGAATAATATACTACTTTTTGCCTTTTAGATTTACTATTATATTATCCCAATTGTCTCGGTTCGGGGTCGGGCATTCCGGACCAATTAAATAGGGGTATACTCGTCATTCAATTTGCATATTCGGGGCAATTTCGGTCGCGAAGAAAATGCTCTTTTATTTATTTCTTGATAAATTCTCATACAATTATTGATTACAAAATAACTGAACATTCCATAACATTTCTTTCTGAAAGGGTATGAATTTGATTTGCTTTTCCAATTTCTCATGATCTACACCTTTTCGGCTTCTGAAAATCGTTTGTTTTCATAGAATCTAGTAATTTTCTTTAATTTATCGGTGATCTGCGATTGCTTATACTGTAGTATAAATTCCTTTTTTTTTTTTTTTTTAATTTTTAATTGGGCATTTTTCTCCATTTTTATTTCATCTTAAAATTTGATCTAATACTGTGCATTTTTTTCTTTTTCTTGTTACAGTAAGACAACAGAGATAAGTCCTCTGTGCTTTGAAGATCTTTAAGGATTTCCAAAATGAAGAAGTAATTTATTTGTTAGATATTTTTAGTTGAACTTGTTGTGCGTCTTATCAATTATCGTAGTGAAAATGGCTTTTGAAATTAGATGATATACTAAATCTTTCATATCATGATTGATTATTTATTGATATCCTCTGTTCTTTTTATTTTTTATTTTAAGACTAGAACTATATAATAAATGAAATTATGCTCATAGCTGCAATTTACTTGTTGAGGTGGCAGGGCACGAGTGAGATGGGATGAAGATAATTTGGGGGAAATTGAGGCAAATAAACCTGTAAGGCAGAAAATTACAGAACCAAAGACACCATATCATTTCATGATTGATGATCATGATGATGATGATGGTATGTTAATTTTGTTTGTTTGTTTTACATCTCTTCTCTGTCTCATTTATTTATTGACAGGTTCAGATCTTCCTTGCCCAAATATATTGTTATTTAATTAGTTGTTGAAATGATAATGGTTCTTTCTTTTCTTATTAATTAATTAAGCATTGCCTGAAATGAATTAGTTTGTGAATGGATGTAGGATCATTGTCTCCTACCAGAGGAGGAAGTTTTGAAAATGCAATGCATGCAGAAGCTATTCGTTCAGCATTGAATGATGTAGCTGCAGCTGCTGCTTCTTCTTCTTCGTCTACCAAAACTAACTCCCAATGCTCAGCCTGCTGGACATCATCTGAAGAAGATGAGGAGGCCTCGGATGCAATGGAACAAGATGAAGAAGAAGCAGGTTAATTATCAATCATATATGCACGTCTTCCCTGTCTTGATTAGATATATATTTAAACAGGTACCCAAGAATTTTCGCATATCCTCACTACATTTTGTTGGACCAAATGAATACTATTTTTTAAAGGTTTACCTGTCCATGGCATGTCCTGATGTTTGAGAAATTACAAAAATTATCGTTTACTCGATCCAAACGGAGGAATATTACGACATCTTAAAATAATAACTTAAAAAATATCCTCTGTCAATATCGTTGACCGGAACACCTATTTAAACATAAACCTTAGGGGTAATTGTTATACATTTTCTCATGCAAGGGTATCTTAGTGTTAAGTGATAAACATTAGTAAAGGATTCCTCTCTCTAAAAGCTTAAGCCTTTAGATGAGTTGGTCATTCAATGCTTAGCAAGTTAATGTGCATTTGGAGTAATTTAAGTAATAAACGGTTCAATTTTCATAGATGGGATGAGGCCATTTATGTACTTTCCTACTAGCCATTAAGCTGTGATTGATTCTTGGTGCATCAAATTTTAGAACATTGAGCTTCATTTCTTGTTTATTTTCATTTCCTTATCATTTTATTAACTAAAATCCAACAACCAAACGTAGTATTAGGATTTTTTGACGGACGTAGGTTCAGGGAAAGTTCGTCACCCTGGTATTGAACCATACTGGGAGTCTCATTCATGTCCTAATTCAATTCACTCTCTTAGGTTTTGATAACCCCGAGAGACGCCGATGCTTTAAAGAGCATAGGAAGGCTCACTATGACGAGTTTCGTAAAGTTAAAGAACTTCGTCGAAAGGGATCGTTGCTCAAAGACGAGTCTGATGAGGAGTTGAAGGACAATAATAGAGAAAAGGATATTGACGGAAGTTGTGATTCGTCATCATCAATAACTGCTGGTGTCAAAGACATCGACATTGAGGAATCCTCACAACCACCAAATGGATCTTAATTAAGTTATGTATGCACATCATTTTACGGCTCATTAATTGAGTGTCATCCTCGCTGTAGTTACATATGTTGTTATACTGGTACTCTTAAACTTGCGAATGCAGATTTGCAACTTGTATAAAGGCATGTTGGTTGCCTGAATATATAATGAAATAAGCAAAGGTCTAGAGGTGTCCTATTAATTTCTTATGCAATATGTTGGATTTGGAGTGTTACTAGAAGTTTATTATTCTCTCATTATTATTATCTTGTATTAAAACCGTGTGGAGCTGCCGCAGGTGCATAAATTAGTTATTCATCTAATTAAATAAAATAGCGAAATAGACATATACTATTGCAAATTAATCAAATTGAATAATAATTTTAATATTTCTCAATGGGCTATATCCCAAGGGAAATATCAAGATGATGATATTTGTCATCTTTATCTTTATCGTCTATCCTGTTATGATATGATGGGACCACCTGAAAGAATAAACATATTATTTTGCTTATAAAAAAATATCACTCGTTCTCAAAAAGAAAAGAAAATAAAATATCACTAGCTAATAAGGCATTATAGTACTTATTATCTTGACCATTCGATTAATATTGATAAAAAAGTAGTTAGGCAGGCCGTTTAGTACCAAGACCACCTAATTACTTCTCAATCAAATTTTGTTATTGTTAATTATTACATTGTTAGTTTTGTACGTACTATGAGTATGATTTAATAAATTAATTGCACATGCAATATATATATATATATATATATATATATATATATATATATATATATATATATATATATATATATATATATTTCATCTATGATCATCTGATAATTAAATTATAAGAGGAGACAGAGAATGACACAACCTGATCTTGTGAAGAAATGTATGATAAAAAAAAATTTCTAGTTTTCGTATCCCTTCTCCTCCCATTTGCCTCTACAATATCTAAAAATATTTTAAGTGTTATAAAACTTAGGATAAAATGAATGAACAAATTGTAGTAAGCAAAGTATTTATATGAATGAAGATAAACAATTCTTCTCATTGATTGTAGATGGTTGTTCTTATTCCTTGTTACAAAATGAGGGATCATGAACTCATCTATTTATAGAGTTCAAGATTACAAGTCATACAAAGAAGATTGATGGGTGGCTTCATACATGTCTTGCAAAGGAAAGTGATGGGTGGCTTCTCATGCATTGTGATACATGGTTATACTTAGGTGCTTCCATTTGTTCTTGCCTTGCCATCCTTACTCCTTCATGTCTTGTCACACATCATATGCAATGCCACACTTTTTCTTGTCTTCACATATAAGGAGATATGTGTTAATTCCTTAACAACCAAGTGCAATAATGTTGTCTTGACACCTTATAACTTGATGTGTAAATTGCAATGACATCCACAACTTATATAGATATTTCATAACACTCCCTCTTGGATGCCCATTGCTTCTGGAGTATACCTCGTTAAAACCTTGTCAAGAAAAACCCATTGGGATAAAAACTTGAACGAAAAAAAAAAGTACAGATCCGAAAAGAGGCTTATAAGCGTGTTACACTGCCTCGTTAAAACCTTGTCAAGAAAAACCCATTGGGATAAAAACTTGAACGAAGAAAAAAAAAGTACAGATCCGAAAAGAGGCTTATAAGCGTGTTACACTGCCTCGTTAAAACCTTGCCAAGAAAAATCCAGTAGGACAAAAACTTGGACGAAGGAAAAAGAGTACAGTGTAAGTGTCGTTAATTACACGCTCCCCCCGATGCCGACATAAGATCCACAAGTTGCCGCATTACAATGATGTAAACCGTCTTTCTGAATGTTGTAGTTGGCAATGCTTTAGTGAATAAATCAGCAAAGTTGTTACATGACTGAATCTGAAGAACATCTATATCACCCTTTTTCTGAAGCTCGTGGGTAAAGAAAATTTTTGGTGATATGTGCTTCATTCTGTCTCCTTTGATATATCCATTTTTTATTTGAGCAATACATGCGGCATTGTCTTCATATAATGATGTTGGTATATTCTTTGTTGAAGGCAACCCACAAGATTCTTGGATATATTGAACCATTGATCTCAGCCATGAACATTCTCGACTTGCTTCATGCAATGCCAAAATTTCAGCATGATTGGAAGAAGTGGCTGCTAGAGTTTGTTTAACAAATCGCCATGATATTGCGGCGCCACCACAAGTAAATATATATCCACTTTGTGATCTACCTTTGTGTGGATCAGAAAGATAACCGGCATCTGCATAACCTGCTACATGTGCATCGACATCTCTAGAGTAAAATAGACCCATGTCTATTGTCCTACGAAGATAGCGCCATATGTGTTTAACTCCATTTCAATGCCTTCGTGTTGGTGCAAAGCTATACCTTGCCAGTAAGTTAACCGAGAAGGCTATATCATGTCTCGTACAATTCGCAAGATACATCAAGACTCCAATTGCACTTAGATAAGGTACTTCAGGACCAAGCAATTCTTCATTTTCCTCTCGAGGACGGAATTGATCTTTCTTTATATCCAAAGATCGGGCAACCATGGGACTGCTCAATGGATGAGCTTTGTCCATATAAATTTTTTTCTTAATCTTTTCTGTATATGCCGATTGATGGATAAATATTCCAGTTGATAAATGTTCGATCTGCAGGCCGAGATAAAACTTTGTTTTTCCGAAATTTTTCATCTCAAACTCTTTCATTAAATAGTTTGCCGTCTTTGTGAGCTCTCCAGGAGTCCCCACAAGATTTAAGTCGTCCACGTATACCGCAATAATGGAATAGCCATTCTCAAATCTTTTAATGAAAACACATGGACAAATTGGACTGTTAACGAATCCTTCCTTTATGAGATAATCACTGACCCGATTATACCACATCCGGCCAGACTGTTTTAATCCGTACAAGGATCGTTGTAATTTAATTGAATACAATCCATGAGACCTTTGATTATGAGATCCTTCAGGGATTTTGAATCCTTCAGGGATTTTCATATATATAGATCACTATCAAGTGATCCATATAAATATGCGGTAACTACATCCATCAGACGCATGTCCAGTCCTTCAGAGACTGGAAAGTTAATCAAATACCGCAATGTGATTACATCAATCACAGAGGAATATGTTTCATCATAATCAATTTCAGGTCTTTGTGAGAATCCTTGTGCAACAAGTCGTGCCTTGTATCTCACAATCTCATTTTGTTTTCGTACTAATACCCATTTGTACCCGACCGGTTTCACGTTTTCGGGCGTGCGAACTATCGGTCCAAAAACTTTACGATTTTCTAGCGAGTTAATCTCAACTTGAATTGCATCTTTCCATTTTGGCCAATCATTTCTGTTGGGATTCATTAAGATAAACAGCCCTAGGCACAGCGGAATTTAATAATTTTTAGGACCTCTTACGGAATCTTCCCAGGATACTACTCTAGTTGTATATATATGAATATAAATAAAACGATAGTATAAGTTTACACGTTATACCTATCTCCTTGCAAATCCTTTAGCTAGCAAACGAACTCTGATTTCTCCCACAGTGAAAATCGATCCAAGCTCTGCAGTAGCGCCCCACGTGTTGCGCCTCTACGGGTTGATACACCACAATTACACGAAAATAATAAATCTTGATCAGCTAGAACACAAGATATATTATGATCTAGGATATAGGAACGATTTTGGAACAAAGTCGAAAACGAAAAATTCTTCCACAGGAAGAAGTGGGTTCGGTCGACTAGTGGGGAGAGGGAGAGAGAATTTTGCTCTTGCTCAATTTTTGCTTATGGAGTTGTGTGAAAAATAACTACAAGAAAGCTACTTATAATTATCTCCCTAACCTAGTCCTATTAGGACTAGGGTTCTTCTCTCCTACATGGGCCATGGCCCTCTTTAATTTAGAAGACCAAGTCTCCTAATTAATTCATGGCCCAGTTAATTAATTTGACCAGGCTTTATTTAATCTCCCAATTAAATAGCCCAATTAATTAACTTAATCTCCCATTTAATTAAATCAGACTCTAAGTCCATTTAATTAAAATCCTTTCCAATTAATTAATTAAATCCAACTTAATTAATTAATTCACAAATTAAATTCCAATTTAATTCATGATCCTGATCCAATTCCAATTGGATCCCATTTTGTTCCAATTGGGTCGACCCAGTCGACCCACCCATAATAATCGACCCAGTCGATTATTTACCCAGTCGACCCAGTCGACTCGGTCGTCCTTATTTCCTCGCTTTCGCTTCATGTGTATTGTGTATGCCCCCGTAGGTTCACCACATAATTGGCCGTGGGTTATAATTAAATATTATTTAATTATTCGAGTAAGATTTACTCTAAATCAATCGAACACTCTGTCGATTGACCATTCCAAAATTAGCACCCCTGCCAATTTGGGAATTCTCCCACACTCCACGGTCGATGTCCAGCCACAAGCCCATGGAGCCCAATCACTGGTGAATTAATTCAGTGAACCTTTTATCATTTACAATTTCCATATACGACATAATCTCTCCATCGATCAATCTCCCAGTCGAGACTTAAGGGTATAGTCTTTCATCGGTTTCCCTTTTCCTTTGTCTTGACCTTATGAATTCTGGTCTCGAAATAATTCTCTTTGACTTAATCTTTATGAGCTACTTACATAAAGCCGTCAGATACCTCGGCCGAGGATTTTACCAGAATTAATTTCTCACAGAAATCCATAGGAGAATTTCCCAACCTATCAAGTCAGGTCAATGGATCATTTGTTGATGATATGAATCTGCATACGAGTTCCTCTATACCCAATATGAGTCCACAGAGACTTTCTGGCGATCTCCAGTCAGTCGGGACTCAAATCAAAGCATAGACGTTCTCGCACCAGATAAACCCTATCATCTCAAGTAGTTAGGGATCGTTCCTCGTATACTATTGTAAATTGGAATAACTTCAACCCCGATATGCGACTACCGCTTCCATGGTGAGTTATTTCCTAATTGGGGTATTCAGTGCACTTGCCATCCCAGCAAGCCACCCACTTATGTGTATCGACTATCCCAGTCACGCTCGTGGACTCCAGCGTTCTCCAGTTCATCGGAGTATACACATTAGTGAGAGTCTAACCGAATCCAACGATGTCCTATCTCGATTGGATTCTACGACTCTTGAATATATTCTAGATCACGGCCTTGGAGATCAGTCCACGGGTTGTCCCATAGCCCTGTGATCTAAGGACTTCTATCCTTATGCGTAGATAATTATTACATAAGATAAAGATGACCATAAAATGCATTTATTAATCCAATTGAATGGTCCTTTCAATTAAATGCAGCCAAATAGTTGGCTTGCAGGACACTATTCTATCAATTTCTATGTCGACATTCATCAACCGATATCGGTTCGGGATCTTCGGGATCCTTATTTATAATATCTAGTGCGACCCCATAAGCAAATACTTTGTCTACAATCACTTTCTTTCTATCCTAGTTTTCTCGGGTATTTAAATAATTCAAAGAGATCTCTTCAAATATCGCCTCTTCAGGGGCATTAGTTTCATTTGCCTCTTCCGGGGCATTTCTTAATTCAGACTGATCAGTTAATTTTTCTATAGCGCTTTGTTTTGAAACAGTTTCCTCTTCAGAAGGAATACATACTTCTGGTATCTTTTTCCTTCGGGGATTCTTGTCTTTCGCACCAACCGGGCGTCCACGTTTCGTTCGTGGTTTTTCAGATTATCTTGCAGGGACATGTCCTTCAGGGACGTCAATCCGTGCTGGTGCATTAACAGCCGGTATATGAGATTTTGTTATTTTCTTTGTATCAACAAATGCATCCGGCAATTGATATGCAACATTTTGCAACTGTATAATCTTTCTTACTTCTTGCTCACAATTATTTGTACGTGGGTCATAATTAGACAAAGATGGCACATTCCATTTAATTTCACGCCATTCTGTAGGAACTGGCTTCTTATCTCCCCCTAACGGCGGGAAAATTGTCTTATCAAAAATACTATCAGCATATCTTGCTTTAAGCATATCACCCGTCAGGGGCTCAAGATATCTGATAATAGACGGGGAATCAAAACCAATGTAGATCCCAAGTCGTCTGTGTGGACCCATTTTTATTCGTTGTGGCGGTGATATTGGAACATAAACCGCACATTTGAAAATTCTCAAAAGAGAAATATCAGGCTGCTGGCCTATCACAAGCTGCAATGGCGAATACGCCTCAGATGAACTTGGTCTAATCCGGACTAGTGAAGCATCATGTAATATTGCATGTCCCCAAACAGAGGTAGGTAAATTTGACTTCAAAAGTAAAGGTCTAGCAATTAATTGCAACCTCTTTATAAATGACTCAGCTAGGCCATTTTGGGTATGAATAAGTGGAACAGAATGTTCAACATCAATTCCATTTGACATGCAATAATCATCAAATGCCTGAGATGTGAACTTACCGGCATTATCAAGACGAATTGTCTTTATCGAATAATCAGGAAATTGTGCCCTCAATTTTATAATTTGAGCAAGAAGCTTTGCAAAAGCCATTGTACGCGTTGACAGTAGGCATACATGATACCATTTCGAATATGCGTCTATCAGGACCATAAAATAACAAAAAGGTCCTCAAAGTGGATCTACATGCCCACATATATCTCCATGAATTCGTTGTATAAACATTGAGGATTCGGTATCAATCTTCATAGGAGACGTTCTGATAATTAATTTTCCCTGTGAGCATGCCACACACACATTTTCTTGTAGCAAAAGAATCTTCTGGTTCTTTAAAAGATGCCCGCTCGAATTTTTTATTATTTGACGCATCATAATTGCTCCTGGGTGGCCAAGTCGGTCATGCCAAAGCGAGAAAAGTTTTGAATCATTGAACTTCCGGTTCAATACTACATTTGATTCAAAAACTCTTATGGTCGCATAATATAAACCCGATGAGAAAACTGTGATTTCTTCAATTACATGCTTCTGGCATGAACTTATGGATGTGATACAAAGATATTCCATATTCCCCTCATTCATGGTCTCAATATGAAATCCATTCAAACGTAGATCTTTGAAACTTAGCAAGTTTCTTTTGGATTTCGGAGAGTTCAACGCCTCTTTTATCAAAATATTTGTACCACATGGCAATATCATGCTCTTCCGGAGCCTTCAATTAATGTTATAGTACCACAAATTGTACTAACGTTAGCCTTTGATAATTTCAAATTCGAGAAATATTTCTTATCTCGAAGAATCGTGTGTGTGGTCCCACTGGCAACCAAACAAATATCTCCATCCTTCATGCTCACACCAACGTTATTTTTCATTTTTTTTCTTAAGCATAAAAAAAATAATAAGATTTCTTTAAAATATACTCAAATCTCCGGGTTTGAGTCTTTCACCCAGACTTTCTTTCGAGTCTAAAATTTACAAAGCTTTGTTACAAGCTTAAAACCTTTAAATCCCGATTTCCTTCGCGATCAGATCCTTGATCAACTCTTCCAATTCGCAGTTAGGAAAGTTCAAATATCTCATGTATAGAATCGAATCAACCAATGAGGTATGTATATATAATATATGTTAATCTATACATATTGAGGATGGTATGCTTTTCTTCTTGATCATCTTTGAATTCCAAATGACATGCACGAGAATATTTAAATATGTTGAAAATTTCTCAATATTTTGGAATTATATTAGGACAATAATTATTTTTCTATCTAAATCATATGTTCATCTCAACCAAAAATGAAAAAATCATAAAATATTTTATGCCCGTAGCATATATTGTGTTGATTTGTGGTGTGATTTTGTTTTAATATTTATTATGTTTATTGTAATTAGAATTGGAATAGTAGTGTTATGCCGTTGGTACAAAAAGCTCATGACTCTAATTTGACATGATCTCATGAACACAATCATCATTAGATGATAAATGATTTATGGGCTGCCTAATTAATCAATTGATTATTCATATTGATAATTACATCTCTCCAATGCTTATTGATTATTTAAGAATTGTTTTTATATAATGGCATATGTTGTGCGCTTGAGTTATTTTTGTGTCTTGAAATATTTTTCAATAAAGGAAATATTAATTTCGGGAAAGAATATGAGGTCAAAAATTTTGTTTGTATTTAATCTACCAGATTCAAGAATTATAGTATAAATTTTTTTATGATCCTGCAAGGAAAATAACAACTTCCTTTATTGATATATTAAGTTGTTGTGAAACCTAACATTCAAATGATATAATATAATTACTCCTCAAGTAAGTTTACGTATCTATCTCTTGAGTTCTTATGTGTTTTAGAATGATAAATTTTATAAATATACACAAGCATGTTTAACTTGATATCAATTTTTGAGATGCAATTTTCAATTAGGAGAAATCACAATAAATTAAACTATGTAATGCATAATACAATTATAGGAATTGATGATATACATATTAATTTGAATTTTGATTCATATATTATTTGAACGTATATGGTCGCTTTTCAATTGATTAAGGTGTAAAATATTTTAGATCATATGGTGTTACATTTATTATGTTCATAAATCACAGTTTCAATTTACACTAAAGACATGTGAATTCTCACAAATGCTCACTGAGAATGTTTGCACCTAAAGTTGCATTAGTTTAAACTGATAAATGATTATACTCCAAATTTTGACATTCAATCGAGATAATGTGGAGATAAAATATGACTATAAAATGCTCACGAAGAAGTCATATCAAAGAGATATTTTGAGAAATACTCTCAAATGATTTGCTTTGAATAATGATCTCTTGATGAAAAATCATAACTCTTACCGGACTGATTCCCCAAAGTGAATGTAAATGTTAATATAAATTATTCATTCCTGAAAGTGAATGTAAATATTTTATTTCCCGGAAGCAAATGAAATTAACTATAGACATGACATGGTTTAGTCATGATTTTTTTTATTATGCATTCCATTACGTCATGCCACTCGAAGACAAACAATTATAGACAACGATATGCAAATTGTTAGCAATTGCTAGAGGTGTGGAATAAAAAGCATTGGTATCGTATATGTCGTATCTTGGTTTTTATATCAATTACAACGTTGATTAATGCTATGAACATCTTGAAATATATATCAATTACAACGTTGATTAATACTAAGAGCATCTTGAAGATGCACAATCATATAAGTATCATGTTAGATGCGCAAGATTATGCGAGCATCCTAAAGATACATGGACAATTATATGTGAGCATTGTAAATATCAACGGTGGAAATTGTCTGGATGAACAAATAGTTTTGTGAAAGATGTTGTGTGCTCTTTATGGATTTGTTGTAAAGACATCCGTCTTGAAAAACGTATTGACAAGTTTCATATGAAAACTATATATATGAGGAGAATATAAAATATATTTATACTACATCCAATATTTTATGCCAGAAAAATACTGATGAATTTGATCCCAGTTTTCTTATTATAATGAATTATGCGACCATAAGCAATGTTGGATCATAAATTTAAATTGGAACATAAGTTCAATGATCCAAAATATTATGAAGTGGCATGATAAACTTGGTCATCCAGGGAAAATTACAAATGCGCCGAACTATTACGGGCATCTTTTAAAGAATCATATGATTATTTACCTCATGATTATGTGTGTGTTGATTACTCACATAGGAAGTAAATTGTAAGACCATCTCATGTGAAGATTGATCTTGAGTCCCAAATTTTTTTATGATGATATTAATGGGATGTATGTGGACTTATAGATGTTGGGATTCGGTAAGATAAACAGCCCTAGGCAAAATTGAATAGTTCCTTATTTATTACAATAAATGCTCGCCATACAGCTGGCTTGCAGGACACTATTTCTATCAATAGATTCACTTTATAGACCATTATGTTATTTTATGGTCTTGTAAAAGTTATTTTCCTAATTGTGTAAGATATGCCTATTATCAACACGTATTGCTTTTGCTAAGATTCTTGCTAAAATATAAGATTGAGGGCAACGTTGCAACTTGTGTCAGGCTGGAAGCCTAATAATTCTCAATTAAAATTTATGGTTGTGCGATTTATATTCTGATTTTTCCACCAAAATGAACATATATGGGTTTACAAAGACGTGTTGGTTAGTTTTTATTTCTCGACTGTAATCATATATTTTGAACGCCCGACGAGGCTATAACCATATATCTTAAACGTCTGAAGAGGCGATATGGATAAATCAAAATATCATGATAATTTTTTTGAGAGAGTTTTCTCGCGCGTTAGGTGGAGAATTGATGTCATTGCATGTAGAACGGCGTGAAATTATTTTGACTTGAGTACATAAATATACATCACTTGTCTCAGCTTGGCCCACACACAAATAGTACGAGCAAGAATTAAAAATTACACCAACAAGGATTGAAGAATATGCTAGCATACTATAAACACAATTGAAGCGTGAAATTACTATTGGTGCAAAAGAAAACTTCTGAAATAAATTGGTTCTTAAAGTATTTGTCTCTTCTGAGGAGGAATCTGTTTCAAATAAAGCGCTATAGAAAAAATGACTGATCAGTCTAAATCACGAGATACTAATGAAGAGACACATGAAACAGAAATAAAAACATATGAAGATAACTGGGATATAAACAAAGTAGCTATAAATAATAGTTTTTCTTATGGGTCGCAGTAAAAAGTTATAAATCAGGATTCTGAACCGTGAACGGTTAATTTAATGTCGACATAAATAAATACAAGAGATAAATTGGCCAAAATATAGATCGCTATTAAATTGGAAAGTATTTGGACTAGTAGTCCGTACGCTTAAAGACTGAAATATATATGTCACCAACATATAATTTTATGAAATCATGATGAAAATGTGAGATATATAACACAACTCTTGTATGAATTCTCACAAAGGCCAATAACTACGATGAAACATATTCCCCTATGATTGTGCAATCACGTTGCGGTATTTAGTTGATTTTCAGTCCCTGAAGGACTTGAAATGTGTTTATGGATGTAGTTACCGCATATTAGATAGATCATTGAGCAGTGATATTTATATTAAAATTCCTAAAGGAATTAAATGGTCTCATGCTTATCCTTTATTAAACAAATACGATCCTTATACGAGTTAGGGTGATCTGGTCTGATGTGGTATAACCAGCTAAATGAATACCTCGTAAAAAAAGGATTCATGCACAATCCAATTTGTCCATGTATTTTGCATTGAACGATTTTGAAATGAGTTTTCTATTATTGCGGTATGTGCGGATGATTTAAATTTTATGAGGACTCCTGCAGAGCCCACAAATACCACAAATTACTTAATGAAATAACTTCAGATAAATTTTGATAAATGTTTATTCATTGAGTAAATGTCATGGTTGAATATCACTTTCGTCCCAGGAAGAGGACAATGAAGAACTGTTAGGTCCTGAAGTATATAATGTCGGATATTGCATTTTAAACTTACTGGAAAGATATAACTATGCATATGCATGCAGATATTGAAATGAAATTAAACATGTATTACGCGATCTTTGTGGAACAACCGACATGTGCTTGTTTTAATCAGAGGCTCCAATCCACATATGGTGTGTTATGCAGATGATGGATAAATTTATGATCAACACACATATATACTTATATCTCAAAATGGGTAGGTATTTACTTATGGTGGTGTTGCGATATATCTGTGAATCAAATCTTAGCAACCACATATTCCAACGACTCTGAAATTTTAGAATTGTTCGAAGCAAGCTGTGAATGTTTATGATTAAGGTCTACGATTCGACATTCCAAGAAACATGCCTCTTGTATTGCTCAAATCAAGAATAGGTATCTAAAATGAGACTGAATGAAATACATATTACCATTGTTTTTCTTCACCAACGAGCTTCAGAAAAATGGTAATATTGATGTTCAATATGTTCAGTCAAGCAATAATTTTGCTGATTTGTTCACTAAAGCATTGCCGACTTTGTCATTCAAATTGATGGTCATAATATTGGAATGCGTCAACTTGTGGACCTTAAGCCCGCATCAGGGGGGAGCGTGTCATTAATAATCCATACATTGTACTCTTTTTCCTTCATCCAAGTTTTGTCCCAATGAGTTTTCTTGGCAAGTTTTAACGAGGCAGTGTTGCACGCTTATCAGCCCCATATGGATATGTACTCTTTTTTCCTTGTTCAGGTTTTTTCCACTGGGTTTTTCTGACGAGGTTTTTAACGAGGCATATTCCATAAGCAACATGCATTTAAGGGGGAGTGTTATGAATTTAATATTAGGTGGATGCATTTGGAAGTTCATTAGCCACATGAGGAACATTTGAACTCAAGATATGAAAGGACATGTACATGATGTATTGACCAACATTAATGAAGTGCTAGTTGCAACTTTTGGCTTTTGAATTGCTTTTCTAGTTCTATAAATAGGTGTGTTGTAAAGTGTTTGTACACACAATATGTATATACAATCATATATGAAATAAGAACTTCTTCTCTTCCTACTCTATCTTGTCTTTTACATTGTTTATTCTATCTAATTAAATACTAATTAAAAGAATTTCTCAAAAAAAAAAAAAAAAAAAATTGACATCTTCTACGCTGGGTGAAGGAAGCTTCACCGGTGAACGGCGCAGCGAAGTGCCGCTTCCAAAACGAAGATAAGAAAAAAGATAACAACCTTTGAACTCTAGCCTCCAAAACGAAAGTCAAAAAATGAAAACAATTTTCATTCCTTTGTAATTTATCAATTGAGCCAATAAGTTGATCCAGTTGTTCAAACATTGAAGTAAAAGAAGCTTAAAAAAAAATGTCCAACAACTGCATTCTGCACATAGAAACGAACACAACACGAATTGATTTGGGTAGGGTGGCGGTCGGCGGGGTGGGGGTATTTGGGGCCGCAAGTTTTTTTCATTTTTCTGATTTTTGAGAGTATAAGGGTATTATGGTATTTACACATATTTTGCTGGGTTCATACATAATTTTTTTGGGTTATGTACTTGAATACGTGTCAATACCTCGTTAAGTTGTTCATTCATAATGACTCTTGAACAGGAGGTGAGACGTATTAGACAATCCCATGTATCAATATGACAAGATGGAGATATCTTTGATATGATCTTCCTCACAAAGCCATTAAATACTTGTCTAAAAAAAAAAAACCATTAAATATAATTCATACTTTTATTTGAGTTTCTAAATTACTAAAACAAAAATAATATTCTGTTAAGTAAAAGGTATTTAATTTAATACGCTGTTAAAAAAAAAAATGAAAAACTAAATAAGCCAAGAAAGAGGATCTAAATAGAACTAAAAACACAATGTGATAACCTCAAAATCTTATCGATTTGTTATGTTCTAATCAAACCCTCAAATCTGAAATTCCTATTTTGAATAATAACATGTTCTCCTTAACATCACTATTTCTTTCCAATAACAATCTAATCTCACACGCAGCACTCGCAATTTTTCTTTCACTCTTCCTCTCACTCCTAAAGATCCCAGCTTTATTTCTTTATGGCCTCCACACATACATTCATCCAGATGATGTTAATCCCAACAGCAATTCAAGTGGAATCAGAGCTGCCATTAGAAGGCCAGGTGCGATTGAATCTGAACCGTTAAAACCCAGAAAGAAATCTAAAGAAAGGTTTGAATTTGATGAGAACAAAGCTCAGATCTTTAGGTTAAAGCTCACTGAAGGTCACGTGCAATCTAGAATTTATTTCAAAGAGTTTTATGCTGCTTTCAATTTTACCCTTATTGCGTTGCTGTCATTGTTGCTTCATAGGTTCCTGAAAGTAGATCAAAATTCTGGATTTGTCAAAAATGGTACTATAATTCCTCTGTTATTGGGTTTTGTGGGTGTTTTTAGATTGTTCTTCTTGATTGTTAGAACTGGGTTTGAGATTTCTGCATCTAAGAGATTGGAGAAGCAATTGGGCTTCTTTTGGGGGATTCTAGGTTTTTTTTTAGGGTTAGGGTTACTTTATAACATTTTCCCAAAATGGGTTTTCGATTTTGGGTTTTATGAGTCATTTGATGGGTTTGGCAAGTTTGTTCTTGCTGCCTTTATGGGCTGCATTGTTGGTTTTCTTTATATCCCTGCTCTGAGAAACGCACGTGCCTTTTGGTTAGGAACTGATCAGATTCGTAGTAATTTGTCTATAATTTCGTGTGGATGGTTCTCGAGAATGCTTCTATATGCTAATTTCTTATTGATCGTCTTTACTTGGATTCTTTGGATTTGCCCTTTAGCCGAGTTCCTTGTTAACAGTGGTAAAAAAGGAGGCAAGAGAGGAGAAGAATTGGCTGGGTACATTGGTATGTCAAGATTGAATTTTGATCGATTACGACTATGGTGTTTGCTAAGTACAGGGCTTTTGCAAATTTTGACACTAAGACCAAACGTGCAAATGTTTTTAAATGAAGCGGTATTGTGTTGGTACCAAAGATTGCACGGAAGCAAAGTTCCTGACTTAACTTACAGCAGGGCAAAGGTTTTTCTGCACAATCACTACCTATGCCTGGTAGTATTGCAATTCTTTGCTCCTGCAGGAATGGTACTTGTTTTTCTTGGCTTCTCTCAACTTGATTATGGCTTTCTTAATGGTATGGTACTTAATGTGGCGAATTTCTCGGATTTGGTTAAAGAGGTTGCATTGTTTATGGCTTGGTGGATTATCTTTGTTTGGGCTTTATTCAGTTCCGCGATTCTTGTTTTGTACCGCCGTGGAATTTTGTATGTTTCTTGAACTAGTGTCAATCATTATCTTGACATAACACGGATTTTCTGATAGTTTCGGGTTACGCTAAAATAGTTGTGTGCTTCGGTTCTGATAGTTCTAAAGTTCTTGATTGTAAACTTGAAACTCAGAAACTACTTGACAATAATATTTGCTTGAGCTTGATTTGATTGTTAGATAAATCGACCTTTTAAGCAATGAGCTTGGGTAGAGTATCTAGTAGATAAATATTTTACATATACTTCTACTATTTATCAATTTTTTATAAGCTCAAACAGAGCTTTTAAACTTTTTCAAACAAAAAATATTGCCATAAGCTTGGATCTACATAAATCTGTTTAATCCACATCTTTGGAAATTATCGTGTGATCAATTGGGATTGGGCCTGATCTGGTCTTCAATAACATATTAGAGAAAAATGGGTCAGTCAATATTGGAGTTTCAGTTTATGGATTGATTGAAAGCTATTAATTGTAAGATCTAGGGATGTCAATGCGTCGGATCATGCTCGTCTAGATCTTCATTTATATCGGATCGAATTTTGTTGATCTAGATTTTTTGAATTCAATAGATCTTGGTCGGATTTGGCCGGATATCGGATTTTTTTTATTAAATGTTTTTTTCATTTAAAAAATTACATTAATATGTTTTCCAAAATAAGTTTATTAACTTTACAATTTTATTTATATTTACCTTACATGTTCAAACATCCTTTACTAATATTCATAATTTTTGGATGAAAATAGTGGTTTAAATAAATTTATACACGAATTATAAATTACTATCTTCTTAAATTGACAGTGAAATAATATTAATGATACTTACACTTATAAAACAATATATATATATATATATATTTCGGATACGAATTTTTAACTGATCGAATCGATCTAAATTCATATTCACTCAATGTATTTCGGATTACGGATCTTTATAATCTGATCAGGTCCATCGAATCTGTAATCCAACAATTATCCTAATAAATCGAATAGGATTCGGACGAATCCGGATTGAAATCCGCTCATTGATAGCCCTAATCAAATCTCTGTTTGGAAGTTCTTTAAACATGTATAAGGAAAATAAATTTTGTAGCAAGTTGGGTCAAGTCAGCCCAATAAATTGACGGACCATGTTTGGATTGGATGAGCCCGTTGTATGTTGGCTACTTCCCAGCCCAATTTGAACTACGTTTATAAGTGACCTTCAGGTAAGTGGGTAACTAATGATGTTTATGAACTGGTTGTTAAAAAAAAAAAAAAAAAGGGGTAACAAATGCGGTCAAAAATAGGAATCATTAAAATAAAATTTCGTAGAAAATATTTACTTTTGTGTTAGTCAGCCTCAGCCCAATAATTCTGAAATACATCAAATACTTGGCGAGATTTTTTTATCAGAGTAGAAAATAGAACTTTAGTTTTTTATTTTATTCTTTTTCACAAGAAATATGTGGAAGCACCATATTATTATTTTGTTTGAGAAGGAAATTGACGAAAAAAGAAAAGAATCTTAGGTATTTTAGCAGTATCTTATCCACTATATGTTGCTCTATCCATCAGATTTTGCTAGTGTTCTTGGGGAACCAAAATATACACAGTGTGTTTGGATTGGATTAGAATGAATTCTTCCTCCAATTTCAGCCACAAAAATATATAATTGCTGGGCCAGTCCAGCAATTTATATATGATATCCCTAATATCTTCTTCATTTACGGATAAAAGGAGTTAATAGCAATTTACATGTGATTTGAAAAAAAATCATAATGTTAAATTTATTTTTTGAGATTTAAAAAAGAGCATTGTATCCCCTATAATTTCATGAAAGGTTACTTCTTGATATTTTTATATGTGGCATTTTACCCGTGTTATGATAATATAGCAACTTATTCCTTATTTCATGATAAATATGATAATTTATCCCATGTGTTACGATAATATGACAATTTATCCCCCTATGTTACAAAAATACTTTATATGCACACTCTCAATTTCAGCACGTAAATTACACTCTCCGATTAAAAAAGGTAAATTGCTTCTTTAAAAATTTCAAGTGGATAATTTTTTTTTTTTTTCAAATTGCAAGGAAATAAATTAAACAGTGCACATATGATATGTTGATATTAGCTCATGACAAAAGTATATGTCAAATATTTTATGAATATAAAACATGTAACGGCAAAATATTAATAGTCTTAAATATGAGATGTTTCTTACGTTAATAATTTGTCTTCATGTACGAATGGAACTGTATGTATTTAATTTGTTGAAAATTCTTTGCACTTGACTAACCTATATGATTTCTGCAGGGGCTGTTGGCATTTTGCACCCTGGAATTATAGGATTTTGGCACTTTACATCTTAACTTAAAAGTTTTGGCACTTTGCACCTTAGTGTGTATTTTGATGAAAAAATTAATTGATTGAAGAGTATAATAGTTATTTTCGAATATATTTGGCACTTTAAACCCTAAAAGTATAGATTTTGACACTTTACACTCTGAAATATAGAATATTGGCACTTTGCAACCATAAAATATAATTTCTGCCATTTTCAACCCCGACTTAATATGATAATCTAAATTATGTAAATAACATGCAATATAATAATATATTAGATATGTAAACGTGTATTTTAGATATAAAGTAAATAATCTTGAGGATACTTCACATAAAATGAAGACAATGTCTTTTTTTTAATCTAAATTTTACAGAGAGAAAATGTTAAAATAAGTTATTATAAAGTAAAATAAATTTAGAATAACAAGTTTATGATTGTTGTGCATATATTACCAATTTATCTCTACATCGCCGATATTCATGAGTCTGTTTTTTTTTTTAGAAAAATACATGAGGATGCAAAATGTCATACAAATTAAATTTTTAGGGTGCAGAGTGCTAAACAAATTAAATCGGGGTGAAAATGCTAATATTTTATAATTTTAGGGTGCAAAATGCCAACATTCTATGTTTTAAGGGTGCAAAATCTATATTGCCAAGGTGCAAAGTGAAAAAAAAATTGAAAATAACTATTCTACCCTTCTATCAATGAATTTTCTCACTAAACCACACACTAGGGTGCAAAGTGCCAAAACTTTTAAGTCATGGTACAAAGTGCCAAAATCCTATAATTCCAGGGTCTAAAATGCCAAAAACCCATTTCTGCAGACATATTGACTGTATAGATGAATTTATGAAAGTCTTTTAACAAGTTCATGATCCTTATTTGTAATAAAAAAAAAAAACATTATGATTTTGCATTTGCACAACAATTAATGGTTACTTGTTGCAATTAGTTAACTAGAAATTAGAATGTAACCTGAGTAAAATTGATACTTGTTAATCAAATCTCAGAAATTTAAATTTGGGTACATTGGCAGTGATTCATTGAACCTTGACTTGCATATATTCTAATTTATTTATGAAAAGTGACCACAAATCTAAAAGGGAGAAGAAGTACCACTTACCATTTTGTTTTGTGAAATCTTGACTTCTAATTTGAAATTTTGTAAGGATGCTAAAATCCAAATCTAGTTACAAAATAGTACTATTTAATTTTAGTCTAATGGCAAACTTCGCTTTTTAACTCGATCAAATCTAGGAAAAGAGGAAATTGTCTACTCAATCGTGACAAACTAATTAATGCTACATAATTGATTATCACATAATTCAACGGCAAAATCAATAATTGATTATTCGAGAATTGATTAAGCGTTTGGATCCAATTTCAAAATTAATTTTCTATAATTGCTAATTCTAACGAAATTTACACAATTAACCTCACCTGTAACTCATTACTTAGCAAAATAAATTAGATTTGCATCAAATTAAAGATAAATAAAAGAATTAACCTTTTTAAAAATATTCTAAGTAAATATAACTTGAAAGTGCATTAGAAAACAACTCGAAGAGGGGAAACAAAGAATTATCTATGGATACAAAATTAGAAAATATCACAAAACTAATCAATGATTAAAAAAAATTAATAAACTAAAATCCATGCTCATTGAAGTGAAAGACGGGGGCAACAGAGGACAAAAATGAGAAAAATTTGACTACGGAAAGTGGATTATCCAGAAGTTGCTAAGGAGTGGCTTATCAAGTAGCCATTAGGGGAAGGTAAAGTGGACATTTAATAAGTTTTTCAGTACTGTATCTAAATAGAAGGGGTTTGATTGTCAAAAAATGAAAAGTCTTTGAGACGAATATTAAATAGCAATAGTTCAAGGGTGTAAGTGCAAATAACCCGCCTTTGATGAATAATTTTCTATTTTAGAATGCTCTGATGAATAATATTAGTAGTATTATTTTTCTTTTTGGGTTAAAAACTTGACTTGGGGTTAATTTTAGTTAATTTTAGATGTCCCCTGTACATATATCCTTCACATACCTCCTTTGTTCTATTTAAATTTCACTTAACTGCCTGTCTATTTAAATCTTCACTTACCCCCCGAGATCAACGGTCAACTTAATATTCTCTGTTAAAATTAATGAAACTCACTAGAGGACAATTTTAATTTTATTGTCTATAAATTATACATTTATGAATAATTTTAACAATCCCGAAGCTTGGTGGAAGCACATGCCGCGATTTACACCCTTCAGAATTCTGAGAGTCCAGAATTAATTGAACATCTGGGTTATAAAAAAAAAATTAAAAAAAAAAACAATATACTGAAATAATGAAATGAAAATGAGAGTTGATGTTGAGGTGTGTGGAATAAGTTATATCAATATTAATTTCACAAGAATATTTAATGATGCAATTTCTTATTAAACATTTAATCTTCCACTATTCAATAATGTACGAACAAATTCAGAATTTTACTTTTTCTTTATTTAAGTTTGTATGAATGCACTTAAGAAGTTAAATTAACCCAAAACTTAAAATAGCACTCAATTTTATCAATTTCTTTATCAGCTCGCCTACTGCCACGTATATGTACCCCACCGAAGCTTCTCGTTCTTTCCCTCCTGACCTTTCCGTTCTCTTTTCTCCCATTTATTTCTCAATCTCCACAAAAAAATTCTCCTTCCCTTCAACTTTCTCTTCCCCTCTATCTCTCTCTCTCTCTCTCTATATGAATTTACTTATTGGTATTCAGAACCTTCTAGAATTCCCATAGATCTGCGCAACCTTTTTCAACTGAAATTACTCCCGTGAGTTCCGCAGTTCGATTCTTCTGTTTTTCATCTTTTTAATTTGTTGTCGTTTATTAGAATTGATGGTGATTTTGGATACTACTACAGGTGAGGAAGTCAGCTGTATGTATGGCGCCGCCGCCGGTGGATCGAAACGGTGTCGGATGCGAGTCCACGGCGGGCGATGCCCCGAGGTCTCTGCCGACGCCGTTTTTGACCAAAACTTATCAGCTTGTTGAAGATAACGCTGTGGATGACGTCATCTCCTGGAACGAAGACGGATCTGCTTTCATTGTGTGGAATCCGACGGAGTTCGCGAGAGATTTGCTCCCCAAGTATTTCAAGCACAACAATTTCTCGAGTTTCGTTCGTCAGCTCAACACTTACGTAAGCTTCAATTCTCAAATCGTCCTATAAAGTTTATCGTAGTTGATTTGATTTTTTCTTGTAGTTGATTTGATTGAGTTAATTTTAGATGAATTTTAGGGATTTAGGAAGGTCGTGCCTGATCGTTGGGAGTTTTTGAACGATTGCTTCAGAAAAGGCGAGAAGAAACTTCTGTGTGAAATTCAGCGGCGGAAAATAGCCACGGCAGCGGCTGCTTCGACTTCTGCAGCGTTGACATCGACGACTCCAGCTCCAATACTCACGGTGTCTCAGTCGGATTCTGGCGAAGAACAAGTACTTTCTTCATCCAATTCCCCCGCCGCTGTCCGCGATTTCAGCGGCAACACGGTGGAGCTGATCGGAGAAAACGAGCGGTTACGAAAAGAGAACGTGCAGCTCAATAGAGAATTGAGTCAAATGAAAAATTTATGCAACAATATTTACCATATGATGTCGAATTACAAGAATAACAGTAACAATGATGAACAGGGTCAAAGCTCCAATCAACAGGGGCATAGCTTTAAATTACCACTAGATCTCCTACCGATGAAAAGATTCTGTGAGGAAATGAATATAGAAATGAATATTGCTTCCGCCGCGGCAAACGGAAGAGAAGAGATTAACATTAGATCCGCGGCAGAAGAAATTAGCGCCAGATTGTTTGGGGTTCCGATTGGTGTGAAACGACGGAAGGAAGGGGAGGGTGGTTCGGCGGACCATGATATGGATTTGCAGCTGCAGCAACCGAGAGGTGATCTTAAATCTGAGCCATTAGATCTGGATAACAGCGGTGATGATCATGAATCATCGTGGCTAAAGCGGAGCAACTCGAGAAATCAAACGGTGTATAATTGATGTGTTATGTTTAGAATTCTGGTTAGATTGAATGTAGAAGGGTCTGTACGAGGACTGACATGTGCTGAATCGGGTCACGTGTTTACACAGCCTTTTGTGAAAGACCGTTTGTTGGAAGGTTCCTAGAATTTTTTTAACATATAGTGTAAAGTTTTACTTAATTTAACTTCTTCAATATTAAATATTGAATATGTATAACGTGCCTTGCTTTACACAGGGAAATGGCTTTGATTCAATTACTATTATCTTACCTAAACTAGGTGCGTTATTGATTAAAAATTATGTAACATATGTGGGAAGCTAAGTGGATGCGTGTTTAATAGGTCTATTATTTTTACAGGAAAATTCTAGGGTATTGCTACGTTAGGTGTTGCTAATACCACATTAACACAATGTGTATCACATTATATGATACATGATAACATTACATAGTATTAACCCCATATATTTAGTATGACTCCCATATTATGTAGTATTTATTTCAAATTAGGTGGTATTACCACGCAATGTGTGTCACATTCTATGGTATAAATAATATTCCTTATACCATACAATGTGATACACTTTATGTGATAATACCACCTAACGTAGCGGCACCCTATAATCTCCCTATTTTTACATTATTTAGTCAATGTTATGAAATAACCTAGAATATGAACATGTAAAGATTAAACTAAAGAGAACAAAGTAGGGAGAGAAGTTTTTTATTCATATGCTTTTGAAATACATTACAAAAGTATCACTATTTATAGGACTAATTGGAATAACCAAAAGTCATAAGTTACAAGATAAATAACTCTTCAATGTGAATTAATCTAGGCTTTAGTAACTTCAAAGTGACCTTTCAATGACATCCATAATTTTAATATTTATAACACTCCCCCTTGGATGTTCATTGTTTATTGCCTCATTAAAAACCTTACTAGGAAAAACCCATTGGGATAAAAACCTAGTGAAGGAAAAAAGAGTGCAATATATCTTTTACTCCCCCTGATGACAAAATCATTTAACATCTTTAAGTCGACACATCCCAATTTCACTTATCAACTTCTCAAATTTAACAGTTGGCAATGCCTTAGTAAATAAATCTGCCAAATTTTCACTTGAACGAATTTGTTGAATATCTATGTCACCATTCTTCTGAAGTTCAAGAGTGAAGAAAAATTTTGGTGAAATATGTTTCGTTCTATCACCTTTGATGTACCCTTCTTTGAGTTGAGCTATGCAAGCTGCATTATCTTCATACAAAATTATTGGGGTATTTTTGTCGAATGGTATACCACACATCTGTTGGATATGATGGTTTATTGATTTTAACCAAACACACTCTCGACTTGCCTCATGCATTGCGATTATTTCTGCATGATTTGATGAAGTGGCAACTAAAGTTTGTTTAGTAGAACGCCATGATATAGCAGTTCCATTGCTTGTAAATACATAGCCTGTTTGAGAGCGGGCTTTATGTGGATCAGATAAGAAACCTGCATCCGCATATCCAACTAAGTATGATTTTGCATTATTTTGATAAAGTAACCCCATATCAATTGTTCCTCGGAGATATCGAAATATATGTTTAATTCCATTCCAATGTCGTCGTGTCGGAGAAGAACTAAATCTTGCTAATAAATTTACAGCAAAAGATATATCAGGACGTGTACTATTAGCAAGATACATCAATGCTCCAATAGCACTGAGATATGGTACTTCAGGACCAAGAAGTTCTTCATTATTCTCACGAGGACGAAAAGGGTCCTTTTTTACATCCAGAGATCTTACAACCATAGGGGTACTTAGGGGATGTGCCTTATCCATATAGAATCGTTTCAAGATCTTTTGTATATAAGTTGATTGATGAAGAAAAATTTTGTTTGATAGATGCTCGATCTGCAAGCCGAGACAAAATTTTGTTTTTCCAAGATCTTTCATTTCGAATTCTTTCTTTAAATAATCAACTGCTTTTTGAAGCTCTTCAGGAGTTCCAATAATATTTAAATCATCAACATATACAGCAATTATAGCAAACTCTGATCCTGATTTCCTTATAAAAACACATGGGCAAATTTGATCACTTTTATAACCTTCTTTTGACAAGTATCCACTCAATCGATTGTACCACATGCGCCCAGATTGTTTTAATCCATATAATGATTTACGCAAGCGTATTGAATAAATTTCCCGGGATTTCCCAAATGAATCTGGAATTTTAAGTCCTTCAGGGACTTTCATATAAATTTCAGTATCGAGCGAGCCATATAAATAGGCTGTAACAACATCCATTAGACGCAAATCTAACTTTTCGCGTACTGCCAAACTAATAAGGTATCTAAAAGTAATTGCATCCACCACAGGAGAATAAGTCTCCTCATAATCAATACCGGGTCTCTGCGAAAACCCTTGTGCCACTAGTCGTGCTTTATATCTAACGACTTCATTTTTCTCGTTTCTTTTTCGCACGAATACCCATTTATACCCAACGGGCTTTACCCCTTTTGGTGTTTGGACTATTGGTCCAAAAACTTCACGTTTTGAAAGTGAATTTAATTCTGCTTGAATTGCGTCTTTCCATTTTGGCCAGTCATTTTTATTTCTACATTCTTCGACAGATTTAGGTTCTAGATCCTCATTCTCATTTATAATTTCAACAGCAATGTTGTATGAAAAAATGTTGTCGACAACTATTTTATTTCGGTTCCATCTTTTTCTCGTACTGACATAACTTATTGAGATCTCTTCATTTTCATTATTTTCATTATTTTCAGGTACCTGCACCGCTTCTTGGGTGTTATTATTAGTTATGTCATGCGACTCTTCATGAGCGCTCGCCTCCACAATATGACCATCTTCATCTTTTGCTCCTTTTCTTTTACGAGGATTTTTATCCTTGGAACCGATTGGCCTACCACGTTTTAACCGTGGTTTGCTTTCATTTGCACTAATAGATTGTCCTACCGGGACATCAATCTGAACTGGAGCATTTTCAGCTGGTATATAAGATTTAGTAACTCTTTTTATATCGGTAAATGCATCTGGAAGTTGATTTGCAATATTTTGCAAATGAATTATCTTTTGAACTTCTTGTGTACACTGGTTTGTTCGAGGATCTAGATAAGATAATAATGATGCATTCCATGTTATTTCTTTTACCAGCTCTTTATTCTCTCCCCCTAATGTTGGGAACATTGTTTCATCAAAATGACAATCGGCAAACCGCGCCGTAAATAAATTTCCCGTCATTTGTTCAAGATACTTAATTATAGAAGGGGACTCATAACCAACATATATTCCCAACCTCCTTTGAGGACCCATCTTTGTGCGTTGTGGTGGAGCAATTGGCACATATACTGCACATCCGAAAATCCTAAGATGGGAAATGTTTGGCTCATGGCCAAAAGTCAATTGTAATGGGGAGAATTTATGATAACTTGTTGGCCTAATGCGCACAAGTGCTGCTGCATGTAAAACAGCATATCCCCATGCTGAAACCGGAAGTTTTGTTCTCATAAGTAATGGTCTAGCAATTAATTGGAGGCGTTTAATGAATGATTCTGCTAGTCCATTTTGTGTATGAACATGGGCAACAGGACTTTCAATTGTTATTCCAATAGACATACAATAATCATTGAAAGCCTGAGATGTGAATTCACCAGCATTATCAAGGCGAATTGATTTAATTGCATAATCTGGAAATTGTGCTCTTAATTTAATTATTTGCGCAAGTAATCTCGCAAACGCCAGGTTGCGAGTTGATAATAAACACACATGTGACCATCTTGTAGATGCATCTATCAAAACCATAAAATATTTGAATGGTCCACATGATGGATTAATGGGCCCACAGATATCACCTTGAATCCGTTCCAGAAATGCTGGAGATTCTAACCCAATTTTCATTGGAGACGGTTTCTTTATTAATTTACCTTGAGAACAGGCAGCACATGAGAATTCTTTGAATTGAAGAATCTTCTGGTTCTTCAATGAATGACCATATGAATTCTCTATAATTTTACGCATCATTGTTGATCCGGGATGGCCTAACCGGTCATGCCAAATATTAAAAGTATTTGGATTAGTAAACTTCTGGTTTACTAAAGCATGTGTTTCAATTGTACTAATAGTTGTATAGTACAAACCCGAAGATAAGGCAGGTAACTTTTCCAAAACTCTTTTCTTTCCTAATATAACAACTATGATATGTAAGTATTCATTATTATTCTCATTTGTAGTCTCAATATGATATCCATTTCGGCGAATATCCTTGAAACTTAGTAAATTTCTTTTAGATTTACTAGAGAATAAAGCATCATTTATAACAAATTTTGTCCCTTCAGGTAATAATATAATGGCTCTTCCGGAGCCTTCAATTAGTTTTGCACTACCAGATATGGTATTAACATTTGCATTAGTTGCTATTAATTCAGAAAAGTATTTTTTATCTTTAAGTATGGTATGCGTTGTAGCACAGTCAGCGAGACATACATCATTGAGATCGATCTTGGATCCCACCATAGAATTTCGCAAATCCATATTGCTTCATTAAACAAAATAATTTATCATAAGTGATATTTATTAATAGGTGAAACTGAAATACAATTAAAAGATGATCAAAAGTACGAAGTGAAATACTGAAATTAAATAACATCGAAACATAACTTTCAACTAGTTATTTAGTTCTGCTTATTATTTCCATCATCAACTCTCCCACCGAGAGTCTCGAAAAAGTCCTCTACATCCATATGAGTAAAATCATTAATGTTATTATCTTTATAGGCAAGATTTGCTTCAATATTGTGGTCATCATCTTCATAACCAAAATTGGTATTTGTATCATTATCTTGGAAAGTCAAGTTCGTTTCCATATTCTTTGATGCTTGATAAAGTTTTACGAGATGCTCAGACGTACGACAGGTACGTGACCAATGCCCTTTCATACCACATCGATGGCATATATTTTCATTTCCTTTTGAAGGATTGTTAGGACCACCTATTGAAGGGTTACTTGGACCACCCTTATATTTCAGATCATTTTTCTTTTGTTGGCTGAAGTTATTGTTGCCATAATAATTGAAATTATTACGACCTCGACCACGTCCACGTCCACGGCCGCGACTACCACCACGACCACGGCCACGACCACGGCCGCGACCACGACCTCGACCATGATAGGGTCCGGTCTCAAAATTTCCATGCACTGTTGCATTCACTTCTGGGAATGGAGCGGCACCAGTGGGTCGAATTTCATGATTTTTCATCAATAGCTCGTTATTTTGCTCAGCCACTAAAAGGCATGAGATCAATTCAGAGTATTTTTTAAAACCTTTTTCACGGTATTGCTGCTGCAGGAGCACATTAGATGCGTGAAAAGTTGAGAAAGTTTTCTCTAATAAGTCATCGTCAGTTATTTTTTCTCCACACAATTTCAGTTGAGAACTTATCTTAAAAACCGAGGAATTATACTCACTTACGGTTTTAAAATCCTGTAGCCTTAAATGCATCCAATCGTAACGAGCTTTCGGTAAAATTACCGTTTTTTGATGTTCATAACGTTCTTTCAGATTGTTCCATAATTCAAGTGGATCCTTAACCGTTAGATATTCGGTTTTTAATCCTTCATGCAGATGATGACGAATAAAAATCATTGCTTTTGCTTTGTCTTGATTAGATGCATCATTTTCTTTTACGATTGTATCTCCTAGACCTTTAGCGTCTAGATGAATTTCAGCATCTAATACCCAAGATAAATAATTCTTTCCCGATATGTCTAGAGCGGCAAACTCGAGCTTGGTGAGATTTGACATATTGTTAGCTAATATAAAAATAATAATTAGAATAATGTCACTGAATATGTGTAACAAAGAATTTAAATTTAACTTCAATCCAAGTATATAAACATAGAAGATATGAACATAAATAAACTCAAAAGATTTAGGCGATCAAAATATTTTAGAAAAAAAATTGTTTTCAAATATTTTACAGAATACAAGATTTAACCAATAATATTCTATTATCATATTATGAAAGTAATTTTATATGCACAAAAATTTACACATAAAGTTTTATATACAATATAAAACTGTGTAGAACAATTCATTCTATTATCATATTATGAAAGTAATTTTATATGCACAAAAAAATTTACACATGAAGTTTTATATACAATATAAAACTGTGTAGAACAATTCATCACATAAAATTTACAAATAAAGTTTTATATATAATATAGAACGATGTAAAACATTTCATGTCCAGTGGTGGTAAATAATGATAACGAATAGAAAGTACTATTACTGCTATAAAACTGAGTAGATAGCAAATAATGATAAAGAACATAAAGTACTGTTACTGCTATAAAACTGAGTAGATAGCAAATAATGATAAAGAATAGAGAGTTCTGTTACTGCTATAAAACTGAGTCGATAGCAGAAAGTAATAATGCTTACAAGTACTGTTACTGCTATAAAACTAAGTCGATAGCAGAAAGTAATAATGCTTACATGGACAACACCATACAATTCCTACCTGATGTATTACGAAAATACTTAAGTTGGATCAAGTATTTCGAAGTAATTCGTGCTGATAACGTGTTATGAAATAACCTAGAATATGAACATGTAAAGATTAAACTAAAGAGAACAAAGTAGGGAGAGAAGTTTTTTATTCATATGCTTTTGAAATACATTACAAAGTATCACTATTTATAGGACTAATTGGAATAACCAAAAGTCATAAGTTACAAGATAAATAACTCTTCAATGTGAATTAATCTAGGCTTTAGTAACTTCAAAGTGACCTTTCAATGACATCCATAATTTTAATATTTATAACAGTCAAAACTTTTCAATTTTTACTTTATAGTATTTAGTCAAAGCTCTAGTATTTAGGAGGATTTTTGACACTTTGCATTCTGGAATTGTAGAGTTTTGACATTTTGCATTTTCGAAATACAATTTACTTGACACTTTGCACTCTAGTGTGTACTTAAAGGAAAAAATTCATTGATTAAATGGTATAAGTTATTTTTAAATATTTTTGGCACTTTGCACCCTAAAAGTATAAATATTGACACATTGCACTTTAAAATATAAAATATTGACACTTTGCACTCGAAAAATATAATTTTTGGTATTTTTAACCCCGATTTAGTATGATATAAATAATATAAATAACATGCAATATAATAGTATGTTAGATATGTAGACATGTATTTTAGATATAAAGTAAATAATATTGAGGATATTTGAAAATAAAATAAAGATAATGTCATTTTTTAATCTAAATTTTACTGAGAGAAAATATTAAAATAAGTTATTATAAAGTAAGATAGATTTAGAATAACAAGCTTATGATTGTTGTGCATAGAAATGACCATTTTATTTCTACATTGTCAACATTCATGATTTTTTTTAAAGAAAAATACATTAGGGTGCAAAATGTCATACAAATTACTCCCTCCGTCCCATTTATTTTACTTCCTTTGCTACAATACTTGGTCAAACTTTTTAATATTTTAGGTGACTTATCATATTAAATTATTTACATTTGTGGTGTGTTAAACCTTTTAAATATTAATATATATAGTGTTATAAGGTATTATCAACTTATTAGTAAAATATATTAATTAAATTATTTATTATAAATTTTACAAATTTAGTCAAATTGACTGGTCAAAGAATCGTTAATAGATGCTGACGAATCATTAATTATTGTGATATCCCTTAAAGTTTGTAAAACCTTAGAAAATCTTAATAGATGCTGACGAAAATGGATGGAATGTGTGATTTTACCCTCTTGCCATAACTTATAATAATTACTCCGACCTTTTCTAAGCTTTGCAATACTTTATAGAATTTTATATTTACATATTAGTTCCTAAATTTAAATAAAATTCAATTTATACATAAAAAAATTTATACATAGTAAAGATTTATTTTCTCTACACTTTATATTTTTATTAAATAAGTTCATACTCCATTTGTCTAACATTTTTTACTTTTTTTTTATTTTTAAAAGATTTCTCAATGTAAAACTTAGTGAGAGTACTATTTTTCGTAAAATGGAAGTTTTTCCCACAATACTATACTATCTGATAATACATTGATTTAACATAATTAATTTGCGACATCGATTTTGAATGTATCTATGTAAAAACACATAAAAGTTGAAGTTGTTTGAACTTTTATTTAGGAATTCTTGTCATAAATGGACATGAATATTTGAATGGAGGGAAGTACATGCAATATTGTAATTACCAACGTCTCAAAACGGATTAAATTCTTGGGAACTATATATATTAGAACTTATAAGAGTCGATGTTTAATGTGAACAATGTTCCCCTTTTAGTTTCGAATTTTGTTTCACTTTTAATTCCAAAATGGCGCCGCTTTATTCAATTTCCACAGGTTTTGTGAGTGTTTGTAATTTCTTTTTGGCGGCTATTTTTTTTTGTTGTCTGCCTGGGGGGGGGGGGGAGTTCTCCATGTCTTTCTTTTATTTTTTTATTTGTGATATGCTTCTAAAACGTGGCTGATTTATGCTTTTTCCTAATCTGTATCTCTTTTAATTTTTATCGATTGTTTCTTTTTTTTTGGGTCCCCAAGAAGATGCCGTTTTGAGCTGAGTTAAGAAAGATGCCGTCAATCATCAGTACACCCAAGTTCAATTTCTTCTCATTCTGCACCTTTATTGTGTGCGATTTTCACACAGTGAGAGAAAGAAATGGCGACGACAGAGTTGTGGCAGAAGGGGGTGGCGGAAGCGGCAAAAGGGTATTGGAAGATGGAATCAAGGTTTGAATACTGCTCTTTTCTTTTTTCCTCAAACTTATTAAAAATTACATACAATCACTTTCTCAATTGAAAGGGCCACGACATAAGGGATTTGCACTCATACTTACGCCTTTTATTCATTGTTGTTACTGTTACGCAAATGTTGTTTATTCTATCTTTGTATCTTAATATCCTTCTTTTAATTTACACCTTGTGTGTGGAAGACCATCATCTTGGATAATGTAATTTGTATTTCACTACATGAGGATTGAGTTGCTCATAATTTAGGGCATGTACGATTAGTAGGTTCTAAATTTCTAATTGATTTAAGATCAAATAATTCTGATGCTATTTGCTCTACTACAGTCTCATGGTGTTTGATTTGTTTTTTAACTATATGCAGCCATTTATTTATAAGTGGCAGATCTTCCATATGCTTTTCTCAAGTGCGCGCTGCTATAAGTGTCATGTCTTTGCCATATGTATCATATAACAGGTGGTAAATCTTCCGTTTTGGGCTTTGCCAACTATCAACCAATCGGGTCGGACACGTATGGTGGTGAATGTAAAAGTTAGTCTTCTCGTTTTAATCCTTGCATATTTTATCAGTTTTCAGTCACATTTTTTACACGCTGATTCTTTGTTTTAGGTGAAGAGTGTTTTTGGGAGTGGAAGTTAAAATCCCTGTACCAAAACTAACAGCAAAAACAAGTTTTCAGGTGACATTGCGGCGAGCAAAGTACAATCCTTCTATTGACTGTTTGATCTGGAAGTAAGTTGTTTATTTTTATGTTTTATTTTTAGAAATAATAGATTGTGTACTTTATGTTGCATCTTCCTGAAACACCTTTTTGTTCTCTTGCACCAGTTCTCACACATTACATTCTACTTCCAAATACCCCTCTACATATCTGACACTCCAATAGTATTGCTACAAGTTCCTTGGGAAGCCCAATTGTGAATTAAGTGCTATCATGTATTTCAGTCTTAAGGAGCTATGTATAAGTTCCGCTTTCCAATAGCCGGTGTCGAATGACCACCTAGCATTAAAGCCATTCTACTGTCTCGTTCTTCCTATAGCTACTTGCCAAGATTTAGCCTTCTTCCCCTTTTAGAGACCCTAAGTCAAATAAAAACTCAACTCATGTCTTACACTATACTATGAATTGAACGGTTTTGGGTTGTACCGCTGTTATTTTGTGCATTCCAAATGAAGCTGTTTAAATTCTGGATTTGCTAGGAGTTTTCACCCATATAACTTATATATAGGGAAAATACATAAGTGAGTTTGATTTGATTTGGATATCTTTTGGTTTTCATTATGACTGCACTGAGGCTGAATAGTTAATTTTTTTTTGGTTCGATTTTACATGATTACAAACTACTGGAATAAGTCGGGTTTTGTTTGGAACACCTGTTGCTGAATATATTTTCATTTTCTCTTGGATCGTTTCTTATTTGAACACAAATGAATTTATTATGGATTTTATAGTGGTTTACTCTACCGGTTTATATTCTTACTGTGTGTCTCGTATATAATTTTCGTTGTTTTTGTATGTATTGTGCTTTGTCTTTTCTTTTTTGGTTTTCAATTTTCATAAATGAGTGTTTTGATTTTGGCCTTGTCAGCTGCTTTGGCAACAACCCTTTTGAGAGACTACTCTTTTGCTTTCAACCCAGATGCTAACTTTGATAATCCCATGAAAAGATAGTCTTTTTTTAGAATAATGTTATATAAGATGAAAAAGAAATCTTGGTGTTTGATTTTAGTTTTTTCTTAGGTTACATTGTTGGAAGAAAAAAAATAAGTTTGAATGACTCTAAAAACTTTCCCAATAACTTGAAAGGTACTGATGATACTCCATGCCATTGGATAGGTATTTCTTGCAACACTTTACCAAAAAGTAGTATCAATGTTTGTGCCTCTTTATTCTTCTCTTTTGTCTTTTTGTCCTATATAAATATTCAATATTTTCTAATTCAAATTGTTATGTGGTTGTGGAAACTTACCATAAATGCAACTAATATAACTCCTTGCATTTGTAAACTCAGTGGATCACAAAGACTACAAGTCTCACTATCAGACATTAATGTTGTTGTTGCTCAAGTTTAAAGCATCATATAATCTGTTAATATTCTCCTAGGATTTCAAATTTAGGGCACTTCACCATAATAGTCTTCATGGTTTCATTCCAATGAGATTGCAAATTGTTCTCAACTCAGGCCTTTGTAAGTAAAAAACGAGAAACATCATTTGAGTGATTTTGTGTAGCCCTATCTTGTATTTTTCAGGTGTTCATCTTCCGTAAAATTAATTCACATTTTTTTTTTAAACTCTAGAGGGATATGTGGAAATACATCCTCTTATGTACCTGCATTATATGAACATTAAAGGTAATCAAATTTTCTATGTCCTATGATGTGATGTAGGGAAATGTGGAGTATATTGCTTCTAAAATCCTAAAAATTAGATAGAATTACGAGGCATTTCATGCTCATAATATTGCCACTGTTTGCTCTCAGGAATAGATAGAACTACATGCCATTAACAGTTTAAGAATTTGTTTAGAACATTACACTCGCATAGACTTCGAGTCAGTTCAGAACTTATGAGTAAAATGTTTGTTAATGTTCCTTCAAAATTTTGGAAAACATAGAAACTATCACTAAGGTGAGAAGGTAACTAAACTCTTAGAAAATAATTTCCAGGGGGAGTTCGAATGGTGCAAATAAATTACTGCGGTGGGATGCAAAACCAAATTTGTTCATTGACAAGTATATGCCTATACCTTCTAGTCTTTTCAGATTATCTCATTTGCAAATGCATTAAGGAGATTTTATGATGAGTCCATTGAAAATGCCAAGCAGATTAATTTTCCACATAATCTCTCATTTTGTGCTCTCCTCAGAATATCAAATTTTGCACAAATTTTGTCAGTTTTTATTTTATTTTTTATAATAGTGCAAACAATAATCGGATGTACATGTCTCTACCAAGAAACAGAGGATGAGTACTATCCTGATTAGTGCCATTATAGTTCCGTGGTTACCATAATGTCTGCATTTGCTTGGTTATGAATTCAAGCTTAATATGAGGTAGATTTGTATGCTTTTATACATTATTTCCCTTAAAGTAGGAGCATGATGATGATAATTATTTGGGTCAATCCTCCTTCAAAAATTACATGTTGTGTTTAGTGTAGAGGTTGTGTTCCACATATTTGATTTCTCAATTACTTTTCTCCAAAAGTGCCCAATTACTTAATTCCTTCAAAAACTTGATTAATGCAACTCTGTTTGTAGTGGGCATTTTCAGTGTAGAAGTCAGACAATTTTTTTTCTGTTGTGGTTGGTCTATATATGCATTCCTCACCGCCAATGTGTCCCAACCCAGATTTATACTAGACCCAATTGCTCAAAATAAAACTTATTATATAAATCACACTGAGTATAATACTGCAATTAAAACTGGGCAAAAAGCTCCGCACATTGAGCGGAGCCATTACCCTAGTATGTATATATATATATATATATATATATATATATATATATATATATATATATATATATATATATATATATAGAGAGAGAGAGAGAGAGAGAGAGAGAGAGAGAGAGAGAAATGAATCTAGAAAGGATAATGATATGATACACTGCTATGATCAAGGGATTTTGGACGTAATTGATGAAATTCAAGAACCACACAAGATTTCACAATTAGTACATAGGCTGATTCATCTCCTTGTAAATAGCTTACAAATTGCAAGATTCTCTCTACTAATTGATATGTGTAATTGTATATAAATACACATTTAGTGTTTCTTCTTCCTCACCTTGAGAGGAATTCATCTTTTGTGTTTCTTTATGGTATCTAGAGCCACTGGTGAGGAATTAGAAACTACTAATAATTATTCCAAAATGGCCACTTCCAATTCTATAACTTCTTACCCATACCCTGCTTCATTGAACATTAGTAATTTTGTTTCAATGAAACTCACTCCTAACAATTACTTACTTTGGAAAACCCAAATGTTTTGCACTTATTGAAAGTCAAGAGATGAATGGCTTTATTGATGGGGGGTACCCCATGCCAAATCTCAAACCGGAATGCGCTGCTACCGACGGAGAAAAGAATACTCTTACTCCAACCTATATAGCTTGGCGGCGATCTGATCGACTTCTCCGCGGATGGATTACGGGTACTCTATCGGAATAGGTATTATCACTAGTGGTTGGATTAGAAACTGCTAGTGACGTATGGAAGACTCTTGAGAATTCCTATGCTCTCAATTCTCAAGAAAGAGAATTCCAACTTGTGTAGAACATGAGCCTTCTCCGCAAAGGTAATGATTCTTTAAGTGAATATATTAGAAAGTTCAAAGCTATTTGTGATGACCTTGCAGCCATTGGAAGACCAGTTCCAGAAAAGAACAAGGTATTTTGGCTATTACAAGGCCTTGGGCATGGCTACAAAAATTTTGTGACTACCATGCTTAAGCCTCCGGTGCCATCATATAATGAAGTTATCCCTCTTCTTCAAAATCATGAAGCCAGACACGCTGTGTATCTCGTTGAAGGCCAACAAATGGCTTTCTATGGGGAGAAAAGCAAAGGTGGACAGTTAAAAAAGAAAGGTAATGGATTTCAACATTTCAAAAGGCAAAGGCTTCACTCAAAGCAGGACTAACACAAGAACCCAAGGAGATAGTAGTTCACAACGTTATGCAGGGAACACTCATGTTTCCCATGGTGGAAACAAAAATAATGAAGGCAAAGATTTGGTTATATGTCAGATTTGTGGCAAAAGTAGGCATACAACACTCAATTGCAACAATAGGTTCAACCATGCTTATCAAGCCAACGATGTTCCAAAAGCATTGGCCGCACTCACTATCTCTGAAGATCCTAATGTTGAATGGTTTCCTAATACTGGTGCCACGGCACATATGACTTCAAATCCTGGTAAGTTATTTAATTTAAGACCGTACAAGGATGGAGACGGTGTGATAGTTGGTAATGGACAATCATTAAAAATTACGCAAATCGGTGATGCAAAAATTGATTGTGGTAAAAATACAATAAATCTCAACAATGTTTTGCTAGTTCCAAAAATTAAGAAAGATTTACTGTCCATTAGTCAACTAACGGATCATATGCCTTATGTGTTTGAATTTGACAAAAATGGATTTGTGATCAGGAACAGACATACAAGAGGAATAATAGCAACAGGGTCAAGAAGAGGTGGTTTGTATGCTCTTGATGGTAAACAACATGCTGCCTATTTTGCAAACCATTTTCGTAAAACAAATAAAGAGTGTTGGCACCAACGACTTGGACATCCTCACTTACAGGTGGTTGAATTTCTGGAAAATATAAAACTTATAGAATTTGAGGCTAAGAGCCATGGCAATAATTTCTTTTGTGATAGTTGTCAATTAGGAAAAGCTTCCAAACTTCCTTTTCTTAAGCCTGATGATGAATGTGACACTCCTTTTATGAAAATTCATTGTGACTTATGGGGACCTGCTCCAGTAAAATCTGTGGATAATTATCGTTATTACGTTATATTCATTGATGGCTTTACAAAGTTTACATGGTTTTATCCTATAAAAAGGAAATCTGATTTTTTCAAGGGTTTCACTCATTTTCATCGTTTTATTGAATGTCAATTTGATAAAAAAAATCAAAGTTTTTCAAGGTGATGAAGGATCTGAATTTACAAATAAAGAATTCACTGCATATCTTGAGCAGAATGGAATTTGCCATCAATCAGCATGCCCTAAAACACCCGAACAAAATGGTTTAGCCGAGCGCAAACATAGAAATATTACTGAGTTGGGATTAACTATGATGTTTCATGCTAAAATCCCACCAAGATATTGGGTTGATTGTTTTGCTACTGCTGTTTTCTTGATAAACCGTTTACCATCAATGAAAATGAATAAGGAGTCACCATTTCTTCGAGTTTATGGGAGGCACCCAGATTATACTTCATTACGAGTATTGGGTTGTAAGTGTTTTCCATATTTGGGTAAATATCGAAAAAATAAATTAGATCCAAAATCATTGCCTTGTGTTTTTATTGGATATAGCGTAAAACATAAAGGCTATAAGTGTCTTTATCCTGTGACGGGCCGCGTTTTCATCTCTAGACATGTTGTTTTTGATGAAACTTATTTCCCATTTTCTGATCCAAGTTCATTGTATAAAATTCCTAATTTTGAAGGAGAAATATCAACATACAATGAGTGGATTGATTCTAGTGATGCTAAAGATAACGGAGGTGAATTGCACATAGAACAAAATAATAAACCTGTTTGTGCTTCATATGCTAGATCAGTGGGAAATGAAAATTTACAATCTGGTGTTGATCATTTCACTTTTCCTATCATGTCTTCTTCTCCAGTTGTTGCAGATTCGAGTGGTAACATTGTAGAGGATAATTCTCCAATTCAAGAACACGGGATTCTACCATCTGCTATGGTTGAAGATTCTCCTGCAAGCTAAGAAAATAATTCTACAACTAATGTCGAGGAGCCACAATGCAATTCCATGATAAATAGTGACGAGCATACCCCTCTGGATATGCAATCCCATCAAATGGTAACTCGTTCAAAACATGGCATTTTTAAGCCTAATCCTCGATATGCCAATCTCCATCTTACTTCGGTGTATGATTCTATTCCCACTGAACCAAAATCAGTAAAATCAGCATTGAAGCATGAAGGGTGGAAAAATGCAATGCTTGAGGAACTAGACGCCCTTCACAATAATAAGACATGGGAGTTAGTTCCACGCCCTGCTAGTTCAAATGTGATCGGCTCGAAATGGGTTTTCAAGACAAAATTGAAATCAGACGGAACGTTGGATCGTCTAAAGGCAAGACTTGTTGCGAAAGGATATCATCAAGTTCCGGGAACAGATTTTTCTGAAACATTTTCGCCAGTTATTAAGCAAGGAAGCATTCGGACAGTTCTTTCAATCGCTACTGTAAAGAGGTGGAGTCTTCGTCAACTTGACGTAAAAAATGCCTTTCTCCATGGATATATAACTGAATCAGTTTACATGGAACAGCCCCCTGGATTTCATGATGAAAAATTTCCCTCGTATGTTTGTCGTCTAAGAAAGGCACTCTACGGTCTCAAACAAGCACCACGTGCTTGGTTTGATAGATTGAGTTCATTCTTGCTCACAAATGGTTTTCATTGTATCATTGCAGACCCCTCTCTCTTTATACGACGCTCTACACATGGTTTACTCCTCCTACTTATATATGTTGATGATATGATTTTGACAGGTGATAATACCGATCTTATTGATAAGTTTATTATCACTCTTGGTAACGAATTTTCCATCAAGGACCTTGGGCTTTTACAATACTTTCTTGGAGTTGAGGTAAAATATTCACCTAATGGCTTATTCTTATATCAGTCTAAGTATGCTCGTGATATTCTGCAACGAGCACAAATGACTGGATGTAAGCCCATTTCGACACCTCTAGCTGTGAAGCAAAGAAAAAATGCTCAAAGTGATGATCCATACCCAAATCCTACACAATATAGAAGCATAGTCGGGGCTTTACAATATCTTACTTTCACTCGACCGGATATCTCATACTCGGTAAATTTTGTGTGTCAATTCATGCATAATCCGACAAAGGGGAACTATCAAGATGTTAAGCGCATACTACGGTATGTTGCGGGAACACTTGACTTTGGGATGACTATTCACTCTCAAAGCTCATTAGATCTATATGCTTTTTCTGACGCTGATTGGGCTGGCTGCATTTTCACTCGTCGGTCAACAACCGGGTTTTGTACATTCCTTGGAAGCAATTGTTTGTCTTGGAGTTCCAAGAAGCAACCAACTGTATCACGTTCTAGTACAGAAGCCGAGTATCGATCAATGGCATCTACAGCGGCAGAACTTACATGGCTTTCTTCCTTACTTTGCGATATTGGGATTCCATTGTCCAAGCCACCGACATTATTTTGTGATAATATAAGTGCTCTACATATGACAATAAATCCTGTGTTCCATGGTAGAACCAAACACATTGAAATTGACTACCATTTTGTCCGAGAGAAAGTGGCATTGGGCAACCTCGTAACGAAATATGTCCCTTCTTCGTTGCAATTAGCTGATGTCTTCACGAAAGCCTTAAGTCGCTCATCACATCAAATACTTGTCAACAAACTGGGTCTCACATTATATGTGCAGCCCCGTTTGAGGGGGGCTATTGAGACAAATGAATCTAGAAAGGATAATGATATGATACACTGCTATGATCAAGGGATTTCGGACGTAATTGATGAAATTCAAGAACCACACAAGATTTCATAATTAGTACATAATTAGTGCATAGGCTGATTCATCTCCTTGTAAATAGCTTACAAATTGCAAGATTCTCTCTACTAATTGATATGTGTAATTGTATATAAATACACCTTTAGTGTTTCTTCTTCCTCACCTTGAGAGGAATTCATCTTTTGTGTTTCTTTAATATATATATATATATATATATATATATATATATATATATATATATATATATATGTGTGTGTGTGTGTGTGTGTGTGTATATGTATGTATATACTTTGTGCCCAGTTTCTATGTGCTAATGATGTTATTTAAATATTTAAACGTAAAGATTTTGTGCAAAGTTTTATATTGAAGTTATAAAGAAATGTTCTTAATTTTTTCCAAAGTAATGATTTTTGTGGTTACATTTGATTATACGGGCTTCCAACTTTGTGCTATGGATTTGAGACCAGTTAAAATGATTAGTAGATTTGGGCCCCTACAAGACCACACAGATTTCCCTTCTTTCTCCTTCCTTTTAAGTATGGCATTCTTATCTAATTCATCACTATTAACTACTACTATGTTTACAAGCCTACATTTACATATTATCTTAACAAAATTATTGACTTCAACTTCACATGCTTATGTGAAAAATTATTGACACTAAATCCGCAAAACTGGGATTAAATCTTGCCGAAAAATTCTCAAGAATATCTCTAACATTCAATCCGATCCTAAAACAATAGGTGAAACATAGCACCTTTTTCCTACTGCCATCAAATTTGTTGCTTCCCAGCCTTGGCATTCCTTATAACATCCAATCTGCCATTACATCACAAAGTTAATGTAAAATTACCATTTCCAAGGAAAGTATGTTGGAGAAAAGATGAAATCAGTTTACTGCATTACCTGTCCATTATTTCTTCATCAGATTTAACACGTTCCATACCATAAATTGATCCATTAAGAACATATACGAATAAATATCCCTTGCTTTGGTTCATAGGCTCCCCAGTCATCGATGTTCCAATACGAGGTTTACATATCTCAACACTGGGCACCATCGTTTTTTCCATCATAGCCTCAAATGGCATATCTGTAAAATATACTAATCAGGCCTTCCCAACAGGTATAACACTGACAACGCATATTTCTGCATATCAGTTGCATAATTCATCATTATAGACCTTGTTCCAATGTATGTTAATTATTATCACCATGGGTCAGCCATACAAAATATACTACCCATGTTCAGAATTAATACTACGTGATTGTGACAATTATAATCTTCTTCTGCCTTCGCTGCAATTGCTTTTATGTTCATATGTGTGTCAATCATGGTTTAGGCAAGCCGTTTGATTTCCAAAACATATACATGGACCCATTCAAATAAGATATAGCCTCTTGGATGAATAGGGTAAGAAGTAAAGAAAATTTGACTTGATTTATATATTGTAGAAAATTCAATCTCCAAAACTAAGAGTAGTTTAAACTTCAAATTTTAATATTGAATCCTCGTACTCGCAGTCAGACGACTGCTTTCAACTTTCATTCTGATCAAACCCCTCAACCTACAAAAAAGTAGTGTTGAATCAACACTCAATACTTCTCTTCTTCAGCCGATAAACATGAGAAGAACCCAATTTTCCCAATTGTCCACAGCCTAACCCATGCGTCCTAGTCAACAACAACCCATGTTTTCTTCACAACTCCACTTAGATATTTGATTACATTCGCTTTGTGAGATACAAGCATTGCATTCTAAGCAAAGGAAACCATTAATCTCCATACACCTATGGCATAGATATGGCAAAATTCACTCATCTAATACTAACCCAAATATGATTACAATAGTCTAAATGTCCCCACTATATATAACAATTAAAGAGAAGCATACAAGAATGTTCCTACCATGACGACTGAGTATAACAACTTTCAAATGAAGAAGAGCAATCAACTTTATCTTCATAGCAACAAAAGCCACAATCAAAACAGCATCACAAAATGATCATAACAAGAGGCAGGAAATTTTATAAATTCAACAAAATAAACACCAATCTAGCGTTGTAGAATTTTGAAAGGAGCAAAATTACAAATTAGTGAAACTCTTACATAGATGGGTAAACAGATGTGGCACTGCTGTCACTTTCAGTACCAAGCTCCTTCTCCGTTCAGATGAACAAACTTTCTGATAGCAGTAATTCTTTGGAGGGTAACCAACTTCATTGGGACAACACTTTGAGGAGTCTCATATAAAAAAATTTCTCCAAGTACATAGTGTTAACAAACCGATAGAAGCGCACTGAGAGAAACAAAGGTAAATATCAACAAAACAGAAGCTCTAATAGGCATTAAATTGCACAACTTCTCCATTCAGAATATTTCGGATAAGTTGGAACTGAGTTGATATACTTAAACTTAATGAAGCAAGTTTGATTCAGATTTGAAGATAGATATATACCATATGTGCGATTCCCAGTGGATGAAGTTTTAATCTTAGATTTATGTCTCGATGTATAATGTATATCGTCGACGGCATCACAAACATAAATCTGCAAAAAAAATACACCAACGAATTATTAAAGAAGAAGAAAAAACTTCCCAATAAATAGAGAAGAAAAACATGAAGGTGTAAAATAGAGCAAACAAAGAAACATCTACATACCTTTTGTCAACCTCCTTTTCCATTCCTTCACAATAAGAGACTATTACTCTGTCAAATATAGGATGAACTATGGGTTTTGGAAGAGTATGGGTTATCCAAGCTGATCCGTGGGTTCTCCTCCATGAACAGGCGAATATGCCTTAACAATCAATGCACCTACATTATTGACTGAATATAATAGGCGTACGGTAAAGACAAAACAAACCATTTGGAAAAAGAATGAGTTAGCAAACCTCACAGATAGCAACACACGAGCAATATGAATCACCAAGCAAATTAGATGCTTCAACAAACACGAGTCTACAAGAAAACTTCGATTACGAAATCTACCAAAAGATTTATATAACGCAAACCCGTCAAACCATATATAAACTTATGTCCAATGTGTCGACCATTTCTGCAAATTCTTTTTGAACAACAAAACCTCTAACATCTAACGTGAAGGCAATAAATCAAGGATATCAATGCACCAATACAGTATGAAAAATTAGTTTAAGCCACCAATTCTAACCAATTTATATGAGAAGTGAACTAAAGTAAGCAAGAGTGCATATCTTAAGCATATTTGTTGCTACTATGAACCAAATTTATCTAGCATTAATTGATGTGAACATGTTTTTACCTTCAGAAATTGCATTCTTGCTTCAACAACTCCATACAAATTGAGCTTCACAAATAAAGGACCATCTTGACTTCTATGTGCAAATCCAATATGCCTTGTACCTTCCAAATCTATGAGAAAGAGTAAAAAACAGCTCTCTATATGGAGCACAAATCCTATGAAGACATATAGTGTTAAAATAATTAAATGAAATAAACAATTACCTACATTAAGTATAGCAATAACTTTTCCTACCATAAATCGGATTAACCAAATATATTTTGGTCAGACAAATGAAACAATACTTGAAAAGGCAAAAACTTATTCATAGTTCACTAACAAAAAACCAAAGATTTTATGCATAACAACTGATAAAACAATGGCAACAAACCTACTGTTGAAATAATTAATCCAATGAATGTATTTACATACATAAGCAGTAAGCTAGTTTTTACCAATGAATTATACACTCAAGCAACCTGTATTCCCTAAAGACATATCAAACAACGCAGAGAAACAAAAACCGGATATAGAAAGAAGAAAACAAAGAAATTTATACCTTCCTGAAGTGCAAAATAGCCTATACCTGGGAAAAAAGAAGAGTAAAACCATATGAATTTATATTCGTTAAGACAAATGAAATAATGTTTGAAAATTAAAACAGAGAAAAAGTTTAAAATGACACAAACAAGACGTTAGTCCAAATATTACAACCTCTGTCGCATTTGCCTCAAATGTTTCCATTACGAGTTCACCAGCTTATGTATCTTCTGCACCCACGCGACCTATTTTGCATTCACCTTCAGTTCCTTCTTCGGACAGTTCTGCTTGTGGCCAAGTCTGTTATGGTACTAACTGCTTTGCTGCTGTTCAGCAAACTTCCATGTTCTCGCCTCCAAATGCATTTGGTCAGTCCGTACGTGCAAATATTGGTCGGCCCTCGCGATTATGTTCCAAGTATATATGTGATGTTTGCTTAAATATGTTTACTTTTGGCTCCTTACATTTTCATTAATTTGCTTTTTGCACTTCTCCTGAATTCTCATTGAGCATAGTTTCTTTTAGATATGGTTGAGTTTTCGGCTTTGTTGTTTTCGATCTGTTAGAAATTGCTCTAGTTGTTGGAAGCATTTTTTTTCTTATGTGTCATCATTTAGAGTCATTTCTTATTTGCTGATATTGATGTTGATAGGCCTAGAAAATACTTGAAGAAATCAACCCAATCTACATGAAACAAAAACATGGAAAGAAAATTGGGTATGCAAAGAAAGAAAAAAGAGAAGGATGAGAAAATAAAAACACCTTGCTTCTGAAGAGGGTACAAAAGTGCAGAAATGTAGAATTTTTTTTGTTACAAAAACCAACTTATTTAACATTTGTTGTTGCTTTTTTCTGTCATAATACACCTGAATTAGGAACTGGCAGGCACAAACATCATGAAACTTAATCATAAATTAATTTTGAAGGCTATATTGTATGAAGGTTATAAAATAAAAAAATGAGGAAAAGGGTTGGTTTGATTGTCCTTAACACAAGAAATTCGAAGTAGACTACTTGGATAGCTAGAAACCAAGGAAAATCAGTTGAAAAGCTTGTTATCAGCACATAAGTGTGATCAATTGATTGTGGGACTCTTTAGAAGAATTATAACTTTATGCAGTTTGTAGTGAAACATAGCAGTAATATCATAACAGAGCCTTAACAAACAAAATTCTTGAACTCATATTAATGCAGCTCTTTATTCCATCAAGTTGAAGAACACACAAAGAAACAATCCAAAAAAAGGGATGAACATTGCACAAAGAACAGACGAATGCAACTCTAAAACTTTAAATTAACACTACCTGATGTTGGGAATCGCGAAGTGGGAGCCGGTTAGACAGGGGTACAGAAATACTGAACATTGAAACAAAAAATCTCAGTTTACAAACAATGCGATGATATGAGCTCAAATTAATAGGTTATCTAATAAGAGCAAAATTAATTCTTCACCTGCAAATAAAAAAAAAAAAAAAAAAAACTTCAACCGGCATAGTGAGCGGAATCCGATGAAATTGGAAGGGTCCTGAAATCCTGAAGCAGAAAAAAGGAAATCAAATCAAACATCAAATACAAAGATACACAAATCAAATTATTGTGGAATTATTTATGAAAATTTCGAAATAGAAAAGGGAGGAAGTGAGTAGAAGAAATTTTTTTTATAGGATTTATGTATTTACAGGATTGCCTAGAAAAGTAATCATAAGAAGCTACACCCACTTGCTCTGAATCTGGCGTCATGGAAGGTAATAGAAAGAATTTCTGTTAGCACAGTGAAAGCATAACAGAAAGCAATGATGAGGCGAGGAGTTTGTTTGAAAAAGAAAGAGAAATTTGTTAGAACAGTGAAATTGGAGCTGATTTTTTTGGGAGAAGCCGATTAAAGAAAATGAAAAATAAAGAGGGACCCACAGATAATGAAGAAAGCGGTCACTACATGTAAAATTTAATTGGAAACTAAAATCAGCCCAAGTGTAATTTTGGCTATATAACCCCAAAACGGCGGGCAAAGATTTTAAAAAAAAGAAAGAGAAAAGGAAAATCAAGCCCACGGTTCAAATAGCCTTACGATCTTATTAATAATCAAGCCCACGGTTCAAATAGCCTTACGTTCTTATTAATTAGTATACGTCTCGTGCTATGCACGGGTTTTAAAAAATATATATGTTAAATACCTTATTTAATATGTTAGAAATATCTACTGTATGACATGGTTAAATTATATAAAATGAAAATAACAATATTTATATACAAAGAAAAACAATATGTTAAATATTAACAAAAACGGATAGAGGGCGGAGTTATATTCTTTACAAATATATCATTCTGGACATCTAATGATGCAGGCCGAAACCCGCAACGTAAAGGATATGAAGGGATAGATGACCGGGAATCACTCAACCGGCGGTAGCGGACTCACTCGACGCTACTAATCGCGGAATCACTCGACGCGACCAAGTCACTCACTTGTAAAAGAGGAATCACTCACTCTTAATGCAAGAACACTTGCAAACAAAAATAATTTTTATACTTCAACTTATCTCTTATTTATTCATTTTGAAGGGTTTAAATAGAAGTTTTGGAACATCCCTCCAAAACATAGGAAATTACAAGTTGAATGACTTCACATATTCCTATTCTAGAAAATACATAATATTGACTTTGACTCATAAAATTATTAAACATGACATTACTATCTTATAACAATGAAAATAAGTTAATAAACCAAAGTAAAACACTTAGAAATACCAAAAGACATAAGAAGTGTTGTTTCCCGAGTGCAGCTGTCAGCCTTTAGTAAAATGGTCATAACTCTTTCCATATACATTCTTTTCGTAAACCGTTTATTGCTATGAAAACTAGACTTCTTTGGCTTTCCAACCATGTATCACACTCCTTATAATTCATTGTAAATCGAAAATTATTGTTGTTCAAAGTTACCCTATCTGCTGGAACATATTCTGAAATTGCTCCTGCATCATCTAAGCTACATAGGAATATTTGCACATCATCAATGTTAAACTAATACCTGCAAAACGAATGAAAAATTAAAGTAAAAGTTCTGTAAAGTAATTTTTTTTTTCATATTTATGCGAGTTTTATTTTTTTGTATCGACAGTCTATTAGTAAAATTTTCCAATTTGAATTCGTTGAATATTAATATGGTAATTGAAGATGTGATTATTTGGTGCCAATTTTTGCTTTGCTCAACCAAGTATTAAATAAAATGTATTGCTACTCAGTTATGTTAAAATCAAATTTAAAAACTTTCGACAAACAACAATTGAACAAGTGGGCAATTTGACACAAAAAGGTCTGCGCGCAACGTGTCAGTTGTCTAGAACAAAGAATATTATATTAGAAAAATATGTGAATGACGACAAGTTGAAGAATGTAGGGAGAATGCATTTCATTTGGTTTAGGAGTACCTACATAGTGGGTAGGAAAATTCTTATCCAAGCCTAGCTTGGTCAAACCCATCCAATCACCAAGCAAGTGTATTGCACTTGCTTTGTGATTGGTCACTCTCCTGGGAGTTACATCCAATCCCAAAGCAAGTGTATTACACTTGCCTTGTAGTTACTTTGGGCTTGGCCAAACCCGGTGTGGGTAAGAATTTCCCATAGTGGGTAATACATATCGGCCTTCTTTGCTTGACATGTGTAAAAAGTGAACTTTAACATGTGGTATCTATACTACTAATAAAAAGAAAGGCTTTTTCCTCTCACAAAACGGCGGTTTTTTTCGAAAATTTACACAAATTGCCCATAAAATTTGAAATACAAAAACTATAGAATTCAGATCCAAGGGCAAAAATGTCAAGAAAAGGAAAAATCGAGCAGTTGTTATACCAAAAAAGTATTTTCCATATTTAACTCTGGTACATAATAATCATGTATTCAGTATCAGGGGTAATATTGTACTAAATTCATTTCAACTTCTACCCCCACTCACCTGCACGTCTGGAGGAAAATTTGAATTTATCCCAATTCTCAACTTCCATAGTCACCAAACCACCTTTCTCTCTCTCTCTGCAAATTTTATTTTGATTGCTTATTATCACTCTCAACTTCAATCATTTGGTCTTCATATTAACTTTATAGTTTCTTTTTTATGCCCAAATTAAGTTTTTGGAAGGAATCATTTGGTCTTGGGTACTGGGGAGTTCAGCAAGAAGAATTATATGGGTTAGTATCAAATATTTACATCTGAAATCATTATTTTAATTTTCACTAATTGGGTAATCCATTTGCTTATGTTTGTTTAGCTTTTCTTATTTCTACAATCCAATTTTATGTTTTCCAAATGTTGATGTAGTTTGGTGCTCTACGTTCTCATGTTTTTAATTTTCATTGATTGGGATTTTACTAATTTTATTCTCAGATTTTTTCTTTCGTGGCACCAAGTTTGTAATGTAGGTATCCCTCAATTGTGTATGCATAACCTGAGCAAAATTTGGTGAGTTGCACTTTTCTTAATCTTATTGCTTTTAGTTATGCAATTCTAACTCATTATGAAAATTAATTATTTTTCATAAAACGCGTTTCATTCAAATAAATTTATACGCGCGAGTACCGCGTGCCACAGCGGCTAGTATATTTAAACATAAGGGATCCTCTTTTTACACATGTCAAGTAAAGAAGACCGATATGTATTACCCACTATGTAGGTACTCCTAAACCCATTTCATAGTATAATTTTCACTTTTAACTTTTGGACGTGTCGATTCACTAAAGGCCCATAGTAGCACTTGTTTTCTTATTTTATTTGTCTTTTTTTATACAACTCAAATTATATATATATATATATATATATATATATATATATATATATATATATATATATATATATATATATATATATATATATATATATCATCAATAATCATCATTTATTGTGTCATCATCATCAATTTCAATCCTTATTGTCGATTTTTTTTAATTATCGTCGAAAATCATTAATTTATGTCTTAATAGGCCGAAAAGTTAATTTTTTTTTTTGACAAAAATCACCAATTTATATCTAATTTAATCGAAAATTTTAATTTTAACCAAAAATATCATTTGTTAAGTGACACTTAAAAATTAAGAATTTCATATCATGACTCCACAATTTGCAAGACCAAGCCATGTGATAGGTCAAATATGACATAAATTGATTTTTTTGGCGATAATTATAAAAAAAATTGGTGATAAGGATTGAAATTGATGATGTTGACACAATAAATGATGTAGATTGTCGAGGTACCACTTTAGAGGGCCAAATTTTTTTTTTACCTCAATGGTGTGTTAATTTAAGTTGGATAATTATTCAGCAATCATTTCAACTAGGGCTGTCAATGGGTCGGACTCGGACCGGATCAGGGCAGATCCGGATCCGAGTCCGATTTCCATTTCTTCTATACGGATCCGCTCAGATCTGAAATATTAGCAACCGGATCCGAATACGGCGGATATTCTGGATCCGGATAAATTATCCGGATCCATTTAGTAAGCTTTTTTTTTTTTCCCCGTTTTCCTCCAAATCAATTGCAGATTCCACCATCATGAATTAAAAATGTAAAATTTTACGTACTTCATCGAAACTATTGCCTAAAAATTGTAGAAGATGGAATATGATGGACAAATATAAACGATAAAAATTAGAACAAAAGAATTAACAAAAATATAAGTAAAAAAGATATAAATTGGGACAAAGAAGAAGAAAACTCAATATTGAGAAATGGAAGAGAAGATAAAAATTGAAGGATGAATGGTTATGGTTTGATTTTTCTTATTAAATAGTATAAATTAATATGTTGTATACCCAATTAGTTATTAGGTCAGTCCACTAACATCTCTCATGCATTTCTTTTTAAAATTATTTTTAATATAGTAAAAGATTTTAGTGGAACATAGATAGTTTATTTTTATTTTTATTTAAATACATAATATATAAACAACATATAGTAATATATATCGGATACGAATATGTAACGGATCGGATCAACCTATATCCATATTCGCTCCATATAATTCGGATTACGGATCTTCTTAATCAGATCAGGTCCATCGAAACTCTAATCGGACAATTATCCTAATAAATCGGACCGAATTCGGATCGGATCCGGATTGAAATCCGTCCCATTGACAGCCCTAATTTCAACGTGTATTAAATTTTAAATAGATAGATGGTGACCAGCACATTATTATATGTGGAAAATTCTTGAATAGACATGGTCTTACATTAATTTCCATTATGTGTTTACTAAAGATAGTTTTACAAAGAGATTTTTTTTTCTAAAATAGATAAATAGAGGAAAAAATATCTCAAAACTCCAACTTAAGAGTGAAAATGAGTTTAACTGAGCCAAAAAAATGTTTAAAGTAATATGATTTTCTTACCAACATTGAGATTATGTACGACTTTGCTTTGGTGGTTGAATTGAAGTTGAACTTGAACGGGCTTTATTCGAAATAAATACTATTTAACTCAAGTATATAACATGTTATTATTTTTTAAATGTATATAACAATTTTTAGCTTATTAGATCAAATCTAAATCAAGTCTAGATATCATACTATTAAGTATAAACGTTTAATTTTAATTTATATTATATAATGAACGAACTTTTATATTAATTACACTCGATGCGTAATATATCATTTAATTTCACTTCAAACTTTACCTAAATTAAGGGTCCACTACACATCTTGTCCAAGAATAGCATTGCATTATATGCTTAATGCATGATAAGAGGAAAATATATGATTGATAACCACAAATAATGTACTAATAATTAATGGGATAAAAGAATTTCCACAAAATGTAGTGTCATTCCATTTCGGGCAAAGCACCCATAGAAGTATAAAACAACTTTAACCCCCGTTTGATTGACTTAGGTACACGTTCCCAAGATTAAGTGATAATATATTTTTTCCCTTCTCACGTGTATTGTATTTAGAGAAGCACCTTAAAAGCTGAATTCCCATTTGCTCAAGATATTATATTTAAAGTCTGAAAAGTCTATATTCTAAATTCTCATCCAACGAATAAGCCAAAGCCATTTTATATTATTTCTTTCTTATTAATTCAAATTCAAGTCCGGCTTCACAAGTTGTTAAAAAAATTAATGTATTCAATTTTGATGTTTTATGTCTTATGTATAACTCAATTCTCAATACATGAACTTTTATAGCTCAGTCCAAACACTAGATATATTTTGTTAATGAAATTAATTTCTTGACCAACAACACCACAAAATATCTTAAAAGAATTAAGTTTTTTGCTAAAATATTTTCCCCTCCCTTTGTTAAAAAAAAAAAAAAAACCAAAAACTCTAAAGGATAGTCGATTAGTCCACCTAAATGAATATACTCTACTTGTTATTTATCTCACTCTTATAGAAGTGTTAGTCAATTACACGGATTACAATTTTGAGTTAAATGCAAAAATACCTATTGTATTTTGTTTAACTATAATCAGGGCGGTAATTGAGCCGAGTAGTATAGAACGACACACTGTTCAAGTTTGGTTTGATTTTTATCGTGCTTGAAATTTTGTGTTTGAGCTTGGTTTGATTTTCAATCGAGCCGAGCTCAAACGAGCTTTTATCGAACGAGCTCGAGCCGAGTATCGAGTAGTTTGATATTTTACATGTATTTTTTCAATTTTTAGTTTATCGAGTCGAGCTCGAGCCGAGCTTCAAAAGTTATCGAACGAAAAAAGATGTTCAAGCTTGTTTGATTAGTGTGACGAACGAGCTCAAACGAGTTTTTATCGAACGAGCTCGAGTCGAGTATCGAGTAGCTTGGTTTAATTTTCAGCCCTAACTATAATTGACCTTCCAGTGATTTTTTTTTGTTAGCAAAAAAAGTTCATTTAATATTCCTTCACAAATCCTAGGGGTTTTTATCAATTTTTTGAATGAACATGATGTTATTGTCAATTTTCAAAGTGAAAAGGTGGTTAATAATAAATATTTTAGGTTAAGAGGGGTGTTAATGCATCCTTTTGTGGGGGGTATAATTGTTATTTTGGCTTGAGAGGATTTCTTTTTGCTAATAAAAAATAAGCACATGAGATTTTTTTACTAATAAAAATCAAACATGGGTTTTTTTTTATAGTTGAGCAAAGCACAGGGGGTGTTTTTGCATTTCACTCCACATTTAATAATAAAAAAATTAAACTACAAAAGGGTGTATGTAATAGGAAATATTAAGTGGCCTGTCTTTCCATCTTAAAGGAGACAGCTAAGTTGCAAAGTTCTTTTCAAACATGTTATACTATCAAAGAATCTTTAAACTTCCAATCCAAGCCCCCCATGTCCCTTTCTTGTTTCCTATATAAAACCCACAATATTTATTGAATCAAATTCACAAATAAAAGAAACTTAAATATGTCAAGGTTGATTGAGCCACTTTCTGTAGGAAGAGTTATAGGAGAAGTTGTTGATAGTTTCATCCCTTGTGTGAAGTTAACTGTAACATACAACAGCAACAAACAAGTCTCTAATGGCCATGAACTTATGCCTGCAGTTATTATGGCTAAACCGAGAGTCGAAATTGGTGGAGAAGACATGAGGGCTGCTTATACACTTGTAAGTATATGAACACAAACACAATGTGTTGTGTTTGTGTGATCGATTTCTTTATCGATAATATATTAATTAATTAATTTCATGGCTTGAATGAAGGTCATGATTGATCCTGATGCTCCAGGTCCTAGTGATCCATATTTGAGAGAACATCTACACTGGTAATTATGAAATTTAATTTGAATGTCTATTATAGTATTTAAGAATTTATAAACTTGATGGATATGCATATATATTAATAATTATAAATTTTTTCAGGATAGTGACAGACATTCCTGGTACTACTGATGTTTCTTTTGGGAGGGAGATTGTGAGCTATGAGAGTCCAAAACCAGTAATCGGAATCCATCGCTACGTGTTTGTTCTGTTCAAGCAGAGAGCAAGGCAATCAGTGAGGCCACCTGCAGCTGCAGCCACACCTACAAGGGACTGTTTCAATACAAGGAGTTTTGCACAACAAAATGGCCTTGGATTGCCAGTCGCTGCACTCTATTTCAATGCACAAAGAGAAACTGCCTGCAGAAAAAGATAAATTAATTAATTATATCAAATTAAATAAATACACGTACTACTACTAATTACTTAGTATATTATTAATTCAATTAATGTGATGCTTATTCACTAGTTAATAAAGTACTGTTGGATCCGCCCAACTTTATAATTTGTAAGGCTAATTAGATTAATTGTTGAGGTTTGTTTGTGTGATATTGGAACTCAATGAATAATAATGTACTGGGATTTCCCTAGCTAAGATTATATATATATATATATATATATATATATATATATATATACTCCTATTTATATATATTGTTTACTTTTGAAGTTAATTAAGCTGAAAATAGAAATAAAATTTATTGGGCTTATTGTAGTTTAAGGAGTTGGTGTAAGCCTTTGGACGTATAGGCAAAACTCAAATAAACATAATGGGCTTCACCCCCTACAGAAGAAAAAACGCCACTTCCACTTCAATATAGAGGCCGACCAGCTGGGCTTCTCCGGAAAAATGGATTTACTTTATAAATTATAATGGATTAGCCAACTTTATAGAAAAATCAATTACTCAAATAGTAATAGCTAGCAATATTGTCATAACAAATGGTTCATGTCAAAGCAATCTTTTTCTATTTTTTAATTTGTCCCTTATAGTCAAATGTCATAAAAATTATATTTCTCAATCCACACAAAAACTTCAATTGGCAACTATATTCTCTTTCATATTAATACATTGGTACTTTCTTTTTCCTTTTTGTGGCATATTTTAACAGGAAAATAAATCAATCTTCTAATCATTTTTAGATATCCATCATCACAAAGCCATGCATTAGTAAATATCGAGTAATTGTATGATGACATTTAAAATTAATTGGGAAGACAATCTAAAAATTAAAATTAATATCCAACCACATTCAATATTAATTACTTCTATGGAAAGTATATATTTTTTTTTCAATACTCTTATTTATTCAGGTGCAATCATTGTCACACACACGTCTTTAGAACACCTGAAAATCGTACACAATATCCAGGGGGGCCGGGATTGCATTATTGATACTATTATTTATACTTCAACAATCGTGGTTGCACAAACACTTGGTTGGTTTTCCAGGAAATGAAAAATAATACGGTTGTGGGTTACGTCCGGCGTATTCGAAATTGCATTTCGAAAAACAATCCTCAGTAGTATAACATATGCCATAATCAGTTGTACATGGGATTTTCGTTGGTACCATTTGAGCTATGTTGTATAAACATTAAACTTATTAGTGTTACAAGAAATCAATTACCTTAGTAAAACTTGAGCAAATAAACAAATAATCCTTTTTTTGTAGTAATTCAAATTCTTACCGGAGGCCAAGATGATGGCAAACAAAATGTAGATGAGTGCACGAGAAACTGAAGCCATTTACTTATAATTATAGTTTTCGAGAATTTTAATGTTATAGATTAATTGATGTTATATTGAATTCGAAAAATCTATGAAATAAAGTAAATCTTATTTTATAGTACTAGGAAGATTTCATTAATCCGATTGTGTTGTTATAAGCAACTACAATTATGTGACCAAGAAAAAAAGGCAACTAGATTTTCCGTGCACTTTCTACTGAGAATTGCGAAAAATGATTAATTTGAGTTGATATACAAGTTATTGTAACAAAGAGTGAATCGCATTTTCGTCCTCTTATGAATGGACTTATGTACATTCGTCCCTTGATTTTTATATTTTATGTAATAGATGCATCCCTCTTATCAATGAAGTATTTCACCAATATTTTGGCTATTATACGGCGGATTCCATATTTCAATAACAAATAACCAACCAATTGAAAATAGTCCACAAGCCGGACAAAATAACTAATAATGGTAAAACAGTAAAAATATATCAAAAATAAAAAACTTAACATGTTTGAAGCGAGAAATAAAATAAGTAATTCGGCCAAAATTTAGCCCAAATCGTGTTCAAATCGTCCTCCAAAACTAAAATTAAAATATTACTGAAATCGCAAAAATTGCAGTTAGAACAGACTTGTAATTAACATGGACTCACAACATGAATACAACATGATCAGAAGAAGATTGCAAGAAACGAAATCATGAGGGACAAACTCTCAATATTTCAATAACAAATAACCAACCAGTTGAAAATAGTCCACAATCCAGTCAAAATAGCTAATAAAGGTAAAACCATAAAAATAGATGAATTCCAAGTTATCATAAGAAGATTGCAAGAAACGAAACCATAAGGGACAAATTATCAATATTTCAATAACAAATAATCAACCAGTTGAAAATAGTTCACAGGCTGTACAAAATAACTAATAAGGGTAAAACAGTAAAAATATGTCAAAAATTGAAAAATCGAAAACTTAACATGTTTGAAGCATGAAATAAAATATGAAATTCAGCCAAAATTTGGCCCAAATCGAGTTCAAATCGACCTCCCAAACTATAACTAAAACATTATCGAAAATCGCAAAAATTAGAGCCAGAATAGATTAGTGATTAACATGGAGAGAAAAGATGAATACCTAATTATCAGAAGAATATTGCAAAAAATAAAACCATAAGGGACAAACTCTCAATATTTCAATAACAAATAACCAACCAGTTGAAAATAGTCCACGAGCCGGACATAATGATTAATAAGGATAAAACAGTAAATATATGTCAAAAATGGAAAAAATTGAAAACTTAACATGCTTGAAGCGAGAATTAAAATAAGACATTCGGTCAAAATTTGGTCCAAATTGGGTTCAGATCGACCCCGATCCGGTCCGTGTCCGACCCATTTACAGGTCTATGTTTAGAATTGGAAGATAATATAATAAAAATTAAAATACCAATGATGAAAGATTGTGGGAATAAAAAAAATCCAACCACATTCAATCAATAATTATTTTTATTGAAAATATTTAAATCGTGCACACGTCAAGGAAATCTTACATAATATCCAGATGGATTACATTATTAATACCCTTATTTATTCTTCAACAAAAATATTTACACTGACAATACCCAGTTATATCACAATAGCCTATTGCATGATCTTTGAGGTGGCGTTCGTTGCATTTTGTAATACAATCTACGTCACCGACACATATGCCAAGTCCTTCTATACAATCATCTGCTTGAACTATGTTGTAAGAAACAATAAAACTCATCAGTGCAAGAAATCATTCGCTTAGTAAAACCCAACTAAATTATCTGATGAAAAAAAATGCATTAATTCAAATTCTTACCTGAGGCCGAGGCCAAGATGATGGCAAAGAGAAAGAAAAAGATTTTACGAGAAATTGAGGCCATTTATTTATGATTGTAGTTTTCGAGTAAAATAAGATATAAATTTCAAAAGTAACTAGTCCTATATATATACTGCATATGTTTGATTAATGTAATATTAATATCGAGAAGACCCTAATGAAATTACAAAAATGCATGAAATTAAGTAAATCTTATACTTATTATACTAACAATATTTTATTAATCTAATTGAAATAGGCAACTATATTTTTGTAACCAAGAAAATTTTGATAAAATAAATCAACTATAGTCTAAATAAATCAACTATAGGCAATCAACCGTAGTTATATAGGGACAAATTGGAATTAAAAAATGTTCTCTCTAGAAATGTTCTCTCTGTGTGAATCAACCTAATTTGTCTTGTCAACCAAGTCTCTATTTGTTTCTGTACCGCATGTTCCCTCATCCCCCCCTTTGTCATCAGAGGGACGGAGCACCAAGAAAGTAAGGACCCTCAACGAGCCTGTGGGAAGCTCCTCTATGGAAAACTTGAGCTTTGAGAACAATATGAGGACAGAGAACCTTGGGAAGGAAGGAGGAGGTGATACTCCAATGCAAGAAGAAATGAAGGAGGAAAAACAGACTTATCGATCGAAGCTTACAGGGCGAGGTGTTAGAGAAGCTGTACGTTTTGAGGAAAAATCCTTGTTTGACTTGGAGAAGATCAGGGTGGTGGAAGCAACTGCGGATTGCCCTTACCCTAGCATCATTATTGATGATGATCTACTCGCAAGTATCCGTCGCCCTTGGCAGGAAGCACTTTTGCTGAAACTTATGGGTAAAGCATGGAATTTTAATTGGTTGTCAACCAAACTAGACACTATGTGGAAGCTTGGAGGGGATTACGAACTGATTGACCTTGGGTCTAACTGCTATGTTTTGAGAATCCATGACCAAGTAAAACGGGAACACATCCTTACGGAGGGACCATGGATGGTTGCCGGTAACTTTTTGATAGTTCGAAAATGGAAACCAAATTTCCAAGCATCGACAGATCGAATCACAACTGCGATTACCTGGATCCGCATTGAAGAGCTTGCGGTTGAATACTATAAGGAACCGATCCTCTATAAAATAGCTAAAAGTGTTGGCAATCCTATCAAGATTGACCATGATACTTACTGGGGTACTAAGGGTAAATTTGCTCGCTTATGTATTGAAGTGGATACTAATAAACCCTTGGAGAAAGGAGTGGTGGTGGCTGGTATGGTTTATCCAATCATTTACGAAAACCTTCCGGTAATTTGCTATGAGTGTGGACGTATTGGACATAGAATGGGTGAATGCCCTCGAAAAACCAGAGGCGAAAATGAAGTTATGGCAGAGGACGGCAAGGACTCGGGTGACTCGGGGCAGAGCAGGACTAACCCGAAACCGAGTCGACCCACTCAGAAAGTTAGTAGTGATGGGTATGGGAGCTGGATGCAGGTCCAAAGACCAAGAAACAGAGGCAATCGTCAGCATCTAAAGCCAATTAAGGTAAATACTCCAGAAAGTCACGAAAATAGGTTCAATATCCTTTCACAAAATGAGGATTTGAGTGAAAAGGAAGGAACAAAGGGGACTGACCCCTCATGGTCTGGCGGTTCGGCGGTGTCAGAGAGTCAAACGGCTATGGAGACAACTGTCATGCATGAAAATGTATCTGGGGGTAAGAGGAGTGTGGGCCTTAGAGAAAAAGAAAATGGGCTGAGTAATGGAGAGATTAATAATGGGGGTGGGCGAGGGGGTCCATTGAATTTAGGCAGAAGCTTCAATTTTAAGAAAACTCAAAGGGGAAAAAAAGAGGCCCAAATTAATAAAGGACCCAAGAAAGGAGGCAAGAGTAGAATGGGCCTGACCCAAGAAGTTAATGCATTTAAACCTATTAAATTTGATCTAAATTCCAGCCAAGAAAATATAAGCCCAAACACTTCAGTCCTTTATCGCTCAAAGATAGAATTAGGAGATCACAATCAGAAATTGGAAATGGCTGTCTCCCCTCTTTCAGGTGAAATTCACGGTAAGTCAACAATCGTACACCCAGGTGAAGGTTTTTTTTCATTAGGAAGTGGGATGGCAATGGAAAAATCAGTTTCTTTCCAACCTTTAATGTCTCCAATCGAGGAACATAGTGGAGTAGTTCCAGCTACAGAAAATTCGAAAAATACTGAAACACAACACCCGAAGGGGGAAGGTGAACTAGAGTTTCGGGACTCTGAAGAAATCGAACCTCGAGATGAAGTAGCCTCTGGAGAAGATGGGGAAATGCTCATACCCCAGGCCAGTGAAGCCGATGGTGAGCTGAATATGTGAGTCAGCCCCTTTTTACCTCTCTAAACTGTCTCCAATGAAAGTGCTTACATGGAATTGTCAAGGGGCCGGAAATGAGAAGTTTAAATCAACATTTAGAGAAATAATTAAGGTTCATAAACCTGATATTGTTTTCTTATTGGAAACCAAAGTTTTGGATATTAGAGCTAGGAGTATTTCAAGGAACTTGGGTTACTCGGGGGTTTGTTGTGCGCCTACTGTTGGTATTGTAGGTGGAATATGGATGTTATGGCATAAGGAGAGCACTCAAGTAGATATTATTGCGGTGGACTCTCAAGCAATTCACGCTATTATTGGGCATAGACTCCAAAACGAATGGCTGTGTTCGGGAGTTTATGCGAGCCCAAACCCGTCTCAAAGAGAAGGACTTTGGAAAAAACTTGAGGAGATGGGAACGACGGCCTCGTTAGCGTGGCTCCTCACAGGGGATTTCAATGAGGTCCTATCTATCGATGAAAAGAGGGGTGGCAGGCTGCCATCTCTTGGAAGATGTCTTCGCTTTAAAGAAATGATGGATAAGTGTGGGCTGATCGATTTGGGTTTTCGGGGGCCAAAATACACGTGGTCGAATTTGAGAGGTGGATTAGCCCGTATTAGAGAAAGACTTGACAGATCGATGGCGAATGCGGCTTGGCAGAGTTGTTTCTCGGAAGGGATGGTCCTTCATTTACCTAGAACCCATTCGGATCATCACCCGATTCTTACACTTTGCAACGGGATGGACCAACGATCTACAAGTAAGCCTTTTCGGTTTGAGCTTGCTTGGACGTTAAATTCCCAATGTGATGAGATTGTCAGGGAAATTTGGCGTAATTCTAACTCCATATTTGAAGCTGTTGGGACGCTGCCTACAGTCCTTATGGACTGGAACAAAAACACGTTCGGCAATATTTTTCAGAAAAAATGAATTCTACTTGCTAGAATTAACGGAATTCAGAAGTGCCTTTGTTTAGGAGAAAATGACTTTTTGAGTGATCTTGAAACAAAGTTAATTGGAGAGTATAATGATGTACTAACTCAAGAAGAGTGTTTATGGTACCAAAAATCTAGATTGCAATGGCTGGAATTAGGGGATAGGAATACGAAGTTCTATCACATATCCACGCTTTGTCGGAGGCGCAAGAACAGGGTTATAGCTCTAAAAATTGACCGAATTTGGCAAACTGATCAGGATATACTTCGGCAACATGTTTTTGATTTTTACTCTGGGTTGTTTAGACAGGAAAGGGGAAGGAGTAGGTTGGAACTGCCTATTAGCCACCTTCAAAAACGGCTTTCGGTTGAGGAAGGGTACGATTTAATGAGACCAATATCTGTAGATGAAATCAAGCACTGTGTTCATGATCTCAGCCCTTATAAATCGCCAGGCCCGGACGGTTTTCAGGCTTTTTCTATCAACGGTATTGGAAGGATGTTAGTGGATCGATTTACGATATGGTTAGGGATGCTTTCATACGAGGTTATTTTAATGAAAAGTTGGGAGAATCCTTTATTTGTCTGATCCCAAAGGAGAATAGCCCAGACGTGATCTTGAAATTTCGCCCCATTGCACTGTGCAATGTCCTCTATAAGGTTATTACGAAGACCATTGCCCAGCGCCTTAAGCCTTATATGACAGAACTTATCAGCCCTTTACAAAGTAGTTTCATACTGGGTCGGGGGACACATGATAACATACTTATGATCCAAGAACTACTCCACAGCGTAAAAGAAAGAAGAACAAGGTTGGAAGTATGATAATTAAACTTGACTTGGAAAAAGCTTATGATAAGGTGAGTTGGGAGTTCCTTGAGCAGACTCTTCACTTTTTTGGTATTCCGAATATGATTGTGAAACTTATTCTTCATTGTGTGAAATGCGCTAAACCTCGGATTCTTTGGAATGGGGTGCCTTTGGAACCTATCTCTCCTACATGTGGGCTTCGACAGGGAGACCCTCTATCTCCGTACCTCTTTGTGCTTTGTATCGAGCGATTATCTTACCTCATTGATGAAACAACTAGAAGAAAAAAGTGGCAACCTTTGAGCCCCTGTAGAAATGGCCCAAAAATATCACATATGTTCTTTGCAGATGACTTACTTCTTATGGCCAAAGCTACAACGAAAAACGCTAGGCAAAGTTCTTGATAATTTTTGTGATTCTTCCGGATTAAAAATCAGCTACCATAAATCTAAAGTATTCTTTGCTAAGGATGGTGGTAGGCGGACTAAAATAGAGATCTCGGGTATTCTGGGAATTGGAAGCACTAATGACCTTGGGAAATATCTTGGGGTCCCCTTGATCCATGGCAGGGTCTGCCCGAGAATTTTTAGAGGGGTCATTGACAGAGTCGCTAGTAAACTTTCTGCATGGAAATCAAAATTGCTCTCGATTGCGGGATGGGCAACTCTTATCAAATCTGTTACTGCGGCTGTACCTATCCATGTGATGCAGTCCACTTGGCTCCCCACATCTACGTGCAATGAACTCGACAAACTTAATCGCAACTTCTTGTGGTCATCAGACTTCTCCCAACGTAAAATACACCTTGTGGGATGGCATAAAGTAACGAGGAAAAAGAAGTACGGCGGTTTGGGCATTAAAAAAACAAGAAATATGAACATTGCACTCCTTGCTAAAGTGGGTTGGAAGACATTAATTGGAGAGAATCGCCTCTGGGGCGATACGTTTAGAGCCAAGTACCTTAAAAACGTAGATATGATGAGGTACGAAATACGTAGCAGTGACTCACATACTTGGAAAGGAATTGTGTGTAGCATTCAGGCCGTGAGACAGTGTGTGGGCTGGAGAATTGGGGACGGCATGACTATTTCGTTGTGGAACGATATTTGGATTGGAACAGACACAATCGAAAGTATGATGGAAAATGATATTCTGGACGAGGAAAGAGACTTGCCGGTTGCGAAAATTATGGATGAGAATGGATATTGGAACAAGTCGGAATTGAGAACAAAAGTTTCAGATGATGTTTGGAAGAAGATCATGGACACCCCTCTCCCCATGGGTAGAGACCACTGTGATCGCAGAATCTGGATAGGGAATTCGAATGGGAAATTTTCTTGTCGCTCGGCTTATGCCTGCCTTGATTCGGACATGGGAGCAGCAACAATTAATGGAGGTGAAAGTTGGAGTTGGCTATGGAAAGTTAAAAGCTCGGAGAGAATTAGATTGTTCATTTGGTTATGTCTACATAAGAGCCTCGCTACCAATGTTTTAAGGTTCGAACGGAAGCTTACGGACTCGAAGAACTGCCCTAGGTGTCATGCTGAACCGGAAACAATTATTCATACCCTTCGGGACTGCATTTGGGCGAGGGAGGTGTGGAGTTTTGTCATTATCCAATCTCAGTCACTCAGGTTTTTTCATATGCACCCCGACACGTGGATTAAGGAAAATATCACGAAAGAAAGTTTTGAGAACAGGCTTCTACCCTCTATTCCTTGGCATAATATGTTCATGGCCACCATTTGGAACATTTGGAAGGCGAGAAATAAATGCATTTTCCAAGACACTAGAGAACCTGCAAGGCAAGTGGCTTGTGTGGCTAAAAGACTAGCGGAAGACCTCTCTAGGATAGCGTGGAAGAAAGAGGGGAGAAAGAATAACAATACAGCGGTTGGAATAGTCTCTTCCTCTCTTACTAGATGGATCAAACCTAGAGCAGGTTGGTACAAGTTAAATACAGATGGAAGCGTTCGTGCTTCCTTAAAGAGTGCCGCAGGCGGAGGTCTCCTTAGAGATGAGAGAGGGGAATGGCTGTTTGGTTTTGCTGCCAAATTTGGGGATATCTCCACCACTGTTGCCGAACTACTAGCAGCCAGAGAAGGGTTAAAATTTGCCTGGGAAAGAAGGGTTCAAAGGATTGAAGTTGAAGTGGACTCGGTAGTGGTGATGAACATGATAAAGGAAGCAGATACAAACTACCACCCATTAGGAAGATTAATTGAAGACTGCCGGGTGTATCTACGGAAGCCGTGGGAAAGCCAGGTGATGCATACTAGAAGGAGTGGGAATGCATGTGCAGATGCTTTGGCGAAGATTGGTCATGATATGAAGGAAAATGTTCGGATTTGGGACACTGCCCCTGGAGAACCGACCCAACTATTGCTGGAAGATATGATTTAGTTTCCTTTGTTTTGTCTTTTGCACCAAAAAAAAAATTGAAATAGGCAACTACATTTTTGTAACCAAGAAAATTTTGATAAAATAAATCAACTATAGTCTAAATATTCATTAAAATATTGGAATTTCAAATTCATATACATTTATAGTGATTTCGAGATTATGCTAATTACATTGAATAATAGATTAATGTAATAATAATATCGAGAATATCCTAATGAAATTAAAAGAATGCATGAAATTAAGTAAATCTTATACTTATTATACTAACAATATTTCATTAATCTAATTGAAATAGGTAACTACATTTTTGTAACCAAGAAAATTTTGATAAAATAAATCAACTATAGTCTAAATATTCATTAAAATATTGGAATTTCAAATTCATATACATTTATAGTGATTTCGAGATTATGCTAATTACAATGAATAAATTAGGAATTAAAGTATTCTTATATATAGTTAGAATACTAGGAAGATTCCAACAATCTAATTGTGTTATAATAAGTAACTACATTTTTGTGACCAAGAAAATAAGGCAACTAGACTTTACATGTAATACTTTGTTCAGGAAAAATTGTGAAAATGATTGATTTGAGCTTCCGCTTCTTCTTCTTCTTTTTTTTTTTTTTTTTTTTTATAAAAACAAATCAAATACAATCATAATATTCATTAAAATATTGGAATTTATAATTCATATTCATTTATGGTATTCTTAATTAAACATTATTGTTATAAAACAAGAACTCACAATATTTTAATCTATAATACTCATACAATTTTTATAATATCTGTGATGTTATTGTAATTCCTTCCATATCATTTGCAGAATTTCTTTTTATATTTTTACTTGATCTAAATATTTTTAAGATGTCTATACTAGTCTTGTTATTGCATATTCTTTTTATTTATTGGTAGTGAATATTCTTTGTTTTTGTTGGTTAAATATTATTTGTACTTAATATTATTTGTTCATGAAAAAATTGAAAAATTGAAAACTTAACATGTTTGAAGCATGAAATAAAATATGAAATTCAGCCAAAATTTGGCCCAAATCGAGTTCAAATCGACCGCCAAAACTATAACTAAAACATTACCGAAAATCGCAAAAATTAGAGCCAGAATAGATTAGTGATTAACATGGAGAGAAAAGATGAATACCTAATTATCAGAAGAATATTGCAAAAAATAAAACCATAAGGGACAAACTCTCAATATTTCAATAGCAAATAACCAACCAGTTGAAAATAGTCCACGAGCCGGACATAATGATTAATAAGGATAAAACAGTAAATATATGTCAAAAATGGAAAAATTGAAAACTTAACATGCTTGAAGCGAGAAATAAAATAAGACATTCGGTCAAAATTTGGTCCAAATTGGGTTCAGATCGACCTCGATCCGGTCCGTGTCCGACCCATTTACTGGTCTATGTTTAGAATTGGAAGATAATATAATAAAAATTAAAATACCAATGATGAAAGATTGTGGGAATAAAAAAAATCCAACCACATTCAATCAATAATTATTTTTATTGAAAATATTTAAATCGTGCACACGTCAAGGAAATCTTACATAATATCCAGATGGATTACATTATTAATACCCTTATTTATTCTTCAACAAAAATAGCGACACTGACAATACCCAGTTATATCACAATAGCCTATTGCATGATCTTTGAGGTGGCGTTCGTTGCATTTTGTAATACAATCTACGTCACCGACACATATGCCAAGTCCTTCTATACAATCATCTGCTTGAACTATGTTGTAAGAAACAATAAAACTCATCAGTGTAAGAAATCAATCGCTTAGTAAAACCCAACTAAATTATCTGATGAAAAAAAAATGCATTAATTCAAATTCTTACCTGAGGCCGAGGCCAAGATGATGGCAAAGAGAAAGAAAAAGATTGTACGAGAAATTGAGGCCATTTATTTATGATTGTAGTTTTCGAGTAAAATAAGATATAAACTTCAAAAGTAACTAGTCCTATATATATACTGCATATGTTTGATTAATGTAATATTAATATCGAGAAGACCATAATGAAATTACAAAAATGCATGAAATTAAGTAAATCTTATACTTATTATACTAACAATATTTTATTAATCTAATTGAAATAGGCAACTATATTTTTGTAACAAAGAAAATTTTGATAAAATAAATCAACTATAGTCTAAATATTCATTAAAATATTGGAATTTCAAATTCATATACATTTATAGTGATTTCGAGATTATGCTAATTACATTGAATAATAGATTAATATAATATTAATATCGAGAATATCCTAATGAAATTACAAGAATGCATGAAATTAAGTAAATCTTATACTTATTATACTAACAATATTCCATTAATCTAATTGAAATGGCAACTACATTTTTGTATCCAAGAAAATTTTGATAAAATAAATCAACTATAGTCTAAATATTCATTAAAATATTGGAATTTCAAATTCATATACATTTATAGTGATTTCGAGATTATGCTAATTACATTGAATAATAGATTAATGTAATATTGATATCGAGAATATCCTAATGAAATTACAAGAATGCATGAAATAAAGTAAATCTTATACTTATTATACTAACAATATTTCATTAATATAATTGAAATAGGCAACTACATTTTTGTAACCAAGAAAATTTTGATAAAATAAATCAACTATAGTCTAAATATTCATTAAAATATTGGAATTTCAAATTCATATACATTTATAGTGATTTCGAGATTATGCTAATTACATTGAATAATAGATTAATGTAATAATAATATCGAGAATATCCTAATGAAATTACAAGAATGCATGAAATTAAGTAAATCTTATACTTATTATACTAACAATATTTAACTAATCTAATTGAAATAGGTAACTACATTTTTTTAACCAAGAAAATTTTGATAAAATAAATCAACTATAGTCTAAATATTCATTAAAATATTGGAATTTCAAATTCATATACATTTATAGTGATTTCGAGATTATGCTAATTACAATGAATAAATTAGGAATTAAAGTATTCTTATATATAGTTAGAATACTAGGAAGATTTCAACAATCTAATTGTGTTATAATAAGTAACTACATTTTTGTGACCAAGAAAATAAGGCAACTAGACTTTACATGTAATACTTTGTTCAGGAAAAATTGTGAAAATGATTGATTTGAGCTTCCGCTTCTTCTTTTTTTTTTTTTTTTTATAAAAACAAATCAAATACAATCATAATATTCATTAAAATATTGGAATTTATAATTCATATTCATTTATGGTATTCTTAATTAAACATTATTGTTATAAAACAAGAACTCACAATATTTTAATCTATAATACTCATACAATTTTTATATTATCTGTGATGTTATTGTAATTCCTTCCATATCATTTGCAGAATTTCTTTTTATATTTTTACTTGATCTAAATATTTTTAAGATGTCTATACTAGTCTTGTTATTGCATATTCTTTTTATTTATTGGTAGTGAATATTCTTTGTTTTTGTTGGTTAAATATTATTTGTACTTTGCTAGTAATATAACAAATTAATTACGTAATGATGTGCTCATCGTTTCACTAAAAATCATACCTAAGGAGAAACAAAATGTTGATCGATGGCATTAGTAAATATCGAGTAATTGTATGATGACATTTAAAATTAATTGGGAAGACAATCTAAAAATTAAAATTAATATCCAACCACATTCAATATTAATTACTTCTATGGAAAGTATATGTTTTTTTTTTCAATACTCTTATTTATTCAGGTGCAATTATTGTCACACACACGTCTTTAGAACACCCGAAAATCGTACACAACCGTGAGACAGTGTGTGGGCTGGAGAATTGGGGACGGCATGACTATTTCGTTGTGGAACGATATTTGGATTGGAAGAGACACAATCGAAAGTATGATGGAAAATGATATTCTGGACGAGGAAAGAGACTTGCCGGTTGCGAAAATTATGGATGAGAATGGATATTGGAACAAGTCGGAATTGAGAACAAAAGTTTCAGATGATGTTTGGAAGAAGATCATGGACACCCCTCTCCCCATGGGTAGAGACCACTGTGATCGCAGAATCTGGATAGGGAATTCGAATGGGAAATTTTCTTGTCGCTCGGCTTATGCCTGCCTTGATTCGGACATGGGAGCAGCAACAATTAATGGAGGTGAAAGTTGGAGTTGGCTATGGAAAGTTAAAAGCTCGGAGAGAATTAGATTGTTCATTTGGTTATGTCTACATAAGAGCCTCGCTACCAATGTTTTAAGGTTCGAACAGAAGCTTACGGACTCGAAGAACTGCCCTAGGTGTCATGCTGAACCGGAAACAATTATTCATACCCTTCGGGACTGCATTTGGGCGAGGGAGGTGTGGAGTTTTGTCATTATCCAATCTCAGTCACTCAGGTTTTTTCATATGCACCCCGACACGTGGATTAAGGAAAATATCACGAAAGAAAGTTTTGAGAACAGGCTTCTACCCTCTATTCCTTGGCATAATATGTTCATGGCCACCATTTGGAACATTTGGAAGGCGAGAAATAAATGCATTTTCCAAGACACTAGAGAACCTGCAAGGCAAGTGGCTTGTGTGGCTAAAAGACTAGCGGAAGACCTCTCTAGGATAGCGTGGAAGAAAGAGGGGAGAAAGAATAACAATACAGCGGTTGGAATAGTCTCTTCCTCTCTTACTAGATGGATCAAACCTAGAGCAGGTTGGTACAAGTTAAATACAGATGGAAGCGTTCGTGCTTCCTTAAAGAGTGCCGCAGGCGGAGGTCTCCTTAGAGATGAGAGAGGGGAATGGCTGTTTGGTTTTGCTGCCAAATTTGGGGATAGCTCCACCACTGTTGCCGAACTACTAGCAGCCAGAGAAGGGTTAAAATTTGCCTGGGAAAGAAGGGTTCAAAGGATTGAAGTTGAAGTGGACTCGGTAGTGGTGATGAACATGATAAAGGAAGCAGATACAAACTACCACCCATTAGGAAGATTAATTGAAGACTGCCGGGTGTATCTACGGAAGCCGTGGGAAAGCCAGGTGATGCATACTAGAAGGAGTGGGAATGAATGTGCAGATGCTTTGGCGAAGATTGGTCATGATCTGAAGGAAAATGTTCGGATTTGGGACACTGCCCCAGGAGAACCGACCCAACTATTGCTGGAAGATATGATTTAGTTTCCTTTGTTTTGTCTTTTGCACCAAAAAAAAAAAATTGAAATAGGCAACTACATTTTTGTAACCAAGAAAATTTTGATAAAATAAATCAACTATAGTCTAAATATTCATTAAAATATTGGAATTTCAAATTCATATACATTTATAGTGATTTCGAGATTATGCTAATTACATTGAATAATAGATTAATGTAATAATAATATCGAGAATATCCTAATGAAATTAAAAGAATGCATGAAATTAAGTAAATCTTATACTTATTATACTAACAATATTTCATTAATCTAATTGAAATAGGTAACTACATTTTTGTAACCAAGAAAATTTTGATAAAATAAATCAACTATAGTCTAAATATTCATTAAAATATTGGAATTTCAAATTCATATACATTTATAGTGATTTCGAGATTATGCTAATTACAATGAATAAATTAGGAATTAAAATATTCTTATATATAGTTAGAATACTAGGAAGATTCCAACAATCTAATTGTGTTATAATAAGTAACTACATTTTTGTGTCCAAGAAAATAAGGCAACTAGACTTTACATGTAATACTTTGTTCAGGAAAAATTGTGAAAATGATTGATTTGAGCTTCCGCTTCTTCTTCTTTTTTTTTTTTTTTTTTTATAAAAACAAATCAAATACAATCATAATATTCATTAAAATATTGGAATTTATAATTCATATTCATTTATGGTATTCTTAATTAAACATTATTGTTATAAAACAAGAACTCACAATATTTTAATCTATAATACTCATACAATTTTTATATTATCTGTGATGTTATTGTAATTCCTTCCATATCATTTGCAGAATTTCTTTTTATATTTTTACTTGATCTAAATATTTTTAAGATGTCTATACTAGTCTTGTTATTGCATATTCTTTTTATTTATTGGTAGTGAATATTCTTTGTTTTTGTTGGTTAAATATTATTTGTACTTTGCTAGTAATATAACAAATTAATTACGTAATGATGTGCTCATCGTTTCACTAAAAATCATACCTAAGGAGAAACAAAATGTTGATCGATGGCATTAGTAAATATCGAGTAATTGTATGATGACATTTAAAATTAATTGGGAAGACAATCTAAAAATTAAAATTAATATCCAACCACATTCAATATTAATTACTTCTATGGAAAGTATATGTTTTTTTTTTCAATACTCTTATTTATTCAGGTGCAATCATTGTCACACACACGTCTTTAGAACACCCGAAAATTGTACACAATATCCAGGGGGGACGGGATTGCATTATTGATACTATTATTTATACTTCAACAATCGTGGTTGCACAAACCCTTGGTTGGTTTTCCAGGAAATGAAAAACAATACGGTTGTGGGTTACGTCCGGCGTATTCGAAATTGCATTTCGCAAAACAATCCTCAGTAGTATAACATATGCCATAATCAGTTGTACATGGGATTTTCGTTGGTACCATTTGAGCTATGATGTATAAACATTAAACTTATTAGTGTTACAAGAAATCAATTACCTTAGTCAAACTTGAGCAAATAAACAAATAATCCTTTTTTTGTAGTAATTCAAATTCTTACCGGAGGCCAAGATAATGGCAAACAAAATGTAGATGAGTGCACGAGAAACTGAAGCCATTTACTTATAATTATAGTTTTCGAGAATTTTAATGTGATAGATTAATTGATGTTATATTGAATTCGAAAAATCTATGAAATAAAGTAAATCTTATTTTATAGTACTAGGAAGATTTCATTAATCCGATTGTGTTGTTATAAGCAACTACAATTATGTGACCAAGAAAAAAAGGCAACTAGATTTTCCGTGCGCTTTCTACTGAGAATTGCGAAAAATGATTAATTTGAGTTGATATACAAGTTATTGTAACAAAGAGTGAATCGCATTTTCGTCCTCTTATGAATGGACTTATGTACATTCGTCCCTTGATTTTTATATTTTATGTAATAGATGCATCCCTCTTATCAATGAAGTATTTCACCAATATTTTGGCTATTATACGGCGGATTCCATATTTCAATAACAAATAACCAACCAATTGAAAATAGTCCACAAGCCGGACAAAATGACTAATAATGGTAAAACAGTAATATATCAAAAATAAAAAACTTAACATGTTTGAAGCGAGAAATAAAATAAGTAATTCGGCCAAAATTTAGCCCAAATCGTGTTCAAATCGTCCTCCAAAACTAAAATTAAAATATTACTGAAATCGCAAAAATTGGAGTTAGAACAGACTAGTAATTAACATGGACTCACAACATGAATACAACATGATCAGAAGAAGATTGCAAGAAACGAAATCATGAGGGACAAACTCTCAATATTTCAATAACAAATAACCAACCAGTTGAAAATAGTCCACAATCCAGTCAAAATAGCTAATAAAGGTAAAACCATAAAAATAGATGAATTCCAAGTTATCATAAGAAGATTGCAAGAAACGAAACCATAAGGGACAAATTATCAATATTTCAATAACAAATAATCAACCAGTTGAAAATAGTTCACAAGATGTACAAAATAACTAATAAGGGTAAAACAGTAAAAATATGTCAAAAATTGAAAAATCGAAAACTTAACATGTTTGAAGCATGAAATAAAATATGAAATTCAGCCAAAATTTGGCCCAAATCGAGTTCAAATCGACCGCCAAAACTATAACTAAAACATTACCGAAAATCGCAAAAATTAGAGCCAGAATAGATTAGTGATTAACATGGAGAGAAAAGATGAATACCTAATTATCAGAAGAATATTGCAAAAAATAAAACCATAAGGGACAAACTCTCAATATTTCAATAACAAATAACCAACCAGTTGAAAATAGTCCACGAGCCGGACATAATGATTAATAAGGATGAAACAGTAAATATATGTCAAAAATGGAAAAATTGAAAACTTAACATGCTTGAAGCGAGAAATAAAATAAGACATTCGGTCAAAATTTGGTCCAAATTGGGTTCAGATCGACCTCGATCCGGTCCGTGTCCGACCCATTTACAGGTCTATGTTTAGAATTGGAAGATAATATAATAAAAATTAAAATACCAATGATGAAAGATTGTGGGAATAAAAAAAATCCAACCACATTCAATCAATAATTATTTTTATTGAAAATATTTAAATCGTGCACACGTCAAGGAAATCTTACATAATATCCAGATGGATTACATTATTAATACCCTTATTTATTCTTCAACAAAAATATTTACACTGACAATACCCAGTTATATCACAATAGCCTATTGCATGATCTTTGAGGTGGCGTTCGTTGCATTTTGTAATACAATCTACGTCACCGACACATATGCCAAGTCCTTCTATACAATCATCTGCTTGAACTATGTTGTAAGAAACAATAAAACTCATCAGTGTAAGAAATCAATCGCTTAGTAAAACCCAACTAAATTATCTAATGAAAAAAAAAATGCATTAATTCAAATTCTTACCTGAGGCCGAGGCCAAGATGATGGCAAAGAGAAAGAAAAAGATTGTACGAGAAATTGAGGCCATTTATTTATGATTGTAGTTTTCGAGTAAAATAAGATATAAACTTCAAAAGTAACTAGTCCTATATATATACTGCATATGTTTGATTAATGTAATATTAATATCGAGAAGACCCTAATGAAATTACAAAAATGCATGAAATTAAGTAAATCTTATACTTATTATACTAACAATATTTTATTAATCTAATTGAAATAGGCAACTATATTTTTGTAACAAAGAAAATTTTGATAAAATAAATCAACTATAGTCTAAATATTCATTAAAATATTGGAATTTCAAATTCATATACATTTATAGTGATTTCGAGATTATGCTAATTACATTGAATAATAGATTAATATAATATTAATATCGAGAATATCCTAATGAAATTACAAGAATGCATGAAATTAAGTAAATCTTATACTTATTATACTAACAATATTCCATTAATCTAATTGAAATGGCAACTACATTTTTGTATCCAAGAAAATTTTGATAAAATAAATCAACTATAGTCTTAATATTCATTAAAATATTAGAATTTCAAATTCATATACATTTATAGTGATTTCGAGATTATGCTAATTACATTGAATAATAGATTAATGTAATATTAATATCGAGAATATCCTAATGAAATTACAAGAATGCATGAAATAAAGTAAATCTTATACTTATTATACTAACAATATTTCATTAATATAATTGAAATAGGCAACTACATTTTTGTAACCAAGAAAATTTTGATAAAATAAATCAACTATAGTCTAAATATTCATTAAAATATTGGAATTTCAAATTCATATACATTTATAGTGATTTCGAGATTATGCTAATTACATTGAATAATAGATTAATGTAATAATAATATCGAGAATATCCTAATGAAATTACAAGAATGCATGAAATTAAGTAAATCTTATACTTATTATACTAACAATATTTAACTAATCTAATTGAAATAGGTAACTACATTTTTGTAACCAAGAAAATTTTGATAAAATAAATCAACTATAGTCTAAATATTCATTAAAATATTGGAATTTCAAATTCATATACATTTATAGTGATTTCGAGATTATGCTAATTACAATGAATAAATTAGGAATTAAAGTATTCTTATATATAGTTAGAATATTAGGAAGATTTCAACAATCTAATTGTGTTATAATAAGTAACTACATTTTTGTGACCAAGAAAATAAGGCAACTAGACTTTACATGTAATACTTTGTTCAGGAAAAAATGTGAAAATGATTGATTTGAGCTTCCGCTTCTTCTTTTTCTTTTTTTTATAAAAACAAATCAAATACAATCATAATATTCATTAAAATATTGGAATTTATAATTCATATTCATTTATGGTATTCTTAATTAAACATTATTGTTATAAAACAAGAACTCACAATATTTTAATCTATAATACTCATACAATTTTTATATTATCTGTGATGTTATTGTAATTCCTTCCATATCATTTGCAGAATTTCTTTTTATATTTTTACTTGATCTAAATATTTTTAAGATGTCTATACTAGTCTTGTTATTGCATATTCTTTTTATTTATTGGTAGTGAATATTCTTTGTTTTTGTTGGTTAAATATTATTTGTACTTTGCTAGTAATATAACAAATTAATTACGTAATGATGTGCTCATCGTTTCACTAAAAATCATACCTAAGGAGAAACAAAATGTTGATCGATGGCATTAGTAAATATCGAGTAATTGTATGATGACATTTAAAATTAATTGGGAAGACAATCTAAAAATTAAAATTAATATCCAACCACATTCAATATTAATTACTTCTATGGAAAGTATATGTTTTTTTTTCAATACTCTTATTTATTCAGGTGCAATCATTGTCACACACACGTCTTTAGAACACCCGAAAATCGTACACAATATCCAGGGGGGACGGGATTGCATTATTGATACTATTATTTATACTTCAACAATCGTGGTTGCACAAACACTTGGTTGGTTTTCCAGGAAATGAAAAACAATACGGTTGTGGGTTACGTCCGGCGTATTCGAAATTGCATTTCGCAAAACAATCCTCAGTAGTATAACATATGCCATAATCAGTTGTACATGGGATTTTCGTTGGTACCATTTGAGCTATGATGTATAAACATTAAACTTATTAGTGTTACAAGAAATCAATTACCTTAGTCAAACTTGAGCAAATAAACAAATAATCCTTTTTTTGTAGTAATTCAAAATCTTACCGGAGGCCAAGATAATGGCAAACAAAATGTAGATGAGTGCACGAGAAACTGAAGCCATTTACTTATAATTATAGTTTTCGAGAATTTTAATGTGATAGATTAATTGATGTTATATTGAATTCGAAAAATCTATGAAATAAAGTAAATCTTATTTTATAGTACTAGGAAGATTTCATTAATCCGATTGTGTTTTTATAAGCAACTACAATTATGTGACCAAGAAAAAAAGGCAACTAGATTTTCCGTGCGCTTTCTACTGAGAATTGCGAAAAATGATTAATTTGAGTTGATATACAAGTTATTGTAACAAAGAGTGAATCGCATTTTCGTCCTCTTATGAATGGACTTATGTACATTCGTCCCTTGATTTTTATATTTTATGTAATAGATGCATCCCTCTTATCAATGAAGTATTTCACCAATATTTTGGCTATTATACGGCGGATTCCATATTTCAATAACAAATAACCAACCAATTGAAAATAGTCCACAAGCCGGACAAAATGACTAATAATGGTAAAACAGTAATATATCAAAAATAAAAAACTTAACATGTTTGAAGCGAGAAATAAAATAAGTAATTCGGCCAAAATTTAGCCCAAATCGTGTTCAAATCGTCCTCCAAAACTAAAATTAAAATATTACTGAAATCGCAAAAATTGGAGTTAGAACAGACTAGTAATTAACATGGACTCACAACATGAATACAACATGATCAGAAGAAGATTGCAAGAAACGAAATCATGAGGGACAAACTCTCAATATTTCAATAACAAATAACCAACCAGTTGAAAATAGTCCACAATCCAGTCAAAATAGCTAATAAAGGTAAAACCATAAAAATAGATGAATTCCAAGTTATCATAAGAAGATTGCAAGAAACGAAACCATAAGGGACAAATTATCAATATTTCAATAACAAATAATCAACCAGTTGAAAATAGTTCACAAGATGTACAAAATAACTAATAAGGGTAAAACAGTAAAAATATGTCAAAAATTGAAAAATCGAAAACTTAACATGTTTGAAGCATGAAATAAAATATGAAATTCAGCCAAAATTTGGCCCAAATCGAGTTCAAATCGACTGCCAAAACTATAACTAAAACATTACCGAAAATCGCAAAAATTAGAGCCAGAATAGATTAGTGATTAACATGGAGAGAAAAGATGAATACCTAATTATCAGAAGAATATTGCAAAAAATAAAACCATAAGGGACAAACTCTCAATATTTCAATAACAAATAACCAACCAGTTGAAAATAGTCCACGAGCCGGACATAATGATTAATAAGGATGAAACAGTAAATATATGTCAAAAATGGAAAAATTGAAAACTTAACATGCTTGAAGCGAGAAATAAAATAAGACATTCGGTCAAAATTTGGTCCAAATTGGGTTCAGATCGACCTCGATCCGGTCCGTGTCCGACCCATTTACAGGTCTATGTTTAGAATTGGAAGATAATATAATAAAAATTAAAATACCAATGATGAAAGATTGTGGGAATAAAAAAAATCCAACCACATTCAATCAATAATTATTTTTATTGAAAATATTTAAATCGTGCACACGTCAAGGAAATCTTACATAATATCCAGATGGATTACATTATTAATACCCTTATTTATTCTTCAACAAAAATATTTACACTGACAATACCCAGTTATATCACAATAGCCTATTGCATGATCTTTGAGGTGGCGTTCGTTGCATTTTGTAATACAATCTACGTCACCGACACATATGCCAAGTCCTTCTATACAATCATCTGCTTGAACTATGTTGTAAGAAACAATAAAACTCATCAGTGTAAGAAATCAATCGCTTAGTAAAACCCAACTAAATTATCTGATGAAAAAAAAAATGCATTAATTCAAATTCTTACCTGAGGCCGAGGCCAAGATGATGGCAAAGAGAAAGAAAAAGATTGTACGAGAAATTGAGGCCATTTATTTATGATTGTAGTTTTCGAGTAAAATAAGATATAAACTTCAAAAGTAACTAGTCCTATATATATACTGCATATGTTTGATTAATGTAATATTAATATCGAGAAGACCCTAATGAAATTACAAAAATGCATGAAATTAAGTAAATCTTATACTTATTATACTAACAATATTTTATTAATCTAATTGAAATAGGCAACTATATTTTTGTAACAAAGAAAATTTTGATAAAATAAATCAACTATAGTCTAAATATTCATTAAAATATTGGAATTTCAAATTCATATACATTTATAGTGATTTCGAGATTATGCTAATTACATTGAATAATAGATTAATATAATATTAATATCGAGAATATCCTAATGAAATTACAAGAATGCATGAAATTAAGTAAATCTTATACTTATTATACTAACAATATTCCATTAATCTAATTGAAATGGCAACTACATTTTTGTATCCAAGAAAATTTTGATAAAATAAATCAACTATAGTCTTAATATTCATTAAAATATTGGAATTTCAAATTCATATACATTTATAGTGATTTCGAGATTATGCTAATTACATTGAATAATAGATTAATGTAATATTAATATCGAGAATATCCTAATGAAATTACAAGAATGCATGAAATAAAGTAAATCTTATACTTATTATACTAACAATATTTCATTAATATAATTGAAATAGGCAACTACATTTTTGTAACCAAGAAAATTTTGATAAAATAAATCAACTATAGTCTAAATATTCATTAAAATATTGGAATTTCAAATTCATATACATTTATAGTGATTTCGAGATTATGCTAATTACATTGAATAATAGATTAATGTAATAATAATATCGAGAATATCCTAATGAAATTACAAGAATGCATGAAATTAAGTAAATCTTATACTTATTATACTAACAATATTTAACTAATCTAATTGAAATAGGTAACTACATTTTTGTAACCAAGAAAATTTTGATAAAATAAATCAACTATAGTCTAAATATTCATTAAAATATTGGAATTTCAAATTCATATACATTTATAGTGATTTCGAGATTATGCTAATTACAATGAATAAATTAGGAATTAAAGTATTCTTATATATAGTTAGAATATTAGGAAGATTTCAACAATCTAATTGTGTTATAATAAGTAACTACATTTTTGTGACCAAGAAAATAAGGCAACTAGACTTTACATGTAATACTTTGTTCAGGAAAAATTGTGAAAATGATTGATTTGAGCTTCCGCTTCTTCTTCTTCTTTTTTTTTTTTTTATAAAAACAAATCAAATACAATCATAATATTCATTAAAATATTGGAATTTATAATTCATATTCATTTATGGTATTCTTAATTAAACATTATTGTTATAAAACAAGAACTCACAATATTTTAATCTATAATACTCATACAATTTTTATATTATCTGTGATGTTATTGTAATTCCTTCCATATCATTTGCAGAATTTCTTTTTATATTTTTACTTGATCTAAATATTTTTAAGATGTCTATACTAGTCTTGTTATTGCATATTCTTTTTATTTATTGGTAGTGAATATTCTTTGTTTTTGTTGGTTAAATATTATTTGTACTTTGCTAGTAATATAACAAATTAATTACGTAATGATGTGCTCATCGTTTCACTAAAAATCATACCTAAGGAGAAACAAAATGTTGATCGATGGCATTAGTAAATATCGAGTAATTGTATGATGACATTTAAAATTAATTGGGAAGACAATCTAAAAATTAAAATTAATATCCAACCACATTCAATATTAATTACTTCTATGGAAAGTATATGTTTTTTTTTTCAATACTCTTATTTATTCAGGTGCAATCATTGTCACACACACGTCTTTAGAACACCCGAAAATCGTACACAATATCCAGGGGGGACGGGATTGCATTATTGATACTATTATTTATACTTCAACAATCGTGGTTGCACAAACCCTTGGTTGGTTTTCCAGGAAATGAAAAACAATACGGTTGTGGGTTACGTCCGGCGTATTCGAAATTGCATTTCGCAAAACAATCCTCAGTAGTATAACATATGCCATAATCAGTTGTACATGGGATTTTCGTTGGTACCATTTGAGCTATGATGTATAAACATTAAACTTATTAGTGTTACAAGAAATCAATTACCTTAGTCAAACTTGAGCAAATAAACAAATAATCCTTTTTTTGTAGTAATTCAAATTCTTACCGGAGGCCAAGATAATGGCAAACAAAATGTAGATGAGTGCACGAGAAACTGAAGCCATTTACTTATAATTATAGTTTTCGAGAATTTTAATGTGATAGATTAATTGATGTTATATTGAATTCGAAAAATCTATGAAATAAAGTAAATCTTATTTTATAGTACTAGGAAGATTTCATTAATCCGATTGTGTTGTTATAAGCAACTACAATTATGTGACCAAGAAAAAAAGGCAACTAGATTTTCCGTGCGCTTTCTACTGAGAATTGCGAAAAATGATTAATTTGAGTTGATATACAAGTTATTGTAACAAAGAGTGAATCGCATTTTCGTCCTCTTATGAATGGACTTATGTACATTCGTCCCTTGATTTTTATATTTTATGTAATAGATGCATCCCTCTTATCAATGAAGTATTTCACCAATATTTTGGCTATTATACGGCGGATTCCATATTTCAATAACAAATAACCAACCAATTGAAAATAGTCACAAGCCGGACAAAATGACTAATAATGGTAAAACAGTAATATATCAAAAATAAAAAACTTAACATGTTTGAAGCGAGAAATAAAATAAGTAATTCGGCCAAAATTTAGCCCAAATCGTGTTCAAATCGTCCTCCAAAACTAAAATTAAAATATTACTGAAATCGCAAAAATTGGAGTTAGAACAGACTAGTAATTAACATGGACTCACAACATGAATACAACATGATCAGAAGAAGATTGCAAGAAACGAAATCATGAGGGACAAACTCTCAATATTTCAATAACAAATAACCAACCAGTTGAAAATAGTCCACAATCCAGTCAAAATAGCTAATAAAGGTAAAACCATAAAAATAGATGAATTCCAAGTTATCATAAGAAGATTGCAAGAAACGAAACCATAAGGGACAAATTATCAATATTTCAATAACAAATAATCAACCAGTTGAAAATAGTTCACAAGATGTACAAAATAACTAATAAGGGTAAAACAGTAAAAATATGTCAAAAATTGAAAAATCGAAAACTTAACATGTTTGAAGCATGAAATAAAATATGAAATTCAGCCAAAATTTGGCCCAAATCGAGTTCAAATCGACCGCCAAAACTATAACTAAAACATTACCGAAAATCGCAAAAATTAGAGCCAGAATAGATTAGTGATTAACATGGAGAGAAAAGATGAATACCTAATTATCAGAAGAATATTGCAAAAAATAAAACCATAAGGGACAAACTCTCAATATTTCAATAACAAATAACCAACCAGTTGAAAATAGTCCACGAGCCGGACATAATGATTAATAAGGATGAAACAGTAAATATATGTCAAAAATGGAAAAATTGAAAACTTAACATGCTTGAAGCGAGAAATAAAATAAGACATTCGGTCAAAATTTGGTCCAAATTGGGTTCAGATCGACCTCGATCCGGTCCGTGTCCGACCCATTTACAGGTCTATGTTTAGAATTGGAAGATAATATAATAAAAATTAAAATACCAATGATGAAAGATTGTGGGAATAAAAAAAATCCAACCACATTCAATCAATAATTATTTTTATTGAAAATATTTAAATCGTGCACACGTCAAGGAAATCTTACATAATATCCAGATGGATTACATTATTAATACCCTTATTTATTCTTCAACAAAAATATTTACACTGACAATACCCAGTTATATCACAATAGCCTATTGCATGATCTTTGAGGTGGCGTTCGTTGCATTTTGTAATACAATCTACGTCACCGACACATATGCCAAGTCCTTCTATACAATCATCTGCTTGAACTATGTTGTAAGAAACAATAAAACTCATCAGTGTAAGAAATCAATCGCTTAGTAAAACCCAACTAAATTATCTGATGAAAAAAAAAATGCATTAATTCAAATTCTTACCTGAGGCCGAGGCCAAGATGATGGCAAAGAGAAAGAAAAAGATTGTACGAGAAATTGAGGCCATTTATTTATGATTGTAGTTTTCGAGTAAAATAAGATATAAACTTCAAAAGTAACTAGTCCTATATATATACTGCATATGTTTGATTAATGTAATATTAATATCGAGAAGACCCTAATGAAATTACAAAAATGCATGAAATTAAGTAAATCTTATACTTATTATACTAACAATATTTTATTAATCTAATTGAAATAGGCAACTATATTTTTGTAACAAAGAAAATTTTGATAAAATAAATCAACTATAGTCTAAATATTCATTAAAATATTGGAATTTCAAATTCATATACATTTATAGTGATTTCGAGATTATGCTAATTACATTGAATAATAGATTAATATAATATTAATATCGAGAATATCCTAATGAAATTACAAGAATGCATGAAATTAAGTAAATCTTATACTTATTATACTAACAATATTCCATTAATCTAATTGAAATGGCAACTACATTTTTGTATCCAAGAAAATTTTGATAAAATAAATCAACTATAGTCTTAATATTCATTAAAATATTGGAATTTCAAATTCATATACATTTATAGTGATTTCGAGATTATGCTAATTACATTGAATAATAGATTAATGTAATATTAATATCGAGAATATCCTAATGAAATTACAAGAATGCATGAAATAAAGTAAATCTTATACTTATTATACTAACAATATTTCATTAATATAATTGAAATAGGCAACTACATTTTTGTAACCAAGAAAATTTTGATAAAATAAATCAACTATAGTCTAAATATTCATTAAAATATTGGAATTTCAAATTCATATACATTTATAGTGATTTCGAGATTATGCTAATTACATTGAATAATAGATTAATGTAATAATAATATCGAGAATATCCTAATGAAATTACAAGAATGCATGAAATTAAGTAAATCTTATACTTATTATACTAACAATATTTAACTAATCTAATTGAAATAGGTAACTACATTTTTGTAACCAAGAAAATTTTGATAAAATAAATCAACTATAGTCTAAATATTCATTAAAATATTGGAATTTCAAATTCATATACATTTATAGTGATTTCGAGATTATGCTAATTACAATGAATAAATTAGGAATTAAAGTATTCTTATATATAGTTAGAATATTAGGAAGATTTCAACAATCTAATTGTGTTATAATAAGTAACTACATTTTTGTGACCAAGAAAATAAGGCAACTAGACTTTACATGTAATACTTTGTTCAGGAAAAATTGTGAAAATGATTGATTTGAGCTTCCGCTTCTTCTTCTTCTTTTTTTTTTTTTTTATAAAAACAAATCAAATACAATCATAATATTCATTAAAATATTGGAATTTATAATTCATATTCATTTATGGTATTCTTAATTAAACATTATTGTTATAAAACAAGAACTCACAATATTTTAATCTATAATACTCATACAATTTTTATATTATCTGTGATGTTATTGTAATTCCTTCCATATCATTTGCAGAATTTCTTTTTATATTTTTACTTGATCTAAATATTTTTAAGATGTCTATACTAGTCTTGTTATTGCATATTCTTTTTATTTATTGGTAGTGAATATTCTTTGTTTTTGTTGGTTAAATATTATTTGTACTTTGCTAGTAATATAACAAATTAATTACGTAATGATGTGCTCATCGTTTCACTAAAAATCATACCTAAGGAGAAACAAAATGTTGATCGATGGCATTAGTAAATATCGAGTAATTGTATGATGACATTTAAAATTAATTGGGAAGACAATCTAAAAATTAAAATTAATATCCAACCACATTCAATATTAATTACTTCTATGGAAAGTATATGTTTTTTTTTCAATACTCTTATTTATTCAGGTGCAATCATTGTCACACACACGTCTTTAGAACACCCGAAAATCGTACACAATATCCAGGGGGGACGGGATTGCATTATTGATACTATTATTTATACTTCAACAATCGTGGTTGCACAAACACTTGGTTGGTTTTCCAGGAAATGAAAAACAATACGGTTGTGGGTTACGTCCGGCGTATTCGAAATTGCATTTCGCAAAACAATCCTCAGTAGTATAACATATGCCATAATCAGTTGTACATGGGATTTTCGTTGGTACCATTTGAGCTATGATGTATAAACATTAAACTTATTAGTGTTACAAGAAATCAATTACCTTAGTCAAACTTGAGCAAATAAACAAATAATCCTTTTTTTGTAGTAATTCAAATTCTTACCGGAGGCCAAGATAATGGCAAACAAAATGTAGATGAGTGCACGAGAAACTGAAGCCATTTACTTATAATTATAGTTTTCGAGAATTTTAATGTGATAGATTAATTGATGTTATATTGAATTCGAAAAATCTATGAAATAAAGTAAATCTTATTTTATAGTACTAGGAAGATTTCATTAATCCGATTGTGTTGTTATAAGCAACTACAATTATGTGACCAAGAAAAAAAGGCAACTAGATTTTCCGTGCGCTTTCTACTGAGAATTGCGAAAAATGATTAATTTGAGTTGATATACAAGTTATTGTAACAAAGAGTGAATCGCATTTTCGTCCTCTTATGAATGGACTTATGTACATTCGTCCCTTGATTTTTATATTTTATGTAATAGATGCATCCCTCTTATCAATGAAGTATTTCACCAATATTTTGGCTATTATACGGCGGATTCCATATTTCAATAACAAATAACCAACCAATTGAAAATAGTCCACAAGCCGGACAAAATGACTAATAATGGTAAAACAGTAATATATCAAAAATAAAAAACTTAACATGTTTGAAGCGAGAAATAAAATAAGTAATTCGGCCAAAATTTAGCCCAAATCGTGTTCAAATCGTCCTCCAAAACTAAAATTAAAATATTACTGAAATCGCAAAAATTGGAGTTAGAACAGACTAGTAATTAACATGGACTCACAACATGAATACAACATGATCAGAAGAAGATTGCAAGAAACGAAATCATGAGGGACAAACTCTCAATATTTCAATAACAAATAACCAACCAGTTGAAAATAGTCCACAATCCAGTCAAAATAGCTAATAAAGGTAAAACCATAAAAATAGATGAATTCCAAGTTATCATAAGAAGATTGCAAGAAACGAAACCATAAGGGACAAATTATCAATATTTCAATAACAAATAATCAACCAGTTGAAAATAGTTCACAAGATGTACAAAATAACTAATAAGGGTAAAACAGTAAAAATATGTCAAAAATTGAAAAATCGAAAACTTAACATGTTTGAAGCATGAAATAAAATATGAAATTCAGCCAAAATTTGGCCCAAATCGAGTTCAAATCGACCGCCAAAACTATAACTAAAACATTACCGAAAATCGCAAAAATTAGAGCCAGAATAGATTAGTGATTAACATGGAGAGAAAAGATGAATACCTAATTATCAGAAGAATATTGCAAAAAATAAAACCATAAGGGACAAACTCTCAATATTTCAATAACAAATAACCAACCAGTTGAAAATAGTCCACGAGCCGGACATAATGATTAATAAGGATGAAACAGTAAATATATGTCAAAAATGGAAAAATTGAAAACTTAACATGCTTGAAGCGAGAAATAAAATAAGACATTCGGTCAAAATTTGGTCCAAATTGGGTTCAGATCGACCTCGATCCGGTCCGTGTCCGACCCATTTACAGGTCTATGTTTAGAATTGGAAGATAATATAATAAAAATTAAAATACCAATGATGAAAGATTGTGGGAATAAAAAAAATCCAACCACATTCAATCAATAATTATTTTTATTGAAAATATTTAAATCGTGCACACGTCAAGGAAATCTTACATAATATCCAGATGGATTACATTATTAATACCCTTATATATTCTTCAACAAAAATATTTACACTGACAATACCCAGTTATATCACAATAGCCTATTGCATGATCTTTGAGGTGGCGTTCGTTGCATTTTGTAATACAATCTACGTCACCGACACATATGCCAAGTCCTTCTATACAATCATCTGCTTGAACTATGTTGTAAGAAACAATAAAACTCATCAGTGTAAGAAATCAATCGCTTAGTAAAACCCAACTAAATTATCTGATGAAAAAAAAAATGCATTAATTCAAATTCTTACCTGAGGCCGAGGCCAAGATGATGGCAAAGAGAAAGAAAAAGATTGTACGAGAAATTGAGGCCATTTATTTATGATTGTAGTTTTCGAGTAAAATAAGATATAAACTTCAAAAGTAACTAGTCCTATATATATACTGCATATGTTTGATTAATGTAATATTAATATCGAGAAGACCCTAATGAAATTACAAAAATGCATGAAATTAAGTAAATCTTATACTTATTATACTAACAATATTTTATTAATCTAATTGAAATAGGCAACTATATTTTTGTAACAAAGAAAATTTTGATAAAATAAATCAACTATAGTCTAAATATTCATTAAAATATTGGAATTTCAAATTCATATACATTTATAGTGATTTCGAGATTATGCTAATTACATTGAATAATAGATTAATATAATATTAATATCGAGAATATCCTAATGAAATTACAAGAATGCATGAAATTAAGTAAATCTTATACTTATTATACTAACAATATTCCATTAATCTAATTGAAATGGCAACTACATTTTTGTATCCAAGAAAATTTTGATAAAATAAATCAACTATAGTCTAAATATTCATTAAAATATTGGAATTTCAAATTCATATACATTTATAGTGATTTCGAGATTATGCTAATTACATTGAATAATAGATTAATGTAATATTAATATCGAGAATATCCTAATGAAATTACAAGAATGCATGAAATAAAGTAAATCTTATACTTATTATACTAACAATATTTCATTAATATAATTGAAATAGGCAACTACATTTTTGTAACCAAGAAAATTTTGATAAAATAAATCAACTATAGTCTAAATATTCATTAAAATATTGGAATTTCAAATTCATATACATTTATAGTGATTTCGAGATTATGCTAATTACATTGAATAATAGATTAATGTAATAATAATATCGAGAATATCCTAATGAAATTACAAGAATGCATGAAATTAAGTAAATCTTATACTTATTATACTAACAATATTTAACTAATCTAATTGAAATAGGTAACTACATTTTTGTAACCAAGAAAATTTTGATAAAATAAATCAACTATAGTCTAAATATTCATTAAAATTGTTGGTCCCAAGTGGTCAGAAGAGGTTTAGAGGGGGGGGGGGTGAATAAACCTCTTTAAAAATTTTCTTCTATTTTAACTTTAAAACTGTTACTCAAAACTGAACAGACTAAGCTGATCAGATTAGTAAGTTACAATTCTGTTCGCGAACAAATCTTTGAACAACTTTGTTGACCACTCGTCTGATAGTTACTTAGCTGATTTTGTTAAAATCAGTTTTAATACTTAGAGTACTTGCAGCGGATTTTTCAAAGTGTTTTTCACAAGTAATCTTAGCAGTTTGAAAAATACTTCCCCAGTTTTATAAACTCCTTTTTATCTCTTTTTCAAACAGTTAACTTAATGTGTTTTTATGCAAACAGAAGATATGCAGATTTAAAAACAATGTAAAAACACAATCAATTTTTATAGTGGTTATATGGATTTGAATATCCTTTAGTCCACTCTTCCAAGTCACTCAGATCTTGGGTTATACTATAATCACAAAGTTTACAGTATACTCTGCTTGCGTCGAACAACAAATGAAACGACCACAAGTTCGCAATAGGAAATCACACAGAAAACCTATCCTCTGAAGTTTGATCACTCACAAAGATGGATCACAACTCCGCACAACACTCTTGTTTACAAAATCACTCAGAAGATGTATTTTTCTTGATTCTTCAACTCTGCTTTCGTCAACAAATGACTCAGCTGATGAGTGAGCTGTTCTTGAGACTTAAAGAATTTTGCTTCGGATTTTCTCTCAGAAAGTGTGTTGCTTGCTTCTTCTTCGTCTCTTTCAGCTATTTATACTTGAGGATTGAAAAGTGTCCGTTGAAGAGAGACAGGATTCAAATTCCTCGAGTACTGGTCCTTAAAATCCGCGAACGGCTCTTTTGCAGTCTGTCCGTACTGTAAATAGTACTATTCTGCAGGCAGCATTAAATGCACTCGGCTGATGCGAAGCTTTTCTTCAATCATTTGTCTTAAATATCCTCGGACTTCAGCATTTATTACACCAAGGGGCATTTATTACCGTTGGGAACACTTCATGATCTTCTTCACTTGGCTGACGAAAGTATACGTCTGATGGTGAACTCGGCTGATCTCAAACTTGAACAAATCTGATTTGAGTCGGCTGATCTTCACTTGTCTGATAACTTTACTTCAGCAGATCAGAAGTCTTGGACCTTGAAACTTTGACTCTTCTGATGTCTTCTTTACTTAGTCAAAATTCCTTGATAAGTTTATCAGCTAAGTTACTCCATGCTTAGCCAATTTTGAAGTTTTGGAATACATCAAAACCTCCCTTATCAAACTTTCTTCAGTGCCTTCATCTTCATCCTTATCCAACAATTTCCCCCTTTTTGATGATGACAAAACTTCAGCTAAGTACCTGTTGAATACCTAAACTAAAGATTGTAATCCTCAAAATTTTCTGAGATAGAAAAAGTTTATTGGATTGAACTTGAACATTTTATTGATATTGAAAGTGAATTTCATGTACAAATTCATCAGATGAGATTTCTGAAAAAGTAAACTGATTACAATTGATTTTTCAATTTCTAACTATCAGCTTCTTCATCAGATTCAAGCACTTCTTCGTATTCATAAGATGATTCTTCATCATCTTCTTCTTCATCAGCTTCTTCCTCCAAGGTTGCTTTGGCAGCTTCCATCTTCTCTTTAAGTTGTTGTTCTTGAAGAGCTTTCAGAGCTTCCATGGCTTTCCTGGCAGAATCAGTGTTCTTGTACTTGGTATCTTCTTTTTCAATCTTTTCTTCTTCTTGTACCTTTCCAAGCACTTCAGTCTTGTCAGCTGTTTCTTCAGTTTCATTGGCCTTAATAGTTGCAACAGCAGTTTCTTCCTTAGTTGATTCTTCAGCAGCAGATACCTCCTTTGCTGGTTCTTCCCTTTTATCTTCCCCCTTTTTGTCATCATCAACTCTGATGACATCAGAAGGTTCAACAGTAGGGTTGAGAGCAACTGTTGGAATCTTTACTTCAGCACACAAAGCCTTCAGATTCTGATTAACAACGTCATGACTAGCTGTCAGATGATGAATGTCAGTGCTGATGACATCAGTTTTATCATTGAAGTAGTCAATGTTGAGGTTGATAGTTGCAATTTCATCCTGAATCTTCTGTGCAGCCTTTGCCACTTCTTGCAACATCCCCAGATTGATTTCCTTCTCCTCTTCACTGACTTTAACGAAGGTTGCAGTCAGATCTGCAATCTTGTGCTCAGCTGCTTTTAAGGCAGTGTGAAGATGATTTAAATCACCCTTCACATCTTCGACGTTATGATTAAGCTCTCTTAAGCTGTTCACTAACTCCACGGAATGATCTTGAGGAACAGGTAGATTATCAACAGCCAATTTGATAGTGCTGGCAGTTAGAAGGTGAGCTCTTTCCGTCTGTTTAGTGTTTGATTCAATCACTTCTTTCTTCAGCTTCTGTAACTGCAGACTATTCCTCTCTTCCATCTCCTTTATTTGATTTTCAATAAGTAATTGGAAGGCTTCCATCAGTGAGGAGTGTTCATCACCTGATGAAGTAGAGGCATCAGCATCCTTTTCCTCAGTCTCCTGTTGGACAGGGACATCTTCCAATTCTGTCATCTGATGGTCTTCAGAAGTCCTAACAGCTAAGGACTTATCAGCTTCTTTGGGTTCATCAGTGACGTCATCATAGAACAGATTAGTAATGGTTCCATCTTCATTAAAGCATGTTGTCTGTCTAATCTGCCTTACAATGATCCAAGGGTTAACAGGAGCATTGTTACCCTTAGGAATTTCATAGTACGGTTGTACTTCCTTGCCAAAAATAATTTGCTGGATACTTGGCAGCAGTGGCATATCACTTGAACAGGCTTGCTGATACTTTGACTTTTTAGCCCATCTCTTCAGGGAAGTCATAACAGCAAACTTGATTGCCCTTTCCTCAGCATCCTCAGATTTCTTTTTCTTTTCAGGCAAGGTGCTCTTGATTTTCTTGGCTTCCTCCAGTGCAAAACCTTTTGCATAACTATGCATGATATCTCTTACATAGCTGGGGTCAAGAGCCTTTTGAATGGAGTTTGTCTTTAGCCAACTTAGAACCCATTGTTCTTCATCAGCTAACTCCTTCATACTTTGAAGTTCAGTGATTGACTTGTTCAGCCTGTTGTCCCTCCAACTGATATATCTTGGCTTTTCTTGGTTGAACAGAGTCTTCAACATCAGCTTCTGATCATAGTATGCTAATGACTTCTCAAATTTCTTGAACAGTTCCTTATCAGCATAGACTATCTCAAAAGCTTTTCTGACTTCAAACTTGTCCTTGGACTTCTTTTTGGGGGCAGGCAGCAATATTTTCTTTTTGTCTTCTTCAGTCTTGCCTTCTCCAATCTTGATGCCACCTCCATGGACAGGTCCATAGGCATCAACTTTGCTTTGCTCAATTACCATAGCCAGTTCAGCATCCTCAGCAGCTTTTCTCTCTGCTGCAGACATTTTTCTTCTAGCCTCATCCTTTGCTTCTTGAGCTTTGCTTAACTCAAGAGCCTTTTTCTCTTCAAGCTCATCCTGCTTCCTCTGTTCAGCTTCCTCCCTTGCTTTCTTATCAGCTTTGGAGACTTTCTTTCTCCTTAGCACTATTTTTCTCTTGCCTTTATCAGCAGGGGCTGGGCCAGCAGATGATATAGGATTAGCAGCTATAGGATGGATGATTTGAACATCTGGATCTTCTTGAGGTTGAGCAACCTCAGCTGTTGGTGCTTCCTGACTTGGCTGTTGCTCATCAGCTTCGTCAATCACAACAGTCTCAACTGTTTCAACAGGCCTTTGAGTAGCTTCAGGGTCTTCCCTAGCTACATTTTCCAGATCAGTAGGTTTCTCAATAAATGTCATCTGCTTTCTAGCAGACTTCTTGGTTCTACCTTCACGGTAATTGGTAGCAGCTGTATCTCTCTGTTGACTCCTTGTCCTTAGAGAAATACCCTCAGCAGGCCTCTCTGCTGATGGAGTTCTTGATGGTGATGCAGGGGATTCAGTCCTTACATCAGCTATTATGTTCTCAACAATCTTAGTGGCTTCAGCAGAAGTCACTCTCTCCATCTGCTTTAATTCTTTCTTCTTGGGCTCATCAGCAGCCCTCTTCCTTTTAGTCTCAACAGCCAAACTTGCTGTTTTGACTAATCTCTTTTGCCTTTTGGCAGGAACCTCTTTTGGTTCCTCAGTATCAGCTTCTTCAGGCTCACCAGCCTTCCTTTTCTGAACAGGCATGTACTTGGACAATGCCTTAGATTTGTGAATCTCTTTTCCATTCTTCATTTCACATCCCAGTTTTGACAGCAGATAACTGAGTGTGATCCTGTGGTTGGGGGTGGGGCCTTTTCCTTTCTTATCATCAAGAAAGTCAGCTAATATGTACCAAACTATGATGGACCAGTTGATCTCCAATCCATAGTATATGGCAGCCATGATGCTGAACCTCTTCATGGTAACAGCATCCAGTGAGAATGTGCAGTTCTCAATCAGCTTGCACACCATATCAGCCATCCGCTGATATTCATCCTTCAATTGCTTCTTCCTTATATTTCCAGATAAAGTTTCTCCCTCTTTGGCGCAGATCGCCCAGAACTGTTGGTGCTTGTCCTCTGTCAGTACAGTGACGTCATGTCGTCCTCTGTTAGGAAGCCCAAACGTCTCGTGAAGAACAGCAGGAGTAATAGTGACAGATTTGTCTCCTACTGAAGCCTTAATCTCCAGTTTGTTGTAGTCAGCTTTCGCTGTGTTGTAGTACTCCATCACTTGGTCAGTCCAGATAATTCCTTCGTGGTATTCCATGAAGTTTACCAGCGAAGCAGCTTTGAACTTTCCGAGCAGTTCTTTCATCAGATTCGTACCAGATTGGTAGTAAGAATCATAGACGAGAAACATACCTTCAGCGGCCATTGTAGATCTGTTGAAGGTTAGAAAAACAAAGGAAAGTATGCAGAGAATTTGCAGAAATTTCTCACAAGTACTTTTGAAGGTTTAGGGTTCGTAAAGAGCTACTCGACTGATCAGATGGGGATTTATAGAGTTGGGGTTTTTCGGTTTCCGTGATATCCGCCAACCGTTAGATCCGTTTTTCTGTCAGTGCTGATCGTGCGGCGTCAGTTACGACCTTTCAAATTCAAAAGATATTTAATGAAGAGCGGGAATATGTACCGCCCGTCAGTTACTCATAAAAGCGTATTTTGAATAAAACGTTTTAAATAGATTCCAATTTTATTAAAGTAATCAGATGAGTATAATAAACACTTATCTGATGGACTACTGTCCTGATGACAATGCTGTTATCAGAGAATGCCAATAGCTGATAACCTTCCTCAGCTGTTTGTCAATCCAGCTAGATAAAATAACTTGAATCTTCGATAGCTGAGTCTTCTGATGAAAACATAACTTCAACTAACTGTCATTAACAAATTTCATCTTTAATTCAGAAGTACCGCTAGTCTTACACGTTCCCCCTGAGTTTAAGAATTCATAAGTTAACTAGTCTGTTGAAAGTTAATCCTTGAATATAATAATGAAACACTAAGCTGTTGAACTCCAGTCTTCTGATGAGTTCCCCCTCAGCTTATGCTTCCAAATTAAGTAGTCCTAGTTCAGCTCTTAAGGTTGAAAACCTTACTTCACTTAAAGGTTTTGTGAAAATGTCAGCAATCTGATTGTCTGTATGAACATACTCAATCAAAACATTGCCTTTTTCCACATGATCTCTAATGAAGTGATGCTTGATCTCAATGTGCTTAGTCCTTGAATGACTTGTAGTGTTCTGAGTAAGTGAGATAGCACTTGTATTGTCACAGTAGATTGGTATTCCACTGATCTTTATGTTGTAGTCTTCTAGTTGATGCTTCAACCAAAGTATTTGTGCACAGCAAGCTCCAGCAGCTATATATTCAGCTTCAGCAGTAGATATAGAAACTGAGGTTTGCTTCTTACTCATCCATGAGATCAGACGACTGCCTAAGAACTGACAGGCACCTGTTGTGCTCTTTCTGTCAATCTTGCAGCCAGCAAGGTCTGAATCTGAATAGCCAGCAAGTTCAAATCCAGATTCTCTAGGATACCATAATCCCAATTCTTGAGTGCCTTTAACATACTTCAATATCCTCTTGGCAGCTAAGAGATGAGATTCTTTGGGGTTTGATTGAAATCTTGCACAGACTCCAACTGAGTACATTATATCAGGTCTGCTTGCTGTTAGATACAACAATGAACCAATAATGCCTCTATATTTGGTTATGTCCACTGATTTGCCATCTTCATCTTTATCCAAACGAAGACTTGTAGACATAGGAATAGTAGCTGTTGAGCTAGTTTCCATACCAAATTTCTTGAACAGATCTCTTGTGTACTTTGCTTGGCTGATGAATATTCCATCAGGCAACTGTCTAACTTGCAATCCAAGAAAGTAATTAAGTTCACCCATCATGCTCATTTCAAACTTATTCTGCATCAGCTTGGAGAACTTATCACACATCTGTTGGTTAGTTGAACCAAAAATAATATCGTCCACATATATTTGCACAAGTAATATATGATTTTCCCATTCAATTGTAAACAAGGTTTTATCTACCTTACCTTTACGAAATCCCTTAATTAAAAGAAAATCAGATAGGGTATCATACCATGCTCTTGGAGCTTGTTTCAGTCCATAAAGGGCTTTCTTCAGACGATATACTTTGTCCTCTTCTTGATAGACTTCAAATCCAGGAGGTTGTTCAACATATACTTCTTCTTGCAATTCTCCATTGAGAAAAGCAGACTTCACATCCATCTGATAGACAGTGAAGTTCTTGTAAGCAGCATAGGCTAGAAACAGTCTGATTGCTTCAAGTCTTGCTACTGGTGCAAAAGTTTCATCAAAGTCAATTCCTTCTTCTTGACAATAACCCTTGGCCACTAGTCTTGCTTTGTTTCTGGTGACAACACCATCTTCATTCATCTTATTTCTGAATACCCACTTAGTGCCAATTACTCTTTGATGACTTGGTCTAGGAACTAAGTACCAGACTTCATTCCTTTCAAATTGATTCAACTCTTCTTGCATAGCTTCTATCCAGAAGGAATCATTGAGAGCTTCTTCAATTTGCTTAGGCTCTATTTGAGATAGAAATGTGACAAACATGGCATCTTGTGCAGCAGCCCTTCTTGTTTTCACTCTATCTAAAGGATCACCAATAACTAGTTCAGGTGGGTGATTCTTGAGCCATCTGAGATCAGGTTGCAAATCAGGATGTTGTCCTCTGTTATGATCTTGCAACACTACTGTTGGAGTTCCAGTAGTAGTCTGTTGAACATTTGCCGTCTGTTGAACAGTCTCTGGTTTGTCAGCTGTTTGCAACTCGTCTGTTAGACAATCAGCACTGTGATTTTGAACAGCACTTGAGTTTGCAGCTGAACTTAGATTAGGTAGTATGATGGGTACATATTCTTCATTTCTTCCAACGTCTAACTCCTGTAAATCAGCAGACAGGTCTTGATTATCACTTTGATTCTTTTCAGAAGATTGACTTGGCTCATCAAATACTACATGGATAGATTCTTCTATTAGTAATGTTCTTTTGTTAAAAACTCTATAAGCTTTACTAACAGTAGAGTATCCTACAAAAACAGCTTCATCAGCCTTTTCTGCAAATGCAGCAAGGTGATTTTTCCCATTATTCAATACAAAACATTTACAACCAAAAATCTTAAAGTAATGAATGTTTGGTTTTCTGTTGTTCCAAACTTCATATGGAGTCTTGTTCTGATTTTTGTTGATCATACATCTGTTTTGGGTAAAGCATGCTGTATTTGTTGCTTCTGCCCAAAATCTTTGAGGCAGCTTAGCTTCAGCTATCATGGTTCTGACAGCTTCTTTCAGTGTTCTGTTTCTCCTTTTAGCAACACCATTCTGTTGAGGGGTTCTTGCAGCAGAATACTCATGATGTATTCCTTTCATGTTACAATACTCTTCAACAGTAGAGTTTGTAAACTCTGTCCCTCTATCTGATCTGATCTTCAATATCTTGATACTCTTTTCATTCTGGATCAGTTCCATCAGATTTGTAAGATGTTCCTTGGTTTCACTTTTCTTCTTCATGAAAATCACCCAAGTATATCTTGAATAATCATCCACAACAGCTAGGCAGTATTTCTTTCCACCATTGCTGACTGGATCAATGGGTCCAAATAAGTCCATATGCAACAGCTCCAATATTCTTCCAGAAGATTGGTGCTTCTTTTCTTTGAATGATGACTTGATTTGTTTACCCTTCTGACAGGCGTCACAGAGCTTGTCTTTGCTCATGACTGCTTTTGGAATCCCTTCTACCAAATCATTCTTGATTAATCTGTTTATGGTCTTGAAGTTTAAATGATTCATTCTCTTGTGCCATAGCCAGCTAACTTCACTTGGTGCAGATGCCACCAAACAAACACTTGAATTCTTGTCAACAGAATTCCAGTCGACTATGTAGACATTTCCTTGTCTTCTTCCAGATAAAATTACCTTCTTTGTACCAATCTGTTCAACGTAGCACTTATCTGTTGAGAAGATGACTGAATATCCTTTGTCACAAAATTGACTTATGCTCAGCAGATTATACTTTAGGCCTTTAACATATGAGACGTCAGATATCTCTATGTTTCCCTTGATTACTTTTCCTTTTGCTTTAATCTTGCCTTCTTTGCTGTCTCCAAATGTGACACTTGGACCATCCACAGCAACTGCATCAGTCAACTCATGTATGTTTCCACACATGTGTCTTGAACATCCACTGTCCAAGTACCAAATCTTCTCTACTTTACTCCTACTCCTAATCCTAACCTACAAAACAAAAATAAAATTGTTTTAGGTACCCTTATTGAGAGGGTCCTGAAGGATTAGTTTCACCTTTGACAACCCAAGATGTTGAAGTCTTAGGCTTCTTAGGTTTCTGAGTTTTAGGAGCATGAACAGTTTCATTTTTATCATAGCTATCAGATAAGTCATGTTGATGATCAGTATGATATGAATAATGTTCATAAGCAGGGTAAGGTGCATGATATGCAGGATATGCATGCATTGGATGAGCAGGGTAAGGTGTATAGTAACTAGGAAATTGAGGTGCATGATACATAGGATGATATGCAGCAGGTTGCACATAATATGACTCATTTCCATACCAAGCATTTTGATTTTTCTTATTCTTATGCTTCTTTGGTTTACTAGGTGCTTGCTCATTTGACTTTGACTTAGTTTTACCAACAGATTGATTCAATTTAGCTTTATCAGCAGGCTTCTTAGGACTCTGCTGTTTGGTCTTACTAGTCTGATTTCCTACACTAGACTCTTTGCTCTTTTTAGCCTTAGGAGATTTCTTCTCCTTTACCACTTTCTCAGTTGAGGTAGGTCTAGAGGTTTGAACATACAGAATGACCTTACTATTGTCAGCAGAAATAAATTTTTCAGTATGATTCAATTTTAGCTTATCCTTTACTAAAGGTGTCTCCTGTTTACTAGATGTATGCATGGATGCAACAGTTGACTTATCATGAGACTCAATAATTTTCTCAAGTTCCATGATTTTCCCTTTATAAACCTCACACTCAGCTTTCAGAGATTCATGCTCTTGCTCAAGCTGTTTATATTCAGCTGATTCTTTTGGCTTTTCAGCTAAAAGTTTCAGTGAACTATTTTGCTCTTTTAGCAGGATCATTTCTTCCTTAAGCTTTTTATATGCTTCAGCAATACCAGTATTGTTAAGCATCATTTGTTCGAATGAATTAAATAATTCATCATTAAGAGGAGTTACCTCATCCTCAGAGTCATCAGAGTCCTTTGCCATAAGGCATAGGAGAGCAGGTTTTTCTTCATCAGACGATTCTTCATCAGACGTGTCTGAATCTGAATCAGATGAGTAGACAGCAGCAAGCTTTTCTGCTTCAGCCATCATAGCTTTGCCTCTCTGATGCTTTCTTTCTTTTCTCATTTTCTTCTCTTCTTCAGTGTACTTCTCTGCTTTTGGATATGGGCAGTCTTTGATGAAGTGTCCCAATTTCCTGCAGTTGTAACACATTAGTTTTGCTTTATAGTCATCTTTTTCCTGAGAAGAAAAGTTAGGTTTAGAAGTAGAAGCAGCATGATTGTATTTATTTTTCATCTTTCTCTTATAGAACTTCTTGAAGTTGTTCATCAATAATGCTACATCTTCAGCAGTGTACTCCTTTTTGTTGAGTAGAGTGGCCTCATCAGATGAGTCCATTTCTGCATTTCTTTGGGCTGGTCTTCTTTGGTTTTCAGCAGCAACCAGTGCAGCTGTGGGTCCTGAAGTTGAGGTTTCTTCAATTCCCATCCTTGGCAGTTTATACTCATACGCCTTGAGTACGGAGAACAGCTCTGTTAGAGAAATCTTGCCCAGATCTCTTGATTCTTCCATTGCTGTCACCTTCATGTTGAACTTGGAAGGAAGGGCCTTCAGTACTCTGACAGAAATTTCTTTGTCAGTGAAAGTCTTTCCCAGCTTCAAAACTTCATTCAGAGTTCTGGTGAATCTGGTATCCATCTGATCAATGGTTTCTCCAGACTTCATCTTGAAGTTGTCCAGCTTCTCCAAGGCAACACTTAGCTGATGCTCTTTAATTGCATCATTGCCTTCACTCATGTCACGAACCTTGTCCCACATCTCCTTTGCAGTTTTGCAATGCTTGACTTTGTCAAACCGATCATTATCCAGGGCTTTGGTCATGATGAATCTTCCGACTTTGTCCAGGTTGAACAGCTTTATTTCTTCTGCTGTCATTTCTGTTAAGTCTTTTTCCACCACTACTTGAGCTTCATCTACGATGATGGTCTTGGTGAATTTGAATGGACCTTTAATGATACATGTGTACATGTTATCATTATAAGCAGCAAGGAAAATCTCCATTCTGATTTTCCAGTCCTCAAAGGACATACCAGCAATGTGGGGAACATGGCTGATACAATCCATTTTTCAAAAAGTTTTTATTTTTCAAAAAGATGCTCTTTTGAAAAGTTTTGAAAACCTTTGAAAAACACTTGGATCAAGCTCGTTGATTAACATGGAGAGAAAAGATGAATACCTAATTATCAGAAGAATATTGCAAAAAATAAAACCATAAGGGACAAACTCTCAATATTTCAATAACAAATAACCAACCAGTTGAAAATAGTCCACGAGCCGGACATAATGATTAATAAGGATGAAACAGTAAATATATGTCAAAAATGGAAAAATTGAAAACTTAACATGCTTGAAGCGAGAAATAAAATAAGACATTCGGTCAAAATTTGGTCCAAATTGGGTTCAGATCGACCTCGATCCGGTCCGTGTCCGACCCATTTACAGGTCTATGTTTAGAATTGGAAGATAATATAATAAAAATTAAAATACCAATGATGAAAGATTGTGGGAATAAAAAAAATCCAACCACATTCAATCAATAATTATTTTTATTGAAAATATTTAAATCGTGCACACGTCAAGGAAATCTTACATAATATCCAGATGGATTACATTATTAATACCCTTATTTATTCTTCAACAAAAATATTTACACTGACAATACCCAGTTATATCACAATAGCCTATTGCATGATCTTTGAGGTGGCGTTCGTTGCATTTTGTAATACAATCTACGTCACCGACACATATGCCAAGTCCTTCTATACAATCATCTGCTTGAACTATGTTGTAAGAAACAATAAAACTCATCAGTGTAAGAAATCAATCGCTTAGTAAAACCCAACTAAATTATCTGATGAAAAAAAAAATGCATTAATTCAAATTCTTACCTGAGGCCGAGGCCAAGATGATGGCAAAGAGAAAGAAAAAGATTGTACGAGAAATTGAGGCCATTTATTTATGATTGTAGTTTTCGAGTAAAATAAGATATAAACTTCAAAAGTAACTAGTCCTATATATATACTGCATATGTTTGATTAATGTAATATTAATATCGAGAAGACCCTAATGAAATTACAAAAATGCATGAAATTAAGTAAATCTTATACTTATTATACTAACAATATTTTATTAATCTAATTGAAATAGGCAACTATATTTTTGTAACAAAGAAAATTTTGATAAAATAAATCAACTATAGTCTAAATATTCATTAAAATATTGGAATTTCAAATTCATATACATTTATAGTGATTTCGAGATTATGCTAATTACATTGAATAATAGATTAATATAATATTAATATCGAGAATATCCTAATGAAATTACAAGAATGCATGAAATTAAGTAAATCTTATACTTATTATACTAACAATATTCCATTAATCTAATTGAAATGGCAACTACATTTTTGTATCCAAGAAAATTTTGATAAAATAAATCAACTATAGTCTTAATATTCATTAAAATATTGGAATTTCAAATTCATATACATTTATAGTGATTTCGAGATTATGCTAATTACATTGAATAATAGATTAATGTAATATTAATATCGAGAATATCCTAATGAAATTACAAGAATGCATGAAATAAAGTAAATCTTATACTTATTATACTAACAATATTTCATTAATATAATTGAAATAGGCAACTACATTTTTGTAACCAAGAAAATTTTGATAAAATAAATCAACTATAGTCTAAATATTCATTAAAATATTGGAATTTCAAATTCATATACATTTATAGTGATTTCGAGATTATGCTAATTACATTGAATAATAGATTAATGTAATAATAATATCGAGAATATCCTAATGAAATTACAAGAATGCATGAAATTAAGTAAATCTTATACTTATTATACTAACAATATTTAACTAATCTAATTGAAATAGGTAACTACATTTTTGTAACCAAGAAAATTTTGATAAAATAAATCAACTATAGTCTAAATATTCATTAAAATATTGGAATTTCAAATTCATATACATTTATAGTGATTTCGAGATTATGCTAATTACAATGAATAAATTAGGAATTAAAGTATTCTTATATATAGTTAGAATATTAGGAAGATTTCAACAATCTAATTGTGTTATAATAAGTAACTACATTTTTGTGACCAAGAAAATAAGGCAACTAGACTTTACATGTAATACTTTGTTCAGGAAAAATTGTGAAAATGATTGATTTGAGCTTCCGCTTCTTCTTCTTCTTTTTTTTTTTTTTTATAAAAACAAATCAAATACAATCATAATATTCATTAAAATATTGGAATTTATAATTCATATTCATTTATGGTATTCTTAATTAAACATTATTGTTATAAAACAAGAACTCACAATATTTTAATCTATAATACTCATACAATTTTTATATTATCTGTGATGTTATTGTAATTCCTTCCATATCATTTGCAGAATTTCTTTTTATATTTTTACTTGATCTAAATATTTTTAAGATGTCTATACTAGTCTTGTTATTGCATATTCTTTTTATTTATTGGTAGTGAATATTCTTTGTTTTTGTTGGTTAAATATTATTTGTACTTTGCTAGTAATATAACAAATTAATTACGTAATGATGTGCTCATCGTTTCACTAAAAATCATACCTAAGGAGAAACAAAATGTTGATCGATGGCATTAGTAAATATCGAGTAATTGTATGATGACATTTAAAATTAATTGGGAAGACAATCTAAAAATTAAAATTAATATCCAACCACATTCAATATTAATTACTTCTATGGAAAGTATATGTTTTTTTTTCAATACTCTTATTTATTCAGGTGCAATCATTGTCACACACACGTCTTTAGAACACCCGAAAATCGTACACAATATCCAGGGGGGACGGGATTGCATTATTGATACTATTATTTATACTTCAACAATCGTGGTTGCACAAACACTTGGTTGGTTTTCCAGGAAATGAAAAACAATACGGTTGTGGGTTACGTCCGGCGTATTCGAAATTGCATTTCGCAAAACAATCCTCAGTAGTATAACATATGCCATAATCAGTTGTACATGGGATTTTCGTTGGTACCATTTGAGCTATGATGTATAAACATTAAACTTATTAGTGTTACAAGAAATCAATTACCTTAGTCAAACTTGAGCAAATAAACAAATAATCCTTTTTTTGTAGTAATTCAAAATCTTACCGGAGGCCAAGATAATGGCAAACAAAATGTAGATGAGTGCACGAGAAACTGAAGCCATTTACTTATAATTATAGTTTTCGAGAATTTTAATGTGATAGATTAATTGATGTTATATTGAATTCGAAAAATCTATGAAATAAAGTAAATCTTATTTTATAGTACTAGGAAGATTTCATTAATCCGATTGTGTTTTTATAAGCAACTACAATTATGTGACCAAGAAAAAAAGGCAACTAGATTTTCCGTGCGCTTTCTACTGAGAATTGCGAAAAATGATTAATTTGAGTTGATATACAAGTTATTGTAACAAAGAGTGAATCGCATTTTCGTCCTCTTATGAATGGACTTATGTACATTCGTCCCTTGATTTTTATATTTTATGTAATAGATGCATCCCTCTTATCAATGAAGTATTTCACCAATATTTTGGCTATTATACGGCGGATTCCATATTTCAATAACAAATAACCAACCAATTGAAAATAGTCCACAAGCCGGACAAAATGACTAATAATGGTAAAACAGTAATATATCAAAAATAAAAAACTTAACATGTTTGAAGCGAGAAATAAAATAAGTAATTCGGCCAAAATTTAGCCCAAATCGTGTTCAAATCGTCCTCCAAAACTAAAATTAAAATATTACTGAAATCGCAAAAATTGGAGTTAGAACAGACTAGTAATTAACATGGACTCACAACATGAATACAACATGATCAGAAGAAGATTGCAAGAAACGAAATCATGAGGGACAAACTCTCAATATTTCAATAACAAATAACCAACCAGTTGAAAATAGTCCACAATCCAGTCAAAATAGCTAATAAAGGTAAAACCATAAAAATAGATGAATTCCAAGTTATCATAAGAAGATTGCAAGAAACGAAACCATAAGGGACAAATTATCAATATTTCAATAACAAATAATCAACCAGTTGAAAATAGTTCACAAGATGTACAAAATAACTAATAAGGGTAAAACAGTAAAAATATGTCAAAAATTGAAAAATCGAAAACTTAACATGTTTGAAGCATGAAATAAAATATGAAATTCAGCCAAAATTTGGCCCAAATCGAGTTCAAATCGACCGCCAAAACTATAACTAAAACATTACCGAAAATCGCAAAAATTAGAGCCAGAATAGATTAGTGATTAACATGGAGAGAAAAGATGAATACCTAATTATCAGAAGAATATTGCAAAAAATAAAACCATAAGGGACAAACTCTCAATATTTCAATAACAAATAACCAACCAGTTGAAAATAGTCCACGAGCCGGACATAATGATTAATAAGGATGAAACAGTAAATATATGTCAAAAATGGAAAAATTGAAAACTTAACATGCTTGAAGCGAGAAATAAAATAAGACATTCGGTCAAAATTTGGTCCAAATTGGGTTCAGATCGACCTCGATCCGGTCCGTGTCCGACCCATTTACAGGTCTATGTTTAGAATTGGAAGATAATATAATAAAAATTAAAATACCAATGATGAAAGATTGTGGGAATAAAAAAAATCCAACCACATTCAATCAATAATTATTTTTATTGAAAATATTTAAATCGTGCACACGTCAAGGAAATCTTACATAATATCCAGATGGATTACATTATTAATACCCTTATTTATTCTTCAACAAAAATATTTACACTGACAATACCCAGTTATATCACAATAGCCTATTGCATGATCTTTGAGGTGGCGTTCGTTGCATTTTGTAATACAATCTACGTCACCGACACATATGCCAAGTCCTTCTATACAATCATCTGCTTGAACTATGTTGTAAGAAACAATAAAACTCATCAGTGTAAGAAATCAATCGCTTAGTAAAACCCAACTAAATTATCTGATGAAAAAAAAAATGCATTAATTCAAATTCTTACCTGAGGCCGAGGCCAAGATGATGGCAAAGAGAAAGAAAAAGATTGTACGAGAAATTGAGGCCATTTATTTATGATTGTAGTTTTCGAGTAAAATAAGATATAAACTTCAAAAGTAACTAGTCCTATATATATACTGCATATGTTTGATTAATGTAATATTAATATCGAGAAGACCCTAATGAAATTACAAAAATGCATGAAATTAAGTAAATCTTATACTTATTATACTAACAATATTTTATTAATCTAATTGAAATAGGCAACTATATTTTTGTAACAAAGAAAATTTTGATAAAATAAATCAACTATAGTCTAAATATTCATTAAAATATTGGAATTTCAAATTCATATACATTTATAGTGATTTCGAGATTATGCTAATTACATTGAATAATAGATTAATATAATATTAATATCGAGAATATCCTAATGAAATTACAAGAATGCATGAAATTAAGTAAATCTTATACTTATTATACTAACAATATTCCATTAATCTAATTGAAATGGCAACTACATTTTTGTATCCAAGAAAATTTTGATAAAATAAATCAACTATAGTCTTAATATTCATTAAAATATTGGAATTTCAAATTCATATACATTTATAGTGATTTCGAGATTATGCTAATTACATTGAATAATAGATTAATGTAATATTAATATCGAGAATATCCTAATGAAATTACAAGAATGCATGAAATAAAGTAAATCTTATACTTATTATACTAACAATATTTCATTAATATAATTGAAATAGGCAACTACATTTTTGTAACCAAGAAAATTTTGATAAAATAAATCAACTATAGTCTAAATATTCATTAAAATATTGGAATTTCAAATTCATATACATTTATAGTGATTTCGAGATTATGCTAATTACATTGAATAATAGATTAATGTAATAATAATATCGAGAATATCCTAATGAAATTACAAGAATGCATGAAATTAAGTAAATCTTATACTTATTATACTAACAATATTTAACTAATCTAATTGAAATAGGTAACTACATTTTTGTAACCAAGAAAATTTTGATAAAATAAATCAACTATAGTCTAAATATTCATTAAAATATTGGAATTTCAAATTCATATACATTTATAGTGATTTCGAGATTATGCTAATTACAATGAATAAATTAGGAATTAAAGTATTCTTATATATAGTTAGAATATTAGGAAGATTTCAACAATCTAATTGTGTTATAATAAGTAACTACATTTTTGTGACCAAGAAAATAAGGCAACTAGACTTTACATGTAATACTTTGTTCAGGAAAAATTGTGAAAATGATTGATTTGAGCTTCCGCTTCTTCTTCTTCTTTTTTTTTTTTTTATAAAAACAAATCAAATACAATCATAATATTCATTAAAATATTGGAATTTATAATTCATATTCATTTATGGTATTCTTAATTAAACATTATTGTTATAAAACAAGAACTCACAATATTTTAATCTATAATACTCATACAATTTTTATATTATCTGTGATGTTATTGTAATTCCTTCCATATCATTTGCAGAATTTCTTTTTATATTTTTACTTGATCTAAATATTTTTAAGATGTCTATACTAGTCTTGTTATTGCATATTCTTTTTATTTATTGGTAGTGAATATTCTTTGTTTTTGTTGGTTAAATATTATTTGTACTTTGCTAGTAATATAACAAATTAATTACGTAATGATGTGCTCATCGTTTCACTAAAAATCATACCTAAGGAGAAACAAAATGTTGATCGATGGCATTAGTAAATATCGAGTAATTGTATGATGACATTTAAAATTAATTGGGAAGACAATCTAAAAATTAAAATTAATATCCAACCACATTCAATATTAATTACTTCTATGGAAAGTATATGTTTTTTTTTCAATACTCTTATTTATTCAGGTGCAATCATTGTCACACACACGTCTTTAGAACACCCGAAAATCGTACACAATATCCAGGGGGGACGGGATTGCATTATTGATACTATTATTTATACTTCAACAATCGTGGTTGCACAAACACTTGGTTGGTTTTCCAGGAAATGAAAAACAATACGGTTGTGGGTTACGTCCGGCGTATTCGAAATTGCATTTCGCAAAACAATCCTCAGTAGTATAACATATGCCATAATCAGTTGTACATGGGATTTTCGTTGGTACCATTTGAGCTATGATGTATAAACATTAAACTTATTAGTGTTACAAGAAATCAATTACCTTAGTCAAACTTGAGCAAATAAACAAATAATCCTTTTTTTGTAGTAATTCAAATTCTTACCGGAGGCCAGGATAATGGCAAACAAAATGTAGATGAGTGCACGAGAAACTGAAGCCATTTACTTATAATTATAGTTTTCGAGAATTTTAATGTGATAGATTAATTGATGTTATATTGAATTCGAAAAATCTATGAAATAAAGTAAATCTTATTTTATAGTACTAGGAAGATTTCATTAATCCGATTGTGTTGTTATAAGCAACTACAATTATGTGACCAAGAAAAAAAGGCAACTAGATTTTCCGTGCGCTTTCTACTGAGAATTGCGAAAAATGATTAATTTGAGTTGATATACAAGTTATTGTAACAAAGAGTGAATCGCATTTTCGTCCTCTTATGAATGGACTTATGTACATTCGTCCCTTGATTTTTATATTTTATGTAATAGATGCATCCCTCTTATCAATGAAGTATTTCACCAATATTTTGGCTATTATACGGCGGATTCCATATTTCAATAACAAATAACCAACCAATTGAAAATAGTCCACAAGCCGGACAAAATGACTAATAATGGTAAAACAGTAATATATCAAAAATAAAAAACTTAACATGTTTGAAGCGAGAAATAAAATAAGTAATTCGGCCAAAATTTAGCCCAAATCGTGTTCAAATCGTCCTCCAAAACTAAAATTAAAATATTACTGAAATCGCAAAAATTGGAGTTAGAACAGACTAGTAATTAACATGGACTCACAACATGAATACAACATGATCAGAAGAAGATTGCAAGAAACGAAATCATGAGGGACAAACTCTCAATATTTCAATAACAAATAACCAACCAGTTGAAAATAGTCCACAATCCAGTCAAAATAGCTAATAAAGGTAAAACCATAAAAATAGATGAATTCCAAGTTATCATAAGAAGATTGCAAGAAACGAAACCATAAGGGACAAATTATCAATATTTCAATAACAAATAATCAACCAGTTGAAAATAGTTCACAAGATGTACAAAATAACTAATAAGGGTAAAACAGTAAAAATATGTCAAAAATTGAAAAATCGAAAACTTAACATGTTTGAAGCATGAAATAAAATATGAAATTCAGCCAAAATTTGGCCCAAATCGAGTTCAAATCGACCGCCAAAACTATAACTAAAACATTACCGAAAATCGCAAAAATTAGAGCCAGAATAGATTAGTGATTAACATGGAGAGAAAAGATGAATACCTAATTATCAGAAGAATATTGCAAAAAATAAAACCATAAGGGACAAACTCTCAATATTTCAATAACAAATAACCAACCAGTTGAAAATAGTCCACGAGCCGGACATAATGATTAATAAGGATGAAACAGTAAATATATGTCAAAAATGGAAAAATTGAAAACTTAACATGCTTGAAGCGAGAAATAAAATAAGACATTCGGTCAAAATTTGGTCCAAATTGGGTTCAGATCGACCTCGATCCGGTCCGTGTCCGACCCATTTACAGGTCTATGTTTAGAATTGGAAGATAATATAATAAAAATTAAAATACCAATGATGAAAGATTGTGGGAATAAAAAAAATCCAACCACATTCAATCAATAATTATTTTTATTGAAAATATTTAAATCGTGCACACGTCAAGGAAATCTTACATAATATCCAGATGGATTACATTATTAATACCCTTATATATTCTTCAACAAAAATATTTACACTGACAATACCCAGTTATATCACAATAGCCTATTGCATGATCTTTGAGGTGGCGTTCGTTGCATTTTGTAATACAATCTACGTCACCGACACATATGCCAAGTCCTTCTATACAATCATCTGCTTGAACTATGTTGTAAGAAACAATAAAACTCATCAGTGTAAGAAATCAATCGCTTAGTAAAACCCAACTAAATTATCTGATGAAAAAAAAAATGCATTAATTCAAATTCTTACCTGAGGCCGAGGCCAAGATGATGGCAAAGAGAAAGAAAAAGATTGTACGAGAAATTGAGGCCATTTATTTATGATTGTAGTTTTCGAGTAAAATAAGATATAAACTTCAAAAGTAACTAGTCCTATATATATACTGCATATGTTTGATTAATGTAATATTAATATCGAGAAGACCCTAATGAAATTACAAAAATGCATGAAATTAAGTAAATCTTATACTTATTATACTAACAATATTTTATTAATCTAATTGAAATAGGCAACTATATTTTTGTAACAAAGAAAATTTTGATAAAATAAATCAACTATAGTCTAAATATTCATTAAAATATTGGAATTTCAAATTCATATACATTTATAGTGATTTCGAGATTATGCTAATTACATTGAATAATAGATTAATATAATATTAATATCGAGAATATCCTAATGAAATTACAAGAATGCATGAAATTAAGTAAATCTTATACTTATTATACTAACAATATTCCATTAATCTAATTGAAATGGCAACTACATTTTTGTATCCAAGAAAATTTTGATAAAATAAATCAACTATAGTCTAAATATTCATTAAAATATTGGAATTTCAAATTCATATACATTTATAGTGATTTCGAGATTATGCTAATTACATTGAATAATAGATTAATGTAATATTAATATCGAGAATATCCTAATGAAATTACAAGAATGCATGAAATAAAGTAAATCTTATACTTATTATACTAACAATATTTCATTAATATAATTGAAATAGGCAACTACATTTTTGTAACCAAGAAAATTTTGATAAAATAAATCAACTATAGTCTAAATATTCATTAAAATATTGGAATTTCAAATTCATATACATTTATAGTGATTTCGAGATTATGCTAATTACATTGAATAATAGATTAATGTAATAATAATATCGAGAATATCCTAATGAAATTACAAGAATGCATGAAATTAAGTAAATCTTATACTTATTATACTAACAATATTTAACTAATCTAATTGAAATAGGTAACTACATTTTTGTAACCAAGAAAATTTTGATAAAATAAATCAACTATAGTCTAAATATTCATTAAAATTGTTGGTCCCAAGTGGTCAGAAGAGGTTTAGAGGGGGGGGGGTGAATAAACCTCTTTAAAAATTTTCTTCTATTTTAACTTTAAAACTGTTACTCAAAACTGAACAGACTAAGCTGATCAGATTAGTAAGTTACAATTCTGTTCGCGAACAAATCTTTGAACAGCTTTGTTGACCACTCGTCTGATAGTTACTTAGCTGATTTTGTTAAAATCAGTTTTAATACTTAGAGTACTTGCAGCGGATTTTTCAAAGTGTTTTTCACAAGTAATCTTAGCAGTTTGAAAAATACTTCCCCAGTTTTATAAACTCCTTTTTATCTCTTTTTCAAACAGTTAACTTAATGTGTTTTTATGCAAACAGAAGATATGCAGATTTAAAAACAATGTAAAAACACAATCAATTTTTATAGTGGTTATATGGATTTGAATATCCTTTAGTCCACTCTTCCAAGTCACTCAGATCTTGGGTTATACTATAATCACAAAGTTTACAGTATACTCTGCTTGCGTCGAACAACAAATGAAACGACCACAAGTTCGCAATAGGAAATCACACAGAAAACCTATCCTCTGAAGTTTGATCACTCACAAAGATGGATCACAACTCCGCACAACACTCTTGTTTACAAAATCACTCAGAAGATGTATTTTTCTTGATTCTTCAACTCTGCTTTCGTCAACAAATGACTCAGCTGATGAGTGAGCTGTTCTTGAGACTTAAAGAATTTTGCTTCGGATTTTCTCTCAGAAAGTGTGTTGCTTGCTTCTTCTTCGTCTCTTTCAGCTATTTATACTTGAGGATTGAAAAGTGTCCGTTGAAGAGAGACAGGATTCAAATTCCTCGAGTACTGGTCCTTAAAATCCGCGAACGGCTCTTTTGCAGTCTGTCCGTACTGTAAATAGTACTATTCTGCAGGCAGCATTAAATGCAGCATTAAATGCACTCGGCTGATGCGAAGCTTTTCTTCAATCATTTGTCTTAAATATCCTCGTACTTCAGCATTTATTACACCAAGGGGCATTTATTACCGTTGGGAACACTTCATGATCTTCTTCACTTGGCTGACGAAAGTATACGTCTGATGGTGAACTCGGCTGATCTCAAACTTGAACAAATCTGATTTGAGTCGGCTGATCTTCACTTGTCTGATAACTTTACTTCAGCAGATCAGAAGTCTTGGACCTTGAAACTTTGACTCTTCTGATGTCTTCTTTACTTAGTCAAAATTCCTTGATAAGTTTATCAGCTAAGTTACTCCATGCTTAGCCAATTTAGAAGTTTTGGAATACATCAAAACCTCCCTTATCAAACTTTCTTCAGTGCCTTCATCTTCATCCTTATCCAACAAAAATATTGGAATTTCAAATTCATATACATTTATAGTGATTTCGAGATCATGCTAATTACAATGAATAAATTAGGAATTAAAGTATTCTTATATATAGTTAGAATACTAGGAAGATTTCAACAATCTAATTGTGTTATAATAAGTAACTACATTTTTGTGACCAAGAAAATAAGGCAACTAGACTTTACATGTAATACTTTGTTCAGGAAAAATTGTGAAAATGATTGATTTGAGCTTCCGCTTCTTCTTTTTTTTTTTTTTTTTATAAAAACAAATCAAATACAATCATAATATTCATTAAAATATTGGAATTTATAATTCATATTCATTTATGGTATTCTTAATTAAACATTATTGTTATAAAACAAGAACTCACAATATTTTAATCTATAATACTCATACAATTTTTATATTATCTGTGATGTTATTGTAATTCCTTCCATATCATTTGCAGAATTTCTTTTTATATTTTTACTTGATCTAAATATTTTTAAGATGTCTGTACTAGTCTTGTTATTGCATATTCTTTTTATTTATTGGTAGTGAATATTCTTTGTTTTTGTTGGTTAAATATTATTTGTACTTTGCTAGTAATATAACATATTAATTACGTAATGATGTGCTCATCGTTTCACTAAAAATCATACCTAAGGAGAAACAAAATGTTGATCGATGGCATTAGTAAATATCGAGTAATTGTATGATGACATTTAAAATTAATTGGGAAGACAATCTAAAAATTAAAATTAATATCCAACCACATTCAATATTAATTACTTCTATGGAAAGTATATGTTTTTTTTTCAATACTCTTATTTATTCAGGTGCAATCATTGTCACACACACGTCTTTAGAACACCCGAAAATCGTACACAATATCCAGGGGGGACGGGATTGCATTATTGATACTATTATTTATACTTCAACAATCGTGGTTGCACAAACACTTGGTTGGTTTTCCAGGAAATGAAAAACAATACGGTTGTGGGTTACGTCCGGCGTATTCGAAATTGCATTTCGCAAAACAATCCTCAGTAGTATAACATATGCCATAATCAGTTGTACATGGGATTTTCGTTGGTACCATTTGAGCTATGATGTATAAACATTAAACTTATTAGTGTTACAAGAAATCAATTACCTTAGTCAAACTTGAGCAAATAAACAAATAATCCTTTTTTTGTAGTAATTCAAATTCTTACCGGAGGCCAAGATAATGGCAAACAAAATGTAGATGAGTGCACGAGAAACTGAAGCCATTTACTTATAATTATAGTTTTCGAGAATTTTAATGTGATAGATTAATTGATGTTATATTGAATTCGAAAAATCTATGAAATAAAGTAAATCTTATTTTATAGTACTAGGAAGATTTCATTAATCCGATTGTGTTGTTATAAGCAACTACAATTATGTGACCAAGAAAAAAAGGCAACTAGATTTTCCGTGCGCTTTCTACTGAGAATTGCGAAAAATGATTAATTTGAGTTGATATACAAGTTATTGTAACAAAGAGTGAATCGCATTTTCGTCCTCTTATGAATGGACTTATGTACATTCGTCCCTTGATTTTTATATTTTATGTAATAGATGCATCCCTCTTATCAATGAAGTATTTCACCAATATTTTGGCTATTATACGGCGGATTCCATATTTCAATAACAAATAACCAACCAATTGAAAATAGTCCACAAGCCGGACAAAATGACTAATAATGGTAAAACAGTAATATATCAAAAATAAAAAACTTAACATGTTTGAAGCGAGAAATAAAATAAGTAATTCGGCCAAAATTTAGCCCAAATCGTCCTCCAAAACTAAAATTAAAATATTACTGAAATCGCAAAAATTGGAGTTAGAACAGACTAGTAATTAACATGGACTCACAACATGAATACAACATGATCAGAAGAAGATTGCAAGAAACGAAATCATGAGGGACAAACTCTCAATATTTCAATAACAAATAACCAACCAGTTGAAAATAGTCCACAATCCAGTCAAAATAGCTAATAAAGGTAAAACCATAAAAATAGATGAATTCCAAGTTATCATAAGAAGATTGCAAGAAACGAAACCATAAGGGACAAATTATCAATATTTCAATAACAAATAATCAACCAGTTGAAAATAGTTCACAAGATGTACAAAATAACTAATAAGGGTAAAACAGTAAAAATATGTCAAAAATTGAAAAATCGAAAACTTAACATGTTTGAAGCATGAAATAAAATATGAAATTCAGCCAAAATTTGGCCCAAATCGAGTTCAAATCGACCGCCAAAACTATAACTAAAACATTACCGAAAATCGCAAAAATTAGAGCCAGAATAGATTAGTGATTAACATGGAGAGAAAAGATGAATACCTAATTATCAGAAGAATATTGCAAAAAATAAAACCATAAGGGACAAACTCTCAATATTTCAATAACAAATAACCAACCAGTTGAAAATAGTCCACGAGCCGGACATAATGATTAATAAGGATGAAACAGTAAATATATGTCAAAAATGGAAAAATTGAAAACTTAACATGCTTGAAGCGAGAAATAAAATAAGACATTCGGTCAAAATTTGGTCCAAATTGGGTTCAGATCGACCTCAGATCCGGTCCGTGTCCGACCCATTTACAGGTCTATGTTTAGAATTGGAAGATAATATAATAAAAATTAAAATACCAATGATGAAAGATTGTGGGAATAAAAAAAATCCAACCACATTCAATCAATAATTATTTTTATTGAAAATATTTAAATCGTGCACACGTCAAGGAAATCTTACATAATATCCAGATGGATTACATTATTAATACCCTTATTTATTCTTCAACAAAAATATTTACACTGACAATACCCAGTTATATCACAATAGCCTATTGCATGATCTTTGAGGTGGCGTTCGTTGCATTTTGTAATACAATCTACGTCACCGACACATATGCCAAGTCCTTCTATACAATCATCTGCTTGAACTATGTTGTAAGAAACAATAAAACTCATCAGTGTAAGAAATCAATCGCTTAGTAAAACCCAACTAAATTATCTGATGAAAAAAAAATGCATTAATTCAAATTCTTACCTGAGGCCGAGGCCAAGATGATGGCAAAGAGAAAGAAAAAGATTGTACGAGAAATTGAGGCCATTTATTTATGATTGTAGTTTTCGAGTAAAATAAGATATAAACTTCAAAAGTAACTAGTCCTATATATATACTGCATATGTTTGATTAATGTAATATTAATGTCGAGAAGACCCTAATGAAATTACAAAAATGCATGAAATTAAGTAAATCTTATACTTATTATACTAACAATATTTTATTAATCTAATTGAAATAGGCAACTATATTTTTGTAACAAAGAAAATTTTGATAAAATAAATCAACTATAGTCTAAATATTCATTAAAATATTGGAATTTCAAATTCATATACATTTATAGTGATTTCGAGATTATGCTAATTACATTGAATAATAGATTAATATAATATTAATATCGAGAATATCCTAATGAAATTACAAGAATGCATGAAATTAAGTAAATCTTATACTTATTATACTAACAATATTCCATTAATCTACTTGAAATGGCAACTACATTTTTGTATCCTAGAAAATTTTGATAAAATAAATCAACTATAGTCTAAATATTCATTAAAATATTGGAATTTCAAATTCATATACATTTATAGTGATTTCGAGATTATGCTAATTACATTGAATAATAGATTAATGTAATATTAATATCGAGAATATCCTAATGAAATTACAAGAATGCATGAAATAAAGTAAATCTTATACTTATTATACTAACAATATTTCATTAATATAATTGAAATAGGCAACTACATTTTTGTAACCAAGAAAATTTTGATAAAATAAATCAACTATAGTCTAATATTCATTAAAATATTGGAATTTCAAATTCATATACATTTATAGTGATTTCGAGATTATGCTAATTACATTAAATAATAGATTAATGTAATAATAATATCGAGAATATCCTAATGAAATTACAAGAATGCATGAAATTAAGTAAATCTTATACTTATTATACTAACAATATTTAACTAATCTAATTGAAATAGGTAACTACATTTTTGTAACCAAGAAAATTTTGATAAAATAAATCAACTATAGTCTAAATATTCATTAAAATATTGGAATTTCAAATTCATATACATTTATAGTGATTTCGAGATTATGCTAATTACAATGAATAAATTAGGAATTAAAGTATTCTTATATATAGTTAGAATACTAGGAAGATTTCAACAATCTAATTGTGTTATAATAAGTAACTACATTTTTGTGACCAAGAAAATAAGGCAACTAGACTTTACATTAATACTTTGTTCAGGAAAAATTGTGAAAATGATTGATTTGAGCTTCCGCTTCTTCTTCTTTTTTTTTTTTTATAAAAACAAATCAAATACAATCATAATATTCATTAAAATATTGGAATTTATAATTCATATTCATTTATGGTATTCTTAATTAAACATTATTGTTATAAAACAAGAACTCACAATATTTTAATCTATAATACTCATACAATTTTTATATTATATGTGATGTTATTGTAATTCCTTCCATATCATTTGCAGAATTTCTTTTTATATTTTTACTTGATCTAAATATTTTTAAGATGTCTATACTAGTCTTGTTATTGCATATTCTTTTTATTTATTGGTAGTGAATATTCTTTGTTTTTGTTGGTTAAATATTATTTGTACTTTGCTAGTAATATAACATATTAATTACGTAATGATGTGCTCATCGTTTCACTAAAAATCATACCTAAGGAGAAACAAAATGTTGATCGATGGCATTAGTAAATATCGAGTAATTGTATGATGACATTTAAAATTAATTGGGAAGACAATCTAAAAATTAAAATTAATATCCAACCACATTCAATATTAATTACTTCTATGGAAAGTATATGTTTTTTTTTCAATACTCTTATTTATTCAGGTGCAATCATTGTCACACACACGTCTTTAGAACACCCGAAAATCGTACACAATATCCAGGGGGGACGGGATTGCATTATTGATACTATTATTTATACTTCAACAATCGTGGTTGCACAAACACTTGGTTGGTTTTCCAGGAAATGAAAAACAATACGGTTGTGGGTTACGTCCGGCGTATTCGAAATTGCATTTCGCAAAACAATCCTCAGTAGTATAACATATGCCATAATCAGTTGTACATGGGATTTTCGTTGGTACCATTTGAGCTATGATGTATAAACATTAAACTTATTAGTGTTACAAGAAATCAATTACCTTAGTCAAACTTGAGCAAATAAACAAATAATCCTTTTTTTGTAGTAATTCAAATTCTTACCGGAGGCCAAGATAATGGCAAACAAAATGTAGATGAGTGCACGAGAAACTGAAGCCATTTACTTATAATTATAGTTTTCGAGAATTTTAATGTGATAGATTAATTGATGTTATATTGAATTCGAAAAATCTATGAAATAAAGTAAATCTTATTTTATAGTACTAGGAAGATTTCATTAATCCGATTGTGTTGTTATAAGCAACTACAATTATGTGACCAAGAAAAAAAGGCAACTAGATTTTCCGTGCGCTTTCTACTGAGAATTGCGAAAAATGATTAATTTGAGTTGATATACAAGTTATTGTAACAAAGAGTGAATCGCATTTTCGTCCTCTTATGAATGGACTTATGTACATTCGTCCCTTGATTTTTATATTTTATGTAATAGATGCATCCCTCTTATCAATGAAGTATTTCACCAATATTTTGGCTATTATACGGCGGATTCCATATTTCAATAACAAATAACCAACCAATTGAAAATAGTCCACAAGCCGGACAAAATGACTAATAATGGTAAAACAGTAATATATCAAAAATAAAAAACTTAACATGTTTGAAGCGAGAAATAAAATAAGTAATTCGGCCAAAATTTAGCCCAAATCGTGTTCAAATCGTCCTCCAAAACTAAAATTAAAATATTACTGAAATCGCAAAAATTGGAGTTAGAACAGACTAGTAATTAACATGGACTCACAACATGAATACAACATGATCAGAAGAAGATTGCAAGAAACGAAATCATGAGGGACAAACTCTCAATATTTCAATAACAAATAACCAACCAGTTGAAAATAGTCCACAATCCAGTCAAAATAGCTAATAAAGGTAAAACCATAAAAATAGATGAATTCCAAGTTATCATAAGAAGATTGCAAGAAACGAAACCATAAGGGACAAATTATCAATATTTCAATAACAAATAATCAACCAGTTGAAAATAGTTCACAAGATGTACAAAATAACTAATAAGGGTAAAACAGTAAAAATATGTCAAAAATTGAAAAATCGAAAACTTAACATGTTTGAAGCATGAAATAAAATATGAAATTCAGCCAAAATTTGGCCCAAATCGAGTTCAAATCGACCGCCAAAACTATAACTAAAACATTACCGAAAATCGCAAAAATTAGAGCCAGAATAGATTAGTGATTAACATGGAGAGAAAAGATGAATACCTAATTATCAGAAGAATATTGCAAAAAATAAAACCATAAGGGACAAACTCTCAATATTTCAATAACAAATAACCAACCAGTTGAAAATAGTCCACGAGCCGGACATAATGATTAATAAGGATGAAACAGTAAATATATGTCAAAAATGGAAAAATTGAAAACTTAACATGCTTGAAGCGAGAAATAAAATAAGACATTCGGTCAAAATTTGGTCCAAATTGGGTTCAGATCGACCTCAGATCCGGTCCGTGTCCGACCCATTTACAGGTCTATGTTTAGAATTGGAAGATAATATAATAAAAATTAAAATACCAATGATGAAAGATTGTGGGAATAAAAAAAATCCAACCACATTCAATCAATAATTATTTTTATTGAAAATATTTAAATCGTGCACACGTCAAGGAAATCTTACATAATATCCAGATGGATTACATTATTAATACCCTTATTTATTCTTCAACAAAAATATTTACACTGACAATACCCAGTTATATCACAATAGCCTATTGCATGATCTTTGAGGTGGCGTTCGTTGCATTTTGTAATACAATCTACGTCACCGACACATATGCCAAGTCCTTCTATACAATCATCTGCTTGAACTATGTTGTAAGAAACAATAAAACTCATCAGTGTAAGAAATCAATCGCTTAGTAAAACCCAACTAAATTATCTGATGAAAAAAAAATGCATTAATTCAAATTCTTACCTGAGGCCGAGGCCAAGATGATGGCAAAGAGAAAGAAAAAGATTGTACGAGAAATTGAGGCCATTTATTTATGATTGTAGTTTTCGAGTAAAATAAGATATAAACTTCAAAAGTAACTAGTCCTATATATATACTGCATATGTTTGATTAATGTAATATTAATGTCGAGAAGACCCTAATGAAATTACAAAAATGCATGAAATTAAGTAAATCTTATACTTATTATACTAACAATATTTTATTAATCTAATTGAAATAGGCAACTATATTTTTGTAACAAAGAAAATTTTGATAAAATAAATCAACTATAGTCTAAATATTCATTAAAATATTGGAATTTCAAATTCATATACATTTATAGTGATTTCGAGATTATGCTAATTACATTGAATAATAGATTAATATAATATTGATATCGAGAATATCCTAATGAAATTACAAGAATGCATGAAATTAAGTAAATCTTATACTTATTATACTAACAATATTCCATTAATCTACTTGAAATGGCAACTACATTTTTGTATCCTAGAAAATTTTGATAAAATAAATCAACTATAGTCTAAATATTCATTAAAATATTGGAATTTCAAATTCATATACATTTATAGTGATTTCGAGATTATGCTAATTACATTGAATAATAGATTAATGTAATATTAATATCGAGAATATCCTAATGAAATTACAAGAATGCATGAAATAAAGTAAATCTTATACTTATTATACTAACAATATTTCATTAATATAATTGAAATAGGCAACTACATTTTTGTAACCAAGAAAATTTTGATAAAATAAATCAACTATAGTCTAATATTCATTAAAATATTGGAATTTCAAATTCATATACATTTATAGTGATTTCGAGATTATGCTAATTACATTAAATAATAGATTAATGTAATAATAATATCGAGAATATCCTAATGAAATTACAAGAATGCATGAAATTAAGTAAATCTTATACTTATTATACTAACAATATTTAACTAATCTAATTGAAATAGGTAACTACATTTTTGTAACCAAGAAAATTTTGATAAAATAAATCAACTATAGTCTAAATATTCATTAAAATATTGGAATTTCAAATTCATATACATTTATAGTGATTTCGAGATTATGCTAATTACAATGAATAAATTAGGAATTAAAGTATTCTTATATATAGTTAGAATACTAGGAAGATTTCAACAATCTAATTGTGTTATAATAAGTAACTACATTTTTGTGACCAAGAAAATAAGGCAACTAGACTTTACATTAATACTTTGTTCAGGAAAAATTGTGAAAATGATTGATTTGAGCTTCCGCTTCTTCTTCTTTTTTTTTTTTTTATAAAAACAAATCAAATACAATCATAATATTCATTAAAATATTGGAATTTATAATTCATATTCATTTATGGTATTCTTAATTAAACATTATTGTTATAAAACAAGAACTCACAATATTTTAATCTATAATACTCATACAATTTTTATATTATATGTGATGTTATTGTAATTCCTTCCATATCATTTGCAGAATTTCTTTTTATATTTTTACTTGATCTAAATATTTTTAAGATGTCTATACTAGTCTTGTTATTGCATATTCTTTTTATTTATTGGTAGTGAATATTCTTTGTTTTTGTTGGTTAAATATTATTTGTACTTTGCTAGTAATATAACATATTAATTACGTAATGATGTGCTCATCGTTTCACTAAAAATCATACCTAAGGAGAAACAAAATGTTGATCGATGGCATTAGTAAATATCGAGTAATTGTATGATGACATTTAAAATTAATTGGGAAGACAATCTAAAAATTAAAATTAATATCCAACCACATTCAATATTAATTACTTCTATGGAAAGTATATGTTTTTTTTTCAATACTCTTATTTATTCAGGTGCAATCATTGTCACACACACGTCTTTAGAACACCCGAAAATCGTACACAATATCCAGGGGGGACGGGATTGCATTATTGATACTATTATTTATACTTCAACAATCGTGGTTGCACAAACACTTGGTTGGTTTTCCAGGAAATGAAAAACAATACGGTTGTGGGTTACGTCCGGCGTATTCGAAATTGCATTTCGCAAAACAATCCTCAGTAGTATAACATATGCCATAATCAGTTGTACATGGGATTTTCGTTGGTACCATTTGAGCTATGATGTATAAACATTAAACTTATTAGTGTTACAAGAAATCAATTACCTTAGTCAAACTTGAGCAAATAAACAAATAATCCTTTTTTTGTAGTAATTCAAATTCTTACCGGAGGCCAAGATAATGGCAAACAAAATGTAGATGAGTGCACGAGAAACTGAAGCCATTTACTTATAATTATAGTTTTCGAGAATTTTAATGTGATAGATTAATTGATGTTATATTGAATTCGAAAAATCTATGAAATAAAGTAAATCTTATTTTATAGTACTAGGAAGATTTCATTAATCCGATTGTGTTGTTATAAGCAACTACAATTATGTGACCAAGAAAAAAAGGCAACTAGATTTTCCGTGCGCTTTCTACTGAGAATTGCGAAAAATGATTAATTTGAGTTGATATACAAGTTATTGTAACAAAGAGTGAATCGCATTTTCGTCCTCTTATGAATGGACTTATGTACATTCGTCCCTTGATTTTTATATTTTATGTAATAGATGCATCCCTCTTATCAATGAAGTATTTCACCAATATTTTGGCTATTATACGGCGGATTCCATATTTCAATAACAAATAACCAACCAATTGAAAATAGTCCACAAGCCGGACAAAATGACTAATAATGGTAAAACAGTAATATATCAAAAATAAAAAACTTAACATGTTTGAAGCGAGAAATAAAATAAGTAATTCGGCCAAAATTTAGCCCAAATCGTGTTCAAATCGTCCTCCAAAACTAAAATTAAAATATTACTGAAATCGCAAAAATTGGAGTTAGAACAGACTAGTAATTAACATGGACTCACAACATGAATACAACATGATCAGAAGAAGATTGCAAGAAACGAAATCATGAGGGACAAACTCTCAATATTTCAATAACAAATAACCAACCAGTTGAAAATAGTCCACAATCCAGTCAAAATAGCTAATAAAGGTAAAACCATAAAAATAGATGAATTCCAAGTTATCATAAGAAGATTGCAAGAAACGAAACCATAAGGGACAAATTATCAATATTTCAATAACAAATAATCAACCAGTTGAAAATAGTTCACAAGATGTACAAAATAACTAATAAGGGTAAAACAGTAAAAATATGTCAAAAATTGAAAAATCGAAAACTTAACATGTTTGAAGCATGAAATAAAATATGAAATTCAGCCAAAATTTGGCCCAAATCGAGTTCAAATCGACCGCCAAAACTATAACTAAAACATTACCGAAAATCGCAAAAATTAGAGCCAGAATAGATTAGTGATTAACATGGAGAGAAAAGATGAATACCTAATTATCAGAAGAATATTGCAAAAAATAAAACCATAAGGGACAAACTCTCAATATTTCAATAACAAATAACCAACCAGTTGAAAATAGTCCACGAGCCGGACATAATGATTAATAAGGATGAAACAGTAAATATATGTCAAAAATGGAAAAATTGAAAACTTAACATGCTTGAAGCGAGAAATAAAATAAGACATTCGGTCAAAATTTGGTCCAAATTGGGTTCAGATCGACCTCAGATCCGGTCCGTGTCCGACCCATTTACAGGTCTATGTTTAGAATTGGAAGATAATATAATAAAAATTAAAATACCAATGATGAAAGATTGTGGGAATAAAAAAAATCCAACCACATTCAATCAATAATTATTTTTATTGAAAATATTTAAATCGTGCACACGTCAAGGAAATCTTACATAATATCCAGATGGATTACATTATTAATACCCTTATTTATTCTTCAACAAAAATATTTACACTGACAATACCCAGTTATATCACAATAGCCTATTGCATGATCTTTGAGGTGGCGTTCGTTGCATTTTGTAATACAATCTACGTCACCGACACATATGCCAAGTCCTTCTATACAATCATCTGCTTGAACTATGTTGTAAGAAACAATAAAACTCATCAGTGTAAGAAATCAATCGCTTAGTAAAACCCAACTAAATTATCTGATGAAAAAAAAATGCATTAATTCAAATTCTTACCTGAGGCCGAGGCCAAGATGATGGCAAAGAGAAAGAAAAAGATTGTACGAGAAATTGAGGCCATTTATTTATGATTGTAGTTTTCGAGTAAAATAAGATATAAACTTCAAAAGTAACTAGTCCTATATATATACTGCATATGTTTGATTAATGTAATATTAATGTCGAGAAGACCCTAATGAAATTACAAAAATGCATGAAATTAAGTAAATCTTATACTTATTATACTAACAATATTTTATTAATCTAATTGAAATAGGCAACTATATTTTTGTAACAAAGAAAATTTTGATAAAATAAATCAACTATAGTCTAAATATTCATTAAAATATTGGAATTTCAAATTCATATACATTTATAGTGATTTCGAGATTATGCTAATTACATTGAATAATAGATTAATATAATATTAATATCGAGAATATCCTAATGAAATTACAAGAATGCATGAAATTAAGTAAATCTTATACTTATTATACTAACAATATTCCATTAATCTACTTGAAATGGCAACTACATTTTTGTATCCTAGAAAATTTTGATAAAATAAATCAACTATAGTCTAAATATTCATTAAAATATTGGAATTTCAAATTCATATACATTTATAGTGATTTCGAGATTATGCTAATTACATTGAATAATAGATTAATGTAATATTAATATCGAGAATATCCTAATGAAATTACAAGAATGCATGAAATAAAGTAAATCTTATACTTATTATACTAACAATATTTCATTAATATAATTGAAATAGGCAACTACATTTTTGTAACCAAGAAAATTTTGATAAAATAAATCAACTATAGTCTAATATTCATTAAAATATTGGAATTTCAAATTCATATACATTTATAGTGATTTCGAGATTATGCTAATTACATTAAATAATAGATTAATGTAATAATAATATCGAGAATATCCTAATGAAATTACAAGAATGCATGAAATTAAGTAAATCTTATACTTATTATACTAACAATATTTAACTAATCTAATTGAAATAGGTAACTACATTTTTGTAACCAAGAAAATTTTGATAAAATAAATCAACTATAGTCTAAATATTCATTAAAATATTGGAATTTCAAATTCATATACATTTATAGTGATTTCGAGATTATGCTAATTACAATGAATAAATTAGGAATTAAAGTATTCTTATATATAGTTAGAATACTAGGAAGATTTCAACAATCTAATTGTGTTATAATAAGTAACTACATTTTTGTGACCAAGAAAATAAGGCAACTAGACTTTACATTAATACTTTGTTCAGGAAAAATTGTGAAAATGATTGATTTGAGCTTCCGCTTCTTCTTCTTTTTTTTTTTTATAAAAACAAATCAAATACAATCATAATATTCATTAAAATATTGGAATTTATAATTCATATTCATTTATGGTATTCTTAATTAAACATTATTGTTATAAAACAAGAACTCACAATATTTTAATCTATAATACTCATACAATTTTTATATTATATGTGATGTTATTGTAATTCCTTCCATATCATTTGCAGAATTTCTTTTTATATTTTTACTTGATCTAAATATTTTTAAGATGTCTATACTAGTCTTGTTATTGCATATTCTTTTTATTTATTGGTAGTGAATATTCTTTGTTTTTGTTGGTTAAATATTATTTGTACTTTGCTAGTAATATAACATATTAATTACGTAATGATGTGCTCATCGTTTCACTAAAAATCATACCTAAGGAGAAACAAAATGTTGATCGATGGCATTAGTAAATATCGAGTAATTGTATGATGACATTTAAAATTAATTGGGAAGACAATCTAAAAATTAAAATTAATATCCAACCACATTCAATATTAATTACTTCTATGGAAAGTATATGTTTTTTTTTCAATACTCTTATTTATTCAGGTGCAATCATTGTCACACACACGTCTTTAGAACACCCGAAAATCGTACACAATATCCAGGGGGGACGGGATTGCATTATTGATACTATTATTTATACTTCAACAATCGTGGTTGCACAAACACTTGGTTGGTTTTCCAGGAAATGAAAAACAATACGGTTGTGGGTTACGTCCGGCGTATTCGAAATTGCATTTCGCAAAACAATCCTCAGTAGTATAACATATGCCATAATCAGTTGTACATGGGATTTTCGTTGGTACCATTTGAGCTATGATGTATAAACATTAAACTTATTAGTGTTACAAGAAATCAATTACCTTAGTCAAACTTGAGCAAATAAACAAATAATCCTTTTTTTGTAGTAATTCAAATTCTTACCGGAGGCCAAGATAATGGCAAACAAAATGTAGATGAGTGCACGAGAAACTGAAGCCATTTACTTATAATTATAGTTTTCGAGAATTTTAATGTGATAGATTAATTGATGTTATATTGAATTCGAAAAATCTATGAAATAAAGTAAATCTTATTTTATAGTACTAGGAAGATTTCATTAATCCGATTGTGTTGTTATAAGCAACTACAATTATGTGACCAAGAAAAAAAGGCAACTAGATTTTCCGTGCGCTTTCTACTGAGAATTGCGAAAAATGATTAATTTGAGTTGATATACAAGTTATTGTAACAAAGAGTGAATCGCATTTTCGTCCTCTTATGAATGGACTTATGTACATTCGTCCCTTGATTTTTATATTTTATGTAATAGATGCATCCCTCTTATCAATGAAGTATTTCACCAATATTTTGGCTATTATACGGCGGATTCCATATTTCAATAACAAATAACCAACCAATTGAAAATAGTCCACAAGCCGGACAAAATGACTAATAATGGTAAAACAGTAATATATCAAAAATAAAAAACTTAACATGTTTGAAGCGAGAAATAAAATAAGTAATTCGGCCAAAATTTAGCCCAAATCGTGTTCAAATCGTCCTCCAAAACTAAAATTAAAATATTACTGAAATCGCAAAAATTGGAGTTAGAACAGACTAGTAATTAACATGGACTCACAACATGAATACAACATGATCAGAAGAAGATTGCAAGAAACGAAATCATGAGGGACAAACTCTCAATATTTCAATAACAAATAACCAACCAGTTGAAAATAGTCCACAATCCAGTCAAAATAGCTAATAAAGGTAAAACCATAAAAATAGATGAATTCCAAGTTATCATAAGAAGATTGCAAGAAACGAAACCATAAGGGACAAATTATCAATATTTCAATAACAAATAATCAACCAGTTGAAAATAGTTCACAAGATGTACAAAATAACTAATAAGGGTAAAACAGTAAAAATATGTCAAAAATTGAAAAATCGAAAACTTAACATGTTTGAAGCATGAAATAAAATATGAAATTCAGCCAAAATTTGGCCCAAATCGAGTTCAAATCGACCGCCAAAACTATAACTAAAACATTACCGAAAATCGCAAAAATTAGAGCCAGAATAGATTAGTGATTAACATGGAGAGAAAAGATGAATACCTAATTATCAGAAGAATATTGCAAAAAATAAAACCATAAGGGACAAACTCTCAATATTTCAATAACAAATAACCAACCAGTTGAAAATAGTCCACGAGCCGGACATAATGATTAATAAGGATGAAACAGTAAATATATGTCAAAAATGGAAAAATTGAAAACTTAACATGCTTGAAGCGAGAAATAAAATAAGACATTCGGTCAAAATTTGGTCCAAATTGGGTTCAGATCGACCTCAGATCCAGTCCGTGTCCGACCCATTTACAGGTCTATGTTTAGAATTGGAAGATAATATAATAAAAATTAAAATACCAATGATGAAAGATTGTGGGAATAAAAAAAATCCAACCACATTCAATCAATAATTATTTTTATTGAAAATATTTAAATCGTGCACACGTCAAGGAAATCTTACATAATATCCAGATGGATTACATTATTAATACCCTTATTTATTCTTCAACAAAAATATTTACACTGACAATACCCAGTTATATCACAATAGCCTATTGCATGATCTTTGAGGTGGCGTTCGTTGCATTTTGTAATACAATCTACGTCACCGACACATATGCCAAGTCCTTCTATACAATCATCTGCTTGAACTATGTTGTAAGAAACAGTAAAACTCATCAGTGTAAGAAATCAATCGCTTAGTAAAACCCAACTAAATTATCTGATGAAAAAAAAATGCATTAATTCAAATTCTTACCTGAGGCCGAGGCCAAGATGATGGCAAAGAGAAAGAAAAAGATTGTACGAGAAATTGAGGCCATTTATTTATGATTGTAGTTTTCGAGTAAAATAAGATATAAACTTCAAAAGTAACTAGTCCTATATATATACTGCATATGTTTGATTAATGTAATATTAATGTCGAGAAGACCCTAATGAAATTACAAAAATGCATGAAATTAAGTAAATCTTATACTTATTATACTAACAATATTTTATTAATCTAATTGAAATAGGCAACTATATTTTTGTAACAAAGAAAATTTTGATAAAATAAATCAACTATAGTCTAAATATTCATTAAAATATTGGAATTTCAAATTCATATACATTTATAGTGATTTCGAGATTATGCTAATTACATTGAATAATAGATTAATATAATATTAATATCGAGAATATCCTAATGAAATTACAAGAATGCATGAAATTAAGTAAATCTTATACTTATTATACTAACAATATTCCATTAATCTACTTGAAATGGCAACTACATTTTTGTATCCTAGAAAATTTTGATAAAATAAATCAACTATAGTCTAAATATTCATTAAAATATTGGAATTTCAAATTCATATACATTTATAGTGATTTCGAGATTATGCTAATTACATTGAATAATAGATTAATGTAATATTAATATCGAGAATATCCTAATGAAATTACAAGAATGCATGAAATAAAGTAAATCTTATACTTATTATACTAACAATATTTCATTAATATAATTGAAATAGGCAACTACATTTTTGTAAACAAGAAAATTTTGATAAAATAAATAAACTATAGTCTAATATTCATTAAAATATTGGAATTTCAAATTCATATACATTTATAGTGATTTCGAGATTATGCTAATTACATTGAATAATAGATTAATGTAATAATAATATCGAGAATATCCTAATGAAATTACAAGAATGCATGAAATTAAGTAAATCTTATACTTATTATACTAACAATTTTTAACTAATCTAATTGAAATAGGTAACTACATTTTTGTAACCAAGAAAATTTTGATAAAATAAATCAACTATAGTCTAAATATTCATTAAAATATTGGAATTTCAAATTCATATACATTTATAGTGATTTCGAGATTATGCTAATTACAATGAATAAATTAGGAATTAAAGTATTCTTATATATAGTTAGAATACTAGGAAGATTTCAACAATCTAATTGTGTTATAATAAGTAACTACATTTTTGTGACCAAGAAAATAAGGCAACTAGACTTTACATTAATACTTTGTTCAGGAAAAATTGTGAAAATGATTGATTTGAGCTTCCGCTTCTTCTTCTTTTTTTTTTTTTATAAAAACAAATCAAATACAATCATAATATTCATTAAAATATTGGAATTTATAATTCATATTCATTTATGGTATTCTTAATTAAACATTATTGTTATAAAACAAGAACTCACAATATTTTAATCTATAATACTCATACAATTTTTATATTATATGTGATGTTATTGTAATTCCTTCCATATCATTTGCAGAATTTCTTTTTATATTTTTACTTGATCTAAATATTTTTAAGATGTCTATACTAGTCTTGTTATTGCATATTCTTTTTATTTATTGGTAGTGAATATTCTTTGTTTTTGTTGGTTAAATATTATTTGTACTTTGCTAGTAATATAACATATTAATTACGTAATGATGTGCTCATCGTTTCACTAAAAATCATACCTAAGGAGAAACAAAATGTTGATCGATGGCATTAGTAAATATCGAGTAATTGTATGATGACATTTAAAATTAATTGGGAAGACAATCTAAAAATTAAAATTAATATCCAACCACATTCAATATTAATTACTTCTATGGAAAGTATATGTTTTTTTTTCAATACTCTTATTTATTCAGGTGCGATCATTGTCACACACACGTCTTTAGAACACCCGAAAATCGTACACAATATCCAGGGGGGACGGGATTGCATTATTGATACTATTATTTATACTTCAACAATCGTGGTTGCACAAACACTTGGTTGGTTTTCCAGGAAATGAAAAACAATACGGTTGTGAGTTACGTCCGGCGTATTCGAAATTGCATTTCGCAAAACAATCCTCAGTAGTATAACATATGCCATAATCAGTTGTACATGGGATTTTCGTTGGTACCATTTGAGCTATGTTGTATAAACATTAAACTTATTAGTGTTACAAGAAATCAATTACCTTAGTCAAACTTGAGCAAATAAACAAATAATCCTTTTTTTGTAGTAATTCAAATTCTTACCGGAGGCCAAGATAATGGCAAACAAAATGTAGATGAGTGCACGAGAAACTGAAGCCATTTACTTATAATTATAGTTTTCGAGAATTTTAATGTGATAGATTAATTGATGTTATATTGAATTCGAAAAATCTATGAAATAAAGTAAATCTTATTTTATAGTACTAGGAAGATTTAATTAATCTGATTGTGTTGTTATAAGCAACTACAATTATGTGACCAAGAAAAAAAGGCAACTAGATTTTACGTGCACTTTCTACTGAGAATTGCGAAAAATGATTAATTTGAGTTGATATACAAGTTATTGTAACAAAGAGTGAATCGCATTTTCGTCCTCTTATGAATGGACTTATGTACATTCGTCCCATGATTGTTTATATTTTATGTAATAGATGCATCCCTCTTATCAATGAAGTATTTCACCAATATTTTGGATATTATACGGCGGATTCCATATTTCAATAACAAATAACCAACCAATTGAAAATAGTCCACAAGCCGGACAAAATAACTAATAATGGTAAAACAGTAATATATCAAAAATAAAAAACTTAACATGTTTGAAGCGAGAAATAAAATAAGTAATTCGGCCAAAATTTAGCCCAAATCGTGTTCAAATCGTCCTCCAAAACTAAAATTAAAATATTACTGAAATCGCAAAAATTGGAGTTAGAACAGACTAGTAATTAACATGGACTCACAACATGAATACAACATGATCAGAAGAAGATTGAAAGAAACGAAATCATGAGGGACAAACTCTCAATATTTCAATAACAAATAACCAACCAGTTGAAAATAGTCCACAATCCAGTCAAAATAGCTAATAAAGGTAAAACCATAAAAATAGATGAATTCCAAGTTATCATAAGAAGATTGCAAGAAACGAAACCATAAGGGACAAATTATCAATATTTCAATAACAAATAATCAACCAGTTGAAAATAGTTCACAAGCTGTACAAAATAACTAATAAGGGTAAAACAGTAAAAATATGTCAAAAATTGAAAAATCGAAAACTTAACATGTTTGAAGCATGAAATAAAATATGAAATTCAGCCAAAATTTGGCCCAAATCGAGTTCAAATCGACCGCCAAAACTATAACTAAAACATTACCGAAAATCGCAAAAATTAGAGCCAGAATAGATTAGTGATTAACATGGAGAGAAAAGATGAATACCTAATTATCAGAAGAATATTGCAAAAAATAAAACCATAAGGGACAAACTCTCAATATTTCAATAACAAATAACCAACCAGTTGAAAATAGTCCACGAGCCGGACATAATGATTAATAAGGATAAAACAGTAAATATATGTCAAAAATGGAAAAATTGAAAACTTAACATGCTTGAAACGAGAAATAAAATAAGACATTCGGTCAAAATTTGGTCCAAATTGGGTTCAGATCGACCTCGATCCGGTTCGTGTCCGACCCATTTACAGGTCTATGTTTAGAATTGGAAGATAATATAATAAAAATTAAAATACCAATGATGAAAGATTGTGGGAATAAAAAAAATCCAACCACATTCAATCAATAATTATTTTTATTGAAAATATTTAAATCGTGCACACGTCAAGGAAATCTTACATAATATCCAGATGGATTACATTATTAATACCCTTATTTATTCTTCAACAAAAATAGCGACACTGACAATACCCAGTTATATCACAATAGCCTATTGCATTGATGTGTCCAAATTTTGTACCCGTGGGCAATTAAGAGATTACACTAAGTCGACATAAATGAGAGATTTGTAACGTCTTTATCATAAACTCTCGTAACGTCTGTAACGTCTTTGTATTTATTACTTGTAACGTCTGTAACGTTTTTGTATTTATTACTTGTAACGTCTTTCCTGAAAAGACTATTATACCCCTGTATGTACCTATAAATAGGTCGCCCTATTTCTAAACAAAGGGAGCAGAACTGAATTCACTATTACAATTACTATACAATTTTTCTCTCGATAAGTGTGCAGACCTTATTTCATTATTGTGATGTTGTTATAGATCGAAGGGCTTATTCCATTTTTGCCCTGAACATTTTTATGCAACATCATAATTGGCGCCGTCTGTGGGAAACGATTGATCTGTACATTTAACGAGAGAAATTTTTGAAAAATAAATATGTCTCAGAGCCACCGATCATAAAACTTTATGCAGTATCAACTGATGTTATCCTTGAGCCTTTGCATAGATTCATTTTCCTCAGCAAATCTCTAATGTCTAATATAAATAAACTTGATTGGCAAATCATATTACCAAGTGTGCTCCCCAAACCAGCAATTCTCGTGGAAGCCAATTGGTTAATTTTGCAAGTCTCTCAAAAGTGCACATTTGACCCAGAAGATGACATAAATTGCACAATAACCTCAAAAATTAGTGAGAATTGCAAAATTGACCCTAAAGTATCTCAAGATTGCATAACTACACAAAGGAGGTAAGATTTATATTTTATGTCTTTCAGTTAAAAGTTTAGTATATTATTTACTTACGGACGTATAAAGCCAATATTAAATGAATCTCTAAAACTACAAACGGTAAACCGATGGTCTCTTCACGATCAAAAAGGGTAAATTGATCATCCCTAAAAGGGTAAATCGATCATTGCTCAACGATCAAAAAAGGGTAAATCGGTCATCCCTAAACGATCGAGGGTAAATCGGTCATCTCTAGAGATCAAAAAAGGGTAAATCGATCATTCCTCCGCAAAATGCTAGGGGGTCAATTGGTCATCCTTCAACGATCAAAAGGGGTAGTCCGGTCGTCTCTCGGCACCAAAAATAAAAAAAAAACAAAAAAAACAATAACGGCAGCGACGATAGAATACTATCAAATAAACAAATAGCGTGAATCAAGTTACGCTTGTGGCTGAAATATAAATTTATTTTTACTACATTTACTTTCAAGTTATCATATTTGACCACACAAATTTGTGTTTTACATGTAATTATGGCTTTGGGAGACAACTTTTGACAAACAAATATCAAGAAGAATGTTTACTCCATATAAGAAAGAGCAGCTAAAGAAAATGAGCATCCATACTCTTCACCAAATTTACAAATGAGGATCAAACTTTTCAAAAACACTACATCAGCATCTGGGTTTTGTGTTTGAATCAAGGAGAGCGTGTCTAAGCACTGTACTCTTTTTCCTTCGTCCAAGTTTTTATCCCAATGGGTTTTTCTTGGCAAGGTTTTAACGAGGCAGTGTTACACGCTTGTTTATCACATATGGAGGTATGATGTAGGTAGCTACAATGCTCAGATACTTGCATCAAGTTTCGACAACAAATGCTCGCGTATTTATTTCTGAAACTGGGGGGCAATATGATGTGTCCAAATTTTGTACCCGAGGGCAATTAAGAGATTACACTAAGTCGACATAAATGAGAGATTTGTAACGTCTTTATCATAAACTCTCGTAACGTCTGTAACGTCTTTGTATTTATTACTTGTAACGTCTGTAACGTTTTTGTATTTATTACTTGTAACGTCTTTCCTGAAAAGACTATTATACCCCTGTATGTACCTATAAATAGGTCGCCCTATTTCTAAACAAAGGGAGCAGAACTGAATTCACTATTACAATTACAATACAATTTTTCTCTCTGTCTGCAGATCTTACTTTATTATTGTGATGTTGTTATAGATCGAAGGGCTTATTCCATTTTTGCCCTGAACATTTTTATACAACATCATGCATGATCTTTGAGGTGGCGTTCGTTGCATTTTGCAATACAATCTATGTCACCGACACATATGCCAAGTCCTTCTATACAATCATCTGCTTGAACTATGTTGTAAGAAACAATAAAACTCATCAGTGTAAGAAATCAATCGCTTAGTAAAACCCAACTAAATTATCTGATGAAAAAAAATGCATTAATTCAAATTCTTACCTGAGGCCGAGGCCAAGATGATGGCAAAGAGAAAGAAAAAGATTGTACGAGAAATTGAGGCCATTTATTTATGATTGTAGTTTTCGAGTAAAATAAGATATAAACTTCAAAAGTAACTAGTCCTATATATATACTGCATATGTTTGATTAATGTAATATTAATATCGAGAAGACCCTAATGAAATTACAAAAATGCATGAAATTAAGTAAATCTTATACTTATTATACTAACAATATTTTATTAATCTAATTGAAATAGGCAACTATATTTTTGTAACCAAGAAAATTTTGATAAAATAAATCAACTATAGTCTAAATATTCATTAAAATATTGGAATTTCAAATTCATATACATTTATAGTGATTTCGAGATTATGCTAATTACATTGAATAATAGATTAATATAATATTAATATCGAGAATATCCTAATGAAATTACAAGAATGCATGAAATTAAGTAAATCTTATACTTATTATACTAACAATATTCCATTAATCTAATTGAAATGGCAACTACATTTTTGTATCCAAGAAAATTTTGATAAAATAAATCAACTATAGTCTAAATATTCATTAAAATATTGGAATTTCAAATTCATATACATTTATAGTGATTTCGAGATTATGCTAATTACATTGAATAATAGATTAATGTAATATTAATATCGAGAATATCCTAATGAAATTACAAGAATGCATGAAATTAAGTAAATCTTATACTTATTATACTAACAATATTTCATTAATATAATTGAAATGGCAACTACATTTTTGTGAAATTCATCACTTGATCAGTCCAGATCACTCCCTCATTATATTCCATGAAATTCACCAAGTTTGCAGATTTGAACTTCTCCAGAAGTTCTTTCATCAGTTTCGTACCAGATTGGTAGTAGGAATCATATACGAGAAACATACCCTCAGCGGCCATTGTTAATCTGTTGAAGGTTAGGAAAATAGAGATAAATATGCAGAGAATTGCAAGTAAATTTTCTCACAAGTACTTTTGAATATTTGAGGTGTGTAAAGAACGACTCGACTGATCAGATGGGGATTTATAGAGTTGGGGTATGTCGGTTTCCGTGATATCCGCCAACCGTTAGATCCGTTTTTCTGTCAGTGCTGATCGTGCGGCGTCAGTTACGACGTTTCAAATTCAAAAGATATTTAATGAGGAGCGGGAATATGTACCGCCCGACAGTTACTTATAAAAGCGTGTTTTGAGTAGAACGTTTTATGTAGATTCGCTTTTATTCAAGTAATCAGATGAGTAAAGTAACTACTTATCTGATGGAATACTGTCCTGATGACATAGTTGTTATCAGAGAATGCCAATAGCTGATAACCTTCCTCAGCTGTTTGTCAATCCAGCTAGATAATATAACTTTAATCTTCGATAGTTGAGTCTTCTGATGAAAACATAACTTCAGCTAACTGACATTAACAAATTTCATCTTTAATTCAGAAGTACCGCTAGTCTTACACGTTCCCCCTGAGTTTAAGAATTCATAAGTTAACTAGTCTGTTGAGAGTTAATCCTGAAGATAATAATGGATAACTAAGCTGTTGAACTTCAGTCTTCTGATGAGTTCCCCCTCAGCTTATGCATCCAAATTAAGTAGTCCTAGCTCAGCTCTTAGAGTTGAAAACCTTACTTCACTTAAAGGTATTGTGAAAATGTCAGCAATCTGATTGTCTGTATGAACATACTCAATCATAACATTGCCTTTTTCCACATGATCTCTAATAAAATGATGCTTGATCTCAATATGTTTAGTCCTTGAATGACTTGTAGTGTTCTGAGTAAGAGAGATTGCACTTGTATTATCACAGTAGATTGGAATTCCACTGATCTTGATGTTGTAGTCTTCTAGTTGATGCTTCAACCAAAGTATTTGTGCACAGCAAGCTCCAGCAGCTATATATTCAGCTTCAGCAGTAGATATAGAAAATGAAGTATGTTTCTTACTCATCCATGAGATCAGACGACTACCTAAGAACTGACAGGCACCTGTTGTGCTCTTTCTGTCAATCTTGCAGCCAGCAAGGTCTGAATCTGAATAACCAATAAGTTCAAATCCAGATTCTCTAGGATACCACAATCCCAATTCTTGAGTGCCTTTAATGTATTTCAATATCCTTTTGGCAGCTAAGAGATGAGATTCCTTGGGGTTTGATTGAAATCTTGCACAGACTCCAACTGAGTACATTATATCAGGTCTACTTGCTGTCAGATACAACAATGAACCAATAATGCCTCTATATTTGGTTATGTCCACTGATTTGCCATCTTCATCTTTATCCAAACGAAGACTTGTAGACATGGGAATGGTAGCAGTTGAGCTAGTTTCCATACCAAATTTCTTGAACAGATCTCTAGTGTATTTTGCTTGGCTGATGAATATTCCATCAGGCAACTGTCTAACTTGCAGACCAAGAAAATAATTAAGTTCACCCATCATGCTCATTTCAAATTTATTCTGCATCAGCTTGGAGAACTTATCACACATCTGTTGGTTAGTTGAACCAAAAATAATATCGTCCACATATATTTGCACAAGTAATATATGATTTTCCCATTCTATTGTGAACAAGGTTTTATCTACCTTACCTTTACGAAATCCTTTAATTAAAAGAAAATCAGATAGGGTATCATACCATGCTCTTGGAGCTTGTTTCAGTCCATAGAAAGCTTTCTTCAGACGATATACTTTGTCCTCTTCTTGATAGACTTCAAATCCAGGAGGTTGCTCAACATACATTTCTTCTTGCAATTCTCCATTGAGAAAAGCAGACTTCACATCCATCTGATAGACAGTGAAGTTCTTGTAAGCAGCATAGGCTAGAAACAGTCTGATTGCTTCAAGTCTTGCTACTGGTGCAAAAGTTTCATCAAAGTCAATTCCTTCTTCTTGACAATAACCTTTGGCCACTAATCTTGCTTTGTTCCTGGTAACAATACCATCTTCATTCATCTTATTTCTGAAAACCCATTTAGTGCCAATTACTCTTTGATGACTTGGCCTAGGAACTAAGTACCAGACTTCATTCCTTTCAAATTGATTCAACTCTTCTTGCATAGCTTCAATCCAGAAGGAATCATTTAGAGCTTCTTCAATTTGTTTGGGCTCTATTTGAGATAGAAATGTGACAAACATGGCATCTTGTGCAGCAGCTCTTCTTGTTTTCACTCTATCTAAAGGATCACCAATTACTAACTCAGGTGGGTGATTCTTGAGCCATCTGAGATCAGGTTGCAGATCAGGATGTTGTCCTCTGTCTTGATCTTGCAACACTACTGTTGGAGTTCCAGTAGTAGTCCGTTGAACATTTATCGTCTGTTGAACAGTCTCTGGTCTGTCAGTTGTTTGCAACTCGTCTGTTAGACAATCAGCACTGTGATTTTGAACAGCACTTGAGTTAGCAGCTGAACTGAGATTAGGTAGTATGATGGGAACATATTCTTCATTTCTTCCAATGTCTAACTTCTGTAAATCAGTAGACAGATCTTGGTTTACACTTTGATTCTTTTCAGAAGATTGACTTGGCTCATCAAATACTACATGGATAGATTCTTCTATTAGTAATGTTCTTTTGTTAAAAACTCTGTAAGCTTTACTAACAGTTGAGTATCCAACAAAGACAGCTTCATCAGCCTTTTCTGCAAATGCAGCAAGGTGATTTTTCCCATTATTCAATACAAAACATTTACAACCAAAAATCTTAAAGTAATGAATGTTTGGTTTTCTGTTGTTCCAAACTTCATATGGAGTCTTGTTCTGATTTTTGTTGATCATACATCTGTTTTGGGTAAAGCATACTGTATTTGTTGCTTCTGCCCAAAATCTTTGTGGCAGCTTAGCTTCAGCTATCATGGTCCTGACAGCTTCTTTTAGTGTTATGTTTCTCCTTTCAGCAACACCATTCTGTTGAGGGGTTCTAGCAGCTGAATACTCATGATGTATTCCCTTGATATTACAATACTCTTCAACAGTAGAGTTTGTAAACTCTGTCCCTCTATCTGATCTGATCTTTAATATTTTTATACTCTTCTCATTCTGGATCAGTTCCATCAGATTGGTAAGATGTTCCTTGGTTTCACTTTTCTTTTTCATGAAAATCACTCAAGTATATCTTGAATAGTCATCCACAACAGCTAGGCAGTATTTCTTTCCACCATTGCTGACTGGATCAATGGGTCCAAATAAGTCCATATGTAGCAGCTCCAATATTCTTTCAGAAGATTGATGCTTCTTGCTTTTGAAGGATGACTTGATTTGTTTACCCTTCTGACAGGCGTCACAGAGCTTGTCTTTGCTCATGACTGCTTTTGGAATCCCTTCTACCAGATCATTCTTGATTAATCTGTTTATGGTCTTGAAGTTTAGATGATTCATTCTCTTGTGCCATAGCCAACTGACTTCACTTGGTGCAGATGCCACCAAACAAACACTTGAATTCTTGTCAGCAGAATTCCAGTCAACTATGTAGATATTTCCTTGTCGTCTTCCAGATAAAATTACCTTCTTTGTACCAATCTGTTCAACATAGCACTTATCTGTTGAGAAGATGACTGAATATCCCTTGTCACAAAATTGACTTATGCTCAGCAGATTATATTTGAGGCCTTTAACATATGAGACGTCAGATATCTCAATGTTTCCTTTGATAACTCTTCATTTAGCTACAATCTTGCCTTCTTTGCTGTCTCCAAAAGTAACTTTTGGACCATCCACAGCAACTGCATCAGTCAGCTCATGTATGTTTCCACACATGTGTCTTGAACATCCACTGTCCAAGTACCAAATCTTCTCTACTTTACTCCTACTCCTAATCCTAACCTACAAAACAAAAATAAAATTGTTTTAGTACCCTTTACTGAGAGGGTCCTGAAGGATTAGTTCCACCTTTGACAACCCAAGATGTTGATGTCTTAGGCTTCTTAGGTTTCTGAGTTTTAACAGGAGCATGAACAGTTTCATTTTTATCATAAGTATCAGATAAGTCATGTTGATGATCAGTATGATAAGAATAATGTTCATAAGCAGGGTAAGGTGCATGATATGCAGGATATACATGCATTGGATGAGCAGGATATGGTGCATAGTAACTAGGAAATTGAGGTGCATGATACATAGGATGATATGCAGCAGGTTGCACATAATATGACTCATTTCCATACCAAGCATTTTGATTTTTCTTGTTTTTATGCTTCTTTGGTTTACTAGATGCTTGCTCAATTGATTTTGACTTAGTTTTACCACTAGTCTGATTGACTTTAGCTTTATCAGCAGACTTCTTAGGACTCTGCTGTTTGGTCTTACTAGTCTGATTTCCTACACTGGGCTCTTTGCTCTTTTTAGCCTTAGGAGATTTCTTCTCCTTTGATTCTTTCTCAGTTGAGGTAGGTTTAGAAGTTTGAACATACAAGATGACCTTATTGTTGTCAGCAGAAATGAATTTTTCAGTATGATTCAATTCTAAATTATCCTTTTCTAAAGGTATCTTCTGTTTACTAGACATGTGATTTGATGCAACAGATGATTTTTCATGAGACTCAATAATCTTTTCAAGTTTCATGATTTTTCCTTTATAAACCTCACATTCAGCTTTCAGAGATTCATGTTCTTGCTCAAGCTGTTTATATTCAGCTGATTCTTTTGGCTTTTCAGCTAAAAATTTCAGTGAACTATTTTGCTCTTTTAGCAATATCATCTCTTCCTTAAGCTTTTTGTATGCTTCAGCAATACCAGTATTGTTAAGCATCATTTGTTCAAATGAATTAAATAATTCATTGTCAAGAGGAGTTACCTCATCCTCAGAGTCATCAGATTCCTTTGGCATCAGGCAGAGGAGAGCAGGTTTTTCTTCATCAGACGTGTCTGAATCTGAATCAGATGAGTAGACAGCAGCAAGCTTTTCTGCTTCAGCCATCATTGCCTTGCCTCTCTGATGCTTTCTTTCTTTTCTCATTTTCTTCTCTTCTTCAGTGTACTTTTCTGCTTTTGGATATGGGCAGTCTTTGATGAAGTGTCCCAATTTCCTGCAGTTGTAACACATTAGTTTTGCTTTATAATCATCTTTTTCTTGAGAAGAAAAGTTAGGTTTAGAAGTAGAAGCATTGTTGTATTTGTTCTTCATTTTTCTTTTGTAGAACTTCTTGAAATTGTTCATCAACAGTGCAACATCTCCAGCAGTGTACTCCTTCTTGTTGAGTATTGTGGCTTCATCAGATGAGTCCACTTCTATACTTCTTTGAGCTGGTCTTCTTTGATTTTCAGCAGCAACTAGTGCAGCTGTGGGTCCTGAAGTTGAGGTTTCTTCAATTTCCATTCTAGGCAGTTTATACTCGAATGCCTTGAGTACAGAAAACAGCTCAGTAAGAGAGATTTTTCCCAAATCCCTTGATTCTTCCATTGCTGTTACTTTCATGTTGAACTTTGGGGGTAGGGCCTTTAGTACTCTGACAGTGATCTTTTTGTCAGTGAAGGTCTTTCCCAGCTTTAAGACTTCATTCAGAGTTCTGGTAAATCTGGTATCCATCTGATCAATGGTTTCTCCAGACTTCATCTTGAAGTTGTCAAGTTTTTCCAAAGCAACAGTGAGCTGATGCTCCTTTATTGCATGATTGCCTTCGCTCATATCTCTGACCTTGTCCCACATCTCCTTTGCAGTTTTGCAATGTTTGACCTTGTCAAACCGATCATTATCCAGGGCTTTAGTCATGATGAATCTCCCAACTTTATCTAGATTGTAAAGCTTTATTTCTTCTGGAGTCATCTCATGAAGGTCTTTCTCCACAACCGTATCAACCTCATTGATTTTTATGGTCTTTGTGAATCTGAATGGACCTTTAATGATACATGTGTACATGTTGTCATTATAAGCAGCTAGGAAAATCTCCATTCTGATTTTCCAGTCCTCAAAGGACATACCAGCAATGTGGGGAACATGGCTGATACAATCCATTTTTCAAAAAGTTTTGATTTTTCAAAAAGATGCTCTTTTGAAAAGTTTTGAAAACCTTTGAAAAACACTTGGATCAAGCTCGTTGATCAGGCAGCTGATTCTAATGAACCACCTGCTCTGATACCACTTGTTGGTCCCAAGTGGTCAGAAGAGGTTTAGAAGGGGGGTGAATAAACCTCTTTAAAAATTTTCTTCTATTTTAACTTTAAAACTTTACTCTAACTGAACAGACTAAGCTGATCAGATTAGTAAGTTACAATTCTGTTCGCGAACAAATCTTTGAACAGTTTTGTTGACCACTCGTCTGATAGTTACTTAGCTGATTTTGCTGGAATCAGTTTTAATACTTAGAGTACTTGCAGCGGATTTTTAAAGTGTTTTTCACAAGTAGTCTTAGCAGTTTGAAAAATGTTTCCCCAGTTTTGTAAACTCCTTTTGAATCCTTTTTCAAACAGTTAACTTAATGTGTTTTATGCAATCAGTAAATATGCAAGTTTAAAAGCAATGTAAAAACACAAGTAATTTTTATAGTGGTTATATGGATTTGAATATCCTTTAGTCCACTATTCTAGATCACTTAGATTCTGGGTTATACTATAATCACAAAGATTACAATATTTCTCCACTTATACCTAGACAACTAATGAAAAGGCTATAAGCTCGCAATAGAAAATCACTAAGAAATTCTACTCTCTGAAGTTTGATTACTCACAAAGATGAATCACAACTCCGCACAACACTCTTGTTTACAAAATCACTCAGAAGATGTATTTTTCTTGATTCTTCAACTCTGCTTTCGTCAACAAATGACTTAGCTGATGAGTGAGCTGTTCTTGAGACTTAAAGAATTTTGCTTCGAAAATTTCTCAGAGATTGTGTTGCTTCTTTCTTCTTCGTCTCTTTCAGCTATTTATACTTGAGGATTGAAAAGTGTCCGTTGAAGAGAGACAGGATTCAAATTCCTCGAGTACTGGTCCTTAATTTCCGCGAACGGCTCTTTTGCAGTCTGTCCGTACTGTGAACAGTACTATTCTGCAGGCAGCATTAAATGCACCCAGCTGATGCGAAGCAATTCTTCAATCATTTGTCTTTAATAACCTTGTACTTCAGCATTTATTACACCAAGGGGCATTTATTACCGTTGGGAAGACTTTATGATCCTTTCCACTTGGCTGACGAAAGTGCAAGTCTGATGGCGAACTCGGCTGATCTCAAACTTGAACAAATCTGATTTGAGTCAGCTGATTTTCATCAGTCTGATGACATTTCTTCAGCAGATCAGAAGTCTTGGACCTTGAAATTTTGACTCTTCTGATATCTTCTTTACTTAGTCAAAATTCCTTCAAAAAGGGATCATCAGCTAAGTTGCTCCATACTTAGCCAATTTTGAAGTTTTGGAATGCATCAAAACCTCCCTTCTAAATTTGTCTTCAGTGCCTTCATCTTCATCCTTATCCAACATATTGTGTTAAATACCTATATCAAATTTCAGGGTGTGTGTATTAAATACCTATATCAAATTTCAGGGGGGTCCATGCACCCCCCTATGTTGAACGTGGCTCCGCCACCTGTGGAGTGCTGCAAGCTTATTAGGAAAGATAAGGTCCCACTAGCATATGCTGATTTGAATATTTTAGCTCTTGAGATGCTGGTGGCATTTATCTTCTTTCGGTTTTTTTTTTCTTTATTTCATGGAAGCTTATACATCTTCTGCAGGCCACTTTAACATTTTTGTTGGTGATCTCAGCCCAGATGTCACTGATGCCATGTTGTTTGCATGCTTTTCTGTTTACTTTAGTTGTTTGTAAGTATCTCTCCCTCAGACACTTCCTCTCAAGTGGTCGGTGTAAGATTTGGTTTAGAAGGTGCTAATTGTCTCAAATTGGTCTTAGTGATGCAAAGGTTATGTGGGATCAAAAGACTGGGCGTTTGGATTTGTCTTTCTGGAACCAGTGATGCAGCGTACGCAGTGAGAAAGATGAATATAGTCAATAACCCGTTGATTCTTGAACAAGAATACCGTGAGATTGAGAGAATTGAGAAAACTCAAACTTTCATAAACTTCAAAAAACTGAAAACTCATCAAAGTTTACAATGCTTAAATAAAACCCTAAAAGCAGGAATAAACTAAAATTACTAAAAAGTCCTTAAATAAATAAAAGCATAACAAATAATTAAAAATAAATCTTCTTTTAAGGCACCAGGTCGTTTACACTATTCTCCCCAGGGTGAAGAAGATTCGACCTCGAATCGAGATCGTCCTCATGGTCGGATGCATTATCTCCCGCAAACGGAACAAGGTGCTTTACATTGAACACATCTGACGTGGTAATGTTGTTGGGAAGGAGCAAACGATATGCGTTCGGGTTGATCTTCTCGATAACCTCCACTGGACCAATTTTCCGAGCTTTAAGTTTGTTGTACTCAAGCGGTGGAAAACGATCCTTAGTCAAAACAGCCCATACCAAGTCTCCAACCTCAAACTCAACCAAATGACGCTTCTTGTCAGTCGAGGCTTTGTATTTGACAGCAGCTGCTGCAAGGTGCGAGTGGGTACGCTGGTGGATCAGCTGAAGTTGGTCTATTAGATCCGCTGCAGTGGCATGAGTACGAACGTTGTCAGGTAACGTAAGAAGATCAAGAGGTCCCCGTGGGACTATCCCGTACACAATCTGAAAAGGACTGTAGCCCGTGCTACGATTTATAGCGTGGTTATGGGCAAATTCAGCCTGAGAAAGTTTTAGATCCCAAGATTTGATATTGTCACCCACCAAGCTACGCAATAAGTTACCAAGTGAACAATTGACCACCTCTGTTTGCCCATCAGTTTGGGGGTGATAAGCACTGCTAAAGTTCAATGTGGTATTAACAGAACGCCAAAGACTCCGCCAGAAATGACTCAAAAAACGAGAATCACGATCAGAAACAATAGAAGTAGGGAGACCATGTAAACGGTAAACCTCGCGAAAGTACAATTGGGCCGTATGAACAGCATCTGTCGTCTTCTTGCAAGGAATAAAGTGACTCATCTTTGAGAACCTATCAACCACTACAAAGATAGAATCACTGCCACGCTGAGTTCGTGGAAGACCAAGAACAAAATCCATACTAACATCCGACCAAGGCTGAGTCGGAATAGGAAGAGGCATGTATAGTCCGGCATTAGTAGAACAGCCCTTAGCTAATTGACATACCCGACAACGATCAACAAATTTACTCACTTCCCTACGCATAGATGGCCAAAAATAGGAACTAGCCACTAGTTGTAAGGTACGATCACGACCAACATGTCCCTCATTATGTATTTCTTGAATAATTTTTACACGTAAACTGCACTCGGGAATACAAAGTTGAAGGCCCCGAAAAATAAATCCATCATGTAGAATAAAATCCGTTCTCTCATTATTTTGGATCTTCCCTAAAACAACAGAAAAGAAGGGGTCAGTTGCATATAAATCCACGAAAGAATCAAAACCAGGGAAGGTAACCCGCATGTCCAATAGCATATTATGACGACGACTGAGTGCGTCTGCCACGCGGTTTGAAGCACCGGCTTGTTTAATCACGAACGTAAATTGTTGTAAGAATGATTGCCATGAAGCATGCCGAGAAGAAATCTTATCTTGACTAGCAAGGTGTTTGAGGGCATCGTGATCGGTGAACAAAACAAATTCTTTCTGAAAAAGATAGTGTCGCCAATGTTTAACTGCCTGAACCACCGCATAGAATTCCACATCATAAGTACTGAACCTGAGTTTGGCACCAGATAGTTTCTCGCTAAAGAAGGCCACGGGTCGACCTGCTTGACTAAGAACCGCCCCAATCCCAGTTTTCGATGCATCACAGTGAAGTTCAAACGGTTGTGTAAAATCCGGCAGGATCAAAATAGGTGCTGAAGTTAGTTTATGTTTGATTTCTGCAAACGCGACCTCGGCATCAGGTGTCCAAAGAAACTTGGTGTTTTTCGTGCAATCAGTAAGAGGCGCCATGATACTGCTAAAGTGCGGAATAAAGCGGCGGTAAAATGATGCTAGGCCATGAAAGCTACGTACCTCCGTAACTGATCTAGGCTGCGGCCAGTTCTGAATCGACTCCACCTTGGCTGAATCTACTGCCAAACCATCCTTAGAAATAACATAACCCAAAAACTGAACAGAGGATGTCATAAAAGTACACTTTGTTGTAGCAGCATAAAATTTATCTCTGCGAAGAACTAATAAAACCTCACGCAAATGCTGGAGGTGCACATCCGAGTTAGCATTATAAATAAGTATATCATCAACGTAAACTACAACAAATTTACCGATGAAGGGACGTAGGGCCTGATTCATAACCCGCATGAAGGTGCTAGGAGCATTGGAGAGTCCAAAAGGCATAACTAGCCACTCATATAAACCCTCGCGCGTCTTGAAGGCGGTTTTCCACTCATCCCCAGGGCGGATGCGGATCTGGTGGTATCCACTCTTCAAATCCAACTTGCTGAATATGGAAGCTCCACTCAATTGATCCAAAAGGTCATCTAACCGAGGAATAGGAAAACGATAACGGACCGTGATCTTATTAATGGCGTGACTATCTACGCACATGTGCCACGTTCTGTCCTTTTTGGTGTAAGAAGAGCTGGTACATCACACGGACTAAGGCTTTCTCGGACATGTCCCTTAGTAAGCAATTCCTCAACCTGACGACGCAATTCTTCATGTTCACTGGGGCTCATGCGGTAGTGAGGTCGGTTAGGCAAAGAGGCACCCGGAGTCAAGTCGATTTGGTGTTGGATGTCACGAAGAGGTGGGAGTTCGCTTGGTAGGTTGTCAGGGAAGACGTCTGCGAACTCAGACAATAACGGATCAACCATAGTTGGGACTGAAGTAGCGGTGCAAGAAGATTTTAAGTATAGGAGATAGACAACCCCCGAATCCTCCATCGCTTCTGTAAACTGGGCCCGAGATAGTAAATTGGTTGATGTTCCTGCGGGTGAAATGGTTTTCTCTACATTCGGGAGTAGGACAATCTTCTTACCTCCGAACATAAAAGAATAGGTATTGGCTCGACCGTCATGAATAGCCTCACGATCAAATTGCCAAGGTCGGCCCAGGAGAAGGTGACAAGCATCCATGGGTACCACATCACAATATATCTCATCAGAATAAATAGACCCAATCGAGAAGGAAATTAGAGCCCGTCGAGAAACTGTAATATCCGTACCTTTATTCAACCAAGCAAGTTTGTACGGTTTAGGGTGTTGTTCTAATGGTAAACCCAATTTCGTCACAGCAGACTCAGACAAAACGTTCTCGCAACTGCCTGAATCAATAATAAAGCGGCAAACCTTACCCCCAATTGTACATGTAGATTGGAAAAGAGCAGTGCGCCGCCAATCCATGTCAGATACACGTGGGCTAAAAAATGTGCGACGCAACATTAGTAAAGGGCCTATATCTCCTTCCAAAAGTTCTTCCTCAACCTCCCCATCAACCATGTCATCATAAATTGGATCAGAACCCAAATTTGTATCATTCAATAGCAGCCCCCTCAAATTAACGCTAGTACGACAACAATCAGCTTGTCGATGTCCCATATCGCCGCAATTAAAACATTTAAGGCCGCTGCCTGGATGACCTGTTGGAGGGCCATGTATGCCGCGTGGTGCCAGAGCACCTGTAGGCTGTTTTTCGGATGTTGGAGCTAGTTGTGCGGACGAGGAACCTCCTGCATTAGTCCCTTGTCTGACACCAGCAGCAGCACGGCGTGCCAATTGTTTCTCGGCCTGCGGAAAGTGGGTCAAACATATTCAACACATCCTACAGTTGTGGACGTAAGCCGCCAATATAACGAGACACCAGTTGGGTAGAAGATTCGATAACATCCGTTCGTGCAAGCAACTGATAAAAGTCTGTGGTATAATCATCCACAGAGCGAGTACCCTGACGAAGAAGCTGAAAGCGCTGGTACAATTCCCGTTCATAATTGAAGGGTAAAAACGCAGCCCGCATATGTTTCTTAAATTTTTCCCAAGAAGTGATTTTAGATTTACCCATTCGTGTCCGAACCCCTTTGTTCTATTGCCACCAAGCTTGTGCCCTACCACGGAGCCGTATGGTGACCAAAGGAACACGACGAGGATCAGGGACGTCCTTAAAATCCAGAATTTCTTCCACTGTATGCAACCAATCTAGAAATTCATCTGCCTGAGGTCCCCCATTAAATTCTGGAATTTCCACACAAAAACTTGATTCCCACCGTCGATCAGGTGATGATGGACGACTACGGTTGGAGGCAAATGGGTTGGTGCCAAGATCAGAGACAGTATCCTCCCGCTCCGATTCATATCGCGGATTTGTTTGTTGCTGTTGTTGTAGAGCAGCCAATTGTTGTGTCAAAAGTTCCACTTGTTGTCGTAACAAATCAACTTCATCCCTACGAATTGCATCTGCGCGTTTTCTCGGCGGCATGATAACAGGATCTTACTGATTCTTGATACCACTCTGATGCAGCGTACGTAGTGAGAAAGATGAATATAGTCAATAATCCGTTGATTCTTGAACAAGAATACCTTGAGATTGAGAGAATTGAGAAAACTCAAACTTTCATAAACTTCAAAAAACTGAAAACTCCTCAAAGTTTACAATGCTTAAATAAAACCCTAAAAGCAGGAATAAACAAAAATTACTAAAAAGTCCTTAAATAAATAAAAGCATAACAAATAATTAAAAATAAATCTTCTTTTAAGGCACCAGGTCGTTTACACCAACCAGCAGGTATGTTTATTTGGATCTTATTTGTGCTGGATGTCAAATCAAAATTTACCTCAATTAGCTGAATCCTTGGTACTTTTCTTCAGGATGCTCGAAGAGTTTTGATTAATATTTGCATATCGAATAAGTTTTCTTCAAGTGTATGTTTTACCTGCTCTGACTGCAAACAATATCTGATATGTTTGCTATCACAACTTCTTAGGAAAATGGCTTGGCAGCAGGCAGATACGTTGCAACTGGGAAACAAAGGGTGCTGGTACAAGTGATGACAAGCAGAATTCAGATGCTAAAAGTGTTGTAGAGCTAACAAATGGCTCCTCAGGTGAGTCGTTTGGAAGAAAAAAAGTCAATATTTGAATAAAAATTAAGAAGATAATAAAGTTCACTCATTATTTATACCTAAGAGGGTGAAAATGGGTCCTTAAGATCTTAGTATTTTTGGACTTTATAGAATTGTAGACTTTCATTGGAAAATTAGCTGTTAATCTACTTGACTAAAGAGGATGTTTGTCTAGGCTTATTTCAAATGTTTATTATGGTATTGTATTTTATGTGGTCAATGTCCAGCTTTATCCAGCTGAAAGATGGTTAATGAAAAATTAATGTAGTTATTTCATCATTTTATAACTCATGATGAGAAAACATATATTATGATATTTCAATATAAAAGGGTGGGGGAGGGGGGTATTCCTTTTTCTAGGAGCTTATAAACTTCTAAATTCTTCTTGTTGGAGCTAATAAACTCTTGTTCTATTACAAATATTGCTTTCTCCATCTTTCATGATCTTGTCAGTGTTGATTTGTTATGTCTGAAGCTTTATGAGCATTTTCGTTAATTTTATTTTTCCGAATCAAGTTTGATGGTTGATGCTTATTAGGACTATTTGTTGTTTTACAGAAGATGTTAAAGAGGTTGCAAGTAGTGATGCTCTTGAGAATAACCCTGAATACTGTTGCGGAGTTTACACACGCAAATAAACGCAAGTGCACGTATCGAACAAGTAATAAAGAGTAAGTATAAGAGTATCGTCTCCACAGAGACTTGACTAATATCTACCAATTCCAATTCCTAATTTACTTTTAATTGATTCCAAATTCAAATATATTCTTGGGTTTTAATTAACTAAATTAACTAAATGAATTAACTAAAATAAGTACTTGGATTGAGTTCGAATAACGAGAAGAGAAACCTAGGGTTATAATCCACTATGTCATCTATCGATTGCCCAATTGAGATTTTCGTAATTATTGTGGTGACAAGAGTGCTACCCGAGGATTCAAGAATATTCCTACGTATCTTCCGAATTACGTAAGAACCTAATGTATTATACAAATCGATCATATTCCTAGGTGATTCATAACTAACACAAAGCATTAAACACGAACCTCATGTTACGGGTATAAACGCCTTAAGTATATTCCTATACTAAGAGTCGTTTACTATTCAATTTCCTATCTAATCCTAATCTCCCTTTTCCAAGTTCAAAAAGAATATTAAATCTAACAACTAGGTGATCAGTCAAGTTGCAAGCATAGAGAACGAAATTAAATCAAACACAAAAATTGCCCCTAACTACGAATAATCTATTGAAAATAATCAAAGTAATATAGTTTCATAAAAACCCTAGATCCTAAAGAATTAATTCATGATAAACATAAGAAGAAAATAATAAAGGAAAACAAATCTGAGTTCATGTTGTTTTATAGACAAAACGATGGATCTGAGATAAAGATCTTCAATATTGCGTTCTTCTTGCTTGGGTGATCTTCAGGACTTCTCTCTTTTCTTCTTCAATCTTTCACCAAGTAGATCTTTGATGTTGTACGTGTATTCTATGAAAGAAATATGTTTAGAGCTGATCAAAGATGTGTAATTTCGTGACCTAGAAGTCCTTAAATAGATCTACCAAGTTGAGTCCAAGTAGGAGACTTTGGGCCCAAGAATTCTCTTAAAAGTCCGCTGAAAATCGCGTCAGGTTTGCGCGACAGTTTTGCAAGTGTCATAACTTTCAGCTCCGAACTCCAAATCAAGATCCGTAAAATCTGTGGTGTAGCTAACTCATTCCTCTACATCATAGTCGAAATTCAAATTCATTGGAGCTTCCTTGAATGAGTTATGGTCCTCGGAGTGCATAATAACATTTCTGACAGCTTCTTCGTTTTTGCACTACTTGACTTCATTTGATCTTTAATTCGTTGTTCTTCGCTTCCAATAATGTCTTTAAATAAAAAATAGCTTAGGCCTACAAATATGAACACAATATATAAGAAAATACCTCAATTCATGCACAAAACAATCAAACCAATGACTCAAGCGAACAAAACACAAAACTAACTAAAATTGCCTAAGATTCTACCAAAACTCTAATAAAAGTAATCGAATGAGTAAAGGAAATAGACTTGATAACACTGTTTTCACAGAGTTATCAAATACACCACTGTTTACGTAGGCAATCTTGCTCCAGAGGTTACTCTCTTCCCTTTTGGCAAAAATTCAATTTTGGTACCATAGAACTGGGCAAATTTCATTTTTCATACCAAAAGTTTAAAAATAACACCAGTTCCTACTCAGTCGTTTCAAAAAAGGCACTTCCGTTAATTTTCTTAACGTTTCTGCCACGTGTCCGTTAAGTCTTCGTGGGTCGGATTCTGCCCGTTGGAACATAAAATTCAATTTTGGTACCATAGAACTGGACAAATTTCATTTTTCATACCGAAAGTTCAAAAATCATACAGCCGTTAAGTTTTGCAACGGATGTTTAACCTCCTCCGTTTAGTAAAAAAAGAGGTGAGAAATGCAATTATTAAAAATTAGGCAGGGGTTTTTTGCAATTATCGTCTTCTTCTTCCTCATCCTATACGACCATCTAGGGCTGGGTAAATGGGACCAGGTTTCAGGTACCCGTCCCGTCCTGATCGGGTTTTTCCATTTGGGGCGGAAGAAAACGGGTCTCTTCCAAGTTCGAGACATCCCGAAACTCGGTAAAGAAAAATTGGGACGGGTTTTGGGTTTTGATCCCATCCCGATCGGGGAACCCGGTCCCGATTAATAGTTTAGTTAATATATATATATATATATATATATATATATATATATATATATATATATATTAAATCTAATCCAATTATCCAAAAATCTAATACCTAATCTAAAACCAAGAAGTCACTCTACGTATTCTTTGGAGTTGATTTTGGAATTTGTTTTAGACTAATAGATTTTATTATGACTTACAGGATATGTTTGATTTGCACACTTTACTTTGGTAATATGAATTGTTGAACTATGTTATTTGGAGTTCTCACTTTGGTTTTTCTAATTTCATTGTGTTGTGATAATATGTTTTTATTTTTTTGAAATGGTTGTAGTGATATGTTTGAATTGGTTTCTACAGTAGACTAGTAGTCATGTTACTTTTTTTTTTTTCATTTCATTTTAACAATAAGCTAAAAAAAAAGTTAGTTTGCACAAATTAAATTTGCAACTTAGATTCCCGGGACTCCCGAACCCGTCCCGAAATCCCAAAATTAAATCGGGTACCCGAAACCCACGGGACCTTGGTTGATCTACCGAGTTTCGGGACTTAAATTTGAAATCCCCAAACCCGAAATTCCTTCCCGAAATACCCGAATTCCCGAAAACCCGTCCCGATCCCACCCCTAATTTTCGCGAAAAAACACTCCTCCCCTGCTCCACCGTCGACGGCCGCTGCAATTACCCCATGGGAAATGTTGCCCATGACAAGAGGAACAAAATCCCTCAACCAATTTCGACAAACGGCCACCGAAAGCCGGCGATCGTCCATAGGAGGAAGAAGGCAATAATTGCAAAAACACCCTGCTCAATTTTAGACAATTGCATTTCCCCCCTATTTTGTTTCAACATGTGACACGTGGCAGTTCCGTTAAGTAAACTAACGAAAGTGCCTTTTTTGAAACGGCTGAATGAGAATTGGTATGATTTTTGGACTTTTGGTATGAAAATTGAAAATTCTCCAATTCTACGGTACCAAAATTGAACGGGCAGATTAGTGCCCCACGTGCCCCTCACATGCCTTTAACGGAGGAGACTAAACGGCCGTGGCAAAACTTAACGGCAATATGATTTTTGAACTTTTGGTATGAAAAATGAAATTTGTCCAGTTCTACGGTATCAAAATTGAATTTTAGCCCTTCCCTTTTGCTTCTCTCTCCCTAGAAATACAAAATTTTGTGAATGCTGGACTCTTTTTTTCCTTTGGTATTATTCTATCAGATAACCCATGTTGACCTCCATTGGCACTTCCATGCACTTGGTGCTGGATCCATTGAGGAACTCCGGATTCAGCGTGATAAAGGATTTGATTTTGTGAGGTACAACACTCATGCAGGCTTCTATGGCTATTTCAATGGGAAATACCCAGTCATTTCTCTGTGGCAGACAAATCAAGGTTTGTTTTCTTTTCTTATATATTTGTGTTTCTTTGCGTAATTCTGGGTTAACCTTGTTCGTGTTCTTTTGTGCTTACAGTGCTCGTGGGGTAACAAGCCGACTCCAGCAGGAACGAGCTCAAATCCGCTCCCACCACCTGCACCAGCTCCCTTGCCATATGAGCGCCAATTTGGTATGAGTAAATACCCAGTCATTTCTCTGTGGCAGACAAATCAAGGTTTGTTTTCTTTTCTTATATATTTGTGTTTCTTTGCGTAATTCTGGGTTAACCTTGTTCGTGTTCTTTTGTGCTTACAGTGCTCGTGGGGTTACAAGCCGACTCCAGCAGGAACGAGCTCAAATCCGCTCCCACCACCTGCACCAGCTCCCTTGCCATATGAGCGCCAATTTGGTATGAGTAAGATGGCCGCCGGTGTTCATACCTTTATGCACCCGCAGGGCCAGCTCCAAGCATCAATGGGAATGGGTGCTGGTGCAAGCCAGGCTATCTATGATGGTGGTTATCAGAATGTTGCTGCTGCCCAACAGCTCATGTACTACCAGTAACTTATGAAAAATATTTGATACATATCCGGCCTACGACTTTGTTTGAGGGTTTCTTTTTTTTTTTTTTAAGTAGGACTTTTTGTATTTATAATTTTTGGGTTTTACGGTGGCTTCGTAATTTAATACACTATTAGTATGTTGTGTATTTATTTTTTTTCGTATGTGTAGGAGGATTGAGTGACTTGATAAGTTATCTGGCACGGCGTACTGTATATTTCTAGCTTTCTCCCCTCCAGAACATATAATGTAGGTCTCACTTGTTACAATTAGAATATATTACAATTAAAACAAATATATTCGAAGAATTTTAGTAAATAACCTTACAGTGTTTTCCCTAGCTTTAGAAAGCCAAAAATCTATATTAATTTATAGTAAAACATCAAGAAAAGTAAATTAGTAAACTATTGGAGTATTAAATGTGTAATATAATAAGCTTTTAATTTGTTATATGGTTTACAAGGTTGAACCTTCTCTTTACACAATCGGTACTCAAATATTTTTAAAAGTCGTTTGAATAGTTGGTCAATATTAATCCTTATACTAAAAGGTAGCAGAATTTTGAGATAGTACAAACCACACAAAAAGTAAGAAAATAAATACATGGTCAATATTAATCCTTATGATAAAAGGTGGCAGAATTTTGAGATAGTACAAACCACACAAAAAGTAAGAAAATAAGTACATGGCTTCGCCCGGATTCGAAACGGAGACTTTTAGTGTGTAAGACTAACATGATAACCAACTACACCACGAAACCTTGTTGTTGAGGTTCCCTTTATTAATAACTCTCAATCAAGCGTGTCTGGCATCTACCAAATGCGCTTGTTTGTTGCTCAACAAGTTCATTCGTTTCTTTATTAATAAATCAACAAGTTCATTTGTTTTTATCATAGAACACCTTGTTGTTTTATCATTTGTTTCACACTTTCACCTACTCTCGTCTTTATGTTTGAGGTCTCCCTCAACTGCCTCGATCATACGCATGGATCAAAAATTTGTTTCGAATGTATGTTTCGGTCAGTCAAATATTAGAAACTTTTCGAGACTATTCGGAAATGTTTCGGAAACATCAATGAAAATTTGTAAAAAAAAGTTACTAAATTTAGGAAAATAACAGAGTTTAAGGCAAATAAATAGTTTCGGAATTACATCTTATTTTCGTTTCGCTTGATTCAAAAACGAAAACTTTTCGATGTTTTCGATAGAAAAGATGGAAATTTTGATCCATGATCATACGTACGAGGTCCTTGTTCTCAATTGTATGTACTTGGAGTATTGATACAACAAACGAGTCTAGCTTAGGGCTAAGCATTTGGTAAAAACCGAATCGAACTTCGATTTTTTTTTCGGTTCGGTACTTTTCAGACCACATACCGTTTGCCGAACCGAAAATTTAGGTTGTTCAGTTCCGGTTTGATCCAAAAAAACCAATCCCCCCCCCCCCCCTCTTTTACACAAAATTAGTAGCAGTTAATTCTAAATACAATCTGAGAGTTAGCAAAGTCAATGAGGATACCAAAACAAACAACATTAAATTTCAAACAGAATTACAGATTTCAAACCTCACCTTGTACTGCCAATTGCCAAAGATAATTACATTAAATTTTGCTAATTTCCAAAGCTGCCAGAATCTCTATCTCAAATCCTACCTTATACTGTCAATTGCCAAAGCTAATTACATTACATTTTGTTAATTTCCAAAGCCAACCTTCAAACTTTTTACTTCAAACCATAACTAAAAGTACTTGGAGAAAAGAGCAAGAGACGGCGGCGGTGGATGGCTGTGGAGGACGGCGGCGGCCGGACCGCAGCGGAGGAACGAAGTGGTGGACAACAGTGGGGCGGACCGCGGACGGCAGTGGATGGGTTCAATTTTTGGGAAGGAAAAGGAAGGTTAGGACTTTTTTTTTTTTATCACAAATCGATTGAAAGTGAAGGTTGAAAGGGCTGAAATTGGTAAGTACAAATAAAATTAAAAAAAAAAAAAAAAACAATTGGTAAGCCGGTTCAGTTCGGTAAACCGACCAGTTTTACCGAAACCCGAAAGCATACATGCTTCGGTTCCGAGCCTGGAACCGATTACCGAACCGAAAATTCGGTCCGGTTTCGGTATGGTTCGATCGGTTTACCGAATCAGGCTCACCCCTAGTCTAGCTTGTTTAAAGGAATATAACTTTTATAATATGGTTCTGATTTGAAATCTTTCATAATATATAGAAACAACAAAAATGGCATCAAACTATCCCAAAATTGATTATATATAAGAATCATGTGGTCTTTGATAATAGACATTTAACTCAAGCTAAAATTTATGTTTTTGACACACAACTTGTATATTGCCAAGAAACAGAACCCACTAAAAGCCAACCTGTGAAACAAGAAAATCTTAAACAAGTTTATACACAAACTCCTCAGAGTTCTAGGATCAATAAATTAAATTAATCTTCTATTTGAATAGTAACTGTAGCTAAAGATACGTGGAGCTAAACCCGAACCTCGGGTAGGAGGAGGCCCTTGCCTCTTTAAGTGACTTCTTAGAGGAAAACCCTTGTCTGAAATGGCATCTGATTCCCAAAAACTAGGACCAAACTTGCTAAGTTCCTCCAACTCCATCAATCTCTGTTTTGGTGCACTCTGAGACCGAACTTTAGCCCGTGATGATTCAGTATAAGCCATGAAACTAGGGGGGTGACCAAGATATTCACCAAACAATAAGCTTCTTCTAGAACACTCGCTCCTCGTTGGGCTATTATTATTATTCTTAGCCATCCATGCTTCTGCAACTTGATGATCTCCTGCTTTTGGAAATATTACAGATGAGACAATATCCTCAGAATGTATGCTTAGATTTGGTCTTGATTTCAAATATGCTTTATTCCATGCTGAAAAATATCGAGAAGTAGTAGGAAATGATTTCCAAGTGTCTATTTCAAGTATCTTGTCACTTCTCTCATCAGCACTATTGCAATTCCATGGTCTCTGCATTGATTAATTAATTAGTATTTGAAATTGTTCTTCTAGCTATTGAAGTAATTAAAAAGAAAAGTAGCTAAACTCGTACAGCTGGGTAGTAGTATTGATGGGAGGCAGCTGAGGAATTCATGATTTTGGACGTTTTAGAACAAGAGTTCGATGATGATGTGTAAGTTCGATTAGAGGAGGCTCGAGCTTGGATACGAGCCATTGCTTGCGTACGATGGAGCATATCTGCACTTTGTTTTCTGACAAAATGTCCTCTAACAAGGGCTTGTAGCTTAACCAGTCCTTTAAGTGCCCTTAATGCTCTCCTAGCCTACACCCAAATATCAATGAAATATGTATGAAAAGAAAACTCCATTTTTTTTACTGCTGAAAGAAAGAAAGAAAGAGAGCATGAAGAGATTTAAAAAAGAATGAAAAAGGAAACAACATGATGAAATTTTGATGTACTTTACAACCCAGAGAAAAGACCCATTAGAGGATAAGGGGAATCAATCCCCCCACCACCACCCCCACACTGATTGTGAAGTGTCAAAACAACTTGAGACTTGAGTCCCACCACAATCCCTTCCCACGACCTTTGTACATCAACTACTATTATATTAGAAGGAAAAAAAATTAACTTTTTGTTTTATTAAACTGAAAATTTTGAATAAAATCAAGAAAATGACACTTATTATAAGTTCCCATCCGGTGATATATATATACAGTGCAACCCCAACCCCCCAAAAAAAAATTAAGAAAGAAAGAAATAAAAAAGAAAAAATAAAAAAAAGGTAAAAATAGAAAGAAAGTAGGATTACCAAATCAATCCAAGAAAAGTGAATATGGTAGCCAATTCTTAGGTTGCCAAATTTATCTGACTAATGAATTTAAGTAGCCAAAGTCCTAATTAACTCATTAATTTTCAGTTACACATGATTCTTGAAATGTAAAAGAACCATATGAATACATTAACAAAAGAAAAAGATTAAATTTAACTACTAACATCTTAAATGCAGAAAGAATAATGTACGTACAGTTGGGTTTACTTTGAAAAGCTGTAATTCAATTATAGATACAAACTTTTAACTGAAAAGAAACTAAGTACCAGATAAACTCGAAACGCCGACTGAATTTTGACAGCTGCGGCAAAGCGCCGGCGGTCATAAACACCGCCACTAGTCAGCCTCACCACCTCAGCTGCAGCTTGTGCCGCCGCAAGGGCTGCTTCCGCCACAGCCGCGGTGGCTGCGGCCACCGCTATGGCATGTTTGTTAGCATCAACGTAGGGACTGGAAAGAGGGTCATCGTTATTGTTATTGGTCTTCTTTTTCTTGGAGCTGCTCAGAAGTGAACGAAGCCATTTTCCGGTTTTACCCATGTTTCATTTTTTATGTAGGAAGAAAGTGGACTACTACTTTATTTATTGAGGTTGTTTTGGCAATTTGCATTTGATGATGGCCTGGTTATTAAATTATTTATTAAGTGACAGTCTGCATTTGATGATGATGGTTACTTACTGAAGTTTTTATGGGAAGGAGGAAGAAAGTGACGATGACGCTCTGTTGTTTTAGTGGTGGTTGTAGTTGCGAGGATCATATATATGGGAAAATTTTCATTGTTATTCTCTAAAGTGGCTTCATTCTAAGATTGAAATTTTTTTATTGCATCCCGTTCATTAATTTAAGTCCTATTTGCTAACAGTTTAAGTCCTATTGTGGTACCCCTATTTGTGTCACCTTCATTTATTGTGCACGTGACACTTAACATAGTTGGAGTATAAAGTATAAACCATTATTATTATTATTTTGAAAAGAAAAAAAAAACATTCGTAAATAATGAGTAAGAAAAAAAAATGACCATCTCTTTATTTAGAAACTTAAAGTAGCAAATCTCATTTCTTTCTATGTTTGTCACCTAGGATCAGCTAATATTGCTAAGAACACTGCAATGAATGCGTATATTCATTAATCTACTCAATCAAATGTGAGATGGTTTCTTTCACGGGTCAACCAATAAGAATCACAAGCTTTGCTTCAAATAGTCGGCTTAATAGATTAGGAATTAATTAGGAAGTTGCATTCAATCAAAATCCAAATGAATCAAATTGTAATTCAACATTTATGATAACCTAAATTAAAATCCAATTTCATTTTTTTTGTTTGGTTAATGATGTAAATGTTTAAAACAATATGTGTTTGTAAGATATTATAAATACAATATATGTCTAAGTATTATAATTAAAACTATAGTAAATTATTCTCGCATAATAATTATTTATAATTAACTCAATTATAAATCTTAGTATAGTTTATTCTCGTAGAACAAAAAAAAAACGCACTTACTGAAATAATTCTGAAATGAAAATAATCGAATGAGGCTTGCTAATGCTTCCTTAAAACTTTCTGGATTTTTTTTGTTTGGTTAATGATGTAAATGTTTAAAACTATATGTGTTTGTAAGATATTATAAATACAATATATGTCTAAATATTATAATTAAAACTATAGTAAATTATTTATTCTCGTAGAACAAAAAAAAAAAAAAACGCACTTACTGAAATAATTCTGAAATGAAAATAATCGAATGAGGCTTGCTAATGCTTCCTTAAAACTTTCTGGATTGTCAAAGGTGCAACAGTTCGTCCCAGTAGTCTCTCAAGATACAACAGTCGGATACTTGTTTCTTTGCATAAAGAACAAGTTCACAGTGAACTTTTACACACAGAAATATTAAACAATATTTAAGAGAATAATATAGAGAGAAAATAGACAATATTATGCTTTTATTGCTAGAAATCGGGATTAAAGAATTGACCAAATTTCCCCTCTATTTACAGCAGTAGAAAGGGTGTTTCTGAAGGGACATGTCTATTCGGATTTAACCCGTAACACTGATTTAGTCCGAAAAAGTGTAATCGATTTGGAACCGAACCGACACACTCACTCATTTGAAAAAAGGCACGTGGATCTGAACAAGAAAAACGGGTCAATCGCGGATCTATTCGGATCAATGGATCTACTAGGCAGATCTATCTGGCATGAATTAATTATTGAACTTATAAGTTTTGGGTCAAAACATTAATTAAATTTTCTTCAGAAAGATAATATTTTGTTGAAGCCCAATTCCAAACACGAGACCGAACCAGACCGGACCGTGTCGAGCCTGTCAGGTGGACGGAGGCGCGCATGCATGTGGTAAAACCATGGTCATATAGGTCTTTTCCCCTCATAAAACTTGGTATCCCCAAGGGACCCAACCCTTGATACAATTTTTGCATTATGAATAGCAAAAACTTCATCAATCTTCTCCATGGGAAAAAAGCATTTTCTCTCTTTGAACTTTCATTCATTTCTATTTCATAGGCTAAACTCCAATTGGGCTCAATCCAATTGGATTGGATTAATACCCATAAAATAAAAAAAGTTAACCACACCTACGTGGCTTTTGCTGTGTAGAGAAATCTTGCTGCTACATTTTTATGAACACAAATATAAGAATTTATTTATTTACAAAAATATGCAAATTCTAGTCTTGCGCACATGCAACAAAAGTTTCCAGTGTTATTTTATGTACAATAACCCTCTCGCCCAATATGAAATTGAAATATCAGAGTGCCAGAAACTAACCTGTCATTTACTACCAAAATGTCATCCCCACACTTCTGTATATAGCAACTACTTTCATTTTGATATTTCCAAACAATAGAAAATCCCCACTTCTCCTAGGTGGATTTATTTTGATTTATTGAGCAAGATAGGAATGTAATAGACCCAACTCTATGCTTGATTCAATTTCCCAATTACCAAACATAGTACAACAAATTCAAAATATACAAATATAGTTAAATGTCTACTTTCCCCATCTTACCTTCACCCTCCTTCCATCACACCACCACCGGAAAATGGAATAAAAGGTCAGGTGGAGTAGTTAATGGAAACATTAGTGAAAGCCCAAGTAGCATATGTTCAACATTTATGAAACAAATCAAACATATTTTACTTTTAAGGAACCAGCAGCAGCCTAAGACCAAATTGCTTATGTGCACTATGAAAAAAAATTGATCCAACTTACCTTTTTCTCCAAATCATCAAACTTTGCTCTCAAGTGACAGTGGAAAGCAAGAAATGCTTTCAGACAGACGCACGCTCGTTGCTTCCAAATAATACAATGTTAACACATCTAAAATATAAAAATGCCTACCCCTAAGAAAGAAGTAACTAAAAAGCATTAACAAAGAACAAATCAGAAGGTACTATAAACCAACCAGAGAAAGGTCAACATTTTTTGTCATTCTCAGGTAGACTGCAAGAGATCCTTCTCAAATTAAACTCCTTTCAGTATTTCTCTCGAAGTACACCAGTTCGCTCCATATGCCACACAAGGGAAAACTGGCTAATTCTTAAACATCCATTTTATATTTATATAGTAAATATCCAACAGCATGGCCACAAATCAACAAGTTTATATTTTAAACATCAGAAGCTCTGTATCTGTGATTGAAATGGATGAAGGAAGATGAATGTGGGTGTTGACCGTCATCCATTACCTACAGGTAAATAACAAGAGAGAGCAATGTAATATTGGCCACAAAGCAAATTTGTGTACAGAACTATATAAATCACCTGACGTATTAGTTGACCAATTTGTACATTACCTGCTTCAACTGACTGCCATTTGACATAGGATCTTGGAATGGATTACGAATCAATGACTCCTGCAATTAAAAGTACAGGAGCATTATAGTCAACTTTAGGGTAACATGTAGCCTACATTTGGATCACCAATTTAAGGAAAAGAACGAAAATAACAAAAAATAAAGCTCAATGTGCAATGTCCCATCATTTTATGCAAAAGAATAAAAATATAAAATCCTTTGTGTTTTACCAAGTAAAATTCAAGAACCAAACATAGTGGTAACAAATGCAGGAAATAAACTTACCTGTAGGAATTGAGCATTGTTGGGAGAGTGATGTTGGTTAGAGTAAAAGTTCTGTGGCTCATAAATGTTAGGATTAGGTTCTTCGCTGCTAGATAAATTAGATGCTTGATACATGCTCTGAACCATGTGATTGGTTTCGACCGTGTATAAGCCCTTCAATAGAATAAAAACACATGGTTAGTGCTCAAAGTCAAATCAAGATATCGAAGTTGGCTAGAGTTCGATTGATAAAGGCTCATTTGAGTTCACTTCGTTTACATAACCAAACTTCAAACTGAAATCGACAAAATATTTAAAGGGATACAATCTCAATCAAACCAAACTTGAACAATGTTTTGTTCCACTCTACTTGACTCATTAACACCCCTACACATGTTTTGATGAAATAGAAATGTATTCATTCAAAGCAGTCACAGAAGATCACTAATCGAACCTGCGTAAGAGGACTCAATGTAGGGTTTGGACTAGAAGATGACATATATGTTGAAGGGGCACGTGCAACAGATAAAATTGTCTCTGGTTGAGGAATTTGATCTTTATCGGGTACTAAACTTTCTGTTCCAGATGTTCCCTTCAAGATATCAACACCCTGGCCCTCAAAATCAGAACACGTGACTCTAGCTTCCTCATCAGATTTGAAATTCAAGATTCTTTCAACACCTTGCATCACCTCATCAAGTTGTCTTGCAGCAAATTCAAATGCTGGGTCAGATTCAGCAGCTCTAGCAGATATTTTGATTATATTGCGACATAGATCTTTGTAACGATTGGCAATTATTTTTCTGTTGTATTCCACTGGATAACCGTGATGTTCTCCGACAGGTGAAATTCTTGCATCTTTTGTCCATCTACTCAAGATGTAATATGAAGGAACAATCTTTATATTCTGATGATCAAGAACTTTTAGGGCATGACAGCAGAGAATACCCACGTGCTCGAACTTCATACAGTTGCAGGAAACAGTACCATCAAGAGAATTATATATGACCAAAAAGTCTCTAGACTTTCCAAATGTTTTAGCTTTGTAATCATATCTTGCATCTCGTTCACCAAACTTGTCTACGACGACATTTAAACACTTTTCATATTCTCTCTGAAATACTTCAAATGCTTTTGGTGTATAAATCAGACTGGGGCTCTTTAACAAAACTGCATTAGCCATCAAAATTGGGGCATGTCTTCCCATGTCAAAATTTGATTCTAGTTCTCTGTACCTTTGTTCATTCACCACGTTCATAAAATGTCTGAAAAACTGAAGCACGTCTAGGTCAGGACTCAAGTAGCTCCTAAGTTTAGTGGCCATCTGCTCCCCTAGATGTGTCCCATTTCTTTCAATAAAGAAAGTATTCCTACCATATGCTACAGCCCATTTTTCTTTTTCTCTAAACATCCATCTCAACCATGCATTTTGACGCAGGCCATGCCTCTCCAACATAGAATCCCATGATTGGATAAAATCTTCTTCATGCTCATGACAAAAGATGCAACTCCTAAAGTCGATGGCAAAAGAATCGTACTCCTTTATAACATGATGTAGATGTTTAAGTGCAATTAGATACATCTGCCAGGCACATATACAGTGGCTTGTTTCTGGTAATACTGCTTGAATAGCTTGAACAATTGTTGCATCCTGATCTGAGAGAATGAACTTTGGTTTTTTACCAGACATCACCTCAACAAAAGTCCGGAATAGCCATTTAAAGGAATTAACATTGTCGTCATATAAAAAAGCAGCACCAAAAATTACTACTTGTCTATGATGATTCAATCCAATGAACTGTACAAATGGACGAGAATCAGTTTCTCTTGTGGATGATGTATCCAAACAAACCACATCACCAAAGTGGCCATATTCCACAATCATATTGTCATCAGCCCAAAATATGTTGCTTACCTTATCGTCAATATCAAGTTGTACGGAGTAAAAGAATGAAGGGTTCTCAAAATGCTGCCTTTGAAAGTAATCCAAAAGACAGGATGCATCTCCCTCCTTCATATCTCTTGTCCGCCCAGAGCTCAAGTAAATATCATCACTTATTTGAAGGTCATCGAAATCCTCTGGAGAGCAAAACCGTATACCTAACAACTGGAAAGATAGTTTTGACTGAACCTCTGAGTTCTTCATTGAGTCGGTTTCAGAGACTTCAGCAGATTCACCTTGTCCAGATAATGGTGATTCCAGTAAATTTTGAGCTTTACTCAGGTTAACATCGTCGTGATTGTGATCTGCTTCAAATTGTGTGACCCGGTATTTTCCATTAGATTGACGAGTTACTACCATGTGAGCCAAACAACCTGTTCTTGTTTCCTTGCGGTGCTTCTTCACATTAACATCTCGCTTATCTCTCTTTCGATGACCTTGTCTAGAACACGTAAACTTTCTGGACATAACCCGGCCATGGACTTTACTCCTATTCACCCAATCCTTTCTTACACTAAACCCAGCTAGCTCAGCGTACCTATTATAGAAACTGTATGCTTGCTCATCCGAATCAAACTCCAAACCATTGAAATTGGACGACTTTGGAACGTGCTCCATATTCAAGTCCAAATTACTTGCATTCCTAAAAGCATCCATATCATCCTCATGATTCATAACAACCTCACCCTCATCTCTATCCATGGCATTCCTTCCTTCAGATTGTAAAAACCATTCAATTAAATAATAATAATTTGCAAAGCTGAGCATGAACAATGAAATACAGAAACACTAAGTAATAATTTGACTACATAATGTCAATCCCAAAAGCTTTAATCATTTCCTTTTAATTATTCCTTAAAACACACAAAACACATGTTGTATAGGCACTCCAGTAACACAATAAAACAAGGGAAATCACTGAGTTACGAGAATTTAGCATTTCTTATTATTCAAAAGAGAGTGTACCTGGGAAGATTCAGAAAGAATTTGAATCAAAGTGACAATTATCGGAATCTGAAATTGAACTTAGGGCTAAGGAATATGACATGACGAGGGTTTGAGATGAGAGTGATGCTGCTGTACAGTTATTGAGCGGTGACGGATATGGAGAGAAGGGGAACTTACCTTGTGGTTAAAAACATTCCACATCATTAATTGTGATGATGTGTTGTGATGATGTGGTGCTCTCACAATGATGATGTGGAGTGTTTTTCAACCACAAGGTCTAGGAAAATAGGTCTAAGGAAGAATGTCCCGAGAGAAGGGGAAAATTTGGGAGGTGCTTTAGTCCTTTTAATTTTTATTTTTTTTTCTATGGATCCGATTATAAAATTGATTTCTACGACTTCACAAGTTACCATGGCAAAAAGCCAAATCATGATTTCTTAAATCACGTGTCGCACATCAAAATTTATTGATAGGTATCAAAATTTAAAATTTATAAGAAAGTATTGGTGTTTTTGCACTTTGAACCCTGAAATTATTATAGGATTTTGATATTTTGTATCTTTACTTAAAAGTTTTAGCACTTTGCATTTTGAAAATATAATTTAGTTGACACTTTGCACCCTAGTGTGTGTTTTGAAAAAAAAATTCGTTGATGGAAGGGTACAATAGTCATTTCGAATATTTTTGGCACTTTACATCAAAAAGTATATAATTGGGTATTTTACACCATGAAAATATTGAATGTTGGCACTTTGTACCCAAAAAATATATTTTTTTGTATTTTTATTTTTCAACCTTCACTTAATATGATAATCTAAATAATGTAAATAACATGCAACACAATAACATGTTAGATTTATAAACGTGTATTTTAGATGTAAAGTAAATAATCTAGAGGATACTTGAAAACAAAATGAAAACAATGTCTTTTTTTAATCTAAATTTTACTGGGAAAAAATATTAAAACAAGTTATGATAAAATAAAATAAATTAAGAATAATATGTTTATGATTGTTGTGCATAGAAATGACCATTTTATCTCTACACATCGACGACAGTCATGATTTTTTCTATGGAAAACACATTAGGGTGCAAAATGGCATACATATTATATTTTTATGGTGCATAGTGCCAAAAAATTTAAATTTGGGTGAAAAGCGCCAATATTTTATAAATGTAGGGTGAAAATGCCAACATTCTGTATTTTCAGGGTGCATAATCTACATTGTCAGGGTGCATAGTGCCAAAAAAATGACTATTATACCCTTCTACCTATGAATTTTCTTGCCAAAACACACACTAGGGTACAAAATGCCAAATAAATTATATTTCTAAAATGCAAAGTGCAAAAACTTTTAAATCAGGGTGCAAAGTGTCAAATATTATAATTCTAAGATGCAAAATGCCAAAACCCCGAAATAACCCATGCACTTTTAATTGAATACTATCAAAATCCCTAAGCTCTCCTTAAATTAGATATGTATTTTCTTTAAAGGAATGTTTGCAAATGCTTTTAAAAAGTATATTTTTGTTTATTTTGTGCTTAAAGCACTTTGATAGTGTTAGCATATTGGTAAAAAAACAGCTAAGGAGATGCTTATTCATAGTGAAATTTCTGTAATAATTACTTATTTTTTACTTTTACTTTAAAAACAGCTAAGAACACTCTGCTGATTAAACCGAACTTATATGATTTGACTCTGCTGAAATCCATCAGTCTGATTACGAACTCAGCAACAGATCATTAGTCTTCTAGACCAAATATTTAACCCTTCTTATTTGTACTTGTCTTCTCGGTTAAATATCTTCAGAGGTTAACTAAGCTTCCTTACTTAGCTGATGACTTTTGGAAATCATCAAAACCTCCCTTCACTTCTTTATCTTCATCCAACAACAAATAATTTTTTAGAATAATATATTTTATATTAGGTCGAGTTAAGAGTATGTAAAGTATTCATTAAACCGCCCTCCAAAATAATTTTTTTCAAAGTTATTTTAACCGGTAATTTTTCAATTATACTCTTAATTGTACATGAATCTCACATTATTATATTTTGGAGTGAACATATTTTGATTTTTCAAGGGAGTGACAAAAATACCTTTATTTTTTGGCTTGAAATTCATCCAGAGTGTGAAGTAAAATACAATATTTAAGAGTGTAAAGTGACATTAAATTTTTTTAGGGTGCACAGTGCCGAATTGATACATTTCTAGGGTGCAAAGTGGGATTAACCCAAATTGCATTTGCGTGAATCAGTGGAATAAACTACATTAGTACGTTGCACGAGGTTTGGGGTATCGTTATGAAGTTTATTGGGCCCTAAAAGATTTTTCAATAGATCAATTACTTCATTCGTTTCATATTAATTGACATATTTGCCAAATTTTTTTGTTTCAAATTAATTGGCATGTTTGTGTTTTCAAATCATTTTTTTTTCAATTTTACCAATTTCTCTTATTGTAGTTGGAAAACTCAATGGTCACCACTCACTAATAAAAAAATAATCATCATTATAAAGGGTATTTGAGACATTTTACCATAAAAAAATATGTAATTATAAGGTTTCTTAATCTATGTGAAAAGTAAGAATGTGCCAATTAATATGAAACGGAGGGAGTATTTATTTTTCTGGTATGAAAGGCAAGATTGACTCATAAACATATACTAGTTGAATATATATGGAGGGTTGTCAATGGGCAGATTAAATTCGATCATATTTATTCGGATTTTAATTATATTAGAGATTTGATAAATTTAGCCTAATTATATGTAATTTGAAATATATTGAGCGAATCAAATTTATATCGATTTGATCTGTTAAAGATTCTTATACAATAATAAATAAAAAAATTATATATATATTTATAAGTAATGTTTTATAAAATAAGTAACATTAATAATATTTAAATATTTAACAAATCATTTATTTTTATGCATATTTTCATCTTAAAATATGAATATTAGTAAAGAAAATTTGAAAATGTAATCTAAAAAAATAAAATCATAAAATTATCAACCTTGTTATAGTAAATAATGATGGTGCGATTTTTGTAAGTGAGGATTTTATTGGATCCGAGCAAAACCCAAATTCGACTCGACATAAATGGAATCAAACATGAAACATGAGTCGAGCCTAATCCTACCCATTTGACAACCATATATATTTATGGTAATTATGAATTTATTTCGTTTGCTGTACATACTAGTTCCAACCCAATCTTAACGAAGCAAAACATAGGCCAAAACAGATCCATAATAGCCCAATGTGATTCAGTCCGATTTTAAGAGAGGCGGGTGGTACGCCGTTTTTAGTGTGTGGACAAAGGATGCATCACGTATGAAGAAATGGGAAGGGGAAGGGAAAAGCAAAACTAAATCGAATCATCATTCTCAATGTATATTTTAGATCCGTCCACGCGGAAGCAGGGGTGTCCAATCATATCATCCTCTAAATAGCAGTCGTATTCGGCAGGTATTACTCGTGTGTGAATTTAGGATAGTATTGGCTGAGCGGAAGAGATACATCAACGAACGGAAAATAGTAAGATCGATCGATGGTCAACTGGAAGGAGATAGGGAGAGTTGTGAATGGGTTGTCTCTGGTTGCTAAGGAGGGCAGTTTCGTCCTCCTTACCCATTCTTCTAATGGTGGCCAATTGCAATCCCTAATCAAAGCCGTCGTCCTCTCCGCCACTGATTTTACCGGCCTAACCAAAGGCAATCTCCGTCGTATTAACCAAACTCCTCCCCAGCAAACCTATTTCAAGGCGGATGATGATAAACTTAATAATAACAATGCTGATGCTCATATTCATAAAACCTCTTTTACGGAGGCTGCTGAGGCCGAGGCAGAAGCAACCACTCTGACCACGGCTGATGCCGATGATGCTACTCCACTCCAAACCATCTCCAATACGAATACAAATACAAATATAAATACCGCCGTGGATAGAGACGCGGCATATGCGGATCCCCCCTCCAACTCCACCTTGGTTGCTGCAGCCGTGACTCCCCAGAAGCAGAGGAGGAAGCCCAGGGAGAGGAGAGTTCCTTCTACCCCTTTCTCCAGAGCGATCGGGTAAGCCGTTTCACTCCTATTTTCTAAATGAATGATGGAGTTGTCTCAAGTGTTTAGGTTAGCCTCTGGTATTGGAATAGCAAAGCAATTTTTTTAGAGCTGAGCCAAATTAGAGCGAGTCGGAAGTGGTTGCTTTAACTTATTCACACCTATCTTTTCTCATAGTGAGTTTTTAATTCTGAATCACTTATTTGAAGGTTTGCTGGACTTGGAGCTGGTCTTGCATGGGGCACTCTTCAGGAGTCTGCTAAAAGGATAGTCTATGGTACACCTAACTCACAGAACAGCCAAAATGCCCTCTCCCCATTCATGTCCGAGAAAAATGCCGAACGTTTAGCTCTTGCGTTATGCAGAATGCGTGGTGCAGCTCTTAAATTGGGGCAAATGTTGAGTATCCAAGATCAGTCTCTCGTGCCTGCTCCAGTATGTATCGCAGTATTTGTATTTGCTTGTTTGCATATTCTCAAATATTATGTGCCTCTCATTTCTTTTGTTGAAATGTATATTTTCAATTAATTTAGCTGGCCTTGTGTGATAAGCAGTTTAACTGGCACATTTATGACACACCATATGTCTCGACCTCAAACCTAGGGATAACTATGTCCCAATTTTTATTTGGATGAATTTGTACCGTACAACCTAATTGTAAATGGAGGGTTTTTCAGATAACTAAGTTGTAAGCGAAGTTCTCATTTGCCAAGATTAATAGCAAAACTAATTCAGCCATGAGAACTTTAAGAAAATTACTTGCACCAGAAATACATATAGTAATTAAAGTAGGATATTAGCATGTAAAATCAGAAAATCGATACCAGCTGTAATTTCCTTTGAAATTCAAACAACTAAGTAGATCTTCTGCGTATGTAAACTCCTCTAGGTTAGGCTTTGTTCAACTTTAATGCAAGTAGTATTTCCCTTTCAAGTTTGTGTAGTGGGTTGTGTAGAGATTTGAGTTAGGGCCTAGGGGTGGGTAAGAGATGAGAAGGATAAAAGAATTTGGAAGATATCTTTAAATGTAAGAAAGAAACTGGATTCACTCCAGGGGCTTCACACCTTTAAATTCCTTTCACATGAAGAAGAAACGTTATTCTGAATCAGATTTTTATACATAAATTTCATTTTGTTGTCTAATAGCAATTACAAGCAATATTATAGGTGATAAATGACTCTTCAATGTCTCATGGATAATGCTGAAAATTCAAAGTACGTGAATAAGATTCTACATTTCCCTAGGAGATTTATATAAATGCATGAATACATTTTCTAGATAAATCTGAATACATTTATCTAAGAATAGACCTAAATGCATGAATATTAATAATAAACTTCTTCATTTTTCTAGGTTATAAATCCGAAAATTCTAAATGCATGCAAGTGACTCCTCAAATAACCATTAAGTGTGTCTAGATTATTGTAGATAATTCTTATTCCCCATAAAGAAAATGCTGGATTTGAAATTTCTTCTCGTTGATCCTCCTATGATAAACTTTGAATTTCTTAGATTTGATGTCATCATCATATTTGGTTGATTGAAATTTTAATTTTGAAGTATTTGTTATATTTCAAATATGGCAAAGAGTGAGCATCGAAGTTTTAAATGTGTGAAGACCTTACTCAGACATGGGTTAATTATGTATTGTCACAGCTGTGTGGATGGTATTCTGGAATGGAGAATCACAGTCCGGATTACATACATCCCAAATATTTGTTTCATTGTATGTGTTTGTAATTATGAGATATTATTATTAATGTGATACAGCATAATTGGAAATAAAGAGAAGCTAGTGGTACTGTAGAAGACTAAACATCAATGTTTTATTATTGATTAAGGGTCTTATAACTGATACCATGGTATGTTAGGATGACTGCTATAACCAAAGATCTTTGGGTGCTATAAGCCATTAAGTACCAATTTTAGAATGATAATTAAAATTTATTGTGCAAGAGCAATATGGAATGCTGATTAACAAGTATGAGTATGTATGCTCTTAGGTGCTATAGCATCTACATCCTTCTCCCACCCTCTTTTTTTTTTCCCCCTTTAAAGACCAGGTTTATTGAAAATATCAAATGAGAAATTAATACTGTTGCTGACATCTTGATTTGCTCGCAAAGTATACTCTCTTTTAATCTTATGATTTGCTTGCGGTAACACCTGTGTCTTGCAGATCCTGGCAGCTTTAGACATTGTCCGTCAGGGTGCAGACATGATGCCAAAGAATCAGCTCAATCAAGTTTTAGATACTGAATTGGGTTCCAATTGGTCATCTAAGTTGACGAGCTTTGACTACGAGCCAATGGCTGCAGCGAGTATAGGGCAGGTGAGCGGGATCATTTCAATTATTGTCTATTTGCAACTTTCAGTGACTATTTTGGGGTTATCTATGACTAGATATGCTTTTCTATAGAACATTCCTTGAAGTCCACCTTTATACAACACAGTAAAATGCCCTCATTTCAAAAGATAGAACATCATAGCATATTTGATTTTTACCTTTTGAAAATAACTATAAAAAAAATCCTTCCATAGAATGAAAATGAACAATATATTCTGTGCATTTAACTAAAGCGGAGGGAATTGAATATATAATGGATTGAAACCCCTTCTATGAAGATGAGTATATTATATTCAGTTATGTGGGAGGATAAATTTATTTCTCACAGTTGCATTCATTTAACTATTGAGGTGAAAAAAATTATTCAGTTAACTGCTTTTTTTTTTTTTTTTTTCCTTAAAAAAATTGATAAGAATTATTTCAAACCTACAAGAAATATCCTAGTACTGGATAAATATGATATTTTTGGATGATTTTTCTATGAAGTAATGATGTCCCACCAATTAAAAGATATATTCTCATAGATTTAAGATTTTAGGAGTAGGTCATCAGCTTTTATTGCCTTGAGTTGATAACTTATTTGATTAAAATAATTATTGGAAAAACTCATAATAACACATTCTGGTTATGGAACTTCATCTTTCAGAATGTTCTGCTCAACTGAAAGTAATATGTAGAAACTATTTGGACTTTGTTCCCAAATGTTTAGTGATTGTTTAGTTGTTTCCTAAATAGACAAAGGGAAGGATAGGGATGGTTTAATGAACCTGGTCATAGTTTGACAAGAAGTAGTTGAGTTGAGTTTAAATAGGAGGGCAAGTCGCAATTAATGGTGTTATTCGAATGGAATAGGAAGTTTGAAAATCAGATGTGAGATGACTTATTTTGAGTTGCATACAAATCTTAGCCATTACTTTTGTGGAAAAAATCTATTCTTTTTGTCTAAAATATTAATAGTTTCTACGAGATTCTTCTCATTTTCAGTTGTCATGTACATGTACGTTCTTCTAAAATAACATTCAGGTACATCGAGCCGTCACAAAGGATGGTTTGGAGGTTGCAATAAAAATTCAGTACCCTGGAGTTGCTGATAGCATTGAAAGTGATATTGAGAATGTTAAACTGCTTTTAAGTTATACAAACTTGATACCAGAAAAGATGTTTATTGACAATGCAATGAAGGTAATGTTTTATATATAGATATTTGACCTAAAACTGTAGTTTCGCTTTCAACATCTTGTGTTTGAGATAAATTCAAAATTTATGAGGCCCTTCTGGCAGCAAGTGCAAAACTCCTTTCTTTTCTTGAATTGATCTTTAGTGCTTTTTTGTTAGATGTTTTCTGTATGTGCGTAGTGACCTTCAAAATAGTTGGGGTTAGCCGGATCATAGTTATAGAACAGAAAATTTGGACTCAGCTTGATAAACACATGCCTTTTTGACATCATTAGACATCTGCTTAGGTTAGGTCTATATACAGTAGTTATAAACAATTAAAACGTCTTGTGTACAGAAAACATGTTCCTCAGTTGGAAGCTTCTGTTACTTATCATACTTTGTACAAAATTATTCAAGGCAGAAGAATTCCTCAGGCCCTTGACTGCATGATGACTAGATTTCCACACCATTATGAATGATATTTCCCTATATTTTAGATGTGGCGGTTCATATTTAGTGATTAAGTTGTTTATTGCTTATATGCTACTTGTATGAAATGAGAAATGGATTTTGGTTCTGTTGCGTTTATAATATATCTTAATTTTTTGGAAAGTCTTTGCATTTAGATGCCTACACACTTGCTCTAATGGAAGTTGAACGATTTTTTTTTGGAAATTTGTGAAATAATTTGATTTAGTATTCACAAGGATTTGTAAGCATGTAGATGCTAGAGATTTTTCATAATTGATATTAATTGAAATTTTTGTAGGATACATCAAGCCAGTTGTTTTTATCCACATCGATAAATTACTTTGCTGGAGTCAGCCAAAAAGAATCAAGGGCAGCAGTTTATTGATAGTTCTACATGTTGACAGCTTATGGTTTTTGTCGACATCATTGTTTGCATAACAAGCTGGAACTTTAGAATAAACCACTGCATTAACCTTTTAAGTTATGTCCTTATAAATTAGGAGTTATCATTTAGAAGTTCTGAACAGAGCTCGTTTATAATCTTCAATTGTCAGGCTTTTTGTTAACTACTTCTGAAGCAAATTTTTGCTTCGTAGGTGCTATTCGTTACACCTTTACTGATCAACTGAATGTTTAACCTGCGAGGGAAACTGGCCTACTGTAATTTCATATATGCTTTCGCTTTCAAGGAACTCACATTTACTTGATTGAGGCTTCAATAGAATGAATTTATAGGTTGAGCGTTATTATTTCCTTGAGCTGTGCCTCAAGCTTCAATTTTGTTGGAACTTGTTAGTTGCTTGCTAGGTGCTTCACACATATTGGATCAGGCTTTATTCCCTGTTATTTTTGATTTTTTTTGTTTTCCTTTGGGGACCCAATAAAACCGTGTTTCCTGCACCACATTTATATTGAATATGAAACTATTATATCTGCAATACCATGCAAGAGTGACACTTTCTACTTTAATTCTGTACAGGTTGCGAAAGAAGAACTTTCTCGTGAATGTAACTATGAATTGGAGGCTGAGAATCAGATAAAGTTTCGTGGTCTACTGGCCAGGGCGAAAGGATTTTATGTCCCATCTGTGGTGGATGATTTATCGAGTAAAAAAGTGTTAACCACAGAACTAGTTCCTGGTAAGTGCTTACAAGGAATCTTTTAGCAGTAAAAGATAGGACAGGACATTCGTCTCCATGTATTTGATTTGTATAGTTTGTGTACCGATTACATTCAGAAACTTATTCAATTCATACATCCTTTGATAAATTATTTTCCCTTTTCTATACTCATATCATTGATCTAATCGGTTCTGTATGTACCAATTGGAGCAGTTGCCCCTTCGGCTTTATTTGAAACTGTTTTAAAATATGTTGGAAATTTGATGATGTAGAAACTCACCATATATAGTAGAGTAATGATAATATTTTTCTTTTTCTTTTCTTTTTTGGTTGCAGGAGTTCCTATTGATAAGGTGGCATTACTAGACCAAGAGACTCGCAATTATGTAGGGACAAAATTACTTGAGCTTACATTGATGGAGTTATTTATCTTCCGATTCATGCAGGCATGCTCTCTATGCTATTGCTCGCCTTATCCTTATCTCACCTTTTTTTTTTCTTTCTACATGAAGCAATAAAGCATTAAGTTTCTAGCTTCCTTAGAATTGATTTAAGTGGATTTGGGAAGCTTAAGAGATCTACTGTGAATTAATACATGCTTCTGTTAATACAGACAGATCCTAACTGGAGTAACTTTTTATATGATGAGGCGGAAAGATCTATTAATCTTATAGACTTTGGAGCCGCTAGGGACTTCCCAAAGAATTTTGTTGATGACTATTTAAGAATGGTAAGTAAGATCCTTTATTTAGAAAGCAGCAGGAGTTGTCTATGTTCTCATCTCATATATTCTAAATTGAACCGTGCATGAGAGAATATTTATGTTGAGAAATTATTGAAACAACAGGTTGTTGCTTGTGCAAATAGTGATAAAGAAACAGTGGTAGAGATGTCAAGGAGACTCGGATTTCTCACTGGAACTGAATCTGAAATCATGTTAGATGCTCATGTTCAGGCTGGTTTTATTGTGGGGTTGCCATTTGCCAAGCGCGGAGGGTATGATTTTGGATCGACAAATATTACTCAAAGCATTTCACACCTTGGGGCCACAATGCTAAGGCACAGACTGACACCCCCGCCGGAAGAGGCATACAGCTTACACAGAAAGCTTTCAGGTGCTTTCCTTGCTTGCATCAAACTTGAGGCTGTTGTTCCATGTAGGGAACTTCTTCTTCAAGTATATGAGAATTACAAGTTTGCTCAAGATTGTACTGGTGAAATCTTGTAACTTCCGTAGAATGCATGATGGGTACCTCAACTCGTGGAATTACAAACTAATTTTGAAATAATTGGATTTCATCCATCTTTCACTATAGTACAGCATATTTTTCTACTTAATTTGATATTGATAGTTTTGATTTAAGGGAGAAAAGTAGGTGGTAGAGTCTCAACAATCGATAGAGTGATAGACTAGCTAGTGGTTGAAACCCTGCATGATGAAGATGAAAGTGCAACTGCTTGAGCTCAAGCCTGAATATATGAAGGTTTGATAATTGAATTCTGTCATATTTTCTTGATAATTAGGAGACTCAAGACTGTAAGATGAATTTTAACTTTCTTCGTAGTCATCAAATAATTTGTTGTTTTAGTAGGTGCTTGAAGATTTAAACCTGTAAAGTTGGAAGAGGAAGCAACATTAGTTGTATATGTTTGCTCATGTTAATCCAAAACATTGCATTTTTTATTTCGTGTTATAGAGTCACACCATACACCATGATCCATGTGAAAGAATGAAATGAGCTTTTCTCATATTTGCGTTAATCTTTAGTTCTTTGCGTTACATTTTGGTATTACAGATAACATTGACTATTGCAACAATAATGTAATTTAGGCAATGTAATGCTTAATGGTAATTATGTCTTAACAAAAGCTACATATATTTATTAAATGAGAATGCTATAACATATGCAGTTCAGGATTTAGGAGAGTAGGCATCTCAAAAGAATAAAGATTTAACAAAACTATTAAATCTCTGGGGCAGTATCTCCAAAAATTAAAATATAAAAAAAAAAACGAAATTTTTTGGGTCTTGAAAATTGAGACCCGAAAAACGATGTATCAAAACAAGCTAAAATAAGTGTTCGAAAAACAAAGAAAATGATTCGTAAGTGCTTAATATATAATAGCATTAATCTATTTAATATTTATTAAATAATAAATAATAAATAATTATAATTTAAAAAAAAACGAAAAACCCACCCCCGAATAAAATAGAGAATGACATTATTATTTCTTGGAATTATACGAGTTTTTTCCCTATATAGCTTATTAAACAAAAGTATTTCCCTAAATGACTCAAACTGAAAAGTATTTCCCTGAATGTACATTTTAGTTAAAATCGGGGCTTTTGGCACTTTGCACTCTAGAATTATAGGGTTTTGGCACTTTGCACCCTAACTTAAAAGTTTTGGCACTTTGCACCCTAAAAATACATGTTAGTTGGCACTTTGCACCCTAGTGTGTATTTTGAAGAAAAAATTCATTGATTGAAGGGTATAATAATTATTTTCGAATATTTTTGGCACTTTGCACACTAAAAGTATAGATTTTGACACTTTGCACTCTGAAATATAGAATATTGGCACTTTGCACCCAAAAAATATAATTTCTGGCATTTTCAACTCCGACTAAATATGATAATCTAAATAATGTAAATAACATGCATTATAATAATATGTTAGATATGTAAACGTGTATTTTAGATATAAAGTAAATAATCTAGAGGATACTTGAAAACAAAATGAAGACAATATCTTTTTTTTAATCTAAATTTTACTAAGAAAAAATGTTAAAAATAAGTTAGTATAAAGTAAAAATAAATTTAGAATAACAAGTTTATGATTGTTGTGCATAGAAATGACCATTTTATCTCTACATCACCGACATTCATGAGTTTTTTCTTTTAAGAAAAATACATTATGGTGTAAAATGTCATACAAATTAAATTTTTAGGCGCAGAGTGCCAAAAAATTTAAATCGTGGTGAAAAATGCTAATATTTTATAAGTTTAGGTACAAAATGCTAAAATTCTATATTTTAAAGGTGCAAAATCTATATTGACAAGGTGCAAAGTGAAAAAAGAAATTGAGAATAACTATTATACCCTTCTACCAATGAATTTTCTCACTAAAACACACACTAGGGTGCAAAGTGCCAAAACTTTTAAGTTAGGGTGGAAAGTGCCAAAACCCTATAATTCAAGGGTGCAAAATGCCAAAAACCCTTAAAATCGCTATTGGCAATATCGATTTTAGGTAAAATCAACACAACCAATATCTATTTATCAGTCATCTCCGATAATTAAAAAAAATTAAATTTTATAAAAATCGATATTAGCAACATCGATTCTTATTAATTAAATTAATTAGCAACTAATTAATCCAAGTAAAGAATCGACATTAGCAGTGTCGATTTTATACTATTTTTTTTTTTAATAATGTGAAGCAACCTCTATCTTATATGTGAAACAACCTCTATCTTATCAGATGTGAACAAACCTCGATTTGTTTAACTCAAACAACATATATCAAACTAAGAATTCAACACACCATCACTACCAAAACTCAAAACAATTAACATATTATCTAAAACAATCAAGAAAAACCCAGAAACATAATAAATTCACCATCACAATGTAAACTTAAACAAGTTCAATACATAAAAATGTCTCAACAATATTATCTCAGTTACAATAACATCTATGAAACTATGTCCTATTATTCGTGCATTTGCGACGCGTATGTCCTTCCTTCCCACAAGTAGAACAATGAATCACCCGTTTGTCGGTTTGAAAATCCATTTCATTGCTATGCATCTTGATTTTGGTCGACCTTTTTCCCGTTCAAGCTTGTAGTTTGGTTTGAACACCGGACCATAATACTCATTATGGTTCAAATCTACCACTCCATGTCCTCGAATAATTCTCAACGGTATAAAATGATGATACAAAAGATAAAGGATCAACATTTTGGTTACTACAACAAGCAAGAACATGGGAACAAGGAACATGATAGGCTACCCACTTACCACAGGTGCATGTCCTTTTGCCAATGCACACAGTTTGAACATTACCTCCCTTCGTCATGCGACGACTTGTGATTACAGAATAAATCCCACCGCCCCCACGTATAGAATTGTTGAAGATTGTTACATGCATACCCCCAATCATCGAGGTGTTGTGGAGGAGCATTTGGTAAACTTTGGTGCTAAATCGATTTTGGGGTTCAGTGTTTGGTAGGTCAATATTTTTTGAAAAAAAAATAGAGATTGCTTCACATTTAAAAAAAAAATTAGTATAAAATCGACACTGCTAATGTGGATTTTATCATAAATCGACATTAGCAATGTCGATTTTTTACTTGGATTAATTAGTTGCTAATTAATCTAATTAATAAGAATCGATGTTGCTAATATCGATTTTTATTAAATTTAATTTTTTTTTAATTATCGGAGATGACTGATAAATCGATATTGGTTGTGTCGATTTTACCTAAAATCGATATTGCCAAGAGCGATTTTAACTAAAAGGTACATTAGGTAAATACTTTTCAGTATGAGTCATTTTGGGAAATATTTTTATGTAATAGGCTATATAGGAAAAAAACTCGAATTATACCTCCAAGCATCACCCCGCCTCCACATGTTCTTGTTCTTTAAGCAAGACAGTAGAAACATTAACTACATATTCAAGAATACTACCAGTACAACTCATGATCATCATCATCAAGGGAGAAGAAGAAGGATATCCTTCGATCCTCAAAACTTAAAATGGTGCCGCATTTCAAATTCTTTCCCCTTGATCCCACTTCGTATTGGGTAAATTTTGATACTACACTCTATTTAAATGAATCATAGTTTTGTAATAAATAATTAATATAATTTTATAATATGGTATATGGCATAAAATAAATAAAATATAAAACAACTAGCCTCTAAAGGAATCACGCCACTAGACGCTGTCCTAAGAAAGTGATTGTCTTTATTGTGCATGTATTGTCGGCTAATCAATATCATGAAAAAACTCAAATAACCTCGTCGACATTCTCATCCGTGACACGTTCACAGGATGTCAAAGAACCATGCTTTATCTCTTATAAAAAATTCTCATTTATTTAACTACTAGATCTTTTGCAGAATGATACTCGAACAAGGGAGTTTTATCAAATGCAATTGAAAGATGAAGCAAACAAAGATTATGTGCCTAGAAAAAAAGCTCAAGAGTTTTTCCCATATTTTTTTTGAAAAGATCAATAAACTTTTCAGTCCCCAATAATTGAGGCATATCAACTATATTGTTGAATTTATATATCCCATGAGTGCACAAACTCCCTAGAATCAAACTGCAATTCATTTTGTAGTACTCGTGTGCACCTTGAAAAAAATCTTGTATTTTGTACTTGACTGAAAAAGAGCACTTTCCTAGAATCATATTGAGGGGTGCAACTATGTATATTGTTGTATTTATATATCCTTTGAGTGAACAACTTCCTCATAATCATATTGTGACTCTATTTTGAAGTGTTTTTGTGCACCTTGAGATAAATCTTGTAATTTTGTACAAGAACAAGGAAAGATCATTTATAATAATATAATTATTTTGATAGTCTTAATAATTGGATCAAACTAAAGAATCCAAATAGAATTTTAAATGAAACAAACAAAAGGGGGTAAAGATCGGTGGATTGATTACTACAAAGTAACGGATTATTTGAGAATTTGTACTAGGAAGCAAGTCCTCGAGGTTATGTATCCTTCTGCTCTTTTTTATAAACAAAAATTGGTCTAGCAACCAACTGGTCTAATGCATATGTTTTGCTGAATAAGCTAACAACACGATATGAGATCGGAATCAAATGGATAGCATTGCCAATTGACTTTTGAGGAATGATCGAGGTTGCTAGATTTTTGGATTTAGTATGAACATGAGAATTTGTACCATTACAGAAGCTGAAGTATTGGGGCTACGTATTTCACGTTGGCATTGGAAAGAAGAATAGAAAAAATTGAGTTGGAGAGTGATTCCAAGATTGCGATCAACTTGATCAGAGGGGTGAACCCTGGATTACATTCCCTCGGATTGATTATCGAGGATTGGAGGATACTAACTTGAAATCCATGGACGCGCATTTTGAAGCACACTAAGAAATGACAGCAGAAGCGCTAATAATTCAACGAAGTCGGGACATGATCAGACCCTTGGTCATTTGAATTGGGACTTCCCATCAAAAGACTTGAATAAACCGTTGAAATACGATTTTGGATAATTTTTTTTTATTCTTTTTCCTATGTGACAAATAAAAAGAAATACCCAACATCCTAAAACTAAAATAATCTAAAACATAGTACCAGTATAAAATAAACAAAAATAATTTAAAGAAGCAGATGGAAATACGAAGATCCAAACCCTCATCCACAAATCACAGTATACTATTAATGACAAAGCGCGTGCGCGCACCCACACTCTCTTGCGGATCTGCACCCTTACAGCAAAATTTCACACAAAAAACACAATTGGAACCTACATCCCGAGAGTTGAGGCTGTAAAGAAAGAGGAGGAGCGGAGCTGGGTGGCTAACAAGAGTGACGAGCTGGGACGGGATAAGGGTGACAGATCTGCACCCATACGACAAAAAACCACAGATATACATTTGGAGGCTTAGATCCACCGTGGGAGAGTTGAAAGCTGTAAATAAAGAGGAGAACTGGAGCTGGGTGGCTGACCGAGGTGACAGAGCGGCGAAGGGTATTGGAAGAATTGATTTTGGTGGCTGCAGCGGGTTGTCGGTCTTTTGTGGATTTGTGAAACAAACAGGTGGCACTGAAAGGAGAAGACGGTTAAACGAGGCATCAGTCGTCGATAAGCCCTAGCCGCGATATTTTGAGAGATTCATTGGCTGTTGTTGGTAGGTGGGTGTTCTTTGAGATTTAATCT